>OY253746.1:33694192-35077605 GCA_958009045.1 Oxytorus armatus
ACTTCCAACAAGATAACGACCCGAACCATACTGCCATGAAAACGAGGGTATGGTTACTCTATAATGTCCGCAAACAATTGATTACACCATCACAATCTCCGGACATCAATCCTGTTGAAAATTTATGGCACTTGGTGGATGTAGAAATTAGAAAAAGAAAAATAACAAACAAATCCGATCTCCAAAGAGTGCTTTTAGAAGAATGGACAAAAATAGCAAAAGAAAACAACGCAAAAGCTAGCAGAATCCATGCCTAAGAGACTCAAGGCGATAATTAAAGCAAAAGGGATGCACAGCAAATATTAGTTATAATTAACGACTATGATGATGTAGGTTTTCACTATAATCGTAAGTGTATGAATACCTTTTTTGCCCGAAAATTTTCGTTTTTTTTGGCATAATTCTTCTATTATTCCTGGGAAAAAATTCTCCATTTGCAGTTTATCTCTGCACCTGATGTACTATTAAATAAAATTGGCTTTCTTTGCGTATCGGTTATGTCTATAAAGTTATCGCAAAAAAACAAGGTGTATGAATACTTTTTTGACCCACTGTACCTGGATATCAAAAACTATTGGGTTTTAAACTGAACTCCCGCTGTTGTTTCAAAAATTAAAAAAACGAATTATCTATATTTTATGGTACATTCTATTTTATTCAAAGTACCGTCCTTCAGAAGGTACGACCTTTTGTCATCTTTCACAGAACAAATGGATACCACGCCAATAGAAATGAAAAACAGTCCTGGACGTTCGTTCGTCTCCAAGGTCAAAATCACCACTTCTGAATCGTGTAAAGTAATCTCTCCACGTTGTCTCAGATAGACCATATTCACCATAAGCTTCTTCAAACATGTGGTAACTTTCAGCAACGCTTTTTCTTAAATAGATTGAAAACCTAACATTTTCGATATTATAAAAAAAGTATTGTGTACAAGTGAATTCAATTCTCGAGTACTGAATATTGTAGGTTATGTCCAACACTTCAAAACAGTATAGTTTCAGTGTTACTTCCAGGAAAATAATACTAGTTACGCCATCTCGTATAAAACACCGAAAACAAGAACTGTGATGGATTTCACAAAGAAAAGTGTATGGCAACAATTTTTTTAATCTCAAACTCGTGACATCTGACGGCAAACGAATGCGGTACGAAGTCTACGGAATTGGCGACTAGCGCCACTTACCACAACTTAGCGAACAGTTCAACTTTTGGAAGGTCAAGCGGCATATCCGCGGACTCTATATTTTCGTGTTCTCACTGTACCACTCAGCACATATTAACCGGTCATTTTTGTCGTCTATCACCTCGAGGCGATTCATCTAAGAGTGCCAGACACTCGATGGAAGACCAGCAAGCGTACCGGGATTACTTGACAACGTGAAGCACGGTGAGACTCGGGATATTTGCTCGGTAAACGTTGTTAGAACGACACATAGGTCGTGAGCCTCCTGTCGAGGAGCTTCGCTCTGATGCTTCCGTCCGTGTTATGATGCAAAATCTTCGCTCACCGCGAATCCATGTGATCTTCGTCGTTGACCCGACTCGAGTTTACGGGTAAGTAGCTGCACAGTTAGTCAGCCTCTCGGCGGTGACTATTTACATGAAGTATATACATATAATAATACCACAAAGTCTATACCTGCGGTTGCCTCGGAGCGGTATGTATGCGCCGGAGGAAATACGTCTTCGTGAATTTGACCAAAGACTCGCTCGTTTCTGTGCAACAGTTTAGAGAAATTGGTTAGATATACTCGAGGCGGATTTAACGATGGAAATGTTGCCGTACAGGATTGTTCGGCGTTACGTGAAAAAATACTTTGATACAAAAGTCAATTCATAGATTAAGATGGAGTGTGAGATTGAAGACGAAGGAAAATAAATTGCGACAGTCTTCTAGTCTAAACGAGAATTTTTTTCGAGGTTTCAAAAAAAAATCCATAGGTACCGTTAAATATTTCAACATCGGTCTTTTTTCTCACTTATTTATTGATACTTGCGGATACTCTACAATTTTTTTCGAGTAGAATAAAAATAAACTAAGGACGTTACGCGGTTTCAAGGTCGCCACGATTCCGCGGCGATTGTGACCGTAATTCCCGACGTCCTATTCATCTGAAACAAAAAAACCCAAAAGATTGTTGATCACTACAAGTGTGGCTATCGCAGGAACCTCTAAAATTTTGAAGAAAAACAAAATTCCGAAAATGGCGACCGTCTGAACAATGTGTACGGATTTTCGAATTAAAAAGAAAGTGTTTGAACAACCACAAAAAGTGGTTCATATTTTTTTCATCAGCATTTCAGTAGTTCACGCGATAGCCATACTTGTACTGATCAATAATCTTTTTGTTTTTTTTGTTTCCGATGAGTGGAACGTTTAGAATCTTGGACGCAGTCGTCATGGAATCATGGCGACTTGAAACCGCGTAGCACCCTCAATTTATTTTTATTGTACTCGAAAAAATTTGCAAAGTACCCGCAAGTATCAACAAATAAGTGGAAAAAAGACCGATATTGATATATTCGATAGTACCGATGATTTTTTTTTTTTAATCGAAAAAAACCCTCGTTTAAACTAGAAGACTGCCTTAAGCGGTTAGGCCACTCTAGAGGCCGAAACAATAGGCTTTTTTGGGGATTTATTTCAGCAAAGCTACAAAATAAATCGAGATCACAAAATAGGTTGTTGATCATACATATCAGTGACTGTATATAATAATTTTTTTGGAGCAATTAATTTCAAAATGGCGGCTGTGCAGCGTTTTTGCGACGACGTCTCCGTTTTTGTTGGCCGGAAACATAACTCAGACAATTTTCAACCGATTCACTTGGAATTTTGAATATATATTTAAAAATACATTATCCATAGAAGCGCGCAGGATTTTTTCGATATATTGATTTTCGGCTAAATGGCGCAATTCTAAAGTGAAATGTGAAAAATTTGCTTAAAAAATCGTCAGAAAATCGTTAATAACAACTGAACTATGAAATATAACAAAAAAATCCTACGCACTTCCATAGGGAATGTATTTTGAAAGATATATTCAAAATTTCAAGCGAATCGGTTGAAAATTGTCTGTGTTATGTTTCCGCCCAACAAACACGGAGACGTCATCGCAAAAACGCTGCACAGCCGCCATTTTGGAATTAATCGCTCCAAAAAAATTATTGTATACAGTCACTGATATGTAAGATAAACGTCCTATTTTGTAATCTCGATTTATTTTGTAGTTTTTCTGAAAAAAATTCCCCAAAAAAGCCTATTTTTTTCAGCCTCTAGAGTGGTCTAACCCGTTGAGGGGGGAAATAGGGTTAAGACAGCGTTTTCTCAATGATTTTCATGAATTTTTTTATAGTATAAAAAATGAATATAATTTATTGAAACTTTGCGAATATTTTATACATATATTTAAGTGTATACTATAAAATTTTTGAAGAATTTTTTTGAAAAACACCGGGAATATTAGCGACCCCATATTGCAGGTCACAATCAGACTCAGCGTTTTGCGTACATTCTGGAAGTCGCAATTTTCATCTGAAATCAAACAAGGTTGGAATTTACGTTTATTATATGTCTCTCTTCTATATGAACCTGAATGCTATAAAAAAAATAGAAAATTGAATTTTTTACAGGGGTCAAAACAAAAAAGCATGATTTTTTGCCATTTTTCACAACTTTATTTGCAAAAAAAAAATTATTTTCAATAATGATAATATTCCGATTTTAGGTTCATATAGAGCGCAATACTATGAAGAAAGTAACTGCCAATTTTCAAACCGATTGGTTGAAAACTTTTCAAACTAGCGTGTACGCAAATTTAAAAAAAGTCGTTTTCAGAAAAACGCGTTTGAAAAAATAGCAAAATGCTGAGTCTGATTGTGACCTGCAATATGGGCTCGCTAATATCGTCGGTGATTTTCAAGGAAATTCTTCAAAAATTTTATAGTATATACTTAAATATATGTATAAAGTATTCTCAAAGTTTCAATAAATTATATTAATTTTTTATACGATAAAAAAATTCATGAAAATTATTGAGAAAACGCTGTCCTAACCCTATTTCCCCCCTTAATGGCTTATAACAATAGAACGAGTCGGAATTTTCATTTAAAATTTTGGGTACATATTTTTCAATAGTTTTACTAACAATTTATGAAATAAGAAAAAAATCGATTTTTTTAACCGTCTAACCCCATTTCTTCCCTTAAGCACATCCCTCGAAGAGACATTTTCTGCATTTTCACGTAGTCTTTCCCATCTCCTGTTTTCCCATAGAAAATCATCTCGCTCTCGCAATTATATTCAATGCTCGTAAAGAACGCTTAGCAATTAGTATATTCTCGTGACGATTGAAGTACCAGCTATTTTTCGCAAAAGGGAGTATCAACAGCGTGGCAATCGTTACGGGTCTCTCTTTCTAAGTGGCTTAGCGGTCTCGTCGCAACATTTCAACGAGGCAATTATCAGCTAGGGCGGTTGTTTCAATGAAAGAGCATGAGGAGCATATGAAAGGGGTTTTTGTCGAAAATCGTTACCAAACGAACGAACAACGTTGAACGTCCAAATGAGAGGTTGAAATCGAAGTTTGCCCGGAGTATCGACATTTCTCTGCTGCGAAGCACTGATTCGTTTCAAAGGGGCAAAGTTTGAAGCGAACGCTTTCTAGCTTTAACGAAACGGTATGTAATGGAAGAATACGAGCTTACATATATAATTGGTTATTATAATTTTAATGGGTTATTATAATTGGTAATTCGTTAGATTTTTTTAATTTTACAAATTAATACAAAAGTTATGACTTCAAGTATTCTAATTCGTCATATATTTTTTTTTAGCACCACGAAGACTATGATGAAACTTTCTTAATTTTCGATTTCGCCTCGTTTAAGAAGAATTTCACGAATTCCGAAGGTGCGGGTTATTTGTGAAACTACTATTGAGAATTGCCATTTAGCAAACTGACCTCTCTCGGCCAAATTTCAAACCACTCTCTCGCAGTTGGTGCCCGGTGATTACTGCGCCAATGAGTCATTTTAATGATAATTAAAAAGGTCATGCTGTAGTGCAAAAAATAAAGTGTCTTTTGCTCTTTTGAATTTTGTTGGCTTTGTTCGGGTTTTGTTACTTTGTTAGTCGTGTTTTATTAGTGTGTTGGGTCGTTCGTGTTTCTCTCATTTATTTCAACATCAGCGATTTTTTTTCGAATCGGTCTTTTTTTCCGCGGCTCATTTTTTTCATCGGCCTTTTTGTTCCTCAAATCGTTAATAGATCCATTAATGAACTTCGAACAGCGTCATAAAAATAGTGAATAAAAAATGGGGTATAATTTGATAATCTTCCATAAGAGTCCATGAAATCATCGACCATAAATAGACAGCGTTACATCATTAGTGGACATGATTCCATGAAGTTTGATAAAATTGAGATCTGGGATAGAATTCTCTCAAATCGTTGACACAATCAATATCAAGATTTTCAAACGATGGAAGTGCATTTTTGAGAGTTCACATACCCCTGAAATAAATAAAAAAACGATTTTTTCCAGAGATTTTTATTCTTTATACTTTTAAGAATTAAAAAAAAACTTTTGAGAAAATTTCACTCCGTTACAAAGTTATAAGAATAAATGTGACCGGACATCGGAGTTCACGTTGTACCTACCAGAAACTTTAAGGGGCGAAATAGGGTTTGGACAGCGTTTTCTCAATGATTTTTATGAATTTTTTTATAGTATAAAAAATGAATATAATTTATTGAAACTTTGAGAATATTTTATATATATATTTAAGTACATAGTATAAAATTTTTGAAGAATTTCCATGAAAAACACCGAAGATATTAACGACCCCATATTGCAGGTCACAATCAGACTCAGCATTTTGCGTACATTCTGGAAGCCGCAATTTTCATCTGAAATCAAACGAGGTTGAAATTTACTTTTATTATATGTCTCTCTTCTATATGAACCTAAATGCTATCGAAAAAATTGAAAATTGAATTTTTTACAGGGGTCAAAACAAAATAGCATGATTTTTTGCCATTTTTTACAAGTTTATTTGCAAAAAAAAATTATTTTAAATAATGATAATATTCCGATTTTAGGTTCATATAGAGCGCAATACTATGAAGAAACTAACTGCCAATTTTCAAAACGATTGGTTGAAAACTTTTCGAACTAGCGTGTACGCAATTTCAAAAAAAGTCGTTTTCAGAAAAACGCGTTTGAAAAAATAGTACCAAGAAAAAGAAAGTCAAGACAGTCATACATTTTCTTCGGTGTTTTTCAAGGAAATTTTTCAAACATTTTAAAGTATATACTTAAATATATGTATAAAATATTCTTAAAGTTTCAATAAATTATATGCATTTTTTATACTATAAAAAAATTCATGAAAATCATTGAGAAAACGCTGTCCTAACCCTATTTCCCCCTTTAATGCCTTATAACAATAGAACGAGTCGGAATTTTCATTTAACATTTTGGAAACATATTTTTCAATAGTTTGACTAACAGTTTATGAAATTAAAAAAAAAATCGATTTTTTGAACCGTCTAATCCTATTTCATCCCTTAAACGCATTTTTCTCGAAACTATGCTTTTCGACAATGTCAGCACGATAACTCAGTCAATTTTTAATACTTTTTAACTTATTTTTTTTTCAAATCTTGATAATTAATTTCTCTATAGTCTGACGAAAGGTTTTTTTCAATTTTTTCGTCGGACAATTTTTTATAAATCATTAAACACTATTTTTTCTTTTTAAACTGCATGCTAAAGTTCGAAATACAGTAATTTTTTTATTTAAAAAAAAAAAAAAAATTCCTTCCGTCAGACTACTACTACTACATTATTTTACTAGATTCTTTTTTTATTTTTTCAGATTGAATAATTTTTGTTGAAGTTATGATGTTGACAAGGAGGCGCCATGGTTTTCATCATTAGTCCATTTGTGCTCGTAAAAAATAATGTCAACATTGTTAAAAATTTTTTTTTAATTTTCTTTACTACAGTTGAAAAGCTAATGAAAAATGTGAAATCAACAATTAAATTTTTTTTTTACCATATAAGCTTTGTAATAATTTTTCAAATTTACTCGGTTTTTAGTGCGCGCAGCGGTATGTGAGCCCTTAAAACACAAAAAATTAATGAAAATTAGTGCAAAGGCTTATTTATCTGCAATCTTGTTAAAAACCTTCTTGTTAAGGGCTTACTGCGAAAATTGATTTTAATTTGTTTTCCTTCATCAGCATGATGACATTTATTCGGTCCATTTCGTTATAAATTTGATAAGTGGTAATTTTTTTCATAAAATTGCGTAATATTATCGTGAAAAGAAAAAAAATTGTTTCCCATGATTCTATTGTGGATGAGCGTAGTTCCCGAGCCAAATGTGATCGCGGCGATCGTTTGTGAGCATATAGTCTCATAAAACAGTCGATACATCATTTGATCGCTATCCGAATGAGAATCTAGGCAAATATCTCGTTGATTTTAGGGGACAGATAAACACTGGCTGCGGAACGTGGAATAGGACGTCTCGGACTGATCTATGGTTCTCGAGCACGTACGATCGTATATCTTGCACAGCAGTAGTGCCCGTTGTTTTCCGAAGGTCAAACAAAAAGGCCGAGAACGAAATACGTTGAATTAATAATTGAAATATTTTTCGAGAACGACGACGACGATTAGACCAATGTGATTTCTAAAATATTCCCAGGGAATCGCGTCGGCAATGAATTAAATCGAGAGTCACCGAATCGAGAGTAAATTCTTTCATTTTTCAAAGTTTCGCCGCGCCCCGGGCAAACCTACTAACCGAAGCTCCTTAAAGTACAGTTCGTGACGAATTTGCCGCGAATCGGTCGGAGAGTTTCAAATTTTCAGAAATTTAATTTTTTTTTTTTAAGGGTACAAAAAACGTCTGTGATCATTCTAACTTTCGCAATTTTTCAGATATCGAAATGCTTTTCTTTACATAAATACAGTAGAATGAAACGTTAATTGATTATTGAACTTATGGCAAATCAGTGAAAGAGTTTAGATTCTATAAAGCTTTGATTCAATTTTGAAAAAAAAAAAAAAATGTGATTATCGAAATCAGAGTCAGGACTCGTATGAATGTAGTATCATTAACGGGTTAGGCCACTCTAGAGGCCGAAAAAAATTGGTTTGTCTATGGGCTGGTATGCGGCGGGGGCAGGGGGGCCGCAGCCCCTCCGGTCATGCGTGTACTGGCCACCATGCAAGTATTTCATATTCTATTTATGAATTTTCTTTTGTTAATAACTTTTTAACAAACAATGTGGACGGATAAAACTTTTGGTATGTTACTCAGGGGGGTATTCTTAACAACACATGTGAAGGACAAGATGATTGGGACTGGCTGCTATAAGGAAAATAGCTATATGAATTATTAACTTTATTTGTTAATAACTTTTTAATAAATAACGACCCCCAATTGTGTCAGAGGAAAAAATTGTTCAGAAAGGGTCCCTAGACAACATATATTAAAGGCAAGTCAATCGGAAGTGGGTCCCCTTTGCTCCATATTTACCGAAATAGGCTTAGAACAGCGTTTTCTCAATGATGTTCAAGAATTTTTTTATAGTATAAAAAATGAATATCATTTATTGAAACTGTGAGAATATTTTATATATATATTTAAGTATATACTATAACATTTTTGAAGAATTTTCTTGAAAAACACCGCAGTTATTAGCGACCCCATATTGCAGGTCACAATCAGACTCAGCATTTTACGTTCATTCTGGAAGCCGCAATTTTCATCTGAAATCAAACGAGGATGGAATTTACTTTTATTATATGTCTCTCTTGTATATGAACCTAAATGCTATCAAAAAAATAGAAAATTGAATTTTTGACAGGGGTCAAAACAAAAAAGCATGATTTTTTGCCATTTTTTACAACTTTATTTGCAAAAAAAAAATTATTTTAAATAATGATAATACTCCGGTTTTAGGTTCATATAGAGCGCAATACTATGAAGAAAGTAACTGCCAATTTTTGAAAACGATTGGTTGAAAACTTTTCAAACTAGCGTGTACGCAAGTTCAAAAAAAGTCGTTTTCAGAAAAACGCGTTTGAAAAAATTGCAAAATGCTGAGTCTGATTGTGACCTGCAATATGGGGTCGCTAATATCTGCGGTGTTTTTCAAGGAAATTGTTCAAAAATTTTATAGTATATACTTAAATCTATATATATAAAAAAGGATGTCTGTATGTTTGAGCTTAATAGACTTCGAGACCGTTTGACCGATCACCATGAAAGTTGGTATACATATGTATTTTTTCATGGAGAAGGTTTTTGCGCTATCCATTTTGTTGTAACTCGCCACTAGATAGCGCTGCAGCACATCAACTTCTATACCGTTCAACTGATCGCCATGAAAATTGGTATACACAGGTATTCGAGCACGGAGAATATTTTCGCACTATCCATTTTGTTGTAACACGCCACTAGATGGCGCTGCAGCACATCAACTTCTATACCGTTCAACCGATCGCCATGAAAATTGGTATAAATAGGTATTCGAGCACGGAGAATATTTTCGCCCTATCCATTTTGTTGTAACTCGCCACTAGATGGCGCTGCAGCACATCAACTTCTATACCGTTGAACCGATCGCCATGAAAATTGGTATACATAGGTATTCGAGCACGGAGAATATTTTCGCCCTATCCATTTTGTTGTAACTCGCCACTAGATGGCGCTACGGCACATTAACCGCTATACCGTTCAACCGATCACCACGAAAGCAACAGATCAAAAAATTATTGCTGACTTACGAGCATTATTCCACGAGCACAGCTGTTTGGTCTGAGATTTCAAATCGGCATTAGAGAATGTAAGAGCCTTGACTTGAAAGTCATTATCAGGACAGACAAAACGCCCTAAATGTTCGTTTGTTCAAAATCTTAAATCTCCGAAAGTTCTTCACGGATTGCTTTGAAGTTTTGCGTGTTTTTATAAACTTGTTATATAGATATCACATGTCTTTTTTTTTTCATTTAACCAGACTGAGCCACAGCAACGCGTGGCCGGGTACAGCTAGTATATGTATAAAATATTCTCAAAGTTTCAATAAATTATATTCATTTTTTATACTATAAAAAAATTCATGAAAATCATTGAAAAAACGCTGTCCTAACCCTATTTCCCTCCTTAATGGCTTGTAACAATAGAACGAGTCGGAATTTTCATTTAAAATTTTGGGAACATATTTTTCAATAGTTTTACTAACAATTTATGAAATAAAAAAAAATCGATTTTTTGAACCGTCTAACCCTATTTCCTCCCTTAAGGGTCATGGCCTCGGTAGTGGGTATAAAATTATACGCATATTTGAGAATTTTTTTGGTATGAAAGAAAGGATTTATCTATAAAACTAATTACACATCCATTTAGTACAACTGTCAAGCTAATAAAAAATATTTTTTGCAAGCATTTTTCGAAGCAAAATGTGCAATTTTCTAATTTGCAACGCTTTTTATCCTCGTTTCGTTCGTTCGAAAAATCCCTAATAACGATTTTTAATTCAAATTTATATTTGGCCATGCAAACATTTTTTCAATCCCAATAATAAAAAATGTCGAGTAATGACGAGGAAGCGAAACGACCCACGTGAACTTTCATTACTTTAGACATTTATAAAATTGAACTATGCTCGTACTTGTGTTATTAAAAACTCAGTAAAAGGCTTGTATGAATGTAGTATCGTTAAAGGATAATTGGTATTAAAAATTGAGGCACTCACGTTCTCGTAAAATAACGAGGAAGTAAAATGTGCAAGTTTCCAATTAACACGCTTTTTATCCTCGTTTCGTTCTCATGAAAAATCTGCAATAACGACTTTTAATTGAAATTTATATTTGGTCATGCAAATATTTTTTTCAATCCCAACAACAATTAAACGTCGAGGAAATTCTTGACATTAGAAAAACGACTCCGGTGGAATTTCGTTACTTCAGGCGTTTAGAATATCGAACTACGTTCGTACTTGTTTCACGTATCGTTTAATTAAACAATGGCAATAATTTTGCCAGCGGTCAAACGATAAAAAAAAAATTTCACAAACCGGATGACAGGAGGTCGTCAGGAAGTGAGCGAAAAATGGTTTTTTCTTATTCTTTTAATAACGTTACGCAGCGGCGCCTCTACAAATCGTAGGCTCTTTTTCCTCTTTCCACCCCCTTGCCGCACCAAGCTGCGGTATCTGTCTGAACGTTACTGATGATTCTCTCGCTGTTGGCGTAGGATGCTGTCCGCTTGGATTCATGGAATATTACCAGATAACTCTCTCTCTCTCTCTTGAGACCTTCCAGGAACTTCGTCTGACTTAATTACAGGCGTCTACAAGTCTTGTATTTGTCACTAATTTTCACTTTGTCGGCATCGCGTCGCAAGGGTGAGCGAGAGAGAAAAAGAGAGAGAGAGAGAGAGAGTCAATGTGCTCCTTATTATTTTAGAGCCGAACCGCCATGTATATCATATTAAAGGATCCGACCTCGCGTGGTCAATAATAAAAATTTATTCATTTGCCTCGTATCAGGCGTCTCTGAATTGCCAGCCTATTAAAACACCGACGCCCACCGTCGTTCCACCCAATGGACCACCGTAAGAGACACGACGAAAAAACGACTCTGGTTTATAGCAAATTAAAAATTATACTTGTAGCGAAATTAAAATTAAAATCCATGGAATAAAGAAAAGAAAAACCCGCTTGTAGATCTCGTTACGTAACTGGAGCAAATTTGTAGTCGAGTGTTGTGAGCATTTTTGTAAAAATTAAGACATTTTACGGTGTATTTTTTCGAATACTAGAATCGGTTTGCGCGTTTCCCGCGCTTTTTTTTTGTAGGTTAGGTTCAACGCTCTGAAGTACGCGCATGAGCGAACTCTCGAGCGTGACACATCGACAGCCAATCACAATGACGGGCCAGTCGGCTTCGGAAATAAATCCCATTTGCATGTTAACAGTTCTCAAAATGGAAGTACAAAATAAAAACCGAGAGATAATTCTGCTGCAGAAAAATATCCAGACAGTCCGATTACACGAGCTTCATATTTTCTCCGCGAGGGAGAAAGAATCGTGAAAATCATAATTTCGGTGTTCGAATGACTTCACAGTAAATTACATTTATGTAAATAACGAAACAGAAGAGTTTGGTGCGACGGTTAAAAAGTTTGTAAGTCCAAAAAACTTGCCGCTAAAAATTTTTCGTCAGAACTCCTCCGCAGCTTCCCGCCGGGGATTTCCATGCGAAAAACTTTTTTCACCTATTATTTGTATGTAGCTCGGCTAAAATCCACGGAGATTAGGCAAATGAAATTAGATTTGTTCCGTCGTCGGGCACTCTCGACGACGGTTTTTCGGCTTAATCTTTTGCCCGCACTTGCATAATGGGATTTAAAAGTCAGGACTCGTTCTTTCCGTCCTTTTCGACGCTTTTTGCAGCTTCACGAACGAGAGACTGCGGGCGTTCGTTTGTTTTTTTCTTCTTCTTTTATCTCTCGAGAATTTTCAGAATTTTCTCGCTCTTTTCTCTCGTCATTCTCTTTATCTGTAACAACGGTTATCCAATTACCGTTCCGCTGCGGCAAAGACGTTTGAACCAACGAGTGCCTCTCTAATTCTTTATGCAAATGAAAAATGATTTTTTTTTCTTTCATGTTTCCTGGTACCGTTAAATTAATTATTGAATGTAAAAAATATAACGAATTATGTTACATTCTTTTGCACTGTTGGTTTAACTTAATCATTTAGTTTTTGGCATTGTTAAGGATATTATAAATAACAATTTGTGATCATACGAAAAATAAACATTTTCTATTATCTCCCCGTACATTTTGACATTTTGTAAGTACGAAAATCACACGAGAATTAAAGGGTATGGCCACAGTATCCGGTATAAAATCGTGTTCACTTTTAACAATTTTTTTTTGTATCAAAAAGTGATTTATTTATAAAACTAATTACGGATCTATTTAGTATAAAAATCAAGCTAATAAAATATATTGTTTTTTTGTTTTTTTGTTATACAAAATGGCCGACTATTTGCTTTTGGTATGTTAGTCTAATTGGCGTGATAAATAATTTCGACAATTTTTTACCTGGAACAAAAAAAAAAAATTCTCGTTAATTTACATCAGAATACCTAGAGAGGTACGTAGGGAATTTAAAAAATATTGTTTTATTCGAATATTGTAGGTATTTGAACTTGAAAGGTGAATTTCCATTGAAAATTTTCGTATAAAAGTGCTCGTAAAATGGAAAGTTTTAAATTAATCAGAAATTCCGTACGTACGTCTCTGCAAAATGTAATTAGAAACATAATTTTTAAATTTGAAGTCACTCAGGTAAAAATTGTCAAAGTGATTTATCACGCCAATTAGAAAAAGATACCAAAAGCAAAATAACATTAGTCGGCCATTTTGTGTAAAAAAGAAACAAGAAAAAAATATTTTTCATTAGCTTGATATTTATACTAAATAGATGTGTAATTAGTTTTATGAATAAATCATTTTTTCATAAAAAAAAAATTGTTAAACGTGCACATGATTTTATAGTCGCTATTGTGGCCAAATGCCTTAAGGGAGGAAATAGGGTTACGACATCGTTTTCTCAATGATGTTCATGAATTTTTTTATAGTATAAAAAATGAATATAATTTATTGAAACTTTGAGAATATTTTATACATATATTTAAGTATATACTATAACATTTTTGAAGAATTTCCTTGACAAACACCGAAGATATTAGCGACCCCATATTGCAAGTCACAATCAGACTCAGCATTTTGCGTACATTCTGGAGGCCGCAATTTTCATCTGAAATCAAACGAGGTTGGAATTTACTTTTATTATATGTCTCTCTTCTATATGAACCTAAATGCTATCAAAAAAATAGAAAATTGAATTTTTTACAGGTGTCAAAACAACAAAGCATGATTTTTTGCCATTTTTTACAACTTCATTTGCAAAAAAAAATTATTTTAAATAATGATAATATTCCGATTTTAGGTTCATATAAAGCGCAATACTATGAAGAAAGTAATTGCCAATTTTCAAAACGATTAGTTGAAAACTTTTCAAGCTAGCGTGTACGGAAGTTCAAAAAAAGTCGTTTTCAGAAAAACACTTTTGAAAAAATACCGCGCTCGGGGCCTGAAGGAGAGCTACTCACTTTAATGGTTTATAACAAGAGAACGAGTCGGAATTTTCATTTAAAATTCTGGGAACATATTTATCAATAGTTTTACTAACAATTTATGAAATTAAAATAAAAATCGATTTTTTGAACCGTCTAACCCTATTTCCCCCCTTAATTAATCAGAAATTCCGTACGTATGTCTCTGCTAAATGTAATTAGAAACATAATTTTGAAATTTGAAGTCACTCAGGTAAAAATTGTCGAAGTGATTTATCACGCCAATTAGAAAAAGATACCAAAAGTAAATAGCATTAGTCGGCCATTTTGTATAACAAAGAAACAAGAAAAAAATATTTTTCATTAGCTTGATATTTATACTAAATAGATGAGTAATTAGTTTTATGAATAAATCACTTTTTCATACCAAAAAAAATTGTTAAATGTGCACATGATTTTATAGCCGCTATTGTGGCCAAATCCCTCAAAACATCAAAGATTTCATTGGCTGCAACTGTTTGGAATATTCATTCTTTTGACGATGTGGTTTACATTTTTTTTTATTTCACCGAAGCAATTCTCGAATTATCGTTACTAATATTTCGAAGATAGACTTGGAGGATGTGTTTTCCAAATTTCCCATGTTCTCGACATCAATTCAGTGTCACACTATTATTTCTTAATATTATTACTACTGTAATTTTGTAAATAAATTGTAACAGTAGTTTGGTAATATAATTGATATTTATTACGAACAAAATATCCGTAATAAAGGTTGTTTCAAAGTTACAAACTCAATCGCATCCACGATCATTTTTCAGTGAAAATTTTCTTCATTAATATTTATTTAAAGAATTATTCTACTCGAAATGACAATTATTTAAAAAAAGAAACACGATCCAATCACCCTCCGTACATGTACTCAAGGTTTTAGACACGACGTCGGCTTTTTTTTTTTGCATCCCCCTATTTCTTTTCCCTTCCACCGTGTACTCTACTTCCCTGACCACGACGATTATAACATGAATACAGTAAAGCCCTCTTGAGCCCTCTGTACAGCTTCAATATTTCCTCTGCACACGAGTGAGACGACCTGCATTACTCCAAGAACGAGCTCAGCTGTGTGACATAATGGTGAAGAGTAGGGGGTGCTCACGAAGCAATTCACAATTCAAAGAACGGCCATCTTCCTTCCGTCCCTCGAAGAAGAGTGCACTCGAGGAGCCAGAGGAGCCAGAGAGCAGGGTATTAGAGGTTATGCGCGAAGAGCGAGGAAACGTGCGGTACTTTCACTTTGATCTCACGAAACAGAGAAAGCATCGATAAGCAGCTATAGAAGTCCGCAATATATATATATATATATATATATGTATAGTACCGAAGTACGGTACATAATACCGGGCCTCTTATGCCTCGTATGAATACACCGTTACGGAACCACCAGTGTTTGCCACTCGATCCACATATCCCCAAGGCTAATCGAAACCTTCGCTCGATCACGTAATGTGTTAAGGAGGGAAATAGGGTTAGACGGTTCAAAAAATCGATTTTTTTTTAATTTCATAAATTGTTAGTAAAACTATTGAAAAATAGTTTCCCAAATTTTAAATGAAAATTCCGACTCGTTCTATTGTTATGAGCCATTAAAGTGAGTAGCTCTCCTTCAGGCCCCGAGCGCGCCACGTGTTTCGAACGCGTTTTTCTGAAAACAACTTTTCTGAACTTGCGTACACGATAGTTTGAAAAGTTTTCAACCAATCGTTTTGAAAATTGGCAGTTACTTTCTTCATAGTATTGCGCTCTATATGAACCTAGAATCGGAATATTATCATTATTTCAAATAATTTTTTTTTTGCAAATAAAGTTGTAAAAAATGGCAAAAAATCATGCTTTTTTGTTTTGACCCCTGTAAAAAATTCAATTTTCTATTTTTTTGATAGCATTGAGGTTCATATAGAAGAGAGACATATAATAAAAGTAAATTCCAACCTCGTTTGATTTCAGATGAAAATTGCGGCTTCCAGAATGTACGCAAAATGCTGAGTCTGATTGTGACCTGGAATATCTTCGCTAATATCTTCGGTGTTTTTCAAGGAAATTCTTCAAAAATTTTACAGTATATACTTAAATATATGTATAAAATAGTCTCAAAGTTTCAATAAATTATATTCATTTTTTATACTATAAAAAAATTCATGAAAATCATTGAGAAAACGCTGTCCTAACCCGGTTCAAAAAATCAATTTTTTTTATTTCATAAATTGTTAGTAAAGCTATCAAAAAATATTTTCCCAAAATTAAAAATGAAAATTCCGACTCGTTCTATGATTATAAGCCATTACAGTGAGGAGCTCTCCGTCAGTCCCCGAACGCGCCACGTGTATAATCGAGCGGTCACTATTTTTTCAAACGCGTTTTTCTGAAAACAACTTTTTTTTTAACTTGCGTACACGCTAGTTTACAAAGTTTTCAACCAATCGTTTTGAAAATTGGCAGTTACTTTCTTCATAGTATTGCGCTCTATATGAACCTCATATCGGAATATTATCATTATTTAAAATAATTTTTTTTTTGCAAATAAAGTTGAAAAAAATGGCAAAAAATCATACTTTTTTGTTTTGACCCCTGTAAAAAATTTAATTTTCAATTTTTTTGATAGCATTTAGGTTCATATAGAAGAGAGACATATAATAAAAGTAAATTCCAACCTCGTTTGATTTCAGATGAAAATTGCGGCTTCCAGAATGTACGCAAAATGCTGAGTCTGATTGTGACCTGCAATATGGGGTCGCTAATATCCCCGGTGTTTTTCAAGAAAATTCTTCAAAAATTTTATAGTACACACTTAAATATATGTATAAAATATTCTCAAAGTATCAATAAATTATATTCATTTTTTATACTATAAAAAAATTCATGAAAATCATTGAGAAAACGCTGTCCTAACCATATTTCTTCCCTTAAGAAATCGTATGTTTGTTTAACTTTCTGAAATTTCCAAATATATGGGTGGTACTTGCCATAAAAATAGGTTAACCGCGTTCAATAATCAAGCTTGAAATAAATTCGTAAAGTGATTGAAGATTTTAAACAAATGTCAATGTGTGGCATTTTGTATATTTTGCAAAATCAGCGAATTCCTTTACTTTAGTAAATTTCGGAAAAAGATAATAAAGAATCATAGAACTTTGTAACCCGTGGTATTCTAGAATTGGTGAATCGAATTAATTGAAGAAAAAAAATGCAGATTAGGCACTTACACATTGCTTCGACATTATTTTGTCTCGATCGCAAAGTTTCCTCTATGATGAAGCCAAAATTAAAGAATTAGCTTGCTGATGGAAAGGGATTTGGGATTTCTGATAGAGATAAAGTAACGAGGAAGCAATGTGCTATTTTCAATTTTTTTTTCCGAGTTCCATCTGATACAGAGGGCCGGATCAGAGGCCAGTTTCATTTTCCACAGATTCATCGACCATCATCAATACAGCAGGCTTCGAGGTGTATCTGAATGATTTTGGCAGGTCTCACCGCATGGCGGGCCCACCGTGCGAGTAATTTGAAACCTCGGCGTGTTCTCTCCGCTCCATTCTTTACTTTTTTCTCATCTCTTTTTCCCCGCCCCCTCAAAGCGGTTGTGCTTTCCGAGGGACAGACGCAGTGGAGCAGACACAGACGCATACACACACACACATATACATGGACAAACTTGGAATCCGGTAGGTCTATTGTCGTCTCATAATCGATGCTAAATATGCCCGAAGCGATTGGAGCTGCTCCCTCAGAAACGCTAGCACCAGGTAAGACAAGCCTTCGCATGAACACGTTAAAGGGGACTCCCCTGGTGTCGTTGTGTTTCTCCAAAGTCTCGGAGAGCAGCTCCGGCGAACCGCGGGCAGCGAGACATCCTATATAGAGACATTCGATACCTGGGCCACCAGGACCTGGGCTCTTATGGTCTCAGCACGCTTGCACTTTACGATTTTATTTGTGGTTAACGAAATTACAAACGTTCTTGTCTCATCTCGCGAGCATAAAAAAAAAATGATAGCAGATAATATTCGAACCGATCAGTGCCAGATAATCAGCCGGATTATACAAGAAAAATGAGATATAATAGATGTTGAAATAAATGACAGAAATGAGATATTTGCTATGAGGCAGTGGGATTATTCAATTCCGGCCCTATTGTAGAGGCTGATTGAGGGAACATAGTGAGGCAATGTCTCCCCTTAATGGCTTCACATACCACTGAAATCTCTAAAAAATTAATTTTTTTTTTACAGATTTTTATTCTTTATATTTTTCAGAATTTTTCAAAAAAGAACGTGGAATAAAATTCCACACCGTTACAAAGTTACAGCAATAAATGTGACCGGACATCGGGTTCACGTTGGATCTACCAGAAACTTTAAAAGCGTTTTTCTCGAAACTATGTTTTTAGACAGTGTCAGCACGATAACTCAGTCAATTTTTGATATTTTTTTACTTTGTTTTTTTTTAAATCTTGATAATTATTTTCTCTATAGTTTGACGAGAGGTTTTTTCAATTTTTTGGTTGGACAATTTTTTACAAATTATCGAACGCTAACTTTTTTTTTTAAATTGCATACTAAAGTTTGAAATACTGCAATTTCATTATTTTTTAAAGAAAAAAAAAACAAAAATTTCGTCCGTCAGACTATTACTACTACATTATTTTTTATTTTTGCAGATTGGATAATTTTTGGTGAAGTTATGATGTCGACAAGGAGGCGCCATGGTTTTCATTAGTAGTCCATTTATACCCGTAATAAATAATGTTTATAGTATTAAAACATTTTTTAATTTTTTTTTCTTTCAGTTGAAAAGTTAATAAAAAACGTGAAATCAACAATTTAATTTTTTTTTCACCATAAAACCTTTATAATAATTTTTCAAATTTACTCGGTTTTCAGTGCGCGCAGCGGTCTGTTTTTAGACAGGCTATGTTTTTAGAAAGTGTCAGCACGATAACTCAGTCAATTTTTGATATTTTTTTACTTTGTTTTTTATTAAATCTTGATAATTATTTTCTCTATAGTCTGACGAGAGGTTTTTCAATTTTTTGGTTGGACAATTTTTTACAAATTATTGAACGCTAACTTTTTTTTAAATTGCATACTAAAGTTTGAAATACTGTAATTTCTTTATTGTTGAAAAAAAGAAAACAAAAGTTACGTCCGTCAGACTATTACTACTGCATTATTTTACTAGATTCTTTTTTATTTTTGCAGATTGGATAATTTTTGGTGAAGTTATGATGTCGACAAGGAGGCGCCATGGTTTTCATCAGTAGTCCATTTATACCCGTAAAAAATAATAATTATATTGTTAAAAAATTTTTTAATTTTTTTTCTTGTAGTTGAAAAGTTAATGAAAAACGTGAAATCAACAATTTAATTTTTTTTTCACCATAAAACCTTTATAATAATTTTTCAAATTTACTCGGTTTTCAGTGCGCGCAGGGGTATGTTTTTCGTCAGTGTCAGCACGATAACTCAGTCAATTTTTAATATTTTTTAACGTTGTTTTTTTTTTAATTTTGATAATTATTTTCTCTATAGTCTGACGTGAGGTTTTTTTTTATTTCATGGTTGGACAATTTTTTATAAATCAATAAACACTCATTTTTTTAAATTGCATACTAAAGTTTGAAATACTGTAATTTTTTTATTGGTGAAAAAAAAACCCCTCCGTCAGACTATTACTACTACATTATTTTACTAGATTCTTTGTTATTTTTGCAGATTGGATAATTTTCGGTGACGCCATGATGTCGACAAGGAGGCGGTATGATTTTCATCAGTAGTCCAATTATATCCGTAAAAAATAATGTTAATATTAAATAAAAAGATTTTTTAATTTTTTTCCTCGTAGTTGAAAAGTTATTAGGAAATGTGAAATCAACAATTAAATTTTTTTTTCACCATAAAACCTCTATAATAATTTTTCAAATTTACTCGGTTTTCAGCGGGCGCAGGGGTACGTGAGTCCTTAATGTCCAACTGAAAACTAAGAACAGTATAATAAAATGACGGTAGGCAAGAGTATTTTTGTCACGATGAAATCGGAAATTCCGCTCTTTCTTCAAACGCGGAAGCCCCTCGAGAATCTTGAATCTCGTAGAATCCTGAATCTCGGAGAGCCTCGGCACGGGAATACCTCCCTGCGGGACGATCTCGGCACTCTCATCGTCGTTACGTCTGACAATTGAATTTGTTCGAGTCTCGAATATCATATATTTTTCCCCAGTCCCAGAATCCACAGCCGTGCGGCAACAGCCTCAGCGATATTCGCGAGATATCCTTCGGTGCAGGAGAGAGAAGGGGATACTCCGATTGCATACCGCGTTGTTTCCGTGTCGTAGCCAAAGGCCCCGGAGGCAAAACTCGAGAGTTCAACGATAGACAAGAGGACGGAGTGCGTGGAACCGGGTGTAGAGACGGGGAATTCCTAATTAGGCACAGTGGTTGGCCCATGTAAGGTGAGTGTCGATTTTTATCGGCATTCCTGTATCTCGTTGCGTTTAATGCGGCGCATAGGACATTCCAGTATCCATGGCCACATCATTAAACTTTATACCGATTGGTCTATATAACGAGATAGTCAATAATTATTTATTGATACCCCTTGGCAAAATGCGCCATTGAATATTCAATGGTAGGTACGAGGTCTGTAAATATGAAACCGGAATTTGCCCATAGATGGCGCTAGCTGTCAATGTCGTTGACGTCGAGCCGCGTCATTGGCGCCATTTTGTTGACATCTGACACAGACTTTCAACTCGCAACAATACAAGTTTTATGCAACAGCATAGTTTGTCACAGCGTTGAACATACCGAAGTTTGTGCCGGGAAACTACGATTTGTGGACACCATTGATTTTCCGTTACCATTCGAGGAAAACTGCTGCAGAATGGTTCCATGTTTAAACATCACGTTGCAATTGCGTCACAGATAATAACATCGCAGGCGAAAACTACACAGCACATATTTACACATGCGGTTTAATGGGTTTTGTTGGATTTTATTGGGTTTTTAACGCAGCATCGCAACCCAAAACCCAACAAACCCCAACAAAACCCAACAAACCCAACAAAACCCAAAACCTAACAAACCCCAACAAAACCCAACATAACCCAACAAAACCCAAAACCCAACAAAACCCAACAAACCCCAACAAAAGGCAACAAACCCAACAAAACCCAACAAAACCCAACAAACCCAAACAAACCCCAAAACCCAACAAAACTCAACAAACCCCAACAAACCCCAAAACCCAACAAAACTCAACAAACCCCAACAAAACCCACTAAAACGGATGTGTAAATATGTGCTGTGGAGTTTTCGCCTGCGATATTATTATCAGTAAAGTTATTGCAACGTGATGTTTAGACGTGCTACCCTGCAGAATCTCATCGAATGTCTCGTAGAATGAAAATGGGATTGAATTATGAAGGTTAAAAGTCGCGTGTTTTCTCTCTCGTCATTGGCCAATGTCGTTCAGTGTCAATACCAATGGAAATGAGTTCTAATGGAAAAGTATGCGTAAGCAAAGATGCGTATGGTATTTATTGTCACTGGGATCTCAATGGCGCATAAAAATAAATTATCCTTGTCATGTTTACCACAAATAATTTGGAATATTCGATCAGTCCGCGATTTGCAGTGGAATATTTGATCATCCTACGATTGGCTGTGTCTGACGTTGAATTGTCCCGAACGGAAAGAGTACTAACGGTGCCAATGACTGTGCCTTTGCCCGCGTTGATCAGATCCAATCACTGATGTCTCGTGCCGTATGTGAACGATCGGTGGCAACAACAGAGAACTTGGCTCGGACCGGTATGGTACCGCGTCTCGTCGTTGAACGAGCCGGGATGGTCGATCATTTCCGAGCGGCTTCCGCGAGACTCACGCCTGTCGTATATGGCCTGTCAAAGACGAAGAAGTGCGAGATAAACAGGCTTCTTGCTGTATCGAGGAAAGTCCATATACGAATTATCGAAGGTGCTGAAAGAAACACCTTGGCCACTTCCCGAAGATGGCAAAGCGCTCCTTTCTGTGCCTACCCCGGTCTACCAGTTCGTCTGGCATATACCTTTTTGCATGTAACGTTGCTGTTTCGATCGTCATTCCGTTGTGGAGTAAACCTCGATGCGAAATTGAGCGATTAAACGAGTTCGAAAGAGGATCGTACGATGAGACAGTGTTGTTTTGTTCGACTGACAACGGCGCCGCGAATGCAGTTTTTATTTTACGTCGTGTGCACAGACGTAAGTGGTGAGGTCATTAGCATTTTTACGTTAATTACCTTGGTAGAATATATTTCATGGGCATTGTTAACGATTCATAAATATTTTATTAGAAATTGCATTTACACTGGCGGGATTCTTGTGGCTTGTGTAGTATTCCCAGTCAGCCCGAGTCCAACAGAATTAGTTTGCATGGGGGAACAGTAGTAGACCCTCGATATCGGATATTTTTTGACAAAATGCAATGGTTTTTATTACGATCTGATAATAAGAATTATTACCGTTGATGTTTGTGCGTGGACAGAATCAACTGCGACAAGTGTATACAGACGGAGTGCATTATTGCCCTAAGGATAAGGTGAATCTATGGGAGTTTAACGGCTCACATACCCCTGCGCTCACTGAAAAACGAGAAATTTGAAAAATTATTATGAAGATTATGTGGTGGAAAAAAAAATTAAATTGTCGATTTTACATTTTTTATTAACTCTTCAACTATAAGAAAAAAAATTATAAAATTTCTTTCGTCAATATTAACATTATTTTTCACGTTTATAAATGGACTACTGATGAAAACCATGCCGCCTACTTGTCGACATCATAACCTCACCAAAAATTATCCAATCTCCAAAAATAAAATCTAGTAAAATAACGTAGTAGTAATAGTCTGACGGAGAGATTTTTTTTTTTTTTTTTAAATAAAGAAATTACAGTATTTCAAACTTTAGTATGAAACTAACAAAAAAAATTAGTGTTTGATAATTTATAGAAAATTGTCCAATCAAAAAATTAAAAAAATCTCTCGTCAAACTATAGAGAAGATAGTGAGCAAGATTTAAGAAAAAAAAAGTTAAACAATATAAAAAATTCACTGAGTTATCGTGCTGACATTGTCTAAAAACATGATTTCGATAAAAACGAGTTTAAATAATGTTAATACAAAGAATTAAAATTTAAAAATATTTTCTCTTATAGTTGAAAGGTTAATAAAAAATGTGAAATCAACAATTTAATTTTTTTTTCATCATATAACCTCTATAATATCCTTTCAAATTTACTCGGTTTTCAGCGCCCTCAGGGGTATGCGAGTCCTTAAGGGGGCAAATAGGGTTGGGACAGCGTTTTCTCAATGATTTTCATGAATTTTTTTATAGTATAAAAAATGAATATAATTTATTGAAACTTTGAGAATATTTTATACATATATTTAAGTATATACTATAAAATTTTTGAAGAATTTCCTTGAAAAACACGGAAGATATTAGCGACCCCATATTGCAGGTCACAATCAGACTCAGCATTTTGCGTACATTCTGGAAGCCGCAATTTTCATCTGAAATCAAACGAGGTTGGAATTTACTTTTATTATATGTCTCTCTTCTATATGAACCTAAATGCTATAAAAAAAATAGAAAATTGAATTTTTTACAGGGGTCAAAACAAAAAAGCATGATTTTTTGCCATTTCTTACAACTTTATTTGCAAAAAAAAAATTATTTTAAATAATGATAATAATCCGATTTTAGGTTCATATAGAGCGCAATACTATGAAGAAAGTAACGGCCAATTTTCAAAACGATTGGTCGAAAACTTTTCAAACTAGCGTGTACGCAAGTTAAAAAAAAAGGCGTTTTTAGAAAAACGCGTTTGAACAAATAGTACCAAGAAAAACAAGCAATATGGGGTCGCTAATATTTTATAGTATATACTTAAATATATGTATGAAAATTTTATAGTATATACTTAAAGATATGTATAAAATATTCTCAAAGTTTCAATAAATTATATTGATTTTTTATACTATAAAAAAATTCATGAAAATTATTGAGAAAACGCTGTCAACCCTATTTCTCCCCTTAATGGCTTATAACAATGAAACGAGTCAGAATTTTCATTTAAAATTTTGGGAACATATTTTACAATAGTTTTACTAGCAATTTATGAAATAAAAAATAAGGTATGCGAGTCCTTAAGGGCGGAAATAGGGTTAGGACAGCGTTTTCTCAGTGATTTTCATAAATTTTTTTATAGTATAAAAAATAAATATAATTTATTGAAACTTTGAGAATATTTTATACATATATTTAAGAATATACTATAAAATTTTTGAAGAATTTCCTTGAAAAACACCGAAGATATTAGCGCCCCCATATTGCAGGTGACAATCAGACTCAGGATTTTGCGTACATTCTGGGAGCCGCAATTTCCATCTGAAATCAAACAAGGTTGGAATTTACTTTTATTATATGTTTCTCTTCTATGTGAACCTAAATACTAACAAAAAAATAGAAAATTGAATTTTTTACAGGGGTCAAAACAAAAAAGCATGATTTTTTGCCATTTTTTACAACTTTATTTGGAAAAAAAAAATTATTTTAAATAATGATAATATTCCGATTTTAGGTTCATATAGAGCGCAATACTATGAAGAAAGTAACTGCCAATTTTCAAAACGATTGGTCGAAAACTTTTCAAACTAGCGTGTACGCAAGTACAAAAAAAGTCGTTTTCAGAAAAACGCGTTTGAAAAAATAGTACCAAGAAAAACAAGCAATATGGGGTCGCTAATATTTTATAGTATGTACTTAAATATATGTATAAAAATTTTATAGTATATACTTAAACATATGTATAAAATATTCTCAAAGTTTCAATAAATTATATTCATTTTTTATACTATAAAAAAATTCATGAAAATCATTGAGAAAACGCTGTTCTAGCCCTATTTCCCCCCTTAATGGCTTATAACAATAGAACGAGTCGGAATTTTCATTTAAAATTTTGGGAACATATTTTTCAATAGTTTTACTAACAATTTATGAAATTTAAAAAAAATCGATTTTTTGAACCGTCTAACCCTATTTCCTCCCTTAACCTCAAAATCAGAAAAACATTGCCCGCCACTCGGCGGCTACATAAATGACTCTGAACAATAAACTATTACTTATAACACCAATCTATCACATGAAATAATATTATTTTTATAAATTGTTCATTATTAAGCAATTATGCAATTTCAGTGGCGCCTCTTATTGTTTACACAACAATAAGAGGCGCCACGGAAATTCCATAACCCTCGAATCGAGCATCGTCCATCTTCTCCCAATTTTTATTTATCATACTGTCACTGTAACAAACCAGTAAATTGTTAAATATAATAAAAACGTGACACATTTCCACAATAATCATCGGGCACGGACTGGGACAGAGTGGTTTGAAATTTGGCCGCGAGAGGTCAAGCTGCGATAATTCCCAATGGAGTACAAAGTTATTCGTTCCCTTCACTAATGAAATTCATATGGCTCGAAATAATTGCACGTTCTCGTTGTTCTTGAATTAACAATTTTTTCATCTTACAAAATCCATAACCACCTTCGAATGATGTCCCGTAATTAATCACCAACGTAGCCTCGTGCACTTTCGGCTCGTTGTCAGATAAAAAAATCAATATTAGCCCTGTCAATAACCGAACGACTTATCGTATTGGACTTGGAAAATGTGCATACATGATATGCATCGTGACCTCGATCTCCGGTCGCAACCGAGGTCACAGCACGCGTCGATTTTTATCGACCTTTCTGACACTCGGATTACTTTAAAAATGACGTACGTCGTATTTCCGTCTCAATTCTCTCATTATTATTATTATTATGTTTTTCACGTTTTTTTTTCTTCTTCTTATGCTCGCGATAACGCAAGTGGTGTGGTCCATGCGAGCGTGGAAGATGAGATATCGGAGAGAATATAACGCGGATTAATGTTGATCTAGCGCGAGATCGGCGTAGCGAATCTATCAAGATTCAATTAATAAGCGTCGATATGTCATAATAAATAAAACAGTATATACGCGAGACGAAGAGTAGTTATAAAATATAATAAGTCATGCGGTCGGTGTCGGGTGATTATCGGAGCTACTAGCAGCTGTGCTCCATCAACGAAACTTGCCCGCGATTAGTCAGACAAGAGAGATACGATAATCCAATTTCATAACTGCGTAAATCAGTTGAAATGAAGTAGTCACCGCTACGTTTTATCGTATTCTCTCTGTCATTTCTTGAATCTCCAGAATTCTCGCTCCTAGTAGAAGCCGTTAGACGAGTTCCCAAATAAGTCCAGAACAAGATCTACGGCGATCTTACCGGGACCTTAAGGCGGAACGCCATTGTCAACGGGCCCAGAAAAGGTCTTTTTTCACGAATTTTTGTTTGCTACTTAACGAATTATTTCAGGATTGGAAAAATAGTGTGTTTTTAAGGACACTTTGAGGTTGTTTAATAAAAATTTTTCATTGAAATATAATCAAAATTATGACAATTATAATTTGTATAAAAATTTTCCACAAAAATGTGGAAAAAAAATTTTTTTGACATGTCGCCTTTTTGAGATAAATTAATTTAAGCAAAAACGGTTCTGCTCAAAGAAAACTACAGTCATGCAGATTGAGCCAATATTTTTGTTTTAATTTTCGGATTAATCATGCCGGAGATAGGGATTTTACAGTTGAAAGAAAAATTTGTACGGAAAATTTTTATAAAAATTATAACTGTCATAATTTTTATTATTTATTGATGAAAATTTTTATAAAGCAACTCCGAAGTGTCCTTGAAAACATAAAATTTTCCCAATCCCGAAATAATTCATTAAGTAGCAAACGAAAATTCATGAAAAAAGGACGTTTTAAATCTTGATAATTGGTTTCTCTACAGACTGACGAAAGGTTTATTTTAATTTTTTGGTTGGACAATTTTTTATAAATTATTAAACATTGATGTTTTCTTTTAAATTGCATACTAAAGTTCGATATACTGTACTTTATTTATTTCTGAAAAAGAAAAAAAAATCTCTCCGTCAGACTATTACTACTACATTATTTTACTAGATTCTTTTTTATTCTTGCAGATTGAATCATTTTTGTTGAAGTTATGATGCCGACAAGGAGGCGCCATGGTTTTCATCAGTAGTCCATTTATACCGGTGAAAAATAATGTTAATATTTGAAAAAAAAAAATTTTTAATTTTTTTTCTTACGGTTGAAAAGTTAATAAAACACGTGAAATCGACAATTTAATTTTTTTTCACCATAAAACCTTTGTAATAATTTTTCAAATTTACTCGGTTTTCAGGGCGCGCAGTGGTACACCTTTAAGGGGGTAAATAGGGTTAGGACAGCGATTTCTTTTTTTAACCGTCTAACCCTAACCTTTCTACTCCCCCCCCCCCCTTAAAGTCGTACCAAGTTCCTGATATGGCCTGATCACCTCCCTCGGTCCCTCGATTAATTATTGATTAATTTCTCGGTGAAGATGGCGATAAGGCGATTTGTAAGACGAAAAGAAACAGAAGAAAACATTCGAAAAACATGCGAGAGCTCGCCCTTTCTTTTGGAATTTCGCAACAAACAGCACGACAAGCCTCGAGTCTGCATATGTATTTGCGCTCGTTGCCGCTTCCGCTGACCATTTCGAAAGTCCAGCGCCGAGTGAGTACACCAATTAATTATAGAAGGTATAGTCATCGATCGGTGAGACCCTCGGCGATGCCGACTCGACTTACGAAGACAGGATCCCTCCTTCGATTAAGTACATACATAAATGTATGCGTGCGTTTATTAAACGGCGTAAAGTGCGAGCGTTCACCTGCACTTGACGCAGGTGTACGCCCCCTTTGCCGTTCCAATCGTCAATTGATTTTCAATTCCCATTAAACCGTACGATCGAACGATGGAAAATCATTATTTACACGTTAATATATTCGAAAAGTGTCATAATGTTTTACCATTTCAAAACGATATCGTTGTTACTCATCGATTAAAGAAAAGACTGGATTTTCGAAATTTTGCCAGTCGCGCATCAAAAAATTCCTATCCCCCAAAACTGACGATGATAATTGTCATTGCTAAATAATTGTTTTCCTGAAAAATTTGCTAACCCCTTAGAAAAATAAAACAGGCGGATCTGAGAAAAAAATGTGGCCGTAGAAAAAATAGCCGGGAAAAAGTAGCCGGGAAAAAAAGGCCGAGTGGAAAGAAAAAAACAGTTAATATTGAAATAAATGAACCAAACACCAAAAACACGACTCACTAAGTAACAAAACACGAACGAAACCCAGCAAAATTTGAAAGACCAAAAGATACTCCATTTTTTCCATCGGCCCTTTTTTTTCTTTTTTTTTTTCGGCAGTCATTTTAACCTGACACGAAAATATCGCATCTCGTTGTAAATCACAAATTTTCTTTTCATTTCAACAAAAGTACCCTTATTTCCATTTTCACACAGGATCACTTTTCCACCCCATATTAACGAAAATGGTTTTTTTTCGTGTCTGTATTATTTTTAACAATCGTAACTGTATCCCATTTTGATGTAACGGCGTGATACTATGTTATTTTCGAAAAAAAAAACCAAAACAAAAAATTGTCCATTTACGAAAATAATAAAAGTGTTTTGTTCTCCTTTTCTTTATCATTGTATAATTATTTTTTATTTCGAAATGTATAATTTTGTATAATCCAGTATGGGATATATCCGGTATGGGGTATGGGATATGCAAAGAAAGATTGGACGAGATGTTTGAGGGGGTAAATAGGGTTAGGACAACGTTTTCTCAATGATTTTCATGAATTTTTTTATAGTATAAAAAATGAATACAATTTATTGAAACTTTGAGAATATTTTATAGATATATTTAAGTATATACTATACAATTTTTGAAGAATTTCCTTGAAAAACACCGACGATATTAGCGACCCCATATTGCAGGTCACAATCAGGCTCAGCATGTGTATATGTGTCTATATGAACCTAAATGCTATGAAAAAAATAGAGAATTGAATTTTTTACAGGGGTCAAAACAAAAATGCATGATTTTTTGCCATTATTTACAACGTTATTTGGAAAAAAAAATATTTTAAATAATGATAATATCCCGATTTTAGGTTCATATAGAGCGCAATACTATGAAGAAAGTAACTGCCAATTTTCAAAACGATTCGTTGAAAACTTTTCAAACTAGCGTGTACGCAAGTTAAAAAAAAGTCGTTTTCAGAAAAACGCGTTTGAAAAAATAGCAAAATGCTGAGTCTGATTGTGAAATTCTTCAAAAATTTTATAGTATACACTTAAATATATGTATAAAATAATCTCAAAGTTTCAATAAATTATATCAATTTTTTATACTATAAAAAAATTCATGAAAATCATTGATAAAATGCTGTACTAATCCTATTTCCTCCCTTAATGGCTTATAACAATAGAACGAGTCGGAAATTTTCATTAAAAATTTTGGGAACATATTTTTCAATAGTTTTACTAACAATTTATGAAATTTAAAAAAAAACGATTTTTTGAACCGTCTAACCCTATTTCCTCCATTAATAACGATACGTTCGTTGAGGTTTGTGTTGGTTATGGGTTGGGTACAAACCTAGGGACGAAATGGCGCGACGTACGTGTCGAAATATATTACTTAATAAAAATAATAACGGGTTGAGTGTTCGTGGATCGACTGGTCCTCATAGAATATACAACAAAATGTGTGTACACCTATAATCAGAGCAAACGAAGAAAGGTTTTTTTTTTTTTTTTTTTAGGAAGTCCATAATTATACGCTGTCGATCGCCGTTCGTTTGCCTCGATCGCCTGACGACGACGACGACGACGATGGCGTTACGCTTTTGCTGCTTGTGCTTGATCTCAACGAAGATTAAAGCACCGGGTGTGAACGTTGCCTTAGCATCGGCCCTTAAAAAGAAAAAAAAGAAGGAAATTCCCGTTCGTTTCACCGAGATAAGATTGTTCGATAACGTTTCTTTTATGTGTCGCCCGACATATATCTGACATATACAAAATAATTAGCTGAAACAGTTGTTCGCATTGAAATAATTTTTAAAAAAACATTCACACATATTTTTATCCGAATAACGTTAATTTCGAATTATTTAATATTTATCATTCGATCATTCTCACTTGAATGGCAAACGATATATTGTAAAAATTCAAACGAATGAAATATTTTATAATAATTACGAAAGGAAAAACAAATTTGAACAAAAAACTTTACGTCAAATAAATTAACAAACATGACTATTGGAAAAAATAATTTTTCTATACTTTCACATGAATGTCTGCTCATTTCGGGGAGGAAATAGGGTTAGACGGTTCAAAAAATCGATTTTTTTTAAATTTCATAAATTGTTAGCAAAACTATTTAGAAAAATATTAGAAACTAGTTAGAAAAATATGGTCCCAAAATTTTAAATGAAAATTCCGACTCGTTCTATTGTTATGAGCCAATAAGGGGGGAAATAGGGTTAGGACAGCGTTATCTCAATGATTTTCATGAATTTTTTTATAGTACAAAAAATGAATATAATTTATTGAAACTTTGAGAATATTTTATACATATATTTAAGGATATACTATAAAATTTTTGAAGAATTTCCTTCAAAAACACCGAAGATATTAGCGATCCCATATTGCAGGTCACAATCAGACTCAACATTTTGCTATTTTTCAAACGCGGTCTTCTGAAAACGACTTTTTTTTAACTTGCGTACACGCTAGTTTGAAAAGTTTTCAACCAATCGTTTTGAAAATTGGCAGTTACTTTCTTCATAGTATTGCGCTCTATATGAACCTAAAATCGGAATATTATCATTATTTAAAATAATTTTTTTTTTGCAAATAAAGTTGTAAAAACGGGAAAAAATCATGCCTTTTTGTTTTGACCCTTGTAAAAAATTCAATTTTCTATTTTTTTGATAGCATTTAGGTTCATATAGAAGAGAGACATATAATAAAAGTAAATTCCAACCTCGTTTGATTTCAGATGAAAATTGCGGCTTCCAGAATGTACGCAAAATGCTGAGTCTGATTGTGACCTGCAATATGGGGTCGCTAATATCTTCGGTGTTTTTCAAGAAAATTCTTCAAAAATTTTATAGTATATACTTAAATATATGTATACAATATTCTCAAAGTTTCAGGAAATTATATTCATTTTTTATACTATAAAAAAATTCATGAAAATCATTGAGAAAACGCTGTCCTAACCCTATTTCCCACCTTAATCGAGAAAAATTTATTGGAATTTGTTTTGTTGAGAAGAAACATTTGTTTCACTAGTAATTACTTTTCTTTGTCTATTTAAAATGAAGTGATATGTAAAATATTAATTTGCAAAATTAAAGACAGAAATTTTTGTAAAAATAAAACATTAACAACGGCATTTCTATATTTTTTTCTTCAATATTTTAAAAGGTGGTGCGCAATCTTAAAATCACAGGGATCTTTGCGCAAGAAGCAACACTAATAGAATGACAATTGTCGTACCGGAGGGTCGACAAACCGAGAGCAACGGATTTCCATTGATCGCGAAATTAGTCACGTTAAATGTACCCGAGTTGCCATAATAAACCATACGAAGAAAGAAACAGAAGATATATAGTGAAAGAATACAAAATGGAACCCTATTTTGTAAGCGATTTTGTAAACTGACTTTTCTTACCCTCGTGAATTATGGGAAAGGAACCGAAAAAAAATAAACGTTACAAAATGTAGTCCTTCATTAATTTACAATAATCTCACTACTGTAGTAAAACTGGAGAGCTTGTATGTTTGTTCGAACGCGCTGCTCTCAGGAAATACTAATCCGATTTAAAAAATTCTTTTTGCATTGGGTAGTCCGTTTATTCAGGAAGGCTTTAGACTCTATAACTCCATGCCATGATCCCAAAGAATGGCGGCGGCGTCAGTTTATTTTTAAGTAGTCTTTTTATTCCTACATAATTTCCGGATGGTATTTATAGTTAATGAGATCCACTTGATTAAGTTCTTATAATGCGTATGAACCGGATATATAATCCAAATTTAACGCGGATGAAATCGCGGGGTACAGCTAGTCATTTATAAATGGCGTACCACGGTATTTGGGTCACCGAATTTTCCGAAGTGACCGATCAATTCTGCCAAAAAAAGTAAGATTGAAGTGTCTTATGGTTTACAATAATGATCGTACCACAATTCATGAGCTTCATTACTTCTCGTTTACGAGGAAATGCCTTCTTTTCTTTGATTCAACAGTATCCCAGCACCTCCAAATTCGTATGCCGAATATTGAAAACACTCGAGTAAGAGTTTTTCCTACTCACTTGCGAGAAATCAGTCACTTAACACTTCTGGTCAGATGACTGGAGAAAAATGACGATAATTGTATGTAGAAATTGATTTTAAATCAAGAGGAACGTCAGATGACGGTCAAATGACTGTTATTTGACGGAGGCGTCAAATGACGGTCCGGTCAAATGACCGGTGAAATAATTAACGCTAGAAATGACGGTCATTTCACATAGATATTGATAGTAAATCAAGAGTAACGCCACACGACATGGCGGTCATTTTACATCACTGGTAAAGTGAGGCGATAAATTACCATAATTTCATACAGGTAATAATTTAGAATTCGACATCCTCCCGTCATATGACCACCCAATGACAATAATTTGACAACAGTAGGGAAATTACGGTCATTTTACATATTTTCTTACACGAGACCATTTATGACGATTACTGATCGCTTATTTTGTGAGCGGGGAGGCGTAGTACACTGGTTATTCGATAGAGAACACGTGGTCCAAACGAACATCACATAGATCACGATTACTTCGTCGTTTGGCTGTATATACTTGACAAGATTTTACGGCTCTTCAATGGAACGAGAACGTCGTAACGAATTTGTCTTACACGGGCGGCTACACGACGAAACGAGACACGACGCGAGAGAAAACTCTCTATGCCGTAACGGGAGTCAAGGGTGGCCTCCTGCTCCTGCTGGCCTTTATTCTTTTTTTTTCTTCTTCCTTTCTTTTTTTTTCTATCTCACTTTTACGAAGCTGGGCAGATCACAGGTAAAGAAAAACGGTGAGGCAGAAGAGCTTGTTCCAATCATACGCGCAAGCTCTCTCAACGAAACCTTTTCTGGAATTTCTTCGTGTTCAAAGAGGATCTTCCGACGCTCCTCCTCTCTCGCTATGCCATACGCGAGCGCAAAGAGCGGTCGTCGCGAGTTGAAAGAAGCAAAGGCAGCAAAACGAAAGATCGATGTTTTTGCGCAAAACGATGAGCGTCAATCGCATTATGGGAAGAGACTAATATTTTTAATTGAACTCGGTGAATTTTCATAAAAGTTTCATTTTTCGCCGATTATGATTTTCTACAAATTTTAATTTTCTGTGAATCTGTTCTTCATACAAATTGTTACTTTATAACGTGTTTAATTTTTATTTCAAAGTGGTAATTAAAAATATACTGCTTTATTACAGCAACAATATAATAAATAACAATCAGGAGAATGTGAACGATGTTTGGTCCAAGAGTTATGAGATTCTCAGTCCGTGGGAAAGATCGACAAACCGTTTTATTCGTGTCACGTAAACAACAAGAGACGCGACTGAAGTTGTATAATTGATCAAAAGTGAATATAACATTATGTCATGTGATAGATTGATGTTATAAGTAATAGTTTATTGCTACGTAGTCATTAATTTAACCGTAGAATGGTGGACAAGATTTTTCTGATTTTGAGGTTAAACACGGCACGTCATGTAGGTTCACCGTAACCTTATGGTCATATCACCCTCCGTCGGTATCGAATTGTCCCAATTCATTATGTCCACGCACAAACATCAAAGGTAATAATCCTGATTGTTAGATCGTAGTAAAAACATTACATTTCCCCAAAAAAATATATGATAATCAAAGATTTGCTTCCATTTCCCATGTTTACTAGTGCTGGCTGACTTGGGCTGACTGGGAATGAGCGGCCATATTGAATTGCCCATGTCTCCGCGATTATTCCCTATATGCGACAACTTTTATCAAAATATATTGTTTTATAATATATAACAATTCGCATTCTTCATTAATGTGCTTAAAGGCAAATTGTTCCACCGAAAAAAGTTGATGTGCCAATTTCTTGTTGGAGATCTGTCTATTACACTGTATACTTGGGCGATTTTTTTTTTCGACTATTTTTTTTTCAGTCCCCACCCAAAATTTTATTGGATATGTCGAAAAAGAAATTCCCTGAAAGTTACAGCCCTTAATATTAATTCTAAGTACTTTCCCAAAGCGTGAGAAGATTTTCCATCTAAAATACACGTAAATCGAATTTTTTTTTCTTCAAATTTCTATAACTCAGCCGCATTTTATGCTATCATATTGTTCTTGGTTTCGATTTACTCGGAATAAAACAATCTAAAAAAGTGCCTTTTGCGGTGAAAGTGTAAATTGTACTGGTGAGTTGGTACGGGTCACTGAAATTGATTTTTACCCAAAATTCCCGTTTTTTTGCTGTTATCTCCGAAACAATTAACTTTACGAAAAAAATGTAAATAAAAAATTTGTTGGAAATTTAATTTCCTACAAAAAAGGTGCTATCGACCCAATTGCTTAGATTAATATTTCTTGAGATATTCAACTTTAACTTATGAGTAGTATAAAATTCATAAAATATGAAATATTAAATGATAGAAAAAATTAAAAATTAAGAAGATTCAATATCTCAAGAAATATTAATCTAAGCGATTGGGTCGATTGGACCTTTTTTATAGGAAATTAAATTTCCAACAAATTTTTCGTTCACATTTTTTTCGTAAAGTTAATTGTTTCGGAGATAACAGCAAAAAAAACGAGAATTTTGGGTAAAAATCAACTTCAGTGACCCGTACCAACTCATCAGTACAATTTACACTTTCGCCGCAAGAGTCACTTTTTTAGATAGTTTTATTCTGAGTAAATCGAAACCAAGAACAATATGATAGCATAAAATGCGGCTGAGTTATAGAAATTTGAAAAATAAAATAAATCCGATTTACGTGTACTTTAGACGGAAAATCTTCTCACGCTTTGGGAAAGTACTTAGAATTAATATTGAGGGCTGTAACTTTCAGGGAATTTCTGTTTCGACATATCCAACAAAATTTCGGGTGGGGACTGAAAAAAAAATAGTCGAAAAAGAAAAAATCGCCCTACTGTATACATATACATTATAGTTTTTTACTGACCGAGTTCGATATTGGTCGAGAAGAACTTTCCTCGACAGTCATTTTAAATAATTTTCTTAATAAACGCAATGTTTAAAAAAAAATATCAACAACTATATTCTTCGAAAATCACTTTCGATGGTTTTTTATCATTTAACCGATAAGAAATAGACTGGAAGCTTCTAGGAAATTTAATAATAAAAAAAATAACACCAAGAATCCATAGTACGAATATCTTTAGTGATTCGACGGAAAGGATAGATGTTAAAAGGAGAAAAAAAAAATCATTTCATAATACATGAAATAAAATCCAAACCTGTAAATAAAATCTAACCTACTTTGTTCGAACATTTTTCTTTCAGAATAGCGAAAGCAAAATAATTTTCAATGCGAAATAAAAGTATCACAGGGATAATACACGATATATAATTCTAAAAAGACACGAAAACATTTGATATTCCGTCGTGATAATTTTTTTTTTGTAGGTTAGGTACTGTTTCTTTCTTTCGTTCGCTCGCGGTACATTACTTTCTGCGATGCACGACAAGCCTCTGGTCGAGTATTGAGAAAGCGAGATCGACGAGTAACGGTGAGATTCGACGGTTTCAATTCGATCGAACGAGATTCACCGATCGACAGATAACAATAACGAGATAAATGCTAATTCGTGAAATTTCCATAGTTGTGGAAGGGGCCGCCAGGGGCAGAGAGGGCGGGAAACACGAACGGAATTCAAATCGACGACGTGACAACACTGCACACACAATGTCTGTTTCTGTCGATCAGTGAGGATCGGTTGAGAAATAACTATGCAGACTGTGTATATAGATATTGAATTATTAAAGGATCAGGTTTACGTACTTGGATTTTAGATCGAGAAATAATTGGATCATTCGATCGACGTTGTTTACATATCACCATTTTCAATTTACCGAATTGCTTGAAGTTTTCACGAAAGTCAATGGATTTAACCGTAAAATTGTGTAAGTACCTTATGGGAAAAAGTACCCAAAGAGTGATTGGTTTCATTGTTAGCGAAAAGTTTATAAACACACAATTTATTTTATTTCTTAATTTTTAACATTTTCTTAATAAAAATTTCCTAATTCTTACTTTTTTTTTCAGAGTAATATCGCGCATGCATCGAGATAGCACACGTATCACTTATCGTCCCCGTATTAAGAGGGGAAATAGGGTTAGACAGTTCAAAAAATCGATTTTTTTTTAATTTCATAAATTGTTAGTAAAACTATTGAAAAATATGTTCCCAAAATTTTAAATGAAAATTCCGACTCGTTCTATTGTTATAAGCCATTAAGGAGGGAAATAGGGTTAGGACATCGTTTTCTCAATGATTTTCATGAATTTTTTTAAAGTATAAAAAATGAATATAATTTATTGAAACTTTGAGAATATTTTATACATATATTTAAGTATATACTATAAAATTTTTGAAGAATTTCCTTGGAAAACACCGACGATATTAGCGACCCCATATTGCAGGTCACAATCAGACTCAGCATTTTGCTATTTTTTCAAACGCGTTTATCTGAAAACGACTTTTTTTGAACTTGCGTACACGCTAGTTTGAAAAGTTTTCAACCAATCGTTTTGAAAATTGGCAGTTACTTTCATCATAGTATTGCGCTCTATATGAACCTAAAATCGGAATAATATCATTATTTAAAATAATTTTTTTATTGCAAATAAAGTTGTAAAAAATGGCAAAAAATCATGCATCTTTGTTTTGACACCTGTAAAAAATTCAATTTTCTATTTTTTTGATAGAATTTAGGTTCATATAGAGGAGAGACATATAGTAAAAGTAAATTCCAAGCTCGTTTGATTTCAGATGAAAATTGCGGCTTCCAGAATGTACGCAAAATGCTAAGTCTGATTGTGACCTGCAATATGGGGTCGCTAATATTTTCGGTGTTTTTCAAGGAAATTCTTCAAAAATTTTATAGTATATACTTAAATATATGTATAAAATATTCTCAAAGTTTCAATAAATTATATTCATTTTTTATACTATAAAAAAATTTATAAAAATCTTCGAGAAAACGCTGTCCTAACCCTATTTATCCCCTTAAATTTGGACTTGAACGAGAGAAAGAGTAATTAGCGCGAGTCCGGCTAAATATCATCTAGCGGATAATTCGATGTTTTTGTGAAAATAAAAAATTTACAAACCTGTACGATGAATAATTGATTTTCATATTCATTGGAGTCAATGATTTTTCCTCGTTTAGCTCAAAGCTAACATTTACGTAACGTCGATACGCGATAAATATTTAACGTACGTCCGATAAATAACATCGACGAAATGAAATAACTAACTTACCATATATCCAGATTGAAAATGATGACACTTCATTATAATTATCGTCACGATGAAATATTACACATCCAAATGTTTTTCGACTCGAACGAACGGAAAACAAAAAGTAATAAAAAAGCTGCTAACAATTTTTATTTTATTGATGAGGATGAACGAATAAATTTGCATATAAATAATTTTACGACAATTAACGACTTACCCCTGATCCTGAGTAGTTTGTGAACGGCCTCTTTGACTCTGTCGAAACGTCCTTTTCCCAATTCACGAATCATCCGATAGTTGCCCACGCTCTGGAGAGATTTCTTGCTGAAGCTAATTGGCTGACCAACATCGCGGCTATCAGGCTGCGAGGCTCAGGCTCGATCGAGTCATATCGCACCGGGGGACGAGAACGTCGATGAGTCACGGGGAAAGTGTCAAGAACGTGCGAAAAAAAAAACGGAAAAAAATGCTTAAAAAAAATCGAGAGATCCCGTAACGTCTTCGCGCTGTAACGAGACTCCCCGATGTGCGCAAACAACGTCGCGAACGAAAAGTCACGAATATCCCGTTGCCGAAAGAACACAATGACAAATCGACGGTTTCATCCCGACGGACATTGTCTACTTTATTTCGCCGATTTTTCGTTTTTTCTTTTTCACGCTTTTCGAGCACAACGCATGCCGTTGTTGTTTAGGAGATGCTAGGAAATCGTTACTATCTGCGCGACCGAACTGGACAGCGGTGGCTTCGCCGTTTGTTACTTTCGTCAAATACGCACGATTTTCCGATGTCAAATAGTTTTAGGGGCTCACATACTCTTGCGCGCGCTGAAAACCGAGCAAATTTGAAAAGTTATTATAAATGTTATATGGTGAAAAAAAAATTAAATTGTTGATTTCACATTTTTTATTAACTTTTCCACTAAAAGAAAAAAATTAAAATATCTTTTCTTTTAAATAATAACATTATTTTTTACGGGGATAAATAAACTACTCATGAAAACACATGGCGCTTCCTTGTCGACATCATAACTTCACCAAAAATTATTCAATGTGCAAAAATAAAAGAAAATCTAGTAAAATAATGTAGTAGTAATAATCCGATGGAGGAAATTTTCTTTTTTTTTTCAAAAATAAAGAAATTACAGTATTTCAAACTTTAATATGCAATTTAAGGGAGGAAATAGGGTTAGGACAGCGTTTTCTCAATGATTTTCATGCATTTTTTTATAGTATAAAAAATAAATATAATTTATTGAAACTTTGAGAATATTTTATAGATATATTTAAGTATATACTATAAAATTTTTGAAGAATTTCCTTGAAAAACACCGACGATATTAGCGACCTCATATTGCAGATCACAATCAGACTCAGCATTTTGCGTACATTCTGGAAGCCGCAATTTTCATCTGAAATCAAACGAGGTTGGAATTTACTTTTATTATATGTCACTCTTCTATATGAACCTAAATGCTATCAAAAAAATAGAAAATTGAATTTTGAACAGGGGTCAAAACAAAAAAGCATGATTTTTTGCCATTTTTTACAACTTTATTTGCAAAAAAAAAATATTTTAAATAATGATAATATTCCGATTTTAAGTTCATTAAAGCGCAATACTATGAAGAAAGTAACTGCCAATTCCCAAAACGATTGGTTGAAAACTTTTCAAACTAGCGTGTACGCAAGTTCAAAAAAAGTCGTTTTCAGATAAACGCGTTTGAAAAAATAGCAAAATGCTGAGTCTGATTGTGACCTGCAATATGGGCTCGCTAATATCGTCGGTGTTTTTCAAGGAAATTCTTCAAAAATTTTATAGTATATACTTAAATATATGTATAAAATATTCTCAAAGTTTCAATAAATTATATTCATTTTTTATACTATAAAAAAATTCATGAAAATCATTGAGAAAACGCTGTCCTAACCCTATTTCCCCCCTTAATGGCTTATAACAATAGAACGAGTCGGAATTTTCATTTAAAATTTTGGGAACATATTTTTCAATAGTTTTACTAACAATTTATGAAATTTAAAAAAAATCGATTTTTTGAACCGTCGAACCCTATTTTCCCCCTTAAAATGAAAAAAATTAGTGTTTAATAATTTATGAAAAATTGTCCTACCAAAAAATGAAAAGATCTTTTTTCTATCAATATTAACATTATTTTTTACGGGGATAAATAAACTACTCATGAAAACACATGGCGCCTCCTTGTCGACATCATAACTTTACCAAAAATTATTCAATGTGGAAAAATAGAGAAGAATCTAGTAAAATGATGTAATAGTAATAATCTGATGGAGGGAATTTTCTTTTTTTTTCCAAAATAAAGAAATTACAGTATTTCAAACTTTGGTATGCAATTTGAAGTAAAAAAAATTTGTGTTTAATAATTTATAAAAAATTATCCTACCAAAAAATTAACAGATCTTTTTTCTTTCAATATTACCATTATTTTTTACGGGGATAAATAGACTACGGATGAAAACACATGGCGCCTCCTTGTCGACATCATAACTTTACCAAAAACTATTCAATGTGCAAAAATAAAAAAGAATCTAGTAAAATAATGTAGTAGTAATAATCTTATGGAGGGAATTTTCTTTTTTTTTTTCCAAAATAAAGAAATTACAGTATTTCAAACTTTAGTATGCAATTTAAAGTAAAAAAAAATTAGTGTTTAATAATTAATAAAAAATTGTCCTACTAAAAAAATAAAAGATTTTTTTTCTTTCAATATTAACATTATTTTTTACGGGGATAAATAAACTACTCATGAAAACACATGGCGCCTCCTTGTCGACATCATAACTTTACCAAAAATTATTCAACGTGCAAAAATAAAAAAGAACTTAGTAAAATAATGTCGTAGTAATAGTCTGATGGAGGGAATTTTCTTTTTTTTTTCAAAAATAAATAAATCACAGTATTACTATTATTATAAAAAACAATAGTGTTTAATAATTTATAAAAAAATGTCCTACCAAAAAATTAAAAAAACCTCTCGTAAATTAGTTATTCCATCGTATATCATGTTTTTACGCCACTTCCTTTTTCCGAATGCACTACTGCATCGCATTTGTATTGCTATCAGAAATTCAGAAAACCTGCTTCCCATTCGGTAGTCGGCTAAGCGGGCACCTATCTCAGTATTGATCATAGTCAATGCCGCGCACCGATCACACTTCCACTGATGGCAAAATGGAAAAATACGTTTTTACGGTTGAAAAAGTTTGAAGTTTGAAAAAATGATCTTTAAAAAGTTTTATGAATTGTTGTAAAATTGGTTTTTCCCATTTTTCCCACGTTTAAAATTCATTTTTAAATTTAGGATTTTTTTAAACCCCCTCAGCCTCACATTTCATATCATTACAAAACGTTAACATTTTATTAAGCTTCTCAGGCCCCTTTATTTTACACATTTACAAATTATTATCAACAAATTATTGATTTAAGTAGTTATAAAGAAATTGTTATATTAAATTATTTGTTATTACTCCATTGAGAATGTTACAAATTCTATCGCCAAGTCAACGTGTTTTACTTTTAAACACCATCCAACTGCAATCTCGCACATTCCCAAACGCGTTTGTCGATTAAATTTGGGGAAGTATAACTTTTAAAAAATTGTTTTATTTCATTTTTATTGAACCATTCCAATTCCGGCGAATTTTTATCCTAAATATCACCCTCTATTGTTTTTAATTTCTGTTAAATTTACGGACATTTATGCTACGCGCCTTAACAAAACGGGAGGATAAAAACAACCTGCCTGAGACAAAAAGGGTGACAGACATAAGAAGAAACCAAAGGTAAATCGATCCGCCGAGTTCGAAAAGTCTGAAAGATAATTTGACTCGCCTAGGAAGAAAAAATTAACGCTACAATTAATACCGCAGCGATATAAAATACAAGAACAACTGTTTGGATCCAATGATTAAATTAATTAATGCAATCGGTGTACATGGCCATCGGATCGATTTATAGAAGCTATTTATAAAGATCCTCGTGGGTATATCGGCGAGTTAAAAAAAAATCTCATTCAAATGCCCCTCGCTCATCGGTAAGCCAAATCCCCGCGTTATATCGCCATGAAAGTATTAATGCGCCATTTATATTATATTTAAATCGCTCAATATCCTCGCTCGTTTGGTGCATTACGCCTTATAAGTTGTGAAATCAACAGACGTTTATATTAGCTAAACGAGAACTGCGACGACTGTTGGGAGGTGTGCATGTTGCTTGCATTAGAATTTCAAACAAGATCCAACATTTTTATTACTGTTTCACCTTTTTTTTTACAGAAGTATATATTCGCAAGTGAATATAAAAGAATTATCGAAATTCATAATAAATTTCATGAAGAGACGAGGCAGGGTGTTGGCGTCAAATAATTTTTTTTTCAATTATTTTACCTATGATTATTATTATCAATATAATTATTAGTAATTCTCCCTGTCATTATCTTTATTTTTATTTCACAATCGCAATAATATTACCCGACATTAAGTTCACCAAGATTTTTTCTCGAAGATATTATTTTCATTTTAAATTATCCACACAGCCCATCCTCTTGTCGTATTATGTTGCCAAATTTGGCGGTCCTGTCTGTCCGCATTTTAATGTATCCAATATTACATTCACGCGTTTCTCGTTCTCCGCAGTTTGTACAACAAAGAATCTCGTAATCGCCCATATGTTCTCTCTATCAACATCGAAGTTAAGGATACGCGTTCACTTGTCGATTAAATTATCCCGCGGAGGGAAGCTTCTCTCGATCGTCCGCTAGGCGTCGTCGTTGTCGTCGTACATAGTCCGTGCCGTAAGTATGCTACACGTCGCTGTAAAGTATCCATCGTTCGAGGAGGTCCCGTGCCCTCGTGAAAGCGAGCGGAGGACTTTGTTTTCTTTTTATTTTTATTTTTATTTTTCTCGAGAATATCTCCCAACACGCTCGGACGATCGACCAGGTAATAGCCGTTAAGTCTTGTCACACAGCGGGAGAAATATTCATCCGTCGACAAATCGTTATTTTTCTTCTATTAATTCCGAATCTTTGTGGAAATGATATTCGACCCTCTCAAGATGTTGATTGAGATTTCATTTGATAGCCTTTGAATGGCAAAATTTCTTCTAATAGGAACGAAAGTGGACGAGCCGTCGATAAAGTGAGGTTAGGTCGTAATTCTCAGGTCGATAATATTTAGGTCGTTATTCGTAATATTCCAAAACCAGACGAGCCATTGAAAACAAAAATGAGGATAGGGTCTAACGGGTGCGATATTCGTTTACTTTTTCACGAGTAAAGCCGTACAAATTATTTGAAATTGGAATTGCGACAAAGATCGTCGCGCGTCTTAAAAAATTCAGAATTAATATTGTAAAATAATGAATTTTCCACAGGGGTCAATAATTCTACAACGTTCGGCGAAACTTCTCGATTTCGTTGTTGCGATGAACGGCCGAGAGATCGAAGGTTGCGTGGGTTCCTCGCCAACTTTGTTCGTGATGTAGCTCTGTGAAGCCCACGACCGCCGGTATCCGAACATTTAACCTCGATAAGTTGTTGCCCATTACAGTCGCGTTTGAAAAATCCGATAAATTCATAAGAACAATGATAATAATAATAATAACAATAAGAATAATACCAAGTATTTGAATTAAATCTTTGTGCGTCGATCAATCACCAAATAACAGTCACAATTAATTATTTCATGAACAAAAAGGTAAGAGGAATGCGAATGCGAAAATAACCGAATATTTTTATCGTATTTTTGTATTCCATCTAATATATGAGTAGGGAAAACTTTCCCACACTCACGACCGATTTCATGAAACAAATGTGGCGAAAATTAGCGATGCTCGCTCAGCAATAATCCATAAAAAACTATAAATATCGCCTTCATCGCGTGTATACCGTTAAAGCGATACTTCAAAAGTTCTTGCGTGTCGAGCATTAATAAAGAGGACGAACGACGAAGTACATGTGTGTACTTCTTTATGCAATATACCACGTGTGGAAAAACACGCGCCAAGTATAAAAGTTCTCGTCTGCGTATAACTATTCCCACGTACATGATAAACACGACGAGACGAAGTGGCAAGTAAATCGATTAGGAGCGTAAACTTCAAAGAATTTATTATCACGGTTTTTTTCCACTCGTTTATTGGACGCAAAAGTGGATGGGTGTACGGTCGGGCTACATTCCCATCTATCATCGAGTCGATTGGCGCCAGGAGAGTACCTTTTAAGATGAAATTGTATGCATATATCATCATAACGGGGGAAAAGCCAGCGGAGACGTTGACGCGAGACAAGAACGAACGTCTGACCTCGCGGATGAAGTTGTTCGAAATTTAGTGAAGAGAAAAAAAAAAGTTCGATATTTTAATTCGAAAATTAATTAATTTAATTGAACGCTACTTTTCTAGCTTATGCCTCGTCTTCTACGATCGTTCGATCTGAAGTACGCTTATCGATTATATTTCGATATATATTTGTAGATGGCTGACATTGCGGTGGCAAATGAGGATTAGGGAGATTGAATAAACATGAAAAAAAAAGTAGAACAGTGCTATCATACTGTGAGCGACGGGTGAGCGGAGATCGCCGAGAGAATCTCAATCCAGAGTTAACGTGCTCGAGGTCACCAGGAAGCTGTTATGTGAGGCACGAGACTCTCGGATATATCGTTAGATAGCGTATTATTATGTACATGAGCTGTTCCACGCTTAAGGGGGGAAATAGGGTTAGACGGTTCAAAAAATCGATTTTTTTTCTTATATCATAAATTGTTAGTAAAACTATTGAAAAATATGTTCCCAAAATTTTAAATGATAATTCCGACTCGTTCTATTGTTATAAGCAATTAAGGGGGGAAATAGGGTTAGGACAGCGTTTTCTCAATGATTTTCATGAATTTTTTTATAGTATAAAAAATGAATATAATTTATTGAAACTTTGAGAATATTTTATACATATATTTAAGTATATACTATAAAATTTTTATGCATATATTTAAGTATATACTATAAAATATTAGCGACCCCATATTGCTTGTTTTTCTTGGTACTATTTTTTTAAATGCGTTTTTCTGAAAACGACTTTTTTTGAACTAGCGTACACGCTAGTTTGGAAAGTTTTCAACCAATCGTTTTAAAAATTAGCAGTTACTTTCTTCATAGTATTGCGCTCTATATGAACCTAAAATCGGAATATTATCATTATTTAAAATAATTTTTTTTTTGCAAATGAAGTTGTAAAAAATGGTAAAAAATCATGCTTTTTTGTTTTGACCCCTGTAAAAAAATTCAATTTTCTATTTTTTTGATAGCATTTAGGTTCATATAGAAGAGAGACATATAATAAAAGTAAATTCCAACCTCGTTTGATTTCAGATGAAAATTGCGGCTTCCAGAATGTACGCAAAATGCTGAGTCTGATTGTGACCTGCAATATGGGGTCGCTAATATTTCATAGTATATACTTAAATATATGTATAAAAATTTTACTAAAACTATTGAAAAATATGTTCCCAAAATTTTAAATGAAAATTTCGACTCGTTCTATTGTTATAAGCCATTAAGGGAGGAAATAGGGTTAGGACAGCGTTTTCTCAATGATTTTCATGAATTTTTTCATAGTATAAAAAATGAATATAATTTATTGAAACTTTGAGAATATTTTATACATATATTTAAGTATAGACTATAAAATTTGTATACATATATTTAAGTATATACTATAAAATATTAGCGACCCCATATTGCTTGTTTTTCTTGGTACTATTTTTTTAAATGCGTTTTTCTGAAAACGACTTTTTTTTAACTAGCGTACACTCTAGTTTGAAAAGTTTTCAACCAATCGTTTTGAAAATTAGCAGTTACTTTCTTCATAGTATTGCGCTCTATATGAACCTAAAATCGGAATATTATCATTATTTAAAATAATTTTTTTTTTGCAAAAGAAGTTGTAAAAAATGGTAAAAAATCATGCTTTTTTTGTTTTGACCCCTGTAAAAAATTCAATTTCCTATTTTTTTGATAGCATTTAAGTTCATATAGAATAGAGACATATAATAAAAGTAAATTCCAACCTCGTTTGATTTCAGATGAAAATTGAGGCTTCCAGAATGTACGCAAGATGCTGAGTCTGATTGTGACCTGCAATATGGGGTCGCTAATATTTCATAGTATATACTTAAATATATGTATAAAAATTTTACTAAAACTATTGAAAAATATGTTCCCAAAATTTTAAATGAAAATTTCGACTCGTTCTATTGTTATAAGCCATTAAGGGGGGAAATAGGGTTAGGACAGCGTTTTCTCAATAATTTTCATGAATTTTTTTATAGTATAAAAAATGAATATAATTTATTGAAACTTTGAGAATATTTTATACATATATTTAAGTAGATACTATAAAATTTTTAAAGAATTTCCTTGAAAAACACCAAAGATATTAGCGACCCCATATTGCAGGTCACAATCAGACTCAGCATTTTGCGTACATTCTGGAAGGCGCAAGTCTAGTCTTAGTCTATATATACATATATATATATAGTAGTATGTGGGATTTAAAACTGTGATGTCTCTGTAGCCTCTGGGCGCCTAGTTGCTGCTAGATCGCACTCTTCATAACACGAACAGCTGTTTCGTTCTCCCCACTGACTCACAGAGTATAGGCTATGGCGGACAGCTCTCGATAGATCGCCCGAGAACGCTTTTTTTCTCGACCTTGGTCCGGACAAGCCGGATTGAGATTAAACTTAACTATACTCTTCGTCGCTTTAGTTGCATTAACGGCATTATATTTTATCGTCACAGGGACTATAATAGCACGTTATTATACCCTGTGCACAATTTCGTACGAAAACTGACGTACATAACCTCAAAACGAGTTCGATTTTATGAAAAATCCCCACTATTTTGTCTCGCATGTGCATACTAGGGTGCATCTACGTTACGATGGTCAGAACCGTTGTCGTATTTCCCTTAAAAGTCATTGGGACACTTTTTAGGTTAGGTTGTTTCCACGTTACCATAACAAAGTGTACTTACGTACAAAATATGATCGTACATAACCTCAACATGACGAGGAAGGGCGCCCCGATCATAAGTGGGTGTTTGCGTTATTGGGAATTACTACGCAGGCGTGGCACATTCAATATGGCTGCTAATTCCCAGTCAGCCCAAGTCAGTCAGCATTATTCAGCACGGGAAACAGTAGTAAACACTCCGATTGTCGTATATTTTTTCGCGAAATGTAATGTTTTTAGTATGGTCTGATAATCAGGATTAATACGGTTAAGAGGGGAAATAGGGTTAGGACAGCGTTTTCTCAATGATTTTCATGAATTTTTTTATAGTATAAAAAATGAATATAATTTATTGAAACTTTTAGAATATTTTATACATATATTTAAGTATATACTATAAAATATTAGCGACCCCATATTGCAGATCACAATCAGACTCAGCATTTTGCGTACATTCTGGAAACCGCAATTTTCATCTGAAATCAAACGAGGTTGGAATTTACTTTTATTATATGTCTCTCTTCTATATAAACCTAAATGCTATCAAAAAAATAGAAAATTGAATTTTTTACAGGGGTCAAAACAAAAAAGCATGATTTTTTGCCATTTTTAACAACTTTATTTACAGAAAAAAAATTATTTTTAATAATGATAATATTTCGATTTTAGGTTCACATAGAGCGCAATACTATGAAGAAAGTAACCGCCAATTTTCAAAGCGATTGGTTGAAAACTTTTCAAACTAGCGTGTACGCAAGTTTAAGGTAGTAGTCTGGTAACTTAAGCCGATTTTCATGTCTTTTTTGGGGGGCGTTTTTTTGTAGGGAAATAAATATGAATCGTTTTGGATATTTAGGATGTTTTTATTTACATATTAAAGACACAAAAAAAAAATTTTTTGAAAAAATGTAATAGTTTATTATTATTATTATTATTGATCGAAGTTGGCACCTCGAAAAAAAAGCGCGTGGGTGGCCCCGGTGATTTTGGCTCTTGATGTTATTTGAAATAAAAAATTCTTGATGATTCTTAATCTATAGACATGTCATTCTTTTCGGAACTACTGAAGTTAAATTTCATGGATAAATAACAAAATGGCAAACTTTGGAAAAAAAAACTTTTCTTTCCAAAGTCCGCCATTTTGTTATTTATCCATGGAATTTAACTTCAGTAGTTCTGACCAGAATGACATGTCTATAGATTAAGAATTATCAAGATTTTTTTATTTCAGATAACATCAAGAGCCAAAATCACCGGGGCGACCTACGCGCTTTTTTTTCGAGGTGCCAACTTCGATCAATAATAATAATAATAATAATAATAAACTATTAAATTTTTTCAAACAAAATTTTTCTTGTATCTTTGATATGTAAATAAAAACATCCTAAATATCCAAAACGATTCATTTTTGTTTTTCTACAAAAAAACGCCCTCCAAAAAAGACATGAAAATCGGCTTAAGTTACCAGACTACTACCTTACAAAAAGTCGTTTTCAGAAAAACGCGTTTGAAAAAATAGTACCAAGAAAAACAATCAATATGGGGTCGCTAATATTTTATAGTATATACTTAAATATATGTATAAAATATTCTCACAGTTTCAATAAATTATATTAATTTTTTATACTATAAAAAAATTCACGAAATTTATTGAGAAAACGCTGTCCTAACCCTATTTCCCCCCTTGATGGCTTATAACAATAGAACGAGTCGGAATTTTCATTTAAAATTTTGGGAACATATTTTTCAATAGTTTTACTAACAATTTATGAAATTTAAAAATAATCAATTTTTTGAACCGTCTAACCCTATTTCCCCCCTTAAGGGATCAAACGCAGTTGGAAATTTCAAAAAATCGTTTTTTTTTTAATGCAGTTTCGGAATGTACATATATTTGAATATATTCTCTGAAAATTTCAAATCGTTCCGACAAATATTCTCAAAGTTACACGCATATTTGCAAGGACGTCTCGGACCGTTTGAAAGTGATTTTCAAACTTTGAACGTGTTTTTTCCCAAAACGCGTGCCTCCAAATTCGGTGAGCACGAAGCTCACCGATTTTTCATGAACGGCTCAACCGATCGATCTGCAATTTTAACACAACCTTCTCAAATATATTCTTCAGATATTGATCGAAGGAATAAGATTTCCGATAATTATTTCTATTTTTTTAAAACAGTTCAACGAAAAAATCTCGGTCGAATATTGGAATTTTTTCTATTTGGAGTCGCCATTTTGTCAAAAATAAAAATTTCGACTGTTTCTTCGATCAATACCTAGATTTATCTATCCACTAACAGAATCTCTTTGGTTTTTTTAATTTTAGACAATCCAAACCGGAGATATCGTGCTCACCGTCAGACACCTTTGTTTCGAGGACCTCCAGGAGATCGTCTGCAGGAGCAGTGTAAATGAATATTTTTGAAAATGAAAAATGCCGATGTAAAGTTAAAAGGTACCACTATGTTTATTAATACTTCTGGTATTTGTCAAATGAAATCCCTTTTCAGAAAAAATTTGTAAAAAACCGACTTTTTTTTACCTTGCAACATTATTGCCACAAGGATACGGTGAACCTATATGATGTGCCACGTTTAACCTCAAAATCAGAAAAATATTGCTTACCACTCTACAGCCAAATAAATGACTTCGAACAATAAACTATTACTCTCAACATCAATCCATCACGTGGCATAATGTTATATTTATCAATTGTTTATTTTTCATCAATTATGAAATTTCGTTCCTCTGGTTGTTTACACGACACGAATAAAACGGTTTGCGATCTTTCACGTGAACTGAATATCACATACGCCTCGGAACGAACATCGTCCATGTTCTCCTGATTTTTATTTATTATATTGTTGCTGTAACAAGTACATTTTTCGTTATGATTAAAACGTGACACATTCGCACGGTAATCAGAGGGCATCGACTGGGAGGGAGTGGTTTGAAATTTCGCCGAGAGAGGTCGCTGAATGGTAGTTCCCAATAGGGGCTGCGCTTAGGCAGCCTCGATTATAAGAAATTCTGGTATCAGTTCGTTCTTAAAATCGAGATCCTAGTGTATATCGTTAATAACAATCGTAGAATGAAAATGAAAATGAGCAAACATTTGCTGTTTTCAATTTGTACATTAACAGAATGGAATTGATTGGGCAATAATATTTTTTTGACAAGCGCACAAACTTGAGAAGAAATAAAAAATCCCGTGCATTAAACTTTATTCTACGTACCAGGGGACCGGGATATTTGGCATTAAATTTCACAAGAATCGGTTGAGACGTTTACTTTTTATGAATCTATGATAATTTTTTTAAAACGTCCATTAATGCTCTACTTAAAAAAAAAACTATGAATAATTTCAGTGGAAATTTGAATGAGCAGCTTTTTTGTTTTCACAGTAGGACCAGTTGTCCAGTTGATGGCGTATTAATAATAAATAAAGAAAAAAAATTATTAGACAAGTTTCTACATCACGAGACGTTTTTTCTTATCGTCCGGTACGTCATTCTCCAACGGTACATGTGAAACCCGTAGTTTATAGCCGTGTCACGGGGGTTTAAGGACCATTAAACGAGAATCGAGAGCTTATTTTTCTTCATCGTGATCCTCTCACTCTGCCTCTGTCCACCTTTCAAAAAATGGACCCTCCAATGCGATCCGTATGGGGCACGAGTCGTTCTCCCCAACAATGTATACGAGACATAAATTCGTGGAAGAGATTGGACCGCACGGTGAGCTCCGAAACTGAAGTCGCGTGCTGCTCCAATGCAGCTCTGTACCTTGATCGAGAGAGAGTGAGAGCGAGAGAGATAGGGTGGGAAAAAGAGAAGGGAAGCCAAAATTCATGAGCAGAAAACTTCGCGAATGATTTCATCGTCGTTCTTCGGCACACCTGCCCGATGAATATAAAACAGAGAGTGAGACAGAGAGCCTGTTACCACCGGCAAAATCTGCATCTCAGCCGGTTTAACGAGATGCATTTGCACGAGAAGCTACAACTACCATTATCATTATTTGTTTATCATTCTCCTTTTTTATTTGACACCCTATTTCGATATTCCCAATCGAGGAAAAGATACTCTGATCTGAAAAAAATATCAGGACGTGTTGACGAGAATCATCGAACGTATGTCATCTTTTTTTCTACGTTGTTTAGAACCTCGAATGATGTCGTCTCATCGCGTATCATCTTGTCGAAAATTGTCAATCAATACGAGGCGGCGTCGTTCGAACTTTCGAGTCCAGGATTTTCGAGTTTCGTCACGTAACACTCGTCCAATCTGGTATCCGATGCGTTGGTATACATGGAACACGAAGAGCAAACGGGTGAACGTTAGCTGGTAAAGAGCACTATTCGGACGTGCGAATTGATCCTTTCGATTCATTATAAAGAAGTCACCTCTCTCGTTAGTCCAGAGAGGACCAACGGTATGAATCGACGCGTAGCTTGGCCCTGACTCTGTCTTGTCCCTGACGAAACAGATTTGACGGAATAAAAAACGCAAAAGAACCTTCTGGAACGGGTGAACATATGGATCATAATCGACGAATATACCTCGTAGAAGATAACGGAATCACGTATTGCAAATTCAATCAATATGTCCTGGAGTATACGAAAATCAATGATGAATTACGTCAGGTAATTTTGTGTCAACATCCTGATGTTCCTGATGTTCATGGTGTCCTTGATGATCATTTTGATGATTAGAAAGATCAGGTTATGTTTTCTCATGATCCTGATATTCTCGATATCATTCTGCTGATTAAGAACATATCAGGTCACGTTTTTTCATTATCCTGATGTTCATTATGTTCCGGGTAATCATCTTGATGATAAGAAACATCAGGTTATGTTTTTTCGTGATCCTGATATTCCTGATGATCATTCTGATGATTAGGAACACCAAGTTATGTTTCTTTTTTTCATAATGATGGAAATCAATACGCGATGTTTCTAATCCTGACGAACATCCTTAAGATTGTCGGATCATGTTTCGTCGTGATCCTGATGTTCCTTCCTTGATGATCATTCCAATGATTATATCAAGTCATGTCAGGAACATATCAGGAACATATCAGGTCATGTTTTTTTCATTATCTTGATGTCCATGATGTTCCTGATCATACTGATGGTTAGAAACATCAGGTTATGTTTTCTCATGATCCTGATATTCCCGATGATCATTCTGATGATTAGGAACACCAGGATATATTTTTTTTTCATAATCGTCACTTTGAGAGATTCAATCGCTATGTGGACTGCATGGAAATTATCCTGATGTTCCTAATGTTCGTGATGTCCCTGATGATCATCTTGTTGATTAGAAACATCAGGTTATGTTTTCTCATGATCTTGATGTTTATTCCCTGATGATGATCCGATGATTAGGAACACCAAGTTATGTTTGTTTTTTTTCATAATGATCGTTATCATAAATTCAATCACTATGTGGATCGCATGGAAATCAATACGCGATGGTCCTAATCCTGACGAACGTCCTTAAGAATGTCGGATCATGTTTCGTCGTGATCCTGATGTTTCTTGCCTCATGATCATTCTGATGATTATATCAAGTCATGTCAGGAACATATCAGGAACATATCAGGTCATGTTTTTTTCATTATCTTGATGTCCATGATGTTCCTGATCATACTGATGGTTAGAAACATCAGGTTATGTTTTCTCATGATCCTGATATTCCCGATGATCATTCTGATGATTAGGAACACCAGGATATTTTTTTTTTTCATATTCGTCACTTTGAGAGATTCAATCGCTATGTGGACTGCATGGAAATTGTCCTGATGTTCCTAATGTTCGTGATGTCCCTGATGATCATCTTGATGATTAGAAATATCAGGTTATGTTCTCTCATGATCTTGATGTTCATTCCCTGATGATGATCCGATGATTAGGAACACCAAGTTATGTTTGTTTTTTTTTCATAATGATCGTTATCATAAATTCAATCACTATGTGGATCGCATGGAAATCAATACGCGATGGTCCTAATCCTGACGAACGTCCTTAAGAATGTCGGATCATGTTTCGTCGTGATCCTGATGTTTCTTGCCTCATGATCATTCTGATGATTATATCAAGTCATGTCAGGAACATATCAGGAACATATCAGGTCATGTTTTTTTCATTATCTTGATGTCCATGATGTTCCTGATCATACTGATGGTTAGAAACATCAGGTTATGTTTTCTCATGATCCTGATATTCCCGATGATCATTCTGATGATTAGGACCACCAGGATATTTTTTTTTTTCATATTCGTCACTTTGAGAGATTCAATCGCTATGTGGACTGCATGGAAATTATCCTGATGTTCCTAATGTTCGTGATGTCCCTGATGATCATCTTGATGATTAGAAATATCAGGTTATGTTCTCTCATGATCTTGATGTTTATTCCCTGATGATGATCCGATGATTAGGAACATATCAGGTCATGATTTTTCATTATCCTGATATTCCTGACGTTCATGATGTGCCTGATGATCATCCTGATCATCAGGGACATGAAAAACATCAGGTTATGTTTTCTCATGATCCTGATATTCCCAATGATCATCCTGATGATTAGGTACACTAGGCCATGTTTTTTTTTCTCATAATGATCATTATCAGGAATTCAATCACTATAGTCACTGTTAAGCACAGCCTGCATACTGTCAGGCCTAGTTAAAAGATGAACGTGTTGAAGTTCGATCAATGACATCGATAAGCCACGCGATCTACATACGTTGGTATATAAGATAAGTCTTTTGACAGATCTCTGATAATTTCTGACGAGAGTCAAACGTTTACATGGTATGTGTACTCTTCTATACCGATACTGTAATACGAGCGAAGGCGTTTGCTGACGAACAATGGGACTCTCTGTGCCATGAAACGCGCACGTCGACATGCGGGTGACATGGACGATTCAGCCACAGAATCCCATGTAAAAATCATTCCGAAACGTTTGGGTATCACGAAACTTCGAATGTATCGTGTCCACAATGAAATTATTGTTCTGCAGTAATTTTTATCTCGTCATGAACCGGTTAATAATGCGGATATTGTGATCAACGGAAATACGATAATTACAAAACATTAACAGTGCCTTATTCAAAGTAATGTCCATCGATAGGCACACATTTTCTCCGTCTTTCACATAATTTGTGGATTCCGTCCCACTAGAAGTCTTCCTGTTTTGAGGCAAACCATTCAAAGGTCCAATTGTCCACTTCTCAGTACGTTTCGAAGTGCTGCTCAGAAAGTGCGTGTGTCATCGATCGGAACGCGTGATAATCCGAAGGAGCAAGGTCTGGTGAATACGGCGGGTAGGTTACTACTTTCCAGAGCGATTTTATTTTTATTTAAACATTTAAAAGAACGGCACTGCTTAGCAAAAACCACATTTATGCAGACTAAGAAATTGTTATTGTTTTATCGTTCAGATGAACCATGCCAGAGATAGGAATTCTGAAGTTAAAAAGAAAAATGTTTACGGTAAATTGTTATAAAAATTGTAACTGTCATAATTGTTATTATTTTTTAATGAAAATTTTTATAAAACAACTTCATAGTGTCCTTGAAAACACACCATTTTTCTAATCCTAAAAAATAATTCATTAAGTAGCAAACAAAAATTCACAGTGGGGTAGCCCTTAAAGTCACTTATGACAGTATTTCCAACATATGGCAACACAGTCATAAGTGACTTTGAAAGTGTTTTATAAAAATTTTTATTAAGAAATAATAAAAATTATGACAGGTACAATTTTCATATAAACAAAGCATGGCGGCATGTTAAAAAAGAAAATTTGTTAACATGCCGCCATTTTGAAAAAAATTAATTAAAAAAAAAACGACTCTGCTTAAAGAAAACTACATTTATGCAGATTATGAAAATATTTTTGTTTTATTTTTCAGATTAACCATGCTAGAGATAGGGATTCTACCGTTGAAAGAAACATTATTACGGTAAATTGTTATAAAAATTGTAACTGTCATAATTTTTATTATTTTTTGATGAAAATTTTTATAAAATAACTTCATAGTGTCCTTAAAAACATACAATTTTTCCAATCCTGAAATAATCCATTAAGGAGCAAACAAAAATTCGTGAAAAACGACGTTTTTTGAGCCCGTTCACAGTGGGGTTCCCCTTAAGGTAGTTCTAACGCAAATGAAGAGTAATGCAAATTTAATGAATTTTTGGGAAAACCTAGAAAAAGTACTAAAGAATACTTATGCGAAATTTGAGACTGTTTCACCGTACCGTTTTCAAGATATCGTTTATCAAAAATTGCAAAATTTGCATACGAACTTATACCTATACCGTACGAAATGAGCACTTCCCGGATATTTAGTCACCAAAATGTACGAAGGAATAATGAAAAATTTTTGAAATTTGGCACGAAAGTAGTTTAGTAGATGAAGAATAACATATATTTTACAGTAAATTTTCGACCATACAGTAAAAAAGTATGGATTATTGAAAAAATATTGTTTTGAGGCTAGAAGAACTCGTGAGCATGACAACGTCGCTGCGCGACGTGGCTGCCAGCCTCGCGCACCGCTCCTTCTATCCCCTCCCATTTCTTGTGTTAGAACTACCTTAAAGTCACTTATGACAGTATTTCCAACATATAGCAACACAGTCATAAGTGACTTTGAAAGTGTTTTATAAAAATTTTTATTAAGAAATAATAAAAATTATGACAGGTATAATTTTCATACAAACAAAGCATGGCGGCATGTTAAAAAAGAAAATTTTTTAACATGCCGCCATTTTGAAAAGAATTAATAAAGAAAAAAACGACTCTGCTTAAAGAAAACTACATTTATGCAGATTAAGAAAATATTTTTGCTTTATTTTTCAGATTAACCATGCTAGAGATAGGGATTCTACCGTTAAAAGAAACATTTTTATGGCAAATTGTTATAAAAATTGTAACTGTCATATTTTTTATTATTTTTTCATGAAAATTTGTATAAAACAACTTCATAGTGTCCTCAAAAACATACAATTTTTCCAATCTTAAAATAATCCATTAAGTAGCAAACAAAAATTCGCAAAAAAGGACGTTTTCTGAGCTCGTTCACAGCGGGACGTCTCCCTGAAGGGGAATAAGGTTAGACGGTTCAAAAAATCGATTTTTTTTTATTTCATAAATTGTTAGTAAAACTATTGAAAAATATGTTCCCAAAATTTTAAATGAAAATTCCGACTCATTCTATTGTTATAAGCCATTAAGAGGGGAAATAGGGTTAGGACAGCGTTTTCTCAATAATTTTCATGAATTTTTTTATAGTATAAAAAAGGAATATAATTTATTGAAACTTTGAGAATATTTTATACATATATTTAAGTATATACTATAAAATTTGTATACACATATTTAAGTATATACTATAAAATATTAGTGATCTCATATTGCTTGTTTTTCTTGGTACTATTTTTTCAAACGCGTTTTTCTGAAAACGACCTTTTTTTAACTTGCGTACACGCTAGTTTGAAAAGTTTTCAACCAATCGTTTTGAAAATTGGCAGTTACTTTCTTCATAGTATTGCACTCTATATGAACCTAAAATCGGAATATTATCATTATTTAAAATAATTATTCTTTGCAAATAAAGTTGTAAAAAATAGCAAAAAATCATGCTTTTTTGTATTGACCCCTGTAAAAAATTCAATTTTCTATTTTTTTTATAGCATTTAGGTTCATATAGAAGAGAGACATATAATAAATGTGAATTCCAACCTCGTTTGATTTCAGATGAAAATTGCGGCTTCCAGAATGTACGCAAAATGCTGAGTCTGATTGTCACCTGCAATATGGGGTCGCTAATATTTTATAGTGTATACTTAAATATATGTATAAAATATTCTCAAAGTTTCAACAAATTATATTCATTTTTTATACCATAAAAAAATTCATCAAAATCATTGAGAAAACGCTGTCCTAACCCTATTTCCCCCCTTAAGTGTAAAGATATCTTAGATGTTGATACCTTAGGAACATTTGACATACGAAGTTTTGAGGATCGTTGATGATACAATAAAATAGCATACACATTAAATCGACCATACATCAACAAATGTGCAACTTCATCGATTGAAAAAATTGCATTCTCAACCGGTACACGTAGTAAAATTCCTTAGGAAAAATCAACAAAAAATCATTCCATTCGTCATCCCCCCGGTCATTAAATCCTGTTGAATGTCAACGTCATTGACAATGCATAGTTTTTCCTTGCTGGTAATTAAAAAACATTTCCCGCTAACAATTTTAGATCCGGCGACGCTTTAACAATAGCGTCGAATAACTTCAAACTAGCTCGTTGATATCTTAATGGACGTCAACAATATACTTCCATACACTAGAGGGCAAGTTCAAAAAAAAAAAAAAAATAACGCACACCCCGCTCCATTTCAGTCCCACAACGAGCACCACGTTGTTATACGTTTCACCAGCAAAAATTCTACCAGCAACCTGTCGGGTCATGTAGATCGTAAATAATCTCGATCGTAAATGAACAAGAAGCGAGATTTTCTCAATATCGTTTCATACTTCTCGATGCAAACTGAGGTATTACCTATTCGCACAACCTAACTATATATACACACGAGACATTCCACACCAACTCTACCTGGCTGTAAACCTGACCATTTTTATTATTTTTTATTATTTAGTTTTTATTTATTTTTTTCAATTCTCAAAAGAGACTAAAGCATCGAAACATGATGTTTAGAAAAAATTTTCGTTCATGTGTGTGTGTGTGTGTGTGTGTGTGTGTGTGTGTGTGAAAGGCTTTGAAAATTGAACCCGTTATAATTTCAGAATCGTTTGAGATATAATCGCATTAACCTCACACGATAAAATCAGCGACTCCTCTTTCTTTTAGAAGATTTTTATCGGAATTAAAGTATTTTTTATTTGGGAGAATCTCGATTTTTTTTCACGCTCCACGTTTCACTCTAATCTCATGGCACTGGCACGGTAACTAATGTGCACTGAGTCACGAATTAAAAGTGGAAAAAAAAACAATTGTTGCAGTACGCTATCGCACTTAAATAGGTCTATCTATGTCGTCGTAATAAAATTGACTCACCGACGATAGGAGTTCGCAGTTCACCGCTCATTATCCGCGCAACCGATAACCGTCAACGGCAACTCGATCAAGGAATAAATTATACCTTTTATCGGTCGACTTACGCGAGCGAATTGCAAAATTATTTTTGGCTCTCGTTAGAAATTCCATAGGCATTGGCAATGATCCGTCACCGAGTACTTCGATACGGAAGGAAAAAAATAAAAGCAATGAATGTGAAAGAGAAAAGGAGGCAAGAGGCGACGACAAAATTGCACGAGAGCGAAACGAATTATTGGCAAAGTTGAAATTGGACTGAATTAATTAAATGAAATGGAATGAATTAAGGACAGTTTGAAGATGTTTTATAAAAATGTTTATAAAAAAATAATAAAAATTGTCACAGGTATAATTTTTATAAAAAATTTCCGTAGAAATTTTAAGGGTAGAATCCCTATCCCTCGTTAATTGGAAATTTTTTTTTTTCCATAAAACTTGCTTTTTCGCCATGCTTTTTTTGTACAAAAATGATACCTGTTATAATTTGTATTATTTGCTAATGAAAATTTTTATAAAATAACCTCAAAGTCACTTATGACGGTATTGCTATAAGTTTGGCAATACTGTCATTCGTGAAAAGATTCTTTTTCACAGCTACTGTTTGTACTCTTTTTGTTTGCTACTTAATGAATTATTTCAGGATCGAGAGAATGGTATGCTTTTAAGGACACTTTGAAGTTGTTTTATAAAAATGTTCATCAAAAAATAATACAAGTTGTGACAGGTATAATTTTTATAAAACATTTCCGTAAAAATGTTTCGTCTAACGGTAAAAATTCTATCCCTGGCATGGTTAATCTGAAAAATAAAACAAAAATATTTTCTTGATCTGCATAAATGTAGTTTTCTTTTATTGTTATAAGCCATTAAGGGGGGAAATAGGGTTAGGACAGCGTTTTCTCAATGATTTTCATGCATTTTTTTATAGTATAAAAATGAATATAATTTATTGAAACTTTGATAATATTTTATACATATATTTAAGTATATACTATAAAATTTTGAAGAATTTCTTGATGAATTTCCTTGAAAAACACCGAAGATATTAGCGACCCCATATTGCTTGTTTTTCTTGGTACTATTTTTTTCAAACGCGTTTTTCTGAAAACGACTTTTTTTTAACTTGCGTACACGCTAGTTTTGAAAAGTTTTCAAACAATCGTTTTGAAAATTGGCAGTTACTTTCTTTATAGTATTGCGCTCTATATGAAGCTAAAATCGGAATATTATCATTATTTAAAATAATTTTTATTTTTGCAAATAAAGTTGTAAAAAATGGCAAAAAATCATGCTTTTTTGTTTTGACCCTGGTAAAAAATTCAATTTTCTATTTTTTTGATAGCATTTAGGTTCATATAGAAGAGAGACATATAATAAAAGTAAATTCCAACCTCCTTTGATTTCAGATAAAAATTGCGGCTTCCAGAATGTACGCAAAATGCTGAGTCTGATTGTGACCTTCAATATGGGGTCGCTAATATCCCCGGTGTTTTTCAAGAAAATTCTTCAAAAATTGTATAGTATATACTTAAATATATGTATAAAATATTCTCAAAGTTTCAATAAATTATATTAATTTTTTATACTATAGAAAAATTCATGAAAATCATTGAGAAAACACTGTCCTAACCCTATTTCCCCCCTTAAGCAGAGCCACTTTTTTAAAAATTAATTTCCCTCCAAATGGTGGCATGTTAAAAAAAATAATTTTTTTTCCAACATGCCGCCATGGTTTGTTTTCATTAAAATTATACCTGTCATAATTTTTATTATATCTTAATGAAAAATTTTATAAAGCAACTTCAAAGTGTCCCCAGAAACATACAATTTTCCCAATCCTCAAATAATTCATTAAGTAGCAAACGAAAATTCACGAAAAAGGACATTTTTCGAGCCCGCCACAGTGAGGTTTACCCTTTAATAAAATCTGAAAAGTTTTGTTTCGCGATAACTGGCTATAACCTATGATATATATATATGTATATATATCGAGCAATAAATTCTTAAAGGCAAAGAAAGACAATAACGATCGTATATGCGAATGATTCACACGCTATACGTGAAGATAAACTCACGGTAATTGCGTCTCGCACTTTGCCCTGGCCCGCATATGTTGCACGTGTGCATATACGAGAACGCTACCAGTCGATACATATATAATGGTACATTAAATGTACAAAAGATATGTGGACAATATAGAAATTCATTTTCTCCGGGCAACTCTTTTTTTTCCGTGAATTTTCCGGAAGTGTTTCTCCTTTTTTTTTTGTTTTCGAGAAAATAGTGGATTCGTGATGGGACGTAGAAAAATACTTCAACATGATAAGACTTTGATGGGAAATTTTGAAAATCAATGGTCGTTCTCTTCGTGATCATTTGAAACTTCAAACTTCCGCTTGGTTCATTGGACGAAAGTTTTGTTTTAATTTAACACAAATTTTTAATGTTGGACCATCGATTATCAATTCTTCTCATCCATCTTTCGTACTGGATTTCGACAATTTAAAGCTTCTTAAAAAATGTAAAAAGAAAAATATTTTATTCGCTCAGTTAATACGTTCCGCTGCTTTATTGATTCACACTGATGTTTTTTTTTTCTAATTGAAAACTCAACCATCCTTCGCAAAAACGAAGATAAACCGAAAAATTCTTCGCTTTTCCATTCGTTTTAAAATAAAACCTGCAACGAATAATATTACATCGTTGGTAAATTTTTGAAGTTACTCCGAGACCCGCGATTAATTCCCAAAACATCCGGATCGCATATCGAGACGTTCTTCATCGGCTCTTTAGTTCTTCCACACGAGGAAAACAATTATCGTGCAATAGAATTTTTTTTTACGTTCAAAATCGTATCGAGAATTATTTCTTTCCCAACGAAACGTTCGTAGTACGCGCGCTAAACGTGTAAACACAAGATCGGGGCAGTCGGAGATATCATTGGCGTGTGCGAGCGAACCGCGATACGCCGAGGCGAGAATTAGAGGAGAAGGAGTATTCAAGAAATCCCGGCGTGCAACGGGCTCGTCACTCGAACGCCAAACTGCGCAGCGATGATTTTTCGCCTCGTCCTCTTTGTTCTAAATAATCTATCGGCATTACCGGACTGATAGATTGTTCCGATGATGATTATGATGGTTGCCGATGATGCGTAAGAGCAAAAGTAAATAGCAATAAATAATAAAAGAATGGAAAAAGGGGAATATACACATAAAAGTCGACGAACCGCGCAGCAGGGAATAAGGTCAAATTAATCTGCTTTATTAATCACGCGGCAACGTTTTATGCTAATAATGATACGAACTGCGCATTTATTGTGCAATGTGTACTTAAATTGCGAGTCGACGATCGATAAGAACATTTTTTAGCACAGATACCCTGTTTGAAGAGAAATTGAATAAAAATCGTTATAATTAATATCGAATAAGTCGGAATTATCAAATATTTTTTAAAACATTATTTTGTAATAATATAAAATAATCATTTGGAATCACTTCGCTCTCGAGAAAATCGTTCAAACGATATTTCGTCACGCACGTAATTATTTAAAATTATAATAACTATTTTCACCAGCTGTGCGATCAGTTCTGCAATTATAACAGCGCGAAAGTTTCGTCCTTAACAATCAATAGCAATGTTTCAATTGTAGAATCTTTGCAATTTTTTTTTCTTGATCATAAGATTAATATTTTTGGCTTTGTCATAAAGGGAAGCCTTGTGATGATGAAAACCTTGTTTTTCCTTCGAGTTTTCAATGTTAATGTGTTTAAAATGTGCAAAAATCTCGGAAAACACATTTAAAAAAATTCCTGGACGCGTGCATGCGTTTGTGCGTGTATCTCTAACGACCCCCAAGTAAAACATTACGTCCGCTTCATTTATTGCAATTTTTATAGAAATTTATGAAGCGAGTACGAATTTATGGTTTTTTGAAATTCTCGAAAAATGTCTGTGCACTGTAGCCTCCCCGAAAATTTGAGCTATGGCGCTATTTTTAAAAATATAAATGTATACTTGAAGTATAGTTGGTGTTGGATTTGCTAAATATTAACGAAAGGTTTCGGATTTTATGAAATATGAATTAATAATTTTTTGAATATCGGATTACATTTTTTTTTTTTAATAACAGCATCGACAATATTTTTTTATAATATTTGTTTGTAATAGAGTTCATGGAAAATTGGAAATTTCAATGATGTTGAGAGGAACATGGAACCTAATAATTGAAAGCTTATTGCAGCAATGGATTAAAAATACAATTGGTTAATCAACATTGAACACCATTCGTTACTGATTCGTACCATTTGGTGATGATCACCGAAACGACCCTCTACTGAAGATACATTTTGATAGATCACCCCCGGCCAAACCGCGGCAATTACTCTTTTCTTTCTCATTCCGTCCATCCATCAGACATATTGTTGTCATTGACATTGACATTTCCCATGGGGAAATCATCTTGATTGAAAAGAGAACGCAGATACAGTGAGACCTCGATTTTAAGAACAAAGTGAGAACTGAAGTTCTTATAATCGAGCCTGCCTAATCCCGACCCCTATTAGGATATACCATTTAGCAACCTGACCTCTCTCGGCCAAATTTCAAACCACTTTCTCCCAGTCGGTGCCAAATGATTGCAATAATTGCATAATTAAAAATGTACTACTTTATCACGGCAACAATATAATGAATAAAAATTGGGAGAACATGGACGATCTTCGATCCGAGGGATATGAGTTTATTGGCCCAAGCAAATGACCGAAAACAAGCCAGGCACAAGAGTAGAGATTTTCCTCAATGTAGTAGTCTGGTAACTTAAGCCGATTTTCATGTCTTTTTTGGAGAGCGTTTTTTTGTAGGGAAATAAAAGTGAATCGTTTTGGATATTTAGGATATTTTTATATACATATTAAAGATACAAAAACAATTTTTTTTTTTTTAATTTAATAGTTTATTAAATAAATAATTGAAAAACCCTATCCCCCCCTTCAGTGACTAGACCTTTATCCCTGTTACCATATTGCTTCTCTGTATCCTACCGATAATCTGATTCCGATAATTCCTGACGGAGTTCGACAGCGAACTCCATCAGGAATTCAACTATTTTTTTGGCTATCTAAATTCTTTATTTATGAGGAACGACTGGCACTCAAAATGAAGGTGGCACCAATCGATTCGAGCACCCGTCCTCGGCTTATTTAAATTCTGATGATATACACGTTTCTCTCGAGTATATATACGACAGTGAACCAGTTTATATAATGGCTATCCATTATACAAAATTTTCAATGACGCGGCAGAGGTGTCGGAAGAGGCAGGGTACACCGTCGGGAAATCGAAGCCAAACACTTCCCTGAATTACGATCCAGGTATCGAGATAAACCGTAGCTCGACGCGCATCCCAACATCTCGCACGACGATTAGATTATAACGAGAAACCCACGTGGATTACTCTCGACATATATATATGGTATATATAAAATATTCATAATATTATATAGAAATATATTGTACGGTATAAAGCCTCGAACGAACGGATAAGCGAATTGCGCCAGGCTATATCGACGCTGCTTACGAAAACTAGCATGTTTCGACTTTTACCACGAAAACTCGCAGGGAAGTGTTTCTCAGTTTTTTACTCCACGTTCTTTGAACATCCTTTTTTACTCCAAATTAACGAAATATCTATGCTCGTCATTTTATACTGTTTTATTTTTTGTTTAAATTTATTTCATACATATTTTACCGTTTGAATTTTGGTCCGCTAGGCTTATCATAAGATGGCAAACGGCAAATGCCTCGTCATTTTGGAGTAAAAAAAACTATGGTCAAAAAAATTAGAGAAAATAAAATTGAAAAAAATTGCGGTGTATGCAAAGTTAACAATGTCAGTTTTTTTTCCGTCTTGCTACTCCGTCCAAGACCTGACATTTCTCGAGATATCTCAATCGATTGTTTCGAAGATTTTCTTTCGAAAATAATGTTAATATTTTTTTATTTTTTTTTTATTTTTTTTTTATAGTTGAAAAGTTAACAAAAAATGTGAGATCAACAATTTACGTTTTTGTTCACCATATAACCTCTATAATAATTTTTTCAAATTAAAACGGTTTTCAGCGCGCGCAGGGGTATGTGACACCCTCAAAAAATCTTTGCTAGTTTCCATGGTCCCGTGGCAAACGTACATTGTTGAAGAATAGAATTTTTTTTTGTTATTATTTAAAATTCGCGAGTTCACCGTGGCGTAAAGTCCGATGCAAATTGATTCGGCAATGGTCGCCCGATCGCTTCATGTTTACGATAATATCCCATCAGCCGAAGAAGCTTACTCGATATTCCCTGGGGCTTGAGATGAGCAGGAGGGAGCAGAATCCCCGAGCAGATAAGTTTTCGAGCTCGGTGCACATTGTTGGCTATATTACTGTGACGACCGTTCGCGAAGGTACCGAATTTCGTCGCTGGTCCAGACCCTGAGGGTCAGCCAACAATGTCTCTCGGACTCCATTTTTCTTTCGTGAAAATCGGCACGGAGGGTTAAAAAAAAAAATTGACAAAAAAACGAGAGGACAAAATGGATGTAGAAAAAAATGAGAGAGTGAAAGAAATTTGAGGAAAAGAGGGAAAAATAAAAATAATAAAGAAAATGGAGCAAAAAATTTGGCATCGATTTATCATGAGGAAGATCGTTTGTGTTTTTTTTTTTATCACTACATATAATTAACATAATGGAGGTCTAGGTACGAAAGGACTTGTTTCTTTTATTCAATTCCCTTGTCGTTCAATCTTTATTTTCGTTTGAATTTCGTTCGTTTTATTTCATTTTGTGGCCCTCGTGCACACGCCACAAAATTGCAAGAAAATAATAACCATACATTAACGCGAATATTTTTCTTCACGAAGGTGCAACGGAATAACGGCCCTCGTTCGAGAACGCGTATATCACGCGAGAGCGACGCTCGCATGCATATACGCCCCGATTCCCGTATATTATCAAAACAAAAATAAAAAAAAAAGAAAAAAAAATGTGGGCTCTCCCATCTCGCGAATTGACGCGTGCGTGGAATTTTTTAAATTTTATATCTTTTTAACGTTACAATAAAAGAGGCATCCCTCGCCGCTTTCCGGCTATATAACACGCCGGAATTATCGTTCCGGCCCCTTTTTGTTTTTCTGAACGAATGCGAAACACGTGAGGAACGATTGCTCGCCAAAGCGCGAAGAAGATGTTCCTTTACACGCTCTTTAGGCTGAGGAATTGATAATATTTTAACTAAGATATCGCATAATTTTGCTAATAACATAACGTGGGTTTTTTTCATTTATTTTTTTTATTTCTCTGAAAATGATATCGTATCTTTAATGTCATTGCGTTTGAGGGAATTAAAAAAATGATTATAAAGGGTACATGGTGAAAAAAAAAAATTAAATTGTTGATTTCACTTTTATATTAACGCTTCAACTACAAGAAAAAAATTTGCGATTTAAAAAGAAATATTAGCATTATTTGTTACGGTTATAAATGGACTACTGATGAAAATCATGGCGCCTCCTTTTCGACATCATAAATTCACCGAAAATTATCCAATCTGCAAAAATAAAAACAGAATATAGTAAAATAATGTAGTAGTAATAGTCTGACGGAGGGAATTTATTTATTTTTTTTTAAATAAAGAAATTACAGTATTACTGAAAACCGAGTGAATTTTAAAAATTATTATGAAGGGTACATGGTAAAGAGAAAAAATTAAATTATTGATTTCACGTTTTTTATTTACTTTTCAACTATAAGAAAAAAAATTTGTTATTTAAAAAAAAATATTAACATTATTTTTTACGGTTATAAATGGACTACTGATGAAAACCATGGCGCCTCCTTGTTGACATCATAAATTCACTAAAAATTATCCAATCTGCAAAAATAAAAACAGAATATAGTAAAATAATGTAGTAGTAATAGTCTGACGGAGGGAATTTATTTATTTATTTCAAAAATAAAGAAATTACAGTATTACTGAAAATCGAGTGAATTTGAAAAATTATTATAAATGGTACATGGTGAAAAAAAAAAAATTAATTGTTGATTTCACTTATATGTTAACGTTTCAACGATAGGAAAAAAATTTGCGATTTAAAAAGGAATATTAGCATTATTTTTTACGGTTATAAATGGACTACTGATGAAAATCAAAGCACCTCCTTGTCGACATCATAACTTCACCGAAAGTTATCCAATCTGCAAAAATGAAAACATAATATAGTAAAATAATGTAGTGGTGATAGTCTGGCGAAGGGAATTTATTTATTTTTTTCAAAAATAAAAAATTAAAGTATTACTGAAAACCGAACGAATTTGAAAAATTATTATAAAGAGTACGTGGTGAAAAGAAAAAATTAAATTGTTGACTTTACGTTTTCTTATTAACTTTCCAACTATAAGAAAAAAAAATTGTTATTTGAAAAGAAATATTAGCATTATTTTTTACGGTTATAAATGGGCTACTGATGAAAATCATTGCTCCTCCTTGTCGACATCATAAATTCACCAAAAATTACCAATCTGCAAAAATAAAAACAGAATATAGTAAAATATTGTAGTAGTAATAGTCTGACGGAGGGAATTTATTTATTTATTTCAAAAATAAAGAAATTACAGTATTACTGAAAACCGAGTGAATTTTATAAATTATTATAAAGGGTACATGGTGAAGAGAAAAAATTAAATTATTGATTTCACGTTTTTTATTTACTTTTCAACTATAAGAAAAAAAATTTGTTATTTAAAAAAAAATATTAACATTATTTTTTACGGTTATAAATGGACTAAAAAACGCGTTACAGTATTATTGAAAACTGAGTGAATTTTAAAAATTATTATAAAGGGTACATGGTAAAAAGAAAAAATTAAATTGTTGATTTCACGTGTTTTTATTAACTTTTCAACTATAAGAAAAAAAAATGTGTTATTTAAAAAAAAATATTAGCATTATTTTTTACGATTATAAATGGACTAGTGATGAAAATCATGGCGCCTCCTTGTCGACATCATAAATTCACCAAAAATTATTCAATCTGCAAAAAATAAAAACAGAATCTAGTAAAATATTGTGGTAATGATAGTCTGACGGAGGGAATTTTTTTTTTTTTCAAAAATAAATAAATTACAGTATTTCAAACTTTAGTATGCAATAAAAAATATAAAAAATAGTGTTTAATAATTTATAAAAAATTGTCCAACCAAAAAATTAAACAAACCTCTCGTCAGACTGCAGAGAAGATAATTATCAAGATTTAAAAAAGAAGTTAAAAAATACTAAAAATTGACTGAGTTATTGTACTGACACTGTCTAAAAATATTCGCTTCGAGAAAAACGCGTTTAAAGTTTCTGGCAGGTACAACGTGAACTCCAATGTCCGGTCACATTTATTGCTATAACTTTGTAACGGAGTGGAATTTTCTTAAAAGTTTTATTTTTAAAAAATTCTCAAAAGTATAAAGACTAAAAATCTAAAAAAAATCGTTTTTTTATTTATTTCAGGGGTATGTAAACCCTTAAAATGTTCCGAAACATCGAAAAATCACATTTGCCAAAATATTCTGATGAATTTGGGTATGCGTGTGTGTATGATGGGGGTGCGAATATGAAATCGCTCTGGCACTGAGCAAAATGAGCTTAAAATGTAGTAAAAAGTCTTTTTGAAAGAAAAATTGCACCCCCTTTCGAAAACCATCAAATGAAGCAAGTTTAATGGAAAAAGAAGAACGTTACATTTTTTGCTTCCTCCTAAAGGAAGCTTTGATTTCGTGAAAAAAAGTGCTCGAACTTTAGGTAATTTTGCAGAAAGATAATAAAGAATTATGAATCGAATTCTAAAAAAAAAAAAAAAGATGGAAATTAGAAACTTGCACATTGCTTCCGCATTATTTTATCTCACGAGGCTTCCTCTATGAGAAAGCGGAAAATTGACGAACTTGAAGAAATTCAAGAGTTTACTCACGGATGAGATTTTGTGAGCGAAATAAAAAATGAGAAAGCAATGTGCAAGTTTCGAATTTTTTATAAATTTCTTTGTAGATTCCTATCGATTTTTTTTTTGAACAATTTATTTTGATGATTCCGGGAGAGAGTATTAGTCACACGCTGTTACAAACACGTAGCGCGTCGATGTTGTAAGTTTGTTCGCATTTTGTGAGATCAAAAAATATGACGATCAAAGCGTAATACGATACGATATATTAGTCACCGTCCAATGACAGCGTCGACGATCAGTGTTGAACGATCATCGTCGCTCCTTTCATTATCTAATCGTAGCCTGGAATAAGACGGTTTGTTGGCGTATGCGATGTCCCGGTGGCATATTAAAAGAAAGAAAAAAAAAACAAAAAGACGCGATAACGTGACAAACGTGTTTCACCCGTCAGCAAGGGACGAAACGCGAGAACTTTGCGAATCAGCGATTCTCGTCGAGAAAATCAAACAACGAGCAGGTTACCAACGTTATATATTTTTCTGTCATGCCGGAAATACGTGTGATCGTTCGGAAATAATGACGACCAACTCACGGCAATTATTCGACAACGAATTAAAAAACAAAAACAAGTGAATTTTCCTCATAGCGGAAGCGTAACGAACGAGATAAAATAATTATGATGCAACACGTTCGAGTTTCTAATTTACGTGGTTTTTCGTTTTATTAGCTTGGAAATTGGTGAGCGTTGGATCACGATTACAACAAACCTTTGCGACTCTACAAAATGATGAGAGAATGGAAAAATCGTAAGTACACTGATCGATTTTCGAAATCAATACCAAGTGTTTAATGATTGTTCATTTGTGTGAAACGTTTCGATTCGAAAAGTGGAATATAACGAGCGCTAGAGTCCGAACAGTGCTCTTTTAAAAAAAAATTTAACCCCTTCAAGATCCAAATTAGTGGTTCAATCTTAAGGGAGGAAATAAGGTTAGGACAGCGTTTTCTCAATGATTTTCATGAATTTTTTTATACTATAAAAAATGAATATAATTTATTGATACTTTGAGAATATTTTATACGTATATTTAAGTATATACTATAAAATTTTTGAAGTATTTCCTTGAAAAACACTAAAGATATTAGCGACCCCATATTGCATGTCACAATCAGACTCAGCATTTTGCGTACATTCTGGAAGCCGCAATTTTCATCTGAAATCAAACGGGATTGGAATTTACTTTTATTATATGTCTCTCTTCTATATGAACCTAAATGCTGTCAAAAAAATAGAAAATTGAATTTTTTACAGGGGTCAAATAAAAAAAGCATGATTTTTTGCCATTTTTTATAATTTTATTTGTAAAAAAAAAATTATTTTGAACAATGATAATATTCCAATTTTAGGTTAATATAGAGCGCAATACTATGAAGAAAGTAACTGCCAATTTTCAAAACGATTGGTTGAAAACTTTTCAAACTAGCGTGTACGCAAGTTCGAAAAAAGTAGTTTTCAGAAAAACGCGTTTGAAAAAATAGCAAAATGCTGAGTCTGATTGTGACCTGCAATATGGGGTCGCTAATATCTTCGGTGTTTTTCAAGGAAATTCTTAAAAAATTTTATAGTATATACTTAAATATATGTATAAAATATTCTCAAAGTTTCAATAAATTATATTCATTTTTTATACTATAAAAAAATTCATGAAAATCATTGAGAAAACGGTGTCCCAACCCTATTTCCCTCTTCAATGGCTTATCACAATAGAATGAGTCGGAATTTTCATTTAAAATTTTGGGAACATATTTTTCAATAGTTTTACTAACAATTTATGAAATTTAAAAAAAAATCGATTTTTTGAACCGTCTAACCCTATTTCCCCCCTTAACAAAATTTATCTAGAAATTTTTTTTCTATCTCAAATTATTTTCAGAAGATTGGCAAAATAATCACAGGAATATTTGTTTGCACCGTTACAATAAACTTCACCGTCACGTATTCCGAAGGTTCAACCTTCGTCCATTTTTTGTTTATACGTCGAATATTGAAATTAAATTTTATCACCTTTCGCTCGACCATTCAAGGGCTCACGTACCACTGGAATTTTCAAAAAATCGATTTTTTTTAACATATTGTTGTTCATTAGGCTTTTAAGAATTTAAAAAAAAAAACTTTTAGGAAAATTCCACTCCGTTGCAAAGTTATAGCAATAAATGTGACCGGAATTTTGAATATTTTTTACCTTCTTTTTTTTTTAAATCTTGATAATTATTTTCTCTATAGTCTGACGAGAGGTATTTTTAATTTTTTTGCTTGGACAATTTTTTATAAATTATTAAAGACAATTTTTCTTTTTAAATTTCATACTAAAGTTTGAAACACTGTAATTTCTTTATTTTTGAAAAAAAAAAAAGAATTCCCTCCGCCGGATTATCACTACTACATTATTTTACTAGATTCTTTTTTATTATTGGAGATTGGATAATTTTTAGTGAAGTTATGATGTCGATAAGGAGACGCCGTGATTTTCATCAGTAGTTCATTTATACCCGCAAAAAATAATGTTAATATTTGTTTTTTAATTTTTTAATTTTCTTTCTCACAGTTGAAATGTTAATAAAAAAATGTGAAATCAACAATTTAATTTTTTTTTCACCATATAACCTTTATAATAATTTTTCAAATTTACTCGTTTTTCAACGTGCGCAACGGTATGTCAGCCCTTAACCTCTTCTCGAATGTTACTTTATATGGTAACAGGTGAGAATCCGAGAATACTAGCAGTAAACTACCGTTCTGCGCGACAAAAGATAGAGGGATGAAAAAAGCCCCCCGTTTGGAAATAACGAACGAGTACATCGTTTTCACGAAAAGTGTCGAAACACTGGATTTACCTTATCTACCTACCACTAATAGAAGAAAGAGACAGAGAGAAAGAGAAAAAGATTTTTGCACATATATGGAATATACGTGACAGGAAGATCGTGAATCATCAATGAATCATTACGTACAGCAAACGAGAGACCGTACATTTTTTTTTTCAATAAAAAAAAAGAAACTGCTGACTATGGATAATACTATAAATTGATAATGATAATCGCGAGCTCTCTGACGTGTTTTATAAAAAAAAAAAAAAAAACAAATGGAATCAACGAAACGAGAATTGACGCCAATGCCGGCGACGTCAACTTCGTACAGTGAATCATATGTTTGTATAATAATAAAATAAAAATCGCGTCCTAATAACATCCAATCGTTTTATAATCGACGTCACTCGGAATCATCCAAAGTGCGCTTTTATCTTTATTTTACGATAAAAGAAAATCGGTGTTGAAGGAATCAGATGCCTTACTCTTTCACCCGAGACAAAGTGGAATTACCAGGGATTTCGATTGATCCCGAGCTATTTATCATTATTTATTTTCAATTCAATATCCGTTAATTTCCATGGTGAAAAAAATGACGAAATAATAAAAACGTAAAAATAAGAGTTACACCCTTATTTTTGAGAGATTCAAGAACCAGATTTCGTATAAACTACGGGAGTGTCTAGGAGATTGGAAGCCGAGCCAGAGATAAACTAGTCGGAGATCATTGCGTGATATCCGACTTGCAGTGCTATGACACAAGATCCGAAACGAGACTAGACAAAATCGTGATGCAAGATTATTCATCGTGTGATGAGAACGAGAGCGAGAGAGAAAGGACGAGATCAACGGGGCTCCACCAGAGTCCGTTGGACATGTCCCGTTCTTGAAACGCGACACACCTACCGTAATTTCAGGAAGATATGTTCACGCTGGTTATACTTCACTACGGAGTTTTTCCGCTGTTCTGTTAAAGGAACTAGGATTGGGCGATGAACGAGATTATCAAAATATCTGATATTGCATCACGTCACGGAATGGATTGCAATCGCAGACTAAGAGAGTTTCAGTTGCAGCAAAGCCAAAGGACAGAAACTCCCGTGCTCTTCGAGTAAGAAATTGAGAAGGAACATCAGCTGGTAAAGAAGAACGCTACCTTAGCGAGACATTCAAAAAGATACCGAACAGTTGACTGGATTTACGGAATGAACGTAACCTCTATCTGCTGTCAGTTCGCTCGGGAAAACCCGCGAAACTGATTTCAACATGGTCGAAAAATCGGCAATTCTAGTGTTGCCAATCTACCACTTCCATCGACATTGACCCTCATCAACCATCCTTCCAGCGGGACGATTTAAGGTTCCAGTTGGTCAATTAAGTAACTGAACGTAATCTCTATCTACTGTCAGTTCGCTCGGAAAAACCGGCAAAACTCGATTTAACATGGCCGAAGAATTGATAATTCCAACGTTGCGAATCTACCACTTCCATCGACATTGACCCTCGTCACCCATTCTTCCAGCGGGATGATTTATGGTTCCAGTTGGTCGATTAACTAACTAAACATAATCTCTATCTACTGTCACTTTGTTCGGGAAAACCCGTGAAACTGGACTCAACATGGCTGAAAATTCGGCAATTCCAGCATTGCGAATCTACCACTTTCATCGACATTGACCCTCGTCGCCGATCCTTCCAGCGGGACGATTTAAGGTTCGAGTTGGTCAATTAAGTAACTGAACATAATCTGTATCTACTGTCAGTTCGCTCGGGACGACCGGCGAATCTCGGTTCAACATGGCCTAAGAATTGGTAATTTCAATGTTGCGAATCTACCACTTCCATCGACATTGACCCTCGTCACCCATTCTTCCAGCGGGATGATTTAGGGTTCCAGTTAGTCGATTAAGTAACTGAACATAACCTTTATCTACTGTTAATCCGTTCGGGAAAACCCGCGAAACTGTACTCAACATGGCCCAAAAATCGGCAATTCTAGTGTTGCCATTCTACCACTTCCATCGACATTGACCCTCGTCGCCGATCCTTCCAGCGGGACGATTTAGGGTTCCAGTTGGTCAATTAACTAACTGAACATAACCTTTATCTACTGTTAATTCGTTCGGGAAAACCCGCGAAACTGGATTCAACATGGCTGAAAAGTCGGCAATTCCAGCATTGCGAATCTACCACTTCCATCGACATTGACCCCCGTCGCCGATCCTTCCAGCAGGACGATTTAGGGTTCCAGTTGGTCAATGAACTAACTAAACATAACCTTTATCTACTGTTAATTCGTTCGGGAAAACCCGCGAAACTGGATTGAACATGGCCGAAAAATCGGCAATTCTAGTGTTGCCAATCTACCACTCCCATCGACAATGATCCTCATCACCCATCCTTCCAGCGGGACGATTTAGGGTTCCAGCTGGTCGATTAACTAACTAAACATAACCTCTATCTACTGTCAGTTCGCTCGGGAAAACCGGCGAAACTCGACTCAACATGGTCGAAGAATTGAGAATTCCAATGTTGCGAATCTACCACTTCCATCGACATTGACCCTCGTCACCGATCCTTCCAGCGGGACGATTTAAGGTTCCAGTTGGTCAATTAACTAACTGAACATAACCTCTATCTACTGTCAGTTCGTTCGGGAAAACCCGCGAAACTGGATTAAACATGGCCGAAAAGTCAGCAATTCCAACATTGCGAATCTATCACTTCCATCGACATGGACCTTCATCACTGATCCTTCGAGCGGGACGATTTAGGCTTGCAATTGGTCAATTAACTAACACAATCCTTAAGACTCTCGTTGGAACTCTAGGTCAAATGGCACAACAAAATGGCCGCATAGTAACGCGGGTATTACCCCGAATCATCGGGCAATGTCGGTTCTGTTCTCTCTCTTCTGAATCAGCCGGTACACGGGCTTCCTGGAATCGTACAGCTCTCGTGATACTCCACTCCAGTGCAGCGATACGAATCCCCGATAACCCACGACGCAATTTCCCCACCACTATTTCCATCGCTAGTTTTTTTATTTCGGCCGATAGACGATGGTATATATTTAATAACCGTTCTCCTTCCGTGGCTCAGTATCCGCGAGAATCCAAGCGATATCCCGTGAGACTAGACCACAGAAAATATTACGTACGGATCGTCTCGGTTTACCTATTTTCTCGTAGTGAGAGGACTCCGCGATTCAACAGCCCAACAGTAAGTACACATTCGACGAGCTACGGATGATTGTGGTCTAAACGATTGTGAAGTGTATGTGTGCGTGTGCAACATAAAATTGCAACGTTTCTGACGACTGGTTCATAAGAATAATTCATACACTTGGTGGTCCACCAGGAATTCACGCGTAGATCGTACGTGATTCGTAATTCCAGAATACTAACTACTGGTTCCGAACTAAAATATCTCCAATTTTCTTTAACAATTCTGGTTTCGATGGTTGACATTACGACTTACAACACGACTTTAATGTTATTCATTGAACTATTACGCGGTGGACAAGATCGATCCTCGAAAGCATGCGAAAGTTTCTGCATTACCAACAGAGTTTATTGAAATTTTCCGCCAAATACCACTCCTGAACTGTCAAACAGAATCATTTGAAATTTTGTCAAGTTATTCCGGACACGTTTATCTCTAACGTAAATATCAGAAAATATTAAAATTCAAAAGAGAAATGTACATTACTAGCTAACAATGAAGAGGTCTTAAAAAAATGGACATAATTGTTATTGTATGGCGTAATTCCGAAAAATGTTATCACTGAGATAGTGACTGATAAAAATCCTAACTAACGAGCCTTTGTTCGTTGCTGTATGGGCAAAATCAACGACGTGGTATTTTAGTTTAGTTTGTTTATATTTCACCGGCGCCACTTGCAGAACCGAACGCGAAATTTTCCTTACGCAATTTTCAACTCACAAACAATTTTCGCGAACTCGTGGGATTCTACCAAATTAGAAGTAACAATACCAATATATACCGTGTAAATAAAAATTTCTCTATCCTAGAGCGTCGATAAGATCTATCGACGCTCTAGGATAGATACATTTTATTTTAAGGAGAAAATTTCATTATTATACTACAATTTCGAAATTGTCGAAGTTCTTTTTAAATTTTACTATAAAAATAAGACGTTATTTTTATAACAAAATTTCGAAAAACTTTCGTGCCGTTGACTTTACGAAGTGTGCTCAAAATTTTATTTTTACAATAAAATTGAAAAAATTAAAATATAAAATGTTGTTGTTATAATGAAATTGCAAAAGAAAAATATGAAATTTTATTTTTATAATAGAATTGCAAAAATAAAAAAATAAAATTTTATTTTTATAATAAAGTTGCACAAAGAAAAATATAAAATTTTGTTGTTATAATAAAATTGTAAAAAGAAAAATATAAAATGTTATTTTTACAATAAAATTGCAAAAATAAAAATATAAAATCTTATTTTTACAATAAAATTGCAAAAATAAAAATATGAAAATTTTATTTTTATAATAAAATTGCAAAAATAAAAATATAAAATTGCAAAAATAGAAAAATAAAATATTGATAGTATAATAAAATTTGTTAGTATATACTTAAATATAGGTATAAAATATTCTCAAAGTTTCAATAAATTATATTCATTTTGTATACTATAAAAAAATTCATGAAAATCATTGATAAAACGTTGTCCTAACCCTATTTCCCCCCTTACGGCGATCAGAGATGACTTGAAACCAGTAATCTAATGTCGGGTGCACGTGTTTGTTTAAAAATGTTAGTAGAACAATGTTATCTCAATTCCGGAACGTCTGATCTGAAATTGCATCGACGGAGGGAAATATTTGCTTCATTAATCCTCATTGTTGGTTTCAGTTCCTTTGTGGACACGATAGAATGACCTTGGCGCATATTTTCAGACTAAAAATGTCCGAGAGACGAGGCACTCCCTTTGTTGTCGTGGTCGGTCAACCGGGTCATCAGCATAGACACTGTTTATCCGTGCCCGGACGTCCGCAGTTTCTTCTAGAGAATCATCAGCCGAGTCATCACGATCATCACACACATCATCACCATGGACATCATCACAACGGACATCATCACAATGGGCATCATCACCAAGGTCATCATCACAATGGACATCATCACCATGGACATACGCCGCAGGTTCATCATCAGGGGAATCCTCATCACGGACCACCGCCGCCACACCATCACGGAGGACCTCATTATCGCGACGATCATGATCCTCATCATCACCACCATCTTCCTCATCATCACGGACCACCGCTGCACCATCATCCCCACCACATTCGCCGTTAAACCAGCCTATAAACGACTCTGAACGCGTGTCTCATTTCCCGCAAATTGCGAAACCAACAATTCGCAAATGGACGCGTCTAACCTAACTGTCTTGAAGCGGGCACGCTTCGCAGGTTCATTAAACCCTCGATCTTTCATAGCCTTGGCATTGTTTGCGGATTTATAACGAGAATAACACGTGACTAATCCTCCACGAATGATGCGAATAAATAAACGAGAGGTCGTAAAAAAAAAATCACATATCTTCGTACGTATCTTTATCGAAGTGAAATGCCCACCCCATCGGGACGATAATAACATATTGGAACTGACAGGAGCGAATACATTCGCGATCTTGAAGTTTTTTTTCGTCTCGTCACTGAACGACCTACCGAACGATGAACATAGGAATTTGAAATCACGCAAAAGTGTCTTTCAAACAAAGTAATGATTGTTGCGAACGAATGAGAAATTACAGCTACGTCCACGATTAACGTAATTCCATTTTTTTTTCTCGTTCCTTCATTGTAAATACCTCGCGGTTATCCGTTCATTGAATTATTATTATTTTTTTTTGTCTTACGAATCGTCCTCGTATACCTGCGCGATATAAATAACGTCTTATCGGACGATATCACAGAGCGTAATCGTTCTTATCGCTACCTGATCGCATCGGACCATTTTAGCTGTGCCGATCGGTGTCAACATTCTCGACCTTTGGTGTTTACTTATGCCGTTCACTGTCAAGGTCGAGTACTAAACTCACAGCCAATTTAGTGTATTTATTTTGTCTTCCAGTTACGATACTCTGTGGTATTTGCGAGGAAAACAAAAATTGTCTGGCACAATCTCGATTGCAACGGTAGGCACTCGCTGAGACTTTACGATCTCGCATAATAACGAACGTTATTTACGCTTGGCAGCGTAAGTGTTTACACTTACGCACGCACACACACGGTTGGAGAATATAGAGAAACGCGTTGATGGACTTTGCGGATCATAATTTGCCCAACAGCCTAGCATCTGCGTAATGGAGACCGGGCGTACAGCCTGTGTGCCAGTTGCCGATGGTGCTGCTAACTGGAAACGAGCTCGGAATCGTCTCACCTGCCACGTGTACTTGCGCAAAAATATCCTCGGAGACACTCGGACGATTTTCAAGGTCGTGCTTATGAGTTTTATGAACTATTACGAAATTCCCAATGTTTCACACAGGTCGGACAAAGGGTTCTGATATTAAGGACCGATGTACAAAAAAAAAGTACATTCAAGGAAATTCGATAATCTTTCGAACGAAACGGCTCCCATTGGGATCGTTCACCAATTGCACAGGTTCAAAAAATCGATTTTTTTTTATTTCATAAATTGTTAGTATAACTATTTAAAAATATGTTCCCAAAATTTTAAATGAAAATTCCGACTCGTTCTATTGTTATAAGCCATTAAGGGAGGAAATAGGGTTAGGACAGCGTTTTCTCAATTATTTTCAGGAATTTTTTTATAGTATAAAAAATTAATATAATTTATTGAAACTTTGAGAATATTTTATACATATATTTAAGTATATACTATACATTTTTTATATATATATTTAAGTATATACTATAAAATATTAGCGACCCTATATTGTTTGTTTTTCTTGGTTCTATTTTTTCAAACGCGTTTTTCTGAAAACGACTTTTTTTGAACTTGCGTGCACGCTAGTTTGAAAAGTTTTCAACCAATCGTTTTGAAAATTGGCAGTTACTTTCTTCATAGTATTGCGCTCTATATGAACCTAAAATCGGAATATTATCATTGTTTAAAATAATTTTTTTTTCCAAATAAAGTTGTAAAAAACGGCAAAAAATCATGCTTTTTCGTTTTGACCCCTGTAAAAAATTCAATTTTCTATTTTTTTGATAGGATTTAGGTTCATATAGAAGAGAGACATATAATAAAAGTCAATTCCAACCTCGTTTGATTTCAGATGAAAATTGCGGCTTCCAGAATGTACACAAATTGCTGAGTCTGATTGTGACCAGCAATATGGGGTCGCAAATATCTTCGGTGTTTTTCAAGGAAATTCTTCAAAAATTTTATAGTATACACTTAAATATATGTATAAAATATTCTCAAAGTTTCAATAAATTATATTCATTTTTTGTACTATAAAAAAATTCATGAAAATCAATGAGAAAACGCTGTCCTAATCCCATTTTCTCCCTTGAAAGACGCCAATTGAACCGTTTGTTTATAGCGGGTGGAAAATGTTTACATCTCCTAATCGCTTGTCATAAACCACAATGAATAATAATAATTAACGTTGATGAAGTGCACATTAAATAACACATAAATAGACGTAGACACAGTACGAAGATACGATGATTAATAATGATTGCTAGACACTTATGGACTTTGATGACTTTTTCTAATGCTTTCATTGGAGCTTTTTCATCCACGATGCTATTGCGTCGCTAAAAAAAAGTCCGGATTGCGGAAAAACGTACGGTCGGTTATTTACAACTTCCAGTCAGTTGATTTTCGTAGCCATTTTTTTTTTTTTTCGTCCACTGCCAGAAGACAAAAAAAAAGTGTATGGATTATCCGCAAACGCGCGAGCAATCGGCGAACAGTGATTTTTTAACGACTTTCAGCTCTGTACAATTGTGGCGAACTACGAGATGTTACTCGAGGATTCTCGAATGCTTTCCTTGCCTCCTAACTACGTCTTCGTGTACTCACAACTCTTGTAATCACGGTCCGTCGACGTGCGCATCATTTCACGTGGATTTATACTAGCTAGCAGTGTGTTTGAGCGTTTGTGCGTTCGTTTGCCAGGGGAAATCATGGCGAAGAGAATAGTCTTTCAAGTTTTCCTCGTAGTCTTTGGTGAACACTTCGTTTATATAGCCTCCGTGGATCGAGCCCGGTGTGTTCTACATACAGATACGTCCGAGTGGATTCATAGCGGGCCGAGGAGATCGCGCCGACGTTTTACGATCGTTTAACGTTCGCCAGGAGCCGATCCCCAAGAATCATAGCGCGTCGCGCCCAGATAAAAGGGCTCGACGGTGATTACACCCTGTGATACATCGTACAGGGATTTCCGTGCCAAATCGACAAGCATCCAGCCCATCATCCGTTTTATTACTCGACTCATAATTCCATCTGTTATTTATCAAACGATTTTTCGAACATTTTCGAACAGATGGGAATAAAACTCGTAAAAAATTCATCGTTTAACCATTAAAGGTAGGATTTATCCTACATTTCGTTTATTTATTGGCTGTTGATCTGTTTATTAAAAAAATGTTTCAACATACCGTCATTTTGAGATAAATATATTTAAGGGCTCATATCCCTGAAATTGTCAAAAAATCGATTTTTTTTAGAGACTTTTGTGCTTTATACTTTTAAGAATTCTTCAAAAAAAAACATCTTTTAAGAAAATTCCACTCCGTTACAAAGTTATGGCAATGAATGCGACCGGACATCGGTTTGGGTTTGTACCTACCGGAAACTTTAAGGGGGGAAGTAGGGTTAGACGTCTCAAAAAATCGATTTTTTTTTTTTCATAAATTGTTAGCAAAACTATTGAAAAATATGTTCCCAAAATTTTAAATGAAAATTCCGACTCGTTCTATTGTTGTAAGCCATTTGGGGAGGAAATAGGGTTAGGACAGCGTTTACTCAATGATTTTCATGAATTTTTTTATAGTATAAAAAATTAATATAATTTATTGAAACTTTGAGAATATTTTATACATATATTTAAGTATATACTATATAATTTTTGAAGAATTTCCTTGAAAAACACCGAAGAAAATGTATGACTGCCTTGACTTCGTTTTTTCTTGGTACTATTTTTTCAAACGCGTTTTTCTGAAAACGACTTTTTTTTAACTTCCGTACACGCTAGTTTAAAAAGTTTTCAACCAATCGTTTTGAAAATTGGCAGTTACTTTCTTCATAGTATTGCGCTCTATATGAACCTAAAATCGGAATATTATCATTATTTAAAATAATTTTTTTTTTTTGCAAATAAAGTTGTAAAAAATGGCAAAAAATCATGTCTTTTTGTTTTGACCCCTGTAAAAAATTCAATTCTCTATTTTTTTCATAGCATCTAGGTTCATATAGAAGAGAGACATATAATAAAAGAAAATTTCAACCTCGTTTGATTTCAGATGAAAATTGCGGCTTCCAGAATGTACGCAAAATGCTGAGTCTGATTGTGACCTGCAATATTGGGTCGCTAATATTTTCGGCGTTTTTCAAGGAAATTCTTTAAAAATTTTATAGTATATACTTAAATATATGTATAAAATATTCTCAAAGTTTCAATAAATTATATTCATTTTTTATACTATAAAAAAATTCATGAAAATCATTGAGAAAACGCTGTCCTAACCCTATTTCCTCTCCTAAAAGCATTTTTTCTCGAAACTATGTTTTTAGACAGTGTCGGCACGATAACTCAATCAATTTTTAACATTTTCTAACTTTTTTTTTTCTTCTAAATCTTGATAATTATTTTCTCTATAGTCTGACGAGAGTTTTTTTTTATTCTTTGGTTGGACAATTTTTTATAAATTATTAAACACTCATTTTTTTTTTATATTGCATACTAAAGTTTGAAATACTGTGATTTCTTTATTTTTGAAAAAAACAAAAAATTCCCTCCGTCAGACTATTACTACTATACTATTTTACGAGATTCTTTTTTATTTTTTGAGATTGGATAATTTTTGGTGAAGTTATGATGTCGACAAGGAGACGCCATGGTTTTCATCAGTGGCCCATTTATACCCGTGAAAAATAATGTTAATATTTTTTTTTAATGTTAACATTTTTTTTTCTTATACTTGAAAGGTTAATACAAAATATGAGATCAACAATTTAATTTTTTTTAACCTTATGAGATTTATAATAATTTTTCAAAGTTAAGCAGGGCCGTTAAAAACAAATGGCTCTGCTTAACGAAAACTACATTTATGCAGATTAAGAAAATATTTTTATTTTATTTTTCAGATGAATCATACCAGAGTTAGGAGTTCTCCCGTTGAGGGAGGAAAATAGGGTAAGGACAGCGTTTTCTCAATGATTTTCATGAATTTTTTTATAGTATAAAAATGAATATAATTTATTGAAACTTTCAGGATATTTTATACATATATTTTAGTGTATACTATAAAATTTGTATACATATATTTAAGTATATACTATAAAATATTAGCGACCCCATATTGCAGGTCACACTCAGACTCAGCATTTTGCGTACATTCTGGAAGCCGCAATTTTCATCTAAAATCAACCGAGGTTGGAATTTACTTTTATTATATGTCTCTCTTCTATATGAACCTAAATGCTATGAAAAAAATAGAAAATTGCATTTTTTACAGTGGTCAAAACAAAAAAACATGATTTTTTGCCATTTTTTACAATTTTATTGCACAAAAAAAATTATTTTAAATAATGATAATATTCCGATTTTAGGTTTATATAGAGCGCAATACTATGAAGAAGGTAACTACCAATTTTCAAAACGATTGGTTGAAAACTTTTTTCAAACGCGTTTGAAAAAATAGTACCAAGAAAAACAAGCATTATGGGGTCGCTAATATTTTATAGTATATACTTAAATATATGTATAAAAATTTCATAGTATATACTTAAATATATCTATAAAATATTCTCAAAGTTTCAATAAATTATATTCATTTTTTATACTATAAAAAAATTCATCAAAATCATTGAGAAAACGCTGTCCTAACCCTATGTCGGAATTTTCATTAAACATTTTGGGAACATATTTTTCAATAGTTTTACTAACAATTAATGAAATAAAAAAAGAATCGATACTTTAAACCGTCTAACCCTATTTCCTCCCTTAAATGAAGCATTTTTATGGAAAATTAAAAAAAAAATTAAGACTGTCATAATTTTCATGATTTTTTTAATGAACATTTTTACAATTCAACTACAAAGTGTCCGTAAAAACACACCATCCTCCCAATCCTGAAATAATTCATTGAGTAACAAACAAAAAATTCATGAAAAAGGACCTTTTTTTGAATTCGTTGACAGTGGGTTTCCCCCTTAATTTGCGCGAAAAATCAATTATACTGAAAATCTGGTTCCCATTGGATTTTTGGCAATAGTGCTATTCAGCGATAACATTTGTTTACGTAACTGCGTTTATTATTCCGAAATAAAAAGTCACGAGGAACCGGATTTTCAACGTAATCGATTGTGTCGAAAGTTTAAAAAAAATTGGGGAAACTTGGTAAACCGCCGAAACTCTGAAAATTGAGATTGGTTTCGGCGAGAAGCCAATGCCCGTAGGCGTGAACGAGAAAAGACCCGGGACAGTGAAGCAAGAACCAACTGACGTGGAAAAAAAAAGAAGAAAAAAAAGTAACGAAGGAAGGAACGAGATCGGTTGGGGGAGAAAAAAAATATATAAAGAAAATAATCGAGCAATAGCGCAGAGGTAGCGGTCGCGGAGTAAGAAAAATCGAAAGGAACGAAGGAGAAAAAGATAATAGAGAAAGAGAGAACGAGCTGAGACGAGGAGAGAGGTAATTACTCTGGCGACATTGACCCGACCGACCCGACAGCCGCTCTCGCTCGTTCCTCCGACTCGCGGCGAGCTTTTGACGCGCTATGCGCTCCTTGCCAACGTTCCGGCTCACCCACAGACATATTGAACGACCGAGCTTCGCCAAAGCGAGAGAAAGAGACAGAGAAAGAGAGAGAGAGAGCGCAAAGCGCTATATATACGTTCGAAAGAGTTCAGAAAATCCTCAAAGCGCTATAGCGAACTCTGAGTTAGCGCTACAGGCAGTGAGAAGAGCAACAGACTAGCATACGAGCGCAGAGGAGTGCGCATGGTTCATCCGAGTTCACTCCTCGATCGCCGAACCCGAACGCACCGAGCGCTCGGTATAGAGGAGGCAGGCCCCGACCGGTCGCTCGCGGTCGTCGTCTTCTTCGTCTTCTTTAGTCGTCTTTGCTCCGGCAGCAGTCTTTCCTCCTTAGTTTGCCACTGTGCGAGAGCTCGCTTTCCATGAAACATCTCGTCGTTACCAACAGCTCATCTTCGCCATCCTTTTTTTTCTTTATTTCTCCTTTCCACCAATCATCCCATTATTGTAATTTATTCCGTAGACCCCCGATGAATATATTTAGACTGGACAAGAAACAACATTGTAATATGCCCGGTGCGAGCGTGTATTCGTGAGAGGATTTTGTTTTTTTTTTTTTTTTTTTTTTCATCGAGTTATTACCTGGGAGAATTTTATTACTACCGTTTATAAATATATTTATTATAGCGTTTCTTCACTTCCTAGCAGCAAATTTCGAGCGTTTCAATCGACGTCTCAAGCCACTTTTCTTCGCGCAACTTCGAAACTTGACTCTTCGTTTAAGTTCACTAACTAAACGAACTTAAGTTCGAAGTTAATTTTAGATTAAAGTTTCGGACTCGAGTGTCAATCTAAATTAAGTCTTATGTTCGAAATCAAGTTACAACAGGCTCCAATTTATTCGAATTTAAAAAAAATGTGCCATTTGTGGCCATTGAGAAATGCCAATGAATTTCCATTGTTTCAGACGCAATGGCAGTGGAGGCACTTTTGCCAAGGTTAAAAACTCCATTCAAAAGTTCAGTGGTATTGCCATTGTTGGTTCCTTTGGGAAATTCGGTGGTAATATTTTATCCTTGGCAAAACTTCCGTGGCATTTTGTCCAAGCACAGAAAGTCTATTCAAATCCCCAATGGCATTGCCATTGCTTGTGCCTATGATAAATTGAGTGGTCAAATTGTAACCATGACAAAAATATCTTGGCATTTTTTCCAAGGACAAGAACTTCATTAAAAACCCCAATGGAATTGCCATTGTTGGTGCCTATGGGAAATTGAGTGGTAAAATTTTATCCTTCGCAAAATGCCCTGCTATTTTTCCCAAAGGCAAAGAATCCATTCAAAACCTCAATGGTATTGCCATTACTCGTGCCTATGAGACAATTAATGGTAATTTTTTATCCTTAGCAAGTCCATTTAAAACCCCAATGATATTGCCATTGCTTGTGCATATAGGAAAATGAATTCTTGGCATTTTTTCCAGGGACAAAGAGTCCATTGATAACCCCAAAGCCATTGCCATTGTTGGTACCTATGGGAAATTGAGAGGTAAAATGTTATCTTTGGCAAAAGTGCGTTGCCATTTTTCCCAAAGGCAAAAAAACCTTTCGAAACCACAATGGTATTACCATTACTCGTGCCTATGGAAAAATGAATGGTATTTTGTTATCCTTAGTAAAAGTACCCTGGCATTTTTTCCAAAGATAAAAAGTCCATTTAAAACCCCAATGATATTGCCATTGCTTGTGCGTATGGGAAAATGAATGGTAATATTTTATCCTTGGCATAACTTTCCTGGTATTTTTTCCACTGACAAAAAGTTCATTAAAAACCCCAAAGACATTGCCATTATTGGTACCTATGGGAAATTGAGTGGTAGAATTTTATCTTCGGAAAAGTGCCTTGACATTTTTCCCAAAGGTAAAGAATCCATCAAAAACCTGAACGGTATTGCCATTACTTGTGCCTATGGGAAAATTGATGGTAATTTGTTATCCTTGGAAAAAATGCCAGGGCATTTTTGCTAAGTATAACAAATTGCCATTAATGGCATTAATTGGCAAAAAAGCCCTGGCATTTTTTCCAAAGATAAAAAGTCCATTTAAAACCCCAATGACATTGCCATTGCTTGTGCGTATGGGAAAATGAATGTTAATATTTTATCCTCGGCATAACTTTCTGGGCATTTTTTCCAGCTACAAAAAGTCCATTAAAAACCCCAAAAACATTGCCATTGTTGGTACCTATGGGAAATTGAGTGGTACAATTGTATCCTTAGCATTTTTTTCAGGGACAAATTTTATCCATGGCAAAAATGCCTTGGCATTTTTTTCAATGACAAAAATTGCATTCAACACCCAATGGAATTACCATTGTTGGTGTTTATGGGAAATTAAGTGGTAAAATTTTATCCTTGCCAAATTGCCATTGTTGGTACCTATGGGAAATTGAGTGGTAAACTTGTATCCTTAGCATTTTTTTCAGGGACAAATTTTATCCATGGCAAAAATGCCTTGGCATTTTTTTCAATGACAAAAAGTGCATTCAACACCCAATGGAATTGCCATTGTTGGTGTTTATGGGAAATTGAGTAGTAAAATTTTATCCTTGGTAAAAGTGCCTTGCCATTTTTCCCAAAGGCAAAGAAACTTTCCGAAACCCCAATGGTATTACCATTACTCGTGCCTATGGAAAAATGAATGGTATTTTGTTATCCTTAGTAAAAGTACCCTGACATTTTTTCCAAAGATAATAAGTCCATTTAAAACCCCAATGATATTGCCATTGCTTGTGCGTATGGGAAAATGAATGGTAATATTTTATCCTTGGCATGACTTTCCGGGTATTTTTTCCACCGACAAAAAGTCCATTAAGAACCCTAAAGACATTGCCATTGTTGGTACCTGTCGGAAATTGGGTAGTAAAATTTTATCCTTGTCAAAAGTGCCTTGCCATTTTTCCCAAAGACAAAGAATCCATCCAAAATCTGAATGGTATTGCCATTATTTGTGCCTATGGAAAATTGCAATGCCATGCGAATTTTCCCCTCCATAATCCATTGGCATTTCTATTGATTTTCTACAAAAACAAAGTACCATTTCAACTTGCCATTATCGTTTCATTCGGCTTGCCGCCACTAAACGTTTTCCCTTGACCTTCCGATACAATTCGCATTGAAAGTGTATGGTAACCAGCCTTTTCCATTGACTGCCATTGAGTACTCAATGGTACATTTCGCCAAGGGATTACCACTGATAAAACATTGCCAAGAGTAAATTTCGTTGTGATAAACTCTCGAGTCCTCGATGGATTGAATATCAACGAGAGGGTACCCACGAGAGAGTACTTCGATCACGATGATTTGCGAGCTTCATTCCCGACAAGATGCACGCACTCTACCACGATACCGATACCATGTAATAGGCTTAATTAATAATACCAAAACAGAGAGTACAAGAGATAAAGAAACGTGTGCAAAGAACGAGGACATGTAAATTATCATCGGGCGGTAATTGAATTGTGTGGGCTCTCGTCGTGAACGTCCATCGAGATATATATTCCGCGATCCCGTATAATGACCGGATGTCATCGTATTCACGAGCGCTATCTCATCCCTCCACAACGTCGTTGATGATGTAGCAGGTGTCGTATAAAAAGTGTTTTTATCGTTCGCGAGATTGCCATCTTCTCGCATAATCATCATCGTACAAGATCTTTATGGAGAAGATGGATGTTGATCTTGATTCGATTGGCAACTACCGATCATAATCGTTTAATATAGTCCCCCCACCCCCCAGCCCCATCATCGACCATCAGCCTTACGGACAGGGAGGCATGGCGTGAGTTGGAAGTGCAAGCGTGCGCGCGAGACTGAGTACACGACCCACGCAATCGTCTCTTACTTCTCTTCGCAGCGTTTGTTTCTCGCTTCATCTTATAGAAGCACGGGGACCCCGGCTCAACATTATACCGATCACCTGAGCGCGTCTCTTTAAACCCAGCACGCGCTCTTTCGCATGATGCTCTTCTTTTCTCTCCTCTCTTTCACTCTTCTTTTTTTTTCTTTCTTCTTCTCTTTTGCTGTTCTTTGCTCTTATGCACCTACCGGGTGTACCGTAAAATATGTAGGTAACGGAACTATTAAAGAGCTTTCAGGAGGCAACGGTCACGCGAGTACAGAGTGCATCTCACGAGAATCGTTGCCTTCCCTCGTGGATATTTAAGGTTGTAGTCTGGTAACTTAAGCCGATTTTCATGTCTTTTTTGGAGGGCGTTTTTTTGTAGGAAAATAAAAACGAATCGTTTTGGATATTTAGGATGTTTTTATTTACATATTAAAGATACAAACAAAAATTTGTTTGAAAAAATTTAATAGTTTATTATTGTTATTATTATTGATAGAAGTTGGCACCGCGAAAAAAAAGCGCGTGGGTGGCCCCGGTGATTTTGGCTCTTGGTGTTATCTGAAATCAAAAATTCTTGATGATTCTTAATCTATGGACATGTCATTCTGGTCGGAACTACTGAAGTTAAATTTCATGGATAAATAACAAAATAGCGGACTTTGGAAAAAAAAAGTCCTTTTATTTTAGCAAAGAAGGGGTTGTAGAATAAAAAGCTAGGGGTGAAAAAATTTCTCGGTAGTTCCGACGAGAACTATGAGTGTGTAGAGTAGCCTGTTAAAATTTGAAAGCAATCGGTTCGGTAGAAAAATAGTTAGGACCCGGGCTGCCAACTTCGAGGTGGCAACTTCGATCAATAATAATAATAATAAACTATTAAATTTTTTTAAACTAATTTTTTTTTGTATCTTTAATATGTAAATAAAAACGTCCTAAATATCCAAAACGATTCATTTTTATTTTCCTACGAAAAAATGCCCTCCAAAAAGACATGAAAATCGGCTTAAGTTACCAGACTACTACCTCAAGGGGAGAAATAGGGTTAGACGGTTCAAAAAATCGATTGTTTTTTTATTTCATAAATTGTTAGTAAAACTATTGAAAAATATGTTCCCAAAATTATAAATGAAAATTCCGACTCGTTCTATTGTTATAAGCCATTAAGGGAGGAAATAGGGTTAGGACAGCGTTTTCTCAATAATTTTCATGAATTTTTTTATAGTACAGAAAATGGATATAATTTATTGAAACTTTGAGAATATTTTATACATATATTTAAGTATATACTATAAAATTTTTATATATATATATTTAAGTATATACTATAAAATTTTTATATATATATATTTAAGTATATACTATAAAATATTAGCGACCCCATATTGCTTGTTTTTCTTGGTACTATTTTTTCAAACGTGTTTTTCTGAAAACGACTTTTTTTAACTTGTGTACACGCTAGTTTGAAAAGTTTACAACCAATCGTTTTGAAAATTGGCAGATACTTTTTTCATAGTATTGCGCTTTATATGAACCTAAAATCGGAACATTATCATTATTTAAAATAATTTTTTTTTTGCAAATAAAGTTGTAAAAAATGGCAAAAAATCATTCTTTTTTCTTTTGACCCCTGTAAAAAATTCAATTTTATATTTTTGTGATAGCATTTAGGTTCATATAGAAGAGAGACATATGATAAAAGTAAATTCCATACTCGTTTGATTTCAGATGAAAATTGCGACTTCCAGAATGTACGCAAAATGCTGAGTCTGATTGTGACCTGCAATATGGGGTCGCTAATATTTTATAGTATATACTTAAATATATGTATAAAAGTTTTATAGTATATACTTAAATATATGTATAAAATATTCTCAAAGTTTCAATAAACGATATTCATTTTTATACTATAAAAAAATCCATGAAAGTCATTGAAAAAACGCTGTCCTAACCCTATTTCCCCCCGTTAGCAGGTGAACGTGTGCAGTTCGAGTGATTGAAATCTTTTTAATTACGATACAAACTTCGTGGACACCCAGTAAGATTTTAAAAAAGCCAGGGCGTGAGTCTTGAAAAAAGATTAGTGGTCTCGGATGATGAGGAGTGGGGGCGAGGAACCATACAACAACGCTTCTTGAGACTGGCCGATGTTCACGACGGAACAGGTACGCCTGGCGAACACACGTAAGCCGGATCACGGTACCGAATCCAAGCAGAGGGTCTCGAGAGATTCCGAGCCGGCACACAGCGAAGGGATTCTCATCGTATTGGACGAAGATCGTCGGAGACACGGTACAACCCATACAGAGATTCGTTGCAATTCACAAACACGTGAAGAGTGCATCGGAGGATATGGTCCACACTGATGCACCACCTGTTGACACAACCACCCGATGTTCCACACATTGAAGCGTTCTCGTACACGCTCGTAGCAACACATTTTTCCAGAAGCCTGTTTGAACGCAAACACAGACACGGGGCACCCTCTCACTGCGGACAAAGGTATAGGCCAGCTTACCAGTACCCGACCGAGACTGCACCAGCCTCCCGCGGTGGTAGCCAACCTGTTTTCTCCTCTCCGCCAGAGTTTATTTTGATTCATTGTGCCATCCCTAAAGAGATGTATTGTTGTGACGTTGTCCGATCCCTTCTTGCTCTCCACGTGTTGCCAAACGGCATAGGGATAAATTGAGACCGCGCGTATCGAGTGAGAAAGAACGAGGGGTGAAATGAAAGTGGGTTAGAGTTCGCTACAACAGATTCTAGGTGGTCTATCCTTCCGTTCCGTCTGAATCAAGACCGAGAGAGTGGATGATAGAAAGAACCGGCAAAACCGGTAGCTTGGGGTGTGTGAGTATTAAGTGGGAAATATCTCTTCATTTTCCATGCCCCTTGACTCTCTCTCGCTCCTAGCGCGTTTTTTTTTCCCCCTTTACATTCGCACAATCTCGCCCCTTACGGCTTGAAACGCTGGCTTGCAAAGGTACGAAATGCAGCAATGCTCCTAGGTATAATACTTTAGGGGCTGGTGTGCCCCATCATTTCAAGCCCATCTATCCGTACCACCAGAGTTGACGCGCAGTGGTTCAAGATCGATTGGTTCACGGGGTTGTATGTATGGCATCGTTCGGAAAAACAGATTTTTCTCGTAAGCATAGCCCGGAGGCTGATGGAAGGGCGAAAAAGATTGGGTACTCGCTGTGGTGCGTGAATGACAAAGCGGTGGATAAAAACCAGTATATTATTCTGTAGCCTCTGATACCCCGAGAATATGGGAATACGGGACAGACGGGCGTGTCTATGACTGAGAGGATTGAGTTACCCCTCAATTTGATAAATTCGAATGCCACTGCACGTACGTTCTGGAGGGAAGTAGCGCCGTGATCAGTACACTGGAGATCTGGGTAAGCTGACCAATCGACACTGACGCACTTCGACGTAAGTTGAACCTCACTTCTATCCCTACTCATTCGCTGGCCGACGTTGGGATCCTTTCAAGCGTACGATGTTCAAGTCCCATGTGCGTCAACTGTCCCATGTTCAACTTCCATCATTCTCAACTCGGGTCCCGTCGAATTGCGTTTGTGCCCAATTCACATGGCGTTCAACTGCACCAGCCTTGCTTCAGGCTTTGGCAGACCCGACATTCCGACGGTTGGAAACGATCTCGGGTCCGATCGAACCATTTGCCAAAACTGAAGCACCACGGGAGCCAGTTGAACGTCGTGGGAGTTGGGCAGTTGCACGAAACGGGAGCGAAGAAGGATAGGAGATGGACATGGGAGTTGACGCACATGCGAATTCGACATCGTATGCTTGAAATGGTTCCACGATGTCCCGTCGAGGGCGGAAGCTCTGTATAGTCGTGGGCAATGGCGCGATAGAATGGACCAGGTGTAAGGGAAACCGGCAGGACCGCGGTTCTACAGATTCCAACTGTACACCTACCCAACTGTCACGACCAAACTGACACGAGCATACGAATATTTCGCAATATTGTCACGACAAAATTGTTCCCGAACAAAAGTCTCACCATTCAGAATGTCACCGCACAAACTGTCACCACTCAACTCTCCTGAATCTCTATTCGACACGTGCAGAAATCTTCACGAACAAAACTATCACCGTCTAAACTGTCACGGTCTCAACTGTATTCTGCGCAACTGTAACGCAGCAGAATAGTCCGCGTCTACACTGTCAGGGCGTTTACTATATTCTGCACCAACCGTCACCGTCCCAACCGTCACCGCACAAAACTGTCACCGGCAAAACTGTCACCGCGCCAAGGCGCGGTAACTAACTCACACGGGTATAAGCTGACCTCGTAGATAAGAGCGCTCGAGCTGCTTCACTAAACGCGGGGCAATAGCGCGCGATATTTCGTGCGTGTCCGCTATTACCGACCGCTGAGCACAAGTAAATTCGCACAGTGCGAAGGCTGTGGTTGAGACGACAGCGTCGAATGACGTAAGTATTAGCGGACACGCACGAAATATCGCGCGCTATTGCGCCGCGTTTGCCGAAGCAGCCCGAGCGCTCTTACCTACGGGTACAGCGTCTACGAGTGTGAGTTGGGTAAATGTCGCGTTAAGCGGTGACGGTTGGTGCCGTGTACAGTTTTGCCGGTGACAATTGCCGCGGTTACAGTTGCTGCGGTGGCAATTTACGCGGTGACAGTTTGAACGGTGACAGATTAAACGATGATTGTTTAGACGGTGACAATTCAGACGGTGACAGTTTAGATGGTGAAGGCTTAGACCGCGACAGTTTTAGACGGTGATAGTTTTGTTCGTGAAGATTCTGCACGTGTCCAATAGAGATCGGGGAGAGTTGAGTGGTGACAGTTTGTGCGGTGACAGTTTTAATGGTGAGAGTTTTGTTCGGGAAGAGTTTTGTCGTGACAATATTGCGAAATATTCGTATGCTCGTGTCAGTTTGGTTGTGACAGTTGAGTAGGTGTACAGTTGGAATCTGTAGAACCGCGGTCCTGCCGGGAAACCTCTCGCTGGCAAAGTCAACTTGGTGAAGACACAATCAACGTACGTGGGACCATAAACTTATGTGACATCAACTTTCGCTGTAGTCTGTATTAAGAACGCCAAAGAATTTCGTAATTGGACAGGTTTCATTGTAGCATCAAGAAACAATTTTCCCGAAACGTTCACACTGAACTTTTGCTGCCCAATTTTTGTTGAGTGATTAACGTATTCACAAAGATCGGTGAGCGATCGGAATGACGCACAAATGTGGTGTTATAGGTTACCACGATTTCTCGACTAACTGTTTCCTTTCGCTCTGTCTGATACAATAGAAGGAAAATCAGTGCACCCCGGTGTAAAAGGATGTTTAAGGCTGTTGCACTGGCGATCGATGGAACGGGTAAATCACCTATGGTAACCAGGCAGAGCGAAGTCAGGTAACTCGACAGGTGGTTAAAAGCCCCGAAGGAAGGGTAACGCGAGCAAATTCGGTCTCTCGTTCTGTGCACGCGGAACGAGAGTTGCTACGCTTGTAGAAGCAAATGCAGTTCAACAAATGGAGTATCTGGGTGGCCACCAAGGGCTGCGGATCGCTTGTGCGACTGGGGTTGTAAACAGCAAAAAAAAATGAGACCCAACTGTGGCCTACTTTATAACGCGAAAAATACGTTAGGAGGGTGCATTATGGAAATGAAAATGCCGGGGAACTCACTATCCCTTGGTGTGGTTTTTTTTGTGTAAACGTTTACGTCACGTGATCTGTTCTTTCTGCCTTATAGTTATGCTGGTATACCTGAAAGGCTCAGAACGTTTTTTTTTTTCTTCATGAAATAGAGCGTAAGGTACCAGAATTTATTGCTCTCGGGTGTTGATCCTCAAGAATTCTTTGCGTATCGGAACGACGAATACGGTTACAATGTGAAATACTGTTAAAGAGTTGATCCTGAAATGATTCGTTCGGTTTACTCAAGAGGAAGATCCTTCGGAACGGATCATCAAAGTCGTTACATCGTTTTCTGTGTATCTCATAGAAATGGTCCAACATTGGTATATACCGTTGATGTACCAATAAAGTACGGTCCTAAACTCTCCCTTAGCAAAATGTGCCAGTGAGTACTCAATGGCAGTCAATGGAAAAGGTTACCGTACACTTTCAATACGAATTGTATGGGAAAGTCAAGGGAAAACTTTTAACGGGGGAAATAGGGTTAGGACAGCGTTTTCTCAATGATTTTCATGAATTTTTTTATGGTATAAAAAATTAATATAATTTATTGAAACTCTGAGAATATTTTATACATATATTTAAGTATGTACCATAACATTTTTATACATATATTTAAGTATATACTATAAAATATTAGCGACCCCATATTGCAGGTCACAATCAGACTCAGCATTTTGCGTACATTCTGGAAGCCGCAATTTTCATCTGAAATCAAACGAGGTTGGAATGTACTTTTATGATATGTCTCTCTTCTATACGAACCTAAATGCTATGAAAAAAATTGAAAATTGAATTTTTTACAGTGGTCAAAACAAAAAAGCACGATTTATTTGCCATTTTTTACAACTTTATTTGCAAAAAAAAATTATTTTAAATAATGATAATATTTTGATTTTAGGTTCATATAGAGCGCAATACTATGAAGAAAGTAACTACCAATTTTCAAAACGATTGGTTGAAAACTTTTCAAACTGGCGTGTACGCAAGTTCAAAAAAAGTCGTTTTCAGAAAAACGCGTTTGAAAAAATAGTACCAAGAATAACAAGCAATATGGGGTCGCTAATATTTTATAGTATATACTACCAAAAATTACCAAAATGTGCCAGTGAGTACTCACTGGCAGTCGATGGAAAAGGTTATGGGTACACTTTCAATACGAATTGTATGGGAAAGTCAAGGGAAAACTTTCAAGGGAGGAAATAGGGTTAGGACAGAGTTTTCTCAATGATTTTCATGAATTTTTTTATATAATAAAAAATGAATATAATTTATTGAAACTTTGAGAATATTTTATACATATATTTAAGTATATACCATAAAATTTTTATACATATATTTAAGTATATACTATAAAATATTAGCGACCTCATATTGCAGGTCACAATCAGACTCAGCATTTTGTGTACATTCTGGAAGCCGCCATTTTCATCTGAAATCAAACGAGGTTGGAATTTACTTTTATAATATGTCTCTCTTCTATATGAACCTAAGTGCTATAAAATAAATAGAAAATTGAATTTTTTACAGGGGTCAAAACAAAAAAGAACGATTTTTTGCCAGTTTTTACAACTTTATTTGCAAAAGTAAAATTATTTAAAATAATGATAATATTCCGATTTTAGGTTCACATAGAGCGCAATACTATGAAGAAAGTAACTGCCAATTTTCAAAACGATTGGTTGAAAACTTTTCAAACTAGCGTGTACGCAAGTTAAAAAAAAGTCGTTTTCAGAAAAACCCGTTTGAAAAAATAGTACCAAGAAAAACAAGCAATATGGGGTCGCTAATATTTTATAGGATATACTTAAATATATGTATAAAATATTCTCAAAGTTTCAATAAATTATATTCATCTTTTATACTATAAAAAAATTCATGAAAATCATTGAGAAAACGCTGTCCTAACCCTATTTCCCCTCTTAATGGCTTACAACAATAGAACGAGTGGGAATTTTCATTAAAAATTTTGGGAACATATTTTTCAGTAGGTTTACTAACAATTTATGAAATAATAAAAATCGATTTTTTGAATTATCTAACCCTATTTCGCCCCTTAATGGCAACAGCCTGAATGAACTGTTTGTGGGAAAAATGCAAAGGCATTTTTGTCAAACATGAAATTTTACCATTCAATTTCCCATATGCACCAAGAATGGCAATACCGTTGGAGTTTTGAATGGATTTTTGGTCTTTGGGAAAAATACCAAGGTCTTTTTGCCAAGTACAAAATATTAGTATTTAACTTCTGATATTCACCAGCAATGGCAATGCCAATGAGATTTTGAATGGATTTTTTATCCTTGGCAAAAGTGCCATCGTTGCTTCTGAAGCAATGGAAATTCAATGGCATGTTTTAATGGCAATGAATGGCATATTTTGCTAAGGGCTTGCCTAAATTTGTTCGCTCATTTCCTTTTCATAACTTAGACTTGTGGTGACGGCGTCGCCACCACTCTCTGGTCGCATATAAACACGCATTTATTTTATTTCATTTTATTTCATTTCCAATATGCATTTTCTTCTATACAGTCATTCCTTTGTAAGGACTCGATTCTTTCTCACGCGTTTACTTCTTTGACTTCTTTCATTTCGTCGTCTACAAAATAGAACAACCGTGTCTCAGTTTTCCCTGTCATAAAACTCGAGTACTTACGGGTCCCAGTCGAGTCTCTCCCGAGACGAGGCTGTTTTACGGGGAGTCTCTTATGGCGACCAAAAAGGGCCCACACGCGCTCTTGCATTTTCTAAACCTTCGGTTTCTCGTAAAAACTTTCCTACCCTCTCTTCGATATTTTCTCTCCGTCAACAAGCAGACTATCAGGAATTCTCTTGTTGACGATGGAGTTCCTAACGAACAAGCGCCGCGACAACAACTCGACCGACTCTCTGTCAAGTCACAAACTCGTTCACCGCGCCAAACTAATCTTTACTAATTAATTTTGTAATTGGTTATGAATAAATACTGTGCATTACTCTTATGATAAATCCGTCTTTTCGTACCACAACCAGCACCGAATCACCACACACCCCCCTACAGACTTAACGGAGGCCACGCCAAATTATTCCGCAGAGTCATGATGGCTCAAATGCGAGCAGTGATTAATTGTAAATGAACGAAAAAACATGAGCCTTACTTTATAATTAATGATGGGCTTCTAACAGGCTTTTGGGTCAACTGTGAGTCAATAAAAAGTGGCCTGCACAATCTTCAGTAGAGGCTTTGCCCAAATAATTTCATTCGGCAGACTAAATCTTCACATTCTTAACAAAGCAACCAACTTCTTCATATATTTTTCGTCATTCTCCAAAAGCGACGCCAGTTACATTGATATATCTTTCGTATCCGTGAGCCCGGACGTCGTGTCGTTTGTTCCAGATCTGTCCCCAGCACGATTTCCTTTCCGCCCCTCGTCATTTCGTCTCGGTCACAATATGATCCATTGTACATTCAGTTATCTTCGTTTGCAGCACAGCGATGACGCCTGGAGGGGACCACCAGAAAATTCATAACATGACGAATGAAGGTATTAAAAAAAAAAAAAACGCATTAAACATCCCCGAATTGAGAAGAATCACGTGTCTCCTCGTGATCGCATTGAACTTTATCGGCGTTATAAGACCCGGCCATAGACAATATTTGCACGATACAATATATTTTTCAAATCCGACATCCGGCTCGTACTGGTGGCCTTTGCCCACATTGCTTCCCCAGAATCGTTGTACTAAACGACATCATCTATTTGCCTCGGCCCTCCCCTCGTTCAGTCGTCGATGTTACACTGACGTTAGTTCGATCAAGGTTTTTACCGTTGAATCGTTGAACTATCTGGGTGAACCGATATGTTTCCTGTAATTTATTGATAATCCAAGCACACTAAATTTTTAATCCAACGTGCTACAAAGGACACCACATCGTATCGTACCATACTCCCTTGTAATCCGAGCGTTTGTTTATCCTCGGGAGACGATGGGGCAAAGTGTGAAATATTCATTTGGTAGTTTTTTGGCATTAAGGGGGGAAATAGGGTTAGACGGTTCAAAAAATCGATTTTTTTTTATTTCATAAATTGTTAGTAAAAACTATTGAAAAATATGTTCCCAAAATTTTAAATGAAAATTCCGACTCGTTCTATTGTTATAAGCCATTAAGGGGGGAAATAGGGGTAAATATGGAGCAAAGGGGACCCACTTCCGATTGACTTGCCTTTAACATATGTTGTCTAGGGACCCTTTCTGAACAACTTTTTCCTTTGACACAATTGGGGGTCGTTATTTATAAAAAAGTTATTGACAAATAAAGTTAATAATTCATATAGCTATTTTCCTCATAGCAGCCAGTCCCAATCATCTTGTCCCTCACATGTGTTGTTAAGAATACCCCCCTGAGTAACATACCAATAGTTTTATCCGTCCTCATTGTTTGTTAAAAAGTGATTAACAAAACAAAATTCATAAATAGAATATGAATTACTTGCACGGTGGCGAGTACACGTATGACCGGAGGGGCTGCGGCCCCACTGCCCACGCCGCATACCAGCTCATAGACAAACCAAAAACAACCCAAAACAACCCCAGTAACCTAAAGAAACAAATAGACAAACCCAACAAACAAACAAACCCAAAACCCAAACGAACAAACCCAACAAACAAATCCAAAACAAACAAAAAACCCAAATAACCTAAACAAACCAAAAACAACCGAAATAATCCAAAGAAACAACCCAACTAAACAGCCTAACCTAACAACCTAAACGAACAAACCCAACAAATCCAAAATAAACCTAAACCAAAAACCCAAACCAAAAACCCAAACCAAAAACCTAAACCAAAAACCCAAACCCAGCGTATCGACAGTTCCTTCGACATTATGAGTACCATGTATCCGCTTCATAATATAAATAATGAATAAAACAAATAATTGTTTGTTTATATGTTTGTTTGCGTTGTTTTTGGGTTGTTTTTGGTTTGTCTTTGGGCTGGTGAGTGGAGGATTGCAAAGGGGCGCAGCCCCCCCTCTCATGCATTTGCTGTTCACCATACACTAGAACAAGTAGTTCATGTTTGATTTATGAAACTTTTTTTGTTAATAACTTTTTAACAAACAATGAGCGACGGATAAAACTTTTTGTATGCTACTCAGGGGTGTATTCGTAACAACAAATGTGATAGACAAGATGATTAGGACTGGCTGATATAAGGCAAATAGCTATATGAATTATTAACTTCATTTGTTAATAACTTTTTAATAAATAACGACCCCCAATTGTGTCAGAGGAAAAAGTTGTTCAGGAAGGGTCCCTACACAACATATATTAAAGACAAGTCAATCGAAAGTGGGTCCCCTTTGCTCCATATTTACCGAAATAGGGTTAGGACAGCGTTTCCTCAATAATTTTCATGAATTTTTTTATAGTATAAAAAATGAATATAATTTATTGAAACTTTGAGAATATTTTCTACATATATTTAAGTATATACTATAAAATATTATCGACCCCATATTGCTTGTTTTTCTTGGTACTATTTTTTCAAACGCGTTTTTCTGAAAACGACTTTTCTTGAACTTGCGTACACGCTAGCTTGAAAAGTTTTCAACCAATCGTTTTGAAAATTGACAGTTACTCTCTTTATGGTATTACGCTCTATATGAACCTAAAATCGGAATATTATCATTATTTAAAATAATTTTTTTTTGCGAATAAAGTTGTAAAAAATGGCAAAAAATCATGCTTTTTTGTTTTGACCCCTGTAAAAAATTCAATTTTCTATTTTTTTCATAACATTTAGTTTTATATAGATGAGAGACATATAATAAAAGTAAATTCCAACCTCGTTTGATCTCAGATAAAAATTGCGGCTTCCAGAATGTACGCAAAATGCTGAGTCTGATTGTGACCTGCAATATGGGGTCGCTAACATTTTATAGTATATACTCAAATATATGTATACAAATTTTATAGTATATACTTAAGTATATATATAAAATATTCTCAAAGTTTCAATAAATTATATTCATTCTTTATACTATAAAAAAATTCATGAAAATCATTGAGAAAACGCTGTCCTAACCTTATTTCCCCGCTTAAGGGAACATGAAACACGATCTCTTGAGGTCTGGACCGAAGCGTCCCCAAACGGTTAAACCCTAAAACGGATCATCAAACTCCATACTTTCTCGATGAACAGCATCAAAATTCATCGGTGATTCCCGAATAACTTTTGAACCTCCTTAATCCCCCGATTGATTTCATGAAAATCCTCTCTCGCCAACGACACACTTTCACCCTTTACAAACGCATCGAATCCACGAAGAAACTTCCTGCTCGTCAATTCTGTCCGTCGATGTGCATCGCATCAAATGCCCGCGCGAGCAGTGTACTTGATGTTATTATTAAGTAAATGAAAATTTATTGCATAAAACATAAATTAACACTATATACCAATTAACGCTGACGCTGAATTATGCTCGCGGGAGTATTAAATGGGCCGTAAACCAAGTCTAACGAGATGCCTGGAGGACCCGAGGCTCCACCCCAAGATCTCTGTCGATGATGCGCGATTCCATTACCGTTAAATAGTGCTTTTTTTTCTTCTCTTCTTTTCCTTCATCATTCCTCCTTTGGCACAGCACACGCCGTGACAGTCTCACTTGGGAGGAAGAAAGAGGAAAAAAAAATAAGGACGATCCAATGTGTATATTATGCAAAACGAAAGGTTGCCAGGGCGTAACGGGGTTGGGGGTTTTGTTGCGCGTGTGGGGAGGCTGGCGTCATGAACAGCAAACTGTTGGGACCTTCTTCGAGGGCTCGAAGGCTTCTTCGTCACGTACCGGCCATTACGAGCAGAGATCGTTTCCCGGATAGGAGTCGACGTGGCGATGAAGCGGCATCGTTCGAATATCGACTCTCTCTCTCTCTCTTTCTTTCTCTCTCTCGCTCTCTTTCGCTCTGTGACGAGTGATGCTAGAAACTGCCAGAGCGAGATCGAAGCCGGGGGCACGAACGAGCGAGCGAGCGAGTTCTTTCGGCTCTCACGCGATCGAGCGATACTTCGTTGCAAGGGATATAGGATAAGTGGTACAGTCGTTGGCTTCGTTCCAAACACCGATTGATCAGACTATAGTTATTGAACATTAGTCATTTAGACACATCGTATTCCAACCAAAAATCTCGTCTAGGTACGGTCAATTAATGTCAAGTAAATCATCAAATTGGTACATTATTTGGGGCGAAAAAAAAAGGAATCACTTTGTCGTTCGTACGATATTCGCGTGAAGATTCGTTGCTCCGGACAGTTCAACACACTTTAGACATAGTGCGCTGAAGATAATTGAAAAACCTATTAAACCGTTGCCAATTTTGTGAGCAGGTGCAAATGTGCTCGGGGGTTGATGAACTATGATAAAACTATTAAGGGTTCGCATACCGCTGCGCGCGCTGAAAACCGAGTAATATGAAAAATTATTATAAAGGTTATACGGTAAAAAAAAAATTTAATTGTTGATTTCACATTTTTCGTTAACTTTTCAACTCTAAGAAAAAAAATTAACAAATTTTTTTTTCAATATTAACATTATTTTTTAAGGGTATAAATGGACTACTGATGAAAACCATGACGCCTCGTTGTCGACATCGTAGCTTCGCCAAAAATTATCCAATCTGGAAAAATAAAAAAGAATCTAGTAAAATAATGTAGTAGTAATAGTCTGACGGAGGGAATTATTTTATTTTTTCAAAAATAAAGAGATTACAGTATTTCAAACTTTCATATGCAATATAAAAAAAAAATTTGTGTTTAATAATTTATCAAAAATTGTCCAACCAAAAAATAAAAAAAAACTTCTCGTCACACTATAGAGAAAATAATTATCAAAATTTCGAAAAAAAAAAAGTTAAAAAATATTAAAAATTGACTGAATTATCGTGCTGACACTGTCTAAAAACATAGTTTCGAGAAAAACGATGTGATCTTACGGCAAGTGTCCCATTCCAGCTATAACTTTATAACGAAGTGAAATTTTTTTAATGTTTTTTTTTAATTCTTAAAAGTACAAAGAATAACAATCTGTAAAAAAAAATCGAATTTTTGAAAGTTTCAGGGCTATGTCAGCCGAGAGCGATTTTTTTTGTCGACTATTTTTTTTCTCTCAGTCCCCACCTAAATTTTTGTTGGATATGTCGAAAAACAAATGCCCTGAAAGTTACAGCCCTTAAGGGGGGAAATAGGGTTGGACGGTTCAAAAAATCGATTTTTTCTTAATTTCATAAATTGTTAGTAGAACTATTGAAAAATATGTTCCATTATTATATATTAATTATAAGCCATTAAGGGAGGAAATAGGGTTAGGACAGTGTTTTCTCAATGATTTTCACGAATTTTTTTATAGTATAAAAAATGAATATAATTTATTGAAACTTTGAGAATATTTTATACGTATATTTAAGTATATACTATAAAATTTTTGAAGAATTTCCTCGAAAAAGACCGAAGAAAATTTATGACTGCCTTGACTTTGTTTTTCTTGGTACTATTTTTTCAAACGCGTTTTTCTGAAAACGACTTTTTTTGAGCTTGCGTACACGCTAGTTTGAAAAGTTTTCAACCAATCGTTCTAAAAATTGGCAATTACTTTCTTCATAGTATTGCGCTCTATATGAACCTAAAATCAGAATATTATCATTATTTTAAATAATTTTTTTTTGCAAATAAACTTGTAAAAAATGGCAAAAGATCATGCTTTTTTGTTTTGACCCCTGTAAAAAATTCAATTTTCTATTTTTTTGATAGCATTTAGGTTCATATAGAAGACAGACATATAATAAAAGTAAATTCCAACCTCGTTTGATTTCAGATGAAAATTGCGGCTTCCAGAATGTACGCAAAATGCTGACTCTGATTGTGACCTGCAATATGGGGTCGCTAATATCCCCGGTGTTTTTCAAGAAAATTCTTCAAAAATTTTATAGTATATACTTAAATATATGTATAAAATATTCTCAAAGTTTCGATAAATCATATTCATTTTTTATACTATAAAAAAATTCATGAAAATCATTGAGAAAACGCTGTCCTAACCCTATTTCTCCCCTTAATATTAATTCTAAGTACTTTCCCTTAGCGTGAAAAGATTTTCCACCTAAAATACACGTAAATCGAATTTTTTTTTGTTTCAAAATTCTATAACTCAGCCGCATTTTATGCTATCATATTATTCTTTGTTTCGATTTAGTCAGAATAAAACAATCTAGAAAAGTGCCTATTGCGGCGAAAGTGTAAATTGTACTGGTGAGTTGGTACGGGTCACTGAAGTTGATTTTTACCCAAAATTCTCGTTTTCTTGCTGTTATCTCCGAAACAATTAACTTTACGAAAAAAATGCAAATGGAAAATTTGTTGGAAATTCAATTTCCTACAAAAAAGGTTCCATCGACCCAATTGCTTAGCTTAATATTTCTTGAGATATTGAACTTTAACTTATGAGTAGTATAAAATTTTTACGGTTTATATTAACGTAATACAAAATTTCAGGTGGGGACTGAGAAAAAAAAATAGTCGAAAAAAAAAAATCACCCTAATGTGAGCCCTTAAGCCGAATATCATAATTGACAAATTTACCCGGGAAAATCGTCAAATAACAATTCCATTTAAATTCCTCGAATTTGATTGTTTAACGAGTTTATATTTGAATTCTACAATTTATAAAATACTTTCATTATATATTTATACATTTTTCAATTCTCGACAGACCGTAAAGCAAAAAGATGGATAACGTCCGTTTCGTTGCGATCGGGACGATTTTCGATTTCGCCAATGTTCTCGAAGATGGGGGGAAAAAAAAAATTACAGTTATCCTACCCAACTGTACTTCACGCTGCTTTTGTCTGGCATGTTATCCCGAAAGGCTGAAAAGTGCAACTATTATCGGCCTCGGTACGCTGTGACAAAAGATTCCACGGGATCCTCGTGAGTCTCTAAAGGACTTAATGGGGTTTCCCATTCAGCTTCTGTCGAATGCTGATAACGTTTTAAAGGCGAACATTAAGCCAGGCTTTTTAACGAAATTGAATCGCGATCTCAGGACAATGAACGAGAACGTCGACGGTGTAATTTATATTTTATGCTGATCGATTCGCTTTATATCTTATTTATGCATCGCAGTCACAAACGACCTCGTAGCTCCACAAAAATGCTTAAAGCATTCTTGTCACTGTGAATAAAAAATCTATGTAAAAATGCCAAATATGTCCGTGCTGTTACTCAAGATTTTCTTCTTGAGGGGGGATATAGGGTTAGGACAGCGTTTTCTCAATGATTTTCATGAATTTTTTTAGAGCATAAAAAATTAATATAATTTATTGACACTTTGATAATATTGTATACATATATTTAAGTATATACTATAAAATTTTTGAAGAATTTCCTTGAAAAACACCGGAGATATTAGCGACCCCATATTGCAGGTCACAATCAGACTCAGCATTTTGCGTACATTCTGGGAGCCGCAATTTTCATCTGAAATCAAACGAGGTTGGAATTTACTTTTATTATATGTCTCTCTTCTATATGAACCTAAATGCTATCGAAAAAATCGAAAATTGAATTTTTTACAGGGGTCAAAACAAAAAAGCATGATTTTTTGCCATTTTTACAACTTTATTTGCAAGAAAAAAAATTATTTTAAATAATGATAATATTCCGATTTTAGGTTCATATAGAGCGCAATACTATGAAGAAAGTAACTGGCAATTTTCAAAACGATTGGTTGAAAACTTTTCAAAATAGCGTGTACGCAAGTTCAAAAAAAGTCGTTTTCAGAAAAACGCGTTTGAAAAAATAGTACCAAGAAAAACAAGCAATATGGGGTCGCTAATATTTTATAGTATATACTTAAATATATGTATAAACTATTCTCAAAGTTTTAATAAATTATATTCATTTTTTATACTATAAAAAAATTCATGAAAATCGTTGAGAAAATGCTATCCTAACCCTATTTCATCCCTTAATGGCTTATAACAATAGAACGAGTCGGAATTTTCATTTAAAATTTTGGGAACATATTTTTCAATAGTTTTACTAACAATTTATGAAATAAAAAAATAATCGATTTTTTGAACCGTCTAACCCTATTTCCCCCTTTAAAGGGACTTGAAATCCTAACTGTTGCTTCCAGTCTATGATATTTCGTTTTGCCATAAATGGATATATACACAGGCTGCACTTCCGCCTAATCTTGGTAGCTCCCTTCCTCTCTTTCTCACCCTCTCTCTTCAAGATGTGCATATATACGTGTATACATAAATATATTTTAAGCAAACAGAAAGAACTGTCGCTAAAACGATTCTTTTATTCTGTCTCTGTACCTGCTCCCTGTGAAACGTGCCCGAAGCTTCCCTCCATGAGATAAGCCTCATTCGCTCTATATGGCTAATGGCTTTTGGTCGTGACATTTCTCTCGGCTTCGGGACCATTAGACGAAATATTATATGTTCACGACGTGCGTGGAGTGACGAACATTGGCTGACGTGTATTATTCTCGATTTTGTTTTGTTACGTTTTTTTTCATTGTCATTATTATCCCTATAACGGAGTCAAAAAATGTAAATAAGAAAATTATCGGAACCGTTCATGAATGGCGTCTTTTTGGGATGGATGTTGTACATTATCAACGGGTTTGTTTTGTTTTTTCAAGTTTTATTCCTATAGTTCAGCATTGGACAAGCATGTTATTACGGAAATAACATTTTCATGCGTTTCTTACATCCGCTCGTGAGGTCTGCAATTTTTATCAATATATTTGTGTAATTCCGTGTCTTTTCAGACCGGATCGTTTGCCATTATTTTTCGTCTTGTTTCGTGCTTTTTAAGGTTTGTCGTTGACAATGTTTCTTGCAGTTAGTTTTACTGCTTATTTCGTTTTAAGGAAGGAAATAGGGTTAGACGGTTCAAAAAATCGTTTTTTTTTATTTCATAAATTGTTAGTAAAACTATTGAAAAATATGTTCCCAAAATTTTTAATGAAAACTCCGACTCGTTCTATTGTTACAAGCTGTTAATGGAGGAAATAGGGTTAGGACAGCGTTTTCTCAATGATTTTCATGCATTTTTTTATAGTATAAAAAATGAATATTATTTATTGAAATTTTGAGAATATTTTATACATATATTTAAGTATATACTATAAAATTTTTGAAGAATTTCCTTGAAAAACACCGAAGAAAATTTATGACTGCCTTGACTTTGTTTTTCTTGGTACTATTTTTTCAAACGCGTTTTTCTGAAACCGACTTTTTTTTAACTTGCGTACACGCTAGTTCGAAAAGTTTTCGACCAATCGTTTTGAAAATTGGCAATTACTTTCTTCATAGTATTGCGCTCTATATGAACCTAAAATCGGAATATTATCATTATTGAAAGTAATTTTTTTTTGCAAATAAAGTTGTAAAAAATGGCAAAAAATCATGCTTTTCTGTTTTGACCCCTGTAAAAAATTCAATTTTCCATTTTTTTGATAGCATTTAGGTTCATATAGAAGAGAGACATATAATAAAAGTAAATTTAAACCTCGTTTGATTTCAGATGAAAATTGCGGCTTCCAGAATGTACGCAAAATGCTGAGTCTGATTGTGACCTGCAATATGGGGTCGCTAATATCTTCAGTGTTTTTCAAGGAAATTCTTCAAAAATTTTATAGTATATACTTAAATATATGTATAAAATATTCTCAAACTTTCAATAAATTATATTCATTTTTTATGCTATAAAAAAATTCATGAAAATCATTGAGAAAACGCTGTCCTAACCCTATGTCCCTCCTCAATACGATTGCACGAATGGCAGCATTTTCGGTTAAGCTGTCGACGATAGAAAGCATAACCGTATGTGGACGGAAAAAACAAACGTAAACATCGCAGTATCCCGCGCGGCAGAATTCGTGGTGTGAAGTGAGTTGCGAATCACCGCGTGAAGTTATCAACGGTCGGTAATGCGATTATTCGATAATTACAAACGTGCTCTTTCGTAAAAACGTCTTATCTCTACGAGTATACGCGTGACGATAATTGTTCATGGCCACAAAGACGTGTCACGGTGTTTAGATTTGGTGTACGAAGTTTGGCTAAGTAATATTTCGCCGTTTTCGAGAACATTGTCAATATAAAGAAGGCGCACAGATCAGCTCGCATTGAAACCCGCAACGCAAGGTCTTTTCGTCCCGACGGGCAGTTGGAAGTGGAAAAAGTGTCCAATTTCGATATCGTTCATTGTTATTCCACGATGTTTTTTCTATTAAATCATCGCTGCGACTTCGCTACTCGACGAATTGTATCGGGGCTCTCGGGTTCCAAATGTAATCTGCGACTCCTCGCTCAGCTATATCTTCGCCGCGTTTTAATATCATCCGGCCTCTCTTGTCACACCGCGTCATTCGGTCGGTGCGTCGTATCAGTGTGGATTTTCTCTCACGCATTGCCAATGAGATAAACAATATGCCCCGGTCGGTTCTCTCCCGATCGCGAGACACTACTGATAACGAAAACGCAAAACAACTGTCGCAACATTTCAATTTCTATATCGTTTGGTAATTGATTCCTCGTCGTCGCGCACACTCGTTATCATCGTCGTCGTTGCACCGCGATCCTGACCCTGTCGATGCGAACCAACGATAATGATTTTTTTTTCTTCATTAGATTCTTACGGACGTCACTGGTTTTATAGTCTTTCCGGAGATCTCTCGCCGTGAACTTTACCGGCTTATTATGCAGCCACCGGTTAACTATATACTCGCATTCTACGCCAGTTTCGCTCTTATTTTCTTTTATCATCCCACTAGCCTTTCTCGTGAGCTTTTAAATTTGATCCGGCACTTCTCACTCTTATATTACGTTCTATCGGTGGTGTCATATCGCTTGCTTCTGAACATAAATTATATCAACGCGCTATGAATGTCATACTCTGTTGCAGTTCTCGTTCGCTGATCACGTGCTTGAACAGTGGATCTTGTCGTGGAATGAACATCATCAAACGCTATTCAGTAGTTGACAATGTAAAAGAAAAAGCTCCAGGGTGATACGAAAAGGGGATGGTTTTTTACGGTGGCTTACGAAAATTGGGACTTCATCATTTTGCCGAAAACTCTCTTGTCGAGGAAAATAGAGATTTTTCTTAAAATCAAACTTCTTAGAATCGATGTCCCGGTGTATGTGGCGTTTAAATCGAATTTTCGAGAGTTTATCGAGTTTAACATTTATCCCCAAGAATTGCTGATGCCTGTAAAGAAGGATGTTTTGAGGTATACTCTCGCTTCGTGCACTACATTGTCGTGCAATACACCCGAGAGAGAGAGAGAGAGCGAGAGAGGGCTGGTAAAGTTTATCTCTGGTAGATCGAGCTGGTTACACTCTCGTGGTCCAGAGAGCACGTTAAACGGTCTCTCGGTGGGCGGATTCCTGGCGCCTCGAGATTCTATCGTATATAACCAACATCCCCCACGCGCTCTTGGAGCGTGTATTATCCGAGAGACGGTCTTGTAACCGTGTTGTATACGTACTATAGTTATACCTACCGTATATATATTGGAACAACAACGAGTCGAGCAGCAAACCGTACATGATCTCGCGGAGATCTAAAATCTTGCGAGTACCCCATTTTATTTATCTTCTTTTTTTTTTCTCGTTACAATCCTTTTTATTCCGCCGTGATCGCGACCTATCGTGCAATTTATATCAAGTTCGTTCTCTTAACAAACCAAAAGAAAAAAAGACGCGCACAATTTCGTCCTTCAATCCGACCGATCCATCAATGAACGATCGATAAAATACACGATGCAACATCAATCGTTTTGCATTTTGACCTTTAAATCCACGAAATTAATTAAGGGACGATCGATAAATTACACAAGTCCATACAAAATACAGCTGAGGCCACTCAATTAAGGGGGGAAATAGGGTTGGGGCAGCGTTTTCTCAATGATTTTCATGAATTTTTTTTATAGCATAAAAAATGAATATAATTTATTGAAACTTTGAGAATATTTTATCGAATATTTAGGTATATACTATAAAATTTTTGAAGAATTTTCTTGAAAAATAACAGGCGATATTAGCGACCCCATATTGCAGGTCACAATCAGACTCAACATTTTGCGTACATTCTGGAAGCCGCAATTTTCATCTGAAATCAAACTAGGTTGAAATTTACTTTTATTATATGTCTCTCTCCTATATGAACCTAAATGCTATCAAAAAAATAGAAAATTGAATTTTTTACAGGGGTCAAAACCAAAGAGCAAGATTTTTTTGCCATTTCTTGCAACTTTATATGGAAAAAAAAATTATTTTAAATAATGATAATACTCGGATTTTAGGTTCATATAGAGCGCAATACTATGAAGAAAGTAACTGCCAATTTTCAAAACGATTGGATGAAAACTTTTCAAACTAGCGTGTACGCTAGTTCAAAAAAGGTCGTTTTCAGAAAAACGCGTTTGAAAAAATAGTGCGCTCGGCGCCTGAAGGAGAGCTACTCATTTTAATGGCTTATAACAATAGAACGAGTCGGAATTTTCATTAAAAATTTTGGGAACATATTTTTCAATAGTTTTACTAACAATTTATGAAATAAAGAAAAAATCGATTTTTTGAACCGTCTAACCCTATTTCCCCCATTAAGCGCTCACATACCGCTGCACACGCTAAAAACCGAGTACATTTGAAAAGTTATTATAAAGATTATATGATTAAAAAAAAATTAAATTGTTGATTTCACATTTTTTATTAACTTTTCAACTATAAGGAGAAACATTTTTTTATTATTTTTGTTAATATTGACATTATTTTTTACGGGTATAAACGGACTAATGATGAAAACCATCGCGCCTCCTTGTCGACATCATAACCTCTCCAAAAATTATCCAATCTGCAAAAATAAAAAAGAATCTAGTAAAATAATGTAGTAGTAATAGTCTGACGGAAGGATTTTATTTTATTTTTCAAAAATAAAGAAATTACAGTATTTCAAACTTTGGTATGCAATTAAAAAAAAAAATTAGTATTTAATAATTTATATAATATTGTTCAATCAAAAAATTAAAAAAGCTCTCGTTAAACTATAGAGAAAATAATTATCAAGACTTAACAAAAAAAAAATTAAACAATATTAAAAATTGACTGAGTTATCGTTTAATAATAACATTTTCTTTTTTTTCTTTTAATATTAACATTATTTTTTACGGGTATAAACGGGCTACTGATGAAAACCATGGCGCCTCCTTGTCGACATCATAACTTCACCAAAAATTACCCAAACTGCAAAAATAAAAAAGAATCTAGTAAAATAATGTAGTAGTGATAGTCTGACGGAAAGATTTTTTTTTTTCTTTAAAAAATACAGAAATTACAGTATTTCATACTTCAGTATGCAATTTAAAAAAAAAATTACTGTTTAATAATTTATAAAAAATTGTCCAACCAAAAAATTAGAAAACCTCTCGTTAAGCTATAGAGAAAATAATTATCAAGACTTAACGAAAAAAAAAATTAAACAATATTAAAAATTGACTGAATTATCGTGCCGATACTGTCTCGTTTTGAAAAAAACGCGCTTAAAGTTTCTGGTAGGTCCAAAAATTCTTAAAATTCTTAAAAGTATAATGAATAAAAATCTGAAAAAAAAAACCGATTTCTCGAAAATGTAAGGGGTCTGTGAGCCCTTAAGGGGGGAAATAGGGTTAGACGGTTCAAAAAATCGATTTTTTTTTATTTCATAAATTGTTAGTAAAAGTATTGAAAAATATGTTCGCAAAATTTTAAATGAAAATGCCGACTCGTTCTATTGTCATAAGCCATTAAAGTGAGTAGCTCTCCTTCAGTAGCTCTCCTCATTATTTTTTCAAACGCGTTTTTCTGAAAACGACTTTTTTTTTAACTTGCGTACACGCTAGTTTGAAAAGTTTTCAACCAATCGTTTTGAAAATTAAGACTTACTTTCTTCATAGTATTGCGTTCTATATGAACCTAAAATCGGAATATTATCATTATTTGAAATAATTTTTGTTTTGCAAATAAAGTTGTAAAAAATGGCAAAAAATCATGCTTTTTTGTTTTGACCCCTGTAAAAAATTCAATTTTCTATTTTTTTGATAGCATTTAGGTTCATATAGAAGAGAGACATATAATAAAAGTAAATTCCAACCTCGTTTGATTTCACATGAAAATTGCGGCTCCCAGAATGTCCGCAAAATGCTGAGTCTTATTGTGATCTACAGTATGGGGTCGCTAATATTTTCGATGTTTTTCAAGGAAATTCTTCAAAAATTTTATAGTATATACTTAAATGTATGTATAAAATATTCTCAAAGTTTCAATAAATTATATCTATTTTTTATACTATAAAAAAATTCATGAAAATCATTGATAAAACGCTGTCCTAACCCTATTTCCCCCCTTAAAAGGATTTCTCGAAAATTTCAGGCGTCTGTGAGCCCTTAAGGAAGGGACAAAATGGAAACATTTTTTATAACATTTATAAACAATTTGTGTATGAAAATATAAGCAATTTGTTAATATGGTTCCCGAACGTAATAACAACAGAATTACATTTAATCATCGCTTCCGATCTGAAGAAAGTTCAATCTGAACAACAAAAATTGATAGCACTTGATTTTCCAATTTCTTGACTGCTTTTCACGGGTGTGCGGCGGCGGGGAGGGTGGGGGCAAAGCAGCTGAAGTCACTCACCCTTAGACCGATATCTTTTCAACGCACTCTTCTCGAGACTATCGTCCTGGATCTATCGCATGTTTCTCAGCGAGGCTCGTAAACTCGAACAACCGTTTTCTTCACACCCTCTCGCCCATATATCCGCCCTTTTTCTTCTTTCTTCCATTCTCCCCGTTTTACGTGCTGCACGAGACCCCGAAGCTTAATTCGCTTTGTATCGCAAATCTCTGACAGAGAGAGAGAGAGAGAGCTTTTACCGAGCGCGCGCGTTGTCACTGAGTTAATCGATCTCGTTTGAAACGAGAAGTTCACAGTTAACGTACGCAAACACCGGAAAAAAATAATTTCCTCCACGCTGTATGTACAACATATAAACTGCCGAGTATTCCGATCCGCGAAGGCATTCTTTATTATTCTCTAAGCGCTGAAGAGAAAAAACAAAATGACGACCACGTAAAATCAAAAATTACCATGGCCGATACCGGGGGCGCACAGTTCGTTGCCCCTTTAACGCGGTAGTCTGGTCTAGAGCGAGATTTTTGACGTCATTTCTAATGTGCAATAATTTTCAAACCGTCGAAGTTAACTTGATGAAAATTTACACGTGCATTTATTGATCCTTCGAGAATACTTGTACATTAAAAAAAAAAATTATTTTAAATATTTTCGATGTAGTTTTTTGCCTTATTGCAACATGGTGCGCCGAAAGCCGCCTCAATCGGCGCCCACTCTGGACGATGTTGTATGCATCTGAAAAAATATATATATATATTCTCAATCTGTATGAGTATTCTGAGCACTGGTAGCAGAATTGATATTTGAAAAAATTTTTTGACAAAATGACGGCCTGTTGAACTTTCATTAATGATATTTCAATATATGAAATATCATTAATGAAATTTTTATCATTTAAATTTTTATAATTTAATTTTTTATAATTCAAATTTTTATAATTCAAATTTTAATCATTTAAATTTTTATAATTTAATTTTTTATAATTCAAATTTTTATAATTTTAATTTTTGTCAATTAAATTTTTATAATTTAATTTTTTATAATTCAAATTTTTATAATTTAAATTTTTATAATTTAAATTTTTATAATTTAAATTTTTATAATTTAAATTTTTATAATTTAAATTTTTATAATTTCAATTTTTATAATTTAACTTTTTATAATAAAAATTTTTATAATTTCAATTTTTATCATTTCAATTTTTATAATTTAATTTTTTATAATTCAAATTTTTATAATTCAAATGTTTATCATTCAAGGCCGTAGTCTGGTCTAGAGCGAGATTTTTGACGTCATTTCTAATGTGCAATAACGTTTAAACCGTTGAAGTTGTCTTGATGAAAATGTACACGTGCATTTATTGATCCTTAGAGAATACTTGTACATTAAAAAAAAAAATTATTTTAAACATTTTCATGTAGTTTTTTGCCTTGTTGTAACATGGTGCGCCGAAAGCTGCCTCAATCGGCGCCCACTCTGGACAATGTTGTATGCATCTGAAAAAAATAATATATATATATTCTCAATGTGCATGAGTATTCTGAACACTGGTAGCAGAATTGGTACTTAAAAAAAATTTTTGACAAAATGGCGGCCTTTTGAACTTTCATTAATGATACTTCATACATTTTCGGCTATTCGACGAGTTATAAAATGTCGGCAAAATTATTGTTCGACTCAATTCTGCTACCAGTCCTCAGAGACAGGCTACCTAAGGTACGTGCAAAATTTGAGCTCGATCGGTCCATTAGTTATCGAGATATCGTGGGCGCCGTTTTGAAAAACATAGTTCTGAGATAAACGCGTTCAAAGTTGCTTCCCGACCGCGCTACCTGAGCGCGCGGCTTGCTGAGAATTTTTATTTCTCGGCTAATTTTTGAAATATCAATAAACGGTTTTCAGGAGCGTACGAAGAAAGGTCTAAGGAATAAGAAAATGAAAAAAAAACAAAGAAATCGATATCTTTCAAATTTCTAGACCAGACTACCGCCTTAACTTAAACTCAAACTCAAACGGCACTATATAATAAGACAAAACATTGTATGAACTGACAATGAGCGCGTAACCAGAAACCCCCCTCTGGAGAGGAGAATCAAAATCGCCCGGGTAAAAATTTATAGGCGGAAAAATTGAAAAATTATCCTGCAAACTGATCTTCGTAATATGACCGTGAGTGTTGCCTCGTGGTATCGCAACGAGCGTTTAAACGCACTCGAGCTCGTCTAATACGGATTCTCGCTTCGTGAAACGTGAAATATTTCATATTGTGGCTTTGCATCGAAGAATTTGTTCAAAGTGGTTCTGGCATTTAGCGCATTAGCCGTGTACCGAGGGGGTAAAAGGAGAAGGACGAAGATTATCATCGATACGTAAATGTACGAGGTCTTACGGTTTAACGTAATGTTAACCGGTACTTATAATTGCTAAGTAGTAGGAAGTAAAGCAGCCCGAGCAATATTCATTTATCTCCCTGAAACCTTTTTTCTACTTCGAGCTGTTAAATTATAATTCCATGAGCACTCGGAACGATCCAACAATTATAATAGTGCCCCTCAGGCCTGGAGCAGTCTGTCCGTGAAGATTTTTCGGCTTGATGGCCCAATATGGTGAACGGAGTACAATCGCGAAATGACAAAATCATTAAGCACCGACGAGAACATAAAAAGCAAAAAAAAAGACCATGTTCCATAAATGTCTCTGAAAAGATCTTGATGACATGATATATGGGACTCGCGGGTCTATGATCACATCATGGGCATATGTCCCAAGGAATTCCCTTGATTCGACGAATCTTGCGAGGAGGAGTCGAAAGGGGCGGCCTAACAGGACCCTAGATTCAGGCTTCATTGCGGGTCTCGAACTACTTTCCTTCTGGAGACCTAAAAATAAACGGCCAATAAATAATTCCATAATTTATTGGCAAGGCCGGCTAGACGCTCCATTCGGTGGGAATCAAAGCATTTTGGGTGTTGTCAGCGCGCTGCTAGTGCCGAATCGTTCTTCTTCAGCGACTCCGAAAGAGAGAGAGAGAGAAAGAGAGAGATTCTACTCTTGAAAACCTCAAAGCAAACCGCTCCGGACCGGGTTCCAGGTATATTATCCTTACTGCATTCGTGGTGGTATACATGTAATGTGTACGCTGTGGTCGAGGCGCACGCTTGCACGTCCGTCTAGATTCCAATCAACGGGTTTTTGCGCCAATCCGAGACGAAACCCGGGTTGTCGTTGGTCGTTGTCGTTGTCTTCTGGGCCTCGCTTGTGATTCTTGGGCTGCTGGTGCTGATTCGCGGATAATGGGTAATGTCTCGAATATGGAGAGCGACTGGTCCCCTAAACACCTCGTCACAGTTGGTCTGCACCAAGGATCAAGGGAGAACTTGTTTCGACGTGGTCTCCTACGACACGGCGAGAGATTCGAGATAAAACGCGACGATGAGCCAGTTCGATTAGTCATCGATCAACATTAGCATAATCAACGTCATGTAATTCATCCTCGATTGAGCATTCTTTTATTCGTACCCTTTGTGTCTGTGGACCTTCCGCGATCCTTTAATTCACTCGTTCACGTCATTAACGACAAATCCTTCGGTCACATCGGTTATCTTTATTCTCGAAATGTTTCGATGTTGCTGCCAGTAGTCATACCGGTATTACGTACTCTTGTGGAAGAAAAATCCGAATCCTCTTTCCCGGATCGTTCCTTTGGATCGTTATTGGTTATTTGGAATCGTTATTGATTCCTTGGAATCGTTATTCGATTCGTCGAATCTTCATTGGCTTCTAGGAATCGCCATTGGTTCCGGAGAATCATCACTGGGTCTCTAAGATCCTCATTAATTCCGTGGAACCGCCATTGGTTCCGTCGAATCATCATTGGGTCTTTAAGATCGTCATTCGTTCCTTGGAATCGTTATTGGTTCTTTGGAATTGTCATTAGTTCCTTGGAATCGTTATTCGATTCGTCGAATCTTTATTGATTCCTGAAAACCGCCATTGGTTCCGTCGAATCATTACTGGGTCTCTGAGATCGTTATTAGTTCCTTGGAATCGTTATTCGATTCGTCGAATCTTCATTGGCTTCTAGGAATCGCCATTGGTTCCGGAGAATCATCACTGGGTCTCTAAGATCCTCATTAATTCCGTGGAACCGCCATTGGTTCCGTCGAATCATCATTGGGTCTTTAAGATCGTCATTCGTTCCTTGGAATCGTTATTGGTTCTTTGGAATTGTCATTAGTTCCTTGGAATCGTTATTCGATTCGTCGAATCTTTATTGATTCCTGAAAACCGCCATTGGTTCCGTCGAATCATTACTGGGTCTCTAAGATCGTTATTAGTTCCTTGGAATCGTTATTCGATTCGTCGAATCTTCATTGGCTCCTAGAATTCGCCATTGGTTCCGTAGAATCATCACTGGGTCTCTAAGATCGTCATTAGTTCCTTGGAATTGTTATTCGATTCGTCGAATCTTCATTGGTTCCTAGGAATCGCCATTGGTTCCGTAGAATCATCACTGGGTCTCTAAGATCCTCATTAATTCCGTGGAACCGCCATTGATTCCGGCGAATCATCACTGGGTCTTTAAGATCGTCATTCGTTCCTAGGAATCGTTATTGGTTCTTTGGATTCGTCATTGGTTCCTTGGAATCGTTATTCGATTCGTTGAATCTTCATTGATTCCTGGAAACCGCCATTGGTTCCGTCGAATCATCACTGGGTCTCTAAGATCGTCATTAATTCCTTGGAATCGTTATTGGTTCTTTGGATTCCCCATTGGTTCCTTGGAATCGTTTCTCGATTCGTCGAATCTTCACTGATTCCTGGAAACCGCCATTGGTTCCGTCGAATCATCAGTGGGTCTTTAAGATCGTCATTCGTTCCTTGGAATCGTTATTCGATTCGTCGAATCTTCATTGATTCCTGGAAACCACCATTGGTTCCGTCGAACCATCACTGGGTCTTTAAGATCGTCATTCGTTCCTTGGAATCGTTATTGGTTCTTAGGATTCGTCATTGGTTCCTTGGGATCGTTATTCGATTCGTCGAATCTTCATTGATTCCTGGAAACCGCCATTGGTTCCGTCGAATCATCACTGCGTCTCTAAGATCGTCATTAGTTCCTTGGAATCGTTATTCGATCTTTGGAATCGTCATTTGTTCCTTGGAATCGTTATTCGATTCGTCGAATCTTCATTGATTCCTGGAAACCGCCATTGGTTCCGTCGAATCATCACTGGGTCTCTAAGATCGTCATTAGTTCCTTGGAATCGTGATTCGATCTTTGGAATCGTCATTCGTTCCTTGGAATCGTTATTAGATTCTTCGAATCTTCATTGGTTTGTTGGAACCGCCTTTGATTCCGTAGAATCATCAGAGTATAAAAATGATGTTCTCATGTTTTTTCGCCTGTCCGGTCCGAACTGATATAAAATTGCAGTGAAATGGCGATTTGCCAATTACAAATGAATAACGATGCAAACTTTCTCGATTGAATTTCTATTGAAAAACATTGGATGTCCATCGATCGCAATTGGAAGTCCATTGGACACAATTCGATCCCCATTGGCAAATCGTCAATTGTGAAAATAATTGACTAAACTAAATGAGATCACCGTTTTGACTCGATTCTTCAGAACTTCCATTTTCTCAAAAGCAAGCTTCCTGTTCACCCCGTTATTCAAAGGCGTGCTTTCAAGGTAAATTGAATTGTGCGTCGTTAAAAAATCTGAATACCGATGTCATCATTATCCAAATTAGATTTCGAGGAAAGTTGAACGGTGATGTTATCTGTCATCCTGGGAATATGCGTTCCCAGTACTTTACGTTCATGGCTTTTTTTTCTCATTATTATCGATTCGTCCATATGTGGATTCGTGCGTGAAAAATTGGAAGGACCATATTCCCGTCTAGCCAGACGGTAGGAGAGTGGGAGTCTAGCAGTATGTACATAACCGATCGATGATAATATAGGTGCATTACCCTCGAGGGGTAGAAGCAGCAGCAAAGCCAGCACAATCGCTCGCCTAGCTCGCCCGGGATCTTCAATAATTCCGGGTTGATAGCCCTGCGCGCACGTGGAATCACGCGAACCCTCTATGGCACTCAGAGAGGGACCTACCCTCAGGCAGGTGTTGTTCGTTCGATATTCATGCTCGATGTTTCGAGACAGAGACCTCCGTAGTGCTGTCGGAAAAATGCGAGACCTTTATTCCGACTTCGCTGCCGTTCCTTTTTTTTTTTCTGCTCGTCTTGCCGTGCCGTTTTTGTTCCTCTTCTTATTATTCCTCTACATCTGAATCGGGTATTCGTTTTATGACACTCGAGAGACCGCGGAACGGATATATACATGTATATACAAGGTTCCTTCTGTGCGGCAGTCAACTGCCGCCATTATGGACGCTCTTTTGCATAATCGGAAAATGTTGAAAAATTAATAAACAAAAAAGAACGTAACAGCATGAGACGAGGTCCTTCCCGGGTCTCTTGCCAACAGTCCCAGGTCAGAAAATGACTGTTTTTTTTTCTTACACGCTTAGCTGTGTATATCACAGGATGACGTGGGAAAAACCAGTATATTTTCTTTCCGTTGGTAATTTATTCGCGAGGGGTTTTATCACGAACAATGATGGGATCGTAAAAATAAAAAGAAAATACGGTTAAGGTTCTGTGATGGTCGAAAAATATTCATGAGGTGTCTCATCAGAGCTACGAATCTCTAATCGCTTCTGTAATCCATCATTCACTTCTACCTGTTAATATTTTTTTATAGAGATATTTTTTTACTCCCTCTTTTGCGAGAACGCAATTTACAATGCTTTCTGTCTGCGTTATTCGCGTTGAAACTTCTATTCAATGGAGAAATCATATTTTCTTTTAGGGACACACTTTTTAAAACAAAACGCTGTTTTAATTCGCATATTCATTTAATCATTAAAGGAACAATTACTTTTCTTAATTAATTCACTGTTCACGATTTGTTTTGGCACGTGAAAAGCTTCAACAAAATGGCTGCATGCTTGAATAGACGAAGGGTTGAATGTTAACGTGAAATAATGTTCAAACTTTATTTAAAGCTTCATCTCGCGAACTTGCATCGAGTTTGCACTGAAGATTTCAGCTTCAATTCGACTTTTGATTCGCTACTCACAATAAATACATATTTTTGTAATTCACCAAATTAATTGCATAACATGTTTTAATCGGATCTCACTGTCGTATTGATTGTCCTAATGATGTTTGCTGACGTTACGTGAGAGGATCGAACAAATAGCAAACATGTATACTAGGTTAATAATGCAGATTTTTTTGATAGATTGAGTTAGTCTTATGTTCATATATATTTCATTTGATATGTATGGTATTTTATCGTAATGGTAACAATCCGAAAAACGTCATATGTCAAATTTTCCAAAGGTGTTAACATCGAAGATCTTTTTACGCGTAAAAATGTTGAATTCCGTCCAAAAAAAAGGAGCATTTGCGGGAAGTTTTAATCCATTAGTTTATTTTGAAGAAAAGTGCTTCCGAAAGTTATCGTAAACGTCAGGAAGCTTATCGTGAATATGCTCCATTCTAAGATACTTCTTAACACTGGTTTAAACGCTTCGCTTCGCGAAGAAGACAATGCTCTGCATTTGATGGGATCAGGAAGGTATTATGAGCTTTCAAACCCAGGTGAAACCATTAATGCTGATCGCTACCGACAACAAATAAACAATTTCAACTGTGCTTTTATCGTAAAACGACCGGAATGGGCCAGAAGATACGTCAAAGTAATCTTGCCTCGCGATGACTCATCATCACACACTTCAAAACAAGTTGAAGACACGTTAAAAGATCTTGCCTGGGAAGTATTAACCCACCCGCCGTATTCACCGGACCTTGCTCCTTCGGATTACTGCTTGTTCCGATCGATGGGGCACGCACTTTCTAAACAGCACTTCAAAACCAGAGATAGCCATCTCGCGCTACTTTGAAACAAGCGTTCATTGTTTATTTTCTTTATAAATAGCTGGGTATTAATTATGTATAAAAATGAACCAACAGTATTTGTAACTTCATGCATTACCTGTGTAATCCATAAGTTGAATGATCATTTTTCCAGTGCGTTCCATGAAAAAAATCGTAAAGATTAAATGTAACGAGTAGCGAGTGGCGAGAAGCGAGTAGCGAGTAGCGAGTAGCGAGTAGCGAGTAGCTAGTAGCGAGTAGCGAGTAGAGTGTAGCGAGTAGCGAGTAGCGAGTAACTCGTAACGAGTAGCGAGTAGCGAGTAGCGAGTAGCGAGTAGAGTGTAGCGGGTAGCGATCCGCGAATTTTCTTCGCTATATTTGTTTGTTACGATTTTTCTTACAAAAGAGTAACACATGCAGTTAAAAATACTGTGTGTGCGTCAATAATTTTATAATATAATTAATAATAAACAAATTTTAGAACGTATCAAAAATAAATGCTCTTTTCAAAGTAGCGTGAGATGCCCATCTCTGGGTTCGCCTCGAGTAGCGAGTAGAGTAGCGAGTAGCGAGTAGCGAGTAGCGAGTAGCGAGTAGCGAGTAGCGAGTAGCGAGTAGCGAGTAGCGAGTAGCGAGTAGCGAGTAGCGAGTAGAGTGTAGCGAGTAGCGAGTAGCGAGTAGCGAGTAGCGAGTAACTCGTAACGAGTAGCGAGTAGCGAGTAACTCGTAACGAGTGGCGAGTAGCGAGTAGCGAATAGAGTGTAGCGGGTAGCGATCCACGAATTTTCTTCGCTATATTTGTTTGTTACGATTTTTCTTACAAAAGAGTAACACATGCAGTTAAAAATACTGTGTGTGCGTCAATAATTTTATAATATAATTAATAATAAACAAATTTTAGAACGTATCAAAAATAAATGCTCTTTTCAAAGTAGCGTGAGATGCCCATCTCTGGGTTCGCCTCGAGTAGCGAGTAGCGAGTAGCGAGTAGCGAGTAGCGAGTAATGAGTAGCGAGTAGCGAGTAGCGAGTAGCGAGTAGCGAGTAGCGAGTAGCGAGTAGCGAGTAGCGAGTAGCGAGTAGCGAGTAGCGAGTAGCGAGTGGCGAGTAGCGAGTAGCGAGTAGCGAGTAGCGAGTAGCGAGTAACTCGTAACGAGTAGCGAGTAGCGAGTAACTCGTAACGAGTGGCGAGTAGCGAGTAGCGAATAGAGTGTAGCGGGTAGCGATCCACGAATTTTCTTCGCTATATTTGTTTGTTACGATTTTTCTTACAAAAGAGTAACACATGCAGTTAAAAATACTGTGTGTGCGTCAATAATTTTATAATATAATTAATAATAAACAAATTTTAGAACGTATAAAAAATAAATGCTCTTTTCAAAGTAGCGTGAGATGCCCATCTCTGGGTTCGCCTCGAGTAGCGAGTAGCGAGTAGCGAGTAGCGAGTAGCGAGTAATGAGTAGCGAGTAGCGAGTAGCGAGTAGCGAGTAGCGAGTGGCGAGTAGCGAGTAGCGAGTAGCGAGTAGCGAGTAGCGAGTAGCGAGTAGCGAGTACCGAGTAGCGAGTAGCGAGTAGCGAGTAGCGAGTAGCGAGTACCGAGTAGAGTGTAGCGAGTAGCGAGTAGCGAGTAGCGATCCGCGAATTTTCTTCGCTATATTTGTTTGATACGATTTTTCTTACAGAAGAGTAACACATGCAGTTAAAAATACTGTGTGTGTGTCAATACTTTTATAATATAATTAATAACAAGCAAATTATAGAACGTATCAAAATTAAAAGCTCTTTTCAAAGTAGCGTGAGATGCCCATCTCTGGGTTCGCCTCAAAACGGGAGAAATTCTCTTAGGACGGTATTCAGAAATTACCTGAAGGATGGGGACAATGTGTAGCTAGCAATGGACATTACTTTGAACGAAGAACTTTTGATGGTTCTCTTGAAATTCACGTATTTTCTTTCATTACGAAATCCGCATTATTAACCGGTACACCTCGGAGGAAGACGATAAAAAAAACTTATATATACCCGATTTAAAATAATTATAAACGCATTACTCGGCACGGTCGATCGTTCATTGGTTCATTCGTTGGGATTCAGGGAGGCAGAATGAGATGGTAATCTCGATGATTTGTTATGCCATTGTTGACGCCTAATGAGGCGCGTGTATGAGCCTATATATCTATATTCGTATTCGTACATAAATATATGTACGTGAAGAGTATGAGGCAAGTGTACGCACATGGATATAGTGGGTGGACGAGAGGGAACTTCGAATCGAAAAAAAAAAGTGAGATAGAATCGATTAAAAGAGCCCGGAGCATCGCAGATGCCAACTCGGCCTGGTTGCAACTTTTCATCATTTGTTTCATTTTTTTTCCGTCGAATATATTATAGAGTGAGAGAAAAAAAATTATCCATGCCATTGTTCAGATTTTTCCAAAAATTATTGTTACGACCATCTAAACGGTGGACTTGACCAAAATTTTCTTTAGATTTTGGTTAAATTTATACGGTAAATTACTCAATAGAGTATAACATTTTTGAGATTATCTCGGTTATGCCCGCAATTTTATTTTACAATAAAAATACGATCCGGCGTTTGTTAAATCTCTAGCCCGTGTAATTTTTCGGCTATCGGGCTAAAAGTTCGTACATCGTTTGGGTACTGCCAAAGGAGATTTAGTATAAAATTTGACTAAAATCAATTGAGGGGCTTCGGATTTATTGAATTTTTTAAATTTGCATAAAACACCATGCAACTGTTTAGTAAGACTCATGGGATAGATCGTAAAATTTTTGTGTTTATCGAGCGGAAAATTTCGCATATCTGTTGGATATCATCGAAGAATATTCTCTATTGGATTTACAGAAATTTCGTTTTGAATGTATAGGTATTTGTTCAGACTTTACCTCGTGCAATCGGTGTTGAACTTTTTAATTTAATGGTAAAATTTTCGTATACGATTTGCGTGTTTTTCGAAATTACGAATTGTTCGAAAAATTCGGGGATTTAGCGTACACGCAGGCAAAAAGCTTGCCAGTTGCCTCCTCGAAATTTCGAACAATGCTGAAAGCATTCTCGGTGAAGAAACCAAGATGGAGAAAGATATAATTCCTCATAGAGGATGAGGCTTTTAGCATTATGTGAAATTTCGAGCGAAGCAACTGGCAAGTTTTAACTTGTAGCTTTTTTCCTGCATGTACTCTAAATGCCAAATTTTTTTAACAAATTTCGAAAAGCTTGCGAAAATTGACTCCTATCATCCATGAATGAAAAGAGATATTCACGCGAATCAAGAAAAATACATTTTTAAGAAGCTACAAATTAAAACTTGCCAGGTGCTTGCACGAAATTTCGCACAATGCTGAAAGCTTCCTCTAATTACAGGAAAGGAATTACATCTTTCTCTATCTTGGCTTCCTCATAGAGGAAGCTTCCTTTATGAAGAATTATATTTTTCTCCACCTTGCCTTTCTCAGGAATGAAGCATTCAGCATTGTGCGAAGTTTCAAGGAAGCAACTGGCGAGTTTCAGCTTGCAGCTTTTTAAATTTTATTCTTCACGATTCGCGAGAACATCTTTTTTTTCCACTATATATGTGAGACGAGTAGAATTCGTACTTAGCTTCGAAACAGGCGGAAATCTATTAAGGGAGGAAATAAGGTTAGGACAGCGTTTTCTCAATGATATTCATGAATTTTTTTATAGTATAAAAAATGAATATAATTTATTGAAACTTTGAGAATATTTTAAACATATATTTATGTACATACTATAAAATTTTTGAAGAATTTCCTTGAAAAACACCGAAGATATTAGCGACCCCATAATGCAGGTCACAATCAGACTCAGCATTTTGTGTACATTCTGGAAGCCGCAATTTTCATCTGAAATCAAACGAGGTTGGAATTTACTTTTATTATATGTCTCTCTTCTATATGAACCTAAATGTTATCAAAAAAATAGAAAATTGAATTTTTTACAGTGGTCAAAACAACAAAGCATGATTTTTGCCATTTTTACAACTTTATTTGCAAAAAAAAAATTTATCTTAAATGATGATAATATCCCGATTTTAGGTTCATATAGAGCGCAATACTATGAAGAAAGTAACTGCCAATTTTCAAAACGATTGGTTGAAAACTTTTCGAAATAGCGTGTACGCAAAAAAGTCATCTTCAGAAAAACGCGTTTGAAAAAATAGCAAAATGCTGAGTTTGATTGTGACCTGTAATATGGGGTCGCTAATATCTTCGGTGTTTTTCAAGGAAATTCTTCAAAAATTTTATAGTATATACTTAAATATATGTATAAAATATTCTCAAAGTTTCAATAAATTATATTCATTTTTTATGCTATAAAAAAATTCATGAAAATCATTGAGAAAACGCTGTCCTAACACTATTGCCCCCCTTAACGGCTTATAACAGTAGAACGAGTCGGAATTTTCATTTAAAATTTTGGGAACATATTTTTCAATAGTTTTACTAACAATTTTTGAAATAAAAAATAGGGTATGCGAGTCCTTAAGGGCGGAAATAGGGTTAGGACAGTGTTTTCTCAATGATATTCATGAATTTTTTTATAGTATAAAAAATGAATATAATTTATTGAAACTTTGAGAATATTTTAAACATATATTTAAGTATATACTATAAAATTTTTGAATAATTTCCTTGAAAAACACCGAAGATATTAGCGGCCTCGTATTGCAGGTCACAATCAGACTCAGCATTTTGTGTACATTCTGGAAGCCGCAATTTTCATCTGAAATCAAACGAGGTTGGAATTTACTTTTATTATATGTCTCTCTTCTATATGAACTCAAATGCTATCAAAAAAATAGAAAATTCAATTTTGTACAGTGGTCAAAACAAAGAAGCATGATTTTTTGCCATTTTTACAACTTAATTTGCAAAAAAAAATTATTTTAAATGATGATAATATCCCGATTTTAGGTCCATATAGAGCTCAATACTATGAAGAAAGTAACTGCCAATTTTCAAAACGATTGATAGAAAACTTATCGAACTAGCGTGTACGCAAGTTAAAAAAAAGTCGTTTTCAGAAAAACGCGTTTGAAAAAATAGCAAAATGCTGAGTCTGATTGTGACCTGCAATATGGGGTCGCTAATATCTTCGGTGTTTTTGAAGGAAATTCTTCAAAAATTTTATAGTATATACTTAAATATGTGTATAAAATATTCTCAAAGTTTCAATAAATTATATTCATTTTTTATACTATAAAAAAATTCATGAAAATCATTGATAAAACGCTGTCCCTAACCCTATTCCCCCGCTTAACGGCTTATAATAATAGAACGAGTCGGAATTTTCATTTAAAATTTTGGGAACATATTTTTCAATAGTTTTACTAACAATTTATAAAATAAAAAAAAATCGATGTTTTGAACCGTCTAACCCTATTTCCCCCACTTAAGAAATAACATTTTCATCCACCTAGTAATTTTCAAGCACTCCAACACGATCTATAAAAACTTTCACGAAAACAAAGCTTCCTCTACGACGAGCCAAAAAACATTTCGAATTTGATGCGGAGATAAACACACACGCGCGAAAAGTGCATTAACTCAGTTGAGCTTCGACGAAAGCTTTCGAACCATTAGAATGTAATTCTTCTAGCACGAAAAAAAAAAAGCGTACATATAAAGGCTGTACGATGCGCAAACTCGGCAGAGGCCTTAACGCTATATTTAATTTCTATGTAAAAGCGAGAAGAGTCCTCGGTCTCTTTAAATAAGTACGAAGGTTATGGAGCATAGATATTTATCTCTGTTTCGTTCCTTGTTGGAAAATTGAACGTTTCGTTTCAGGATGACACGTGGGAATTAAGAATGCACAGCGCGAACAGCGCATAATGGCGTCGCACTATTATTCTTCTTTGCTTGTGTCGTGTGTGTACTTTTTTTTTTTTAACTTACAACCGCTATGATCGCATAGACAAGACTTCGTAATGATGGTTTGTTAAACTCGTCGGTGCATTTCCCGTGTGTCACTCGAACAAACTTCTTTTCTCGCTCATTCCTCCCTCGCTTCCGCCGTTTAGATTTGCGCTCTCCTCGAAACTCCTCCAGCAGAGAGGGAAATGTCGCCGCTGAACTTTTGCATCGTTAGGCTCGATGGAATTGCCACTCGCTCTGTCATCGTGATGAGTCGTTTTGCCGTCTAACTTGGTGACCAGGCGTGAAAGACGTCGAGGAAAGATTATCACTGTGGTTCAAAGGCAGACGGGGGAGGGAATTTTGTCGAATCAGCAACTTTTCTATTGATTCCAATACAACCGAAAGAGAAATAATTTGAGATACGTAAATGTGTCCAGAGTTCCGGGGAGTTTTTTTGAATTTAGACGGATAAAAAGTTTTGAACACTTAATTTTGCACTGAAGCAGGAATGCACCCTTTGTCCTGACACCAAATTCCATCGATTGAATGTTATTCTACTTCGAGATCTGAGTCGAGTTCGCAGTTAAGATCAGCATAGAATTAAACAGTTTATGTTCACGGTTTAAGAGCAAAACCAAATAAAGAATGAAGTTTAATTCAAGTAAATGTTTACAGGGAAGTTATAAAGTTACTTAATACAAAAGTTCGCAGCCTTTTTTCATTTTTACGTTCGATTAATATGAGCATAAGATCAAACTTCCGTCTGAACGGAAATTAAACTTGAATTTCGAGCTCGTGATAACTTTTCAACAGCCATTTCGTGACCTCTCTACGCAGTTTGAAACTTCGAACCGGCCATTTTGTAGCCGCGCTGCCAGCCATTTTGTGTACTTTACTTTTCGTACGCGCCACGCGTAGGACTCTTTTTACATCAGTCTCACTTGGATAACACGTTTTTTTTTTTTTTTTAATAAGAGCAGGTTACGAAACTAGTTTCACTCTTCTTTACGATATTGCAAAAAAAAAAAGATCAACAAAGGTCAACAGGGTGCAATATACATCGTAGAATGGTTGGGAAGGGCGGGAGAGGGGCGGATAATGATATTGAATAAAATCGTGAAGCCTGCACTGGCGCGAGAATCTTATTCCACTTTTGTTCAAGGTCTGTACGAATGCGAACGAGCTCTGATGGTGAAGATTCTTGCGACTGGGGTTTGCTTCGCACGAGAGAAAAGAGAGAGCGAGAGAGAGAAAGAGAGAAAGAGAGATTCGGTTAAATTGGTACTTACATATCTCTTGTTCGCGTTGGCACATATTTGGCACGTTACCCAAGTCACATCTGCGGTTCACGAATTCGCGTATCTCGTTTTTCGAAGACGTATTTAGTCCAAGAGCAGCGTGCACGAGTCAGCCTTCCGATAACCACGAGAATTTTCCCACCGCTGTATTTTTGGTGATAGTTCCTTCGTTCTCCCATTATACACCAGCGAGTCCACTAATCTGCGGGATTGCTGGGATTCCGTCGGTAAGTTCGCCAGTAAATAATTTTCATCTTTACGTCCGGCCTTGATGAAGCGATTGCTAAGAATCTGATCGGCACTCGACGGGCCAAATTAGTACTTAGCGACAATTAATACGGTTCAATTGTAACATTAGAATGTTTCAATTATTGATTTTGTCAGGACAGTAGAAGGGACTTGTTGGGGCCGTATTTAAGGGGAGAAATAGGGTTAGGACAGCGGTTTACTCAATGATTTTCATGAATTTTTTTATAGTATAAAAAATGAATATAATTTATTGAAACTTTGAGAATATTTTAAACATATATTTAAGTATATACTATGAAATTTTTGAAGAATTTCCTTGAAAAACACCGACGATATTAGCGACCCCATATTGCAGGTCACAATCAGACTCAGCATTTTGCGTACATTCTGTAAGCCGCAATTTTCATCTGAAATCAAACGAGTTTGGAATTTACTTTTATTAAATGTCTCTCTTGTATATGAACCTAAATGCTATAAAAAAAAATAGAAAATTGAATTTTTTACAGGGGTCAAAACAAAAAAGCATGATATTTTGCCATTTTTTACAACTTTATTTGCAAATAAAAATTATTTTAAATGATGATAATATTCCGATTTTAGGTTCATATAGAGCGCAATACTATGAAGAAAGTAACTGCCAATTTTCAAAACGATTCGTTGAAAACTTTCCAAACTAGCGTGTACGCAAGTTCAAAAAAAGTCCTTTTCAGAAAAACGCGTTTGAAAAAATAAAAAAATTCATGAAAATCATTGAAAAAACGCTGTCCTAACCCTATTTCTTTCCTTAATGGCTTATAACAATAAAACGAGTCGGAATTTTCATTCAAAATTTTCGAAATATATTTTTCAATAGTTTTACTAACAATTTATGAAATTAAAAAAAAATCGATTTTTTGAACCGTCTAACCCTGTTTCCTCCCTTAATGAAGAGGCGGAACAGCATATCGACGCTCAGTTATAGAAAAAAAAAAATTTTTAACGAAACATTACTGTATGAAAATTTCGGAAAAATCGATTTTTACAATTTCTAATGGCAATTTATTTTTTTTAATTATTCTCATATATTTACAATGGTTTTTTCCTCCCTCAATAATGGATACCCTATTTCCTCCCTTAATAATGGATATTTTACATTAGGATTACAAGGACGCGTTTTCAGGAGGACATAGAACATGAATCTACGTAGCCAACAATTATCGTGGTGTCGAAAAAAATGAAGGTGAATTCCAAAAAATAATTGAACGTCAATAAGTTTGTTTTCGATTATTTCGAGTATTTCGATTGAACTAAGTGTGGGTTCAGACTCACAAATTTTAACCTGACGTGACGACCTCCACCCAAACCCAATTTTAAGTTCAGAGACCTAAGCGTGATATCAAACTTGAAATTTCAAACTTGATTTTAATGCAAATTCCGGGTGACGGATACCGGATGCTCGATCATTATCACCAAAATAGTGTCAACTTTATCGGAGACATAACTATAAATTCGTGCTGAAATAAAATTAAATAAATGAACAGATAACAAATTTAAAATTGTAACTGGCATTCCAGCTCGTTCTCTAAATGGAACTATAGCGATTGAACTAAATTCGATAATCGGATTTGTGTTTCGGTAACCGGTTTTATTTTGGGACCACTACTCGATCGGTGCTCACGATTATTCTTGTCTCTGGTCGATAATAATATAATCGTAACGTCGTCGTTTCGTCTGTGTACACTTTGCCGATGCAAGCTGAAAAACATCGACGGGATGAAATGAGTGAAGAAAAAAAAAAAGAAAAAAGGACGTTGGGATTTGTATCCGAACGACGAATGTTTGAGACGGCCAAGTAAAACAATGAGAAAAGCTCGTACGGACGGTAATGCTTGGGTGGTTATAAAAAATTTATTAATCTTTCGTCGTGAAGCCTTGAGCCACATTATACTTGCCCTCGTACGTTATTCATTTCGTTCGTCAGTGCGTTCTATGTATATCTTTCTCGCACGATTATAAAGAAGTTGATAGCTCTGCCGATCTCGGGGGAGGAGAACTGTTCGACGTTAAATTCACTGCTGAAGAAAGCCAAGAAACACGTAATCGTGTTAAACACTTCACAGCCACGGAAAGCTCCGCATTTTTCGTTCGCGTTTTTATTGTGAGAGCACGCGCAAGAGAACTAGAATTAAGGGCGGAAATAGGGTTAGGACAGGGTTTTCTTAATGATTTTCGTGAAATTTTTTATAGTATAAAAAATGAATATAATTTATTGAAACTTTGAGAATATTTTATACATATATTTAAGTATATACTATAAAATTTTTAAAGAATTTCCTTGGAAAACACCGGGAATATTAGCGACCCCATATTGCAGGTCACAATCAGACTCAGCATTTTGCGTACATTATGGAAGCTGCAATTTTCATCTGAAATAAAACGAGGTTGGAATTTACTTTTATTATATGTCTCTCTTCTATACGAACCTAAATGCTATCAAAAAAATAGAAAATTGAATTTTTTACAGGGGTCAAAACAAAAAAACATGATTCTTTGCCATTTTTACAACTTTATTTGCAAAAAAAAATTATTTTGAATAATGATAATATTCGGATTTTAGGTTCATATAGAGCGCAATACTATGAAGAAAGTAACTGCCAATTTTCAAAACGATTGGTTGAAAACTTTGAAAATAGCGTGTACGCAAGTTCAAAAAAAGTCGTATTCAGAAAAACGCGTTTGAAAAAATAGCAAAATGCCGAGTCTCATTGTCACCTGCAATATGGGGTCGCTAATATCTTCGGTGTTTTTCGGTGTTTTACCAGGACCATAAGGGGGAACCCCATTGTCAACGGGCTCAGAAAAGGTCTTTTTTCACGAATTTTTGTTTGCTACTTAACGAATTATTTCAGGATTGGAAAAATAGTGTGTTTTTAAGGACACTTTGAGGTTGTTTTATAAAAATTTTCACTGAAATATAATCAAAATTATGACAGTTATAATTTGTATACAAATTTTCCACAAAAACGTAAAAAAAAAATTTTTATCACATGTCGCCTTTTTGAGAAAAATTAATTTAAGCGAAAACGGTTCTGCTCAAAGGAAACTACAGTCATGCAGATTAAGACAATATTTTTGTTTTATTTTTCAGATTAACCATGCCGGAGATAGAGATTTTACAGTTGGAAGAAAAATTTTTACGGAATTTTTTTCTAAATATTATAATTGTCATAATTTTCATTATTTATTGATGAAAATTTTTATAAAGCAACTTCAAAGTGTCCTTAAAAACATAAAATTTTCCCAATCCCGAAATAATTCATCAAGTAGTAAACAAAAATTCGTGAAAAAAGGACGTTTTAAATCTTGATAATTATTTTCTTTACAGACTGACGAAAGGTTTATTTTAATTTTTTGGTTGGACAATTTTTTATAAATTATTATACATTAATGTTTTTTTTTTAAATTGCATACTAAATATCTAAATACTGTACTTACTTTATTTTTGAAAAAAAAAAAAAAAAAAAAATCCCTCCGTCAGACTATTACTACTACATTATTTCACTAGATTCTTTTTTATTCTTGCAGATGGAATAATTTTTGTTGAAGTTATAATGTCGACAAGGAGGCGCCATGGATTGCATCAGTAGTCCATTTATACCGGTAAAAAATAATGTTAATATTTAAAAAAAAAAAATTTTATTTTTTTTCTCACGGTTGAAAAGTTAATTAAATACGTGAAATCAATAATTTAATTTTTTTTTCACCATAAAACCTTTATGATAATTTTTCAAATTTACTCGGTTTTCAGGGCGCGCAGCGGTACGCCTTTAAGGGGGGAAATAGGGTTAGGACACCGTTTACTCAATGATTTTCATAAATTTTTTTATAGTATAAAAAATGAATATAATTTATTGAAACTTTGAGAATATTTTATACATATATTTAGGTATATTCTATAAAAGTTTTACACATATATTTAAGTATATACTATAAAATATTAGCGACTCCATATTGCAGGTCGCAATCAGACTCAGCATTTTGCGTACATTATGGAAGCTGTAATTTTCATCTGAAATAAAACGAGGTTGGAATTTACTTTTATTATATGTCTCTCTTCTATACGAACCTAAATGCTAACAAAAAAATAGAAAATTGAATTTTTTACAGGAGTCAAAACAAAAAAGCATGATTTTTTGATATTTTTTGCAACTTTATTTGCAAAAAAAAATTCTTTTAAATAATGACAATATTCCGATTTTAGGTTCATATAGAGCGCAATACTATGAAGAAAGTAACTGCCAATTTTCAAAACGATTGGTTGAAAACTTTTCAAAATAGCGCGTACGCAAGTTCAAATAAAGTCGTTTTCAGAAAAACGCGTTTGAAAAAATAGTACCAAGGAAAACAAGCAATATGGGGTCGCTAACATTTTATAGTATATACTTAAACATATGCATAAAAATTTTATAGTATATACTTAAATATATGTATAAAATATTCCCAAAGTTTCAATAAATTATATTTATTTTTTATAGTATAGAAAAATTCATGAAAATCATTGGGAAAACGCTGTCCTAACCTTATTTCCCCCCTTAATGGCTTATAACAATAGAACGAGTAGGAATATTCATTTAAAATTTTGGGAACATATTTTTCAATAGTTTTACTAACAATTTGTGAATTAAAAAAAAAATCGATTTTTTGAACTGTCTAACCGTATTTCCCGCCTTAAATAATATGTCAATTGTAGAAGCACCGTTTGAATGAAAAATGGAACGACCATCCTTTGAGGGGTGAGTTAAGGTACGGCATAACCTCAAAAAATGTTTTTCACGGAGACGGCTTATTCGAATTTACAAATAATAGTCCGGTAGTCTTCGTTTATTGTTCACAACACGTGACGATCGCGATTTATTTCTGCCATTCGTTGGAAGACGAAGAATGTCCCAAAAGACGTCGACTTATACACCCAATGCCGTTTATCTGCGCTTCGAAGAAACGATCTCGGGGTTCTGCGCCACGTAGCGCCAGTCATTGGTACTATTTACTCACCAAGAACGCCGCAAGAGGTCAGGCCTGTACGCGCGGGAGCCCCGCGAAGTTTGAAACATATTTTTCGTCCGAGACTGGAAAATCTTTTTGATAAATTATAATTCGAGAATGCGATGGGTAAAAAAATCTTAAAAATAATATACTTCACTCGAGTCAATTGAGTGAACAATATAAAAAATTATACAATAGATTGAATTTAAAATTCTGAGGATGAGCTTCTGGTTCATCTGCGATAACCCATAGCTAAGATCGAGGGGGCTTGAGCACGATTTACGATTTTCCGATTCTAATGTCTTTCTTTTCTTTTTACCTCTCTCTCTCTCTCTCTCTCTGAATATCGTCACATTATAATAAGCTACAAGTTAACGCGCCATTTCGCGAATTACCCTGAATCATCGTCCCGTCGAAGAGGGTACCGCGGTTACAATAAATTATCGTTATCACCATTGTATGTACATTAATTTCTTGTCGTACGATTAGTAATCGTGGCGAACGAACGACCATACTGGATCATGTCGGGGATACTAAGACGATCGTAAGAGTAAAAAAATTATATGTACGCGAGAGCGAGAGAGAGCAGAAATCGTTATTAAGCTATTACTGTACGAGAGAAAAAGCCACGACGACGTCGATAACAGCTGCAAAAAAATTCTCGTGTTTATTGCACCACGTCGATGAGCCCAAGGAATACGATAGAGGGTGATATCAAGAGAAAAATTAATACACTTGCGTATATTAATTTTGATTTGCTGACATGTCTGTATGTGCATAAATCGGAAATTTCGTGCAAAAACGAAAAAAAAAAACTTGCCTCGACTGCAGGGGTTGTATCTATTGTAACTTTTTTATTTTCTACGATTAATACGTTTTATATTTTAAAAAAAAGACTATTTAACGATGTCGATTGTTCGGACATTTTTACGGTAAATTATTTGTTACAAAAAAATAATAGTTTTGAGAATCATCCAAGAATGGGAGTGCCTCCAATCTGTGAGTGAATAAAAAAACAGGTTATTTCAATTTATTCGTTATTAGCACTATTACTATTCATTTTTCCAACCGTTTAGTTTTCGTTTTTGTTATTTCTACACAATGAAAACAAACAAAAAATGTATAAAATTGATAACTAATGTACAGTGTGACTGTGGAAACAATTCAAGTCCAACGATCTTAATTCAATATTACGAGAATTGCTGAATCTATTGTTCAAACGATTCCAATAATTCCACAGGTATTTATTTTATTGATCAGGGTAATATAGTTTTTCATTGAAATGATTCCATTTATCCCTACGGGACTTTGAACCCTTGCATGATATAAAATAATTTTGAAAATAATAATAAAATTACATGTGTTTCCTTACAATTCATTTGAATTTTCCTGCAGCACATCCCGACACTCATCCCTTCTTAGCCAGTTTACCGTCGAAGATTTCTGGGATAAAACGCTTGGGGTATGGCCACGATAGCGGGTATATAATCATATGCACATTTAACAATTCTTTTTTGTATCAAAAAGTGATTTATTTATAAAACTGATTACACATCTATTTAGTATAAATATCAGGCTAATAGAAAGAATATTTTGTTTGTTTTTTTTTATACAAAATGGTTGTCTACTGCTATTTGCTTTTGGTATCTTTTCTTTTGAGGCGCTCCGCGGCGCGACATTTGGCATACACAATTTTTGACTTAGAACAAAAAAAAAAAGTTCTCGTCAATCTTCATCAGAATACCTGGAGAAGTACGTACGCAATTTGAAAAATATTGTTTTATTCGAATATCGTAGGCATTTGAACTTAAAAGTTGAATTTCCAGTGACAAAATTTCGTCTAAAACTGCTCATAAAACGGAAAGTTTTTAATTAATCAGAAATTCCGTACGTACTTCGCTGCAAAATGCAATTAGAATTCGAATAAAAATTGTCGAAGTTATTCATCCCGCGGCGCGCTCGGGTACTCAAAGTCGCTAAAAGTCGGTGAAAAACAATTTTTCTCGCTATAAATCGAATAGTAACTTATTTTTACGATAATAAAGTATCGTTTAAGCAAAAAAAAACGTCGATTTTTTGAAAATTCTACCGTAGCCATTCCCCTCAAACATTTAAGGGTGGAAATAAGATTAGGACAGCGTTTTCTCAATGATTTTCATGAATTTTTTTATAGCATAAAAAATGAATATAATTTATTGAAACTTTGAGAATATTTTATACATATATTTAAGTATATACTATAAAATTTTTGGAGGATTTTCTTGAAAAACACCGGGGATATTAGCGACCGCATATTGCAGGTCACAATCAGACTCAGCATTTTGCGTACATTCTGGAAGCCGCAATTTTCATCTGAAATCAAACGAGATTGGAATTTACTTTTATTATATGTCCCTCTTCTATATGAACCTAAATGCTATCAAAAAAATAGAAAATTGAATTTTTTACAGGGGTCAAAACAAAAAAGCATGATTTTTTGCCATTTTTTACAACTTTATTTGCAAAAAAAAAATTATTTTAAATAATGATAATATTCCGATTTTAGGTTCATATAGAACGCAATACTATGAAGAAAGTAACTGCCAATTTTCAAAAGGATTGGTTGAAAACTTTTCAAACTAGCGTGTACGCAAGTTAAAAAAAAGTCGTTTTCAGAAAAACGCGTTTGAAAAAATAGTACCAAGAAAAACAAGCAATTTGGGGTCGCTAATATTTTATAGTATATACTAACAAAAATTACCAAAATGTGCCAGTGAGTACTCAGTGGCATTCGATGGAAAAGGTTACCGTACACTTTCAATACGAATTGTATAGGAAAGTCAACGGAAAACTTCTAAGGGGGGAAATAGGGTTAGGACAGCGTTTTCTCAATGATTTTCATGAATTTTTTTATAGCATAAAAAATGAATATAATTTATTGAAACTTTGAGAATATTTTATACATATATTTAAGTATATACTATAAAATTTTCACACATATATTTAAGTATATACGATAAAATATTAGCGACCCCATATTGCAGGTCACAATCAGACTCAGCATTTTGCGTACATTCTGGAAGCCGCAATTTTCATCTGAAATCAAACGAGCTTGGAATTTACTTTTATTATATGTCTCTCTTCTATATGAACCTAAAAGCTATCAAAAAAATAGAAAATTGATTTTTTTACAGGGGTAAAAACAAAAAGGCACGTATTTTTGCCATTTTTCACAACTTTATTTGCAAAAAAAAACAATTATTTTAAATAATGATAATATTCCGATTTTAGGTTTATATAGAGCGCAATACTATGAAGAAAGTAACTGCAAATTTTCAAAACGATTGGTCGAAAACTTTTCAAACTAGCGTGTACGAAAGTTAAAAAAAACTCGTTTTCAGAAAAACGCGTTTGAAAAAATAGTACCAAGAAAAACAAGCAATATGGGGTCGCCAATATTTTATAGTATATACTTAAATATATGTATACAAATTTTATAGTATATACTTAAATATATGTATAAAATATTCTCAAAGTTTCAATAAATTATATTCATTTTTTATACTATAAAAAAATTCATGAAAATCATTGAGAAAACGCTGTCCTAACCCTATCTCCTCCCTCAATGGCTTATAACAATAGAACAAGTCGGAATTTTAATTTTTTATTTTGGGAACATATTTTTCAATAGTTTTACTAACAATTTATGAAATTTAAAAATATCGATTTTTTGAACCGTCTAACCCTGTTTCCTCCCTTAATGAAGAGGCGGAACAGCATATCGACGCTCCGTTATAGAAAAAAAAAAATTTTTAACGAAACATTACTGTATGAAAATTTCGGAAAAATCGATTTTTACAATTTCTAATGGCAATTTATTTTTTTTAATTATCCCCATATATTTACAATGGTTTTTTTTCACCGTAATAATAATAATAATAAAACTAAAAGAACAGTGGTTAAAAGCCAGTTCGATTTTGTATGAAATGTCCCACATATGTACCTACGACACATTTAATATACGTAAATCAAGTTTGAACTCTGTGCGCGAGGGGGCAGAGGGGCCGAGGGAAGTATCTCGAGAGGTCGGAACAATGAACTTGTGTTTTATAACCAAACGACGTGATATTGCCGGCTGGCGGAGGGGTTGAGAGAGTACGAGAGTTGACGAGCGGGGCACGCGCCTTTCTCCTCTGTTCCTCTCCACGGTTGTACCGTTTTATATTACGACAATTCTTTACGAATTTTCAACGTATTAATTGCCTACTAATTTTCGTCGTTCGTCACTCCTCCTCCTCTTCAAATGAATTTGAAGTAAGTAAAAAAGAAGAAAAAAAAACAAGTCATGTACCATATATGATTCATACAACGACGATTCCGTTACCGTTGCTCTATCTAAAAAAAAGAAAGCCAATGACAAATTCGACGTCGCTATATTTTTCCTACGAGTACTAACTACGATGGAAATCTACATGTTGCCATTTAGATTCATCACTTTGGATCGGACAATTTGAATTTTTACTGTCGTCAAAACTGTACGAGTTTGAACTTCCGCTACGGAATCAATGGTAGAAAGTATTGTGGGACAATTCTTCGTTACGATACAAATTTAATGCAGTTCTGAGAATTTTTCAAACACTGTTCCATCAGATTCGAAATTAAGGATTTAAAGGATCGTGATTTGGCATCATGAGGTTTCAAGAAAATTGGATTGGCAGAAATGTATTTTTGTTTAGTTTGAACTGGTCCCCGTATTGTGTATGTCGAAGGGTTAATATTACTTATTGCGAATTACCACGAAGGCGTGGAATATTCAATATGGCCGCTCATTCCCAGTCAGCCAAAACTAATTAGCACGGAGAACAATGGTAAATCCTCGATTATCGTATATTTTTTGGCAAAATGTAATGTAATTTTATGCAGTTCTAAGAATTTTTTAAACATTGATCCATCAGATTCGGAATTAAGGTAGTAATCTGGTAACTTAAGCCGATTTTCATGTCTTTTTTGGAAGTCGTTTTTTTGTAGGAAAATAAAAATGAATCGTTTTGGATATTTAGGATGTTTTTATTTACATATTAAAGATAGAAAAAAAAAATTTTTGAAAAAATTTAATAGTTTATTATTATTATTATTATTGATCGAAGTTGGCGCCTCGACAAAAAAGCGCGTGGGTGGCCCCGGTGATTTTGGCTCTTGATGTTATCTGAAATCAAAAATTCTTGATAATTCTTAATCTATAGACATGTCATTCTAGTCGGAACTACTGAAGTTAAATTTCATGGATAAATAACAAAATGTCGGGCAAAATAAAAGGACTTTTTTTTTCCGAAGTCCGCCATCTTTTTATTTATCCATGAAATTTAACTTCAGTAGTTCCGACCAGAACGACATGTCTATCGATTAAGAATTATCAAGAATTTTTTATTTCAGATAACATCAAGAGTCAAAATCACCGGGGCCACCCACGCCCTTTCTTTTCGAGGTGCCAACTTCGATCAATAATAATAATAATAATAAACTATTAAATTTTTTCAAACATTTTTTTTTTCTATCTTTAATATTTGAATAATAACATCCTAAATATCCAAAACGATTAATTTTTATTTTCCTACAAAAAAACGCCCTCCAAAAAAGACATGAAAATCGGCTTAAGTTACCAGACTACTACGATAAGGGAGGAAATAGGGTTGACGGTTCAAAAAATCGATTTTTTTTAAATTTTATAAATTGTTAGTGAAACTATTGAAAAATATGTTCCCAAAATTTTAAATGAAAATTCCGACTCGTTCTATTGTTATAAGCCATTAAGGGAGGAAATAGGGTTAGGACAGCGTTTTGTCAATAATTTTCATGAATTTGTTTATAGTATAAAAAATGAATATAATTAATTGAAACTTTGAGAATATTTTATTCATATATTTAAGTATATACTATAAAATATTAGCGACCCCATATTGCTTGTTATTCTTGGTACTATTTTTTCAAACGCGTTTTTCTGAAAACGACTTTTTTTGAACTTGCGTACACGCTAGTTTGAAAAGTTTTTAACCAATCATTTTGAAAATTGGCAGTTACTTTCTTCATAGTATTACGCTCTATATGAACCGAGAATCGGAATATTATCATTGTTTAAAATAATTTTTTTTTTTTGCAAATAATGTTGTAAAAAATGGCAAAGAATCGAACTTTTTTGTTTTGACCCCTGTAAAAAATTCAATTTTCTATTTTTTTGATAGCATTTAGGTTCATATAGAAGAGGGAAATATAATAAAAGTAAATTCCGACCTCGTTTGATTTCAGATGAAAATTGCGGCTTCCAGAATGTACGCAAAATGCTGAGTCTGATTGTGACCTGCAATATGGGGTCGCTAATATTTTATAGTATATACTTAAATATATGTATACAAATTTTATAGTATATACTTAAATATATGTAGAAAATATTCTCAAAGTTTCAAAAAATTATATTCATTTTTTATACTATAAAAAAATTCACGAAAATCTTAATGATTTGAGGGATCGTTATTTGGCATCATGAAGTTTCAAGAAAATCGGACTAGAAGATATGTATTTTTGTTTACTTTGAAATGGTCCGCATCGCATATTTCGAAGGGTTCATATTACTTATTGCGAATTACCACAGAGGCGTGGAATATTCAATATGGCCGCTCATTCCCAGTCAGCGAAAACTAATTAGCACGGAGAACAGTAGTAAATCCTCGATTATTGAACATGTTTTTGGCAAAACGTAATGCTTTCAGTACGATCTGATAATCAGAATTATTACCTTTGATGTTTGTGCGTAAACAGAATCAACCGCGTCAATCGAACGTAGACGGAGTGCGTTATTGTCATAAAGATACGTTGAACGAATATGCCATGTTTAACCACAAAATCAGAAAAACATTGCACGCCACTCAACGGCTAAATAAGTAACTCCGAACAATAAACAAACTGGCAACATCGATCAATCGCATGACATAATTTTACAAACTCTACAAGTACATGACGAAATCTTTATTTCTTCAGGAATAATGCAATTTCAGTCTGTGCTTCTTCCTGTTAAGACGAAGGACATAAAACGGTTATTGATTTTTCGCCCGGGCTAAAAATCTCATAACCACCGACCGGACATCGCTCACGTTCTTCCGATTCTCATTTATCATATTGTTGCTGTAACAAAGCAATGCATTTTAAATTATGAATAAGCACATTCGCACGGTAATCATCGGGCCACGACTGGGAGAAAGTGGTTTGAAATTTGGCCGAGAGAGGTCAGTTTGCCAAATGGTAATTCCCGCGCTAGTTTTTTTTTTCGTGGTTCAAATTCGCCGATGAAAAGTTTGCGAATCGACGCAGATCGCGCCGGCGGTTGTAGACTAAAAGCCGTGCGAGGAAGTAGGTCGTTGAATCAAAGCCCCGGACTCAAACTCGTTCGTGCAGGACAAAACGAGCAAATATATCCACGAGAGACAGAGAGAAAGAGAGAGTGTGTACCACACAAGTTAATGCCTCCATACTGGTTGACTTCGCGTTGCTTGTCTCTTGAGAGCTGTCCGCTGTATTATAATCTGAAATATATAATGTCGCAAGCTGTGTGACTAAGAAACGTCCGATTTTTTATTACTCTCTTTTCTTTCGTCGCTTAAGGGGGGAAATAGGGTTAGAACAGCGTTTTCGCAATGAGTTTCATGAATTTTTTTATAGTATAAAAAATGAATATAATTTATTGAAACTTTAAGAATATTTTATACATATATTTACGTATATACTATAAAATTTTTGAAGAATTTCCGTGAAAAACACCGAAAATATTAGCGACCCCATATTGCAGGTCACAATCAGACTCAGCATTTTGCGTACATTCTGGTAGCCGCAATTTTCATCTGAAATCAAACGAAGTCGGAATTTACTTTTATTATATGTCTCTCTTCTACATGAACCTAAATCCTATAAAAAAAAATAGAAAATTGATTTGTTTACAGGGGTAAAAACAAAAAAGCACGATTTTTTGCCATTTTTTACAACTTTATTTGCAAAAAAAACAATTATTTTAAATAATGATAATATTCCAATTTTAGGTTCATATAGAGCGCAATACTATGAAGAAAGTAACTGCCAATTTTCAAAACGATTGGTTGAAAACTTTTCAAACTAGCGTGTACGCAAGTTCAAAAAAAGTCGTTTTTAGAAAAACGCGTTTGAAAAAATAGTACCAAGAAAAACAAGCAATATGGGGTCGCTAATATTTTAGAGTATATACTTCAATATGTCTATAAAGTATTCTCAAAGTTTCAGTAAATTATATTCATTTTTTATACTATAAAAAAATTCATGAAAATCATTGAGAAAACGCTGTCCTAACCGTATTTCCCCTCTGAACAGAGGAAATAGAGTTAGGACAGCGTTTTCTCAATGATTTTCATGAATTTTTTTATAGTATAAAAAATGAATATAATTTATTGAAACTTTGAGAATATTTCATACATATATTTAAGTATATACTATAAAATTTTTATACATATATTTAAGTATATACTATAAATTTTGTATACATATATTTAAGTATATACTATAAATTATTAGCGATCCCATATTGCAGGTCACAATCAGACTCAGCATTTTGCGTACATTCTGGAAGCCGCAATTTTCATCTGAAATCAAACGAGGTCGGACTTTACTTTTATCATATGTCTCTCTTCTATATGAACCTAAATCCTAACAAAAAAATAGAAAATTGAATTTTTTACAGGGGTCAAAACAAAAAAGCATGATTTTTTGCCATTTTTTTACAACTTTATTTGCAAAAAAAAATTGTTTCAAATAATGATAATATTCCGATTTTAGGTTCATATAGACCGCAATACTATGAAGAAAGTAATTGCCAATTTTCGAAACGATTGGTTGAAAACTTTTCAAACTAGCGTGTACGCAAGTTAATAAAAAGTCGTTTTCAGAAAAAAACGCGTTTGAAAAAATAGTACCAAGAAAAACAAGCAATATGGGGTTGCTAATATTTTATAGTATATACTTAAATATATGCATACAAATTTTATAGTATATACTTAAATATATGTATAAAATATTCTCAAAGTTTCAATAAATTATATTCATTTTTTATACTATAAAAAAGTTCATGAAAATCATTTAGAAAACGCTGTCCTAACCCTAATTCCCCCCTTAATGGCTTATAACAATAGAACGAGTCGGAATTATCATTTAAAATTTTGGGAACATATTTTTCAATAGTTTTACTAACAATTTATGAAATAAAAAAAAAATCGATTTTTCGAACCCTATTTCCCCCCTTAAGGGTGGAAATAGGGTTAGGACAACGTTTTCTCAATGATTTTCATGAATTTTTTTATAGTATAAAAAATGAATATAATTTATTGAAACTTTGAGAATATTTTATACATATATTTAAGTATTTACTATAAAATTTTTATACATATATTTAAGTATATACTATAAAATATTAGCGACCCCATATTGCAGGTCACAATCAGACTCAGCATTTTGCGTACATTCTGACAGCCGCAATTTTCATCTGAAATCAAACGAGTTTGGAATTTACTTTTATTATATGTCTCTCTTCTATATGAACCTAAATGCTGTAAAAAAAAAATGGAAAATTGAATTTTTTACAGCGGTCAAAACAAAAAAAAATGATTTTTTTGCCATTTTTTACAACTTTATTTGCAAAAAAAAATTATTTTTAATAATGATAATATTCCGATTTTAGGTTCATATAGAGCGCAATACTATGAAGAAATCAACTGCCAATTTTCAAAACGATTTGTCGAAAACTTTTCAAACTAGCGTGTACGCAAGTTCAAAAAAAATTATTTTCAGAAAAACGCGTTTGAAAAAATAGCAAAATTCTGAGTCTGATTGGGGCCTGCAATATGGGGTCGCTAATATCGTCGGTGTTTTTCAAGGAAATTCTTCAACAATTTTATAGTATATACTTAAATATATGTATAAAATATTCTCAAAGTTTCAATAAATTATATTCATTTTTTATACTATAGAAAAATTCATGAAAATCATTGAGAAAACGCTGTCCTAACCATATTTCCCCCCTTAATGGCTTATAACAATAGAACGAGTCGGAATTTTCATTTAAAATTGTGGGAACATATTTTTCAATAGTTTTAGTAATAATTTATGAAATAAAAAAGAATCGATTTTTTTTAACCGTCTAACCCTATTTCCCTCCTTAAACTAGTTGGGGGGGGGGGGGGGGGGGGGGGGCTTATAAACAGCGAGACATAACTATCGAGGCAACGTATTGCAACATGGACACCCACACTTCGATTAGATATCGCGAGCCGCTGCACCGCGAAACTCTCCTATCGGGCCTCGCTTGCGCTGCGACACGCGTCCGAAGTTCATTCTCGTGCACGTAATATCCGTACATTCCCGGGTTAACAATTTGCTACAAAGTGTAACGTCATCGTGTCCTCAATTGTAACATCTGGTCTTCTTCCCACGCGCATGATGGACGCCTAAATCATTCATCCCGAAACGCCCAGTAATCGATGCGACACCGACAATTTTTCCCGTTTCCTATCGGTTTCACGAAGTTTTTCGAACAGTTCGATCTACCGACCGAAGTTCTCACAATGGAATCTCAACCAGTGACAATAAAAAATCCTCAGACACGAATTTTTGTCGACATCGGATGATTTTTTTTTTTTTTTTTTTTTTGGAATTTGCACTGACCAATTGACACCGCCATTTTGTATTTTATAATTTTGACATTGTATTCTATATAAACGACATGCGTAACGGTCAGATACGGATTTTTTGGTGAAATTCAATGATTTCATTTGGTTTCGGTTTGATTTTAATTTCGAAACCAATTTTCATGGGAATCGTAAAGATTTTTTTTCTCAATCGTCAGGTACATTGATTCCGCTATTTTCAATTTCGTAATTTCGTCGCTGGATTAAAAAACCGTGAAAAAATCGGTAGGTACCAATTTTAAAGAACAAAAAAAAAACAAGAACGTTCCGATTGGAATAAAAGTTGTGACTTCGTAGATTTTGGAAGTGACACGTTTCGAGTTTAAAAATGAAAATTTCAAAATACATCATCAATGGTTAAAAACTAAAACCAAATTAAGTCGACAATGGTTCGACTTTACGGAAAATTGGTAGCCGTGAGTTATTGAAATCGCGGATTATACAAAACAACGATGAAATTTAAAATGGCCGAGTGAACATGATCGATAAAAAAATAAAAAATGTTCCAATATCGTTGAAAAAAACTGGCGCAGGTGTGTTTTCGAATTCGTGGATTTTTAATCCAAAGCAAAGTGAACGCGTTAATAAGGTCGGCCAAAAAAAAAAAACGAAAAATCGTCCGGATTCCAAAAACTTATGTCCGCGAGTTGTTGACGTCGTGATTTTCGTGCTCAAAGTCAAAATTTATGGAATCCCAATTGAAAGTAACAACCATAAACCGACGGAATCAATATGGCTGAGAAAAAGATAAAAATTCAACTTTAATTGCAATGTGAAAAGAGCGATTTTTCAAAATGGCGACAGCGAGCAATCGCTACTGTACCCTGTCGTAATTCATACTCACCGGAGCATTAAACTGTTCACTTAGGACAGCTATCACCGACGTTACAACGGCGTATCTCTCGTGTAGATGATAAAAAGAAGAAAAAAAATTTCCCCACGCGAGCTAATAATAAGTTCAGCGATACTGAATAACGATATAATTTTACAAGTAAAGTATTACACGTCTTGCACAAACTTTTTGTGGTCAAACGTGTACGAACACATGTCCGCGCATGAACGTGTGTTACTTGACGATTTAAACATTGGCGGTGTTCGCTGGCAATTATATATTGTTCGGCTTGAACCCCCATTTAAGGCCTGGCGGTAGTGACACCATAATAGATGCATCGGTTGATTAACGCGAGCTCGCCAACCGTCGCCCGGTCGAATTGCATTTATATACGCAACGAAACTTTTGTCCGCACAGGCTTTTTCGCTCACAGTCATTCGAAACGAATATCAGAGCCTGGGTATGTATCGATTACAAAAGATCCCAAAGTGTTATCGTATCAGGAAAAAATGGCCGTCGAATAAATAGCCGCAGAAAAAATAGCCGGGAAAAAGGCTGATTGACAAAATAGCCGCGGAAAAAATGGCCGCGGAAAAAATAGCCACGGAAAAAATGCCTGGGTAAAAATGGCCGCCGAAAAAAATAGCCGGGAAAAATGGCCGGAGAAAAAAATAGCCATGGAAAAAATAGTTGGGTAAAAATGGCCGGGAAAAAATGGCCGCAGAAAAAAATAGTCGGAAAAAAAGGCCGATCGACAAAATAGCCACGGAAAAAAATGGCTGGGTAAAAATGGCCGCAGATAAAAAATATCTGGGTAAAAATGGTCGAGAAAATAATGGCCGCAGATAAAAATAGTCGAGAAAAAATAGCCTCGAAAAAAATAGCCGGGAAAAATGGCCGCGGAAAAAAATAGCCGCGGGAAAAAATAGCCACGGAAAAAAAATAGCTGGGTAAAAATGGTCGAGAAAAAAATGGCCGCAGAAAAAAATTGTCGGGGACAAAATGGCCGCGGAAAAAAATAGCCGATGCAAATAATAGCCGGGGAAAAAAAGGCCGATGAAAACAAATGGAGTTTACTCTTTTGAATTTTGTTGGCTCTGTTGGTATTTTGTTACTTTCCTAGGCGGGCATCAGTAGTAGTAGTGTATTGTGTTGTCAGTGTTTCTTTAAGTTGTTTCGGCATTAATTGTTTTTCTTTTCCATCGGCCTTCTTTACCGGGGCTATTATTTCTGCGGCCATTTTTTCCCTCGGTCTTTTAGTCCCAATTGTTTTTCCCGGCTATTTTTGCCCCGGCCAATTTGTCCCTCGGCCATTTTTTTCCCAGATCTCAAAATTATAGACGTCTTTTCGAATATCGACGGAAATATTATTCCGGATGATATTCGACAAGCCCGAACGACGGACTTTCGAGAGAAAAAATTAAAAATTCTGAGGTTGAACGCTCGGGAGACTCATAAATTTTTGAACAATTTCAGTTATAAACGGAACACTCAGCAACGAAGATATTATCGAGCACGCCGGATGCTGATAACGCTCTTAACTCCCCTGCTTTTCTTAATATACATCCTCCTGGCTTCGTTATAAACTCCGTTGCACCGAAAGACCTCTCGTAGCTTGTGTTTTCCATATATACCGGCATAATAATTTTCAATCATTTACTTTCAAATGCACGCTTCATTCAACTCATGTATCTCTCGAGACGGAATATTTTTACATAAATGTAAAATTGCACAAATTCTCATTAGCAACGCAGTCATTCCTGACAGCTGTCAACGACACACCTTTATTATTTTATACGTATGAAAAAAAATAGGAAAATATTTTTCTAGATATTTTAACGAAAAATCGTACTTACCCCATTTCTGAGATTAATCAAATAGTAAAAATGTCGTAAGGAATGAAAAAAAAAATAGTATTTATGAAAATGTAGGAATGTACGAATGTGCTTGATACAAAACATTCTTTTTTGGCCTTTGAACATTTTTTAAATACTCTCCCGAAATCAGAGCCCATAAAATATACAGGTTTATTAAGGTAGTAGTCTGGTAACTTAAGCCGATTTTCATGTCTTTTTTGGAGGGCGTTTTTTTGTAGGAAAATAAAAATGAATCGTTGTGGATATTTAGGATGTTTTTGTTTACATATTAAAGATATAAAAAAAAAAATTTTTGGAAAAATTTAATAGCTTATTATTGTTATTATTATTGATCGAAGTTGGCAGCTCGAAAAAAAAGCGCGTGGGTGGCCCCGGTGATTTTGGCTCTTGATGTTATCTGAAATAAAAAATTCTTGATAATTCTTAATCTACAGACATGTCATTCTGGTCGGAACTACTGAGAAATTTTTTCACCCCTAACTTTTTATTTTACAACCCCTTCTTTGCTAAAATAAAAGGACTTTTTTTTCCAAAGTCCGCCATTTTGTTATTTATCCATGAAATTTAACTTCATTAGTTCCGACCAGAATGACATGTCTATAGATTAAGAATTATCAAGAATTTTTGATTTCAGATAACATCAAGAGCCAAAATCACCGGGGCCATCCACGCGCTTTTTTTTCGAGGTGCCAACTTCGATCAATAACAATAATAATAATAAACTATTAATTTTTTCAAAATATTTTTTTTTTGTATCTTTAATATGTAAATAAAAACATCCTAAATATCCAAAACGATTCATTTTTATTTTTCTACAAAAAAACGCCCTCCAAAAAAGACATGAAAATCGGCTTAACGCGGTAGTCTGGTCTAAAGCGAGATTTTTGACGTCATTTCTAATGTGCAATAATTTTTAAACCGTTGAAGTTGTCTTGATGAAAATTTACACGTGCATTTATTGATCCTTAGAGAATACTTGTGCATAAAAAAAAATTATTTTAAATATTTTCATGTAGTTTTTTGGCTTGTTGCAACATGGTGCGCCGAAAGCCGCCTCAATCGGCGCCCACTCTGGACGATGTTGTATGCATCTGAAAAAATAAATAAAAATATCTTCTCAATCTGTATGAGTATTCTGAGCACTGGTAGCAGAATTGGCAATTAAAAAAATTTTTTGACAAAATGGCGGCCTGTTGAACTTTCACTAATGATATTTCATACATTTTCGGATATTCCACGAGTTTTAAAATGTCATCAAAATTATTGTACGACTCAATTCTGCTACCAGTCCTCAGAAACAGGTTACCTAAGGTACGTGCAAAATTTGAGCTTCATCGGTCCATTAGTTATCGAGATATCGTGGGCGTCGATTTGAAAAGCATAGTTCTGAGATAAACGCGTTCAAAGTTTTGACACCGTCGCGCGCGCGCCGCGCTACCTGAGCGCGCGGCTTGCTTAGAATTTTTATTTCTCGGCTAATTTTTGAAATATCAATAAACGGTTTTCAGGAGCGTATGGAGAAAGGTCTAAAGAATAAGAAAATGAAAAAAAAAAAAAAATCGATTTTTTCAAATTTCTCGACCAAACTACCGCCTTAAGTTACCAGATTACTACCTTAAAAAGGGTTTTTGTTTAATGTGACAAGATATTTTATAACAATTTTATTTACTATTTTTACTTGGTGGAAAAAAAACTTGCCAGTTGCTCCCTTGGAATTGCACACAAACCCTTCTATGAGGACTTGTGAATATATTTCTCAATGTTATCTTCCTCGCGGACAAAGCTTTCGGGTTTAAACTAAATTTACGTACGTCTGCTCGATATATTTCAACGCATTATGATTAAATTCGTAATGAGGGACGAAATTTTTTTGCCGCTAGAGATTTGAGTTTAAAAAAATCTTTCTGTCAACTTTTTCACCTCGTTCACTCTGCGGCTCGACCTCTTTCCTCGCCTCTTTGTCTATATCGTGATAATTGGACCGCGACTAATATCACTGCCGATACGATCTTTATAGTTCTCCCGACGTGCAAAACCTGTGTGTTCCCGGTCTTATGTCTTTCCGGCTAAAAATGTAACTCTACACCCCGAGAAGACGAGATTCCCCTCGCTTGCCACTACTCTATGCCGCTACTCTTCTCGCTCGTTAAGTTTCCCAAGTGATTAACTTACGCGTTCGCTACTAAGAGCCAAAGCCCGCTGGGCAAAAGATCGATTTACGATTTTGCGAATTAACGTACCGAATACTTCCGATACTCGTCGATAAGGTGAAAATAGGAGAGGCATTGTATAGTTTCAACTGTGCGAAACCACGCGATCCTCCTGAGTGCTGATGGCCATAGAGATCAAGTGCTAGCGAGCGCTCGGATCTCGAATAGAAATCTTTAACGCGCGTTTTGCCACCGTCTTACCGAGCACCATCTACTACTTTTACCTTGGATTATGCCCGTACGTGCGTACCAACATTTGTATGTTTTTTTTTCTTTTTTTTTTCAATTTTATTTAATCTTATCAAATTCGTGCCCGAAGCGGCAAGAAGGCGAAGAAATAAGACTCTTAATTACACTCGCTTCGTTATAATGCCTAACGGATCTGGGAATTTCACAACGTCCGGCTTCACGCGTCGGTCGCTCCCGATTGAAGCTCAGACGCAGAGAAATGTGCCAAAGGGGCTAACGAACTAACGCTTGTCAGTGAATATCATTGCGTCATCATTTTCAGCGGTCCTGAGTCAAGCCTTCGAATTTTTGCACTAAATAACAAACGGGTAAGTCACTAGGGCAATTTCCTAACAGCAGTATGATGAACGAGAATTAGTGGGAAGCAGTTAGTCAATGCAACTTGAAGCTAGATGCCCATCAATGACATCTCATCATTTTCTGTAGTCCTGCGGAATCCTTACAGATAATGCACTAAATAGAAAATGGTAGGTCACCAGTTTCACCTGTAACAGGGTTACGACAAATGGGAATCAATGGTAAGCAAATGGTCAACGCAAATCAAAGTAAGATGTCTATCAATGAATGGCATCCCATCATTTTATGTAGTCCTACAGAATCCTTACAGATAATGCACTAAATCAAAAATGTGTAGTTCACCAAGTAAGTCTATCAATGAATAGGATCCCACATTATTTTTTTTTTAGTTCTGTAGAATCCTTACAGATAATTTACTGAATAGAAAATGGGAGGTCAACAGTTCATTTTATAACAGCCTAGGGTTACGACAAATGGGAATCCATGGAAAGCAAATGGTCACCGCAAATCGAAGCACGATGTCCATCAATTAATAGCATTCCATCATTTTATATAGTCCTATAGAATTCTTACAGATAATGCACTAAATCAAAAATGTGTAGTTCACCAAGTAATTCCCGAACAGTAGTATGATCAACGAGAATTAGTGGGAAGCAGTTAGTCAACGCAACTTGAAGCAAGATGCCCATCAATGAATAGCATCTCATCATTTTATGTGGTCCTGCGGAATCCTCACAGATAATGCACTCAATAGAAAATGGTAGGTCACCAGTTCCACCTGTAACAGGGTTATGACAAATGGGTATCAATGGAAAGCAAATGATCAACGCAAATCAAAGTAAGATGTCCATCAATAAATAGTATCCCATCATTTTATGTAGTCCTGTAGAATCCTTACAGGTAATGCACTAAAAATAAAATGGGTAGGTCACCAAATAATTTCCGATCAGCAGTATGACGAACAAAAATTAGTGTGGAAGCAGTTAGTCATCGCAACTCGAAGCAAGATGCTCATCAATGAATAACATCTCATCATTTTCTGTAGTCCTGCGGAATCCTTACAGATAATGTACTAAATAGAAAATGGTAGGTCACCAGTTCCACTTGTTAGAGGCTTACGATAAATGTGGACCAATGGAAAGCAAGTGGTCAGCGTAACTCAAAGCAAGAAGTCCATCAATGAATAGCATCCCATATTTTTCTGTAGTCCTGTAGAATCCTTACAGATAATGTACTGTATAGAAAATGGTAGGTCACCAGTTCATTCTGTAACAGGGGTACGACAAATGGGAATCAATGAAAAGCAAGTGGTCAGCGCAACTCGAAGCAAAATGTCCATCAATGAATAGCATCCCATATTTTTCTGTAGTCCTGTAGAATCCTTAAAGATAATGTACTACATTGATAATGGAAGGTCACCAGTTCTACTTGTAACAGCGTTACGACAAATGGGAATCAATGGAAAGCAAGTGGTCAGCACAACTGAAAGCAAGATGTCTATCAATGAATAGCATCCCATATTTTTTGTAGTCCTGTAGAATCCTTACAGATAATGTACTAAATAGAAAATAATAGGTCACCAGTTCATTCTGTAACAGGGTTACGATAAATGTGAATCAATGGAAAGCAAGTGTTTAACGCAACTCAAATCAAAATATCCATCAATGAATAGCATCCCACATTTTTTGCAGTCCTTAGGCCCACTCTACTCTAGCTGCTAAGATACTGACCAACGAAATTTCCATAATTCCGTTGGGCTAAACCATTCAACAGAACAGCACTCCGCAGTCAGCAGCGATAGTATACCGATCTTGAAGAATCCTCACAGACACTGCGCTAAATAAAAACATTGTCCATCTCCATTCCATTCTCCTGTGGTTAACTCTACCAGCCTGCTACATTATATTTACGATCTCCATACAAAATTGTACGCCCAATGCTTGCGTCAACAAACGTAGTCGAAGAAAAGACGATCCAGAAACAGGGTGACTTTGACGCAGTGATATATCGAGAGTACGCGCGCTCGTTAACGATATTTCCGCATCACGTCTTATTTATTTTGATATTTCATATTCTTTGCAAGGTCAAGGGCATCTATCTCAACGCGTGACAACGGGTGATGACAAACACGAACGTGTTCGAAGTACATAATGCTTTTAGCGATAACCCGAAAGGAGAAACGCCGCTGAGATTGACGCGCGGAAATATTTTGACGAGACGTAAATTCAAGCTTAACGGAAATATGAAATAAAAACTGTTCGATTTGGCACTGACGACCGAACGAAGGGGCGAACGACCGAACGACTGAGGGAAGGGCGGTTGAGTTAAAAAAAACTGCGCTGTTCGAGGTTGAGAATTCGAGTGGCTTCAACATCGGTCAACGAGCCGAAAACGACAAGCATCGCCACGACATCCGGTCTTGCCAAAATCGTACTACGGTTTCGGGACCCCGATATTGGCCTTACTTGAAGAATCAAGTGGCAACTTAAGGGGGGAAATAGAGTTAGGACAGCGTTTGCTCAATGATTTTCATGAATTTTTTTATAGTATTAAAAATGAATATAATTTATTGAAACTTTGAGAATATTTTATACATATATTCAAGTATATACTATAAAATTTTTGAAGAATTTCCTTGAAAAACAACGACGATATTGGCGACCCCATATTGCAGGTCACAATCAGACTCAGCATTTTGCGTACATTCTGGAAGCCGCAATTTTCATCTGAAATCAAACGAGGTTGAAATTTACTTTTATTATATGTCTCTCTTCTATATGAACCTAAATTCTATGAAAAAAATAGAAAATTAAATTTTTTACAGGGGTCAAAACAAAAAAGCATGCTTTTTTGCCATTTTTTACAACTTTATTTGCAAAAAAAAATCATTTTAAATAATGATAATATTCCGATTTTAGGTTCATATAGAGCGCAATACTATGAAGAAAGTCACTGCCAATTTTCAAAACGATTGGTTGAAAACTTTTCAAACTAGCGTGTACGCAAGTTCAAGCAAAGTCGTTTTCAGAAAAACGCGTTTGAAAAAATAGTACCAAGAAAAACAAAGTCAAGGCAGTCATTCATTTTCTTCGGTGTTTTTCAAGGAAATTCTTCAAAAACTTTATAGTATATACTTAAATATATGTATAAAATATTCTCAAAGTTTCAATAAATTATTTTTATTTTTTATACTACAAAAAAATTCATGAAAATCATTGAAAAAAACGCTGTCCTAACCCTATTTCCGCCCGTAATGGCTTATAACAATAGAACGAGTCGGAATTTTCATTTAAAATTTTGGGAACATATTTTTTAATAGTTTTACTAACAATTTATGAAATTAAGGGTGGAAATAGGGTTAAGACAGCTTTTTCTCAATGATTTTCATGAATTTTTTTATAGTATAAAAAATAAATATAATTTATTGAAACTTTGAGAATATTTTGTACATATATTTAATTATATACTATAAAATTTGTCAAGAATTTCCTTGAAAAACACCGACGATATTAGCGACCCCATATTGCAGGTCCCAATCAGACTCAGCATTTTGCGTACATTCTGGAAGCCGCAATTTTCATCTGAAATCAAACGAGGTTGAAATTTACTTTTATTATATGTCTCTCTTCTATATGAACCTAAATTCTATGAAAAAAATAGAAAATTGAATTTTTTACAGGGGTCAAGACAAAAAAGCATGCTTTTTTGCCATTTTTTACAAATTTATTTGCAAAAAAAAATTATCCTAAATAATGATAATATTCCGATTTTAGGTTCATATAGAGCGCAATACTATGAAGAAAGTAACTGCCAATTTTCAAAACGATCGGTTCAAAACTTTTCAAACTAGCGTGTACGCAAGTTCAAAAAAAGTCGTTTTCAGAAAAACGCGTTTGAAAAAATAGTACCAAGAAAAACAAAGTCAAGGCAGTCATTAATTTTCTTCGGTGTTTTTCAAGGAAATTCTTCAAAAATTTTATAGTATATACTTAAATATATGTATAAAATATTCTCAAAGTTTCAATAAATTATATCCATCTTTCATACTATAAAAAAATTCATGAAAATCATTGAGAAAACGCTGTCCTAACCCTATTTCCTCCCTTAATGGCTTATAACAATAGAACGAGTCGGAATTTTCATTTAAAATTTTTGGAACATATTTTTCAATAGTTTTACTAACAATTTATGAAATTAAAAAAAAAATCGATTTTTTGGACCGTCTAACCCTATTTCCTCCCTTAAATTTTTTATTGCCAAAATACCGGAGAAGTATTCTAAATAATATAAATATTTCTTCGAAAAAAGTACAAACTACTTTCAATCGTGAAAAGGAACGTTAATTATTTAATATCTTGACGATAATCAATAATTCTTTTAATTTTAATGTAAAATAATTTATAAACGCTTTCTAATCGTATAATTAATTTAATGTAGTATGGCCTACGCGGAGCAGCATTTAATGGAGACAGTTGCAGCAACTTCATCGACTACTTCACCCGAAAACAAAAGTATGGTGCATTCGGGCTGGTTTGCCCGTATATTTTTAGGGCGTCTCGGGACGTTCACTTTCGGTTTTTTGGCGGAATGACAATTTTTTTTTCACCCTTACACCGCACCAGCAATTCAAAGCGCCTACATGTGAACGTACACACGGCGGGGATTCTTTTTTTTTGCCTTCATTTTTTTTCCTAACTCTGCCGAATACTTGTATAAGCGACGCTGAGATTTTAAAAATATAACGGTCCCGCGACGTCGCAAGGTGATGCGCTTTGATAAATCGTTGTACCCGCAAAGCCAGAGAGCCAACCATGATGCGCGCTAAACTTTTCGTAGCGTGAAACTCTCGGCGAGTTTTCATCTCGTTCGTAGTTCCTGCCTCGAAAAAAAAAAACCCCCTCGAAACGGGCTAATTCGAAAAGACGTTGAAATAAATGAAATGTGCTCGAGCGAGACTTTAATTGTCAGTGGTGGATTTATTTGTAAGCCCCGATGTGACACAGAGGGACGATTTACTTATTGGAAATTACCATTTAGGCAACCTGACCTCTTGCGAACAAATTTCAAACCACTATCTCCCAGTCGCTGACCGATAATTATCGTGCGTATCTGTCATGTTTTGGTTATTATATAATTAAAAATGTACTGCTCTATTGCAGCAACAATATAATAAATAAAAATTGGGAGAGCAACATCATAAATCAAGATCAAAACCCGATTTATTCGTGTCATGTAAACAAGAGGCCCTACGGAAATTGCATTATTCCTGAAATATTAACAAATTGTCATGTAGTTGTACAGTTTGTAACATTGTATCACGTGATTCATTGATGTTATGAGTTAATATATTGTCAAAAGAATGGCCGAAGTAATTTATTTAGCCGTAGAGTGGCGGGCAATGTTTTTTTCTGATTTTGAGGTTAACAGAGCAAAATAGGGTTAGACGGTTCGAGAAATCGATTTTTTTTTATTTCATAAATTGTTAGTAAATCTATTGAAAAATATGTTCCCAAAATTTTAAATGGAAATTCCGACTCGTTCTATTGTTATAAGCTATTAAGGGGGGAAATAGGGTTAGGACAGCGTTTTCTCAATAATTTTCATGAATTTTTTTATAGTATAATAAATTAATATAATTTATTGAAACTTTTAGAATATTTTAGCCATATATTTAAGTATATACTATAAAATTTTTGAAGAATTTCCTTGAAAAACACCGAAGAAAATTTATGACTGCCTTGACTTTGTTTTTCTTGGTACTATTTTTTCAAACGCGTTTTTCTTAAAACGACTTTTCTTGAACTTGCGTACACGCTAGTTTGAAAAGTTTTCGACCAATCGTTTTGAAAATTGGCAGTTACTTGTTTTGAAAGTTGGCAGTTACTAAAATCGGAATATTATCATTATTTGAAATAATTTTTTTTTTGCAAATAAAGTTGTAACAAACGGCAAAAAATAAAAAGTATGCTACTCAGGGGTGTATTCGTAACAACAAATGTGAAGTACAAGATGATTAGGACTGGCTGGTATAAGGAAAATAGCTATATGAATTATTATCTTTATTTGTTAATAACTTTTTAATAAATAACAACCCCCAATTGTGTCAGAGGAAAAAGTTGTTCAGGAAGGGTCCCTACACAACATATATTAAAAGCAGGTCAATCGGAAGTGGGTCTCCTTTGCTCCATATTTACCAAATCTTCTATCGACAATCATTTTACTATTCCGCCATGCTGAAAAAAAAATCTCCAAACCCCATTCCCAAACGGAGTATCATGGACTATCATCTGAATTTCTTTCAATCGAAATCCCATGGAACAGTATCGAAAGATAGCCTGAAGATGTTATGTTTTTTTATCGACGAAAAACCATTCGTCGGAAAGGAGGATCGCTCACGTACCGACCTAAATGTTTTATCTCTCCGAAATGCTTATTATTACGAAAAAGTTTGAGCAAAACCGCAATGGCCACGGTGCCATAATGCTGTATCGGCTGTCGGAATTTCGTTGAATTCCTTTCAGCGATCGACGAGAACAATGGACTTAATATTTTGAGGTGGTACAAAACGTTTTTACTTTTCTTCAATCAAGACAATGGCGACGTCCCTCTGGTGGTTCGATTGAGATATTTTTCGTCCGCACGTTCGTCAATCAATCGCAATTTCATTCGCATTCTCGACTAAACAAACCGTACATTTGCAAGACGTGAAATACATTAAGAAGCATTAAGCTTCCTTAATCGTCCGAGTTTATGAAAATAATGAACGAGCATTAATGTTTGGAAAAGAACGACTCGCGAGTATATGCGTTGAAGCGCTATTCTTTCGGTTTTAACGACCTCGTTTACATCTTAGTTTTCTTTTCTTCTTCTCTCAGCACGCTCGAACGCCCTCTGTGCACAGTCTACCACTTTTGCTGCAATATACATGACGAGAGGGGCACACTCGTGGCTCATTCGCAGCACATACTTTTCTGTTTTCCGGCATGAGCAATCGCTCATCCACGATTCAACGACACCTAAGCTTGCGAATCGGTGGTAGGAATTATATTAATCGTTTGCGTTTTCAGATCCCTTTGAGCGTAACTCGTTTGTTCGCGATTGGGCCTTGCTGTGAAAAGGCAACATAACCTCACAAACTTTCGACCAAAATATTTTCGGTGGTGGGGTTAACATTTAGAGACAAAGTAGACCATTAGATTCAATTAATTCTGCAGAACGTAACGAGCCGATCTTGCGTGAATCAGTCAGATCCGATCTTGCTCTAAATAAACCAGCTGCGAAAATGATTTTGTCAACATTTTTACCCATTTACTTCTCCTCTCATGTGTCACGTGTTGCAGCTTTCACATCGTGTGATTTGCTTCAGGAAATAACGAAATTTTCAAGGGTATTTTTGACCCACGACAGAATTTATACCGAGAAACATTAATCTGCAATACAAATCACTTTTTTTTTTATAAAATTACAAAAAATATATATATTTTTTAAATATATTGTAATGAAACACTTTTAGTGTAATTAAACGTTTTTTTTTATAGATATCACATTCATTCACACCAGATGATCCTATTCGGCTCGTTTCGCGGTACCAAATTTTGTTTCCCTGATATGAAATCGATCATTATCACTTAGGTCGATTTTTTTTCTCGGTGTAATTTCCACTAAGGTGATCTTTCTATTTCGACACTTTTTTCACGATTTTTTTCAATTTGTTGACAATGTTGAAGCGTAAATAAGACACGAGACACTCTCATCGCGGTGTCACGAAGTCATACGCCTCGTTAACACCTCTTCTTCTTCTTCTTCTTCTTCTTCTTTCTATTGAAGTACTTTCGCTATATACATATGTATGTAGAGACGATGTATTCTCACTGTATAATCCACGTTGCCCGCGCTTTACTTATCGACCTCAGGAATTCTCATGAGATCTCACGTGCACCGGTAGAATTCACATTTCTCGCTGTTTCTCATAATATTCAACGAGAACAAGAACGAGCAATAATTGGCATAAATCTAAAGAAAAAAAGTGGGAAAAAATCAATTGGTTAATAATGAACTTAGAAAAAATCTTTAACTAATATTTACCAGATTGACATTTTTTTTCAATTTTCCAGCGAAGATACCATGAAGTACTGAAATTCGAAGATAAATGATGTTTTTTTTTACATCCCATTATTTCCGAGATTCATTGAGTTGGAAAAACCAATCGCTCTTCGATTTAAGGGGGGAAATAGGGGTAGGACAGCGTTTTCTCAATGATATTGATGAATTTTTTATAGTATAAAAAATTAATATAATTTATTGAAACTTTGAGAATATTTTATACATGTATCTAATTATATACTATAAAATTTTTGAAGAATTTCCTTGAAAAACACCGACGATATTAGCGACCCCATATTGCAGGTCACAATCAGACTCAGCATTTTGCGTACATTCTGGGAGCCGCAATTTTCATCTGAAATCAAACAAGGTTGGAATTTACTTTTATTATGTCTCTCTTCTATATGAACCTAAATATTATCGAAAAAATATAAAACTGAATTTTTTATAGGGGTCAAAACAAAAAAGCATGATTTTTTGCCGTTTTTTACAACTTTATTTGTAAAAAAAAATTATTTCAAATAATAATAATATTCCGATTTTAGGTTCATATTGAGCGCAATACTATGAAGAAAGTAACTGCCAATTTTGAAAACAATTGGTTGAAAACTTTTTAAACTAGCGTTTACGCAAGTTCAAAAAAAGTCGTTTTCAGAAAAACGCGTTTGAAAAAATAGTACCAAGAAAAACAAGGTAAAAGCAGTCATCAATTTTCTTCGGTGTTTTTCAAGGAAATTCTTAAAAAATTTTATAGTATATACTTAAATACATGTATAAAATATTCTCAAAGTTTCAACAAATTATATTCATTTTTTATACTATAAAAAAATTCATGAAAATCATTGAGAAAACGCTGTCCTAACCCTATTTCCTCCCTTAACGGCTTATAACAATAGAACAAGCCGGAATTTTCATTTAAAATTTAGCTCCGCAAAAATGCTTAAAGCATTCTTGTCACGATGAATAAAAAAATCTATGTAAAAATGCCAAACATGACTGTGCTGTTACTCAAGATTTTCTTCTTGAGGGAGGAAATAGGGTTAGGACAGCGTTTTCTCAATAATTTTCATGAATTTTTTTATAGTATAAAAAATGAATATAATTTATTGAAACTTTGAGAATATTTTATACATATATTTAAGTATATACTATAAAATTTTAGAAGAATTTCCTCGAAAAACACCGGAGATATTAGCGACCCCATATTGCAGGTCACAATGAGACTCAGCATTTTGCGTACATTCTGGAAGCCGCAATTTTCATCTGAAATCAAACGAGGTTGGAATTTACTTTTATTAAATGTCTCTCCTCTATATGGACCTAAATGCTATCAAAAAAATAGATAATTGAAGTTTTTACCGGGGTCAAAACAAAAAAGCATGATTTTTTGCCATTTTTTACAATTTTATTTGCAAAAAATAATTATTTTAAATAATGATGATATTCCGATTTTAGGTTCATATAGAGCGCAATACTATGAATAAAGTAACTGCCAATTTTCAAAACGATTGGTTGAAAACTTTTCAAACTAGCGCGTACGCAAGTTCAAAAAAAGTCGTTTTCAGAAAAACGCGTTTGAAAAAATAGTACCAAGAAAAACAAGCAATATGGGGTCGCTAATATTTTATAGTATATACTTAAATATATGTATAAAATATTCTCCAAGTTTCAATAAATTATATTCATTTTTTATACTATAAAAAAATTCATGAAAATCACTGAGAAAACGCTGTCCTAACCCTATTTCCTCCCTTAATGACTTATAACAATAGAACGAATCGGAATTTTCATTTAAAATTTTGGGAACATCTTTTTCAATAGTTTTACTAACAATTTATGAAATTTAAAAAAAAACCGATTTTTTGAACCGTCTAACCCTATTTCCCCCCTTAACGAAAATTGCGGACGATTCATTAGAAAAGAAAAAAAAATCTACCGGAAATTCCCGTCACCTTCTGCTTCATACTCATAAACTTGCGGGTCTTAAATACCGATAAAATTGCGGCGAAGCGAGGAGCAAATTTAAAAAAAACATTTACACGAGCGATAGGCGTGATTCTTCGAAAATTTCGGTGATCAATTGGCGACGAGGCTTTTTTATAGATACAGAATTATAGTTTATCTGGCGAAGGACTCGACGCTTTGCGGCACGTCGTTATGGCCGACGTGCCTTTCGACCGTCAACGAAGCCGCTCGATACGCATAATTTTCTCGTGTGAATGCGAAACTCGCTGAAACTTCACGACACGTACGAGACGATAAATCGCAACGACGACGAGAGCTCCGTGCTCGAATCCAGTAATTTCGTATTTCAATCCGGCACGCGCGCCACGACAGGATTTATACATTTTTGTATCCACCCTGCTAACTGCGCGCTGCCAAATGGTTTTAAATGATAACGTCAGTCGTCAAATAAACATCATTTTACCGTTACTTTACGAGCCCTCGAAAAATATGACGCGAATGAAAGCGAGCCGCTATCGACAAAACATAAGATATCGATTAAGAGATTATTATCGATAAAATTGTAATGTTGATCTTGAAAAATGTCAATAACATTTACGCCGATATTAATATCATTCGTAGTTATTTTTTTTAATACAATAATTGAACGCAAAGGAAAACTTTTCCCCGAGTCGTCCACTCTATCGTATGGATAGGGACAGTTGCGCCGCTCGACGCCAGGTGGCGATCGTCTCGCGACCGTCTCGCAAGCAAAGTGCAGCGAGCTCTGTGTATAAAGCGATACTGCCAGTCGGAAAAAAATGAGGATCATTTAACGCCATGTAGCGTCCGGAAACTCTCACTGCCCACCGAGTGACAATTGTCGATAAAACTTTATACAAGTTTAAAGAGACCGAACCCATCATTCATTCATTAATACGTTCAATTTCTTTCCAATAATTTTGTTTCTTTTGCACGTCCTTTATATTCATTACTTTTTTTATTTTCTTCTAATCAATTCCTTCGATCTGCTTCACAAAAAAATAAACATTAATTCAAAAACAATCACCCACAATCTCTAGCTCAGATATAATCCTGTATTACGACTCAAGTACGAACATGTCGTAAATCTAAATTGACCTTAACGTTAAACTTACGTGGGTGCTGACGAGGCTGAATTCGTGGAATGAAATGTCAATGACATTTGGGAACTAACATTTTATGATCGAATATTTGGCATACACCAGCGATTAGGCTCGAAAGCTGGAGAGGTCACTTTTGCGAACTCCTCCACGAAGATCGCGGAGATTTCCCACTGGTTAAGGAGCTCTAATCACGGGGCTATCCGCGTAAAGAAACGAAGAGATTTGCTCGTCCGTGTATTAACGTACGTGATGTTCGGCGGGGGCCCCGGGAGAGGACTGGAAGGGGGAGAGAGGTTAGCGAAAGAGGAGATGGAAAAAAAGTGAGGGCCTTAGTTGGGGCCTGTTGAGCCTGACCGTCTGGTGGGCGGACGTCGGTCTCGGACGAGATCGCTGCCCCCCGCCAAGGACACCCGCAGTGCTTCCAACACCGCGGCTCCTTCTACTTCAATTCCTCTCGTCTCTCTCTTGCTTTGAGAAAATAACGAACGTTCCGACACCAAAGGGGTCCCCCCCCCGTCCTCCCGCTCCTAGAATACATTCTCAATTCGCAATGGTCGTCTTAATCGCTCGAATGACTCTGTAACGTTCGAATGACGATTTGCATCTTGGGGAAAAAGATAAATCATATAATGACGTAATTTCATGGATTTTATGTCGTTCTTTTTTTTCTTTCTTTTGTAAAACCGTCATGAAAAATTGTATTTGAGTCATTGACGACCGTTCATTAATTCCTCGCTCTTATCGAGACGACATCGATTAATTGAATTGTACGTACTTAAAAAATATTGCCTAACAAAAATGTTATTTAGCATTACATTCTCGAAAATAGTTTGAATTCAGACTTTCGATAATAATAAAAATGCCAAAGAAGTTAAATATAAATTCTACGAAATCGTAGAATCGTTAAGGGAGGAAATAGGGTTAGACGGTACGGAAAATCGATTTTTTTTTAATTTCACAAATTGTTAGTAAAACTATTGAAAAATATGTTCCCCAAATTTTCAATGAAAATTCCGACTCGGTCAATTGTTATAAGCCATTAAGGGGGGAAATACGGTTAGGACAGCGTTTTCTCAATGATTTTCATGAATTTATTTATAGTATAAAAAATGAATATAATTTATTGAAACTTTGAGAATATTTTATACATATATTTAAGTATGTACTATAAAATTTTTGAAGAATTTTCTTGAAAAACACCGAAGATATTAGCGATCCTATATTGCAGGTCACAATCAGAATAATGTAAGTGACGCCTGTGGCGCTTGCACCTTTTACACCATTAATCTGAAATTTCTCGATGCCTTTTGTTTTACGTAGTTGTACGTAGAATTGCGAACCGAAGCGTGAATTTCATTGGGGCTGTGCTGTTGAAATTCGCGATCCGTGAGACGTACAGATCCCGAGAAGAGGATGAGTTTCGCCACGAAGAGAACTCGGACGAGACCACAAGACGACGAGAGCGTCTATGTAGCTCAGTTGGCTTATTGCGCGGGTTTTCGGGGAAACGCGACAACGCTATAGTATCGCCGATAACGAAAGAAAGAAGAAAGAAAAAGAAAAAAAATTGCTGAAGAGCCATTTCGACCCTCTTCTCTCTCTTTGGCGTCTCGTCGAGGTTACTCCCGTGGCCAATGCTCTTGGCAAAACGTCGTTGGTATTACGTGTCTGAACGCGAGACGAGATTACGATCGATCGATAACGACACCCAACGAACCATCATCGCATTATTGATACGTCCACAAGTTCCAAAGCCCTCAACGAAGCACGAGAGAGGTTGAAAGGAGCCGAGAGAAAGAGGCAGCAAAGTAACATCCGCATTACCGGATCACACTGACTCTTCTGCTTCGCGTTATCAACCTATTCGCCAGGGGATTACGTAGAAAAGTTAACTGCTCGTAGGGCAATTCTTCGAATAAATAGTACACCACATCGTTTCGTCGCAGTCTCTTTTGGCATTTTATTTTTATTTTTCGGTTCCTCCATGCGACACGATGATTAATTAATAATTCATCAATGGAAGCACTTTCAACTGTCAGTATGCGAAACGATGAACCATTACCTGGTGTTCATCAATTCATTAAAAGGATACAATTCCTTATAAACGATCATATCGATCTCATCATTCTCAATTGTTGATAAATTTAATTTTCTGTTCCTAAAAGTAAATCTTCAAGTTGAATGTAAGTGACAGTTCTTAAAATTTAAAGCGCTTTACACGTCCTAAAGTGATCGGTCAAAAAACACCGAACCAAAACACTGCCGGTACAGTGGCAGAAGAGACTCTTCCTCGGGTCAACAGAGAGGTCAACACGAGAACCATTTTTAGACGTTGGTCAGTCGAAGATTGATCTGCGATAAATGTCATTGTGGTCATGTCATTGCGACGACATTGGACACATCTTGGAACACATTGGTCACCGTTGGACACCATTGACCTTGGATACCATTGACCTTGAACATCATTGGTAAACTCGAGCATGCTTGATCGCTCTTCGACGCTATTGATGTTGTCATCGTTCGTCAATAGGATGTCTTTCCGGATGAAACTTTAAAGTTCCACGAAAAGTGTGTTTACACCAAGACGCAAAACTTGTGTGTTGACGTGGGTTTCTTTTTACAGCTAGGTACATACGAGGCAATGAATAAAGTAAATGATTGATTACAGATAAAATGGAATGGAGAGTAAAAAAAAAAGTAATGATTGCTCAAGAACGACAAGAGTTTTTGTTCTTTTTTTTTTTGACAAATCGATCATGTTTGCCAATACCGGAGAGACGGAACGAGCTCACGCCCGTTCCCCATGATGTATCCTTCACCGTGCTGTGTCCTTGAAGAAATCGCAACCACAAGATATCACGTATGGATTATGTATGTTTACTCTCGCTCTCGAGAATATAGGTCCCGAGAAAGAGTGAGGCGAATTCACGGGCAAAAAAAATTCTGCTGGAACGCCGAAAATAGAGCGAGACCCTCGGGGTGCGCCGTCATTTGGCAAGCACCACGGGCCACACGCAGCACTCACAACCAGACCTTCAAAGAGGTTTTTCGGGAAATTAATAAGACAAGTATCCTCGTGCCCCTCTTCCCCCCCCCCCCCCACATTCGTGCACCATAACAGCGTATACCAACGTTTACTACATTTCTTTAACTCAAAGTACATATAGCGCTCGAAGAAAAATTGCCCATGACTCATAAACAAATTTAAAAGCACTGAAACCGTTGATAAATTCAACAACGACGAGATTATTGGTGAAAAATTGTCTCGCTCATTTCGCAATTCGGTGTCTGGTCGTTAGTGCACATTTGGAGATTTTATCAAAATACGAAAAGATCAAAGACAATTTACACGCACTTGCGGTATTCATAAATCGTTACGGACTTAATTCCGCGTGCGTTAATGACACAACAATGATATTGTGACGAACCCGAACACTTTAGAACGCTAATGCACAACTTGACGGTCCCACCTAAGTTAACTTCCCCGCTGATAGATTTCTCCCCATCATGGGTTACGTACCCTTAGCAAAATGTGCCATTGAGTACTCAATGGCGGTCAATGGAAAAGGACGGTTAACGTACCGTTTCAATGGGAATTGCATGGGAAAATCAAGGGAAAACTTTCATTGGCAAAAAGCTGAATGGAAAAACAATGGCGAGCTCGAATGATAATTCATTTCCATAGAAACTAAATGGCATGTTCGAATGGCAGTTTCTTTCCGGAGAAATTGAATGGAAATGCCAATGAATGACCATTGGATTTCCATGGATTCGCCATTGGGCAATGTCGTCCAGTACGAATTCCAATGGAAATATGAGCTAATGGAAAAGTATGCGTAAGGGATGATGTATATAGAATTTATTGTCATCGGCATCTCGATACTGTATCACAATAAATGTCCATACAATACGTATTTCCCTTAAGGGGGAAAATAGGGTTAGGACAGCGTTTTCTCAATGATATTCATGAATTTTTTTATAGTATAAAAAATTAATATAATTTATTGAAAATTTGAGAATATGTTATACATATATTTAAGTATATACTATAAAATTTTTGAAGAATTTCCTTCAAAACCACCGGGGATATTAGCGACCTCATTTTGCAGGTCACAATCAGACTCAGCATTTTGCGTACATTCTGGAAGCCGCAATTTTCATCTGAAATTAAACGAGGTTGGAATTTACTTTTATGATATGTCCCTCTTCTATATGAACCTCAATTCTATCACAAGAATAAAAAATTGAATTTTTTACAGGGGTCAAAACAAAAAAGCATGATTTTTTGCCATTTTTTACAACTTTATTTGCAAAAAAAAATTATGGTAAATAATGATAATATTCCACATTTAGGTTCATATAGAGCGCAATACTATGAAGGAGGTAACTGCCAATTTTCAAAACGATTGGTTGAAAACTTTTCAAGCTAGCGTGTACGCAAGTTAAAAAAAAGTCGTTTTCAGAAAAACGCGTTTGAAAAAATAGTACCAAGAAAAACAAGCAACACGGGATCGCTAATATTTTATAGTATATACTTAAATATAAGTAGCAAAATTTTATAGTATATACTTAAATATATGTATAAAATATTCTCAAAGTTTCAATAAATTATATTCATTTTTTATACTATAAAAAAATTCATGAAAATTATTGAGAAAACGCTGTCCTAACTCTATTTTCCCCCTTAATGGCTTATAACAAAAGAACGAGTCGGAATTTTCATTTTTTATTTTGAGAACATATTTCTCAATAGATTTACTAACAATTTATGAAATTAAAAAAATCTATTTTTTGAACCGTATAACCCTATTTCCACCCTTAACAAATGCCATTGAATTTCCATTGCTTAAGACGCAACTGCAATGAAGGTACTTTTGCCAAGGAAAACTCCATTCAAAATTTCATCGGTATTGTCATTGCTTGTACCTATGTGAATTGAATGGTAAAAACGCCATTCACAACCCAAATGGCATTGCCATTGCTCGTGCCTATGGGAAAATAAATGGTTATATCTTATCGTTGGTTAAAATGTCTTGGCATTTTTTTCTCAGGATAAAAAGTCGATTAAAAATCTCAGTAGTATATATTGCCATTGCTTGTTCATGGGGGAAAAATGAATGGTAGTATATTTACCCTTGGGAAAATAAAAAAATGCCCTCACTGCTTTTGTGCTTAATACATCGCTGCAACGGAAATTCAATAGCTTCTTTTTCCATCGCGCTTAATAGCAAATTTTCTCGTTAATTTGTTACATGCACTATGCAGACAATATAAAGTCAAAAGGGGGTATTTTCGATACTTATACACATCAGATACGCCATTGAATACTGAAATCAGTTGGAAACATATTCAGAATATTATTATTAAATTTCACCTTGTAGACTTAAGAGAGGAAATAGGGTTAGACGGTTCAAAAAATCGATTTTTTTTTATTTCACAAATTATTAGTAAAACTATTGAAAAATGTGTTCCCAAAATTTTAAATAAAAATTCCGACTCGTTCTATTGTTCTAAGCCTTTAAGGGAGGAAATAGGGTTAGGACAGCGTTTCCTCAATGATTTTCATGAATTTTTTTATAGTATAAAAAATAAATATAATTTATTGAAACTTTGAGAATATTTTATACATATATTTAAGTATATACTATAAAATTTTTGAAGAATTTTCTTGAAAAACACCGAAGAAAATTTATGACTGCCTTGACTTTGTTTTTCTTGGTACTATTTTTCCAAACGCGTTTTTCTGAAAACGACTTTTTTTAACTTGCGTACACGCTAGTTTGAAAAGTTTTCAACCAATCGTTTTGAAAATTGACAGTGACTTTCTTCATAGTATTGCGCTCTATATGAACCTAAAATCGGAATGTTATCATTATATAAAATAATTTTTTTTTTGCAATTAAAGTTGTGAAAAATGGCAAAAAATCATGCTTTTTTGTTTTGACCCCGGTAAAAACTTCAATTTTCTATTTTTTTGATAGCATTTAGGTTCATATAGAGGAGAGATATTTAATAAAAGTAAATTCCAACCTCGTTTGATTTCAGATGAAAATTGCGGCTTCCAGAATGTACGCAAACCGCTGAGTCTGATTGTGACCTGCAATATGGGGTCGCTAATATTTTATAGTATATACTTAAATATACGTATAAAATATTCTCAAAGTTTCAATAAATTATATTCATTTTTTACACTATAAAAAAATTCATGAAGATCATTGAGAAAACGCTGTCCTAACCGTATTTCCCCTCTCAATGGCAATAAATGGCACATTTTGCTGAGGGTACATTCCCCTAGCGCTCACTGTTAAACGCTTGCGCACTAAATCAACGTTGTTTGGTAAAACCGTACGATTAGATGGTAAGATCAACTCATGATGCCTCGATGCCAACTGATGCAATGTAAACCTACTCCGTGTTATTTTCCATGCCCATGAACGAGTTACAGATACTCAGCTAATGTCGTCAGAAATGGTGAATAAATTGTGGGTTAACTGACGTCGGAGTTCAACCTTCTAAAACCACATGAGCATCATAAAAAGATAAAAATAAACCGGTAATGCTAGTAGTAAAATGTAAATTTGTGTCCACGTGTCCGCCTATAATTATTATCCCCAGGACGTGTAGATCATCAGCTGACAATCGAAGAGCCGATTACCCGCATCAATTTACACGTTGAAGTTACGTGAGATACGTAATTTTGCTTGCCAACCACGAGATATCTAATCGTAGGTGCTAATCGTGAAAAGAGCATTGGTCAATCGTTAACGGGTTTTTAATTGTTTCCCACCACATGCCGCAGCGACGCTAATTAATGCCCTTCGGATTTCTCGTACACGTCATCAACAACAGCGAGTCTAAAAAAGCAACGGGCAGCCGATAGAATTTTCACGGGTCGGCGAGTATTTCGGTCAACGATTGTATGTGCGGATGGGAATTGGATGTGCGGATGCGGAGAGGAACGAGGAGAAATCTGCCAGATAGATCTCGCATCTTCATCGCGTGTCCGAAGGCTCGCTCGCCCGAACGACGAATCGTCCCGTTGCAATGACTTTCTGGACGCCGAAAAGGAACGAGAAGAGAACGGAGAAGGACAGAGTGAGCAAGAAAGTGAGATAGTAATGCGGCTAATGGACCGGAAGTCGCGATACACCAAATGCTATCCTGGGTTTCGCACGCTTCGGCGAGTTGGAGTTGAGGCGCGACCCAAACTTAAAATTCGTCGCTTTCGGGGCGTAACGGACGTGCAACATCGCTGCATTACGCGGCACCCGGATTTCACGACGTACCCTCTATGCAGTTAGTTTCCAGATGAAAGTTGGTAGCGAGGAATTGTGATTGCGCAAGTACAACAGTGAGCCAGCAGAGCTAGCAGGCAGGTCATGCAAGCTGTACTCGGTCGCGAGTCACGTTTTAAACGGAGACACTACCGACGGAATGACAGACAGAGAGATTGGTATTGACCCACACAAATCTCACTAATAGTCCCGCGACATAAGGGAGAGAAGTTTCACATTACGGTCGCGAACAGTTTCCTCGCCGATATCACATCGTGTTCAAGCGAGTTCATCATCGTGTGGGTTCCGTGGACTTGTTTATTGAATAAACGCCATGTTCCCAAGGACATACCGGTCAGAGACTGTCCGCAAGATCCTGTCCAAGAGATTGGCGCTTGGGAACGTACGTGTCGAAGAGATGAAAGTTTTTAAGGACATCTGTACTTTGTCGAAGTTTGTTCCTGTCGAAGTCTGTTCATCATCGTGTGGGGTCCATGGACTTGTATATTGAATAAGCGCCATTTTTCAAAGACACACCGGTCAGAGACCAACCGCAAGATCCTGTCGAAGAGATTGGCGCTTGAAAACGTATGTGCCGGAGAAACGAAAGTTTCCAAGGGCATCTGCACTTTGTCGAAGTTTGTTCATCATCGTATGGGTTTCATATGGACTCAGATGTTGAATAAGCGCCATGTTCCAAGGACACACCGGTCAGAGACTGTCCGTAAGATCCTGACCAAGAGATTGGCGCTTGGGACCGTATGTGCCAAAGAGACAAACATTTTCGAGGGCATCCGAAGGTTGTCGAAGTATGTTCATCATCGTGTGGGTTCCGTGGACTTGTATATTGAATAAACGCCATGTTCCCAAGGACATACCGGTCAGAGACTGCCCGCAAGATCCTGCCCAAGAGATTGGCGCTTGGGAACGTACGTGTCGAAGAGATGAAAGTTTTTAAGGACATTTGTACTTTGTCGAAGTTCGTTCATGTCGAAGTCTGTTCATCATCGTGTGGGGTCCATGGACTTGTATATTGAATAAGCGCCATTTTTTAAGGACACACCGATCAGAGACTAACCGCAAGATCTTGTCGAAGAGATTGACGCTTGGGACCGTATGTGCCGAAGAGATAAACAATTTCGAGGGCATCCGAAGGTTGTCGAAGTATGTTTATCATCGTGTGGGTTCCATCGACTTAGATATTGAATAAGCGCCGTGTTCCAAGGACACACCGGTCAGAGACTGTCCGTAAGATCCTGTCCAAGAGATTGGCGCTTGGGACCGTAAGTGCCGAAGAGATAAACATTTTCGAGGGCATCCGAAGGTTGTCGAAGTATGTTCATCATCGTGCGGGTTCCATGGACTTAGATATTGAATAAGCGCCATGTTCCAAGGGCACACGGGTCAGAGACTGTCCGTAAGATCATGTCCAAGAGAATGGCGCTTGGGACCGTATATGCCGAAGAGACAAACATTTTCGAGGGCATCCGAAGGTTGTCTAAGTATGTTCATCATCGTGCGGGTTCCATGGACTTAGATATTGAATAAGCGCCATGTTCCAAGGGCACACGGGTCAGAGACTGTCCGTCAGATCCTGACCAAGAGATTGGCGCTTGGGACCGTATGTGCCGAAGTGATAAACATTTTCGAGGGCATCCGAAGGTTGTCGAAGTATGTTTATCATCGAGTGGGTTCCATGGACTTAGATATTGAATAAGCGCCATGTTCCAAGGGCACACGGGCAGAGACTATCCGTAAGATCCTGCCCAAGAGATTGGCGCTTGGGAACGTACGTGCCGAAGAGACGAAAGTTTTTAAGGGCATCTGTAGGTTGTCGGAGCACAAGAGGCGAGGGAGAAACTACTGGAACAGGAACAACGTCAATATGAAGAAGGTCTTTTACCGAACTTATTCCATTTTTAACGATTCCACTTTGGCACAAAATCCATTTTGCCTTCCCTAATTCGGCCATAGCCAACGATTACTTCCATCATCGTGGAACGTTCGCCCACGTTCTAAATGTTTCGCTCTCCGATAAAAGCATATCCACATTTTGTCATACACATCATTTAAAAAAATGGAATGAAATAATATCACAAATGATTTTGCGTAAGCCGCCTTGGATGCTTCGTATTACCAGGCCCAAAAGTCTCCAACTACCGCGGAATAATTGTAACCGGATGAGCATCACGTGTCGCGAAGGAACCATGCTTTTACGACATCTAATTTAAAACCGAGCGCGTTATTCCGAATATATTCTCCAGCCTGCGCTGGATGCCCTCTTACCCTCTGGCGTATCATCTTCGCGTGTTTGTGTCGTACACTAAAGACTCTAACGCCACTACCAAACGAGTCTGTGCGGGAGCGCGGAGGCCAACCGGTTTTGGCAGCAACACGAAACATATGTTTCCACTAAGCCTTTATTGGTAGATAAATCAGTCGAGATTTTATTGTGGGATTATGATGTTTGCATGCGGAACGCTAACACGGTGTGTCCACAGGGGTATATATATCGTATCATCCCCGTATGTGTAGAGGTAAACCGGGATCCCCATCCGGTCGGAAACCTGGTCCTCGGAGAGTAGCGAGTGAAGGTAATAGATGTGTTGCCATATAGAATGGGCGAATGGGATTTTCGGTGATATGACAGTCGTGTTTGCTCGGGAAACGTCGAGAATATGTGATCATTGAATCTTTATTTCGATACCTTACCGGTCAAGTTTGGATGGTCCACCTACGAATCCTTTTACTAATCCGCCCTCGAATATACCTGACATTTTCAGATGAATCCCTCGCTGGCCGGTTTCGTGAACTTTTCTCGGAATCAATCCGCATCAGTGTCATTGATTTCCCACTGTAATCCGCTGGTGATCTTCCATGATGGAATCAGTTTTCAGCTGGTTTTCCTGAACCAGTATGGATTCGAAGATTTTCATACTGGAACCCTAAGGTCTCCTAATCTATTCCAGGGTTTCCCGCTCACGGATTCCACGCTGAATCTTTCTGCAACGGACTAAAACGTCAAGCTTGCCCTTAATCTTGATTTGGACATCATACTAGTGATACTAAGATTGGCGTCGAATTGGAGAACCTTCCTATGAACCTACCTGGGAATTCAGAGTTTTACATAGATTTCTAGTGTCCGTCGTTTCGTGGATTCTTCTTGACATCAATCCCACCATTGGAGCTGATTGTCTACTGGTATCTATTGCCCTTTTTTATCATGTGGAATTATTTGTTCGTCTAGTTATCACAAACCAACATGAAGTCACAGGTTTTCATACCAGGATTGACACAGGTTTCCGATCGACGGTTTTTCAATTCTGCAATTTCCAACGGGGTCTATCCCACTATTTGGTAGTTTTTACTTTATTTACCGGAAAGAATGTCTCTTTTATGTCTTGCCAATTTCACCAGGCTTGAAAGGTACCAACGATGTGAGATCCTTGAAGATCAACGATTTTACGTCTCTTCTCGGCTTCAGAGACTTCTTCAGAGGCTTCAATATGGATCCTGGTTACGGCCCCGCACAAACATTCCACCGCAGTAGATGATTCTTCCACGCACTCGTTGGAGGGATAAGTCGCGATCCCAATCGATCGGCGCCAGTGCCCAACGCTGCCATACGTGTATGTGTAATAAAATATCTCCGGGACTTCGAGGGAGGGCGTATACCACAAGGAACATCTTATGATCCATGGCCAACGGGTCACCTCGTTAATCCTCAACTTCTCACTTTCCGATTAACGATTATTTTGACGTTAACGTTACATAGCTCCCGAGATCTCTGCCCACCCCCTCGATGTTCATCCACTATTTTCATCCCGGCATCGTATCGTATTCATAGATCGTCCGCCATGTTGGTTCTTCTTGTGCTCAGTCTACCAGGACTTCAGCTCTTTTTGCACTTGAGGGGAGAAATAGGGTTAGGACAGCGTTTTCTCAATGATTTTCATGAATTTTTTTATAGTATAAAAAATGAATATAATTTATTGAAACTTTGAGAATATTTTATACATATATTTAAGTATATACTATAAAATATTAGCGACCCCATATTGCAGGTCACAATCAGACGCAGCATTTTGCGTACATTCTGGAAGCCGCAATTTTCATCTGAAATCAAACGAGGTTGGAATTTACTTTTATTATATGTCTCTCTTCTATATGAACCTAAATGCCATTAAAAAAAAATTGAAAATTGAATTTATTACAGGAGTTAAAACAAAAAAGGATGATTTTTTGCCATTTTTTACAACTTTATTTGTAAAAAGAAAATTATTTTAAATAATGATAATATTCCAATTTTAGGTTCATATAGAGCGCAATACTATGAAGAAAGTAACTGCCAATTTTCAAAACGATTGGTTGACAACTTTTCAAACTAGCGTGTACGCAACTTCAAAAAAAGTCGTTTTCGGGAAAACGCGTTTGAAAAAATAGTACCAAGAAAAAACAAGCAATATGGGGTCGCTAATATTTTATAGTATATACTAAAGTATATACTATAAAATATTAACGACCCCATATTGCAGGTCACAATCAGACTTAGCATTTTGTGTACATTCTGGAAGCCGCAATTTTCATCTGAAATCAAACGAGGTTGGAATGTACTTTTATTATATGTCTCTCTTCTATATGAACCTAAATGCCATCAAAAAAATAGAAAATTGAATTTTTTACAGGGGTCAAAAGAAAAAAGCATGATTTTTTGCCATTTTTTACAACTTTATTTGCACAAAAAAAATTATTTTAAATAATGATAATATTCCGATTTTAGGTTCATATAGAGTGCAATACTATGAAAAAAGTAACTGCCAATTTTCAAAACGATTGGTTGAAAACTTTTCAAACTAGCGTGTACGCAAGTTCGAAAAAAGTCGTTTTCAGAAAAACGCATTTGAAAAAATAGTACCAAGAAAAATAAAGTCAAGGCAGTCATAAATGTTCTTCGGTGTTTTTCAAGGAAATTCTTCAAAAATTTAATAGTATATACTTAAATATATGTATAAAATATTCTCAAAGTTTCAATAAATTATATTCATTTTTTATACTATAAAAAAATTCATGAAAATCATTGAAAAACGCTGTTCTAACCCTATTTCCTTCCTCATTGGCTTATAACAATAGAACGAGTCGGAATTTTCATTCAAAATTTAGCGAACATATTTTTCAATAGTTTCACTAATAATTTATGAAATTAAAAAAAAATCGATTTTTTGAACCGTCCAACCCTATATCCCCCCTTAACTGAGTGGAGATTTTTGTTTTTTTTTTTCTTTCAATATCCCCGAAGTGTTTAACGAAATCCTGAATGCACGGGTACCAGCAGCATGTCCTATCTCACGGAGGATAAATAAAAAGAAATTGAAGAGCAGCACATGGCGTAATCGTTCTTGGGCCAAAGCGCGGGCGCGCGCGCGAATAAAAGAAGGGGTTATCGAAGATCCTCGTTAAACATAACGTCGTCGTTAATACTCCAGTGCAGAGGCTGCGAGCTCTCGGCCGATCTGTTGTGTACTACATCAACGAGGATGTGCCGGTGCTTTAGCAGTTGGTCCCGAAGGTCCTAGCTCCTCGCATTCAATGATCCTCGATACGCCTTTCTTTCGTTTAACCATTTGTGAATTGTGTCCGTATATGTATTTAAATTTACGCATATATCGGTGGGCAATGCTTGCGAAGCTTCGATAAAGTTATTCCAAGGCCTCGACCATATAGATGTATATATAAGTTTGTTACAGCTAGTGTATACATTTATACGCTCGTGTACCAACGCCGGAGCGATTTACGCGATCGTATGGGATCCTGCGGATTGATGCCGCTGCGTATAGTCCACGGGTCCACGTATTACTATACGTGGAAGATGCACTCTTCGCCGAGACGTACAGTGTGCATATAAACTGGTAAAAGCCCATCTCTCCTCTCTCTCTCTCTCTCTTTCTCGTTCTCTTTCTCTCTCTCTCTTGGCTTCGGGGATATACGGAACGCGGATTCCCGCGGTAATCCAGCAGCGATCCGGGGCGCGAAATAATACCTTTTAAAAAGTACTTTCGGCGTACGCTACGACGGAGTAATGGCCTCGGCTGAGTTCCCAGGGATATTTATATTCACGATATTTTTGGGTTAAGTAGCAATCCATATACATTGGCTACGTTTTATCGAGGAATAAATTCCATGGTTCCGTGGGCTTTCACGCCTATCCACGTAATTCCCTAACAAACCAATTTTCATACAAGCAAATTGTATTCAATGTTTAACGCAAAAAATCAAATAAAAAAAGAACATTAACGTGACGACAAATCAATGTCAAAATCGTAAAACCCTTTTTCACTTGACGCTCAAAAATAGATGCAATATATTTTTTAGTGATTTTTTTTTACACAAAGAATAACAATAATATGAACGGAGCAAAGAACATTGACAATTTAAGGGTGGAGATAGGGTTGGACGGTTCAAAAAATCGATACTTTTTTTATTTCATAAATTGTTAGTAAAACTATTGAAAAATATGTTTCCAAAATTTTAAATGAAAATTCCGACTCGTTCTACTATTATAAGCCATTAAGGGCGGGGTAAGGGTTTTCACTTTCGAAAAATCGATTTTTTTTTTTGTCTTATCTTATTGTTTAATATTTCAAGAATATGTCCTTAAAATTTCAAACCGATCTAAGCAATATTCTTGAAGTTATTGTCTTATTAATCTCATGGCCGTCTACGTGATCTAGTAAATAAAACTGTAGAAAATAAAGTTGTAAAAACCGGAAAAAATGCTGGTAAAACAAGGCAAAGTAAGTTACTCGGCGAAGACTTGAGAGAAAAGAGGCTGAAGACATCGACAATGCCGCAGAAAGTCTCTGTATGGAGCTGGAATCGATGATTCTGTATAAGTTGGAAAAAAAAATGTTTTTCTTCACTTTTTTACTTCATAAACTTTAGACGCGTTTTTCTCAAAACTACTTTTTCAAAGTCCGTGTTCACTGCCATTTAAAAACTACTTGACCGATTCATTTCAAACTTTGTACACATTTTCTACATATGCAATACGTCCCCCCAACGTTTAGGTAAATTTTTTTACATTAAGGGTGTTTACCACCTACAAAATGGCGGAATTTTTCGTGGAAAATGACAGTTCACACTTTAGATGGCCGCCAAAAATGTTTAAATGAAAAAAAAAATTATCAGAGAACGTTGGGGGGAAGATTTGATTATAATTTGACTAAATTTTTATGGTTTTTCATTTTCAGATTATTTCCGGCCGAGTTATAGTGAACACCGAAAATTGTTTTTTTTCCAAGACGTTCTGGGGGAAGGTCTGTTACGGGCTTATGCTTCAATATTTCTGCATGAAAAGATTACACGACATTGTCAAAAGTATGCTCAATAATGTACAAAAGGTTCGAATAAAATTGCTTAATCCATATTTGAGAAAAAAAATCGCAAAAATAGTGTTTTTTTTTACGCATGAAACCCTTACCCCTCCCTCAAGGGGGGAAATAGGGTTAAGACAGCGTTTTCTCAATGATTTTCATGAATTTTTTTATAGTATAAAAAATGAATATAATTTATTGAAACTTTGAGAATATTTTATACATATATTTAAGTATATACTATAAATTTTTTTAAGAATTTCCTTGAAAACACCGAAGATATTGGCGACCCCATATTGCAGGTCACAATCAGACTAAGCATTTTGCTATTTTTTTCAAACGCGTTTTTCTGAAAACGACTTTTTTTAACTTGCGTACACGCTAGTTTGAAAATTTCTCAACCAATCGTTTTGAAAATTGGCAGTTATCTTCTTCATAGTATTGCGCTCTATATGAACCTAAATTCGGAATATTATCGTTATTCAAAATAATTTTTTTTTGCACATAAAGTTGTAAAAAATGGCAAAAAATCATGCTTTTTTGTTTTGACCCCTGTGAAAAATTCAATTTTATATTTTTTTGATAGCATTTAGGTTCATATAGAAGAGAGCTGTATAGTAAAAGTAAATTCCAACCTCGTTTGATTTCAGATGAAAATTGCGGCTTCCAGACTGTACAAAAAATGCTGAGTCTGATTGTGACCTGCAATATGGGGTCGCTAATATCTTCGGTGTTTTTCAAGGAAATTCTTCAAAAATTTTATAGTATATACTTAAATATATGTATAAAATGTTCTCAAAGTTTCAATAAATTATATTCATTTTTTATACTATAAAAAAATTCATGAAAATCATTGACAAAACGGTGTCCTAACCCTATTTTCCCCCTTAAAGTACTCGTGGTGATAAATTATTATATTATGTACTTAATACCCATCAACATTGGGAATTACCATTTAGCAAACTGACTTTTCTCCGCCAAATTTCAAACCACTCTCTCTCGTGACCATGTTGAAATACAAATACGCGTTAGATATATATAGAACGGGGATGTTCGTCATTCGAATGGAAAATCATTTAAAAATACTTTTTTAATTAAATAACTGTACGTGATAACGAAAAACAAAAATAACAATATTTCATAATATTGCAATAACGCGAAGAATTTTGAGAAATCCTACACTTACGACAAAGAATATTATAATATTTGATGCTCTTAGTAATCCATAATTAGGAAGTCAGGCAAGTATGTAAAATATAATTTCATTAAATAGTGTTTATCCCTGGTGTAGAATGTCGACAGAGTGAAACAGGTTAATGTAAGTGTTATTAATCATTTTTTAAAGGATCGAAAGCGAACGAGATCTTCGCTATTAATCGGTCTTGAGATTAGCTCTGTTTCAATTAATTTGAATCCGTGCAATTGTACGCCGAACATCGTGATCCCCCACCCGTAAGTTGTCCGTAGTGCGCGAGAAACTCGGCAGGTGGCTCGAGCGCGGACGTTTCTCGCAAGAGAACTGACGCGCCATTCCCTATAAGACGCTTCCCATCTTATCCACCTCTCGTATCCTTATTCCCACTTACAAATGCGGATCAACCGCAAGCTTGAGTATGACTCGCGGTTCCAGTGATCACAATTCCCACATCTTTTGAAAAACTTCATGGCCCTCTCGCTCTTTCCAGTCTGAAGGTGATACGAAGTGCCACCAACATTTCGTAAATTGTGATATAAACGTTACTGAGTATGTTTAACCATGGGAAACGGAAAAAAATGCGTGTTTCCTCGTATCTTCCGAACGATTACGAATCAGATAACTTTGTGAACCCGGCACACGACTCTGTATAAATGTAAAACTTTGCAGGAAAGGATTTTTCGATTTCGTACGTTACGTCGTCATAATATTAAAATTAGACGACGATAAATTTCTCGTTTTCTCTTTCTGTCTTCCTCTCTCTCTCTCTCTCTCTCTCTCTGTCTCTCTCTTTCCGACCGCATGGAATGCGAATCATATCCGTTTGGTGTGTTAGAGCTGTTAGAGGAAACAAGCGAGGGCGCGAGTCTCGACCGGGTGAAAAATTGTTTCTACCAAAAATATACATAAATATATTCTATACGATACTTTCGCTTGCTCGTTTTTTCTTGAATTTTCTTCTTCATTCTCACCGGTGCTTTCTCCGAACCTTTCTTCTCCCCCCGACATCCGCAAACATTTTTCTTCTTTCGCCGAACGAGAGCGAGATACCGCAACAGGACCAAAGCAAAAGCTTCTCATTGTGCAGCAACATGGTAACTGCTAAAAATCACAAGGGCATTATAAACATCATCTGTACACGTAAAGTGATGGGAATCGCGCCGTTATTCCACTTTGAAGTCCAATATAAAATCACAGACTCGAGCAAGACGGATATCTTCCACAAGACCAGCACATACATCGTATCGCGCCCGCGTTCTTATGTGTGTTTGGTGTTACCGAATAAGAAGTGGCTACCGAATATAAAGCGATTCGTATAACACGCGAGAAACGTGAAAAGGGCGTGGCCCATGGGGGATCGTTAAGAAAATCACGAGAGACAGAGGACACGAGCCCCGAGGTAGAGAAATGAGACTAAAAAATTGAAGTGTGCTCTCGGAGCGCGTGTGGATCTCGTTATCCTTCCGTACGGATCACACACCTCGACATCTTTCACGAATCGTATTTCGCGAATAAAAAACTATTTAAAATCCGTTTCTTTATAAATGCTTGACTAAAATGATGGACATTTGGAATCGTCATAAATGTTTAATGGAAATTCCGTTTAACGACATTGCTCGTCCCTCATCACTTAACGCCATTTATTTCGTACACTCTTCGGGTTTTTCGTTCTTTGACACTTGCCCTCCACTACAAACGAGCTTTTATAGTTTTTTTTAAATCATGACATTTTCATCATTTTTATTAATGTTTTAACGAGGTCTCGTACCATTTTATTGGTCGCTGCAGAGATATTTTAACAATTATCAAAATCGGATCGATTGAAATATTGGAAATTAGCGAGAAAAATGTGATTTTGTCGTGAAAAAAATTACAGGAACAAAAATTGAGGAAAAATATCGTTATTTCGTACACTCTTCGCATTTTCATTCTTTGGCACTTGCCCTCCACTACAAACGAGCTTTTATAGTTTTTTTTTAAATTAAGACATTTTCATCATTCTTATTAATGTTTTAACGAGGTCTCGTACATTTTATTGGTCGCTGAAGAGATATTTTAAGGGGGGAAATAGCGTTAGGACAGCGTTTTCTCAATGATTTTCATGAATTTTTTCATAGTATAAAAAATTAATATAATTTATTGAAACTTTGAGAATATTTTATACATATATTTAAGTATATACTATAAAATATTAGCGACCCCATATTGCAGGTCACAATCAGACTCAGCATTTTGCGTACATTCTGGAAGCCGCAATTTTCATCTGAAATCAAACGAGGTTAGAATTTACTTTTATTATATGTCTCTCTTCCATATGAACCTAAATCCTATAAAAAAAATAGAAAATTGAATTTTTTACAGGGGTCAAAACAAAAAAGCATGATTTTTTGCAGTTTATTACAACTTTAATTGGAAAAACAAAATTATTTTAAATAACGATAATATTCCGATTTTAGGTTCATATAGAGCGCAATACTATGAAGAAAGTAACTGCCAATTTTCAAAACGATTGGTTGAAAACTCTTCAAACTAGCGTGTACGCAAGTTCAAAAAAAGTCATTTTCAGAAAAACGCGTTTGAAAAAATAGTACCAAGAGAAACAAGCAATATGGGGTCGCAAATATTTTATAGTATATACTTAAATATATGTATAAAAATTTTATAGTATATATAAGAAAAAAATAAATAATAATATAAAAAAAAATAAATTATATGTATAAAATATTCTCAAAGTTTCAATAAATTATATTCATTTTTTATACTATAAAAAAATTCATGAAAATTATTGAGAAAACGCTGTCCTGACCCTATTTCCACCCTTAATGGCTTATAACAATGGAACGAGTCGGAATTTTCATTTAAAATTTTGGGAACATATTTTTCAATAGTTTTACTAACAATTTATGAAATAAAAACAAAATCGATTTTTTGAACCGTCTAACCCTATTTCCCCCCTTGACAATTATCAAAATCGGATCGATTGAAATATTGGAAATTAGCGAGAAAAATGTGATTTTGTCGTGAAAAAAATTACAGGAACAAAAATTGAGGAAAAATATCTTTATTTCGTACACTCTTCGCGCTTTCATACTTTGGCACTTGCCCTCCACTACAAACGAGCTTTTATTGTTATTTTTTTAATATGGTATTTTCGTCATGTTTATTAATGTTTTAACGTGGTCTCGTGCTTTTTATTGGTCGCTGCAGAGATATTTTAACAATTATTAAAATCGAAACGATTGAAATATCGAAAATAAGCGAGAAAAATATGATTTTCTCGTGAAAAAAATAACAGGAACGCAAATTAATAAAAAAAAATTAAGGCACAATGATTATTTTTCGAGTTATTGTTGGTATGACGGAGAAAAAATCCCGTTACCAACGGTGGTTCCGTTGGTTCTTCTTTTTTTCTTTTTCTTCGTACCGGTTATATAAGTGAATTAGCAGGTTGTTGTCGATCGAGTTCTTCGCACCCTCCTGAATCTAAGCAAGGTATTAATTAAAAGTAGCCACGCCCTCAGCGTACTCGGTAATTGACTCGTGATCAACGAACCCAAACGAACCCACGGAGAATCCTTGCCTCAGAGTCATAATGGTGTATCAACTATTTACAATTGTAATTAATAAGTCCTCGGGTCTCATTACCAATACGGAATATATGAGACGATGAAATAAATGACTTTTGCAAATAAATCGGGTACAACCCGAGATCCACCTGAAATCCGGAGAGGAATCTCTAACAAATCCCGATCGGGGCTCGACCGAAAGCGGGGACACCCTAGCAAATTTCTCCACGGAAAAGGATACGGTCGACGTCAAATATCTTTTCAGGAATATGAAATTTCACAAAACACTTTTAAACGTACCTCATGAAATGTATTAATGAATAAAAAAAAACCCGAACCAAATTTGAAGGCTCACATACCCCTTATAAAGGTTATATGGTGAAAAAAAAATTAAATTATTGATTTCATATTTTTTATTAACTCTTCAACTTAGAGAAAAAAAAATTGAAAGTTTTTTTTTAATAATATTAACATTATAAACGTGTTTTTCTCCAAACTATGTTTTTAGACAGTGTCAGCGCGATAACTCAGTCAACTTTTAATATTTTTCAACTTTGATTTTTTTAAATCTTGATAATTATTTTTTCTACAGTCTGAAGAGAGTTTTTTTTTAATTTTTTCGTTGGACAACTTTTTATAAATTATTAAACACTAATTTTCTTTTAAATTGCACACTAAAGTTTGAAATACTGTTATTTCGTTGTCTTTGAAAAAACAAAAAATTCCTTCCGTCAGACTATTACTACTACATTATTTTACTGGATTCTTTTTTTTTTTCGAAAGTTCGATAATTTTTGGTGAAGTTATAATGTCGACAAGAAGCCGCCATGGTTTTCCTCAGTAGTCCATTTATATCCGTAAATAATAATGTTAATATTGTTAAAAAAATTTTTCAATTTTTTTTCTTATAGTTGAAAAGTTAATAAAAAATGTGAAATGAACAATTACATTTTTTCCTCACCGTATAACCTTTGCAATAATTTTTCAAATTTACTCGATTTTCAGTGTGAGCCCTCAATGAGTAATTATCAATATGAGATTTCGCGGAATTTACCTATTTTTCGAAACAACAACAAACATCGATTGGTTTCCATGAATTTCTATCACTACTACCATTATTTTACTAGATTCTTTTTTATTTTCGAAAATCCGATAATTTTTGGTGAAGTTGTGATGTCGGCACGATAACTCAATCAATTTTTAACATTTTTTAACTTTTTTCTCTTTCTAAATTTTGATAATTATTTTCTCTATAGTCTGACGAGAGTTTTTTTTAATCTTTTCGTTGAACATTTCTTTATAAATTATTAGACCTTAATTTTTTTTTTATATCGCATATTAAAGTTTGAAATACTGTAATTTCTTCATTTTTGAAAAAACAAGAAAATTCCCTCCGTCAGACTATTACTACTATATTATTTTACGAGATTCTTTTTTATTTTTCGATATTGGATAATTTTTGGTGAAGTTGTGATGTCGAAAAGGAGGCGCCATGGTTTTCCTCAGTAATCCATTTATAACCGTAAAAAATAATGTTAATATTGTTAAAAAAAATTTTTAATTTTTTTTCTTATAGTTGAAAAGTTAATAAAAAATGTGAAATGAACAATTACATTTTTTCCTCACCGTATAACCTTTGCAATAATTTTTCAAATTTACTCGATTTTCAGTGTGAGCCCTCAATGAGTAATTATCAATATGAGATTTCGCGGAATTTACCTATTTTTCGAAAGAACAACAAGCATTGACTGTTTTCCGTAAATTTCCAACGAGGCGAATTTTCGTCCGCTGTTTTTTTTCTATCAAAGAATACAAAAAAATTCATAAAAATGAAATTAACGTCAGAACTGGTAATGCACAAAAGGACAATGCGTTTGCCTGTCCGGAATATTTCGACAAAGTTAGCCATTTAAAACATTAAGTTAGTAGTCTGGTAACTTAAGTCGATATTCATGTTTTTTTTGGCGGGCGTTTTTTCGTAGGAAAATAAAAATGAATCGTTTTGGATATTTAGGATGTTTTTATTTACATATTAAAGATACGAAAAAAAATTTTTGGAAAAAATTTAATAGTTTATTATTACTATTATTATTGGTCGAAGTTGGCAGCTCGAAAAGAAAGCGCGTGGGTGGCCCCGGTGATTTTGGCTCGTGATGTTATCTGAAATCAAAAATTCTTGATAATTCTTAATCTACAGTCATGTCATTCTGGTCGGAACTACTGAAATTAAATTTCACGGATAAATAACAAAATGGCGGACTTTGGAAAAAAACGTCCTTTTCCATTTTGTCATTTATCCATGAAATTTAACTGCTGTAGTTCCGACCAGAATGACATGTCTATAGATTAAGAATTATCAAGAATTTTTTATTTCAGATAACATCAAGAGCCAAAATCACCGGGGCCACCCACGCCCTTTTTTTCGAGGTGCCAACTTCGATCAATAATAATAACAATAATAAACTATAAAATTTTTTCAAAAAAATTTTTTTTCGTATCTTCAATATGTAAATAAAAACATCGTAAATATCCAAAACGATTCATTTTTATTTTCCTACAAAAAAACGCCCTCCAAAAAAGCCATGAAAATTGGCTTAAGTTACCAGACTACTACCTCAACCACATCATCATTTTCTTTCCTTTTCAGGATATATTTTTCGTTTCCATTACTTTTGGGTTACCCAAAGCGGATCAAGGTATTTTTCATTGCGATTGGATAAGACAAGAAGCGACGGTCGAGGCTGGAAAAAAAAAGTCCACCCACGCACGAGTGCAGTGGACTTTTGGAGCGCGTGCACTCGGGGAGCCTCGGGGGCTCTCAGGGCTTGCGAAATTTTAATTTGGCAAAGGAGGAAGACGCGAAAAAAGAACGAAAAGAAAAAAAGCGATATTCACGAGGCGAGCGAACGACCGAGCTTCTCGCGACGATGATAAAGCGGTCGGAAGAAGAGAACACGTATGCATATGCTCGTGAAAAATATATATAAGCGCGGGCGCGTGTACGAGCATCGCGAAAACGGAAAAGAAAAAGGACACAAAAGTGGGAAAAAAAAAAAGAAAAAAAAACGTGCGAGAGAGAGAGAGTGGAGAAACGAACGAGTGTGCGACGTCGACGGGGCCGATAACTCGCTTTTCCGAGTCGTTAACCCTGTGTCGAGAAGGGAAGGCGCGAAAGGGGATTTTGGGAGGGCGCAAAAACCGCCTACGGGCGTCTGGTGTCTGACGAAATTCTTTCCTTCCACTCCTTACTCACTCTTCGTCCGCTTCCACTTCTTCTTTTCAATTTTTTCATTTTTTTTCTTCTTCCTTCAATATCGTATCGTAATTATTATTCCGTTAATTGTTTTATTTTTTGTTTATTATTTGCCTTTTGTTCTACCCGCGCCGAGTTCCTTCATCGAGCAAAATTGCCGTCTCTCTTGTCACGTACCGAAAGAACGGAAAATCATAAAATAAATAATGACGACGAGAGAGGAAAAAGAAGAAAAAAACGTATCGGTGGATAAAAAAAGAATTCGTTGTTGGAAACGAATCAAAATTGTTGACGCTCGCCACCTTCGTCCGCTCCCACGCAATATATTTTATTTATATTTTTTTTTTCGCGAGGTCGTTGGACCGTTGAAGAGTGGAAAAAAAAATCGAACTCGATGTATATACGAGGCGAAGCACAACGACCTGAACCCGGAGGACACGACCTATAATCTCGTTTTTTTCCGCGAGCTGAGCTGCAAGAATGGCGCGGGGGACAGCCAAAAGGACACGGTGAGAGCAGCAAAAGGAGGCGCATTAACCTGCGACTGAGAGGACACGGCGGCATTAACCTGCACGTCTGTTCGCCTCTCGTGAGGACAGGGACCTCAAACCCTGTGCAACAGTAAAGACACATAGAGAGACAGAGAGAGAGAGAGAAGGGGAAAAAATGGGAGAGGAGATCCTCGAGAGAAGAATAATCGAAAGCAGCAAAAATCCGATTTATCATCTTGACCATTTTCGTTAATGTTCACGACTGGCAGGCGACGAGCATATTTTTTTAATTTTTTCTTTTTTCGCAATCAACAATGGGATTCATTCAAAATTATTTTCCCGACGGAATTATTACAAAAGCGTTATGGCGTAACGAAAAAAAATTTATTGTTTTCTCTTCGCGTTATTGAGCGTCAGCCTCGTTAATTTCATTCAGTAAAAATTCTTCGGTCCAATCTTATCGTTAAACTTTGGACCGACGAACCTTTTTTTCATATTTTTCTTTGTTCAATTTTACAAACTTTATCAACGGAGAATCCTCGGAATTGTAGTGGTATTAAAGGAGCAACGAATGTCGTAAATTTAGGAATGATATTTTCAGAGGATTCTTTATTATCGTATAATAATTCTGGAATCGTGTTCAATGCTTTTCGAAACGTCTGGTGATCCATCAATTTTTGCGACTCGGCTGCGAGTGGAAAATAATTGAAAATTCGTTACAATCATTATTTTTAAAGCTAAACGTACCGGCACATAAGAAGTCATTTGATTCCTTATGAAATGAATGTTGATTTTTAAAAAAATTCTTTATTATCGAAGGACAATAATTCGAAACATAAATTCTGATTTCTAATAAAATAATTCTAATGAAATAAAGAAATTTACAGAGAGTCAGATGAGCGAGAGAAATAACGATGAATGTACGAATTTAAAGTAAATTTGGAAAGGGATCGTTTGTTTGGTTTGTTTGGTGCGTTTAGTGTTAAAGGGGGAAATAGGTTTAGGACAGCGTTTTCTCAATGATTTTCATGAATTTTTTTATAGTATAAAAAATGAATATAATTTATTGAAACTTTGAGAATATTTTATACATATATTTAAGTATATACTATAAAATTTTTGAAGAATTTCCTTGAAAAACACCGAGGATATTAGCGACCCCATATTGCAGGTCACAATCAGACTCAGCATTTTGCGTACACTCTGGAGGCCGCAATTTTCATCTGAAATCAAACGAGGTTGGAATTTACTTTTATTATATATCTCTCTTCTATATGAACCTAAATGCTATCGAAAAAATATAAAATTGAATTTTTTACAGGGGTCAAAACGCAAAAGCATGATTTTTTGCCATTTTTTACAATTTTATTTGCAAAAAAAATATTATTTTAAATAATGATAATATTCCGATTTTAGGTTCATATAGAGCGCAATACTATGAAGAAAGTAACTGCCAATTTTCAAAACGATTGTTCGAAAACTTTTCGAACTAGTGTGTACGCAAGTTAAAAAATAGTCGTTTTCAGAAAAACGTGTTTGAAAAAATAGCAAAATGCTGAATCTGATTGTGACCTACAATATGGGGTCGCTAATATCTTCGGTGTTTTTCGAGGAAATTCTTCAAAAATTTTATAGTATATACTTAAATATATGTATAAAATATTCTCAAAGTTTCAATAAATTATATTCATTTTTTACTACATAAAAAAAATTCATGAAAATCATTGAGAAAACGCTGTCCTAACCCTATTTCCACCCTTAATAGCTTATAACAATAGAACGAGTCGGAATTTTCATTTTTAATTTTGGGAACATATTTTTCAACAGTTTTACTAACAATTTATGAAATAAAAAAAATCGTTTTTTTGAACCGTCTAACCCTATTTCCGCCGTCGAAGAGTTTTTTCAGCACTCTAGAGTGCCGAAAAAATAGGCTTTTTGAGGATGTTTTTTTTTTCAGAAAAACTACAAGATAAATCAAGATTACAAAATAGGGTGTTTATCATACATATCAGTGACTGTATACAATCATTTTTTTGAAACGATTCAGTTTGAAATGGCGGCTGTTCAGCATTTTTTGCGATGACGTCTCCGTTTTTCCAGGGTCCACGGCCGGACAAACAGCTCCTGTAATTTTTGAATTATGATGAGCCAATAAATTTTTTTCGATTATATATAAGAACAGCTATAGAAGTACGTAGGATTTTTTTGATATATTGATTCTTGGCCAAATGGCGCACTTTAAATGTGAAAAATGGAAAATTTGCTAAAAAATCGTCAGAAAATTGTTAATAACAAATGAACTATTGAATATAAAAAAAAATCCTACGCACTTCCATAGACAATGTATTTTTCAAGATATATTCAAAATTTCAATTGAATCGGTTGAAAATTGTCTGAGTTATGTTTCCGGCCCGCTTGAAAAATGCAGATTTAAGATAAACGCTGCACAGCCGCCATTTTAAGATTTATCGCTTTAAAAAAATTATTGTATACAGTCACTGATATGTATGATAAACGCTCCATTTTGGAATCTCGATTTATTTTCTAGTTTTTCTGAAAAAAAATCCACAAAAAAGCCTATTTTTTCGGCTCATGGAGTGGCCTAACCCCTCAACGCATCATTTTTTACTGTTGTGACATTTTGTTGTACGGAAGTTTTTTAGAATGTTCAATTTCTCGTGAAACATTCGGTTATCGATCAGCTGCATTGTTTCGATGATTAGAAACCGATTGTTTCGTCAAAACGTTTTATCTCCACGAATTTAAATCAAATTATAATCCGGATGGCCCCGTATATAGGTGATGGTACACGAAATCGAGTTTATATAATTAATTTCATGCCGTTATCGAGAATATTGACGACATCGATAATCGTCCCGATCAGCTGTTCGCAATAAAACGTTTAACACCAATTTTTTCGTCTCACAGGTTGTCGTAAGTTAAAAAAACATTATCAAAATTCGATGCAATCCGTAAGGAATCACTGTTTTTTAAGATCGTGTATCACGGCAACGAGATAGGCAAAAAAATGGTTGTGCATTATTAAAAAATAAAAGAAATGTATCCCTTCGCCGAGATCTGTCACATTCCGGACCAAAAATAAAAAATTACCTCACTATCATGTGTCCTTAAGGTAGGGAATAAGGTTAGAAGGTTCAAAAAATCGATTTTTTTTAAATTTCATAAATTGTTAGTAAAACTATTGAAAAATATGTTCCCAACATTTTAAATGAAAATTCCGACTAGTTCTATTGTTATGAGCTATCAAGGGGGGAAATAGGGTTAGGACAGCGTTTTCTCAATGATTTTCATGAATTTTTTACAGTATAAAAAATGAATATATTTTATTGAAACTTTGAGAATATTTTATACATATATTTAAGTATATACTATAAAATTTTTGAAGAATTTCCTTGAAAAACACCAACGATATTAGCGATCCCATATTGCAGGTCACAATCACACTCAGCATTTTGCTATTTTTTCAAACGCGTTTTTCAGAAAATGACTTTGTTTGAACTTGAGTACACGCTAGTTTGAAGAATTTTCAACCAATCGTTTTGAAAATTGGCAGTTACTTTCTTCATAGTATTGCGCTCTATATGAACCTAAAATCGGAATATTATCATTATTTAAAATAATTTTTTTTTTGCAAGTAAATTTGAAAAAAACGGCAAAAAATCATGCTTTTTTGTTTTGACCCCTGTAAAAAATTCAATTTTTTATTCTTTTGATAGAATTTAGGTTCATATAGAAGAGAGGAATGTAATAAAAGTAAATTCCAACCTCGTTTGATTTCAGATGAAAATTGCGGCTTCCAGAATGTACGCAAAATGCTGAGTCTGATTGTGACCTGCAATATGGGGTCGCTAATATTTTATAGTACATACTTAAATATATGTATAAAAATTTTATAGTATATACTTAAATATATGTCTAAAATATTCTCAAAGTTTCAATAAATTATATTAATTTTTTATACTATAAAAAAATTCATGAAAGTCATTGAGAAAACGCTGTCCTAACCTTATTTTCTCCCTTAACTTCCGGCTCCTTCCTGCAATCGTTCGAGCTGACATTTTCGAAACAGAATTCTCGATTGATCAATCTACACAACGCGAAAGTTCTTAAGTCCCAATTGGCCTGGGATACACCATACCTGGAACCGCGTTGATAAAGCCAATGGAGAAGAAAGGTTCGGACTTGGACCAAAGTCAGAGTAAAATGAAGCCGAAAAAGGATCATGGAAGTGTCTTGGCATCGAGGAATATAGAAAGATCAGTGGTATATCTCAGCGAGAAGTGAGGCAGCGAGGGCGAAGAAAGACAGGGAGAGAAAAGAGTGAGAGGGAAAAATACGGGTGCGACTATTCTAGGAACGACGAGCGGAGGTTGTTGTTTGCGGGAGGAAGCGCCCGAGAGAGAGAGAGAGAACGAAGACTGTGCGCGAATCTCGGCGGCGTTCTCTCGCTCGGGATTTGAACCCGCGAGACCTTGGACTAACCATTGCCCTCGATGGCTATATATCCGCGACTTCAACTCGCCGGCTCGCCGGCCAGCGAGCAAAACGGAAAGCGAGAGAGAAGCCCGAGCAGCGAGGCAGAGAAGACCCAAGAGAGAGATGACGATGCAGCTGGACAAGTATTGCGCCAAACTGGCACTCCGATGCCTGGATTCATGTTCGTTCCGTTGAATTGCTCTTCACGGTCCTACCTGATTTCATTCCAACCCGAGAAAATAATTTCGCAATTATCTCTGTGAAATATAAGCGATTGAGTTTCCTGGTCCCTTTGAAAAGACAACATGTGTTTCGTTGGATAGAAAAGGCAGTAAAGAGTGATCGAAAGACTTATCATTCGGTTTATCCTCATCTACGGGTAGTGTCATGGTGGGACATCAGACAGGAGGAACCTAGTTCGAGAAAGATGAATAAGGAATCCCTCAAAGAGACATTTGTTGAGACGCGAAATTGTGGAAACATTTACATTGGCGTCGACCTCTGTCAGCAGAACTTGTTTCATGGCCTTGCACTTATTGTCCTTGTACGATGTCTGGTTGATTTCATGATGTTGGACGGTTTGTAGGGGATGGTTCCTAGTTTCCTAAGACTCGAAAACATCGGACCTTACTTTCGCGTAGATCCTGTCCGACCCGGACACCTTTAATGCACCGCACTTACAACGATGCCCAATTGGTTTTGTGGTGTTGGACATACATGCTGCCCAATTATAATAATGCCTGGTTGGGCTTCTAGCGTTGAATGGTTTCTGGCTTGCTGACACGGAATCATGGAAGAATTGATTTTTCCGGAGACTCTACTGGAACTTCTTCGATCCCCTTTTATGGACCACACTTATGATGATGCCTGGCTGGTTTCGTGATGTTGGATGGTTCCTAGGGGATGGTTCCTAGCTTCTTAAAACTCAGAATCATGTGAGAGCTTACGTTCGCGTAGACACTGCTAGACCAGCTTCCATCTTTTATGCACCACACTTATAACGATACCTGATTGGTTTTGTAGTGTTCAACATTCGCGCTAACTTTGCCAGAACTACTTCCATGGTCTGTTCTGTACTGCCAACTTATAACAATGCCCGGTTGGATTTCTAGCGTTGAGTGGTTCCTGGTTTGCTGAGACACGGAATCGTGAAATCTTCTTCTATCCCATTTTATGGACCACACTTATGATGATGCCTGGCTGATTTCGTGATGTTGGATGGTTCCTAGGGAATGGTTCCTAGTTTCCTAAAACTCAGAATCATGTGGAAGCTTACGTTCCCGTAGACACTGCTGGACCAGCTTCCATCTTTTATGCACCACACTTATAACGATACCTGATTGGTTTTGTAGTGTCCAACATTCGCGCAGACTTTGCCAGAACTTCTTTCATGGTCTTTTCCGTACTGCCAACTTATAACAATGCCTGGTTGGATTTCTAGCGTTGAGTGGTTCCTGGTTTGCTAAGACACGGAATCGTGAAATCTTCTTCTATCCCATTTTATGGACCACACTTATGATGATGCCTGGCTGATTTCGTGATGATGGATGGTTCCTAGGGAATGGTGCCTAGTTTCCTAAAACTCAGAATCATGTGGGAGCTTACGTTCCCGTAGACACTGCTGGACCAGCTTCCATCATTTATGCACCACACTTATAACGATACCTGATTGGTTTTGTAGTGTCCAACATTCGCGCAGACTTTGCCAGAACTTCTTTCATGGTCTTTTCCGTACTGCCAACTTATAACAATGCCTGGTTGGATTTCTAGCGTTGAGTGGTTCCTGGTTTGCTACGACACGGAATCGTGAAATCTTCTTCTATCCCATTTTATGGACCACACTTATGATGATGCCTGGCTGATTTCGTGATGTTGGATGGTTCCTAGGGAATGGTTCCTAGTTTCTTAAAACTCGGAATCATGTGAGAGCTTACGTTCGCGTAGACACTGCTGGACCAGCTTCCATCTTTTATGCACCAGACTTATAACGATACCTGATTGGTTTTGTAGTGTCCAACATTCGCGCAGACTTTGCCAGAACTTCTTTCATGGTCTTTTCCGTACTGCCAACTTATAACAATACCTGGTTGGATTTCTAACGTTGAATGGTTCCTGGTTTGCTAAGACACGTAATCACGGAAGAATTGATTTTTCCGGAGACTCCACTAGATCTTCTTCCATCCCCTTTTATGGACCACCCTTATGATGATGACTGGCTGGTTTCGTGATGTTGGATGGTTTCTAGGGAATGGTTCCTAGTTTCCTAAAACTCGGAATCATGTGGGACCTTACGTTCACGTAGACACTGCTGGACCAGCTTCCATCTTATCTGCACCGCACTGATAACGATGCCTGTTTGATTTTGTGGTGTTGAGCATTCGCGCGGACTTTGCCAGAACTTCTTCCATGGTCTTCTCCAAACAGTCCATTTATAATAATGCCCGGTTGGTTTTCTGGCGTTGAATGGTTCTTGGTTTGCTAAGACACGAAATCATGGGGCATTGATTTTTCCGGAGACTCTACTGGAACTTCTTCCATCCCCTTTTATGGACCACACTTATGATGGCGCCTAGCTGGTTTCGTGATGTTGGATGGCTCCAGGTGAATGATTCCTGACTCGCTAACCCTCGAAATAATGGAGGGGTGAGCTCTGCCGGACGTTCTTCCATCGCCTTTTACACAATACACTTATAATGATGCCCGGATGATTTTATGATGGGACGTCGGACACGAGGAAACTCCTTGAAGACTGGAAGGTTCGATAGGAATCCGGAAGCCGCAACATAGTTATTCCGTTACTGAGACACGAGCTAATGAAAGGGTTTACATTCACGCGAACTCTGCCAGTCGTTTTAACATCGCTTTTTACACACTACACTTATAACGGTGCCTGGCTGGTTGCGTTGTTTTTTATCGCTGGTTTCACTCCTACCCGATTCAATGCCTTTCAGCATCCCCATATCAAAACTTCTAATTTATGAGACTCGAAAATTGGATGGAGTCTTCGTCTTCTTCTTCGACTTTCTTCACTTCAAATTCTGCATTAACCAGTCCAATAAGTCCCTAAAAACTGAACGTTACTCCAACCATTTTTCGATTGCGAAGTTTATGTTTATTCCTTTGAAATAAATATTTATGTTTATGAAAAAAAAGTTTATGTTTATTCCTTTGAATGAAAATACAACAATTCAAAATCTGTCATTCAGGAAATATTCGCGTCGACATTTTATTTTCCATCTCATACCGCACAATGCGCCACGGAAAATTAGGTGGATCAGAATAAAAAATTGATTTGCCCCTAATTTTATTCTCGTAATAAATTTAAACGATAATTATGCCACTCCATCGGTTACGGTACTCGGAAGATCACGATTAACGATGCCCTAAACACAAATTATCCAAATCCAAATCGACGCTTTTTTTTACTCCATCAACGTGACAATACGAGACACACGATGAATGAATTTTTTTTCTTTTAAGATATCTTTAGACTTCATTAAAATGATAATGAAACCACTCCATCAGCCACGGTACTCTAAAGATCATTAATGATGCATCCAAAATGGTTGGTTATCCCGTATTGTGTCCGTCTGGATCGTCTATGCGAATAGTAAAAAAAAACTATCGTCAGATTGTATAAAAACGTCGGACAGTTGACTATGACACAAAATGATTAATGGTGAATAAAGACTTGTTATTGGCATTAAGGTATCGATGACTTGCAACAGAGACAGGCTCTCGGGACAAATTCATCACCCAACGAAAAAAAAATAAAAGAAATATAAGAAAAATTTTAATCGTGAACAACGTCGATACGCTTCGAATAGAATTCACGTAACGCTTCTATACATATACTCTTGGTCGAAGCTTCGAGTTCTCACAGTGGGAAGGTCACCCTTCGGGAGAATTTCGCCGATATTAAAATATATCAGACCGCGAAGAGGCGAGACGACGATGCTGTGGATCGTACGAGAGTAAACAGCGCGAAGCGTCTACTATCCGTGGGCGGGATCGGATAAAAGCTATTTTTTTTTCTGGCCAGCTTTCAAGTTCAAGCATCGAAATTTGTTTTTTTTTCTTTCTTGTTTCTCGACTCCCTTTCTCCCGGCCCTGGTCACTTTTACTCTCGATAAACCCTCTCGACTATTATCGATTCGAATCCCCGACCTTGCGTAAGAGATGACACCGAGAGCCAAGTTGTTATGACGAAACGCGAGACGAAATCGAATCCAAACAAAAACTCCGAGGAGTCAGTTGTTGCTTTGTTTTTTTTTCTCTCGTCGATACTCTCCACCCATTCGATATTTATCCTCACTCGGACACGAGAGGAACTCTCGAATAAGAAAAAAACAATTAAACATGACGAGTAAGAAAAAAAAACGAGAATGAGTAACGAGACGTAATTAATTCATTCACGTGCCGTTGCTCTCAATGTTGTCGATGCGCATGGGTGAAAAAAATAAATAAATGAGAAAGAAGAAAAGATTCGAAGTGCGCTGTACCCATCGAGAGCTCGGACGATGCAATCGCTCGAAAACAAATGGATGCACTTGGCTGGAGAGGTAAGACCAGCCATATAATTCATGATTCGACGTTCGAGCTCTGAATACACACTGCTCAGAACTTATATATGCTAGTCTTCTTTTTCTCTTTCTTTTTAAAAGCGGATAGTCTCCCGCGCTACAGTCTTGCCTTATAGCCAGTGGAGTGGGAGTTCTACTGCGAGAGTCAACGGCGCTCGAAGCCACCTGGCGGATTTCTGACGTACTGTAGCGGAGAGTGGAGCTCTTCGTGCTGCGTTTTCTTTCTTGTTTTAAACCATAAGGAAATGGCTTTTTTATCAGTTAATGAGAATATCTTTAGGTTTGTCCAATACTAAATGTCATCGAGTTTCTTATTCAAATACGAGAAATATTAAATATGAAAGATTATAGTGTGACCACATTGATTTTACGGATTACTGCGTTCTTCATAGCGTAGAGCTTACCGTATAGATGTTTTTTTTTTTTTTTAATTCACTTACCGAATCTGGAGTTACTATTGTTTTAACATTTTATTTTCTCGCCGCAGTTCTTTTTCGTATAGCATATTTTTTATTACGGATCATGGGGCTAGGAAACAATCATGATCAATTTCATGGTCCTGTAAAATCATGTAAGAATTCCGTCAGATCCCATACTATTCTTTAAGAATCCTGCAGGATCCGAGCTGGCTACAGTTAGAAATCCAGTCGGGAATCCCTACTGAAATCCAATTTACAAGCGTTTCCGCGTTGGGATCCGATCGGATACCTGATCGGATCCCTACCAGAGAGTAGGGATAAACACACGGATCCAACTGGATCCCTACCGCAATTTCTGCACGGAAGACCGTTGCCGCGCCATAAAATGTCACTTCATGAAACCTCATGTTCCAAAATAAAGTTTATTGCCCGGACGTTGTTTTTTTTCTCGTTAATAATTACTTAAAATCTGGTATCACAAAAATTTGAATCATTTCCGGAATTCAACGATTTATCTTCGAGTTCCGTTCGACTCATCAGTCATCACGACGCACTTCACGACATTATTACGTTTCGGCTAATCATTTATGGATCTCTAAAAGAATATGGTTAAACGGTGTCCAGCAAAATTTTTGTCTCCAGAAAAAAAAATACTGTGGGAATGAAGCAACGGAAAAAAATCATTCGCAAAAATCAGTGTGATACACCGGTCAGTGGTTAGCGAAAAAAATAAATAAATAAAAATGAATTCAACCGAATATCTCGCTAGTGTAAACTTCATCGGAAGCGAGTATCTGTGGAGGCCTCCTAAAGCAAAATTTTTAACGTCCTTTATTCCTTTTCGTTCGCGCGTCCACACTCGTCCCAAAGCCATAAAAACTAATTAAGTCTTGACAACTGGTGTAACGAACGAATACAATTCCGCGAATAGAAAAATCCGGCACGTAATGACAGTGGGATACAATGTGTCAGGTTGTTTTTCGAGATTTGCTTCAGTTCAAAGATTTTTATTTACTTTTTTTATCGTTTCTCACGGGGATTCCGAAAATAACAGAAAAAAAATGTAAAAAATCTTTCGAGACAGATTGCTACAAAGAGATATAAAGCTCGAGAGAAGATTTAGGAGGATAATAACGATACGGGTATAAAATTCGCGCGGGAAGATTTACATTAGGAATAATAAAATTTGTCAAGACACCAATTATTCGTAGAGCACATATCGCGAGCAGGAGAAATCTTCGTGATCGGATGGACAATGTGACGGAGAATAAGATGGAAATTTCCGCGGGTAAATTTACCCAAGTATGTAATAAAAATGGGATGAAGTGGGTTCGCGTGTTTAAGGGGTATGGCCACGGTAGCGGGTTTGAAATCATGTGCACATTTAACTATTTTTTTTGTATGAAAAAGTGATCTTATTACTTTAATAAAGGTGGAGAGTATGTTTGTTCGAACGCTCTAATCTCAGGATATACTGATCCGATTTGAAAAATTCTTTTTGCATTAAATAGCCCGATTATTCAGGTAGGCTTTACGCTATATAACTTTATACTATGACCCTAATCTTACTTCTTAATAACTATAATAAAGCTGGAAAGTTTATTTATATGTTTGTATGTTTGTTCGAACGCGCTAATCTTAGGAAATAATAATCCGTTTTGGAAAATTCTTTTTGCATTAAATAGCCCGATTATTCAGGTAGGCTTTACACTATATAACTTTATTCTATAACCCTAATCTTACTTTTTTATTACTATAATAAAGCCGGAAAGTTTATTTATACGGTTGTATGTTTGTTCGAACGCGTTAATCTCAGGAAATACTTATGCGATTTGAAAAATTCTTTCTGCATTAGATAGCTCGTGTATTCAGGTAAGTTTTAGGCTATATAACTTTATGATATGACCGTAATGTTACTTCTTAATTACTATAATAAAACTGGAAAGTTTATTTATATGTTTGTATGTTTGTTCGAACGCGCTAATCTCAGGAAATACTAATCCGATTTGGAAAATTCTTATTGCATTAAATAGCCCTATTATTCAGGTAGGCTTTACGCTATATAACTTTATTCTATGACCCTATTTTTACTTCTTACTTACTATAATAAAGCTGGAAAGTTTATTTCTATGTTTGTATGTTTGTTCGAACGCGTTAATCTCAAGAAATACTAATCCGATTTGGAAAATTCTTATTGCATTAGATAGCCTGTTTATTCAGAAAGGCTTTACAACATATAACTTTATGCTATGCCCCTAAGGAGCGGCGATGGCGCGTTGAATCAGGGGGTGGCAATTTAGCGCGTGTGAAACCGCGCGGCACAGCTCGTTCATTTATAAAACTAATTACACATCTCTTTAGTATAAATATCAAGCTAATAAAAAATATTTTTTTTGTTATACAAAATGGCTGACTACTGCTATTTGCTTTTGGTATCTTTTTTTTTTGAGCCGCTCCGCGGTGTGACATTTAGCATCCACAATTTTTCACCTAGAACAAAACAAAAATTCTCGTTAATCTACATCAGAATACCTAGAGAATAACGTACGGAATTTCGGATTAATTAAAAACTCCCCATTGTACGAGCAGTTTCATACGAAAGTTTTCACCGGAAATTCACCGTTTAAGTTCAAATGCCTACAATATCCGAATAAACCAATATTTTTCAAATTCCGTACGTACTTCTCCAGGTATTCTGATATGAATTAACGAGAATTTTTTTTTTTGTTCTAGTTTAAAAATTGTGGATGCCAAATGTCACGCCGCGGAACGCCTCAAACCAAAAAGACACCAAAAGCAAACGACAGTAGTCGGCCATTTTTTATAACAAAAGAAACAAAAAAATAATATTTTCTATCAGCTTGATATTTATACTAAATAGATGTGTAATTAGTTTTATAAATAAATCGCTTTTTACTTGAAAAAAAAATTGTTAAATGTCCACACAAAAATTGTTAAATGTAAATAGATGTGTAATTAGTTTTATAAATAAATCGCTTTTTACTTGAAAAAAAAATTGTTAAATGTCCACACGATTTTATACCCGCTATCGTGACGATAGCCCTCAACGGATGACTCGACTTATCGGGTCCATTCAAGGACGGATTCTTTATTTATTTTTATTTTTTTGATTTTCCTCAATTCCAAGATTCGATCTTCTCAACCTTCGTTATTAATTATAATTCCGGTAACGCGAACCATTGGCCTCGAAATTATGCCAAGCGGTATAAAAAATAAAAAATAAAATAACACACCCCTCCGTCTCCTCAAACCACTTTCGACTCGTTCGACAAAAACCGACCGAACCGCGGATAGAAATAGAAGAATCTCGTTTTCGTTAATAAAAAAAAATACACGCGTTACACGAGAACCCTTGGAATCGGTGGGGCCTAAATTCGCGTTACTCCGAATGAGAAATAATTCATAGTTACGCCCGTTTGTTTGATGAGCCGACGAACGATTTATAAATATTCACGATTCTTGGAAAAGGTACGTGCTGGCGCCACATAATATCGCGTCTCGTATTCTGATGATATCGAGTAGATAGCGATATCTATAGAAACGTAAAATAAATCTATTGATGTAGAAAAATATATATATGTGTACATATAACTAAAAGAAGTATGAACGAGTTATGGTGACTTCCGAGAAAACGAGCTAGATCGAGAAAAATATTTAGAGATTTCTAGTGATCGCGCAATATTTCTCCCTCTCTCTCTCTCTCTCTCATTCTCGCTATCTCTCTCTCTCTTGATGGGTAAAATTTAGCAGTTTTGACTGCCCGCTAATTAATGGGTAACCGGCGGTCCAACGAGATGACTAAGCCAAACGGTACACATGGATGTAAACAGATCGGTCATTCCACCAATTCTCACCTAGCCTTCCGCCACCAAATTTTCATTTTCGTCTGTCATTTTCACATCTGTTTGTACACGATAAGAAGTGATGCTGTAGCAAGTTACAGCGCTTTGAGGTTGTAGTCTGGTAACTTAAGCCGATTTTCATGTCTTTTTTGGAGGGCGTTTTTTTGTGGGAAAATAAAAATGAATCGTTTTGGATATTTAGGATGTTTTTATTTACATATTAAAGATACAAAAAAAAATTTGTTTGAAAAAATTTAATAGTTCATTATTGTTATTATTATTGATCGAAGTTGGCACCTCGAAGTTGGCAGCCCGGGTCACAACTTTTTTTCTACCGAACCGATTGCTTTCAAATTTTAACAGGTTACTCTACACACTTATAGTTCTCGTCGGAACCACCGAGAAATTTTTTTACCCCTAACTTTTTATTTTACAACCCCTTCTTCGCTAAAATAAAAGGACTGTAGCAAAGAACGGGTTGTAAAATAAGAAGTTAGGGGTGAAAAAATTTCTCGGTGGTTCCGACGAGAGCTATATGTGGGTAGAGTAGCCTGTTAAAATTTGAAAGCAATCGATTCGGTAGAAAAAAAGTTAGGATCCGGGCTGCCAACTTCGAGGTGCCAACTTCGATCAATAAAAATAATAATAATAAACTATTAAATTTTTTCAACAACATTTTTTTTTGTATCTTTAATATGTAATTAAAAACATCCTAAATATCCAAAACGGTTCATTTTTATTTTCCAACAAAAAAACGCCCTCCAAAAAAGACATGAAAATCGGCTTAAGTTACCAGACTCCTACCTTAACTACATTCGTTCTCGAGTTATGTTTTTTTTTTAAATTTATTTCGATGCATAACAAAATATACTTTCATTTGTTATTTTTCAATTCCGACACCGGACGCTTAAAAAAAAATGTAGATACGTTTTCGCACGTGAAAGAGTCAACATTTTTCGACAAAAATTGTAGCCAAACTGTGGGGGTGCTTTTTACCTCTTGAAACTCAGTGTTTTGACAAAAGTTGCTCTTTTCAAAATTCCCCATAAGGAAATTTGATGGATGGTTTTTTTCTACTCAAAGTTCGTATATTATTTCTTCAAATACTGAATTTTATTGAGTTGGACGGCCATGGGATGACAATTGAATTAAGGGGGAAATAAGGTTAGGACAGCTCAATGATTTTCGTGAATTTTTTTATAGCATAAAAAATCAATATAATTTATTGAAACTTTGAGAATATTTTATACATATATTTGAGTATATACTATAAAATTTTTGAAGAATTTTCTTGAAAAACACCGGGGATATTAGCTACCCCATATTGCAGGTCACGATAAGACTCAGCATTTTGCGTACATTCTGGAAGCCGCAATTTTCATCTGAAATCAAACGAGGTTGGAATTTACTTTTACTATATGTCTCTCTTCTATATGAACCTAAATGCTATAAAAAAAAATAGAAAATTGAATTTTTTACAGGGGCCAAACCAAAAAAGCATGATCTTTTGCCATTTTTTACAACTTTATTTGCAAAAAAAAAATTGTTAAAAATAATGATAATATCCCGATTTTAGGTTCATATAGAGCGCAATACTATGAAGAAAGTAACTGCCAATTTTCAAAACGATTGGTTGAAAACTTTTCAAACTAGCGTGTACGCAAGTTCAAAAAAAGTCGTATTCAGAAAAACGCGTTTGAAAAAATAGTACCAAGGAAAACAAGCAATATGGGATCGCTAATATTTTATAGTATATACTTAAATATATGTATAAAAATTTTATCGTATATACTTAAATATATGTATAAAATATTCTCAAAGTTTCAATAAATTATATTCATTTTTTATACCATAAAAAAATTCATGAAAATCATTGAGAAAACGCTGTCCCAACCCTATTTCTCCCCTTAATGGCTTATAACGATAGAACGAGCCGGAATTTTCATTAAAAATTTTGGGAACATATTTTTCAATAGTTTTACTAACAATTTATGAAATTTAAAAAAAATCGATTTTTTGAACCGTCTAACCCTATTTCCTCCCTTAAAGGTTCAATTTTTTTTCTGTACTTCTTTGAAATGCCATATGTTTTTTTTTTCGAAAAGTTTACGTCAAATTGACGTAAAAACCTATAGTAATTCTAGTTACGACCAGTAGTTTTCAATTTTGGATATAAGGGATCACATACCCCTGAAATTTCAGAATATCGATTTTTTTTACAGATATTTATTCTTTATACTTTTAAGAATTCTTAAAAAAAAAACTTATACAAATTTCACCCCGTTACAAATTTATAGCAACAAATGTGACCAGACATCGTGTTCACGTTGTACCTGCCAGAAAATTGAAACGCGCTTTTCTCGAAACTATGTTTTAAGACAGTGTCAGCACGATAGCTCAGTCAATTTTTAATATTTTTTCACTTTTTTCTACTTTAAATCTTGATAATTATTTTCTCTATAGTCTGACTAGAGGTTTTTTTAATTTTTTGGTTATACAATTTTTTACAAATTATTAAACTCTAACTTTTTTTTAAATCGCATACTAAACTGTGAAATACTGTAATTTCTTTATGTCTGAAAAAAAACATTCCCTCCATCAGACTATTGCTACTACATTATTGCACTAAATTTTTTTTTATTTTTGCAGATTGGTTCATTTTTGGTGAAGTTACGATGTCGACAAGGAGACGTCATGATTCTCATCAGTAGTCCATTTATACCTGTAAAAAATAATGTTAATGTTTAAAACAAAAAAATTTTTAAATTTTTTTTCTTGTAGTTGAAAAGTTAATAAAAAATGTGAAACCAACAATTTAATTTTTTTTTCACCATATAACCTTCATAATAATTTTTCAAATTTATTCGGTTTTCAGCGCGCGCACCGGTACGTGAGCCCTTAATAGTATTTTTTTAAATTTGTTCAACACAATTCATGCTTTTGCAATTTTGTTTTTAGTATTTCTTTCTTCGGCAACTTTAGTCAAATTGACGTAAGAAAGGTTTTATAGCAATTCTAGCTACGAGCAATAATTTTCAAAGTGTGTATTTTTGTAATTTTTCCCAATGCTTGCAATATCGTGTTGATTTTAAATTTCCTATTTTCTCGAAGGCGCAATACTGCGAATTGATTTTTGTCAATAGCAAATAAACATAATTCACCAATTTCTTTTCAGTGTCCATTATCAAACGTATTCAAAGTTGGACGCAACGTTGATATCTGTGAAAAAAAAAAGAGAGTCCATGTGCCATGGAAGTAAGAACCGTACTGGTAATTCAGCGCAAGTGAGTGGCCGGGCTTTCGTCCGCTTCTTCGGTCGTTATCCACGGTGCTCGCGACCCGTTTACACCAAGGATCATTCACCGGACCATAACGCAACGAGCCTGCCTCGAGGTTAGCAACAGAAAAAAAAAAACAAGCAAATAACCAAAACGGATTTTTCATCGCTGCCTACGCGCATATTTCAACGATAATATATTCGATTGCAAGAGATACTACGCGCTATGTGGCGCGCGTGCGATAAATCGGTTTAGTCGCAATCGTTCGAGCTTCGCAATGACACTCGGTACGTTGAGACCAATTTCGTAAATATTTGGCCATACGGCAATATTTATTTTTGAACGATTTTTATAATACCTGTCGCGACTACGAGAACACAGATTACCGAACGATCGGAATGGACAAACGTACTCACCGACGTTTACAAAACGATTTTACAAAAATTGACTCATCTAAAATTGGTCCCGGTAAATTGGCATTCAGAAAAATGGCCCCCGCAAAAATCGCCCAAAATTAATGGCGGCGAGGTTCAGACCAGCGACTAGGGGAGTGGGGAGGCGGAGGACGGTTGTAACATTATTTTATAATGTTACCATATTGTGAGTGAACTAAAAAATATGGGAACAAGCAGGACAAAGAAAAAACCAAAATGCATCTGCGCAACGACTCGGGGAAAGCAAAGAAACTCGAACGAACCGAAAAAAGATAAAAAAAAAGGTAAAATAATCATACGGAGGAGGGACTGCCGCCATTGGAACCAAGCGCTATTCATTTGGTGGCCATTTTTTTGGGACCACTTATCGGGTGCCATTTTTCTGGATCCGCTTATCGGGTGCCATTTTTCTAGGATCAATTATCGGGTGCCATTTTTCTGGGACCACTTATCGGGTGCCATTTTTTCTAGGGCCAATTATCGGGTCCCATTTTTTCCGGGACCACTTATCGGGTGCCATTTGTTCTAGGACCAATTATCGGGTGCCATTTTTCTAGGACCAATTATCGGGTGCCATTTTTCTGGGATCACTTATCGGGTGCGATTTTTCTGGGACCACTTATCGGGTGCCATTTTTTTGGGACCACTTATCCGGTGTCATTTTTCTGGAACAACATATCGGGTACCATTTCTCTGGGGTCAATTGCTCGGGATCCAATATTCCTTTAACATGTCAAAAGGCTCTTCACGACGCTAAATTATTTTAACGTGAACAAATGCTCGACCATTGTCACTACGTAAAATCCCGTAAAAAAACGGAGACGTTGGCTAAACTTCCTGATGTATTTCTGCACGTATATTTGAATGATAAGACTTGGTAGTTTCGTGTGAGTAGCATGCACGAAGTGAATTCTCAATGCGGTGTAGTATCGCGAAATGGGTGCGGGGCGGCGGGGGCGCGGGAGGGGTGTACCGGACACGTTCTCCATTCTTTATTCGTTTACCGCGATGCTCAGTAACAACTTCTGCCTCCTGAGGTCTATAAAAATAAGGTTGAAGGCCCAGAGCGCGGCCGTAAAATCACGAGAAGAAACATAGTAACTTCGTAGAAGCTTCTTCTTCTTATTCTTCTTCTTCTTCTTCTTCTTGTAACGCGCAAATACTGTGAGCGTGGGTGGTGTTAAGCATAGCATCGAAGCTGCTGACCCGCGCAACATGCTAAATAAATGAGAATTTCCGAACATTCGTGAACGTGATACGAGGAGAGTCGAGCGTTGTCCTCTCGATGACCTTCCTCCATGTGTACAAACTATCGGATCGAGTTTGACGAGATTGTTCCCACGATGGAGCGCCGATGCGCCAAGGTCGGAATAACGAAGGTCAAAGTGAAAACATTGAGCGGCGTTCTTTATTGGTTTTACGTCTTAAATAAGATCGGAGATGCTGGTAAACGTTTCGACCCACTTAAGTCGGTCCCAAGTTCAAAGATTCGAAAAAAATGCACCACTACTAAAGCTCGAAGTTTATAGGTTATGAGAACTAATCATCGATGACTTTTGCAATCAATTATTCTCACATTGCCGCGGAAAATGGTCACGTCGTTTTCCAGCTGTAGACCATGAAGACAATCGGGTCACCCTCGAGCAATAATTCTGGAAATTCAGTAGTAAAGATCAGCTTCCCAATCTCTGATGTCCATAATCTTTGGCAGCCGACGAATGTGTGTTTATACAATTTTTTTATTTTGCCAGCAAAATAGTGGTACTCTACTCCATTAGAAGTAAGCTCAATATGAATAAAAAACGTTTATTTCCACTTTTCGTTAATTTTTCATTGTGGCAGACTCGAATCCTTTCCGGTGGGCCGATTCATCGTGTTCGATGGCACGAATTACTACGTAAAAGCTCGAAATACAAAGTGAAGTCCGCCCCACTAGCAAAACGAGTAAAATCGTAAGAATTGTTAATCATATTGGAAAAATCTACCGGAAGTTAACAATTAAGGAGTCCATGACAATTTGGAAGCTAAACTAAGACCTTGATTTTAAGAACATCGGTGTGCACCCTGCGTGCACTGCTTTTTAGGTTAAGTTATTATAAGATTATAAGAACGATATTAAGAACCGGAAGTTCTTATAATCGAGGCTGCTTAACCCTTCGCGGTCACACGTTCTGATCGTAACGCGCCCGGTCACAGGGGGGCACAATGACCCCAGCAATCTTCAAACAATTGCCACGTCGTCTGCATCGTTCAGAATGTCTTAAAAAAATTAAGGATGACAGTTTCAACCATGTAGAATGTGAAATGCACGGTAACATTTTTTTTTTCAATTTTTAACCCAGCAGAAAAAAATCATGAAGGGATCAATGCGTGAAAGAGACCATTTTTTACGAAAAAAAATCACAACTTTTACAATTTTTATTATTTTTTCGTAAAATTTTAGGGTGATACTCTTGAGGCATGATACTTTAAGGGGGGAAATAGGGTTGGACGGTTCAAAAAATCGATTTTTTTTTTATTTCATAAATTGTTAGTAAAACTATTGAAAAATGTTCCCAAAATTTTAAATGAAAATTCCGACTCGTTCTATTGTTATAAGCCATCAAGGGGAGAAATAGGGTTAGGACAGCGTTTTCTCAATGATTTTCATGAATTTTTTTATAGTATAAAAAATTAATATAATTCATTGAAATTTTGAGAATATTTGATACATATATTTAAGTATATACTATAAAATATTAGCGACCCCATATTGCTTGTTTTTCTTGATACTATTTTTTCAAACGCGTTTTTCTGAAAACGACTTTTTTCGAACTTGCGTACACGCTAGTTTGAAAAGTTTTCAACCAATCGTTTTGAAAATTGGCAGTTACTTTCTTCATAGTATTGCACTCTATATGAACCTAAAATCAGAATATTATCGTTATTTAAAATAATTTTTTTTTGCACGTGAAGTTGTAAAAAATGGTAAAAAATCATGCTTTTTTGTTTTGACCCATGTAAAAAAATCAATTTTCTATTTTTTTGATAGCATTTAGGTTCATCTAGAAGAGAGACATATAATAAAAGTAAATTCCAACCTCGTTTGATTTCAGATGAAAATTGCGGCTTCCAGAATGTACGCAAAATACTGAGTCTGGGGTCGCTGATATTTTATAGTATATACTTAAATATATGTATAAAATATTCTCAAAGTTTCAATAAATTATATTCATTTTTTATACTATAAAAAAATTCATGAAAATCATTGAGAAAACGCTGCCCTAAACCTATTTCTCCCCTTAAGGAAAAAAAGAACTCCATAGTGGGCGTTTGAAAAAAGCAAAAGAAGCAAGAGAATGAGAATGTTCCTTAGAATCGAACTCCTTAAAATCGTGGTCCTACTGTAAATATATTGTAGATTTAAGTGCGTAAGAATCACGAAATTGACTATCAGACCCGTCGAGCAGACTCGAGTCGAATGGTACCTAAGCTCGTGCGAATCATACGAAAAACCGTGCGATCAGACCTCCCGCTTATCTTTATTCCCCGTCGTCTTATTCTCGCGTCTGGCGTTACGCACGTATCATTCCGGATGTGTATATATAAACTGCGTTGAAAAGAAAATCGTGTAAGCCAATCCAGTGGATGGTGGTGATACACGATGGAAAAACACGAGAAAAGTAACGCAGAACTTTGACGCCTGGTTTGTGTATATAAACAATATAGATGCGCGAGCCGTATCCGTAATCGCGGCGAGAAACCACGCTTCGTGCCGCGAATTCACGAGGTTCTGGTGTGTTTTTCTTTTTCTCTTATGTGCGAGACACGAGAGAGTCTCACAGCCATCGCAACGGCGAAATAGCGAGAGGAAGAGAGAAAGAGCGAAATAGCCAGAGAGGCAGAAGCGCGAGCGCAGAGAGAACAGGCGTATAATAAAAAGTCATCGTGCCTGACCTCCCGCAACGACACACCATGCGCCTCATCCACTCCACTGTCCCTCGCTCCATCTCACACTTTTGCCACTGTCTCTCTCGAACCTCTGGTCTCTTCTTCGTGCGAGAACGTGGTCCGTTCGCGAAATACAACGCATGCGCGACCACTCGAACACTCGGAAAGAATCTTTCGAACGTTCGCAAGCAAGTTTTGACACGTTGCGTGGCGACCGAACCCACGACGAGCGATCGTGTGTAATGCCCACGCGCGATAGTCCCTTACCGGCGGTATATCGTACATTATTATACTTGTGTGCTTTCGGGGTCACTATATTGTGGTCAAGCACTTCCAACGCGTCTAGTAACGATATTTATACACCTCTTATTTGTCTATTCATGATTGTGACCGTATGCGCGTAACGAGCGAGTAATAGCGGCTGGATGAATTCGTATCGTGTGCTGAAAAACGCTGGAGGTAGACTGTACAGTGCCTGGACAACCGACGATCAGGGTGGTCCGATAATAGTATTTTTTCGTTGGTTCTTGGTCATCAAGATGCACAACGTGCTGCTGATCAACCCGCAAATTCTGTTCATTGAAAACGCATTCGGTTTGTCGCACCATTTACTGAATCAAGTTGAATTCCTTTTGGGTTTGATGACATCTGATGACCGACGTTACGGTCATACGTGTTTGTAGTATACGAGCTACAACGCAGACGTTCCAAATGAAATTTTACTCATTTTTTAGGCTAGGGACTTCAAGATTCCCATATATCTCGTGTGACATTCATATTGAAAAACTCCGACAGGGATACATCTAGGAATCCATTCGGAAATTTACGTAGTGTTTTTGGATGAATTTTTCATTTCGGTTGGATCCTCTCTCGACTTTCGGTTCCAGCATTATTCACCAATTGAATTTTATGGGCCAACCTCGATTCCCAAGTGTTCCAGAGAATCGCCAGGGTACCCAAATGGAGGATAGCCTGGCAGTCCAAGCTACCGTTCAGTGTCCCGGTCTTCCAGTCTTTCAGCCTTTCCAGTCTTCCAGTCTTTCAGACTTACCAGCCTTTTCAGTCTTCCAGTCTTTCAGACTTACCAGTCTTTCAGACTTACCAGTCTTTCAGACTTACCAGTCTTTCAGCCTTTCCAGTCTTTCAGCCTTTCCAGTCTTCCAGTCTTTCAGACTTACCAGTCTTTCAGACTTACCAGTCTTTCAGACTTACCAGTCTTTCAGACTTACCAGTCTTTCAGACTTACCAGTCTTTCAGACTTACCAGTCTTTCAGACTTACCAGTCTTTCAGACTTACCAGTCTTTCAGACTTACCAGTCTTTCAGCCTTTCCAGTCTTCCAGTCTTTCAGACTTACCAGTCTTTCAGACTTACCAGTCTTTCCAGCCTTACCAGTCTTTCAGCCTTTCCAATTTTTTAGCCTTTCCAGTCTTTCAGTTTTTCCAGTATTTCAGCCTTTCAGCCTTTCAAATCTTTGAGCCTTTCCAGTTTTTCAGCCTTTCCAGTTTTTCAGCTTTTCCAGCCTTTCAGCCTTTCCAATCTTTGAGCGGTTCCAGTCCTCCAGCCTTTCCAGTCTTTCAACCTTTCCACTCTTTCAACCTTTCCAGTCCTTCAGCCTTACCAGTCTTGCATCCTTTACAATCTTTCAGCATTTCCAGTTGTTCAGCCTCTGCAGTCTTTCAGTCATTGTTATCGATATTTTTTTTCAATGAACAAAGCAGTTGAACGCGAGTTAAGAATGATGTGAGTTGGACAAGGCAGTTGACACAAATGGGACTTGAGCATCGCTTGAAACCGTCCCAACAGCCTTGCGACTAATACGTAATGGGCCTTGTGCGGAGGGGGTAAAGTTGGCTCATCAAAGGGACCTTTATAGGAGTCTTTATGAATAAGACAAGTTCAAACTCCTTATGAATAAAACTTTTCTAATGGTCGATGAGCCTTAACAGAGGTGAGAGGGTAGGGGGCTTATGAGAATGTTTATAACCCGAATAAGTGACATCAGCATCATCCAAGTTGACTCACGGCTCTAAGGATAATCGCAAACGGCCTAGCGAGCAATCCGGAGGAGTGAAGATCCTCTTTACTCCGACAATCGACTATGAAGATACAGTAGCAGCTACCGGGTCCCGTGACTTCGCGATAATCATACGATATCTCGTAACTAACACGGCCGATGTGAAATGATCGCAAATAAATAATGGAACCATATACCCACGGATGCTATCTTCGTGGCGCCAAGACATTTCGATTTTATTCGCGCGCATAAATATTTAATAATATTTTATAACACATTTATAGTCCGTGCACACGGAGACGGGCAATTTCATCCAACCGGGCAATTCGATGCCAGGCCTCGCTTTACGTTTAAATCTATTTATACGTATTTCACACGTACTTATAGCAATGCCACTATAGTACGACAAGCTCGAACCGCGATCTTTCACGATTGCTGTTTGTGCGCCCTTGACGGGCTTTTGCCGGATTCTCGGAGATCCGCGATTATCTTCCTCACTCTTAAGTCTCTCTTTCTCTTTCCCTCTCTCCCTCTCTGGCTTTCAGACACAAGAGTACCTTAGTGAGGAGGAAGATATGGGGACCTCGACGGAAACCTCCTGAACATTTATTCACTCTGTGACGTAGGCGTGTTGGGAGTTGGGAGCCTTGCGTTCGTACAGCACGATCATAAACTTTCGTCGTCTTCTTCTTCTTCGTTCTTCTACACCCCCTTCCGACGCCCGCCCCTCCTGCCGCCCCAGCTCCCAAGAGAATTTAGCTCTGTACCGTGTGATGGTCTTTGCATCCACTCGCATCCGCGTTGTCCCCGAAGGTACCGCGAGTAATCATTCAGCTGAATTTAGTGGTGTTAAGTGGGAATAAACAACTGAAACGTTCGTAAATTTTAGTCCACATTATTGCGCGTCTGGTTTTTTTTTTTTTATTCTGGGTCAAGAAGTTCCACGAGGAGTACACGATTGATTTCACCAATTGACTTTTTGGTCCACTTTAACCGGTCAGAATGTTGCGTTGCTTCGAAAGGTTTCCGTGGTTTTCACAACTTCGACGGGAGACAATGTTACTTGGTGATAGGAAATTTTACTTGTTTCCAGATTTTTCTTCTTTATACTTTTAAGAATTTTTCGAAAAACAAAAACTTTTAAGAAAATTCCAATCCGTTACAAAGTTATAGGTGGAATAGTAGACTAGCCGGAAGTTCACGTTGTATCTACCAGAAACTTTAAACCCGTTTCTCTCGAAACTATGTTTTTAGATTGTGTCAGCACGATAACTCAGTCAAGTTTTACAATAATATTTTTTAACTTTTTTTTTAAATCTTGATAATTATTTTTTCTATAGTCTTTTTTAATTTTTTGGTGAAGTTATGATATCGACAAGGAGGCGCCATGATTTTCATCAGTAGTCCATTTATACCCGTAAAAAATAATGTTAATATGGAGAAAAAAAAAATGTCTAATTTTTTTTTCTTATAGTTGAAACGTTAATAAAAAATGTGAAATCAACAATTTAATTTTTTTTCTATTACCTTTATAATGAATGTTCAAATTTACTCGGTTTTCAACGCGCGCAGCGGTATGTGAGGGGGAAATAGGGTTAGGACAGCGTTTTCTCAATGATTTTCATGAATTTTTTTATATTATAAAAAATGAATATAATTTATTGAAACTTTGAGAATATTTTATACGTATATCTAAGTATATACTATAAAATTTTTGAAGAATTTCCTTGAAAAACATCGACGATATTAGCGACCCCATATTGCAGGTCACAATCAGACTCAGCATTTTTCGTACTTTCTGGAAGTCGCAATTTTCATCTGAAATCAAACGAGGTTGGAATTTACTTTTATTATATGTCTCTCTTCTATATGAACCTAAATGCTATCAAAAAAATAGAAAATTGAATTTTTTACAGGGGTCACAACAAAACAGCATGATTTTTTGCAGATTTTTACAACCCTATTTGCAAAAAAAAATTATTTTAAATAATGATAATATTCCGATTTTAGGTTCATATAGAGCGAAATACTATGAAGAAAGTAACTGCCAATATTCAAAACGATTGGTTGAAAACTTTTCAAACTAGCGTGTACGCAAGTTCACAAAAAGTCGTTTTCAGAAAAACGCGTTTGAAAAAATAGTACCAAGAAAAACAAAGTCAAGGCAGTCATAAATTTTCTTCGGTGTTTTTCAAGGAAATTCTTCAAAAATTTTATAGTATATACTTAAATATATGTATAAAATATTCTCAAAGTTTCAATATATTATTTTCATTTTTTATACTATAAAAAAATTCATGAAAATTATTGAGAAAACGCTGTCCTAACCCTATTTCATCCCTTAATGGGTTATAACAATAGAACGAGTCGGAATTTTCATTTAAAATTTTGGGAACATATATTTCAATAGTTTTACTAACAATTTGTGAAATTTAAAAAAAATCGTTTTTTTGAACCGTCCAACCCTATTTCCCCCCTTAATTGCTCAAATATCCCTGAAATTTTCATAAAATCGATTTCTTTTTTACAGATTTTTATTCTTTATACTTTTAAGAATTTTTCGAAAAAAAACTTTTAAGAAAATTCCACTCCGTTACACAGTTATAGCTGGAATGGGAGACTAGCCGGAAGTTCATGTTGTATCTACCAGAAACTTTAAACGCGTTTCTCTCGAAACTATATTTTTAGACAGTGTCAGCACGGTGACTCAGTCAATATTTAATATTTTTTTAATTTTTTGTTTTTTAAATCTTGATAGTTATTTGCCCTGTAGTCTGACGAGAGGTTTGTTTAATTTTTTGATTGGACAATTTTTTATAAATTATTAAACACTAATTTTTTTTTTTCAAATTGCGTACCAAAGTTTGAAATACTGTAATTTCCGTATTTTTGAGAAGAAAAAAAATTCCCTCCGTCAGACTATTACTACTGCATTATTTTACTAGATTCTTTTTTATTTTTGCAGATTGGATAATGTTCGGTGAAGTTATGATGTCGACAAGGAGGCGCCATGATTTTCATCAGTAATCCATTTATACCCGTAAAAAATAATGTTAATATTGAAAAAAAAAAAGTTTAATTTTTTTTTCTTATAGTTGAAACGTTAATAAAAAATGTGAAATCAACAATTTAATTTTTTTTTCACCCTATAACCTTTATAATAATTCTTCAAATTTACTCGGTTTTCAGCGCGCGCAGCGGTATGTGAGCCCTTAAAAAGACCGGAGAAGTTGATAAACAATTCGAGCCAGTTAATTCCGAAAGGTATGTCTCGTACAAAGTCGAAAGATTTCAAAAAAATTTGTTCACTACCAAAGCTCGTAGTTTATAGGGTATAAAAACTAATCATCGATGACTTTTTCGATCAATTATTCTCACGTCACGCCATTTTCCAGCTGAAGTTCTTGAGGACATTCAGTTCACCCTCGGCAGTAACTCTGGAAAATCAGTAGTAAAGGTCAGCTTTCCAATCTCTAAGGTCCATAACCCTTTCAGCCGACGAATGTGTGTTTATACAATTTTAGTATTTTACCAACGAAATAGGTGGCACTGTAATAAGTACTGTCCACTAAGTGTAAGCTCGATTTAAAAAAAAAAACCCTTATCCCACTTTGCGTGAATTTTTTAATGTGGTACACATTACTACATAACAGTTCGAAACACAAAATAAAGCGCCAGGCAAACAAGTAAAATCGTAAGAATTGTTAACCATAATGGAACCTTTTAGAAACCTACCAAAAGTTAATCACTGAAGAGTTAATGACAAGTTTGAAGATACACTGGTACCTCACATTCCCAAAGACTATCAAATTCTAAGCGAAGGTCTGACCCCGGCCATTTTTCCAAAGATCAATCAATAACCAACGATTTATGAAATTTTCTGAACTTTGGAAACCGATGATATCCTCGCGTCCACTGATCAATTCCACCATGAATTTCTTCTAAACCGTTGATCGACCCACAGACCATTTTCTTTTACCAATTTCGTGAGACACCTGGGAAACGATGATTCGACGATTCAAATCAATGTCATTTGATACAAGGCCAATAATTGACTTTACATCCAATCTCTGCCCGGGCACAGTAGCAAGGGTCCAGTTGGTGTAGCGCATTGAGCGTATGCTTCGAAATACACTGTACGAAACGACTCGTTCGTTCGCTCCCTCCCGAATGCTCACGTGACGGAAAATCCGCGATAGAGAATCTGCCTCTCCGCTTGCCCCTTTGCAGCATCAGCGAAGAGCCGCGATCGAGGCGAGGCCTTGAACCCTCATGTGCTCTGGAACGACGGAGACGAAGGACGAAACACTAAAAATATCCGTACAGAAATCACCTCGACACGACTGCAACGGGTTTAATGGCAGTTCGGCATGCAAATCTTTTGGAGGGCAGAGCGTGTACGAAAGATTCTCGAATGAGTGAAAGAAAGATGGCGAATGGGGGACGGCAGCGGGCCGAGGGAACCGGGGCTTTGGTGGGGTGAGTTCGCGACGCAAAAGGAGGAAGAGAAAAAGGAAAAAGAGAGACGTTGCTGCTGCAACTCGCTATGGGGGTACCTACTTACTTACTTGCATACACGGGTTTGAAGCCCGGTGTATGAATTTATACCTGGAGTTACTGCCGCCTCGCCCGCACTCTCACGGACTTGTAACATTTTCCATACTTATTACGAACGGTGTACGTACCTCAACCGGCAACGAGACCAACGTACCCTCTCTCCGCCGGGGTCGCGATTCCTCAGACCCTCCGTCCACTCGGCCGTTCCCTTTCATTCGGATTCATACAGTGGGCCATGACGATAAATAATTGGAAAGCTCGTGAACCGTTCCATTAAGTAAGCTCGCTCCATTCCGCTTTCGAAGCGATCGGCAGTGAACGCGCCACGGGTTTCGATCCACCTCCCAATGTCCGTGTTGGTTCTTACGTCCCGATCAATGATTGTCACGCGGAAGGAGAACTTGAGCGTCAACTTCAGGACGAATTTAAGTAGGAACGAACGAGTTCGAACTTAAAATAACAGCAGTGTATCATCATGATATGAAAATTTGTTCACGGGAAATCAGAAGTGGAGCATTGAGACCGTTATCAGAAACTGCATACGTGTTTAGCGAGACATGCGATGTTTGGATCGATCCTCAAAGGTCCTGTCACGGATGATGACAGAGTTTACTGGTCAATGTTCTTTATGAAATGTTGCTACACACCCTGAGGTCTGCGGTAACTTGATGATCATGCTAGTACGTTGAATGTCACCTTCATCATCATGATAGGAAAATTTGTCCACAGCAAATCAGAAGTGGAGCATTGAGACCGTTATCAGAAACTGCATACGTGTTTAGCGAGACATGCGATGTTTGGATCGATCCTCAAAGGTCCTGTCACGGATGATGACAGAGTTTACTGGTCAATGTTCTTTATGAAATGTTGCTACACACCCTGAGTTCCGCGGTAACTTTATGATGATGCTAGTACGTTGAATGTCACCTTCATCATCATGATAGGAAAATCTGTCCACAGCAAATCACAAGTGGAGCATTGAGAGCGTTATCAGAAACTGCATACGTATCTAGCGACACATGCGCTGTTTAGATCGATCCTCAAAGGTCATTTCACGGATGATGACAGAGTTTAGTGGTTAATGTTCTTTACGAAATGTTGCTACACACCCTGAGGTTCGCGGTAACTTGATGATCATGCTAGTACGTTGAATGTCACCTTCATCATCATGATATGAAAATTTGTCCACAGCAAATCAGAAATGGACAGATGCCCTATTTAGATCGATCCTCAAAGGTCCTGTCACGGATAATGACAGAGTTTAGTGGTCAATGTTCTTTATGAACCGTTGCTACACACCCTGAGGTTTGCGGTAACTTGATGATCATGCTAGTACGTTGAATGTCACCTTCATCATCATGATATGAAAATTTGTCCACAGCAAATCAGAAGTGGACAGATGCCCTGATTAGATCGATCCTCAAAGGTCCTGTCACGGATGATGACAGAGTTTAGTGGTCAATGTCCTTTATGAAATGTTGCTACACACCCTGAGGTCCGCGGTAACTTGATAATGATGCTAGTACGTTGAATGTCACCTTCATCATCATGATATGAAAATTTGTCCACAGCAAATCAGAAGTGGACAGATGCCCTGTTTAGATCGATCCTCAAAGGTCCTGTCATGGATGTTGACAGAGTTTAGTGGTCAATGTTCTTTATGAAATATTGCTACACACCCTGAGGTCCGCGGTAACTTGATGATCATGCTAGTACGTTGAATGTCACCTTCATCATCATGATATGAAAATTTGTCCACAGCAAATCAGAAGTGGACAGATGCCCTGATTAGATCGATCCTCAAAGGTCCTGTCACGGATGATGACAGAGTTTAGTGGTCAATGTCCTTTATGAAAGGTTGCCACACACCCTGAGGTCCGCGGTAACTTGATAATGATGCTAGTACGTTGAATGTCACCTTCATCATCATGATATGAAAATTTGTCCACAGCAAATCAGAAGTGGACAGATGCACTGTTTAGATCGATCCTCAAAGGTCCTGTCTCGTCCTTTCTCGTCAATACCAAGCATCACCAAAAGATATTTTCCAAATGATGCGTTATTTACGATCGTAGATGACAGATCGGGTGATCATTCATTTTTCATCATCTTCTAAGCAAGATCATCGGTTTCTCGTCAGCGCGAGGAAACCGGTACCAGTCATGTATTTATAAATAATCTAAATCGCATTCGCGTTTCTTTATCGAGTTCCGAGACCGTAGCGCGTTGACCTTCAAGCCCCGAAGGAAAACGAGGCGTCTGGATCGGAACATTTAAACGAACGCGCTTAAACCCAGTGCGGGCCACCCACAGATTCATTCCTACGGTCGTGTGGCTAGCTGCATACGGGAACACACACAAACACAGACACTGAATTTACACCGAGATCCAAGTGAGTGTACAATAGTCGTTCTCCAACGGTCTTCCTACCTGAGAACTTGCAGCTTGGTTTCAGCCGTGGGCATCTCGTTCCCTCGTTCGCCAGCCGGTAGCCCGAAACGACCTGCCGCGATACAGACGATCCCGGAGCACACCGGTAAGAACATCAGGACCAACGAGTATCAGTGACTGTAGTCGAGAGTCCACATGGAATATGGTAGAGCCGATACGCGCCCCGAGGACCTCAGATACCCATCTTAGTTTCGTTCGGCCAACCAATGTGTCCCCTTCCACCTCGTGGCAATAAACAAAAGGAACGATAAAACTAAAAACGAATACTCGAAACACCCGTAGTTTTCATTTTCTTGTGTTGTGCCAGATGCTTCTATACGTTGTCCTTGTTGGTCCCGGCGCTCAGCTCCTTATGGACTCCACATGAGGATCGTTCCGGCTTAACATGAAGGGGATCAACGAAACCGGAAAAGGCGTCCTTGATGTACGGACCGATAAAATGAAGAAAAAAATAAATAAATAGATAAATTGAAACAAAAACGAGGAAACGAGGGGAAACGATATCCGTGAAATGGAAGAACGCGTGCCAAGAACGAAAGAGGCACGAAGATTTCAGCCGCTTTGGTACTGAGGCAAGTGGCACAGTCGTTGGCCCATTCAACAGAGTACATTGTCACTCTGGACCAGTAAATGACAATGTACTATTGGCAGGAGATCTCGTATGATACAGCCGCGAAGAAGACCACTACATCAAATGTTGGAGGCTGTCCAGTATGTTCCCTCGGGTGAACGCTTTGCTCCAAGTGATGAGAATGTAAAAATTGTACGAAGTTTAGGTTTAAGAGCCACTTTAGACTCATAACTAAGCTAGCTTTTTAGTGTCTCGTTCGGAAAATTGATTCGGAGCTTCGTTACCATCATAATCGAATCCTGCCACGACCTCATCGATACCCGGGCCTTCATCCAGTCCCAATTGTCTCCCAGGCCAGAAAGAGCTGTTTACAGCGACAAAATCGAATGAACCCTCACGCCATGAGTCAATTGATCGGTTGCACCATGTCATCAAGCACCAACGCGATGCCTATTTTTCGTCCCGCAGTCATCCTCGCTATTCTTAAACGACCGATCACCCTACAGTCGGACGAATGGTGCCGCACATTCACGGGACAGCGGTCCCGGAGAAGAGACAGATATACGGATCCGCGCGACGAGTTCTGTGCAAAAAGGAGACGAGGACGAGCGATCGAGCTGGCTTTACCGCCAGCGAAGAAGAGTATCGCTCTTGGCCGGTGTGTCGAGACTTAAGGGGGGAAATAGGGTTGGGACAGCGTTTTCTCAATGATTTTCATGAATTTTTTTATAGTATAAAAAATGAATATAATTTATTGAAACTTTGAGAATATTTTATACATATATTTAAGTATATACTATAAAATTTTTGAAGAATTTTCTTCCAAAACACCGAAGATATTAGCGACCCCATATTGCAGGTCACAATCAGACTTAGCATTTTGCGTACATTCTGGAAGCCGCAATTTTTATCTGAAATCAAACGAGGTTGGAATTTACTTTTATTATATGCCTCTCTTCTATACGAACCTAACTGCTATCGAAAAAATAGAAAATTGGATTTTTTACAGGGGTCAAAACAAAGAAGCATGATTTTTTGCCATTTTTTACAACTTTATTGGCAAAAAAAAAAACTTCCAAATAATGATAATATTCCGATTTTAGGTTTATATAGAGCGCAATACTATGAAGAAAGTAAATGCCAATTTTCAAAACGATTGGTTGAAAACTTTTCAAACTAGCGTGTACGCAAGTTCAAAAAAAGTCGTTTTCAGAAAAACGCGTTTGAAAAAATAGCTAAATGCTGAGTCTGATTGTGCCCTGCAATATGGGGTCGCTTATATCGTCGGTGTTTTTCAAGAAAATTCTTCAAAAATTTTATAGTATATACTTAAATATATGTATAAAATATTCTCAAAGTTTCAATAAATTATATTCATTTTTTATACTAGAAAAAAATTCATGAAAATCATTGAGAAAACGCTGTCCTAACCCTATTTCCCCCATTAATGACATAACAATAGAACGAGTCGGAATTTTCATTTGAAGTTTTGGGAACATATTTTTCAATAGTTTTACTAACAATTTATGAAATTAAAAAAAATCGATTTTTTAACCGTCTAAAGTAGGACAGCGTTTTCTCAATGATTTTCATAAATTTTTTTTAAGTATAAAAAATGAATATAATTTAATGAAACTTTGTGAATATTTTATACATGTATTTAAGTATATACTATAAAATTTTTGTAGAATTTTCTTGAAAAACACCGGGGATATTAGCGATCCCATATTGCAGGTCACAATCAGACTTAGCATTTTCTATACATTCTGGAAGCCGCAATTTTCATGTGAAATCAAACGAGGTTGGAATTTACTTTTATTATATGTCTCTCTTCTATATGAATCTGAATGCTATCGAAAAAATAGAAAATTGAATTTTTTACAGGGGTCAAAAGAAAGAAGCATGATTTTTTGCCATTTTTTACAAGTTTATTTGCAAAAAAAGAATTATTTTAAATTATGATAATATTCCGATCTTAGGTTCATATAGAGCGCAATATTATGAAGAAAGTAACTGCCAATTTTCAAAACGATTGGTTGAAAACTTTTCAAACTAGCGTGTACGCAAGTTAAAAAAAAAGTCGTTTTCAGAAAAACGCGTTTGAAAAAATAGGAAAATGCTGAGTCTGATTGTGACCTGCAATATGGGATCGCTAATATCGTCGGTGTTTTTCATGGAAATTCTTCAAAAATTTAATAGTATAAACTTAAATATATGTATAAAATATTCTCAAAGTTTCAATAAATTATATTCATTTTTTATACTACAAAAAAATTCATGAAAATCATTGAGAAAACGCTGTCCTAACCCTATTTCCCCCCTTAATGGCTTATAACAATAGAACGAGTCGGGATTTTCATTTAAAATTTTGGGAACATATTTTTCAATAGTTTTACTAACAATTTATGAAATAAAAAAAAATCGATTTTTTAACCATCTAACGTAGGACAGCGTTTTCTCAATGATTTTCATAAATTTTTTTATAGTATAAAAAATGAATATAATTTAATGAAACTTTGAGAATATTTTATACATGTATTCAAGTATATACTATAAAATTTTTGAAGAATTTTCTTGAAAAACACCGAAGATATTAGCGACCCCATATTGCAGGTCACAATCAGACTCCGCATTTTGCGTACATTCTGGAAGCCGCAATTTTCATCTGAAATCAAACGAGGTTGGAATTTACTTTTATTATATGTCTCTCTTCTATATGAATCTAAATGCTATCGAAAAAATAGAAAATTGAATTTTTTACAGGGGTCAAAACAAAGAAGCATGATTTTTTGCCATTTTTTACAAGTTTATTTGCAAAAAAAGAATTATTTTAAATTATGATAATATTCCGATCTTAGGTTTATATAGAGCGCAATACTATGAAAAAAGTAACTGCCAATTTTCAAAACGATTGGTTGAAAACTTTTCAAACTAGCGTGTACGCAAGTTCAAAAAAAGTCGTTTTCAGAAAAATGCGTTTGAAAAAATAGCGCGCTTCGGGCCTGAAGGAGAGCTACTCACTTTAATGGCTTATAACAATAGAACGAGTCGGAATTTTCATTTAAAATTTTCGGAACATATTTTTCAATAGTTTTACTAACAATTTATGAACTTAAAAAAAAATCGATTTTTTGAACCGTCTAACCTTATTTCCCCCCTTAAAGATGCAGAAAGACAGAGATAGAGAGAGAGAGAGAGAGAGAGAAAAGAGATTGTACGAGGACGTTGCGAATCCACAGCAGAGCGACGAGGGACAAACCCAAGCAGCATCTTCCTGCTGCTCAGCTTGCAGCTTCGATCTTCTCTCGTTTTTTTTTCTCTCTGTCTCTGCTCGATACTGCAGGTAGGCTCTCTTTACCTCTCTCTCTCTCTCTCTCTCTCTCTCTCTCTCTCTCTCTCTCTCTCTCTCTCTCTCTCTCTCTCTCTCTCTCTCTCTCTCTCTCTCTCTCTCTCTCTCTCTGTCTTCCTCTGTGAGTTCCATGGGTGTTGTGGCGATGTTCGATCGCTGAGCGAGATATCGACGTTAGCCCACCGTATGTATAGTAACCCTCGAAGACGTCGTCCCCCATATATCCTCAATCAGACCACTCCACGGGGCTACGTATATACATACGGGGTGTCCAATTTCTATTTGTTCACGCCATTAGACCCCCCGGGAATCAACGGTGAAGAAAAAAAAAAACAAACAAAAAATGTCACGTGGAAAAACTTAGAGAGTGTAGTTTGTGAGGACCTGTCGTATCAGCATCATTTTCGTAGCTGCTGACGCCGCTGAAGATTTCACGTTCCCTCGCGTTTTTTTTATCCGTCAAAGTGAACCACTCTTTTTTAATCCCTCCACCCCCTCCGACCATTTAGTATTCCGTACAGTTTGTCGTTTCGATACACAATCGCTGCCGAATATTTCATACGTTTCCTGTTTTTTTAGACTTTCCGGGCTTCAACTTCCAATACACTACGTTCCGGTCTTTTCAAATTTCAATTATAATGATCCATATCATTCGGTGGCCACATGGCGGAAAGACAGGCGGACGGACGGACGGACGGACATAAGCAAAGTCTCAGCATAAAGGTCCAAGTTTTTTTTTACACTTTGCAAGCTTCCCATTCAACTTCGACGGACATCAGCAAAGTCTGAGCAGAAGGGTTCACGTTTTTCGGTGCTTGGAGCCCTAAAAACTGGATCAAACTTTGATCTCCGGTTTCACAAACTAAGATGAAATATTTCCGAAGATTTTGAACTTTTTCCCAACGCTTACCCTGTTAATTTCGAGTGGAAAGTTTAGAATGGGCCACCCAGTATATACTGTAACAGCGTGCACGTACGCATACACATATAAACAGTGTATATCGCCATCCTAAATGGTTAATTACTGCGTGAGGACTATGTAATTAGTGTATGCGGCGGATTCGAGTACTGGAAGCCCCGGTTTCGGTCATATACACAACGGCGAGTTCCCAAGGGTTTCATCTCTTTTAGATCGATCGATAAATCTCGGACATTTTTATTATAACAGTTGAATCAATGAAAAAAAAAACGTAAATTATACACTCGTGCGCGTGTGTGCTTATACCATACTAAATGGTTAATTACCGCGTGAACGGTATCTAATTAGCTTACGCACTGAATTCCCGTATCGCGAAGCTCAAGTTTTACGGATACACGCGGATAGAAATCTCGAGTTTTTATTTCTCAAGATCGACGGATCGCGCATTTGTTTTTTTCAGGCTTACGTCAAGGGCACAAATTACGCTGCGCGCGCTGAAAACTGAATAAATTTGAAAAATTATTATAAAGGTTATACGATGAAAAAAAAATTACATTGTTGATTTCACATTTTTCATTAAGTTTTCAAATATTAGAAAAATATTTTTTATTTTCTTTTTCTAATATTAACATTATTTTTTGACGGGTATAAATGGAGGACCGATGAAAACCATGGCGCCTTCTTGTCGACATCATCACGTCGCCAAAAATTATTCAATCTGCAAAAATTCTGCGCGCTGAAAACCGAGTAAATTTGAAAAATTATTATAAAGGTTATACGGTGGAGAAAAAATTAAATTGTTAATTTTACATTTTTTATTAACTTTTTAACTGTAAGAGAAAAAATTTCAAAATTTTTCTTCTTAATATTAACATTATTTTCTTGTCGACATCATCACGTCGTCAAAAAATATTCAATCTGCAAAAATTCTGCGCGCTGAAAACCGAGTAAATTTGAAAAATTATTATAAAGGTTTTACGGTGAAAAAAAAATTAAATTGTTAATTTTACATTTTTTATTAACTTTTCAACTGTAAGAGAAAAAATTTCAAAATTTTTCTTCTTAATATTAACATTATTTTTTGACGGGTATAAATGGAGGACTGATGAAAACCATGGCGCCTTCTTGTCGACATCATCACGTCGCCAAAAATTATTCAATGTGCAAAAATAAAAAATAATCTAGTAAAATAATGTATTGGTAATAGTCTGACGGAGGGAATTTTTTTTCTTTCCTTTCAAAAATAATGAAATTACAGTATTTCAAACTTTAGTAGGCAATTTAAGAAAAAAAATTAGTCTTTAATAATCTATAAAAAATTGTCCAACCGAAAAATTGAAAAAACCTCTCGTCAGACTATAGAGAAAGTAATTGTCAAGATTTAAAAAAAAAACGTTAAAAAATATTAAAAATTGCCTGAGTTATCATGCTGACCACTGTCTAAAAACATAGTTTCGAGACAAAACGCGTTTAAGGGGGGAAATAGGGTTAGACGGTTCAAAAAATCGAATTTTTTTTATTTCATAAATTGTTAGTAAAACTATTGAAAAATATGTTCCCAAAATTTTAAATGAAAATTCCGACTCGTTCTATTGTTATAAGCCATTGAGGGGGGAAATAGGGTTAGGACAGCGTTTTCTCAATGATTTTCATGAATTTTTTTATAGTATAAAAAATTAATATAATTTATTGAAACTTTGAGAATATTTTATACACATATTTAAGTATATACTATAAAATTTTGAAAAATTTTCTGAAGAATTTCCTTGAAAAACACCGAAGATATTAGCAACCGCATATTGGTTGTTTTTCTTGGTACTATTTTTTCAAACGCGTTTTTCTGAAAACGACTTTTTTTTAACTTGGGTACACGCTAGTTTGAAAAGTTTTCAACCAATCGTTTTGAAAATTGGCAGTCACTTTCTTCATAGTATTGCGCTCTATATGAACCTAAAATCGGAATATTATCATTATTTAAAATAATTTTTTTTTTGCAATTAAGTTGTAAAAATGGCAAAAAATCATGCATTTTAGTTTTGACCACTGTAAAAAATTCAATTTTCTATTTTTTTGATAACATTTAGGTTCATATAGAAGAGAGACATATAATAAAAGTAAATTCCAACCTCGTTTGATTTCAGATGAAAATTGCGGCTTCCAGAATGTACGCAAACTGCTGATTCTGATTGTGCCCTGCAATATGGGGTCGCTAATATCCCCGGTGTTTTTCAAGAAAACTCTTCAAAAATTTTATAGTATATACTTAAATATATGTATAAAATATTCTCAAAGTTTCAAAAAATTATATTCATTTTTTATAGTATAAAAAAATTCATGAAAATCATTGAGAAAACGCTGTCTTAACCCTATTTCCCCCCTTGAAGCTTGGCCGTCCCAACCCAATTCCTGTTCATATTTTTTGCCATACCATAACTTCGTAACGGGGTGGAATTTTCTTAAAAGATTTTTTCTTTTAATTCTTAAAAGTATAAAGAATAAAAATCTGTAAAAAAAATCGACGTTTCGATAATTTCAGGGGTACGTGAGCCCTTAAACCGTGAAAAATTAGTTATTGCTCTATGTAAGAAAATATCAGTTCATCATTTTTTATTAAACATTTAATAATTGAAACGAACATAAAACGTAAAAACATTTCCATCTCATTGATTTCGACGAATCCGAGCCGAGAGCAAAATCCGAAGGTTCAACCGTTACAAAAGCTACTTTTATTCCCAACCCCCATCCACCGTTTTCCTATTTTCAAAACCTAAACAAACAATTATTATTAACAAAAATGATCAAATGATTTTCCCGTTTCAATTTCGCAATTGGGTATCCTTTATTTCGTAATGTAAACGATATTGGCATCGAATAGAACGTTATTTCGATGGGCAGTAAAAAAAACGTTCGATATTAAAAAGTTGAAAGGGGGATCTTGGACAACCATTCTCCGCGTCTTAAAAATCTCAAAGTTTTGCCCTTGAGCATAATTTTACAATCGTGCAATCATAAATTGCGAATTGTAATTATACGAGTACAATATAGCACACGTACTTCCTCGTGTTTAAACAAAAAGTAAATAAAATTACAAGAAGAGCAACAACAACAAGAACAACAACAAAAAGTGAATGAACAAGTGGAGAAAAAGCATCGCGTAGGAGAAGGAGAATTGGCAGTGTCTGGAGTATCCAACGAGACGATCGTCGAGAAGGGATAACGAGAAAGGCCTTCGAGCGGATGAGCTCGAACGATGAACGTTCGTAAAACGAAATCTCGAAACGCGGCTCTACGCGGAGATTTTCGCGCGTTCTCGTTCACGACTCTTGCAAGGAGCACCGATAAAAAAACATAATAATTCTACATGAATTTATATATTCTTATGTGTAGAGAGCTTCTGCGTCATCCTCCTTGCATGTTCGACGTTCTACTCTCGGATCGTTCCGTTCTCGAGGATTTGTATCAAGGACATTTCACGCTTGAGATACTGACGAGGCCTAGGTTATTCTGCCAATTTTTTTTTTTTATATTGTGGGGGGAAATAGGGCCAGCGTTTTCTCAATGATTTTCATGAATTTTTTTATAATATAAAAAATGAATATAATTTATTGAAACTTTGAGAATATTTTATACATATATTTAAGTATATACTAAAAAAAATTTGAAGAATTTCCTTGATAAACACCGAAGATATTAGCGACCCCATATTGCAGGTCACAGACTCAGCATTTTGCGCACATTCTGGAAGCCGCAATTTTCATCTGAAATCAAACGAGGTTGGAATTTACTTTTATTATATGTCTCGCTTCTATATGAACCTAAATGCTATCAAAAAAATAGAAAATTGAATTTTTTACCGGGGTTAAAACAGAAAAGCATGATTTTTTGCCATTTTTTACAACTTTATTTGCAAAAAAAAATTATTTTAAATAATGATGATATTCCGATTTTAGGTTCATATAGAGCGCTATACTATGAAAAAAGTAACTGCCAATTTTCAAAACGATTGGTTGAAAACTTTACGAACTAGAGTGTACGCAAGTTAAAAAAAAAGTCGTTTTCAGAAAAAAGCGTTTGAAAAAATAGCGCGCTCGGCGCCTGAAGGAGAGCTACTCACTTTAATGGCTTATAACAATAGAACGAGTCGGAATTTTCATTTAAAATTTTGGGAACATATTTTTCAATAGTTTTACTAACAATTTATGAAATAAAATAAAAAATCGATTTTTTGAACCGTCTAACCCTATTTCCCCCCTTAAGGTTTGATACCTTGAGCAATAATAGTAATGTACGTATTAATAAAAATAAAAATGACTAGTGCTGAAGCCCACTACATTTACTCGAACATCACTCGCATATGCAATTAATAAGAAAATTTAACAGCGAACCATCGGAGGCTTGTAATATTAAAAAATCAACGCTATTAACGTTACACAAAAAGGTGCGAACTCGAAACTCGCTCATTGCATCCACATAATTTTTCAGCATCAACAGAGCGAGTAAGTAGGTTAGGAAATTGTTGATTCCACCATGAGAACGCTAAGTGAGGAATTTTATGAAGGCGCGATGTTTAAGTGTCCATTTTTTATTTACAGTACAATTGCATAATGCAAAACCAAATTTTACTCCGGACTTTTGGTTCAATGACATTGAAAGATTTTAATTTTTTTAGGAATTATCACGGAGACTTGGCGTATATGGCCGCTCATTCCTAGAACGCTCACGAAAAGTCAACGGCATGAAAATTTTTCGAAATTGTATTATAAAAATGAATTTTTATTTGTATAATAAAATTGAAAGGATAGAAATATACGAGATGATGTTTGAAACAAAATTTCGACAAACTTTAATATTGTACACTTTAAATATGATCAGTTCTTCAACATACCTCAGATCGTAAACGACGAACATAACCTGTAAGAGCAGCGAGCGCATTATGGAGAAAGTACGTTCGAAGCAACTTTTGAACTTCCCGCGTAAGAACCAATTCATTTTTCATTGGCTGGTGCTGTTGCGATCGAGATTCGATAATGCGCATACTTCAGGCCGTAGATAATGCTGATTCATTCTTTTGATTGCCACTCGTGTCGCTCTCGGCGTGCGATTATGCTCATACTTCAGATTGTTGACGACGAAACTAACCTACAAAGCAGCGCGCGGAGGAAATACGCCAATTCATTTTTATTTGTCGACGATGTAGCGGTCGGAGTTCGATAATGCGCGTACGACAGATCGTAGAGTTTGTTTACGCGGACGTTTATTCACGCTAAGTTGAGATATTCGAATAGCGCAAACTGTCGATAGCGCGCGTGTAGTAAAATGAAGAACGAACAGATGGCGGTTACGGGAGATTTTGATACGCTAATAAAGAAACGCCAGCAGCGTTACCGAATTTATCACCCACGTGAATCTAACCTCTTGCGTATGCTCGACATTCTACGACGCCTTGAATAGCTCAGCTTAGCGCGAACAAAAATCCGCCGCAAACGGAATCATAGAGAACGAATCTAACCAACAAATGTCAATGTTGCTATTCTCTAGATTATCTAGATGCTTCGAATTGCGAACGACGAATCTAACCTATAAAACTGCGCGCGGAGACAGTACGGCAAAATTTATTCTCGATTGCCGATTCGATGTTTCGATCGTAATTCGATAATGCGCGTACTTCAGAACGTAGACACCGAAACTACGACGTTGCGCGCGCAGTGTACAGATTCATTTTTGATTGGCTGTCGATGTCGTCCACGTTCGATTCTGCGCACAACTTCAGATCGTCGACCACGCAAACAAATTGGTAGAGAACGAATCTAACCAACAAATGTCAATGTCACGCTCAGCGTATCGATTATCTAGATACTTCGAATTGCGAACGACGAATCTAACCTACAAAATTGCGCGTGGAGAATATGCGAAAATTCATTCTCGATTACCCATTCGATGTTTCGATCGTAATTCGATAATGCGCGTACTTCAGAACGTAGACACCGAAACGACGACTTTGCGCGCGCAGTGTACAAATTCATTTTTGATTGGCTGTCGATGTCGTCCACGTTCGATTCTGCGCACAACTTCAGATCGTCGACCACGCAAACAAATTGGTAGAGAACGAATCTAACCAACAAATGTCAATGTCACGCTCAGCGTATCGATTATCTAGATACTTCGAATTGCGAACGACGAATCTAACCTACAAAATTGCGCATGAAGAGTATGCGAAAATTCATTCTCGATTGCCCATTCGATGTTTCGATCGTAATTCGATAATGCGCGTACTTCAGAACGTAGACAACGAAACTACGACGTTGCGCGCGCAGTGTAAAGATTCATTTTTGATTGGCTGTCGATGTCGTCCACACTCGATCCTGCGCATAACTTCAGATCGCAGACGATGAAACCTAACCTACAAAGTAACGTTTTCAAGGACTTCCCGCCCTTCGGTTATACGAAATATATTATTAATAGACGGAGTGACATTAAGCAAAAACGAAATTAATCGAAGGAACAAATGGAAAAGCCGATACCAACATCAAGACGCGGGTCATTTAACCGCAGACACGCTAGTAGCGACGCCTATATTGGTTGCACTCTGCTGCAATAACGTGCATCGACGACGAGATGCACCGGGTGCATTAATATGTGTGTGTGTGTGTTTGTGTGTGTGGACCGTACACACACAAACACAGCACTCTCTCCTGGCCACATCGCCTCAGTATGAGACACACATATGTATGCAAAAAGCATTTAAACACAGTCGAGCCCAACTGTACGTGTATCCGCGGGATGTAAACAGTGCGGTTGTTGGCAGCCCTGGCCACGGCCGGGTGCAACGCCACCACGGACCTTGAGCGATTATTTTACTGCAAACGCCTCGGCTCCCGACACTCTCCTTTGTAGCTCGGCTCTCCTCATTGCAGCCGCCGGCACAAGTCTTTCTCTCATAAGCGCACTCGTGTACATTATACTCGTACATTATACTATGTGTGTGTAAACATGGGTGCTCGCGAGGATTCGCGAATGCACGGTCTGTCTAAGTGTGCAAGATACGGTAACGTCGGCTGTATATCCTTACGAAAAATCGCCCCTCAATTACGATCAAAAACAATTTTATAATATTACGAGGTACAGCCGATTTCAGTTATGCTTTTTATTCGTTGCTAACCGGAAGTACGTTAAAATTTCTGACTGTCGGTAACAACGATTACAAAGGACAAATCTTTTGCTTACCCTCGTAGAGGGAGCTTTGCGACATGGGGGAAGAGAATCGCCGGATAAGGACATTTAAGAAAAATGTCCGAACGTGCGCGCGCAACAACCCCGCGAAAATTCAAATGTCCATATCTCAAGAACGGTTTGAGCTGCACCATTTGAATTTCGCGGACGCAAGTAACGAAGTACGTGTCTTATAGATTTTTGAAATTTTTGGAAAATCCCTATACGCGGTCTTGCTAACGCAAATTTTCAGATATCGTTCATGGATGGTTGGTATCCAATTTTTCGACAAAGGCTTGTTAGTCACTCTCTAACTTCCGTAAATTAATTCCGAGACATGGGGTATAAATATCTTTTTATACAACAAGAGTATCATTGAAGAATGGTCGATATTATATTTGACGAAAATCGGTCGAGGACTTCCTTTCGAGGAAGTTTCACAATTCAAAATTATTCCTCATTCGTGTAAATCGGCTAAACTTTGTGTGACAAGGTAGTAGTTTGAACAAAAAATGGAAAAACTCGTATTTCCGATTTTATTCTTCAACGGGTCAACATCTATAATACCCTCAACATAATTAAGTGTTAATTAATCGTGAGATTTGCTTGTTAATTGAACATGTGTTGATTGTGCAAAATTCTCGAATGTAGGACTCTCGGAGTCCTCGGATAAACACGCAATCGTCTGCGTGCCGTTGGGTAACTTTGAAGTTTACTCGCGAGAGTGGGAATGACTAGAGAGGTGATCGATCGATTAATAAGCGCGATAGAGATGGAAAACGAGACACAGATGATTGTCGAATGGAAATGAAAGTCTACGGGTTATTTAACATGGGAAGTGTGACCGTTCTTGATCGGAGGTTACCGATTTTAATCCGATTTGAAAATTGTTATCCTTTTTTCCAATTAAGGACCTTCAACGATTATTATACAGGATACATCGCGATTTTGAATTAACCCAAGTCAATGATTTACCATGTCCTTTTATTTTGCGTATTAATGTACGAAAAAAAAAAATTTACCAGTACATTCGAACGATAAAAATGTTATCTCCTCTAGCAAATAACGAATAGATTCAACCAATTTTTTTCGCGAGTCAAAAGTGAAGACACAAACTCTGAATATAGTTTTTTTTTATTTTTATCGTAAGGATCACTTTTATTTTCCTCCAATTATTACTATAGACAGTGCGAAAAAGGTACGGTAACATGTTGACATTGATTCTTTTTATTTTTTTTTGCAATTAATCCTTTACAGAATCTTTTTTTTTGTTCATAGAATTGTAACGAAACCAACTTATCCCGGCCGATATCTCGGTATTTCCGCAGAAATCCGCCAGGTGGCTTCGGACGAGGAGTTTCGCGCGAGAGAACTAGTGCTCCCTCACCTATAAGTCACGTTAGCTCATCGCCCAACAAATTATGGCAAAAATTCGTACTTTTACCCTCACGCCACTAAACTACGACGGAAATCTCTTCGACATTCAATTAAGACTTTAAAAAATGGCCATTTTCCGTTCTACCCTGCGTTTCCCAACGGATACTATTTATTTTGTTTCTACTTTCACGCGTCCTCGTGCATTTTTCTGTTTTCCACTCCATGCTATATTACGCGAATGATCCGGCGTACGAAAATTACTTACCTTGGCAAGGAGAACGAGGAACTCGAAAAATCTAATTTCGATGTTTTGAATAAACTCTATTAATACGAATTCCGGAACGTTTCGATATATATTTATTTATACATAGAATGATGTGCGTCGAGTCTCATATCGTGTCCGTTTGGTCGTTCGTTTGCGATATCTAAAAATAAATCGTCTTGTATAAAGTGCAGCCGTACAAATTGGTACAGCGGCAGTGATATTCCCGTTCCCCACGTTCTGACACACATAACCTGGCCATATGCACTTTTCGTGAATGCGTATATGCGACGGGGAGAAGAACAAAAAATGGCTGAATGTATATATCACCGTTGTTTAAATCGTCGCTCTCGCTCGACGCGCTCGCGCGCAACCGATGAAAAAAGAAATCGCGAGACGTACGGTTTCGCCTTGGCCACGTCAACGTCATTCTCAGCGTTTAAATTCGCATATACATACATCCCCCTCGAGTTCGTAACGCGCGCTAAGAAACACCGAAATTACGATCGTTCGAAAGGTGCGGATTTCGTCTGCGGCCCAATCAGACATTGCCCTCGTAACTTTTTCGCAAAATCATTTCGATATTCATATATACGAGACATTCTATTACAATCTATCCTTCAGCCTCTGGGAAATTATTAACAATTTTTTACGACGTTGCTGCAATGTTAAGGGAGGACGGATTAGACGGTTCAAAAAATCGATTTTTTTTTATTTCATAAATTGTTAGTAAAACTATTGAAGAATATGTTCCCAAAATTTTAAATGAAAATTCCGACTCGTTCTATTGTTATAAGCCATTAAGGGAGAAAATACTGTTAGGACAGCGTTTTCTCAATGATTTTCATGAATTTTTTTATAGAATAAAAAATGAATATAATTTATTGAAACTTTGAGAATATTTTATACATATATTTAAGTATATACTATAAAATTTGTATAGAATTTCCTTGAAAAACACCGAAGAAAATTAATGACTGCCTTGACTTTGTTTTTCTTGGTACTATTTTGTCAAACGCGTTTTTCTGAAAACGACTTTTTTCGAACTTGCGTACACGCTAGTTTGAAAAGTTTTCAACCAATCGTTTTGAAAATTGGCAGTTACTTTCTCCATAGTATTGCGCTCTATATGAACCTAAAATCGGAATATTATCATTATTTAAAATAATTTTTTTTTTCCAAATAAAGTTGTAAAAAATGGCAAAAAATCATGCTTTTTTGTTTTGACCCCTGTAAAAAATTCAATTTTCTATTTTTTCGATAGCATTTAGGTTCATATAGAAGAGAGACATATAATCAAAGTAAATTCTAACCTCGTTTGATTTCAGATGAAAATTGCGGCTTCCAGAATGTACGCAAAATGCTGAGTCTGATTCTGACCTGCAATATGGGGTCGCCAATATCTTCGGTGTTTTTCAAGGAAATTCTTCAAAAATTTGACTGTATATACTTAAATATATGTATAAAATATTGTCAAAGTTTCAATAAATTATATTCATTTTTTATACTATAAAAAAATTCATGAAAATCATTGAGAAAACGCTGTCCTAACCTCATTTCCTCCCTTAAAAGGGTGGCAATCTTTTATGTCATTTTTTTTTAACGTCGACCAATGTTTTCACAAATTTCATTAATCATAAAAATCCTAATCCCATAAATATTAAAATTTTTGTGACACATCCCGTGAATGGCTGGCGTCCCCATCTATTATTTCATGCGAAAAGTTCTTAAAAAGAAGATGCAAGTTGCTCTCACAAAATTTCACAAAATCCTCAAAGCCTCCTCGATAATGATCCCCTGTGATATGGTTTTTAATTTTTGGCTTCCACGTAGAAGAAGCTTTTAGCATTGTGTAAAATTTTGAGGGAGCAACTTGCAAGTTTTAATTTCCAGTGTTTTTCCATACGTGTATTGTAAGTCTCAAATTTTTCGAATTAAATTTTATACAGTCACAACCGTATCATGGATTTGTTGCTATCTTCGATGTCAATCATTATTCGAAGACATTATACACAAGATTTTACCTAAATTTTTCTAAAGTTCAGTGGATGTTGCGCGAACTTTAAAAAATTTGTGTCCCAATCAGCACATATCGATTTTTTTTTAAATTCCACATTTCATAAATTGCCTCGATTGATATTTCTTCTGCAAAATTCAATACGAAGCAGAGAATTGATTTACGAAGCTTTGGCTTCGATAGCCCAAAAAATTGGACGAGCCTTGGACAAAGATCCATAGCGATTTATTGAAAAATTCGAAATTCTATAATTTCGGTACACCTCGAACGATTTTCTCCAAATTCAATAGCAAACTGTATATTATTATAAACTATTTGTGTAAAAAGTTCTAGGCCCGATAGCTCGAAAATTGCGTGAGTTATGCCGTTAACAATTTTTTTTGGGAAAAAAGTTTCAAAATTGTATAAAATTCAAAATAATGTGTCAGTTGTCAAAAAAATCATCGTGAACAAAGGTCCAATACTGATTTACTTGCGGGCCAAATTTCAGCCCGAAATCACAAAGCAATTCGAATTGACAACGGTTTGAATTTTTCACCCCTATCGCACATGCACATACACACATCCGGACATTTTTTCTATTTTGGAACATTTTAAGCCCATTAATATTAGAAGCAGAATTTTTTTTTTCCCGTCAAGAAAGCTTTCTTCACGAGGAAGCAAAAATCCGGGTAATAAAAATAATTTCAGCTGTGTAAGCTGGCATGGGATGGCCGATATATTTAATCACGAGAGAGCGGCGTCGAAAATGCAATGCCGGTAAAATAACAATAAAAAGAAACGAAATAATGTAAAGAAGAGAGAAAATAATTTAAAAAAAAAAACGAAATGTGAAAAGGAAGAAAAAAAAATGAGACAAGGCCACATCGTTCGCGAGTGCGTTGACTCGTCGTGGTGTCTCTTCTGAAGTCTTCTCTCCCTCTCTCTTTTCACGTGTGTGCCGCATTTATCACACGTTCACACCAGGCTTCTCGAAAAGTGAGTAAGGTCAGGTATTTTAGCGTAATCAAGCAAACGTCGCGAGTCTGACTCGAACTGTCGTATCATGACGCAACTCACACAGTCTAATGTCTCTATGTACAAACATGTGTGAGACCACCTCTCTTTCTCGCAATCATTCGAAATGATAAGAAATTCTTGCGCGGCCGTCGCTGAAATCCGAGGCCTTATCGAAACGACCTTCGACAAGGCGTATCGCAGTCATAAATAAATTTTTTTTAAATGCGGTCGACCTTTGTATGAAAAGAATTTCCGCCTAGAGTCTTTTAACCTCTCCGACGAGATTTTGTCGTCTGGAGATGTATGTTTATCGCATTTTTATTATCATAAATTTTTTTCAGTAACGTATCACATAAATTTTGGTTCCTACGAATAAATTGAGCCCTCTCTCGAATGGTCGAACGAGGAATTTTATGAAAAATGTAATTAACCATATAGCGCAATAAATAATGACAATTGTTGGATTGTTTATAAAAGAATTTATTGTTTAAACGTCGTAGCATAAAGCCATACTATTATTGCGCGCTTCGCGAACTTCCTGTACCTTGTAGGTTAGGTGTGTCGTAGATGGCGCGCGATTGTACGTAGTGAAGTGAGCCGCGCGTGAAACTTTCGATAATTCGATATATGGCCTTTCGATAGATCGCGAGATTTCGGGTTGAAGCGTGCTCTGGTTTACGAAAGGATTATAAGACATTGAATGATTGGGAGCGACGCAGTTTTTACTCGATGGGAAATATCGACTCGTATCGTTTAGCATCAAATACAATAGGGCATGTGATGAATTTTAACTCTTTGTGATCGAGATGAGGAAACAATACGTGTAAAAAAAAAATTACTCTACCGGATTAGTCTATGAGAATTGTCTACCAAAAATGCGTTTATGGGAACGCTTCAATGTCTGCGGACAATCCACGAAACGTCAACGGCATTAAAGTTTTTCGAAGTAAGACTCGTTTGTCCGTCCGGCTGTCCGTCTGTTACAGGTCTCTATCTCCTAAACGGCTTAACCTATCAAATTGAAAATTGGCATGCAATTAGTGGGCGATGTACCGAAGATGGCGCCAGAATTCCTTTTCGGAAAATATTTTTTTGGGAATTTGTAAAGCCCAAAATGTGTGCTCGCGCGAAAAAAAAGTACTATCCCGGCGAGTGGGGTCTCGTTTAAAAGAGCTTACTTTAAGGGAGGAAATAGGGTTAGACGGTTCAAAAAATCGATTTTTTTTCAATTTCATAAATTGTTAATAAAACTATTGAAAAATATGTTCCCAACATTTTAAATGAAAATTTCGACTCGTTCTATTGTTATAAGCCATTAAGGGGAGAAATAGGGTTAGGACAGCTTTTTCTCAATGATTTTCATGAATTTTTTTATAGTATAAAAAATGAATATAATTTATTGAAACTTTGAGAATATTTTATACATATACTTAAGTATATACTATAAAAATTTTGAAGAATTTCCTTGAAAAACACCGACGATATTAGCGACCCCATATTGCAGGTCACAATCAGACTCAGCATTTTGCTATTTTTTTCAAACGCGTTTTTCTGAAAACGACTTATTTTGAATTTGCATACACGCTAGTTTAAAAAGTTTTCAACCAATCGTTTTGAAAATTGGCAGTTACTTTCTTCATAGTATTGCGCTCTATATGAACCTAAAATCGGAATATTATCATTATTTAAAATAATTTTTTTTTTGCAAATAAAGTTGTAAAAAATGACAAAAAATCATGCTTTTTTGTTTTGACCCCTGTAAAAAAATCAATTTTCTATTTTTTTGATAGCATTTAGGTTCATATAGAAGAGAGACATGTAATAAAAGTAAATTCCAACCTCGTTTGATTTCAGATGAAAATTGCGGCTTCCAGAATGTACGCAAAATGCTAAGTCTGATTGTGACCTGCAATATGGGGTCGCTAATATCCCCGGTGTTTTTCACGAAAATCCTTCAAAAATTTTATAGTATATACTTAAATATATGTATAAAATATTCTCAAAGTTTCAATAAATTATATTCATTCTTTATATTATAAAAAAATTCATGAAAATCATTGACAAAACGCTGTCCTAACCCTATTTCCTCCCTTAAGAATTGAACAAATTGACGATACATTTTGTAATATCTTTTTTTCGATGAATATTTTCAACAAAATCTAGCGATATTTTCGTTTGTTAATATGTCAATCCTTTTTTCTCCTTATTTCGAAACTACTGCATAAAAAATTCTGCAATAATTCTGATCTGTGAAGGCATTTAAGGAATTTCTCGAGAAACTGCAGGCGATGTCAAAATTGTCATTGGTTTTATCCGAGACATGACATTTTTGAGCTATATGGAATAAGTACATGCTTGACCGATTTTTTTCAATCAATTATCTCCGCTCTGAATGGCTCCAACCCCGTCGCAGATTAAAACCAAATAAAAATAAATATTCCGTCGTTAATTACAACGAATCGATAACCCTTCGAACCACCACATTTCGTTAATGTCATTAATTTTGATTTCTCAAGATTGATGACTGAGGACACCTGAAATTTTTGAGACCGTTTACGATCTTGATCGATTTATGTTTTTCGCGTGGTAGCCCCACTTTTGCGTCAACAACTTTTATTTCAATTAATTTCGCAATGCCCCCTTTACTCTTGATTTATTTGACTTCGTCCCGGTCCATCAAGAAGCGTCCCGACGTTTAGACGAGCATAATTATTCTTCGTGACTGTGGCAAAAACTCTTTCGCCGTGATCCACAGAGGGTAAGTGAGGGGGAACATGGGATCGTAGACTGGTCCAGCAAAGCGAGCACCTCTCGGATCGATACACAACGTTTCTGCCACATCGATTATTCAATCGCGAGAGCTATCATTGGCTTCCGGGTGACAAAACGTTTGTGGTAAGGCAACGAAAGCCCGGGGGGGTGGGGGGTGGGGCCGGAGGGGCGATCAAGAGAAAAGAATCCGACTGGTTGGCGAGCGATAAAAAATTATCGAGATCGCTAACCTCCATCGTCCTCGACAATCACGAAGAGTCAGCTGGTCCTGCTTATTTTTCAGGCTCCGTTGATACAGCATCTTCTCTCGCTGCCTCTCCCCCTTTCGAGTGTTATCACGTGGAAAGTAATTTTTTTTTTTTACAACACCAAGCGTGTGCTGTCTCCGTAATCCGATGCCAAGAGCTCCTATAACGTTACCGAAGTAGCATCCGATCTTCGCCGATTGAAATCTCCGGTGATGTCGAAATTCCAGAACGAAGGAAATCTAGATGTGCCAGAAGACAGTGCTGGTTAGAGGATCGTGCGAAAAATGGACTTGCTTCTATTAAGGAGGGTTTGTTTACCGAAGACATTTATTTTTTGGAGGTTAACCAACTTTTTATTGTTGTCAAGTTTGTGTCAAGAGACTCGGCAGAGTCTCGCGTTATTTTCACTTTTATTCACGGTCGTACACAGGCAACGATACCTCGGGAGGACAAAATTATGAAGACTCTCATCATATGATCGATTTAATTGTTAATGAATTTTTTGTTGCATTTTTTTTTCTCGAACGCTACGTTGAATTTCGTCAAGAAAATGCCCATTTGTTTTTGCACCGGTGAAGATTTTCTGTAGGCGCGCTTATCTCGAATTTTATCAAGGCAGACGCGGCAGCGAATATACTCCCGTGGTGGAGTGCGGCAGTTTGCCGACGCTCCGCTAGGCGGCTTCTCGCGAAGTCTCTCTCGCATGAAGGATGCAGTGCCGGAGTGTCTATAAGACATCCTGCTCTACCATTATCCGGAAGCCTACTCCTGCACACACAACTCGTCTGAACAAATAATCAAGTAAAAAGAAGCCGACCCATTTTGTCTCCAAAAATGTCTCCTACATTTTCATAGAGTAGTTTTTAATTATTATGACGAGAAACTGCAATATATTTCAGACATTTTTTTAAATCGCATATATCGGGGAGAATTACATTCAAAGAATTGACCACTTCTTTTTAACTTGGAAATTATTCGTCGTACAAAAAAATTGTCCGAATATAAAATTTTACTTTTCCAAAATGCGATTCGATAAAATCTTATTCAAAGTCGTGAACAAACTCACAATTCCAGTAAAATCAAGCTTACTTTTTTTTCTTCCTAGAAACCATTTTTTTAGATCTCCTAACATATTTTTATTTTTCTCTATATATCTGTATATATTTTATACGCAGAACGACAGGCAATAGCGACGTTATTAATAGCTGCTGCGCATTATCGTTCATGCGTGGCCGTGTGAGAATTCAGGAGTCACTAATCTTCATGAATCAAGTCTTCGCGATACGCATATTCGTGCGGTACGGCATTACTTAAGGCGTCTCGTTGACACGCAATCCAACTTTAAGATATGATTTTTTTTTTTGCATCGCTACAATGACTACTGGACTCTCTCAAAGTTTCGGACAGGGTCAACGTCCTCATGAGGCTGAAGAAAAAATCTTAAAATCTCACCCATTTAATGTAGTAGCCTGCCAACTTAAGCCGATTTTCATGTCTTTTTTGGAGGGCGTTTTTTTGCAGGAAAATAAAAATGAATCGTTTTGGATATTTAGGATGTTTTTATTTACATATTAAAGATAAAAAAAAAAAAAAAAAAAATTTTTTTTGAAAAAATTTTATAGTTTATTATTATTATTATTATTGATCGAAGTTGGCACCTCAAAAAAAAAAGCGCGCGGGTGGCCCCGGTGATTTTGGCTCTTGATGTTATCTGAAATATAAAATTCTTGATTATTCTTAATCTATAGACATGTCATTCTGGTCGGAACTACTGAAGTTAAATTTCGCTTTATTTTACAACCCCTTCTTTGGTAAAATAGAAGGACTTTTTTTTCCAAAGTCCGCCATTTTGTTATTTATCCATGAAATTTAACTTCGGTAGTTCCGACCAGAATGACATTCCCATAGATTAAGAATTATCAAGAATTTTTGATTTCAGATAACATCAAGAGCCAAAATCACCGGGGCCACCCACGCGCTTTTTTTCCAAGGTGCCAACTTCGATCAATAATAATAATAATAATAATAATAAACTATTAAATTTTTTCGAACAATTTTTTTTTTGTATCTTTAATATGTAAATAAAAACATCCTAAAGATCCAAAAAGATTCATTTTTATTTTCCTACAAAAAAACGCCCTCCAAAAAAGACATGAAAATGGAATTAAGTTACCAGACCTTAAGAGGTATGGCGACGGTAGAATTTTCAAAAAATCCATGTTTTTTTTCCGCTTAAACGATGCTTTATCATTACAAAAATAAGTTACTAGTCGATTTATAGCGAGAAAATGTTTTTTTTCGACAATTTTTACCCGATTGACTTGAAATTAAAAAATTATGTTTCTAATTACATTTTGCAAAGAAGTACGTACGGAATTTATGATTAATTCGAAACTTTCCGTTTTATGAGCAATTTTATACGAAATTTTTCACTGGAAATTCACCTTTCAAGTTCAAACGCTTACAATATTCGAATAAAACGATATTTTTCAAATTCCTTACTTACTTCTCTAGGTATTGGGATGTGGATTAACGAGAATTTTTTTTTTCGTTCTGAGTGAAAAATTGTGGATGCCAAATGTCCCGAAAAAAAAAGATACCAAAATCAAATTAGCAGTAGTCAGCCATTTTGTATAACGAAAAAAAACAAAAAAAAATATCTTTTATTAGCTTGATATTTATACTAAATAGATGTGTAATTAGTTTTATAAATAAATCACTGTTTCATACAAAAAAAAATTGTTAAATGTGCACATGATTTTATACCCGCTACCGTGGCCATATCCTTTAAGGGCGGGGTAAGGTATTTAAACTTTTTTTTTGCATTTTCTTTTAAATGAATGTATAACATCTCAAGAATATTGTGTCAAAATTTCAAGTCGATCGGAGCAAAATTAACGGAGTTACGAGCATTTTTTGAGCGGTTTAAAGCATTTTTCTGAAACATGTCAAAACTTTAAAGCGTTTTTCTGAAACTAGTCAAAACTTTAAAGCGTTTTTTTGAAACGTGTCATTTTTTAAGTCTGTGTACGCTGTAACTCAAAATCAAATGCAACGATTCTTTTGAAATTTCGTACACTATTTCTACACATAAATCACCAGATAACCCTGCCGTTTTTTTTATAATTATTTTTTATTTTACAATAACAAATTTGCCGATTTTTTTCAACGAAAATCGCGTTTTTTACTTCCAAGTGGTACCAAAAATGAAAAAATCGATGAAAAAAAGAAAACTCGACAGCGTTACGTCGAGAAACATCTCGACTAATAAGCACATTTTGATTTTTTCGTTTCGGATGATCCAGTGACGAGTTATAGCGTACACCGCAAAACAACTTTGTTTCGAGGCGCCTGCGGAGATTTGCTGCCAACGGCTTATTTATCAATATTTTTCAATGAAAATTTAGGAAAATATAGTTCAGACGTTGTTTTATTATATGGAAAGTAAATAAATAAATCAGCATTACCTGTATCGTCTAAAAATATTCTTGAAAATATGCTTTCAAACGCTTTTTTCTGAAAACGAATGTTTTTTAACTTGCATAAACGCTAGTTTGAAAAGTTTTCAACCAATCGTTTCGAAAATTGGCAGTTACTTTCTTCATAGTATTGCGCTCTATATGAACCTAAAATCGGAACATTATCATTATTTAAAATAATTTTTTTTTTGCAAATAAAGATGTAAAAAATGGCAAAAAATCGTGCTTTTTTCTTTAGACCCCTGTAAAAAATTCAATTTTCTATTTTTTCGATAGCATTTAGGTTCATATAGAAGAGAGACATATAATAAAAGTAAATTCCAACCTCGTTTGATTTCAGATGAAAATTGTGGCTTCCAGAATGTACACAAAATGCTGAGTCTGATTGTGACCTGCAATATGGGGTCGCTGATATCCCCGGTGTTTTTCAAGAAAATTCTTCAAAAATTTTATAATATATACTTAAATATATGTATAAAATAATCTCAAAGTTTCAATAAATTATATTTATTTTTTATACTATAAAAAAATTCATGAAAATCATTGAGAAAACGCTGTCCTAATCCCATTTCCTCTCTTAATTGATTCCTCAAAGAAAATAATGAATTTCGTGCTTACCTCGTTTCTTGCCACAATTTCTCAGCTTGCTTCCACGGTAGCTTATTAATAAACATTTTTTTCTCACAAAAATATCTTCATCCTTTTAATAATTTTCATTCTAATTTTTTTTTTATATCATATATAAAAAAAAAGTCTTCTTTTCTCTCGATCGACTATCGTAGATAGCGAGGGTGTAATAGGATAATTCAAGGAAGGCTTTTCTCGCCAAGGTTATTACGAACGCAGCAATAAACAAACTCAATGCGGGCAATGTATTTTTAAATTATTTTTTAATAATTTCGATAAAAAAATGATATAAATCGGGTACTTAATAACAAGATAATAAGTATTATAAACAAGGGGACTAAATACAAATGTACAGTTGGGGTCATTAAAGTTAGTCGATAGCACAACTTCTTTTTTTCATTTTTCTCGTTTTCTTTTCTTTCGTGGTTTTTTTTTTCTTTCTGGTTTTTTTTTCCTTTTTTTCTATATTTTTTATATGAAATATGTTTCACTAACTTAATAAACTAGAATAGATAACTTAGAGACGTACTGTGTATGTGTGTGTGTGTGTGCGTGTATTTTTTTTTCTTTCTTTCCTGAAATTTTTCATAAATTCTGTTCTTTTCTTTTTTTTTCTTTCATTTAATAGAAAATCTGTCATATTTCAGCTAGCACAAGTACTGGCTTAAAAATTAATAAACAAAAAAAAAAGAATAACACATCAACTAATCTTCGAGTGAATTAATCGAAAACGTTTTTAAAAAAAAAAAGTAAAAAATTAGGGGAAACAGAGAGAGAGAGAGAGAGAGGGCAAGAAAAATAAAATAAAAAATAGAACAAAAGTAGAAAATGAACGAGAGCACGAAATGAACAATTAGAAATTCTTCGTCCAATGTCGACGGTAAATTCGAACGAAACAGTTCTAGGCATTGCCACCAAATTTCACTTTGTGTAAAAATATTGCTACGTTTTGTCGCATTTTTTCCTTTCCTTTTTTTGTTTATTTTTATTTTTTTAAATTCTTCATTCGATTCTTTCACGATGTGAAAAAAATCCTCCTCCTAAGTATCGTCCGGTAAATTTTTTTTCCTTCCCACGCACACGTTTCTTCGTTAAATCATAAATATCGCAAAACTCTGTCGCCGAAAAATAGACTCCCTCGTCGTTTTTTAACCAAATGAAAAAGTAGCTTATTTCTCGTTCTTTCAGTTTTTTCTTCTGTTTTTTTTTTTTTTTTTGTAAACTAATTTCCTCACGTGTGTCATCAGAGTGCTGCTGCTACAATTCGGGCAATAATTATTCCTACTCGGTGGTGGAATCGTAATATTGCACTTTGGTGTATTCCATTTTACGGCTATTTGTGGAAAAAAAAAAAAAAAAGAAATTTCCTTTTTTTTTCATCTTGACTTCTTCTATTATCCGGACACTTATGATCGACGAATTTCAACGAATTTCGACGAATCGAGACGGAAAACTATTAATGTCAATATACGAACGAGGAGACGCGGGACGGTATTGCATCGGCACCGATTGAAGAGGAAAAAAAAAAGAGAGAGAGAGAGAGAAGAGAAGCTTTTCACACTTTTTATCAATATTTATATTATTATAATTATTATTATCATTTGTATTATTATTATTATTTACGACACGAGAGATTAACAAATTGTCCCGTTTGTACGATAAGTTTTCAGAGTCCGTTTGGTTTTCGTCGAAATTCGAGGTTTTAGGGAGACACACCGAAGAGTGAATAAAAAAAACACATCGGAAAATCCGGTATGTCAGCGACTAGTTGCGACGGAGGATTAAATGCAATTTTTCTCTTTTTTCTTTTTTTTCCGTCGCGTTTTGAACTTTGCAAGTGATCCGTAAAATCGTGTATGACACGTTCCGGCGAGTTATTCCCGAATAAAAAAAAATGCTAAAAAAAAAAGCAAATCGTTGTTTTTTTTTCCAACATTTTCCTCACGACGATCATCGAACAACGAGCTTTCTAGCGACACACGCGAGGCACCAGAATGGCAAAAAAAGTTTAACTGCAACAATTTAAAAAATAAAAAAAAAAACATCCAATCGAGTAACATCTTTCGAACGAAAATAAAAAAAAAATAAAAATCAAATTAAAGAAAGTTGAGGAAAAAAAAAAAATCTTCTGTTTTGACTTCTCTCAACGACGTCTATCAATTGGACATATATACACGCTAAAAATTTGTTAAAAACTACTACACATCTATCTGCTTTTATAATAATAATAATAATAATAATAATAATAATAATAATATACATATATAACACACGCTTATAAATGTTTTTATTTCGTGAATAAACGCAAGAACGCTTTTCTTCTTTCAAATTACTTCTTTTTTGTTTTATCAATCTTACGTTATTTTTTTGTTTTTCTTTTTTATTGGAAAATCCTATTTGTAACATAACGAGAGTCATCGATATCGGAGAACCCTCTGATTCGTTAGCCAAGTTCTCTACCAGGGACAAGGGGGGACATTGGATATACATATAGACATCTTAACACTTATTTGAGCATTGATTTGTTTGAGAGGAAAGAAAATTCGATCGGAAAATAACTCGCGGTTAAATCCGGACGAATTTTCTTTTTGATCTGTTATTTTTTTTTTCTTTCTTTTTTTCGTTTCTTCAATTGTCCCGCGTAGAAAATAATCGACGACGTCGAGGGCAGCACCGAGGGTAGACTCGTCGCAATAGAGATTATAGGAATTCGTGTAGAAAAAGCGCGGAGATAAAGACTTTCGCGGGTGGAAAATTACGTTTTCGTACGGCACAATTTTCTTTAGACATCAATTAATCGATTGATCGATTTTTTAATGACCAATGAATTTTTGAATAGCTAATCAATTTTTAATAATTAATAATTTTGTTTATAATTAATCAATTTTTAATAATCAATCAATTTTTAATAATTAATCGACTTTTAATAATTAATCAATTTTTAATAATTAATCAATTTTTAGTAATTAATCAATTTTTAATAATTAATCAGTTTTTAATAATTAATCAATTTTTAATAATTGATCAATTTTCAATGATTAATTAATTTTTAATAATTAATCAATTTTTAATAATTAATCAATTTTTAATAATTGATCAATTTTTAATGATTAATTAATTTTTAATAATTAATCATTTTTTAATAATTAATCAATTTTTAATAATTAATTAATTTTTAATAATTAATCAATTTTTAATAATTAATCATATTTTAATAATTAATCAATTTTTAATAATCAATCATTTTTTTATAATTAATCAATTTTTAATAATTAATCATATTTTAATAATTAATAAATTTTTAATAATTAATCAATTTTAAATAATTAATAAATTTTTAATAATTCATCAATTTTTTAATAATTAATCAATTTTTAATAACTAATCAAATTTAAGTAATTGATGATTTTTTTATAATTGATAAATTATTAATAATTAATTAATTTTTGTTTATCAACAAAAATTTTTTTATTATAATCGACAAAAAAAATGTCGTTATTTCACAAGAGCCGTAAAGTTTTTTGCGTTTTGGAAGTGCAAAAAGTTGTTGCGCGAAACGTACGGACCCCCGCATTCCACCCCGCGAAACATCTAGTTCCTGATTCAACAGCGTTTGTTTTTTTTAAATTATCTTTTTAAATTACCGTCAACTCGTTAATAATTTCTATGTACCTTTTAACATCAATTTCACTTATTTCTTATTTTTATCCGTTTGTTCGTTGGGGTTTTTTTTTTCTTCTTTTTGTCTTCTCGTCTCGCAATTGTTAGCAAAAATTTGTTTTTTTTTTTCCGTCCGTCATTATTCCTTCATTGGCGAGAGTGTCACAGTGAAAATTATCAAGTAATGTTCGACGAGCGTTCGCGTTTGTTTTTCGCAAATTATTTTCGTCATTTTTTGTTTTTTTTTTTCGTCTCATTTGTTCATCATCGAAATGCGTTATCTTTACGTTTATACGAATATCCATACATAGACTATATCAATAACTATATCGATTTATTTGTAATGTTTTTGTTTTTGTTTTTTTTCCCCTCAATTATTACTTTTCTAATCACAATTTGCGCAAATAACGACCTTCACAAAGACAAGTAAGCGACAAATGAAAAAAAAAAAAAAAAAAACGAAGAGTAATCAACACACTAAGCGAATTATTCCGCCATTTTCCTTTCATTAATATTATTATTTTTGTAGGTTTATTTTTATTTATTTTTTTCATCGTTAAATTTAGGAAAACTCTTATCCACCGATTTAGCATTGGCGCTTGTAACGAACATTAGTTAAAAAAAAAACGAAAAAAATAAAATAAATAAATATCTCGCGTTTCTAAACGGAGAATAAACGTTGCACACGTTGAAAGAATATGAAAAAAACATTTTACGACGATTCACAACGAATTTCACGAGAGTTTTACGAAATATTTTGCAAACGTGATTTTGATCACTTTATAATTTTTTTTTTTTGGCACCCTCTTCAAATTTTCCACCCTTCGAGTGCAGCCTCCGAAAATTTGCGATTCTCGTGAGTTTCCTCGACGAAAAATCTTCAATTTTTTTTATTTTTCGTTGCGGGATCGCTTCGGTAACCATTTCCGTTTGACCTTAAAATTTTTTTTTCCCCCGTCAATTTCAATCAATTTTTTTTTCCCCCTTGTTTCTTCGAAGCTGAACACAATTTTTTTTTTCTTCGATTCTCTCTCTCTCTTTCTATTTCTCTTTCTCTATCGGAGAAATTTTTAAACCTACTCACCGAATTTAGAACTTTATCCTAATCGGCCTATTTGGCATATATCAAATTTTCGTATCGACGAGTAACGTCGACGAATGAAATTCGTTCGGGAAAAAATTGGCAAAGGACGAAAGCAATAGTGAAAAAGAAAAAAAAAAGGGTAAAAAACGAAAAACTTTATTTGCTCGAAGATCGTGAATGGCGAAACGAAAATATTGATATGTGTTATGACGTTCTGAACTTTTTGTTTCTCCCTTATATTTTTATTATTATTATTATTACTTGTTTTTTTTTTGTTAATTCGTTAATGTAATATTATTGAAAAGTGGCAGTATCGATTGGTTATGGAAGTTTTCGCGTCTTTGCCACAGTTCTTTTAGATTTTTTTCTCTTTCTTTTTCTTAACTCCTTCTCTTCGAGGTAGTAGTCTGGTAACTTGAGCCGATTTTCATGTCTTTTTTGGAGGGTGTTTTTTTGTAGGAAAATAAAAATGAATCGTTTTGAATATTTAGGATATTTTTATTTACATATTAAAGATACAAAAAAAAATTTTGTTGACAAAATTTAATAGTTTATTATTATTATTATTATTGATCTAAGTTGGCACCTCGAAAAAAAAGCGCGTGGGTGGCCCCGGTGATTTTGGCTCTTGATGTTATCTGAAATCAAAAATTCTTGATAATTCTTAATCTATAGACATGTCATTCTGGTCGGAACTACTGAGGTTAAATTTCATGGATAAATAACAAAATGGCGGACTTTGGAAAAAAAACTTTTTTTCCAAAGTCCGCCTGGAAACTGGAAAACTAGAAAAAAAAAAATTTTCTTTCCAAAGTCCGCCATTTTGTTATTTATCCATGAAATTTAACTTCAGTAGTTCCGACCAGAATGACATGTCTATAGATTAAGAATTATCAAAAATTTTTTATTTCAGATAACATCATGAGCCAAAATCACCGGGGCCACCCGCGCGCTTTTTTTTTCGAGGTGCCAACTTCGATCAATAATAATAATAATAATAAACTATTAAATTTTTTTACAAAAATTTTTTTTTGAATCTTCAATATGTAAACAAAAACATGCTAAATATCCAAAACGATTCATTTTTATTTTCCTGCAAAAAAACGCCCTCCAAAAAAGACATGAAAATCGGCTCAAGTTACCAGACTACTATCTTAATATCCGGGATGAAAAACTTTTTTCTCTCTCTCGATGCGAATTTTTAGTCGCAAACTTGTTTATTTTCCACAATCCTCCTGCCCGTTAATCCGCGAATTTTCGCCCGCTTTTCCCCGCAATATTTCACGCGTTCCGATTTGTTTTTTATTGTTTGTTTCCAGAGATTTTCACAGCCTGGCGTATGTAGAGGTCGATGAAAAAAAAATAAAAATCAATCGTCGGATTAATTTCCCCTCCTGTCGATTATTTTTTGTTTTTGCTCCGCGTCAAATTTTTCTGTCTGTTTTTTTTTCGTTGATTTTTTTTTTCCTACGCTCAAAAATGTCTCTCGCACGCCCCGCAAAAAAATTAACGAGATGTGAAAGAATGAAGAAAAGAGAAAAAAAATTTAATCAACGATTTTTCTTAATCGTCGGATCAATTTTTTTCTCCTTCGATTCTCGTGGGATATAGATTTTTTTCTCTTCGCTCGTCACTGTCCTTCGGAACCCGGCACGAGTCCGCGGATTTGCCGCTTTATCCGCGAGACTCGCGAGAACCGAAAAACATGGCAATTACGTTTTTTTTTTTATCCCAGCAAAATATGATTCGAGCGCGTGTGTCGAATAATCCTGTTCAATGTAATTTTGGGTTTGTTTTTGTTTCGTTTTTTTTTTGTTTTCAAGTGCTTCTCCATTTTTTTTTTCATCCTCGAGTTTTGTTTAATTTCTTTTTTATTTTTTGTAATTTTCTTCTTTATTTCTTTACCTTTTTTTTTTTTTGTAAATAGACGTCTAACATATTACTTTGTTTAATTGGCCCTGTATTCAATTTTGTACAAAAGTTTCCATTCAAGACCGGAGTGATAGGCACTATTTTTTTGTTTTTATTTTTTATTATTATTATTATTATTTCTTTTTAGATATACTTTCTTCATTATTTTTTTCCCTTTTTTATTATGTTCTCCTCGTATTTTTTTTTTTTGCTTTCCTCTTCGCCCCTTTCCTCTCTTCGCTCTGTCGCCAGTTTTTCCTTATTTCGCTCGTTCTTATCGCGATTTAAACGCGACGATTATCGAAAAGTAAAAAAATTAAAACCCTCTTTCTCTCTCTCTCTCTATTTTCATATTTAAAGAAAAAAAAAACAGTCCCCGAGTTCAAAAATGAGAAAAACAAAACAAACGAATAAATTTTTTTTTTAAGTTATAAAAAAAGGGAAATAAAAAGTAGAAAAAAGAGCAAAAAAACGTTGAAAATTAACGTAAGTGGTAGTGAGTGGCCGGTGTTAGTGTTTGTTTTTTTTTAACGTTAGTTAATCGATTGTTCAATCGACAATAAAGAGTAAACGTAAAGAGCAATGAGATCAACATTCGATAATTATTAAATTCGCCCGTTCGAAGTTTCGTCGAAAAAAAAAACGAATCCGCCGAACGTTTTAACGGTACGTCGGTGCCGTAAAGTTTAAAAAAATAATATATAAAAAAAAAAAAAACGCGTCCCCGCTCGTACGCGTTTAACGACAAAGAAACATTTTTTGTTCCACTCACGAGGAGCTTGGCGGGAAGGAATTATACAAACAAAAAGAAAAAGTCTCGCAAGTAAAATTAAACGCTCGTAGAAAAAAAAAAAAACAAAAAGTGAAGAGGTATCGCGTTGGACAGTGGTTTAACGGTTTGTTTAGAGACACCAAAGACCCTCTGCTCGTCCGTCGTGAACTATATCGATGATAATAATAATAAAAAGTTTTTTTTTGTCGTACGCCACTTCCCTCACGCTTGAGAAAAACACCGCGATAATAATTATTACAATTTTTTCTCGTTGTTTTTTGCCAAATTGTAACAATCGTTTTATTCTTATGAATTCTTATCGGTTAACGTTATTATGTTTACGTTTCCGTAGCTCCTCGTTATCATTTATTTCTCATCCGTTACGTCTGCGTCGCTCCTCAAACGAAATTGTGCGCGCCACTTTGTTTTGCCTCCCCCTCTCGCGGACGCTTCTCACAAGAGTTCGTATATATATATATATATTAAAGAAATTTACCAATATACACAAGAAAGAAGGGACCGTTCTTTGTTTTTGTCTCGCTCTCAAGGGCAAACGCCCGCTCAAGATATTCGCCGAAAAAAAAAAAAACAAAACAAAGAAAACTTTCGTAAACATTTGGATACTTACGATATTTTTGTCCGAGCGGAATATCAAGAGTGAAGAAAAAAAAAAAGAAAACAAAACCATGTACGGGCGTTTGTCCCCTTTGTCCTACGTTCGACCTTCGCGAACGTACCTCTGCCATTTTCTTATGCTCGTACAAAAAAAAGAAAAACAAAGAGTTTATCATCTATCTTACATGGCTAGTATACTACAGTACATATACAAAAAACGTTTATTTATAACTCTGAAAAAAACTACGTTAATAATTGTGTTTATATATGTTCGTGTTTGCGCGTGTCTGTGTATGAGTGTGTGTAATATTTGTCTGGACTATCGTACAAGTTTCACCATTCCCGTCCTATGGCTTTTAAAACTCCGCGCGTAAGAGTTGTAAGACAACCCCGTGCGACCACGTTCGACGCGGCCATTTTGTCTCGTTCAGTGGCCATTTCTTTTTTATACACATATGCGTGCATATTTACGATCTAAAAAAAATAAAAACAAACACACAGATTCTCGTAGAAAAAAAAAAACAAAAAGAATCATCGACCCAGATTGTGGCCGATTGACTGGAGGGCGCGAAGCACTCTATATGTTTCCTTCGTCCTCTTCGTTCCGGAGGTCGCGACGAGATGGCGCCACCCCGCGAGGACCGAACGAACATCAAAATGTCGTCCGTGCGCGCGCTCGACAAAATGTCCGCCGTAATTCCGTTCCGCGATCACGAGAGCCACGTTCGTTCGTCCGTTTTTCACGATGTCACGGTCGTAACATCGTCGCTTCTCCACTCGATCTCAGAAGCTCACCCACTCGTTACCGACACCAATGTCGGACAGCATGTCGGTAACGTCGGGCGTGCACGTGAACTCGAAGTGGGAGCCGCTGCTCGAGCTCGCTGTCTCGAAGGAATCGAGATCGGTGGTGATTGTTTCCATGTCGAGATCGAGCTTAAAGTCGGACGGTTGTATTTGCAGAAGATCGTTAAGGGAATAAAGATCCGCGAGGCTCGTGTTCGTCGGTTCCTCGAGCTTCACGCTGCACTGAACCGACGGACACTGTCCGCTGTTCGGATTCGTCGTTGCGTTGATTATGGAAACATTCGTTATATCGGCGGGCTCTTGTTTAACGATGTAATTGTCAAGATGACAGGGCGTCGAGGTTCTCTGAAAGCTTCTCGTGGCGTTGTTCATCTCGGTGAAAGCGCGCACCGATGAGAGGAGCCTGTCGTTCGTAAATTCCGTCTGATAATCCATGTCAATTGTCTCCTGCTTGATCCTCTCTTGTTTGATGGACTGGTGAAGCGGACTAAGGGCCGAACCGTTTGAGCTTTGATTACTGGGCGTGTTGTTGTTGATTCTCGTATTTAACGTGGTGACGCTAGATCCGCAATCAACAAAATGATCGTCATAGTAGCTCGCGGATTCGGGCGAGTCGGGCGTTTCGCAGGAAGGACTGCTCGGCACCTTGGCAGTGACTATGGGCGGTGCTGGTGTGTAATCGGTCGTCGCGTTTGTCGGCGATGTTGTTGTTGTTGTTGTTGTTGTCGTTGAGCTCGATTGGGTCGGGGATTGCGTTGGCCTTTTGTCGAGTGCGAGTCTCACCTTGAGCCTCGACACCGAGCTCGTCATTGAATGGGACTGGAGCCTCTTCAAGGGCGTTTGGGTGTTGTTGTTCGTGTCGTTGCGCGATTTAATCGACGCCGAAGTGAGAACGGTCGTTGCCATCGGTGGTGGACTCAGAGTCGTTGACGACGGCGACGATGTGGAAGATGACATTGACGACGACAGGGATGACGTGGATGATGACAACGATGACGATTTCTTTGTTTTCTTCATCTCCTTTGGCTTGGCAACGGGCGCCGGTTTCGTTGTCTTTTTCCTCGGTCGGTACTTGTAATCGGGATATTCCATCATGTGCAACTGGCGCAGCCTCTCCGCCTCCTCGATGAACGGTCTTCTGTCGGCCTCGTCCAGTGTCTTCCAGCGTCTACCCAGGCGTTTGCTTATCTCGGCGTTGTGCATGTCCGGCTGTACCTCGCATATCTTCCTGCGCTCGATCTGCGACCACACCATGAACGCGTTCATCGGCCGTTTTATGTGATTGGGATTGTTCTTCTTCGTCTGTAACAGATAAAACAGAACGACGCCACGTTTATCATACCGTTGATCATACCATAAAAACGCCCCGTCTCTTCAAACGTCGGAATAAATACGTTTTTTGTAACGCACACCGAGGGGCTATTTTTTTTCCACAAAGGACCACATCTCGCGCGTATCAGTTATACATTTTAGGAAAAAAAGTTTGTTGTTTTCCAGACTTTTTCTCTTTGCGATTTTTTATTTGCATGTTGCCATCTGATTTTTTATATAACAACTTTTGTCACGCATTACACAATATTCAAAGTATGTTCGTGAATTTTTTCGTTGGAATCCTATCGTTAGGTTTAGCGTACGAACCGTTTGAAAATCGACCGGGTCTACTTGACCCAGAGAACGAAATGTTCCAACTACGGGACAAACCTAAATTGAACGCTAATTGTATCCGAAGTATCAGCAATAGGAATCATAAGTAATTCCAGTAAGTTCGAACTTGACTATCCAAGAGTGCAATTAGGTTCAAGTGATCATTGACCTTATCCGGGTATCGCGAATCTTCGTGAGCTCACGACAGCGCGACATCGTTAATCCATTTTGATCAATTAGCGAAAACGTGGGTATGTATACGAGGGGGGACCCAAAAAAAACGGGAATTGCGCTGCGGCGGGGAGGGAGAGTGCGGGAACCCGTTGCTCGACCAGGTGTCTGTTGGGGACACGTCTCCGGAGTTAGTGTGCGAAGTTCTGTCGCCGTGAGTGCATCGGTTCGCTCGTGGAAATTTTTGTAGTGAAACAACTTTTTCCATTTCGGCGAAAACGTGATGGCCGATTGTCAAGAGCAACGCGCGGCTGTGAAACTACTGTAACGCTTAAGACTGCTTATGGAGATGCTGCCCTAAGTAAGACCAGAGTCTACGAGTGGTTTTCACGTTTTAAAAATGGAGAAATGTCAATTGAAGACCAACCCCGTTCAGGACGCCCCTCAACGTCAAGAAGTGACGAAAACGTTGACAGAATCGATGCTCTCATTCACGAAGACCGTCGCCGAATCATTGATCAACTCTGCGAGATGTCTGGGATATCATGGAGTTCAATTCAGAGGAGATTATCCAAAGATTTGCACATGAGCAGAGTTGCAGCCAAATTTGTCCCTCGGCTTCTTACAGACGAGCAAAGGGGGCGTCGACTTCAGGCATGTTTTGAACTTCAAAATCAGCTCGAAGAGGACCCTGAATTTTTTTCCAAGGTGATTACTGGTGATGAATCGTGGTGCTATGGATACGAGCCCGAAACAAAGCAGCAATCGAACCAGTGGAAGACACCTCGCTCTCCTCGTCCGAAAAAAAGCTCGCCAAGTGAAGTCAAACATCAAGACAATGCTCATTTGTTCCTTCGATTGCGGAGGTGTTGTGCACGCGGAGTTCGTTCCCCCGGGTCAAACTGTCAACCAGAAGTTCTACTTGGAGGTTCTGAAAAGATTGAGGGAGAGTATCCGGAAGAAAAGGGCAGATCTTTGGCGCACAAGTGACTGGTCCCTCCATCGTGACAACGCGCCGGCCCACGCTGCTCTCTCCGTAAAGCAGTTTTTGACCAAAAACTGCATGACACCAACTTTGAGTTTTTTTTGTTCCCCAGACTCAAAAGGGACATGAGAGGAAAGCGTTTTGCCACTGTGGAGGAGGTAAAACAAAAATCGCTGGAAGGCCTAAAGAACATGCCGATAAGTGAGTTTAAAAAATGTTTTGAACATCGGAAGGATCGTTTGCAGAGGTGCATTGTGGTCAAAGGAGAATACTTTGAAGGTGATCAAAATTTGGTGTAAAAATATTTGAAAACAAAAGAAATTATGACGAAATTCCCGTTTTCTTTTTTTGGGTCCCCCCTCGTAAATACGGTAATAATTCAGCGTATTAAAATTGCCGTGAAGATTGTAACGCGGACGATACATTTAAATAAAAGTAACGCCATCGCCTTGAGGCTTTCGGTTAACGCGTCCCGTCTCTTGTTTTTCTTTAATTTATAATAGTTATGTAGAACGATGCATGTCGTTAATGTGGGTCAAGAGGATGTTTCGACGAGGGGGAGAGAGTTTCCTCGATGCTCCGCGTTCAAGGTATCAAGAGAGTAGCCGGGGAATTACGCGAGACACCTGGACACACTTTGACTTTCATATACAGCATGTTTCCGGCAATGAAAACAAAAATCCACCCTCGTTCAACCGCCCAAAATAGCCATTAAAGATGCGGACGATATCTACGACACTCCCTGTACTTCTGACAGTTTAACACTGTCCGTTCCGTTGTGCACCTGCCCCGTGAACGAAGAGGCGATAAAGAGAGGGTCCCGGGCCCGTCCATTCTCCGTCTCAGTTTCCTTAATGAAGTGGTTCCGATAGTCAAACGAACGTAGTCCGGTTTCCGAACGAAACGGACGGAACGCGCTTCTGGGAAGCAGAACTCCCGTGACGAAACACGCGTCTTGCCTTTGCCGGTGATGCCAAGAGAACTTCCGGGTGTCTTAGCGTCAGTCGGTAATGTCGCCAACGTGTTCGTAAACACAGAGAGACGTATGACGAGGAAAACACGGCTGAAGCTGCACTCCAGGCAGGTCTTCGTACGCGGATCAAAGTATCAGCAATGACGATGGCACGGAAATGGCGAAATTTTGTTCACTCAAGGTTCCCCGGCACGTGACGATACCCTGCGCTTGCCCTGTGCTCGATGATCTTCATCTTTTGGACGTCACTCGCCACACCCCACGTAAAAATTGCGAGTATAATTCTACTGGCCAAGCTTTGTGCCAATATTGGCGGCCAAACTTTGGCCGCCAGTAATGGCCCCGTACTGGCTGACTATCTGGCCATACTATGGGCTATACTGTGGGCCATACTACGGGCCAGTATAAAATACAGTCTTATGCCAGTACTGGTTGAATTCTACTGGCCAAGCTTTGGGCCAGTATTGGCGGCCAAACTTTGGCAGCCAGTATTGGTTCAGTACTGGCTGACAATCTGGCCAAGCTTTGGGTCAGTATAAAATATCGTCTTCCGCCAGTACTGGTTGTCAATATGGCCGCACTACGGGCCGGTGTAATAACCAGATCTGGGCCAAAATGGGCTATAAAATACGGCCAAGCTCTGGCTTCGATACAAGCTCAGTACTGGGCTATAGAAAATGCCAATACCGAGAGTATTTCACTTTAACAGTTACGTTCTGTAATGTAATTGTAGATTAGGTTATTCTGATCAAAAGTCCATTATTTTACAAACAACCAAATTGTTGAATTATAATTTGCCCCGAACTTGAAATTGCACGATTAATACAATATTTTTTAGTGTAATATTTGCTTCATATAGACTATATTTTATAAACACTGTTCTATAAACATTTAAGTACGTATTTTAGACCTGTATATGTACTTAGTCTCTTATTAATAAAAACTACTCCGAGTATTTAGTATATATCAAGTGCATTTAATTATCAAACATTTATGGATAAACAACCCAGACAATACAGACATCCAAAGGACGTCCTAAAAACATCCGAAGAACGTCCTTACGTCCAAAGTACATCCTTTGGACGTACGTGTGCTGCTTGGGAAACATCTGGTAACGTGGTAAAAAGAAAGATAAATTAATAGAAAGAAATTGAATTTAAACAGACATTGGATCGGCGTCCACTAGACGCCAAAAGTGTCTAAAAGACGTCGATTCGATATCTATTTAATTTGCCATTTCTCGCTGAGATGTAATTTGCACCGTCGGCAAAATCGTCTGCCACGATCCGGCCCAATGAAATAACCAGTATTGGTACGACCGTTGGTGGCAGTAGTAAGCCAGAATTTTGCCAGATCTGGGCCAAAGTCCGGGCCAAAGTCTGGGCCAAAGTCTGGTCCAAAGTCAGAGCCAAAGTCCGGGCCAAAGTTCGGGCCAATTAAATAACCGGTACTGGCCCGACCGTTGGTGCCAGTACAACGGCTGGTTATCACACTCCTGTACCGAATCTGTACTGGCCCAATACTGGCAGCCAGTACCGGCACCTACGGCAACCAGTATTGGCCCAACTCTCGGCCGTTACAATTTTTCTACGTGGGTACTGGCGATTAGTTAACCGCTTGCTGGGACCAGTGCCTGGAACTCCGTAACCTTCCAGCGACGATTATCTCTGTTGCCATCAACCGACAGACCAATTGTTAAGAAGATCCAGTGGAAAGTGGCAACTCTCGTCGGGTACCGCTCGCTAAAGATTCCAAAAAGCATCGACAGCGAGTTCCCGAATTCCGCCACACTCGTATTGGCCGCATCCGTTAAAGTGCTCATCAGCAATCATTCGCAAATGTGGTCTTTTCACACAGATGCGCATTTCAATGACATTAAAGACAGAAAGCGACAGGGAGCGATCCTAGAAAATCATTTTTCAAGCGGTCGAAAACATCAGCTGTGTCTCTGCAAGTTCGACGAACTCAAACCTCGTCGGGGAAACAAAGAGAGAAGAGAGGAGAGAGAATATAGATAAGGAAAGGCCCCCGAGGGGTTTCGTGAGTCGAGACGCGTGCCGACTGTAAGGTCGCCTGCAAGACGTGATCTTCCAGCATCAGATATTGACTGGTGAGACCGGGCAAAAAAGAATCATCTTTATTCCGCTCCATCTGACCCTAGAACTCTGTCATTCCTCTCTCTCTCTCTCTCTCTCACACACAAAAACACACTTACTCTCTATCACTCCCCCTGTCTCGTTGTAGGTGTTCTGAAACCGGGTCTGCTAGTTTCTCACGCGGCAACATCGTCACCTCTGACGGTGAACGTGTGTACACGGTATTGGTAACTGGAATACACCATAAAGACCGGTGGCGTCCGGCACGGTGAACTCGCGAGTATGCTCGTAGTCAACTGGTCGAGCTGGTAAAACGAGATTACGAGCTGACGTCGTTCACGCACCGGTGTTAACATAATCGTCGATGAAGCATCCTTCCCATTACCCCCTTGCCCATTTGCTTCTTCCTGAAAACCCACTATTCTCTCCGCTCTTTTTATCGCTTTCATGACTCCAACGAGGTTTAGGTCATGCCGAACCGTGGCAGCGGGAGGGCAACCGTCACTCGGGTAATGGCAAATCCACCGTATGGTCCACCGGATGGTCCACCGATTTTCCAGAAGCCTCTCGTGCACTCTACGATCCCCTGAATCCTGAGGGATTAGCGCCTCGTTTGACCTGATCGCTGGATTCCACTCGCTCATTGCCTCAAATCGATAAAAGCATTTTCGCCGCTTTCTCTTCATTCCCTCCCAACTCGAGCTAATTCCTAACTAACTTTTGTTTCTTCATTCAATCCTCCAGACTCACAGGGCAGGACGCTTTTCCTTGGGCTCCCTTGCCTCTGATCGAGCAGCGTGAATCAATATTTTTTGTTTGGTTTGGTTTGGTTTGGTTTGGTTTGTTTCTTCATTCAATCTTCCAGACTCACAGGGCGGGACGCTTTTCCTTGGGCTCCCTTGCCTCTGATCGAGCAGCGTGAATCAATATCTTTTGTACGCGTCCAACTCATAAATCATTTTGTCAATTTTCACTGTATCAACGGTGCGATTCGGCCGAGTTGTGGGTATCACGAAATTTTCTTTCAACTTCTTCAATATTCGTTTTCCCTTCATTCGCCCTGCGTGCGATTGCGCATGTTTACCGTTGATTTACCTAATCCGGAACTTATGCTCGAATGACGGAGGAAACCCGAAAGGAAAGAATTTGTAGCGACCTGCGTGAAATATTGAGTCGCAGTGGGAGAAGATGAGGGATCATGACACGATTATATGGTGAAAATTCGAGAGGAGAGAACCCCTCCGTAACTCGGTTCAATGACACTTAAACGTTATCACATGAAGCTTCCACCCGAGTGTCGAGGCCATGGAGAAGCGTTTTTTATCTCTCTCTCTCTCTCTCATCGCGCCACAGCTGGTCGAAAGATGTTTCGATGTACCCGGAACTCGAGTGAGAACCCGACGCGTGTGGAATATGCGTTCGTGCATAAGGGGTATTGCTCTTATTTTTATTTAGGTTGGAGCTTCTCTTTTCCGTTTCTTTTTCTTGTCGCAAAGGGATCAGCAGGGCAATTCAGCGCACAAGGAAGCCTCCGGAGGCAGGGGTGGAATTACGAGCTCGTGGAGCGATGAGTTTTTCACGCTGGCTTGTACAACCCCCGAAACATTATTCGTAACTGTAAACGAGTTGTGTAGAACGCGGCGGGTACAACAACTTCGCGGAAGACGTGGGCACCTGCGTCATCGTTGAATTTCTCTCTCGTTCGGTTTCTCGTCTGTTCCACACGAGAAACGAAACAGAAAGAACAAAAAACAACAGAGAAAGAAGAGAGAGAGAAAAAAAAACGTTAAGACTTGCCCCCCGAACGTTCAGGTATCGGTGTATCTTGGGTCGTAAAGAACACGATATATACTTCCCCGCCTCCCACGTTCTCCTGACTGTCCTAAATCATCTCGTTTTTTTATTCTCCATTAATCTACTCTAGTCCGCCATTCCACAAGTTTAATACAACCCCGGCGGGTGAAAATAAAGCCACCGTGCTTACGAAGGTGTCAAGTAACCCTGGAGACTTCTTTCGCGGACAACTTCACGTCGCCGGGCGCCACAGTCGAGGATCAATGAAAAGGGCGGGAAAACGGTGAGAATTCAAAATACTCCGTTCTCGCCGTACCTGCAGATGGAATTGTCGGACACTTTCGGCCACGAGAGGCTCTGTGTGACGACGCGAGTTTTTGATGGGATCCCGTGAACTCGGAAAACCCTCTTTTCAAACCGTTAGACATTTTGCAGGATCGTTCAAGATTTATTTAGAAACTTGCCGGTAAAATTTGAAATTTCTGCCACTTTTTTTACTTTTGGGCAACGCCTCCCTAATCTTTATTGTATTTTAATAAACTTTCATCACATTTTGGATCCAATGGAACTGAGGATATTTTTTTTCCGATATTTAATGTACCGAAGTTTGATCTTCGAAGCGTCAGCACTCTCTTTATTAAGGTAGTAGTCTGGTAACTTAAGCCGATTTTCATGTCATTTTTGGAGTTTTTCTTTCCAAACATCATTCTTTAACTTTGGACAAAAGTTTTTTTTTCCAAAGTCCGCCATTTTGTTATTTATCCATGAAATTTAACTTCAGTAGTTCCGACCAGAATGACATGTCTATAGATTAAGAATTATCAAGAACTTTTGATTTCGGATAAGATCAAGAGCCAAAATCACCGGGGCCACCCACGCGCTTTTTTTTCGAGGTGCCAACTTCGATCAATAATAATAATAATAATAAACTATTACATTTTTTCAAAAAAAATTTTTTTTGTATCTTCAATATGTAAGTAAAAACATCCTAAATATCCAAAACGATTCGTTTTTATTTTCCTACAAAAAACGCCCTCCAAAAAAGACATGAAAATCGGCTCAAGTTACCAGACTACTACCTCAAGGAGTTATACGCAGTCAAGAGACCGAAAAAACGGCGATTTTTCAAGAATTTTTTTCTGGAAAGACATTTTAATTTATTATCGGAAAAATTTATATACGTATAGTGGCAACTTTTAACTTTATTTTCAAATTTTTTATCTGTAAAAATAATGATTTTTAAAACTGCTATAGCCGATCTCCGAGAGCTCCTCTAAAAAAAAAGGTGTCTGGCGGGTGAGCACGATATCTCCGGTTTGGATTATCCAAAATCAAAAAACCAAAAAGATTCTATTAGTGAATAGATAAGTCTAGGTATTGGTTGAAGGAATGGTCGAAATTTTGATTTTTGACAAAATGGCGGCTCCAAAAAGAAAAAGTTCCAATTTTCGACCAACATTTTTTTCATTGGATTGTTTAAAAAAAATAGAAATAATTATCGGAAATCATATTCCTTCGATCCATACCTGAAGAATATATCTGAGAAGGTTGTGTTAAAATTGCAGACCGATCGGTTGAGCCGTTTTTTTTTTAAATCGTGCTCACCGACTTTGAAAACACCGTTTTGAGAAAAAACCGCGTTCAAACTTTAGACCGCCTACTTTGTAACGCTCCGAGCGTCCTCACGAATATGCATGTATCTCCAAAAATATTTGCCGGATCGATTTGAAATTTTCCGAGAATACACTCAAATATATGTACATTCCGAAAATGCAATAAGAAAAATCGATTTTTTGAAATGTCCAACTGCGTATAATCCCTCAAGGGGGGAAATAGGGTTAGACGGTTCAAAAAATCGATTTTTTTTTATATCATAAATTGTTAGTAAAACTATTGAAAAACATGTTCCCAAAATTTTAAATGAAAATTCCGACTCGTTTTATTGTTAGAAGCCATTAAGGGAGGAAGAAATAGGGTTAGGACAGCGTTTTCTCAATGATTTTCATGAATTTTTTTATAGTATAAAAAATGAATATAATTTATTGAAACTTTGAGAATATTTTATACATATATTTAAGTATATACTATAAAATTTTTGAAGAATTTCCTTGAGAAACACCGAAGAAAATGTATGACTGCCTTGACTTTGTTTTTCTCGGTACTATTATTTCAAACGCGTTTTTCTGAAAACGACTTTTTTTCAACTTGCGTACACGCTAGTTTGAAAAGATTTCAACCAATCGATTTCAAAATTGGCAATTACTTTCTTCATAGTATTGCGCTCTATATGAACCTAAACTCGGAATATTATCATAATTTAAAATAATTTTTTTTTTGGCAAATAAAGTTGTAAAAAATGGCAAAAAATGATGCTTTTTTGTTTTGACCCCTGTAAAAAATTCAATTTTCTATTTTTTTGATAGCATTTAGGTTCATATAGAAAAGAGACATATAATAAAAGTAAATTCCAACCTCGCTTGATTTCAGATGAAAATTGCGGCTTCCAGAATGTACGCAAAATGCTCACTCTGATTGTGACCTGCAATATGGGGTCGCTAATATCTTCGGTGTTTTTCAAGGAAATTCTTCAAAAATTTTATAGTATATACTTAAATATATGTATAAAATATTCTCAAAGTTTCAATGAATTATATTCATTTTTTATACTATAAAAAAATTCATGAAAATCATTGAGAAAACGTCTAACCCTATTTCCTCCCTAAAAAGGAAATCGAACGATTCCGCAAGTTATATAGTGGTGTTGCCACAAAACTCTATGAATTTCAAGGGTATGTTTACGATGTTTTATCTCGGAAACCGGATTGTGAATCTTGTTGAAATTTGACAGGATCGCTCAACATATATTTAGAAACTAGCAGGTAAAATTTCAAATTGCTGCCACTGTTGACTTTCGATCATTCACCTCCCTAATGTTTCTCATATTTGAATAAACTTTCATCACACTTAGGATCGAATGGACGTCATTCTCATTTACTGATTAAAAAAAAAGCAATTTCGATTTAAAAAACATGGCACAAACAACTCTCTCTCCACTACACGTGTAGTACCATACACGTTCTACTGCAACACGATGACGAAAACAATCGTTCCACGCCATTTAATTTCGAGTCTCCCGCGCACGGAAAATTTTTCTGATGGCTCGTGTGCCATTAAAAAACCTCGGCTCTCGTTCCACCCATCCGGTTGATCGTCGAATTTCTCACGGATCTGAGTGGCGAAGGAGTGGCGCTTCTTAACGTCGCATTTATGCGTATCAAGTTTGAGGTAGTGCCAGAGGTTATAAAAAATGTTCGCTTCGACGAGTGTTTATTGAGAGCAAGAAGAAGAGCATGGGGCTTTGTAAGGAAAATGACCCGGCACAGGATCGCGTTGTTCCAATTTCAACGTTGGAAAATGATAAGCTAGAGCCTCGTGAACCGAATTCTCACGAGCATCCACATCAATTCGACCGAGTGTGCGTGAGAGATGAAAGAAGAAAAAAAAGGGGGAAAAGCGAGAAAGGTGAAAGACGCGATGATAAGCCGGGGTGCGCGCGTACTTAACTCGGATAAATGTGAGTCAAGGTGAGGCGTGGTATTTTATTCACGGCGGCTGATCCCTCCCGGCCACTTGTTATTATACGCGCGCAAAGTCACACAATGCTTTTTGATTGAGGCCCCGTAATTACTAACCCCGATATGGACAACACCTGGCTATCCGGACCGACAGCTCGGTAATCATCGTCTTTGGGTTCGCCTTGATCTTATCTCTGGCTCGCTCCATTGAAAAGTTCATTACAGTATATATATATACATAGACGAAGCAAAGAGAGAAACGTAAAAATATGTGCTCCAAGAAGATCACTGACGCAAGGTTAACGCGTTACGACAGAGGCGTTTCATTGTTTTTGATATTGCACGTGAAAGGAAATTATTTCGTTATGTTTTTCTCGTTGAAATTCGGCCGAGAGAGGTAAGGTTGCTTAAAGGGGGAAGTAGGGTTAGGACAGCGTTTTCTCAATGATTTTCGTGAATTTTTTTATAGTATAAAAAATGAATATAATTTATTGAAACTTTGAGAATATTTTATACATATATTTAAGTATATACTGTAAAATTTTTGAGGAATTTCCTTGAAAAACACCGAAAATATTAGCGACCCCATATTGCAGGTCACAATCAGACTCAGCATTTTGCGGCTTACATTCTGGAAGCCGCAATTTTTATCTGAAATCAAACGAGGTCCGAATTTACTTTTATTATATGTCTCTCTTCTATATGAACCTAAATGCTATCAAAAAAAATTGAAAAAGGAATTTTTTACAGGGGTCAAAACAAAAAAGCATGATTTTTTGCCATTTTTTACTTTATTTGCAAAAAAAAATTATTTTAAATAATGATAATATTCCGATTTTAGGTTCATATAGAGCGCAATACTATGAAGAAAGTAACTGTCAATTTTCAAAACGATCGGTTGAAAACTTTTCAAACTAGCGTGTACGCAAGTTGAAAAAAAACGTCGTTTTCAGAAAAACGCGTTTGAAAAAAAAGCAAAATGCTGAGTCTGATTGTGACCTGCAATATGGGGTCGCTAATATCGTCGGTGCTTTTCAAGGAAATTCCTCAAAAATTTTATAGTATATACTTAAATATATGTATAAAATATTCTCAAAGTTTCAATAAATTATATTCATTTTTTATACTATAAAAAAATTCATGAAAATCATTAAGAAAACGCTGTCCTAACTCTATTTCCCCCTTTGATGGCTTATAACAATAGAACGAGTCGAAATTTTCATTAAAAATTTTGGGAACATATTTTTCAATAGTTTTACTAACAATTTATGAAATAAAAAAAAAATCGATTTTTTCAACCGTCTAACCCTATTTCCACCCATAATGGTAATTCCCAATAAAATTTCCGTCCAGAACTGATTTATTAACGATGGCCAAACATCGAAAATTCATATTCTCATCTTCGGCGTCACTATCGGCAATATTTGTTGAGTAAACAATTGCAACATATTTCGGGAACTTCGTTCTTGAATGCGTTGTTTTCGGTCGAAACGTTTTTTTTCTTTTTAAGGGACAACACCACTGTGACCCCCTGTTTTTTTTCACATTTTTCAAGAATTTTTTTTTGTGGGAAAAAAAAGAGATATTCGAAGAATTTTTTTGGGTTTTGTTCCTTGTTTATTAATGTATCAAAAAACATTTTTTTCACATTTTTCACGCCGCATGGTGGCGCTCGGGAAGCTCTCGCGTCAGGTGCTGTCATTTCCGCGGCACGCAGCAGAACTCTCTTCAACGTCGATCTGAAAAAAATACCGAGTGTTTTCGTCTCTTCAAAATATCATATTATTAACGAAAACACTCGGTATTTTTTTTCAGATCGACGTTGAAGAGAGTTCTGCTGCGTGCCGCGGAGATGACAGCACCTGACGCGAGAGTTTCTCCAGCGCCACCATGCGGCGCTAAAAATGTGAAAAAAATGTTTTTTGATACATTAATAAACAAGGAACAAAACCCAACAAAATTTTTCGAATATCTCTTTTTTTTCCCACAAAAAAAAATTCTTGAAAAATGTGAAAAAAAACAGGGGGTCACAGTGGTGTTGTCCGTTAACGGATGACCAAACGCCGATCTCCTGTCACAAGTTAGTCGGTCCGTCCGTCCGTCCGTCCGTCAGTCGGTTCGTTAGGTTGTCACGCGATAATGGCACCGCCTCTTGGGCAAATTCCCATGAAACTTCGCAGCTTTCATGACAATTGTCCGTATATAAAATCGATAATATACTCGTTTGTAGGGTTCCGTGACGAAAAACATGATGATGCTTTCCGTCCGTCCGTCCGTCCGTTGGCTTATCAGGCGATAACGGCGCCACCTCATGGGCGAATTATCGCAAAACTTACAATTAGTAGCTCTCATGGCACTTGACTGGTTTACAGGTTTCCGTGACGAAAAACCAAACGATGACATTCGTCCGGTCCGTCCGTCTGTCTTTTCGTCACAGGTCTCCAATTCCTAGACGTTACAACCTTATCGGTTTGGAATTGAGCACGGGGCTGTATAGTGAGGCGTACCGAAGAAAGGCCCTTTCACGGTACACCCTCGGCTAACGAAGTACCCGTTCATGGTCGAACGATATTTATACATATAACCCGGTGTAATACGTGGCACAAGCACGACTGACGTATTCATTATTATCCGAATCGCGCGATAGTCACGTACGAAGGTCTACGAACTACAATTATCGGTATCTCTTGTGCTCATGTATATCCGTGCCAAAGCAATCCTCCGCGTACCATTGTTTTGTGCTCTCAGCCGTGGGCTAATGGTTCAACGTGCCTCGCGACGTCATTGGGATTAGCCGAACGAAGCAGCACCGACAACAACAACGACGACAACAACACCAAGGGCATGTCAATGTTTTTGTCTGTCCCTGCTCCATTCCCTGTTACAACGCGTGACCTCTGATGGATTAACCCTCGGATAATGACATTCACACGGGCAACTGCGAACGCAGAGGACGCGGAGATGTTTACGTACACATACGTTTCACATTCAGAACTGGTGTGAGCGTTATAGCTCGGATTAGCAATTAACCCGGATATTTCCGGGATTGCAAAGGACGAGTGAAGGCGCTCACTAGACTGTTTCGTGTTTTACCGTTCACCGTAAATAAAATATCCCTTCTCTCTTCACCCTTCTTACAAAATGACGATTTTTTTCCTTTCCAACATCGACCATCCTTGCAAATCGACACATTTTTTTTTTGCGTCTTTTCGCGATTACCGAATTCGCCATTGCGCATTCGGCCGTTACGAGACCACGGGGATTTGCGGATTTTACATTGCGCCAGATTTTCGACTTTACGACCTGTGATTTTGTAACGCTGAATGGTACACGACCGTGCGGGATTATCAATTGATAAAAATATTGACGAGAAAATAGAAAACAAGTCTCGAATCGAGTATCTTTTCGTTCCCACGCGCGCTCAAATGACGCAGAGATTTAATCGTCTAAGCATGCAAATTTACGCTTGCTCACGATACGCTCGGCTTGATTTTATGATTATTTAATTTATCGTCGTTGCTGATTGAAGTGTCCCAGAATGCTGGTCTTTCGATCAATTAGCTCTATTTTTTTTTATTGCTTGTTTTGTGTGTTTTTTTAACTAACGTATTCATAACGTGCAGATTCTGGGATGAAAGTTTTAACGGAATATATTGCCGGCGTAAACAACTTTGAACGTATATTGGCAAAATGAACTTGGAGAGCGAAGCGTGTGTGGGCATTAAACCGTCCGCAGCTGTCTCTCACTCTTTCTCTCTTTCTCCGTATTCATATATAGAGACAAATAGTGTGGGAACATAGAGGCATTTACTAATTGATTTTACCCAAGAAACCACTTACGCATCAGGATGCGTCCGAAGTACAGCGACTTGTGTACCGTAGACCTCTTCTTCGTCGCTCGTGTACTAGAGCAGAGGTAGACCTAAATTAGAATCCCATTAAACGCCAACGTGACGAGGACGCGTGAGCAACATTCATCCGGGTAGGAAAACATGGCCTTTTAAACTTCGGCGACGATCGTGAACGAGAGGAGGTCAGAAAAGATCGAGAAACGGGTCTGAGAGTTGTGCGAAGATAAAGGAACGTCTTTACCGAATTTCTTCCTTTTTCTTCTTACCCGCTCGACGCGAACGGCCGGATAGGCAAAAATAAGTGAACATCCTTACGATCAAGTCTCTATATATATGATTTCTCCGAAAAACTTAACCCGTTACGAAACGTGAAATAAGGTTGTTTTTTTCGTGAACGTCTTGATCGTAACGGGTCTCGAAATATTCGTCAAATACCGGGAACTGGAATGACCGTTAGAAGACGAAAAAAACCATACAATTTTGCGTGTCTCCGAATCAGTCTCCGGGTCACTTCCGGTCTTTGGATGTCTGTGCTTGAATTTTCGGTTTACGATAAACCTCGAACTTTAGTGTGCAATAAATTTGTAAATTGCAATAAAGTTGTAAATTAAGTCTCAATTTAGGTTCACGATAAACTTCATGTCCAAGTTCTAATTTGGGTTTACAATGAGGTTGTAAAGTGAGTCGGATTTTAGGTTTGCGGCGAACTTCGTGCACAGGTTCTAATTTGGGTCTATAATAAGGTTGGAAATTAAGTCTGAATTTAGGTTTACGTTGAACTTCATGTCCAAGTTCTAATTTGGGTTTACAATGAGGTTGTAAAATGAGTCTGATTTTATGTTTGCGGTGAATTTCGCGCCCAGGTTCTAATTTGGGTTTATGATAAGGTTGTAAATAAAGACTAAATTTCGGTTTACAGTGAACTTCGTGCCCAAGTTCTAATTGGATTTGCAATAAAGTTGTAAATTAAGTCTGAATTTGGGTTTACGGTGAACTTCGCGCCGGAGTTCTAATATAGATTTACAATAAGTTTGCGAATCAACTCTAAATTTAGGTTTACGATGAACTTCTTGTCCAAGTCCCAATTTGGGTTTACAATAAAGTTGTAAATTAAGTCTGAATTTAGGTTTACAGTAAACTTCTTACCCAAGTTCTAATTTGGGTTTACAATGAGGTTGTAAAGTGAGTCGGATTTTAGGTTTGCGGTGAACTTCGTGCCCAAGCCCTAATTTGGGTTTACAATAAAGTTGTAAATTAAGTTTGAATTTAGATTTACAGTGAACTTCTTGCCCAAGTCCCAATTTGAGTTTACAATAAAGTTGTAAAATGAGTCTGATTTTAGGTTTGCGGTCAATTCCGCGCCCAGGTTCTAAATTGGGTTATAAATAAAGTCTAAATTTCGGTTTACGGTGAACTTCGTGCCGGAGTCCTAATATAGATTTACAATAAGTTTGCGAACCAAGTCTGAATTTAGGTTTACGATGAACTTCTTGTCCAAGTCCCAATTTGGGTTTACAATAAAGTTGTAAATTAAGTCTGAATTTATGTTTACAGTGAACTTCGTGCCCAAGTTCTAATTGCATTTGCAATAAAGTTGTAAATTAAGTCTGAATTTGGGTTTACGGTGAACTTCGTGCCGGAGTCCTAATATAGATTTACCATAAGTTTGCGAATCAAGTCTAAATTTAGGTTTACGATGAACTTCTTGTCCAAGTCCCAATTTGGGTTTACAATAAAGTTGTAAATCAAGTCTGGATTTAGGTTTACAGTGAACTTCTTGCTCAAGTTCTAATTTGGGTTTACAATGAGGTTGTAAAGTGAGTCTGATTTTAGATTTGCGTCGAACTTCGTGCCCAAGCCCTAATTTGGGTTTACAATAAAGTTCTAAATTAAGTCTGAATTTAGATTTACAGTGAACTTCTTGCCCAAGTCCCAATTTGAGTTTACAATGAGGTTGTAAAATAAGTCTGAATTTACGATTACAGTAAACTTCGTGTCCAAATTCTAATTTGGGTTCACAATGAACTTGTAAATTAAGTCTGAATTTAGGTTTACGGCGAACTTTCGTGTTCAAGTTCTAATTTCGGTTTGCAATAAAGTTGTAAATTAAGTCTGAATTTAGGTTTACAGTAAACTTCGTGCCCAAGTCTGAATTTGGGTTTACAATCCGATTATAAATTGAGTCTAAATTTAGGTTTACAACGAAGTTCGAAACGAAGTACAAGCCAAAGTACTTCGCGAAGTTGCAGTGTACGAATTCGAGAAATGTCGTTCGAGCTTCCAGCTACCATGGATTTACGATTTTCGCGATAAATCCTCGATAACTTATCTTCAATGGATGACGTAAAACGGCCGGGTGACCGAGCAAAGCAAGAAAGGAGAGAAAAAAAGGAAAAACAAAAATCCGATTTCTCACGCGCGTGTTCCTCGTACACGGTCTCTTGTACGTGCGTTGTCACAGAGAACGACGCCTTGGCCTTCGTCCGAGAGCGCGGACTGATCGCAATGAAAATGTCACGAAACCCTGGAAAAATGTTCGACCTCGAGATTCTCCGTGACGTCACGGAATCGAATACGGGAGCCAGATGGAGGAGAGCGAGAGAGAGAGGCGAGAGAAAGAGGTAGACAAATGTGTCGCGTATGACAAACGGGATTGTCCTCAACTTGGTTCTTCCGGGTTCTCCGTTTTCCACGGAGAACAAAAAAACAAATCAAAAGGTCTCGCGGAACAAAGTTTCAACTGGCTTTAAATGGTTACGTACCACACTTGAATTGGCGCGCACGGTATCAATTATAGTCAATTTTTTCGTTGCGTATTTATCATCGACGTTAAACGAGAACGGAGTCTCGTACGAATTAAAAAAAAAAAGGGGGAAAAAAACAACACCGGAGTGAAGCATATACGTTGCGTGTTCCGTATATGTAATATTTTATAGATACATGTGTGGTATATATTAACGCCGGCTGATCCGTGTCTGTCCGTGACGCGGATACACGCACGGGAGCGTATAAATATATCTAAATATAATAATAATAATGATAATGATAATACGATGTTGGAACTCGAGTAAAAGCATCGATTGTAAATTGAGAGCGGTTGCTGGGTTAATAGCAAGAAGCTGTCAAGAAAAACGGGTTTTCTCTCACTTCGTAAGAGGCCCCGGCAAGACTCTCGATGATCGTTCGAAAAGTGACGGTGGATATCTCTCCTCGGGTCTCTGTCTGCCTCCGTGCATGCACGCTAATTATACATTACCCCATCTACATGTAAATCCATCGATATATTATTAAATTTTGTAATTGCGGGATTATCGAAAGGAAAATTGCCGAGCATGCTCGTTCAATTTCTCCGCGCGCTTGTATACACACGGGGCCGTATGCGTAGATTGAATTGGTGATGCGTGTACGTTGCCCTCTAACCCCGAAATTTTGTTCACTTTCGTTCAATTGCCACTTATGCTTGAATTTATCGAGGATCGAAACGCGGGACTTATTGCGCACGAGCTCGAGTCAATACTTAAGTTCAATTTGGGTTTACACTTATGTACAAAACTATGTATAGACTCGTGTTGAAACTTAACTGGACTTAAGAGTGTCGTAAGTATAACTTAAGCATGGCTTACGTTATACTTGTGTGACTTAAGTGTGACTTAAGTATGACTCAAGTATGACTCAAGTATGACTCAAGTATGACTAAAGTATGACTAAAGTATGACTAAAGTGTGACTCAAGTATGACTCAAGTATGACTCAAGTGTGGCTCAAGTATGACTCAAGCATGACTCAAGCATGACTCAAGTATGACTCAAGTATGACTCAAGTATGACTCAAGTATGACTCAAGTATGACTCAAGTATGACTCAGGTATGACTCAGGTATGACTCAGGTATGACTCAGGTATGACTCAGGTATGACTAAGTATTTCTTAAGTATGTTTTAAGTACGGCTTAAGTATGACTTAAGTATGAGTTAAGTACGACTTAAGTATAACTTAAGTATGACTTAAAACTGACTTAAGACTGACTCAAGTATGACTCAAGTATGACTTAAGTATGACTTAAGTATGACTTAAGTATGGCTTAAGTATGACTTAAGTATGACTTAAGTATGATTTAAGTGTGACTTAAGTATGACTTCAGTATGACTTAAGTATGACTTAAGTATGACTTAAGTATGACTTAAGTATGACTTAAGTATGACTTAAGTATGGCTTAAGTATGACTTAAGCATGACTTAAGTATAGCTTAAGTATGGCTTAAGTATGACTTAAGTATGACTTAAGTATGACTTAAGTACGACTTAAGTAAAGTTTCATCTACGTGTAACTTACATTCGTAACTCACGTTTACATCAAGATTGAATCAACTTTGACCCAAGTTTTAACTTGACCCGGTACTCAAGTTTCTATTGACAACTATCGATCGAAGATCGCGTATAAGTTTCTTTTCAGATACTTGAATAAATCTTGATTCTCGAATCTTGCTTAACATTGCCACGTCGATCCAAAGAGAACGCCGAATGATTTTGAATCTTTATCGTGACTCAGTGCGCGACTTGACCAACTTTATCAACAAAAAAGAAATGGAATTTTTCGTTCGGATTACGTTCGCAAAATCTCGCGTGCGTTTTATTCAATTATTTCCATTTTCATTCTCGTACTCACGTGCAATTTCATGGTGCGCCTACTTATACGTTTGTAAATGTGCGATCCACATTGTCATGCACAAATACCCTAAGAATAATATATATATATATATATATATATATATATATATATATATATATATATATATATATATATATAGAGAGAGAGAGAGAGAGAGAGAGAGAGAAGCACAATTGTTCCGCGGTGGCGGGTACACAGAAACATATTGAGTGCCTCGAGCAAAATTGCCGAAGGCCACACGATATAACAGCGCGTTGAGATGCAGGCCTGCCTCTTGGTGTGACCTTAAGTCTCTCACTTCCGTCAGCTGCAGGCTAATGGCGAGTAATATATAATAATACGCAAGTTTTCACGGCTGACTATACACGCACGCACAAACGCACACGAACGTACGCACGCACGCACGTTTATAAAGCGATATATCGAATTTCTATGTACCACGTATCCATCGTACGCACGATGTGTATATGCCTGCCAGCCCCCCTCCCAAGTCTTAGTCGATCGCTTTAGTCGTCATCACGTCACAACGAGAAGAAAAGACACACAGAGAGAAATAAAGGAAATAGAAAAACCGATAAACAGGAAGGATTGAAAGAAAAAAAAAGGAAAAGTGGATAACTCCTAATTGGGATGCGTTCAACTCAACGAGAATCCAATTTACAGAATCGACAAAGATCAACGAGTCTACTTTTTCCTAACACGTGTTTGAATTCATGACGCAGACATGATAGACACGGCGTGAGTATTTCTCGCACACGGTTCATTATTATTAATAATTTATTCACAAGTGTCCCCACTCCGAGTATGAACTTGAACCCGCGCTCGTTTCGCTCGAATATTTTGCCACTAAACTGTCAGCCGGTTAGGTTTTTCTCATTGTATAACGAGTCCGTCGATCGGGACACAGTCAAGTTCAAACTTGACGCGGAACGAAACGTTCGCGAATCGTTCGCATCGTCGCTTTCGGATATTTCCCTCAGCGACGATATGATCGCGACGATATCCAACAGTCCAAGTCCCTCCTCGAACCTCTCCTCAGCGCAAAAACCCATCTCTCACCAAAAATCAACTGTCCCGAAGAACAAATCTACCGAAAAAAACAACAGCATCCAGAAACTCTGCCGACTAATGCCCTTTCTTGAAGAAAAAGTCTCCCGCACGACAGTACCAGGGCGCATCTCTTTCGCGCACGTGTATACTGCGCATGCGTGGCAGAGGGATGCGCAGTAGATCAACCATGAAAGACGCAGTGGCTAACAGATCGGCCCAGTGCGAGGCGATTTGGAAATCGTTGCGATGAATCGTTGTCTCGCTCTCGTTTCGAACTCGATCGAAGTCCGGCCTCACAGGGAGGACCTCGTTTAACTCGATTTTTCGATTAGTTGCGCGGTAGATCATTCCTGCGCCGGAGAGATCTCGTTCTCGGAGAAAGGTTTTCTGGCAGCGTTGTTCTTCGGCAAAGTTTCGATCCGGGAGATCGGGTTCCCTGGCAGCTTTGTTCATCGGAAGAGTCGTTTTGGGCGATCTAATTTCTGGTTGCACTTGCTTCACTCCAGAAAGCTGGCGGTTGCAAATTTCCCGGACGGTTGCAAATGTCACCGCGCTCCTCAAAGTCCTTTATCATCTTTATAACACCCGTGCAAAGACTCATGGGTTCCTAGTTAGTGGAGAGTGTGTTCTGACGAGAAGTGAGGATGCCGGGGAGAATGAAGTATCGAAGAGAAGTAGGTGTCGCGCATTAAGTCACAGAACGAGAACTCGCACGTTCGTGAAAACGCGGAATCGTCATTTCGCATAATCGGACTATAAGCGCATCGGGAACGTGAGAAAGGAGCTCGGGGAAATCAACTATATATATGTGCATCGTTACGACGACGACACCGGGGCATCAGTCAATGCACGGTCGATTTAACCGCTCCGCCTGTTTCCTGCCCACCACATAAGTTCACCCTCCGTCGCTTTTCTTCTTTCTTCTCCACAATTTCGAGAACCTCGGATGGCGCCACCCGGAATACTGCGAGACGTGGGGGAGGGGCAAGTCTTTGGAAATTTCGGTGAAAATTAGTTTGACGAGGGGAAGAAAGGAAAAATCAATGTTTGAGTTTGTTTGGGTTGGCGAGGCTTTCTTTAAAATTGTCATGCAGTTTTTTTACGTCCTTTCTTTTCGAAATTCGACCGGGATGAGTCGTAAAAATGAATTTCACTTTCCAACAGATCCAAGAATTTATTAACCGTACGAGACGACGAGTTTTGATTTATGAAAATTGTTACGATCCTCGTAAATTTCACGACAACGATCGGCAGAGTACGAAACAAAATTGTCTGCGAATATTTCGTCTTTAATTCTCGGAGCCTCGTTATCAGCTTCTAATGATTAACGGGCAAGTCGGAGCTGCAACTGAAGCGACGAAACTCAAGCTCCGTTCTGTGACTTTTCGCTGGAACATCCGAGCGCGCCGAGAGTTCTCGGAGTTCCGCATCAGCATGCAGGAAACGTGAACGGGAGGGACTTATCGCGATTACCGCGAAATTATTAAGAGAAGCGTGACACCGAGCGATAATGAGGCTTTTGCGAGCGAGAAACGCCGATAAATATGTGTACCGTGTAACACGAGACAGAAGTAAGCAAGTGCCGCGACTCGTCGAGAACGTTAAATGCCCGTAACATTTTATACATTAGGCTGTTTCGAATTTAACCTTTCTTTGTTGCTCTGTTTTTTTATAATCTTTTTCCCACTCTATCCAATTGTGAAGATCGGTCGCTGAAATCGATCGCCACTCTAGCGGCAAAAAAAAAAGGCCCAACTTTGAGAATTTATTTTGGGAGTATGAAAAAATGAATAGGATTTCCTTTCAGAGGGTTTATTTAACACATTTTGAGGTATGAAAGAAAAATTGTTTATTATCATTTTGATAGAAAATGGCGGCAACAGAGCCCATCTAGAAAAATCGTCTTTTTTTAAAGCGGTAGTCTGGTCGAGAAATTTGAAAAAATCGATTTTTTTTTTTTTTTTTTCATTTTCTTAATCCTTAGACCTTTCTTCATACGCTCCTGAAAACCGTTTATTGATATTTCGAAAATTGGCCGAGAAATAAAAATTCAAAGCAAGCGGCGCGCTCAGGTAGCGCGGTCGGGAAGCAACTTTGAACGCGTTTATCTCAGAACTATGTTTTTTCAAATCGGCGCCCATGATATCTCGATAACTAATGGACCGATGGAGCTCAAATTTTGTACGTACCTTAGGTAGCCTGTTTCTGAGGACTGGTAGCAGAATTGAGTCGAACAATAGATTTGACGACATTTTATAACTCGTCGAATACCCGAAAATGTATGAAATATCATTAATGAAAGTTCAACAGGACGCCATTTTGTCGAAAATTTTTTTTAAGTACCAATTCTGCTACCAGTGCTCAGAATACTCATACAGATTGAGAATATATATATTTTTTTTCTTTCAGATGCATACAACATCGTCCAGAGTGGGCGCCGATTGAGGCGGCTTTCAGCGCACCATGTTGCAACAAGGCAAAAAACTACATGAAAATATTTAAAATAATATTTTTTTTTAATGTACAAGTATTCTCTAAGGATCAATAAATGCACGTGTAAATTTTCATCAAGACAACTTCAACGGTTTAAACGTTATTGCACATTAGAAATGACGTCAAAAATCTCGCTCCAGACCAGACTACCGCTTTAAGAGATAACACCATTCTAGCCGCAGAAAAAAAGGACTAACTTTAACGATTTATTTTGGGAGTATGAAAAAACGAATAGGACTTCTTTTCAGAGGGTTTATTCAACACACAGTGAAGTATGTGAAAAAAATTGTTATCATCATTTTTATACAAAATGGTGGCGAGAGAGTCTATCTTGAAAATCATCTTTTTTTTAAAACACCTTCACGGGAGGACGGTTTTCTCGTAAAGTATAAGACCTGGAACAAAGAACCAAAAAGTTTTATAATCTATATACCATTGGCAATGGAAGTACGCAGGGGCTTTTTTTTAATTATTTTTTGTAGAAATGGTGCACTTTTGAAAAAATGAATCAATTTTTTGTCAAAAACAATTTCAAATCGATCCGTGCAACGGTGTTCAAGTGATACGTCCACGAAAATTGAAAAACACGATTTTCAAGATGAGCTCTGTCGTCGCGATTTTGTGTCAAAATTATAATAAAAAATTGTTTCTTCATACTTCAATATGTGTTAAATAAACCCTCTGAAAAGAAATCCTATTCCTTTTTTCATACTCCCGAAATAAATCGTCAAAGTTAGGCCTTCTTTTCTGACGCTACGGCGGTGTTACACCTTAACTAAACGAGAGGGCATCTGATGTATCTCTAGATTTAAGCTCGAACACTATCATCCATAAACCTAAACGCCATCTGTTTTCTCGAAATCCATTTATGACGGGACGATAATTAGCACGTAAAAATGGGTTAACATCGAGGAAGAGCGAGCACCTGGGAGAAGAAAAAGATAAAAAAAAGTTACATGATGTGGGTGTTGAATTTGACACTCCTCGGACATCACAGATGTGGTCCACGCGTAAGAACATTGGCAGCTGGCCTTCTCTTTCTATCTTCCTCTAACGTCACTCGTTAATCGTTCCCGTTCACATTCACGAAACTTACGCTTGCTTAATCATCGCGCGTGTCGCTAGTGTGTTACAGCCTTGAATGCGGAAAAACGTTTCGCCTCTCCTCTCTCGTCGTTGGTTGTTGCTTCTTTGCCGGTGGGTGAGAAGCGAAGAGTAATAACTTTTCGTCTCGTACATAATGTATACACGAAACGTTCCAAGTGTAGTAAATTTTTTTTTTTTTAAATCGTTAAACTCAATGTCTAATGATTTTGGCCCTGAAAATTTCCGAGTTGCATAATGGAAATTTTCATTATGCAAACATACAAACATACAAACATACAAACATACAAACATACAAACATACAAACATACAAACATACAAACATACAAACATACAAACATACAAACATACAAACATACAAACATACAAACATACAAACATACAAACATACAAACATACAAACATACAAACATACAAACATACAAACATACAAACATACAAACATACAAACATACAAACATACAAACATACAAACATACAAACATACAAACATACAAACATACAAACATACAAACATACAAACATACAAACATACAAACATACAAACATACAAACATACAAACATACAAACATACAAACATACAAACATACAAACATACAAACATACAAACATACAAACATACAAACATACAAACATACAAACATACAAACATACAAACATACAAACATACAAACATACAAACATACAAACATACAAACATACAAACATACAAACATACAAACATACAAACATACAAACATACAAACATACAAACATACAAACATACAAACATACAAACATACAAACATACAAACATACAAACATACAAACATACAAACATACAAACATACAAACATACAAACATACAAACATACAAACATACAAACATACAAACATACAAACATACAAACATACAAACATACAAACATACAAACATACAAACATACAAACATACAAACATACAAACATACAAACATACAAACATACAAACATACAAACATACAAACATACAAACATACAAACATACAAACATACAAACATACAAACATACAAACATACAAACATACAAACATACAAACATACAAACATACAAACACACAAACATACAAACATACAAACACACAAACATACAAACATACAAACATACAAACATACAAACATACAAACATACAAACATACAAACATACAAACATACAAACATACAAACATACAAACATACAAACATACAAACATACAAACATACAAACATACAAACATACAAACATACAAACATACAAACATACAAACATACAAACATACAAACATACAAACATACAAACATACAAACATACAAACATACAAACATACAAACATACAAACATACAAACATACAAACATACAAACATACAAACATACAAACATACAAACATACAAACATACAAACATACAAACATACAAACATACAAACATACAAACATACAAACATACAAACATACAAACATACAAACATACAAACATAAAAACATACAAACATACAGCATGCAAACATGCAAAGATACAAACAAACAAGCATACAACCAAACTTTTCAGCTTCATTATAGTAGTAAGATAAATAATATGAATTAAAAAAAAATACATTTTTTCCACATACATTTTTTTCTTCACTTTCGATTCGTTATAAATTGGAAAATGCAATTTTTTTAAATATCTATTTCATCAAATACCGCGTAAAAATATTCTCGTCTAAAAATCGCTCCGACTCGCGAAGAATGCCCGACATACAGGCATGTGTTGTCTCGCGAGTAGTTCACACGTGTGATACGTTAATGCGCGAGAGCGCGTTCGCGGCGAGAGAGCGTTATTTACGCGGAAATAGTTTGGATGAAGATTTAATCGCGTACACGAACAATTGGCAACGTTGATAATTTCGTATTATCGCGAAATTTATTCGCTGTTTTTTTTTCGTTCATTTTTTCGTTTTATTCTTGCGTTTTCAATTTACGCGCGTGTTTCCCGAGCCGTGTAATTTTCGCCGATTATCCAATTAGCATGAGTTACGCGAGTGTTCTATTATTTATTTCTCCTTTTTCTATTACCATGAATTATCAACGATAATGATCAATTTGCTGACGAATAAAAACTATTATAATATTATGTTAATTCCTTTTTTTCTGTCTTTCCTTATTATTATTTTTTTTTTCGTTAGCAATTGTAACGAGCGAAAAGATTAGATTTTCCATTATTTAGAGGACAAACTGGTTCCGTACCGGTTTAATTTGCCAAGTCCCGCGAACGACAAGCGTGGCGCGCGCGCGCTCGTGCCACGCAGTGGGAATTTTAAAAAAGATTTTTATTCGAGGAAGGGAGGAAGAAGAGAGAGAGAAAAAAAAAAAGGAAAAGAAATCTCGTTATATATGCTACTACGTGTGTAATAACGTTGACGCGCGGACCTTGATTTCGCGAAACGCTGTAACACGCGGCCTCGAATCGTTTATTCGTGGTGAGCGTTTATCGGTATCTACGGAATATAAAAGCGCATTCACGCGGCTGTCTGCTTTATTTAATCGCCGTGTAAATCTCTTTTAAGTGCTTCGCGAAACCCGGAAATGGGGAAAAAGGAAAAAAAAACCCGGAAGAAAAATCCCCTGTTGGAAAATAGCCACCCCCTCGCCCACACACGGAAAAACAAAAACAATTTGGAAAATCCACTTTCACACTGTTTTACGATGTCTTTTTTTTCGCATTTTTTCACATCGTTCGTTCGGGATACATCGTCATCAGAATTGCAGAATAACATTGCCAGATGACTAATGTACACACTGATTTGCTCGAGGGAAAAAAAAAAAAAAAACAAGCAGGGTAGAACACTCAATCACGCCACCCTCCTGCCCCAGGAAATAAATCTGTGAGAGCGCTGCCAATAACGTAAATTCGATGCTTCTCATCGAGAAATAAAATTTTTGCCAATCATGAATCGCGTCCGAAAAAATATATTCCAAGGCACACCCCCTCCCCGCCCCCAAAATGTTATCCGTTTCTTGAATATCGACGGTGCTTCCGCGTTTCGTTCAAGGATTAACGCCACTCTAGCGGCAAAAAAAAGGCCTAACTTTGACAATTTATTTTTGGAGTATGAAAGAAGGAATAGGATTTCTTTTCAGAGGGTTTATTTAACACATATTGAGGTATGGAAAAAAAATTGTTTATTATCATTTTGATAGAAAATGGCGGCAACAAAGCCCATCTAGAAAAATCGTCTTTTTTTAAGGCGGTAGTACTGGTAGCTATAAATTTGAAAAAATCGATTTTTTTTTTTTTTTTTCATTTTCTTATTCCTTAGACCCTTCTTCATACGCTCCCGAAAACCGTTTATTGATATTTCAAAAATTAGCCGAGAAATAAAAATTCTAAGCAAGTCAAAACTTTGAACGCGTTTATCTCGGAACTATGTTTTTCAAATCGGCGCCCACGAAATCTCGATAACTAATGTACCGATCGAGCTCAAATTTTGCACGTACCTCAGGTAGCCTGTTTCCGAGGACTGGTAGCAGAATTGAGTCGAACAATAATTTTGCCGACATTTTACAACTCGTCGAATACCCGAAAATGTATGAAATATCATTAATGAAAGTTCAACAGGCCGTCATTTTGTCAACTAATTTTTTTAAGTACCAATTCTGCTACCAGTGCTCAGAATACTCATACAGATTGAGAATATATATATATTTTTCTTTTCAGATGCATACAACATAGTCCAGAGTGGGCGCCGATTGGGGCGCACCATGTTGCAACAAGGCCAAAAAACTACATGAAAATATTTAAAATATTTTTTTTTTTTAATGTACAAGTATTCTCTAAGGATCAATAAATGCACGTGTAAATTTTTATCAAGACAACTTCAACGGTTTAAACGTTATTGCACATTAGAAATGACGTCGAAAATCTCGCTCTTGACCAGACTACCGGGTTAAAACACCTTCACGGTAGGACGGTTTTCTCGTAAAGTATAAGACGCGGAACAAAAAACCAAAAAATTTTATAATCTATGCACTATTGGCTATGTGACTACGTAGGGAATTTTTTTTTAAACAAATTTTATAGAAATGGCGCACTTCGGAAAGAATGAATCGATTTTTGGCCAAAAAACGGAGTAAATTGTTTATAAAAAAAAAAGCTTACATTAAATTAAAAAAACTGCTGGGTACTCCGATAGAGAATGTAATTGTGAAGCTACTATCAAAATTTCAAATCGATCCATGCAACGGTGTTCAAGTAATACGGTCCCGGCCACTTTGAAAAAGACGATTTTCAAGATGGCCTCTGTCGGCGCCACTTTGTATCAAAATGATAATGAAAATTTTTTTTTTCATACTTCAATACGTATCAAATAAACGCTCTAAAAAGAAATCCTATCCCTATTTTACATACTCCCAAAATAAATCGGCAAAGTTGGGCCTTATTTTCTGGCCGTTAGACTGGCGTGCCCACGTTAAACTAAATTCCCTTTTTTTTTTCCAATGAAAATGAAAGACAAAAAATATTTATGAACATGGTTATAACAGTGACAAATGATTTCCATAAAGGCTGCTTTATTTTTACTGGTAGAGTCATAGTCGATTTTATACAATTTTATGGGTATGGCATCACTTCAAAATGGTACCAGGGAATCGATTGCCATGTATTAACGCTTTTAGACCGACTATGAGCCATATATAAACACATTCACGACTCGTTAATCGTTTCTCAGGATTATCAGATTTCCATACGTCATCATGAACTCGTCGATCATCGAAAATTGTAATGAATATCCGCGCGATCTCTCTTACCCGCACCTTTCGGTTCGAGGAAGAAAAAAAAAAAAAATACGTAGAAAAAACATATCATCGACTGCTGCGGAGGAGGAAGAAGAAAAAGAAATACAACAGCAACAAAAAAAAAAACCATGTCACAGCGCGCCGCGACATAATTGAATTTGCAAATGAGTTATGCGCAAAGTTATGTATTATGAGCCTAGAGCCATTGGCGCGAGGCAGTAATCATCGGGGTGGAAGAGGAAGCGCAACGGCGGGAAACACTTTGAACGCGCCAATAAAATATGCATATGAATCTCGGTGTACGCGTTCCCTGGCCTAGTTTCCGTCGCGCCGAGACTGGGATCACGGTCTCGGAGGCTCGGCACCGCGCGACGCTGTCGGAACGCGTTATTCGTAGTGTCTATAATTCTGATAATCGAAGGAACATATGTGCAAATATATATCTCGACGGACATACCCATATGTAAGACCTATATTAGCGCGATCATAGTTAATAGCCGAAAACTTAAGATCTGTCAATGGTAACGCTGTCAATTCCAATAATCGACAACTATAATTTGATCAATCTTCATTCTGTCGACCCTCATTCCACCAACTTGGAATTGCTGTTAAACTCGACAATCCGCAAATTCGGATCAACACAATTCTCGATATGTCAATAGGACGCTGTCAATCCCTAGTCTGTCGAATTTTAATCCGTGAACGGACATTCTGTCAATCCTCATTCGGCGAACTTCTATCTTGCTAATCCTCGTTCGGACAACTTCCATTCTGACGCTTTTAAGTTTATGACCAAAACTGACCCGAACAATTTCCAAACTGTTCAGACTAATGCTATCAATCACAAATCTGTGTCGAAAGTCATTTGGAGAAAATTCCCGCCCCCCGTCACCACCGATTCCGTCAAACCTCATTTGAATCACTTACCGTCCGTCAATAAGGGTTCTGTCAGTTCACATTCCGTCAAGCTCTATTCTAAAAACGGAAATTAGGCCAACTTCCACTCCGTTCACCCTGATCCTGTTAATCTGCATTCCGCCAACTTCCATTCTACGAACCCAAATTGGGCCGGTTCCATTCCGTCCCTCCTGATCCTCTTAATTTGTTTTCCATCAACGTTCATTCTATGAACGCAGATTGGACCAGCTTCCATTCCGTCCACACTGAACCTGTTCATCTGCATTTCGTCAACTTCCATTCCATGAACCAACATTGAATCAACTTCCATTCCATGAACCAACATTGGATCAACTTCCATTCCATCCACCCTGATCCTGTCAATTTGCTATCCGTCAACTTCTATTCCATGAACACAAATTGGGACACTTCCATTCCGTCCACCCCGATCCTCTTAATCTGCTTTCTGTCAACTTCCATGCCATGAACCCAGATTGGACCAACTTCCATTCCGTTCACCCTGATCCTTTAGATCTGCATTTCGTCAACTTCCATTCCATGAACCCAGATTGGACAAACTTCCATTCCGTCCACCCTGAACCTATTGATCTGCATTCCATGAACCCAAATTGGGCCGCTTCCATTCCGTCTACCCTGATCCCGTTGATCTGCATTTCGTCAACTTCCATTCCATGAACCAACATTGGACCAACTTCCATTCAGTCCACCCTGATCCTCTTAATCTGCTTTCTGTCAACTTCCATTCCATGAACCCAGATTGGACCAACTTCCTTTCTGTCCACCCTGATCCTATTGATCTGCATTCCATGAACACAAATTGGGCCGCTTCCATTCCGTCAACCCTGATCCCATTGATCTGCATTTCGTCAACTTCCATTCTATGAACGAACATTGGACAAACTTCCATTCCGTCCACCCTGATCCTCTTAATCTGCTTTCTGTCAACTTCCTTTCCATGAACCCAGATTGGACCAACTTCCATTCCGTCCACCCTGATCCTGTTGATCTGCATTTCGTCAACTTCCATTCCATGAACCAACATTGGACCAACTTCCATTCCGTCCACCCTGATCCTGTTGATCTGCATTTCGTCAACTTCCATTCCATGAACCAACATTGGATCAACTTCCATTCCGTCTACTCTGATCCTGTTGATCTGCATTTCGTCAACTTCCATTCCATGAACCCAGATTGGACCAACTTCCATTCCGTCCACCCTGATCCTGTTGATCTGCATTTCGTCAACTTCCACTCCATGAACCAACATAGGACCAACTTCCATTCCGTCTACCCTGATCCTGTTGACCTGCATTTCGTCAACTTCCATTCCATGAACCAACATTGGATCAACTTCCATTCCGTCTACCCTGATCCTGTTGATCTGCATTTCGTCAACTTCCATTCCATGAACCCAGATTAGACCAACTTCCATTCCGTCCACCCTGTTCCTGTTGATCTGCATTTCGTCAACTTCCATTCCATGAACCAACATTGGACCAACTTCCATTCCGTCCACCCTGATCCTGTTGATCTGCATTTCGTCAACTTCCATTCCATGAACCAACATTGGACCAACTTCCATTCCGTCTACCCTGATCCTGTTGATCTGCATTTCGTCAACTTCCATTCCATGAACCAACATTGAACCAACTTCCATTCCGTCCACCCTGATCCCATTGATCTGCATTTCGTCAACTTCCATTCCATAAACCCAGATTAGGCGAACTTCCATTTCGCCCACTCAAAAGCTGTTAATCCGCATCAACCTTCATCCCGCGCGACCCATACTCCGCGATTTCCCTGCTCCGTCAACCTTTCCATCAAACTCCATTCCGTCAACCTCGACTTTGGCCAACTCTGTCCGGGGGTTCCTACTGCTTCCAGCGTCATGGATGATTCGACCGGGCGAAGGTGAGCCAGCGTCGATATAGAAACGTATCGATAGAATCGATGTTTCGCCCGGAGTTCCAACCGGCCACCCGGTTGGTATCGTGCGAAAGCCGACTGTCCGCATGTAGCTTCGAACGGGTTTTGCGGTGGTGGTTTGGAATAGTGGTTTAGTGGCACAATAACTGCTAATCGCTGCTGGTCTAGGCCTTGAATCCGTAATCGTCATTATTTTTCTCCATTTTCCCTACCGCGCCGTCTGAATTATCCTTGGCGGTAACGCGTCAGTATATCGACCAACACACACACACACACACATGTTCTGTACATATGGATCGCTGCATTTACCGATGCATGCAGATCTATAAGCATACACAGCGAAGCGTGCGTATAATATACAGCATTGACTGTGTGAATAAAGCGTGTGTGCGGTAAAGTGGACAAGAGAAGCGGACGCTTTCCATGGATCGTGGCATGCTAGCCCATGCTTTTGCAATGCCAACCGTGTCGTATATCGCACGCTGTGTAACGCGAGGCTCTCCCTTTCATCCAGCTTCTGGCTACTACAATATGCTGGTAGTACCCCCCGGGCTTTAGCGATCCAACGTCGATGCTGTACTGGTAGTGTAGTGCCATTCAATCCACGCGATGTTGCACCGCGTTCGCGATCGTCCACCACACACCTCTCGGCTTTCCATTCCATTCTTTCACGTGGCTTTCATCTCCTATTTTCTCTCATCGACAGAAGATGCGCGCACATTTGAGAAAGTCATTGATCGTCAGTGACCATTTTTTCTTCCACGTTTCTCTGATTGGATTCAGAAAAATGCCGTTTTCATAGACGGATACCTAGGCGCGCATTCAAGGTTCTCAAGGACTGGAAAAGTCGTATGGACTTGTACGGAGCCGAGAGAAAGATCCGCGGATAAGCAACGGGAACTGGAATGATCAGATCGAAGCCCGCGTCGACTGTGGCGAAACCGGACGGTCGGCAATTGGCAGGATTCCATCACTAGAAGATGAGGAAGTGTGGACAATGTGCTACCAGTTTGCCGTTAGTTTTTGATAGGTTTAAGCGATTTTTTGACGAATTTTAACGATTCAGCAATATTTCTCTCAGTTTCCAGAGCACCGTCTTCCAAGGGGACTGAACGGAGGTATTTTTTTAACGTGAGCGTCTGATCGTCAATGCCATTAGCACTAATGAACTTTCCCGACGCGATAAGATGTTTCGCAGGAAAAATAAAAGTTCCCCAATTAGCACGATGACAATTTTTTCAATAACGCATCAATTTTTCGGATGCTGCCGCGAAGGAGCGAGCTTAGAGAAACGCTGACCAAAAACCACATTCCACAAATCCGTCATCACTCAAATACAGAATAAAAAAATGACAATTCCCCAGCAGCGTCGAATGACTTACAAAAGTAATCGACGTGCGACGTCCAAAAGAGTATTAAATGACTAGCTTTAAAAAAAAAAAAACATATGTTCCAACGGCCGACATTTATAACTTTCCGAACGATCGAGCCCTTCACCGATACCCATAACCGTTCATTACAAAACACATTAAACCGACGTGTCGTAACATTCAAGCGAAAGAGAAAAAATACACATATATCATTATCGATTGCAGGGACTGGGCCTGGGGCTGGGGGGGGGGGGGGGAGAGGAAATATATTAATTAATCTGTCAGAGTATAATATCGCCGTGGCAATTCCAGTGCCTGTGATTCTATGACGTCACGGACCAATCAACAGTCATCAGCCACGAACTTGGGCTCAAAAAGCTTGTTTCGCTGTGCCAAGTCGAGGGTCTTTATGATATTGTCCTCGCGTGTAAGTTCACTTCATCGCTAGTAGGTTTTTTTTTTTTTTTATAAGCAATTTACTGCTTTTTTTGGCAAAAAAATCGATTTACTTTTTCAAAAGTGCACCATTTCTGCAAAATTTTATTTAAAAAAAAAACCCCTACGCAGTCCCATAGCCAATGGTATATGGATTATAAAAAATATTGGTTTTTTGTTTCAGGTCTTATACTTCACGAGAAATCCGCCATTCCGTGAAGGTGTTTTGAAAAAACGACGATTTTCAAGATGGGCTCTGCCGCCGCCATTTTGTAACAAAATGATAATAAAAAAATTGTTTTTCATACTTCAATATCTGTTAAATGAACCCTCTGAAAAGAAATCCTATTCCTTTTTTCATACTCCCAAAATAAATTGTCAAAGTTGGGTCTTTTATTTTTCTGCCGCTAGAGTGGTGTCGACCCTCAAAACTGATCCGGTTCCGTGCGTCGAATTATTGAAAACCGATTTTCTCCAAAATCGTTTTGTTCTTTGTTCGAACGAAAATTCGGAGAATTACGCGGAGAAGCAATTCTTTTTACATACTCGTGTGACTTATTGTGGCTACAGTATTTTTATGGTTTTTCATAATAAAAAAAGTAAAAAATAAAATAAATAAAATAATACAAAAACAACGAAAGTTTTGCTCGAGAAAAGATGCGTTCGGGATGGAATAACCGATATTCTTTTATGTATGCAGGTGATTAATTTCCGACCTTTGAAAAAGAGCCTTTGGGATATTCGGTTGCCCCCACCACCACCGCCAAATACACACGGGGCAGACGCACAAAAACACAATTTATACTCGAGCAGATACCGGGAGAGACTGTATCGTACGTCGTAGCCCTACATTTATCACCGAGCGCGGTTTCATTCAATCTTTATAACAACGGCAAGGCGGTATCGAATATAAACCATGTGGTTACTATATTTATATTTAGAAATTCAAATATATCGAGAGGGTGCTTTCGGTTGGGTCGACTGAAAAATTACGATTCCTTGGCTCACGTAGGAGAACTCTTATAACCTTTTCTTCGCTCTCATTTTTTTTCTTTCCTTCCTTCTTCCCTTTAACCCTTCGCCTGGCTTTCACGGAAGGGAATCAAACGTGCATAAATCATTTGAGGCGTTTTCTCGACGATAAATTATCGTCAGGACGGATTTTTCGAAAATCTGTCCTTGTAATGATTTGTTTCGGGTTTTTTATCTTTTTCTTCTTCGTCTTTTTCCAGACGGACGTTATTTACCGTTACGTTGGAAATTGAACGGAAATTTCACGAAAGTACAAAAGAAGATACGCGCGATACGATTTATCGTTGAGGATGATTTTTTTTTTCTTTTCATTTTCAGCAATTCGTGAGCAAGTAAATTGAACATTTTTCACCGGTAAACCAGTAACGACATAAATAATGTTCGCTTGTGCATTAATGAAATCTTTGTAATTTAATGATACGTAGTTTAAGGGGTAACGACAGTCTAGCGGCGGAACAAAAAAATAGCGAAACTTTGACGATTTATTTTGGGAGTATGAAAATAGGAATAGGATTTCTTTTGGGAGGGTTCATTCGACACATATTGAGGTATGGAAAGAAATTTTTTTATTGTCATTTTGATAGAAAATGGCGGCGACAGAGCGCATCTTGAAAATCGTCTTTTTCAAACTGGAAGGATGTATTATCTGAACACCGTTGCAAGGATCGATATGAAATTTCTACAGGACCTTCACAATTACGTTCTCTATCGGAGTACGTAGCCGTTTTTTTTATTTAACGTAAACTTTTTTTTATAAACAATTTACTGCATTATTTTCGGCGAAAAATCGGTTCATTTTTTTCAAAAGTACGCCATTTCTACAAAATTTAATTTAAAAAAAAATCCCTACGTAGTCCCACAGCCAATAGTATATAGATTATAAAGATTTTTGGTTTTTTGTTCCAAGTCTTATACTTTACGAGAATACCTCTCTCCCGTGAAGGTGTTTTTAGGGGGGAAATAGGGTTAGACGGTTCAAAAGATCGATTTTTTTTTTAATTTCATAAACTGTTGATAAAACTATTGAAAAATATGTTCCCAAAATTTTAAATGAATATTCCGACTCGTTCTATTGTTATAATCCATTGAGGAGGGAAGTAGGGTTAGGACAGCGTTTTCTCAATGATTTTCATGAATTTTTTTATAGTATAAAAAATGAATATAATTTATTGAAACTTTGAGAATATTTTATACATATATTTAAGTATAGACTATAAAATTTCGTTATGAAAATTGGCAGTTACTTTCTTCATAGTATTGCACTCTATATAAACCTAAAATCGGAATATTATCATTATTTACAATAATTTTTTTTTGCAAATAAAGTTGTAAAAAATGGCAAAAAATCATGCTTTTTTGTTTTGGCCCCTGTAAAAAATTCAATTTTCTATTTTTTTGATAGCATTTAGGTTCATATAGAAGAGAGACATATAATAAAAGTAAATTTCAACCTCGTTTGATATCAGATGAAAATTGCGGCTTCCAGAATGTACGCAAAATGCTGAGTCCGATTGTGACCTGCAATATGGGGTCGCTAATATCGTCGGTGTTTTTCAAGGAAATTCTTAAAAAATTTTATAGTATATACTTAAATATATGTATAAAATATTCTCAAAGTTTCAATAAATTATATTCATTTTTTATACTATAAAAAAATTCATAAAAATCATTGACAATTTTTGTATCAAAATGATAACAAAAAATTTTTTTTTCATACTTCAATATGTGTTAAATAAACCCTCTGAAAAGAAATCCTATTCCTTTTTTCATACTCCCAAAATAAATTGTCAAAGTTAGATCTTTTTTTTCTGCCACTGTTAATGCAGTTGAAATTACGATTAAAACAAATTACAATTGAAAAAAAATTACGAACGTTGATTTTGAGATCAACGTCGTTCGCCGAAGAAATTTTCATTTTCTTGATGTTGTTCTAATGCGAAAAATTGAAAATGAGGGGTTGGAAGGGACTTGGCGAACCGCCTACATTTTTATGCGTTTCTCTGATTAGTTCCATCACGATCGTACCTTCCGTGTGCAATAAAAGTGCAACAGGCTAACTCCTGATTACATAACTGTGTCCTTTAGATTTTAAACTCCTGATTGCGAAAATGCTTTACGTGCAAAAGTGTTTATTAGTTATAAACATGCTAATACTTAAAATCTCTCTCTCTCTCTTTCGCTTTCACGCAACGCGATATCGGCAATTCCGATCTACGTGCGAATGGGAAACTCCCCGGACTGTTTGTCCGAGCTCCATACGCACGATTTGCGTTGCTTATTAGACGGCGGTGTATGCTAATATCGTAAACAACAGTTTGCCGGCGAATTATACTTTTAGATCGTTGACGAGAAGAGAGACCACCGCGGTCGTTGTACCGGGTAACAAAATGTTGCACAAAGAAGAAACATTACTCAAAGCAAACGAAAAATTGTTTATCATCGTTGCTTCTCTACTGGCCACAATTATCGTAGGTCGGGAAAACTGTTCAAAAACAATAGAAGGAAAAAACAAAAATAAAAACTCGGAAAATTTTCAAGTTTTTTCGTCTTTTCCCCGGTAATTTTTGAGTTTTCGAGAAAAACTCGACGATCTTCGTGATCAGCGACAAATTTCCGATCCCAAGGGTCTCGAAACATATTAGAAGATGACGAAAGAAATTTCGAATTTTTATCTCACTTTTGTTCGAAATCGAAAAATTTCGCTAAACTTTGAACGGCTGTAAATCAGCGGCCGTTCGACGGACATGGGTTTGTAACGAGAGTTTTGGATAGGGCGCGAGTAGACTTAGAGAATGCCGTTGGATTCATCGCGATATCACATTTTGTCCGTTCGCGTGAGTACTTTGAATGTCGTGGGAGGACAAAAAAAAGCGAAAAACTCGCGAGAAAATTGTCGACAATTCCATTCCTCTCCCAAAGTCGATGGTTGTAAATTTTTTTTCTCACACCAGACATCCTTCTCGTCCGAATAGAGCGCGTCATGAAAATCATTCACCATTTGCAAGCCGGTGAATTTTCGTTTTTTCCCTTTAATCCCCGTGGAAAATGGACGAAAGGGTGCGCGCGTGCGATAGACGATCAGGCGTGCAACGCGAGATCTCTTTTGCGCCTGCACAGAGCCTTGGGCCAGCTCCTTGGATATTCATTTTTGTATGAAAAAGAAAAAAAAAATTGAACACAAAAAAAACGTACGAAATCATCCCGAGAGCAAAGTAAGGATTTGAGATGAGCGAGGAAAAGAGAGAAAGAGAGAAAGAGAGAGAGAGAGTGATGAGGCCTCGCGCTCGGTACTATAGATTATCTCGAAACGATGCAAAAATCACTCTCATCCATGGCCAAACGCCGGCACACTCTCTCGAGACCACATTTGATACGTGCTTGCTCATAGGCAGCCTCGAAGTGTGTTTCGCGCGAGATACACGCGGGAGATCGTGGGAAAAGTTCGCGGACGACTGCGACTCTCTCGTTTCGCTCTCCCGCAGAGACACACACACACACACGATACGTGTCGCGTTTTTATAATTTTATATACATGTGTGTGATGATCGCGTTGCCACTATTAAAGAAACCGAGATTCATTTTTCAATAATAACGACGAGAGTCTTATAATATTCGTGAATGACGAAATGAACAAAATAATTTGTGTACGTAACATTCCGGTCGAAATCAATTTGGAGAAATTAATTTAAGGGGGGAAATGGGATTAGACGGTTCAAAAAATCGATTTTTTTTTTATTTCTTAAATCGTTAGTAAAACTATTGAAAAATATATTCCCAAAATTTTAAATAAAAGGACAGCGTTTAAAATTAGGACAGCGTTTTCTCAATGATTTTCGTGATTTTTTTTATAGTATAAAAAATGAATATAATTTATTGAAACTTTGAGAATATTTTATACATATATTTAAGTATATACTGTAAAATTTTTGAAGAATTTCCTTGAAAAACACCGAAAATATTAGCGACCCCATATTGCAGGTCACAATCAGACTCAGCATTTTGCTATTTTTTCAAACGCGTTTTTCTGAAAACGTCTTTTTTTGAACTTGCGTACACGCTAGTTCGAAAAGTTTTCAACCAATCGTTTTCAAAATTGGCAGGTACTTTCTTCATAGTATTGCGCTCTATATGAACCTAAAATCGGAATATTATCATTATTTAAAATATTTTTTTTTGCAAATAAAGTTGTAAAAAAATGGCAAAAAATCATGCTTTTTTGTTTTGATCCCTGTAAAAAATTCAATTTTCTATTTTTTTCATAGCATTTAGGTTCATATAGAAGAGAGACGTATAATAAAAGTAAATTCCAACCTCGTTTGATTTCAGATGAAAATTGCGGCTTCCAGAATGTACGCAAAATGCTGAGTCTGATTGTGACCTGCAATATGGGGTCGCTAATATCGTCGAGGTTTTTCAAGGAAATTCTTCAAAAACTTTATAGTATATACTTAAATATATGTATAAAATATTCTCAAAGTTTCAATAAATTATATTTATTTTTTATGCTATAAAAAAATTCATGAAAATCATTGAGAAAACGCTGTCCTAACCCTATTTCCTCCCTTAAAAAAATATTTTATCCGATTAACGACAATTCCGTCGTTTTTAAGGATTCTTGCGCAATTCTTATGATCCTTGGAAGAAAAACAAAAGAAAAAAACAAAAATACAAAAGCACAAAACTTTACACGCTGACTCACAGCCCGTGGTAAAGTTTATCCAATTGTTCGATTTCGAAAGAAACGGGAATGAGGATTGGAAATTTCTTTCGTCTTCTTTCGAGGGCTCGCGTACTCCTGGAATTTCCAAAAAATCGATTTTACTTTACGGTTTTTATTCTTTAAACTTTTGAGAATTTAAAGGAAAAAACTTAGAAAAGTCCACTCCGTTAAAAAGTTGTAGCAATAAATGTGACCGGACATCGGGCTGACGACGGACACCTACCGGAAACTTTAAACGCGTTTTTTTCTCGAAACTATGTTTTTAGACAGTGGTCAGCACGATAACACAGTGAATTTTCAATATTTTTTAACTTTTTTTTCTTTTTAAGTCTTGATAATTATTTTCTCTATGGTCTGACGAGAGGTGTTCTTAATTTTTTGATTGGACAATTTTTTATAAATTATTAAGCACTAATTTTTTTTTTTTTTTTAATGCACACTGAAGTTTGAAATGCTGTAATTTCTTTATTTTAGAAAAAAAAAAAAATTCCCTCCGTCAGACTATTACTACTGCGTTATTTTACTAGATTCTTTTTTTATTTTTGCAGATTGGACAATTTTTGGCGAAGTTATGATGTCGACGAGGAGGCGGCCATGGGTTTTCATCAGTAGTCCACTTATACACGTAAAAAAGAATGTTAATATTTTTGAAAAAATTAAAAAAAAATGTTTTCCTTATAGTTGAAGAGTTGATAAAAAATGTGAAATCAACGATTCAATTTTTTTTTCACCATATAACCTTTATAATCATTTTTCAAAGTGTGCCCTCCTCAATATGTTTCGAGACCCTCTGGGATCGCAAATTTGTCGCTGATTACGTGGATCGTCGAGTTTTTTTTTCCCCAAAAACTCAAAAATTACCGAGCAAAAGGCAAAATGAAAAATTTTCCAGTTTAGATTCTTACGTTTGTATATTTTTTCTGCCGAGCATTCTCGCATTCTCGATTTTCTCTGGTCGTATAAAATCGGCGCGAGCAAGCAGGGAGGATAATTCCCGTGGAGCTTGTGGAGACGCGCCCGCGACCCACCGCGAGCGATGGAAATTTTTTATGACGCTCCATTGAAATCCGAGACAGTCGTATAATCGTAGATAATAAAAGCGCGGCGAATAAAGTACGAAAGATCGACTTTCCTTCGGGCAAACGAGATGCTGTGTTTGTGTGTGTCACGAAGAGTAGGGCAATAAAAAAAAAGAATATGAAATATAAAAAAAAAACGTAAGAAAATAGAAAATAAGTGAAGAGCCAAATACATATATAGATATAGTATATTAGAGATAAAAAGAGCGGAACGTGATGATGTACTAAGCTCGGCGATAAGTACAATGTAATGATCTAAGGGTGTGGTGGGGTTTCTCTCTCGCACTCTTTCTCTATCTCTCTCTCTCTCTCACTCGACGTTGCGCCTTAACCGAGAGATCTCAACGCGAGATTGCGGACCAGAAGAGGGGATTGAAGAATGAGAACGTCGTCGGTAACATTACGGGGTCTTGTTAGAGATAATAGAGTCAAGAGGATAAATATAATGTAAAATACGGTATTAAAAAGGAAAATAAGACGAAATAACGTATTGTGAATATGTTCGTAATACAAGATTTATAAAAATTGTTAATATACTTGAAAAATAAGTAGGTGAGTAAGAAAGTGCTTAAGTAGATGGATGAATGAATGAATAAATAAATAAATAAATAAATAAATGAATAAATAAATAAATGAATAAATAAATAAATGAATAAATAAATGAATAAATAAATGAATAAATAAATAAATGAATAAATAAATAAATGAATAAATAAATGAATAAACGCATATGTATACTAGACAACTTGTACTGCTCGTAAAAACAAACTAATATAATATATAAAACGTATACAAAAACTAGTAGAGACTTGTTGCAACGAGTGCGCAAACTGAGATGCAAAGTAGCCGGGAAAATAATATTGCGAGGCTGGAACAGCAGCAGCAGCAGCAGCAGAACAGAGAACAGGCGAGTCCAAGCTCAAAGTTATCGTTCCGGCTGGCCACTAAATATCGTATATATTGCATCGCACGATGTATGTATCGTAAAAGCGCGAGCGAACGCATGGAGCCGAGCCGGCAGCCGCGGAGAAAAAAAACTTCCAAGAGTTTCCGAGTGTATAATAAACGTGTATCCACGCGGCCTTCTCCCGTGCTTATCGCCTACGCTAAATTGCGCGTTTTATACATATATAAACGCGTACATTATGTGTCCACATAATCATAAAAATAACCACGGTGTTCATAATCATAGAAATGACACTGGAGACTCAAGCAGAGGCCACGATTCGACGATGGTTAGCACGAAATTACGTTTAAACGCAAGTTAGAACTTGAGTTTGTAGTCAAGCTGGAATCTAGAATCAAGTTCGAACGCGAAATTGGTGCTAACGACAGTAAGTTCACGCACTTACTGCAAAAACATTATATCTAAGTACGGTAAGTTTTAATGAAGTATAGTAAGTTGTCTTCATGTACAGTAAGTGCTCATGTAGTCAACTGTACGCAAGTGCAGTAAGCTGTACTCAAGTACGGTAAGCTGTACTCAAGTACGGTGATCTGTACTCAAGTACGGTGAACTGTACTCAAGTACGGTGACCTGTACTCAAGTACGGTAAGCTGTACTCAAGTACGGTAAGCTGTACTCAATGCCGTAAGCGGTGCTCAACTGCAGCAGTACTCAGGTGTGGTAAGCTGTACTCAAGTACAGTAAGTTGTGGTCAAGCGCAGGTGAAGTACAGTAAACTGTACTCAAATACCGTAAGCGGTACTCAAGTACAGTAAACTGTAAGTTTGGCTAAAGCAGTACTCAGGTGCGGTAAGCTGTACTCAAGTACAGTAAGTTGTGCTCAAGCGCAGCTGAAGTACAGAAAGCTGTACTCAAATACCGTAAGCAGTACTCAAGTACAGTAAACTGTAAGTTTGGCTAAAGCATTGTGAGCTGTACTCAAGTACAGTAAGTTGTACTCAAGCCCAGTCAGATGTACTCAAGTACGATAATCTGCAATCAAGTACAGTATGCTGCACTCAAGTACACAGTAAGTCCCAATAAAGAACAGTTAGAAGTGCAACGAACTTTACTCAAGTAAGCCGTACTTAACTACAGTGAGCCGTACTCAAGTACAGCATGCTGTGCATATTAAATGAGAACGACATTAAAAAAAAAAAGAATGTATGTATCCATTCGCGCGCCATCAACCGGGTACTCTTTGGTCCGCTGACCCCGCCCCGAGCGAGTTCGCCAATGTTTAGAACACGCACCGAGCGATGGAAAAAAAAAAATTCCAAAGTGCGAGAGTGCAAATTCAACGCGCGATGGGTTCAGTGACACCCGGTGTCATTTCCGTGTACCGTGTGGCATGAAATAAAAACCCGATAGTACACACATTGTTCCGTAAAAAATAAAAGGAAGCAAAAAAAACAACGGAGATGGAGATACCGTGGAAAAAAAAATACGGCGAGAGCTCTCCGCAGCGATAGATCGCGAGGAAGATAGACGTATATTTCTCATATATATATATATATAGGACGATGTAGTGAGTCAGATAAAAACGTGTGTATAGATTTAAAAAAAAAAAGAAAAAAAATAAGAGCGTTGAAAAAAAATAGTAGACCCGTTACCGATGAGATGCAAAATAATGCAATCGTGTGTTTTTTGTACCCGGTAGCGGGAATAGCCGTGGTGCGCGCGGTGGGAAGAATCGCGTGTGCATGCGTCACGCGTCAAATCTTCGGCATCCTCGATTACGAAATATATCGAGAAAACCGCATCGCTTTTAATGCGGAGCATACATTTATACATATATACATAGTGTAATGCATTGCGTATATGCAATGTTACCGCTAGTGTTGCACTTGTGCGCTGTTACACATTTCGGACAAACGCGGACTATTTAAAATATATTTTCTTTAACTCAACCCGCCATTGAGTAACGAAAGTACGTTGTCGAAACTCAGATCGTCACTACAGTCAAGAGCCCATATAGTCGGATAACCACAAACACTTGAAAACATATAAAGAGACATTGAACTGGATATTTAAATAGCCCCTCGATAGTGACGACCAAATCGACACTCAAAGGTGCACCAAAAGTTACACTCAATTGTCACTGAAAGTTGCAACTCAAAATTTACACTTAATGGTCCCTCAAAGCTGCACTCAAAGTTTATACTCAATAGTCACTCAAAGCTTCACTCAATCGTCACTCAAAGATTCACTCAAAGATGCACTCAAAAGTTACACTCAATTGCCACTCAAAGACACACTCAAAAGTTACGCTCAATCGCCACTCAAAGACACACTCAAAAGTTACAATCAATCGTCGCTCAACGATGCACTCAAAAGTTACACTCAATCGTCACTCAAAGTTGCACTCAAAAGTTATACTCAATTGTCACGCAAAGATGAACTCAAAAGTTGCACTCAATCATCACTCACAGGTGCGTTTGAAAGTTATACTCAATCGTCACTCAAAGATGCCCTCAAAAGTTACTCAATCGTCACTCAAATATGCACTCAAAAGTTACACTCAATCGTCACTCAAATATGCACTCAAAAGTTACACTCAATCGTCACTCAAAGATGCACTCAAAAGTTACACTCAATCGTCACTCAAAGATGAACTCAAAATTAAACTCAATTGTAACTCAAAGTTGTACTCGAGGGTTGCACTCAATTGTAACTCAAAGTTGCACTCAAAGATTACACCGAATCATCACTCAAAGTGGCACTCAAAAGTTATACTCAATCGTCACGCAATGTTACACTCAAAAGTTACGCTCAATTGTCACTCAAAGGTCACTCAAACTTTCACTCAATCGTCACTCGAAAGTTACGCTCAATGTGGCACTCAAAGTGGCACGTAAAATTGGCACTGTATTATTCAAACAGTGGCACTCAAAGCACAAACTCAACGGTTACTCTAAATGACAATTCGCTTGTCGCTCAAAAACACTCAGACATAAAAACTAAGACGCCCCAAGGCACCTCGTAAATGCTAACAATTAGCGATACGTGAATTCTTGATTATCGAGGGCAGAATATCGAACTTCTGTCGATGATTGAAAAACATTCGATATACAATATCTCGTAACGTACGAGACGGAGAATGAGAGAGAGAGAGAGAGAGAATAGCTCGAACACGCTATACTCAGAAGTCGGCACACGAGATAATACGAATAAAATGAACTCGGAATGAATAATTCCAATTGATTATCGTTCGCGAGGGTAATTTTTCTCGTTATTTGAAACTCGCGCGCACCGCGAGGATCGAAGAACCGGGCTAATATTATCCAGCAGCAAAACGCGTAACGGTTAACGGTAATGGAAAATCGCTCTTCAAGGAATTGATTCGGCGAGAGGAAAAGACCGAGAGAGAGAGAGAAAAAAAAGAATGAAGAATAATATAAAGAGAGAGAGAAAGAAAAAATTCGTAGTGAGTAATACGAGTATACTCTTTCGTGACCTATTATCCAATTCGTGATCTTCGAAAGAGAGAAAGAGAGAAAATACGAAAATAAGTGAAGATCACCGCGTTCGGCCGAGCATTCGGACATATATACTATAACACGCTGGCCATGCCAGCTCCAAACGTTCCGCGACCCCGTTCGAGAGGGGGGATAAGTCGGAATTATCGAAGTAACGAAACGAGTCTCGGACGATCGGCCCCGTTCCGCGCGATTAGCTCCGTTAAGCCGCGTAAGAGAACGCCGGCTCGGTCCGAAGATACTTTTTATGTATATAGGTGTATAGTGCAATTTGCAGCTGCAACGATGCACTTCCAAAATGCAATGTTGTGAATCAACGGGATAAACGCGGAACAGGCTAAAAAAAAAAAGAAAAATCATCGTACTCCAGTTTTTGTTGAGCGAGGAAATTGTATGAGTTTACGTTGAGAACACGTTAAAATTTGTTCGATGTTGAAAAAAAGGAAAATTCGAAAATGTATTCTGCAAATAATTGCTGATTTCACTAATCTACGTTCTCAATTCTCGCTAAGACAGTAAAATTACAAAAAAAAAAACATTATCGATAAATTATTATTATTAATAAATGATAATTTATTAATAATTTTTTAACGTATATATTATTTATTAACGATTATTAAATATATTTTCGTTCTTAATTTATTAAATTTCTATAATTTTCTACACGAAAATCCGAATTTTGTGTAATGTAAAATTCAAAATAAACATTATTGGCAGATTGTTATTATTAATAAACAATAATTCATTAATAATTTTCTAACGTATATATAATTTATTAATAATTATTATATATATTCTTTTTTAATTAATAGAATTTCTATAATTGTCTACAGAAAAATCCGATTTTTTGTGCAATGTAAAATTCAAAATAAACATTACTGGTAAATTATTATTAATCAACAATAATAATTTATTAATAATTTTTTAACGTATATATTATTTATTAACAATTATTATATATATTTTTTTTAATTAATAAAATTTCTATAATTTTCTACACAAAAGCCCATTCTTGTGTAATGCAAAATTCAAAATAAATATTATTGACAAACTGTTATTATTAATAAACAATAATTTATTAATAATTTTAAACATATATATAATTTATTAACAATTGTTATATATATTGATTTTTAATTAATAAAATCTCTATAATTTTCAGCACAAAAATCCAACTTTTGTGTAATGTAAAATTCAAAATGAACATTATTGTTAAATTATTATTATTATTTATCAATAATAATGTATTAATTTATTATTATTCATCGATAAAAATTTACTGATTAATTTCGATTTACGAACATTAATGTATTAATGACTTTTAAACGTACATAATTTACCAACAACAAAGATTGTACATATAGTTTTTGCCATTAATAAGATTGAATAATTCATCAAGTGCGATAGTTAATTTTGTTTTGCACAATCGTCAAGTGTCCGCTGAACGAATAGCGCACTGTTGCACTTGTGTATGGAGAGGGTTAGCGGGGCTGTGCGTGGAAACACTCTTTCATCCGCGGTCAGCTGACCGGCGACATCCTGACCGACTGCGATAGCCGAGAGAGCATGTCCCACAAATGTGGGACAGCACTGCAGCATCGCTCTCTCATTCTCTTCCTCTCTCTCTCTCTCTCTCATCCATTCGCACAAACTCTCGAGGTTTGAGCATAACTTTACAGCGAGAAATATACCGAAAGAGTCGAACGTCGTAGATTGTAGAATTTAACGTAGGTAGTGGAAAAACTCGGTCATAGACGAGATATAAACTTTATATATATACATATACATTAAATGGATGATATAAAAGTTACACTGTTGTCTAGAATGATATATAGCGAGTCCAGAAAAAATAATATAACGAGAGGAGAAACGTTTTGCTGCTGCTTCCGTTGCAGTGAAAGCGTTTCTCGATATCGAGCACGAATTAACCATTAACATTCGTTTCAGTATTTCACTCGTGCGCGAGTAATACGAGGTTGAAAAAAAAGAAAAAAAAAAGAAAAACATCTTGGAATATTCATCGAAATTAATTTTTTCTTTAAATGAAATAACAGAAAAGAAAAATTACGGATGAATGAAAAAAAATGTAATTTAATTATTCATTAAATTACAGGCGGAATAATTTCGTTCGGCGATTGTCTTAAAGGCAAAAGAGGCTTTGACGAACACGATCGAGTTGACGTCATCGTGTGTCTTCGAAAAATTCGACGTAAATTATCATTGCTTCTCAGCGATTTTTTTTTGTAGTTTTTCGCGCAAACGAGTAGATGAAAAAAAACAAAGAAAAAATGTACGCGTAAAATTGATTTCGTAGTCGTCGTCGTGTTAGCCCGAGGACTACCGTGTCACTTTACACTCGTTATAATACAAAAGATTTGTCTCGTAAATGCTCGTGGTACCCCGGATCAAAATTTGAAGGGATTTTTGCCTTGATGAAATAACGACAAAGTCCGAAATTCCATCATTGTTTTTTTTTATTTACTTATTTGTTATTTATTTATTTATGTATTTATGTATTTGTGCATTTGTGTATTCGTGTATTTGTGTATTTGTGTATTTGTGTATTTGTGTATTTGTGTATTTGTGTATTTGTGTATTTGTGTATTTGTGTATTTGGGTATTTGTGTATTTGTGATTTGTGTATTCGTATATTTGCGTATTTGTGTATTTGCATATTTGCGTATTTGCGTATTTGCGTATTTGCGTATTTGTGTATTTGTGTATTTGCGTATTTGCGTATTTGCGTATTTGTGTATTTGTGTACTTGTGTACTTGTGCATTTGTGCATTTGTGCATTTGTGCATTTGTGTATTTGTGTATTTGTGTATTTGTGTATTTGTGTATTTGTGTATTTGTATATTTGTGTATTTGTGTATTTGTGTATTTGTGTATTTGTGTATTTGTGTATTTGTGTATTTGCGTATTTATGTATTTTTTTATAATTTTTAATATGAAAAATAATAATTTCAGGCATAATCTTTTTAAAGGATCCTTTTTTTTCGCATAAAAGTGTGAAAAATTTTTTTTTTTACATAACCAAATTGCACGAAAATATATAATATATTTTTCATTGTTGTCGAACAATCTCTAAAGAGTGAAGAAGAAAAAAAAACATAAAATGTTCAAGTACATAATAACGGAGGAGTTAAGTACTCGTTAAAATAATCATCGTAACACATAATAGGGATAAGCAGAGAAGCCAAGATCGTTATAATATTGGCCCCGATGACGAAAGTACACTCGGGGCGTACTATACGATGAATCGTGTGCTGTAATACAGTGACTTGAGCGAGCATATATATATATGTATATATATGTTAACATATCACCGGTATTGTAAGTGCAACAGCGAGGAACGGTATTACAAAAGTGACAGTGAAATGACGAGGGAGCTCGGCGCGAGTTCGCAGTTTCACTATAGCTGAAAGCGATGCACGAACACACAGTGCGCAAACACACAGTGCCATAGAAAGTCTGATGCGTGACACACGTTTCGCGTAACAGTGAAGAATAAAGAGCACCGGTGGTAAATGGAAAGGGATATTTGATGTAGACTATACGATTTTTAAGAACAACAATTATTTCATAAATAATCACAGTATTGGAAAATATAGATTTTTTTAATTTACATATGTATTATTAACCCTTCGTGGTCACGCAGGGTCAAAATGGCCCCAAGTGCAACTTTAAGCTGGAATTACTGTGCCTCCTTGCTGATTTTTTTTCGCCATTTTGAAAATTTGATAAAAATTTTTTGCCACGATATTCTCATTCCGAAAGGTTCAAACTAGTATCCTGAATTTTTATGAGTCGTTCGGAACGATACTGGCAGCGTGGCAATTGTTTTAACATGGCTGGGGTCATTCCGACCCCATGTAACCAACGTGTGTTATTTTTCGAATGTGTGACCACGAAGGGTTAAGATGTTTCTTGAATAATTTAATTTTTCTATCACCCACGGGAAATATTGATGCATTCGTGTGTAGTAATAAACGTCGCGAAGGAACAGCTCTGACGAAAAATGTTTATAGGTGCCTAAATCGAGAGTAACATTAACATCGATTAGTAAGAAGTGCATCCATCACGGTTACACGGATGAGGCACCTCTCAAAATTCATTGTCCGTGCCTACCCTTCGCGAGGTAAATTTATACACGAATCTGAAACAGTATCAAAGGGTGGGAGATAGTAAAAAAAAAGTATAAGAAATAAAGTGTCAAGTATCCTAGGTACATTAGGATGTACCAAGATCAAATTCGTAATTTTTTCTTTGTTTTCTATACCTGACTATGAAAATTGGTGTATTTAGGTGTACCAACGAATAGCGCGGCGGGAGAGATTGGACAAAAAATTCTAAGAGGTGCCTCCGTACCCAGTCTTCGCGAGATTAATTAATGCTCAAATTACAGCGTTATTAAAGATTGGGTGATGGAAAAAAAAATGATAAATAATATGAGAATAGGAAATTTTCGTGATAACTAAAATTCTCATCGGTGAATCGCGCATCTAAATGCGTACGAAACTGAAAGACCAGTATATAGAGAGAAAAAAAGTGGTTGAAAAAAAAAAAAAAATTTACGCAATGAAACAAAAATATGGAGAGTCAGAGAGAGAAGAGTTATGGCATATCATTTGGTGCGTAACTCTGGAGCGCTGAGGGGAAACATAAAATAAAATAAAAAGAAAACACGTTTGATGCACCACGTGCTTCAAGGGTGAAGCCCTATCGCACGAGCTCGTGAAGATGTAATATATATATATATAGGCATATATAATATATAGATACAGGAGAAGGAAAAATAGTGGAGCGAGAGAACACACGTGTGTAACAGACCGTGGCGGTATGTTCACTAGAAACCAAGATGAGCATAAAGAAAACCGGAAAACCCCATTACGAATACTCGTAATTTTTCGAGAGTATCAAAGAAATTTTTTGTTTTTTGTCTACGTAGCTTTAGCCCCATTAGTTTGCATGTTGGAGATGTAAAAATAAAGCCACGGAATAAAAACGACGGAAATATATCGACAACGGGGTCTCAAAGGGAAAAAAAAAAAAAAAAATTCAATGTTTTGGTTTGTCGTTATTTTCGACGATAAATGGAGTTGGTTTGTTAAGGGTGGAAATAGGGTTAGACGGTTCAAAAAATCGATTTTTTTTTTATTTCATAAATTGTTAGTAAAACTATTGAAAAATATGTTTCCAAAATTTTAAATGAAAATTCCGACTCGTTCTATTGTTATAAGCCATTAAGGGGGGAACTAGGGTTAGGACAGCGTTTGCTCAATGATTTTCATGAATTTTTTTATAGTATAAAAAATGAATATAATTTATTGAAACTTTGAGAATATTTTATGCATATATTTAAGCATATACTATAAAATTTTTATACATATATTTAAGTATATACTATAAAATATTAGCGACCCGATATTGCAGGTCACAATTAGACTCAGCATTTTGCGTACATTCTGGAAGTCGCAATTTTCATCTGAAATCAAACGAGGTTGGAATGTACCTTTATTATATGTCTCTTTTCTATATGAACCTAAATGCTATCAAAAAAATAGAAAATTCAATTTTTTACAGGGGTCAAAACGAAAAAGCATGATTTTTTCCCATTTTTTACAACTTTATATGCAGAAAAAAAATTATTTTAAATAATGATAATATTCCGATTTTAGGTTCGTATAGAGCGCAATACTATGAAGAAAGTAACTGCCAATTTTCAAAACAATTGGTTGAAAACTTTTCAAACTAGCGTGTACGCAAGTTAAAAAAAAGTCATTTTCAGAAAAACGCGTTTGAAAAAATAGTACCAAGAAAAACAAGCAATATGGGATCGCTAATATTTTATAGTATATACTTATATATATGTATAAAAATTTTATATCATATACTTAAATATATGTATAAAATATTCTCAAAGTTTCAATAAATTATATTCATTTTTTATACTATAAAAAAATTCATGAAAATCATTGAAAAAACGCTGTCCTAACCCTATTATCACCGTAAAGTGAGTAGCTCTCCTTCAGGCCCCGAGCGTACTATTTTTTTAAACGCGTTTTTCTGAAAACGACTTTATTTAAACTTGCGTACACGCTACTTAGAAAAGTTTTCAACCAATCGTTTTGAAAATTGGCAGTTACTTTCTTCATAGTATTGCGCTCTATATGAACCTAAAATCGAAATATTATCATTATTTAAAATAATTTTTTTTTTGCAAATAAAGTTGTAAAAAAAGGCAAAAAATCATGTTTTTTTGTTTTGACCCCTGTAAAAAATTCAATTTTCTATTTTTTTTGATAGCATTTAGGTTCATTTAGAAGAGAGACATAGAATAAAACTAAATTTTAACCTCGTTTGATTTGAGATGAAAATTGCGGCTTCCAGAATGTACGCAAAATGCTGAGTCTGATTGTGACCTGCAATATGGGGTCGCTAATATCTTCGGTGTTTTTCAAGAAAATTCTTCAAAAATTTTATAGTATATACTTAAATATATGTATAAAATATTCTCATAGTTTCATTAAATAATATTCATTTTTTATACTATAAAAAAATTCATGAAAATCATTGAGAAAACGCTGTTCTAACCCTATTTCCCCCGTTAAATTGCCTAGAACTATGTTTCTTCGCCGGGCGATTTCGAATGTCCGACGTTCTGCTTGTTCGTTATCGTTCAAGCTTTGAAATGCTACTTGGATCATGTGTCTACGATTTTTTTTTTATTTTTTTACAAATTATCAAAGTCAACACATCGATTTTAACGAATTTTCCGGCGAGCATTCCCGTCGTCTCTTTCGTCGGACATATTCAAAGTCATCTCACGTTCGCAAAAATTACGATATCGCAATGAATAAAATTTCATTCTTCAAGTCTACTCGCGGTCTTTCCAAAACCCTCCCTATAAACCTAAATCGCTCGGACATCAGCGGACGTGTGGTTGTTTGAAATTGTGCACATTTTCGCGAGTTTCGGGAAAACGAACGGGGGAACTCGTGAAATTTTTTTGCTTTTTAATCTCGCGCGCCCTCTCTCGAGATCCTTCGATCCTTCGAGATCCTGATCATCGAATTTTTGTCGAAATCACCAAAAATTTCATGCGAAAATGCGACGAAAAAAAATCGTAGCAGCGATAATTGTGCAAAAATGACAATTTGATAAAAAAAAAAAAAACAAGAAAGAAAAAAAGAAGAAAATTAATCATACAAAACGAGATTAGATAAGGAACGTGGGAAAATTTGTTGAACTCGACGGCCAAAAAGTGTAAATCGCAATTTGACAAATTTACGCATATTAAAGTGAGCGTAAATTTCCAAGTCAACTTTCACACTGTGAGAGCAATGAATTCCAACGTGGATAAACGATCTGCGAAAGCTCGACGATAAACCAGCGGAGATACGTTGCAAAATCGAGCTGAGGTCATCGTCGATCGACCCGCGCGATAAAATGTTAATAAATTTGTACGAAAATAACAACAACAAAATCTACAAGGAGCGTGAGTAGTGAAATTCGCGTAATTTACTCGCGTACACGGGGAGCACGAGTAAATCGCACGTCCGTACGAATATCCGACATGTAGATTTAAAAAAAAAAAAAAAAAAAACACGAAACTGATGAACAATTGACGGAAGATGCAAAAAAAAAAAAAAACATTTCACATAAATTTTCGTAATATTGCGAAAAACAAAATGAAACAATTTATCGCCGATGGCCAATTTACTTCGTTAAGAAGTTACTATACGCAGTCAGGAGATCGACAATAAGCGATTTTTCAAGAATTTTTTCCGGAAAGACATTTTAATTTATTAACGTAAAAATTTATATGCATATTGCGGTAACTTTTAACTTTATTTTCATATTTTTTATTTGTAAAAATAATGATTTTCAAAGCTGCTACAGCCGATCTCCGGGAGCTTCTCTAAAAAAAAAAAGCGTCTTGCCGGTGTGCACGATATCTCTGGATTGAATCATCCAAAATGAAAAAACAAAAAAGATTTCGTTAATATAAGGTATTATCTATTATCTAATCTAAGGAATAAGCAAAATATTGATTTTTAACAAAATGGCGGCTTCTCGAAAAAAACAGTTCGATTTTCCTTAAAAATGTTCGCTTTAAATTGTTTATAAAATGGAAAATGTTTATCGGCGAGGAAAAACCTTTGTTTAATAACTAAAAAATATATTTATAATGCTTGTGTAAAAATTTGAGAATGATCGGTTTAGCCGTTTCCGAGGAATCTTGCACAACGACTTTTTAAAAACACACACTTTTGAGAAAAACGTATTCAAACTTTCAAAATCGTCTTTACAAATATGCGTGTAATTTCGAGAATATTTGTCGGATTAACATGAAATTTTTTTTACATATACTCAAATATATGTAAATTACGAAAATGAAATAAGAATATATTTTTTTAAATCCTAACTGTGTATAACCCGTTAAGGAGGGAAATAGGGTTAGACGGTTCGAAAATTCGATTTTTTTTTAAATTTAGGACAGCGTTTTCTCTATGATTTTCATGAATTTTTTTATAGTATAAAAAATGAATATTATTGATTGAAACTTTGAGAATATTTTATACATATATTTAAGTATATACTATAAAATTTTTGAAGAATTTCCATGAAAAACACCGAAAAAATTGATGACTGCCTTGACTATGTTTTTCTTGGTACTATTTTTTCAAACGCGTTTTTCTTGAAAACGACTTTTTTTTAACTTGCGTGCACGCTAGTTTGAAAAGTTTTCAACCAATCGTTTTGAAAATTGGCAGTTACTTGCTCCATAGTATTGCGCTCTATATGAACCTAAAATCGGAATATTATCATTATTTAAAATCATTTTTTTTTGCAAATAAAGTTGTAAAAAATGGCAAAAAATCATTTGACCCCTGTAAAAAATTCAATTTTCTATTTTTTTGATAGCATTTAGGTTCACATAGAAGAGAGACATGTAATAAAAGTAAATTCCAACCTCGTTTGATTTCAGATGAAAATTGCGGCTTCCAGAATGTACGGAAAATGCTGAGTCTGATTGTGACCTGCAATATGGGGTCGCTAATATCCCCGGTGTTTTTCAAGAAAATTCTTCAAAAATTTTATAGCACATACTTAAATATATGTATAAAATATTCTCAAAGTTTCAATAAATTATATTCATTTTTTATACTATAAAAAAATTCATGAAAATCATTGAGAAAACGCTGTCCTAACCCTATTTCCCCCCTTTTAATAATAAATCATATCGGATAATTTGTTCTTATCATTATTATTTATTATTTTCCCGTGGGAACGATCGAATTGTTGGAAAAACCGTCTACGTTTGAGCGAGGAAAATCGGCAGACGGCTTATCAGGGGAAAAAAAAAAAAACCTAAGTTTACAAAGGCCCAGGAGGGTTTTTAAAGTGGAAAAATGTTCTGCTTCGCGGATAGACAGCGTCAAGTTGGTTAGAGAATAAACAGATTTTACGAGAGCGGGGATGGAGGCGGAAAATCTCGATGGGATCGAGAAGAAAAAAGAAAACAGAAGACGAAGAAAAAAAATAGAAGCGGGGATGTACATAATGATTTTGTTAGAAGTATCTGTTCCCTCTTTAGCCACGATTATGCGCGCCCGATGACGAGAAAGAAAGGGAAAGACAGAGAAACCCTAAAGTCTTGAAACTTTTGTATAAACTTTTGGTCACGTCTCGTTCGAAATTTATTTAAATAATTTACCGAATTATTATTCAAATTACGCTAAAAATCATAGCAATAATAACAGCAATAATTTTAGTACATTTTTTTAAAATAATGATTATTATTATTATCATTATTGTTATTGTTTTATTTTTATTTTTTCGGTAAAAAAAAAAATTGACCAATTTTCTAAGTTTGTGTTAATTTAATTTAAAGTCAATAATCAACCGATTGCTCGAACGAAATTTTAGGAAAAAATATAATAAAAAAGTCTCAGATAATTTCCAACTTGTAATTTTTTTACAAGCGTTTGTTATTTATCAATATTTCTTCAAAAAATTTTGAGCAATTTTGCTTGCTTGCAAAGTGTACTTCTCAATTAAAACGACCCGCATTACCCGAAACTTCCCAAAAATCGCATTCTCCGTGAATTCAATTCTGTCACGAGTTTTCTAGCGGCCCTTCCTTGTTCACAAACTCCGATATGTCGCAACTTTGCCGCAGCATTATCCGCGTGAATCTTATCTCGTTGACATTGTGATTAATAACGAGTGTCGCGATGACAGACGCAAAAATGACCGAGAGACTCTGATCGCGAGCGCGATCGGTTCGTGTGAAATGCTAATAATAATAAATGTTCGATAGCAAAGGCAATTATTTTCGGAACGAAAAAGAAAAATACGAAAAAGACATTTACTCCGGTGATAATTGCGAAATTTTTTCCGTCCAATCTAGTCAGATTTTGAATTTAAATGATTTGTTATAAATTTAAATTAATAAAAAATAATAACTATTATTATTGTTGTAAATAATAAAATTAAATAATAAGTTATCCGGCCACGCTCCAGAGAATCGCTCGTGTATACCTGACTCTCCTCTCTTTCTCTCTATCTCATTCTCCCTCTTCGTCTTCACGCGGAAAACATCTCGTCCGTGATCCGTTACTCTGTATCATATTCATTGCCGCTATCGCTGCCTACAAAGCTTTTACCCACGCCGCCGTCGTACAGTAGAAGGGACATTTAACGCGAAGGCTAAACGTTTTAACGGCCATGAGAACCGTCTAATTCGCGAACATTATCGAGCAGAAAAGAAAAAGTAAGAAGAAAAACTTTGCAATTTCGTTCGTACGGCTCATTGTTCGTTTCAAAGTCCGTAGGACATAATAAGATCGCTGGCGAAAGATTACCGACCAAGCAGATCGTCAAGGAAAAATTACGACCCAATAGAATCGCCGGGGAAAGATTACCGACCAATCACATCACTGAGGAAAGATTACCGGCCAATCGAATCGCTGAGGAAAGATTACCGATCAATTATATCGCCGAGGAAAGATTACCGACCAATTATATCGCTGCGGAAAGATTACCGTCCAATCGGATCGCTGCCAGAGAAGTTCAACAGCCAATCGGATCGCCGCAGAGAGTGTATGAACCAATTAGATGGTATTCAACGAAAATACGCAGATAGTTTGAAAAAAAAAAGGCGGGTAGCTAACCAGAGGATTAGGTACCCTAGCTTGGGAGCTTCGTGAAGCGAGATTAACCCCGAAGTTAGCCGAGGTAAGGAGTGAAAAAAAAACGTAAAAAAAAAGGGAACAAACAAGAGAACCAGCAATCCGAAAGGAGGAATCGAGACGCGGAGCTATGAAGAGACGTGGCGCGGGGACCGAGGGTGGAAAGACGTAAGAAGTCGCGGGGTTTTACGGGCTGAAGAGCGTCGGGAGCAGCGATCGTGGGATCCGTAATTTCCGTCTCAGTTACAATTTCTTTTTCTCGCGGGCTTAATCTTGGCCGGGCGAAATTGGTGATGATGTGGGTTTCCATGAACCGACTTGGTATATTCAACTTTTGTTTCTTTTCCATCTTTTTCTCCCTTCCTTTTCTCTTCTCGTCCTTGCCCCCGGTTCGCCATGTTACTTGCCGGTCTTCCCTCGAGCCTCGTTCACAACAATCATCGCAAGAGCCAAGCGATACCAGGCTCGCGGGAACCAGCATCAACCTGTATAATCCAGGCTGACCATCAAAGTGTTAGAGTACACGGTGCGATACGGGGACAGCGAGCCAGTACGATCCTATCAAATTATCTCGATTACAGTCGTAGCCTTGACGCGCGCGCGCGAGGCATAACATCCCTGTAAATATTCTTCGCTTGCCACTCTAATAAGTGAAGGGGCCACTAGTTGGTCGCGCGTAAACTTAAACGATAACTTTTGTATAGCGATGACCTCGAACCGGTCTACTTCGCGCGACCCGTTTCCGAGTAAATTGCCAATTTGCCGGGAGTGCGTTTCGTTTGATATTCCATACAAAACCAAACGAACGAAAATCAGTCGGTGATTGGGATTCAGGGCCCGGATTGCCATGTTGGCCTTGAAATGAAAAACACAATGAAAAGTTCGAATGATCGAGAGTCGTTGTTTGAGAGTGTGATTTTCAGCACAGTTCCAGTCAACCACAAACCGCATCAGTTTATTCCTCTCAATTGCAGTCTAGTATGCATCTTATCGGAGCACTGGTGACTGCAAGCTTTTCACGGAAGGCCCACACTTACTGCTGCACTTCGTCAAAGTTCGATATTGCGACAATGCTTCGCCGCAAACCCTAATCAAGTACACGTGCAGACTGGGGGTTTAAGAGTGCAGAGCGTTGTGTTTGTTCAGGTCAATAGCCAAAAGCGCGGACACGAGCCCCGCAACCCATATCGCTACTTCGTTGAAGGTCAAACGCGAGATCAAAGACAAGCGAAGGGCAGACTCGTATCGCAAATTCGCTGAAAACCTAAATGAAGTGCACACGCTTGAAGATTGAAACTGGAGAGTCCGACTCCGGACCTTATCGATGTTTTTTAACTACGGATACGTGTGGGTACATCATTGGAGAACAAAAACTGCGATAACCATCTGAACGTGTTGATCAAAACAAAAGCCTCTGCGGTCGCGTAGGTCATATGTCGTCAATGAGACCCGACACGCCGTAACATTACGCCCAAACACTGCCCAGCGGTCATCCCGATGCCCAGCGGTCATCCCGATGCCCAGCGGTCATCCCGATGCCCAGCGGTCATCCCGATGCCCAGCGGTCATCCCGATACCCAGCGGTCATCCCGATGCCCAGCGGTCATCCCGATGCCCCCCGAGACCGAATAGTCCAATGAAATTCGAACTTTACACATGTCCTCGTCCCTTCTTTATCCCTTTGCCCTTTCTTTTGACATTCGCTCAACCCTGACGGATCATACGGATCAGAGAAAGAGATGGGTCCGTGTGAATCGCGTATATGACGAACGAGGGAGACACAAATGAGCAGATGACGGGAGAGGGAGAGAGAGAGAGAGAGAGAGAATGGTACAAAAGCGCCGTTTAGTTTTGCTGACCCCGCGGAGGGGGGCAATGACACCAGAAGCGCGAGATGAGCTGCCGGGAGGGCATCAACTCTGGGGTTGTTGGAGCGTCATGCACGCGCAGCGAAAAGTGGATCCATCAGGTTCCTCTCACGCGATCATCATCATGATTATTATTATCATCAGGGCTAGGAGGTTTACCGTGCGTTGCCGTGATACCCGGTTCGGACGGCAATTACAAATTTTTGTCGAGCCAAGCTCGAGCTCGCGCCGGATAATGCGTGTTCTGGTACCCGGAGGCTGGGCCTCTGTAATAAATAATTCCACGTTTTCCCGAAGCTTTAACCAGCCACCAACTTTTCTCCACCACCAATATCCAACGTTCACGCAAGTCGTACGGTCGTTCATCCATTAAGACACCGCAAATTTTCCGGCTACGTTTACGATTTTTTATCTCGGAAAGTAGACGGCGAATCTCGCGGAAATTTTGCAAGCCCACTCGACATATGTTTACAAATGTGCGGTTAAAATTACAAACCGCCGCGACTATTCTTTACGATCGAGCGAGGAATCTCCCGAAGAGGTCGCGCGAAATACCGACTGACGATAACAAAAACTGTCATATCAATTTTTTTTTTCCCAAAGGTTTCACTTGAGTCTGGTGGAAGTGGTTAAATCTCACAGACAGCATCGATTTCGGTGGGTACCGTAAGATTTTTCATCAATCCGAAAAATCGATGGACCTTTGTGAAAAAAAAAAAACAAACAAAAGCTTTGGATCAAAGATTTGGGAGAGATGATGGACCATTGGTGCTTCGCATTGTCCTAAATACGCGCAAATCTCTCTGACATAAATTGCAGTTCCCATCGATATTGTTTCGTTCGACTTTTCAATTTTTTTACTTTACATAATTTATAACGGGCTTCGGGCGCTCACCGAGCGTTAAGGGGATATCGCGTCGACCCGCGTTCGGTCTCTCCGTCGCTCAGAGATTGTCAGCCCGCTGTCGAGAGGAAATTCCATCCAATCGGACGCCCCTCTCTCCCCCCAATTCTCCATCAGAGACGGGAGGATAGCTACTGCAACGTGTAACCGTCGTATACAGGCTATTTTCACTGTAGCAACAACAATATGTTGGCGCGACCCGAGAGAGAGAAAGAGAAAGAGAGTGAGAATAACTGGCGTAATTGCTGTCTGCAAATCGCTTCACATCGCGCCCACGCACAACGTTCGACCGCGCAGCCTCCGTCATCTCGTACAGTAAGTAAACAATCAATGTGTTAGAAATAATAATAAAACTCTTTATTTTCTTTTAATTGAATTTGTTTTTGCTCGGGGAGGAGGTCCGTGAGTATCGAAAAAAAAAATTTCAATCGGATTTATGGGCCGCAATGTTCGAATGAGAAATCATTTTGAATGATTTCCAATCATCAAATGATACGTCCAATCATTTCGATAATCAGGGTCCTCTTGAGAACTAAATTTTCGCAAATTAAATTTCCGGTCCATTTTACCCAAGGTTTTTTCTCCTTCGGGTCAAATTCATTCGGATCAGTTTCAATTTTATGTTTTTTGTCTTTCGCCCCCATTATCATTACGCGCTGTTGATGCAGAATGGGTCGATTCAATTTACGTAAAAAAAAAAAAAAACATCTCCACAGCTATATATGACAAACATGACCGGGTAGCGAGAAGAAAATTACTGGCGTTTTGTGTATATATATGCGTATATATATATACATATATATATACGTATAAACATCGAGCGTGTCACGATTATACGAGGTCCTTGAACTTTACCGGGACGTAGAACCGCCTAATTACACTAATCAGTGGGACTCGCTTCTCTCTCATCTCGTGATCATTAAGGTCGTGTACCGTCTATACGCTCGAATCCGTACAAATAGTGACCATGTCACATACGGAAAATATTATACAATTGCGTATTTGTGTGTATGTGTGTGTGTGAAGTGCAAGCGCAAATGTACCAGTAATTTATTATTATTATTTTTTTTATCGATTATTCAATTATCGGCTAATGGGTTTCGTGGTGAAAAAGAAGAAAAAGAAAAGAAACGAGAGAAGAAGGAAAAAAAAATAGTCAACGGTAGTCACAATTGGGAAACCGTTCGGTGCGAGTGAGAAAAAAAATAATCACGCGAAGAGGCAAAACTGTGGGGGCGAAAAATCGTGTCAGAAACATCGTATACGTACATGCGTATACGTGTTTGCGAGAGTGTCCGAAAGTATCGTTCTATATGATTCAGCGATAATCGCCAAAGAATGAGATACTTCTTGCTGTCGCGGTGGATGACCGAGTGCTTTAAATGTCTATGAGCGTAATTTGAGTGTTTCCGAGTATCAGTTTTGAGCTCTACAAAGTTTTCAAATGGGTGATATTTGAATGGTCCGAGTCGCAGTTTTGAGTGTCCTTGAGTGCAATTTGAGTGAAACCGAGTGCCGGTTTTAAGCGTCAGCAAAGTTTCAAATGGGAGATTGTAGAAATGATCCGAGTGTCAGTTTTGAGTGTCTCTGAGTGCAAATTGAGTGATTCCGAGTATCAGTTTTGAGCGTCAACAAAGTTTCAATTGGGTGATATTTAAATGGTCCGAGTGTCAGTTTTGAGTGTCTTTGAGTGCAATTTGAGTGATACCGAGTGCCGGTTTTGAGCGTCAACAAAGTTTCAAATGGGTGATATTTGAATGGTCCGAGTGTCAGTTTTGAGTGTCTTTGAGTGCATCTGAGTGCAAATTGAGTGATTCTGAGTGGCAGTTTAAAGCGTCTGCAAAGTTTTCAATAGGTGATATTTAAATGGTCCGAGTGACAGTTTTGAGTATCTTTGAGTGCAATTTGAGTGATACCGAGTGCCGGTTTTAAGCGTCAGCAAAGTTTCCAATGGGTGATATTTGAATGGTCCGAGTGTCAGTTTTGAGTGTCCGAGTGCCTTTGACTGTAATTTGAGTGATTCTGAGTGCCAATTTTAAGCGTCTGCAAAGTTTCAAATGGATGATAAAGAAACGGACCGAGTGTCAGTTTTGAGTATCTACGAGTGTCTCTGAGTGCCTGTGAGTGTAATTTGAGTGATTCCGAGTGCCAGTTTGAGCGCCTGCGGAGTTTCAAATATTTGAATGTTGTCAGAGTTTTGAGTGTACGAGAGTTTTCAATGATGATCCATTTGAGTGCCCGTGAGCGATTATTTCCGTAACTACGAGTGTTTTTTTTGGGACGCGCGTGAGTGATTATTTGAGTGACCACGAGCATTCTCCAGTGTCCAGCAAGTACGGTGAGTTTCAAGTTCTGCGACTGCGAACGATAATCCGAGTGAGTCCGAGTGATTGTTTGATTGGCTACGAGTGTTTTTAAGTGCCTTGGAAATATGATCAGTGTCAATTTGAGTGAATGAGTGATTATTTGAGCGAATGCGAATGTTTATTGTCTGTCGGTTTAAGTGCCTTAGAAATACGACGAGTTTCAATTCGATTGAGTGTGAGTGACAATTTGAGTGGCTGAGCGATAATTTGACTGATTTATGTGTAACTCAAATATGAGCGAGTGCGTCTTTTCAAATGTCATATTGAGTATCCGAAACGTTTCATTGAGTGCTGATTTGATTGTCTATGAGTGCAAGTTTGACAGTGTTACAGTCAGTTTCTTCGAGCGTCGATGCAATTATTTTTCCACTAAACTTGTGTACTTTACTATTGTCCAGTCATGGATCTATATATCGATGGGGCAATCGGGTAGCGGACAGGCATAAGGGAATGAGAATCGATCGAGTTGTATTCCGATATCCCCGAAGCGATGGAAAAATAAAACATGAACCGGGACATTTACCTGAAGACCGTGGGGCAAGCTCTCTCTAGAATTAGAGGCATAAGAACCATTAAAATCTCGGGGTATAATTGACCGGTCCAAAGTGCTCATATCTCTCTCTCGCTCATCTACCACTCTCGTGTCTCCGTTTTTCTCGTACAATATACATTCTTCGTTAATTTCATCATACCACCGTCTCGTCCTCCTCCGCCATTGCGTCGTGACCGCTGCAGCAACGGTTACCCAGAAAAAATTTATATGCCCCGAGCGAAGAAAAAAAAATACAAAAAAAAACAAAGAAATTTCGGCGTTAACCGCGATAATAATTATATACACGCCTGGAATCCTCTCTCGTTTCATCCGAGAATTTGAGGACCACCGATAAACGTCCGAAAACACCAACGCCCGATACCAACGAGATACAGCCTCGTGATGAACGAAATTTTTTTCGATTTTTGTATTTCTTCTCAATTAGAAAAAAAATAAAAATAAAAGTCGTTATAACGCGACTTCGCATATCCGGATTGTTCGAATTTTATAAACCATCTTTATAGTTTAAAAAATATGAACTTTTTAGAGGAAACAAAACAAATACGCAACTATTTTATAATTTTCTTTTAATTTTTAATTTTTATTTTTTCTACTAAAAATTAATTAATAACTATATTAATTAATTTAATAATCCAACGATCAGTTCGAGGAATGATTTTACTATCAAGTATTGAAAAAGTGCAAAGTGTTTACTATCAAATAGTTGCCCGACCTTTCAATAATTACTATTTTGCGGTAAAAAAAAAATAGGAAATGTTCGTTAGTATAAAATAATTTGATAGACAATGTTACAGTGAGCATTGCTACAATGTAACGATGAACGAAATTGTTATCGATTTTTGTATTCTCCTCAATTGGAAAAAAATAAAAATAAAATCGTATTTTCTAAACTATTTTCATAGTTTAAAAAATACGAACTTTTTAGAGAAAAAGAAAAAACAAATGCCCAACTATTCTATGATTTTCGTTTCACATTTAAGGTAGTAGTCTGGTAACTTGAACCGATTTTCGTGTCTTTTTTGGAGGGCGTTTTTTTGTAGGAAAATAAGAATGAATCGTTTTGGATATTTAGGATGTTTTTATTTACATATTAAAGATACAAAAAAAAAATTTTTTGAAAAAATTCAATAGTTTATTATTATTATTATTAATCGAAGTTGGCACCTCGAAAAAAAAGCGCGTGGGTGGCCCCGGTGATTTTGGCTCTTGATATTATCTGAAATCAAAAATTCTTGATAATTCTTAATCTATAGACATGTCATTGTGGTCGGAACTACTGAAGTTAAATTTCTTTTTATTTTACAACGCCTTCTTTGCTTGAATAAACAGACTTTTTTCCAAAGTCCGCCATTTTGTTATTTATCCATGAAATTTAACTTCAGTAATTCCGACCAGAATGACATGTCTATAGATTAAGAATTATCAAGAATTTTTGATTTCAGATAACATCAAGAGCCAAAATCACAGGGGCCACCCACGCGCTTTTTTTTCGAGCTGCCAACTTCGATCAATAATAATAATAATAATAATAATAAACTGTTAAATTTTTTCAAAAAAATTTTTTTTTGTATCTTCAATATCTAAATAGAAACATCCTAAATATCCAAAGCGATTCATTTTTATTGTCCTACAAAAAAACGCCCTCCAAAAAAGACACGAAAATCGGCTTAAGTTACCAGACTACTACCTTAAAAAAAGAAGCTTTTCTACTAAAATGTCAAATAACTATCATAATTAATTTAATAATCCAACGATTATTTCGTAAAATCGTTGATTTCTTAACCTTTGGAAAAGTGAAAAGTGTTTAATATCAAATAGTTGTCCATTCGATAATTACTATTTTGCGGTAAAAAAAAAAAAGAGTATGTTACAATAAGTATCGCTGCAATGTGACGACGAACGATAGTTTTTGTCGATTTTAGTATTTCCTTTCAAATGCAAAAAAATAAAAAATAAAAATCGATATGACGCGACTTCGAATATCCGGATTTTTCGAGATCTCTATACTATTTTCATACTCCCAAAAAAAAAAAACTATTAAGGGAAAAAAAAACAACAAATGACCAACTATTTTATAATTTTGGTTTCACTTCAAAGAAAAAAAAAAGGTTTTCAACTAAAAATTCCTTAACAACTACTCTAATTAATTTAACAATCCAACGAAAAGTCGTTAGTTCGAAAAATCGTTGATTTCCTAACTTTAAGAAAGCGCAAAGTGTTTACTATCAAATAGTTGGCCCCGTTCAATAATTACTATTTCGCGGTAGAAAAAAAAAAAAAAAGTAAAAAAAATGTTCGTTACTATTAAATAATTTAGTAGACAATGGTTACAATGAGCTTCGCTACAATGTGACGAACGAACATTTTTTTTTTCTCTCTCTTTACCGCACAAACTCATCGGGGAATCTTCGAATATCGCTGTGAACGCGTGACAGATTTGCCGTTCGCGTGAAACACGCATTGCGTGAATTGGTTCGAGTGGCGCGTTGCAAAATTCTCTCGTTGGGAGAGGAGGAGGGCTAAAACGGTCGGGAGTCCCTTGGGGCACGATGACTGGTATATATGCTTATATATATTAACACACTAATGCCAGAGTCGCCCGCTACCATTATTGTGCCACGGCATATAGAAACGTACGCGCGGTTACTTTGTGGTCTACGCTAATATCGCGTTTCCGAGTTCAAACGAGTTTAAGCGTCACTTCCATCCTGGTTGGACACGCGACTCTCCTAGCGCAACCACGGGGGACACGAGAGACTCTAGAGCGACGCTTAAATTGCACACAACCTTATAGTCCAGTCATTATAAACATTTGGAAATGCATGTGAACCGAAAAAGCTGATTTTGGATATTGCGTGCGCGGAGGGGCTTAGAAAAGCTCAACTTCAAATTGTCGACCAAGATTTCCCATGTGCGTTCTCCGCCATCTTGAAATAAGTGTTAAATTTCGTTTTTTTTTGCAATAACTCGGCTCTCCGTCGAGATACAAAAATTGCGATGTGATACTTTTTTGTTGCTTCCTTTACTCTCTGCAATTTAGGTCATATACATTTTTCGCCTACCGTTCATCGTTGTTGAGATATCTAACGAGAAAGTAAAAAATTCAGGTGTTGAAACTTGTTTTTGGCTGTAGACATTTGCATACAACACATGTATATAAATCGTCGGGCGAGCATGGACAACGTGCGAATCACCGCACAAAGAGGAGACGGCAAGAATGAGGCGCGACCGTGAAACATATGAAAATATATATATATATATTTTTTTTCATATGTTTGCTTTTTTACTAACTTACTTTTTTCTTAGATACTTTTTTACGTAAATTTGACAAAAAAAACTGCAAAATTATACTAAACAATCGTTGAAAATATTTTGGTGGTTTTTGTGGAAAAAAAATATTTTTACTTTCCCGTTCGATATCTCAACAACGATGAACGGTAGGTGAAAAATGTATATGTCCTAAATTGTAGAGCGTAAAAGAAGCAACAAAAAAGTATCCCATCGCAATTTTCGTATCTCAACGGAGAGCCGAGTTATTGCAATAAAAAACAAAATTCAACACTTATTTCAAGATGGCGGAGAACGCACATAGGAAATCTCGGTCTACAATTTGAAGTTAAGATTTTCTAAGCCCCCCCCACACACGCAATATCCAAAAATCAGCTTTTTCTTAACGTTATCATATTCGTTCATGATTTCAACATTTTTTTTTTACCTTTCCTCGTGCCAATAAAGTTTACGACAGGGTGAAACATTTTTTCATTTTTTTTTTCACCGCCAACATACTAATTGTTGAAAGTTTGCGGCCTTAATTTGACCGTCGACACTTTTCACTTTTTCCAATGCTTGAAAGACCAAAACCATTTTTCAAACTGATCGTTGGATTATTAAATTAATAAAAAAATTTTTTCGCGACATGATTTGTAGACTGGATTTTTGAGGGAACGGTCGAAGTTTTTGGTGTTTTCTGGGCTTTCGAAAGATGTGAAAAAAAATTCTGCATTACTTTTTTTCTACCAGATGGTCCAGAAGTTGCCAAAGTCCAAAGTTCAAAATCGTTGTTAAGAAAAAATTGACAAAAATGGGGTCACAAAATGACCCCAAGCGCAACTTTAATCTAGAATCACTATGTCTGCTTGCTGATTTTTTTTAGCCATTTTGAAAATTTGTTAAAAATTTTTTGACACGATATTCTCATTCTGAAGGGTTCAAACTAGTATCCTGAATTTTTGTGAATCGTTCGGAACGATAATTGCAACGCGGCAATTGTTTAAACATGACTGGGGTCATTCCGACCCCATGTGACCAACGTGTTATTTTTAGAAGGTGTGACCACGAACCCTTCTAACCCTTCTAACAATAAATTTCCGTAAACTTTAAATGGCCACGAGCGGAATTTTCTATAATTGACGAAAAATTCGTTCGACGCGCAATTCCGTAAACCGGTACAATGTACAATTTAGCACCAGGGACCAGCACGGTCCCCAATGACCCAGTGACCCAGTGAATCGCGCGGTTCCTAATGTCAAAAACCCATGTCCCCATGCAATCACACTTTTGCCCAATAACACACGGAACCACCCCCCCCCCCCCCCCAACCCTCCCCGCAATTATTCATTATTTATGGAGGTATTTCTTTTAGTACAATGGCCGTCCTATTTTCTTCGCTTTACATTATCATTATTATTGTATTATTTTTCTTCTTATTTCTTCGAACGCTCTAATGACCTCATCCAAGGTCCCCTTCGTTCGCCCCCCCCCCCCCCCCCCCCGCCGCCCTTGTGACAGATCGGACTGAGCGATTTTGCTCTGTGACGACCGTCACACAGAGAGCAAAAGCGAGCAGCATAATATGAGCGACTGTTTTTGTTTTGTTTTTTTTTTTTGTCGGTTGCGACGACCAAAACAAATCGTAGTTGGATCATGTAAGAGCGCAAATAAACCGGATAGCGCTAGCGGGAGTAAAGACTGGACGGCGAAAAGGCGTAAAAAAAAACAATCAAAAAAACAAACAAAAATGGGCGATTCTCGTTCAAGCGTGTCGTCGGTAGTATTCGGAGAGGCAACCGCAAAATGATAAGGATCGAACTTCTCAGACAGTAGAGAAAAAAGGAGAGAGAGAAAGAGAGAAAGCTTCAGGGCTAACTGCCTGTCAACAAATTTTGCCTTTGTCGAGACTTTTTTTTTTTTTTTTTCTTCATTTTATTCCGATCCTCATCAACGCCGCTAGCTTTTTATGTTTATTATTATTATCATTATTATTAGAAGAAGAAGAGGAAGAGACGCTCACACTCGATAGGTCACCGATGTTAAATGCATTCTCGAGAACAACATGTCCGCGATTATTCCTCGTTTTGGAAAAACACAATGTATTTGAGAGAGAAAAAAAAAACAAAAATGTTTTTTTTTTTTTCACGGATTTCGCTACGAAATACCAAAATATTTATAAACATTGAGATATATTTGAAACATTTTTTTTTCAATAAAAATCTGCTGAATAATTAATAAAAATGAAATTGGTACAATATTAATGATTTAACAGTTTAACATATTGAAGATTTATTGTTGATTTTTTGTAAATTTCTTCATTACCGAAAAAAATGCTGTTTTTTTTTTAATTTAATAATCGTATTCATTTTCTATTCATCTTTAATTTTTAACGATTTTTAACGATTTTTAACGATTTTTAACGAGACTGAGTCACGCGCGTTGCTGGTGGGCTCTCAGTCTGGTTAAACGAAAAAGAAAAAAAAGAAAAAAACAATCCGTGACATCTAAATGATCGGTATAAAAAACACGCGCCTACTCGAATTTAACACGTTGTTGTCAAAAGTTTCAAATTGCAATCGGTGAAGAACTTCCGGTGATTGAAGATTTTCAACAAACGAACATTTATAGAGTTTTATTTATACAGGTCTTTATCAATCATCAAAATGTTGTCATTTTTTTTCTTCTTAATTTATACTTTTTTTTGTTAAATTAATTGAGGCGTCATTAATGTGCCAGAAAGAGAAAAAATAAGAGAGAGAGAGAGAGAGAGAGAGAGAGAGAGAGAGAGAGAGAGAGAGAGAGAGAGAGAGAGAGAGAGAGAGAGAGAGAGAGAGAGAGAGAGAGAGAGAGAGAGAGAGAGAGAGAGAGAGAGAGAGAGAGAGAGAGAGAGAGAGATAAAAGTCTCACGTGTATTAGTAATCACTGTCACCGGGCAGCAACGAGACTTTGGCCACGTTTATTCCTGTCCAAGCCGTTCGATATCTATGAAAAGTACGCGCCGCTGTGGTATATACCGGTAATATCATAACAGGTGTTATCTATATCCACTCATCTATATATATATTAGGGCGATTGTTTTTTTTTCGACTATTTTTTTTTCTCAGTTTCCACCTGAAATTTTGTTGGATATGTCGAAAAACAAATTCCCTGAAAGTTACAGCCCTCAATATTAATTCTAAGTACTTTCCCTTAGCGTGAAAAGATTTTCCATCTAAAATACACGTAAATCGATTTTTTTTTTTTTTTTTCAAATTCTATAACTGAGCCGCATTTTATGCTATCATATTGTTCTTGGTTTCGATTTACTCGGAATAAAACAATCTAGAAAAGTGCCTATTGCGGCGAAAGTGTAAATTGTACTGGTGAGTTGGTACGGGTCACTGAAGTTGATTTTTACCCAAAATTCTCGTTTTTTCGCTGTTATCTCCGAAACAATAAACTTTACGAAAAAAATGTTAATGAAAAATTCGTTGGAAATTTAATTTCCTACAAAAAAGGTCCCATCGACCCAATTGCTTGGATTAATATTTCTTGAGATATTGAACTGTAACTTATGAGTAGTATAAAATGTTTACGGTGTACTCGTATATTATCGTAAACATTTTGAACTACTCATAAGTTTAAGTTCAATATCTCGAGAAATATTAATCTAAGCAATTGGGTCGATAGGACCTTTTTTGTAGAAAATTAAATTTCTAACAAATTTTTCATTTACATTTTTTTTCGTAAAGTTAATTGTTTCGGAGATAACAGCAAAAAAACAAGAATTTTGGGTAAAAATTAACTTCAGTGACCCGTACCAACTCACCAGTACAATTTACCTTTTCGCCGCAATAGGCACTTTTCTAGATAGTTTTATTCTGAGTAAATCGAAACCAAGAACAATATGGTAGCATAAAATGCGGCTGAGTTATAGAATTTTGAAAAAAAAAAAAAAAAAAATTCGATTTACGTGTATTTTAGATGGAAAATCTTTTCACGCTAAGGGAAAGTACTTAGAATTAATATTAAGGGCTGTAACTTTCGGGGAATTTCTTTTTCGACATATCCAACATAATTTCAAGTGGGAATTGAGAAAAAAAAATAGTCGAAAAAAAAAATCGCCACTAATACATAAATATATAAAGCTCAAAAAAACATGAGACAATTTTTTCTCACCGATTTGTCATTTCCGATTTGCGTGTCCATTTAATTCCAATGACATTCTTTTTTATGTTCGATATACGTTCTTAGAGATGGAGGGAGGGGGAGGGGGGGGGGGGGACGAATCGTAACGAAGATGAGACAAAAATCTTATATTTTCATTAATTTTCCTTCCTCATGAAGAAACCTTTGTTTTTATGAAGAAAAAAACTAAAAAACTAAAAAAAAACAACAAAAAAACTCATGTTTTCACTGACATTCTGCTTCGAGCTTCTGCCCAAGTGTTTCGAAGCGCGAACTTCAAACCGCTGCAACTTCGAATCGAGGCTTTAAAGTTGAAATTTCACGCACCGTCTCTCCGGTACGATTATCGTGACAATTTTTGTGTTTATTTCAATTATTTTTATTTATTTTTTTCGATCAATTTTAAAAAATTTTAAAAAATGATATTACGATTTTTGCGGAAGCGGAATCAAATTTTTTTCTCACCAATAACGCTTTTTTTCCTCCATTACGGCTTTGTCCAATTAACATTTTTTTTTGTCAACCTGGTACGCGCGAAGAAAATCGAATTTGCCCGATTGTGGTAGGGGGTAAAAAAAAATAAAAAATTAATTTCATCGATCTTCGTTTACGGAAGAACGAAATAACGAATAATTCTTGACATTGAATGATAATATTACACGGTCACCGAGTGTATTGACCACTTGAGAAGACACTTTCGCGATTAACGGAACGATATGGGTACGGTCTCTAAAAATAATTCAATGTTTCGTCGTCCACGGAATAAAATGTTTTTTCTCCGAAATGCGCCGCCGTATCTCGTGGCGTTCATAGATAAAAAAAATAATAAAAAAAAATAAGATATACAAAAATAACGATGAGTGTGGTCAGTAAATGTTATCTTCATTGATAAAAGCTCTCGAAATTGGGATAGAAAAAAAAATAGAGAGAGAGAGAGAGAAAATCCGTTGAGAGATTATTTTCGTTATCGATAATTTAAATTAATGAAAATTAAATCTCTCCGCAATTTTCCTGTTCGAATTATTTATGTTTTTTTTTAATTTTCCATTCTTGTATTGAAATATAACGAGAATCAAGTTGTACCATTTTATTTAAAAAATCTCGAAATTGCGATAGAAAAAAAAAAAGGAAATCTATGGAGAGATTATTTTAATTATTAATAATTTATTAACGAAAAATAAATCTCTTTTTAATTTTCCTTTCGAATTATTTGTATTTTGCTTTGTTTTTTTTTGTAAATTTGGTATTGAAATATAAAGAGAATAAAGTTGCACCATATCATCGACAATTGAGAGGTAACAACGATAATTTACATGAAATTTGTCATATTTACGCGAAAAGACCATTGCGATCGAATTCGATAGTAGAAATGTTTTTTTTTTTTTTTCTCTTAAATGTCAAATCCGGAAATGTGAAAATTTCGCGGAAACATGCGTTTAAAAACAAAAACATTACACGTAAACAGAAGAAAAAAAAAGAAGAAACAAACAAGACGAAAGCAAATGTTTCGTGGGAACGAGCCAACGATGCGGAGGAGATGAGATGAAAATAAAAAATAAAAGAGAAAAAGACTTCCTCAACGAAACAGATCGCCGTTTCGTTGAGGATAGACCGGTGCCAGAAATAAAAACACATACACGCGGACACGCGCCTATTTATTAAGGGGGAAAATAGGGTTAGACGGTTGAAAAAATCGATTTTTTTTTTAATTTCATAAATTGTTAATGAAACTATTGAAAAATATGTTCCCTAAATTTTAAATAAAAATTCCGACTCGTTCTAATGTTATAAGCCATTAAGCGGGGAAATAGGGTTGGGACAGCGTTTTCTCAATGATTTTCATGAATTTTTTTATAGCATAAAAAATGAATATAATTTATTGAAACTTTGAGAATATTTTATACATATATTTTAGTATATACTATAAAATTTTTCATGAATTTTTTGATGAATTTCCTTGAAAAACACCGAAGATATTAGCGACCCCATATCGCTTGTTTTTCTTGGTACCATTTTTTCAAACGCGTTTTTCTGAAAACGACTTTTTTTGAACTTGCGTACACGCTAGTTCGAAAAGTTTTCAATCAATCGTTTTGAAAATTGGCAGTTACTTTCTTCATAGTATTACGCTCTATATGAACCTAAAATCGGAATATTATCATTATTTAAAATAATTTTTTTTTGCAAATAAAGTTGTAAAAATGGCAAAAAATGATGCTTTTTTGTTTTGACCCCTGTAAAAAATTCAATTTTCTATTTTTTTGATAGCATTTAGGTTCATATAGAAGAGAGACATATAATAAAAGTAAATTTCAACCTCGTTTGATTTCAGATGAAAATTGCGGCTTCCAGAATGTACGCAAAATGTTGAGGCTAATTGTGACCTGCAATATGGGGTCGCTAATATCGTCAGTGTTTTTCAAGGAAATTCTTCGAAAATTTTATAGTATATACTTAAATATATGTATAAAATATTCTCAAAGTTTCGATAAATTATATTCCTTTTTTGTACTATAAAAAAATTCACGAAAATCATTGAGAAAACGCTGTCCTAACCCTATTTCCCCCCTTAACGCGTCACTTTTGCCGTGATATCGCAAGCGTTTTTTGATAATTGTTTCTTATCGTTCAACAAATTTATTCGAATTAATACGATTTTTTCCCGATAACCGATTGGTAAATTCGATTATTGTTTATTTTTTTACGTTTAAAAATTGTGAAATTATCGGTATTCTTCTCGTTTTCGTTCTAAATAATCATCAATGATTATGGAAAAATGTATTCAAATAATATCAATGTTATAGCAACATTAGTACGAATTATTATATTATTATTAATAAAATGAGTAAAATTTTGTAATTATCCGGATTTTTTTTTTCTTCATTCTAAATAATCATTAATGATTATTGAATAAATTATTCAAATAATAATAATGTTATAATAACATTGTCACGAATTGTTATATTATCTTACTACTGTATTAAAGCTGAAGAGTTTGTTTGTATGTTTGTTAGAACGCGCTAATCTCAGGAAATACTAGTCCGATTTGAAAAATTCTTTTTGCATCAGATATCCCGTTTATTCGGGAAGGTTTTACGCTATATAACTTTATGCTACGATCCCAAGGAGCGACGGCAGCGCGTTGAATCGTTTCACGGAAATTTAACCTGTTATTATTAATGAAATTAGAAAAATTGTGTAATTTTCGCGATTTTTTTAAATTTCTTCATTCTAAATAATTATTAATGATTATTGAAAAAATTATTCAAATAATAATAATGTTACAATAACATTGTCACGAATTGTTGTGTTATCTTACTACTGCATTAAAGCTGAAGAGTTTGTTTGTATGTTTGTTCGAACGCGCTAATCTCAGGAAATACTAGTCCGATTTGAAAAATTCTTTTTGCATCGGATAGCCCGTTTATTCGGGAAGGTTTTACGCTATATAACTTTATGCTACGATCCCAAGGAGCGACGGCAGCGCGTTGAATCGTTTCACGGAAATTTAACCGGTTATTATTAATGATTTCAGAAAAATTGTGGAATTTTCAGTATTTTTCGTTTATTTTTTATTTTTATTTTTCATTCAAAATAATCATTAATGATTATTGAAAAAATTATTCAAATAACAATAAAGTTACAATAAACATTGTGTCACGAATTTATTATTGTTATTAAAATCAGCAAAACTGTAAAGTTTTCAGTATTTTTCGTTGATTTTTTTTTTCCCATTCTAAATAATCATTAATGATCATTGCAAAAAATTATTCAACTAATAAAACTACTCAACGTTATAATAACATAAATACGAATTGTTATATTATGATTAAAATCAGCAAAATTTTCAGTATTTTTCTGTCTTTTTTTTTCCCCATTCTAAATAATCATTGATGATCATTGAAGAGAATTTTTTATACCGCGCAGATACTTCGATGCATCGCGAACAAACGGGGTCTATGAAAGAGCGTTTTGTATTCGCAGCGGTCCCTCGATATCGCTTTGCCAGCTACACTGTTGCCCACACAAATGTACGTTCGAAGAGCAAACGAAAATTCTCGGGCTAACGCTGGGAGACGCGGCAAAATCGTATATATATTTATTTTGTCGCGAATATTAACGCGCTCACTCGGTCTCGAGGCAATCAGAAAGAAAGAAAGAAAAAAGAAGGAAAGAGAGAGAGAGAGAGGATTAAAAAAAATAAATTCTCTCTGAAAATGTTGTATATTGAAAAAAAATTTATTTTTTCAAGACCCCTTCTGTGTACTGCAAATAGAATGACAGATCTCACGCAATTCCAGAACGCACGTTTTAATAAAATAAGAGCGTTGTTTTTTTTCTTTTTTTTTCTATTTTTTTTTACCAAAATTGTTGTTTTTTTTTCATGCTTGGTTTGGTTTGGTTTGTTTGTAAATAATAAAAAAAAAAAATTTTCGCAAAGTTCAATTTTCTTGGGATTTTTTATGTTTTAAAATTTTGTTTATAAATTCAATTTTAATGTATTTAATTTATTTACTTCGAAAAAAAAGGCCCTTTTTTTCAATAAATTTCATTTCCTTGTGAAAATTTAAAAAAAAATTTCTCTCTCTCAATTAAGACTCTCCTCGACACGCAATATCATTTACGTCGAATTCCGTGGATCATGATTTTCCGAAAAGTCATCGCACTGCCAATAAAACTTCGAGCCAACGTCGTACGACCTGAATGAAATTTTGTTGCTATTAACGGATCTAAAAAAAAAAAAAGAAGTTTTTCTCAACGCGTCGAATTTCCATACACGCGTTTTACGCGAATAACCCGAGATAAACGACACGTATTTTTATACGTTCACACGCGTGTGCAGAGGGACTTTTTCGCGACTTCTCGCGGGCGATAAGAGCGAAAGACGGGAAATTTTGGAACATTCGCGAGAAATAATTTTTTCCTTTTCTCTCTCTCTCTTTTTACAATAATAATTACGAATTTTTTTACAATAATTGCGAATTGTATATTTTAAAAAAAATCTCGTATACAAGCCTCGAAGATTTTTAAAGAAAAATTTCCCATTTTTCCTCTGTTTTTTTTTTGCGAAAAATTCAAATGTTTTCTCATCGTTTCGTGGTATTGGCTAGATTTTTCATGAAAAATCATAATTTTCACACGATTTATGCGCGCCCGGTCCTCAAAAATTGTTTCGAACGAAATTCTGCGATTTAGTAAAAAAAAAAAAAAAACGTTTTTTTTTTTCATCATAAACTTTTGTTTTTAAAGAAAATTTGTCATTTTTCCTTTTTTTTCTAAAAATTCAAATGTTTTCCCCTCGTTTCGTTGTATTGGCTAGATTTTTCATGAAAAATGTTAATTTTCACACGATTCTCGCCTGTGCGCTTGTCAAAAATTGTTTGAAACGAAATTCTGCGATTTATTAAAAAAAACGATTTTTTTTCATCATAAACTTTTGTTTTTAAAGAAAATTTGTCATTTTTCCTTTTTTTTTTTTTTTTTTTTCGAGAAATTCAAATGTTTTCTCATCGTTTTGTAGTATTGGTTAGATTTTTCATGAAAAATGTTAATCTTCACACGATTCTCGCCTGTGCGCTTGTCAAAAATTGTTTGAAACGAAATTCTGCGATTTAGTAAAAAAAAATGATTTTTTTTTATCATAAACTTTTTTTTTAAAGAAAATTTGTCATTTTTCCTTTTTTTCTAGAAATTCAAATGTTTTCTCATCGTTTTGTGGCATTGGTTAGATTTTTCATGAAACATGTTAATTTTCACACGATTTTCGCCTGTACGCTTGTCAAAAATTGTTTGAAACGAAATTCTGCGATTTAGTAAAAAAAAAAAACAATTTTTTTCGTCGTAAACTTTTGTTTTTAAAGAAAATTTGTCATTTTTCCTTTTTTTTCGAGAAATTCAAATGTTTTCTCATCGTTTGATGGTATTGGTTAGATTTTTCATGAAAAATGTTAATTTTCACACGATTCTCGCCTGTGCGCTTGTCAAAAATTGTTTGAAACGAAATTTTGTGATTTAGCAAAAAAAACGATTTTTTTTTAAAGAAAATTTTTCATTTTTCCTATATTTTTCTAGAAATTCAAATCTTTTCTCATCGTTTCGTTGTATTGGCTAGATTTTTCATGAAAAATGTCAATTTTCACACGATTCTCGCGTGCCCGGTCCTTAAAAGTTGTTTCGAAAGAAATTCAGCGATTCAGCAAGAAAAAACAGATTTTTTTATCGTCATAAGCTTTTTTTTCATTACACAATCGAAAAGAAATATCTAGAAAAAATCTTTTTTTGTTCGATCCATCAAATCGCCATTTTTTTCCGTTTTTGTAAATTGTATTTTAGCACAGAATTGTGAATACGAGAAGAAAAGAAAATCGAGAATTTTTCACCACCACGATCACTACTAACGTTCTCTACAAGATAGCCCATAATTTTTTTTCTCCTCATTCGCGGAAAAATTGGCCTGGAAGGAAAAAAACAAAAGTGGCTAGTGTCCCGGCGAAAATTCGGTAACGAGTGTCTCGCGAACGGAAGAAAAATACCATTGCCCCTGGCCTTTGCGAGAAAAAAAAACGCGAAGAGCGAACCAAGACATACAAAAAAACACTCTCCAAGTCCGTTCGAACCATCCGCCGACTGGACGAAAAAAAAAAAACACACACACACACACACGCGAAACATTTTTCTTTCTACCTCGTTTTTGCGTCATTCGCAAAGGCCGAAAAAAGCCTCGCGCGACTAACGCAACGACCCTAAAGTTCATTTTGTGACGGCAAAAAAGTCGAGCGGCGAAAAAGCGTATTTTTCGTAATTTTTTTTCTTCATATTTCTTACCTGAGTGGCGTCGGAATACGGGGTGGATGAATTTTTATCCACAAGTAGAGAACCAAACAGGGGAATACCCGAGCTCGCGGGACTGTCCTGCTGTTGGGGCACCATTTTCCCGGCTTTTTAACGAATTAACGAGAAAAAAAAAAAGAACAAACAATCCTCGTGTCACTTCACTTTTATTTCTCCCACGATAACCCTCCTCCTCTTTTAACGAACGAGGGAAAAAAATCACATCGAGGACACTGACCGATTTTACGAGAAAATCACGAAGTACACGCGCGGTACTATACCGACCGACGGTAACAATAATTTATTTTTTCGTCCACGGGATCGTTTGAATTGTTATTCCGTCGGAAGTGTCCTCGTACGTAGAAGAAAAACAAAACACTTTTGTTTTGTTTTTCTCGAGACGAGCGGCGACGAATAATCAAAATTATCAAATTCGATTTGCGTCGGGGCAGTAAAACGTCTTATTTTGCCGTCCTCTGTCACTCGAGACTTTTGATATACATATATATGTGTGAACGATTGTGTTAAAATGCCTCCAGAGGCTGCGTTCGAAACGGGAAGTGACCGGCAGCGCTTCTAACAGCGGGAAAAATACGAATTACCACATTAACAAAAATCTCCCAAGTTCAAACGTTGCTTTTGCATCTACGGCGATGTTTCCTTTAGTTTCAATCTTTTTTCACGACGATAAAAATAACGAGAAACAGAGACAAAGGCTTGTCGCAAATCTCGATTTCTTCTTTTTTTTCATTCGTTCTGTAAAATCCTCTCGTAACGCACATAAGTGCGTGCGAAATTTTTCGTCAACTTAGCGGGGCCACTCTTCGATTCGTTCTCGAGGGCTTATCCGCCGCGACAGTCCTTGGCCCGACAAAGCTTTTGTGGAATTGATTTTTTGTTTATTTTTCAAAACCCGAAGAATCGAACTCGTTGACCGTCCCGCGACGATGATGTTAAAAAGGTGAAAAGTAGAAAAATTTACGAAATTTCGTTTTTTTTTTTTTTCCGAATATAAAAAACACTAAGTTTTTTTTTAATTTATTTTTGACAATTGTTTATAATGGATTTTTAATTTTCGATCCACGAGATTCACGGTCGATTGGCTGACATTTTTATTATCCGTTTTAACGTGTTTATTTTAATTGTTTTGTGTTTATATGTATATATACATATATAGACACGTCGACCAACTCGCGAACGATACTCGTCGAACGAGCGCTCATGTGCTACTGACTCGCGATCCAACGATACTGCTGGGCTATACTTTCGGTCCTGCATCAGCTGTGCCGTTACCCCCACTCCGCGGACGAATGGTATGGTTGCGATGGAGGGGGGAGAGGGGGTTAACACGCGCGCCGCTCGTCGACGCCAGTGCGAGATCGAGCGGCAAGCTTGAACAACCGCCGTGAGATATCAACGGTTTAGCTCGGCCAATCAGCGTTCTCTTCGTTCCGTTGTATCCTTACGGCTCTTGGTACGTTCGTTATTATTCATCCTTGAAATTTCGCGCTTCCTCTCTCTCTCTCTCTCTCTCTCTCTTTCTCTCTTTTTATCCCTTCCCAAACCTCTGCGCGCGCTCTCTCGCTCTTGGGCTTTTTCTTGTCACGCACGATAGGTATACGCACGATTTTACTCGAGTAAATACCCTTCTCGCCGCTATGCGCGCTGTTTCAATACACAAACACACGATCGCGCTCGCGAGGCGGTCTAGCGGGAGGGAGTCGCTTCTTGTAACCTATGCCGATACGGAATATATGTCGGGTAACGCGACCGCTTCCACACACTGTTCCGACACTGTCGCGGCGTCCACCGTGCGGCGTGCACCGTGGTACGTCGGAATAGAGCGATTAGACGAGTTATTCTACGATCCACGAGACGTAGGACGAAGCGAAACATTGAAGAAACACACCGAGCCGTCGTCGTTGTATAACCTTTTTTTTTTGTTTTCTTTATCTCGTCGGTTAAAAGGTTGGGCGTTTGAAGGCAATCAATATAGCTAAGGGCTCGCATACCGCTGCGCGCTCTGATAATCGAGTCAATTTGAAAAATTATTATGAAGGTTATACGGCGAAAAAAAATCAAATTGTTGATTTCATAATTTTTATTAACTTTTCAACTATAAAAAAAATAATTTCAAAATTTGTCTTCTTAATATTTCCATTATTTTTTGAAGGGTATAAATGGACTACTGATTGACGGGGGGAAATAGGGTTAGGACAGCGTTTTCTCAATGATTTTCATGAATTTTTTTATAATATTAAAAATGAATATAATTTATTGAAACTTTGAGAATATCTTATAACATATATTTAAGTATATACTATAAAATTGGTATATACTATATACTATATACTATATACTATAAAATAAAAAAGACTCAGCATTTTGAGTACATTCTAGAAGCCGCAATTTTCATCTGAAATCAAACGAGGTTGGAATTTACTTTTATTATATGTCTCTCTTCTATATGAACCTAAATGCTATCAAAAAAATAGAAAATTGAATTTTTTACAGGGGTCAAAACAAAAAAGCATGATTTTTTGCCATTTTTTACAACTTTATTAAAAAAAAAAAATTATTTTAAATAATGATAATATTCCGATTTTAGGTTCATATAGAGCGCAATACTATGAAGAAAGTATCTGCCAATTTTCAAAGCGATTGGTTGAAAATTTTTCGAATTAGCGTGTACGCAAGTTAAAAAAAGTCGTTTTCAGAAAAACGCGTTTGAAACACGTGGCGCGCTCGGGGCCTGAAGGAGAGCTACTCACTTTAATGGCTTATAACAATAGAACGAGTCGGAATTTTAATTTTTAATTTTGTGAACATATTTTTCAATAGTTTTACTAACAATTTATGAAATAAAAAGAAAATCGATTTTTTGAACCGTCTAACCCTATTTCTCCCCTTAAAACTATGGCGTCTCCTTGTTGACATCATAAATTCACCAAAAATTATCCAATCCGCAAAAAAAAAAAAGAATCCAATAAAATAATGTAGTAGTTATAGTCTGACGGAGGGAATTTTTTCTTTTTTTTCAAAATAAAGAAATTACAGTAGTTCAAACTTTAGTATCCAATTTTAAAAAAAAATAAATGTTTAATAATTCATAAAAAATTGTCCAATGAAAAGATTAAAAAAACCTCTCGTCAGACTATAGAGCAAATAATTATCAAGATTTAAAAAACAAGAAATTTTTAAAATATCAAAAATTGACTGAGTTATCGTGCTGACACTGTCTAAAAACATAGTTTCGAGAAAAACGCGTTTGAAGTTTCTGGTAGATACAACGTGAAACCGATGTCCGGTCACATTTATTGCTATAACTTTGTAACGGAGTGGAATTTTCTTAAAAGTTTTTTTTTTTTTTATTCTTAAAAGTATAAAGAATACAAATCTGTAAAAAAAAATGGATTTTTTTTTAATTTCAGAGGTATGTGAGGCCTTAAAAAAGAAAATGAAAGAATTCAAGGGTTTTTCCAGCGACAGTGGAGCTTGGATCTCAAAGAATTGTTAGTAATTTCGGAAAATCACGAGTTAACGATCGGACATGATTTCGTACAACACCGAAGTTTACATAATAATTTTTTTTCAACGATCAAAATGTTATATACATGTACATATGTATATTTTTTAACGACTAGCCCCTCACCCGGATGTTTTTTTTTTTAAACAGCATAAATCTTTGAGGGGTCGTAAAAGCCTTTGTTTTTTCCTTCCGTTTCTGCGCTTCCATGTCGCTTCTTTCTCCGCCTTCTTCTTCTTCTTCTTCTTCTTCTTCTGCTCTTCTTCTTATTCTTCTTCCGTTTTTTTTCGCTCTCTTTTTCACCAAAGTGTCAGATAATAAACGTCGGCAAAGCGCGTCGTAAAAAGCCGGTATGTGCACGGATAAGTTTACACGCGAAACTGACTTTATTGCAACTCGCCACACGATCGGGCGTTGGACCGTGCGCCGTCTATGCTTTTGCGAGCGGGGGCCCACCCTTCGAATACACGCCGCAGCCGAGAGCAAGTTTTGACAAGAGAACTCGTGAATCGCGTTTTTATTTTATTTTATTTATTTATTTTTCTCATGCTTGTCAGCCTCGGTATCGCATCCGTTGAATATTTATTTCGACATGAGGTACAGGATGTCTATTGAAATCGCCCAACTATGTACTCGTTAAATTCTCCAAGAGGGGGCGCTGGAACAAAAAAATGTCGATCATGATTTCTCGCGGCATTGATAAAATTGGATAATGCTCAACTATATTCGCCCGTCCAATTTTTAGTTGGAAAAAAATACTGATATTTTTTCAATTATTTAGTTATTTAGTTATGTTTTTTTCTTTTTCGCTATATTACTTCTCGGCGTCTTTAAGTTTTTTTAAAGAAACTTGAATAAAGAGGTTAAGCCACTCTAGCGGCGGAAAAAAAAGGGCCTAACTTTGACGATTCATTTTGGGAGTATTAAAGAAGGAATAGGATTTCTTTTCAGAGGGTTTATTGAGGGGGGAAATAGGGTTAGGACAGCGTTTTCTCAATGATTTTCATGATTTTTTTTATAGTATAAAAAATGAATATAATTTATTGAAACTTTGAGAATATTTTATACATATATTTAAGTATATAGTATAAAATTTTTGAAGAATTTCCTTGAAAAACACTGAAGATATTAGCGACCCCATATTGCAGGTCACAATCAGACTCAGCATTTTGCGTACATTCTGGAAGCCGCAATTTTCATCTGAAATCAAACGAGGTTGGAATTTACTTTTATTATATGTCTCTCTTCTATATGAACCTAAATGCTATCAAAAAAATTGAAAATTGAATTTGTTACAGTGGTCAAAACAAAAAAGCATGATTTTTTGCCATTTTCTACAACTTTATTTGCAAAAAAAAAATTATTTTAAATAATGATAATATTCCGATTTTAGGTTTATATAGAGCGCAATACTACGAAGACAGTAACTGCCAATTTTCAGAACGAATGGTTGCAAACTTTTCAAACTAGCGTGTACGCAAGTTTAAAAAATGTCGTTTTCAGAAAAACGCGTTTGAAAGAATAGTACTGCTGAAAAAAGGCCTAACTTTGACGATTTATTTTGGGAGTATGAGAGAAGGAATGGGATATCTTTTCAGAGGGTTTATTAAACGCATATTGAAGTATGAAAAGAAATTTTTTTATTATCAATTTGATGGAAAATGGCGTCGACAGAGCCCATCTTGAAAATCATCTTTTTTCAAAACACCTTCACGGGAGAACGAGTTTCTCGTAAAGTATAAGACCTGGAACAAAAAACCAAAAAGTTTTACATCTTTATACTATTGACTATGGGACCATGTAGGGGTTTTTTTTTAATCAAATTTTGTAGAAATGGTGTACTTTTGGAAAATTGAATCGATTTTTTGCCAAAAGAAGCAGTAAATTGTTTATAAAAAAAGAAGTTTACATTAAATAAAAAAAATGGCTACGTACTTCGATGAAGAATGTAATTGTGAAGCTACTGTCAAAATTTCAAATCGATCCGTGCAACGGTGTTCAAGTGTGACGTCCTACCAGTTTGAAAAAGACGATTTTCAAGATGGCTTCTATTGCCGTCATTTTCTATCAAAATGATAATAAAAAAATTGATTTTCATGCTTTAATATGCGATAAATGAACCCTCTGAAGAGAAATCCTATTCCTTTTTTTTCATACTCCCAAAATAAATCGTCAAAGTTGGACCTTTTTTTCTGCCCGCTAGAGTGGCATCAACCAAACCCAAATCAAAATTTGCCACGTTCCATTATCATTATTACCAGGTAGATGTTTACTTTTATCTTGGGCTCCAATCCCCCCGCTTCAATGCAATAACGAAACTAATTAAGGGGGGAAATAAGGTTAGACGGTTCAAAATATCGATTTTTTTTTTATTTCATAAATTGTTAGTAAAACTATTGAATAACATGTTCCTAAAATTTTCAATGAAAATTCCGACTCGTTCTATTGTTATAAGCCATTGAGGGGGGAAATAGGGTTAGGACAGCGTTTTCTCAATGATTTTCATGAATTTTTTTATAGTATAAAAAATGAATATAATTTATTGAAACTTTGAGAATATTTTATACATATATTTAAGTATATACTATAAAATTTGTATACATATATTTAAGTAAGTACTATAAAATATTAGCGACCCCATATTGCTTGTTTTTCTTGGTACTATTTTTTCAAACGCGTTTTTCTGAAAACGACTTTTTTTGAACTCGCGTACACGCTAGTTTGAACATTTTTCAACCGATTGTTTTGAAAATTGGCAGTTACTTTCTTCATAGTATTGCGCTCTATATGAACCTAAAATCGGAATATTATCATTATTCAAAATAATTTTTTTTTTGCAAATAAAGTTGTAAAAAATGGCAAAAAATCATGCTTTTTTGTTTTGACCCCTGTAAAAAATTCAATTTTCTATTTTTTTGATAGCATTTAGGTTCATATAGAAGAGAGACATATAAGAAAAGAAAATTCCAACCCCGTTTGATTTCAGATGAAAATTGCGGCTTCCAGAATGTACGCAAAATGCTAAGGCCGATTGTGACCTACAATATGGGGTCGCTAATATCCCCGGTGTTTTTCAAGAAAATTCTTCAAAAATTTTATAGTATATACTTAAATATATGTATAAAATATTCTCAAAGTTTCAATAAATTATATTAATTTTTTATACTATAAAAAAATTCATGAAAATCATTGAGAAAACGCTGTCCTAACCCTACTTTCCCCCTTAATAATGGAAGAATAACTCCGATGGGAATCGAGGAAAAACATAAGGCACCCCGCCATTTTGAACTTTGGGCATCCTAAAAGTCTGAGCCTGAAAAACATCCGACATAATTGTTCAAACCAAACAAACCAAACCAAACCAAACAAACAAAGAAAATGTGTCATCGACAATTGTACAACAATCGTGAGAACGATTTGGGGGTGATGGGGGTGAAACGAAATTGTTGGAAGAAGAAGAAAGTGTGTCTGTCTCGAGTTCGACGAGTTTGCGACGAGGTCAGCTGACATACGACTTTATGCTACGTGGTAAATAAAGAGAAAGAAACAAAAAAATAAAAAAGAAATCACTATACGTACATATGCATAAAATGAGATATTCGAAGTGCGATCCGGCGAACGGTTCTTCAAGGTCCCGTCATCCCGAGGAACACAATGATTCACGTCGCGAGCCGGGGTAACGCGATGGTTACCGAGAGAACCTTCTCGAGACGACGAAGAAAATAAAAGAAAGGTAATTTAAACGAAAAAAAAGAAGAAGAAAAAAAACCTCCGACAGCTAGTCGACAGGAGCGGTGTCAACCGGATGTCGATTGCATCCCGAGAATACTAAATATTTTTTTCTCTCACTCTCCGCACTGACAATATTTTTACCCGGGGGGGCAAGTAGACGGGAGAGGGGAAGAAAAAAAAACAGCGCGAACAATACAGAATATCGAGGTGTAGGTACCGAGCTCGTGGAAATTACGAATAAACAAGGGACGAGTAATGAAGGAAACTGGCCCCGAGACTTCAGAGTTGAAGGCAAACGATTTTGCGCACTGTTTCATTGGAAAAAACAAATTTCTAATGCTACTACTTGATTCCATTTTTTTAAATGGCAAGATTACCATTATGAAAGTTCATCCGGCTGTTAATATCCATAAATCGAGGAAGAGGGCCCCTCTTCCTCGATTTTCTATCAAAATAACAATAAAAAATTGTTTTTTCATACTTCAATATGTGTTGAATAAACCCTCTGAAAAGAAATCCTTTTCCTTTTTTCATACTCCCAGAATAAATTGTTAAAGTTCGGCCTTTTTTCCTGCCGCTAGAGTGGTGTTACTCCTTAACCTAAAAAGAAGTGCGCGCACCGATTCTTCCCTCCCCCCATAAAAAAGACATGTCACAAAATAAATCGTCGTCCAATCAGAATGATTCTGATTGGACGTCGCGCTCGGAGTTCGTTCATGTGTATACTTCAGATCGCACGATGAACCTAACCTAAAAAAGCAGCGGGCGAGGAGGGCGCGAAACGATTCTAGTCTTTAAACGATGTTATCGTCGTTTGGGTTGAGCAACACCCAAACCATTCGTCACAACGCTAATGACGTTAACTAACAAAACCCTGAAAAATGTTATTTAACAAATTGAACGGAATATACCAACGAAGGAATTACACGACTAAATGAAGGTTCTGAACAGTCAGATAAAAAATAATGTTTTGAAGCAATCGCACGCACATTTGGATACGAAAACAATATATATGTATATACGAACAATCTGATTAACCCACGAGACACGAACACGCGTCCAAGCACCAGAGAAAAGCTCCGATGCTAAATATATAGAGGAAAAGAGGTAGGCAGAAAGTGCTCTCCTGACTACACAGCGATGATAATCGCTATAACGAGCTAACTGACGAAATAAATATGGGGATAAATAATCGCGTTGCCAATAAAAGTAAAGGGAAGCGGATTAGTTGAAAAAAATAATAATAATACGGCGAATCAGAATCGCCATAAAAAAAAATTGTAGATACACTAAAAAAAAAATTGAAATACGATACGATTGTTTTAAAAGTGCACATTTTTTTTTACATTATTTTTTGTAAAATTTTCGTCATTTACTCGTCACTCAGTCAGCCGTTGACAAATGAATTTGTCGAGATTTTCGTAAATAGTAGAATTTTTTGTAATGTCAAGAGACAGCGTCCTGACGCCGATTAAGGGGGGGAAATAGGGTTAGTCGGTTCAAAAAAATCGATTTTTTTTTTTATTTCACAAATTGTTAGTAAAACTATTGAAAAATATGTTCCGAAAATTTTAAATGAAAATTCCGACTCGTTCTATTGTTATAAGCCATGAAGAGGGGAAATAGGGTTAGGACAGCGTTTTCTCAATGATTTTCATGAATTTTTTTATAGTATAAAAAATAAATATAATTTATTGAAACTTTGAGAATATTTTATACATATATTTAAGTATATACTATAAAATTTTTGAAGAATTTCCTTGAAAAACACCGCAGATATTAGCGACCCCATATTGCAGGTCACAATCAGACTCAGCATTTTGCTATTTTTCCAAACGCGTTTTTCTGAAAACGACTTTTTTTTAAATTGCGTACACGCTAGTTTAAAAAGTTTTCAACCAATCGTTTTGAAAATTGGCAGTTACTTTCTTCATAGTATTGCGCTCCATATGAACCTAAAATCGGAATATTATCATTATTTAAAATCATTTTTTTTTGGCAAATAAAGTTGTAAAAAATGGCAAAAAATCATGCTTTTTTGTTCTGACCCCTGTAAAAAATGCAATTTTCAATTTTTTTCATAGCATTTAGGTTCATATAGAAGAGGGAGACATAATAAAAGTAAATTCCAACCTCGTTTGATTTCAGATGAAAATTACGGCTTCCAGAATGTACGGAAAATGCTGAGTCTGATTGTGACCGGCAATATGGGGTCGCTAATATCTTCGGTGTTTTTCAAGGAAATTCTTAAAAAATTTTATAGTATATACTTAAATGTATGTTTCTCAAAGTTTCAATAAATTTTATTCATTTTTTATATTATAAAAAAATTCATGAAAGTCATTGAGAAAACGCCGTCGTAACCCTATTTCCGCCTGTAAGAGATCAAGCCACTCTAGAATTTCGAAAAATCGATGTATTTTTTATTTCATAAATTGTTAGTAAAACTATTGAAGAATATGTTCCCAAAATTTTAAATGAAAATTCCGACTCGTTGTATTGTTATAAGCCATTAAGGAGGAAAATAGGGTTAGGACAGCGTTTTCTCAATGATTTTCATGAATTTTTTTATAGTATAAAAAATGAATATAATTTATTGAAATTTTGAGAATATTTTATACATATATTTAAGTAGATACTATAAAATTTTTGAAGAATTTCCTTGAAAAACACCGAAGAAAATTTATGACGTCCTTGACTTTGCTTTTCTTGGTACTATTTTTTCAAACGCGTTTTTCTGAAAACGACTTTTTTTTAACTTTCCTACACGCCAGTTTGAAAAGATTTCAACCAATCGTTTTGAAAATTGGCATTTACTTTCTTCATAGTATTGCGCTCTATATGAACCTAATATCGGAATATTATCATTATTTAAAATAATTTTTTTTTTGCAAATAAAGTTGTAACCATGGCAAAAAATTATGCTTTTCTGTTCTGACCCCTGTAAAAAATTCGATTTTCTATTTTTTTCACAGCATTTAGGTTCATGTAGAAGAGTGACAAATAATAAAAGTAAATTCCAACCTCGTTTGATTTCAGATGAAAATTGCGGCTTCCAGAATGTACGCAAAATGCTGAGTCTGATTGTGGCCTGCAATATGGGGTCGCTAATATCTTCGGTGTTTTTCAAGGAAATTCTTCAAAAATTTTATAGTATATACTTAAATATATGTATGAAATATTCTCAAAGTTTCAATAAATTATATTCATTTTTTATACTATAAAAAAATCCATGAAGATTATTGAGGAAACGCTGTTCTAACCCTATTACCCCCGTTAAAAAAAAGTTTTTGAATCTCATATAATCTCATTTGGGGACTTGGTTTTTGCAATATACTTTACATACTTTTTTGTAGATTTGTTAAACGAATTATTCTCAAACTCAATGGACGAAATTTATTTATTATACTATTTTTACAGAATTTATGGAAAAACAAATATCATTTTTTTTTATTGAAATATAAAATTTTTTTTCACTGAAATGGCGAAAGGTGTACTCTGTTTTACGGATTGTGGTTAAAAGTGCACACGATACAGGCGATTGCGTGGCGAATCTTGATATAAAAAAAAAAAACGAGATGTCTCGCAATTTTCGCGATAAATCGCACGAGGAGTGCAAACGCCATCTTTTTTTTTCTCCCTTTTTTTGATATGAAAATAATAATTAACTCGCATATTAAATATCGCTATTGATCGAAACACGCCAGCGCTCTTATCTACTTTGAGTCCCGATGTCGTACGTGTATTTGTTGTTTATTTTTTTAATTTATCTTTTTTTACTAAAAGCATTTTATAATCGGTCTGTGCCCCCCCATAATCCACAATTATCATCGATCACAAGGATCTTTAGCCCGAGCTCGTTTCAGATTTGTTTTCGCGGCGATGTAATAGTTCGAAATTAATTCGTTTCGCGTCTGTTAAAGTCGAACTTTTATTAACGGGTATTTACGAGAAACAAAAAATGTTAAGACAATCATAACGAAAGAAGCTGAGCGATGTATGTTTGATTTTCCTTCGATTTTAACGTACGCAAACGCACGTCGTATACTTTTGGCCTTTTTTTGTAAAAAAAAACGATTTTTCTTCGCAAAAACAAAATTTTCTCCATTGAGGGGGAATTAGGGTTAGTACAGCGTTTTCTCAGGGGTTTTTCAAACAAAAATCCTATGCACTTCCATAGACAATGTATTTTACAAGATATATTCAAAATTTCAAGTGAATCGGTGGAAAATTGTCCGAGTTATATTTCCGGCCAACAAAAACGGAGACGTCATAGGAAAAACGCTGCACAGCCGCCATTTTGAAATTAATCGCTTCAAAAAAATTATTGTATACAGTCATTGATATGTATGATAAACACCCTATTTTGTAATCACGATTTATTTTGTAGTTTTTCTGAAAAAAAATCCCCAAAAAAGCCTATTTTTTTCGGCCTCTAGAGTCGCCTGATCCCTTTAAAAAAGGCGATTTTCAAGATGGGCTGTGCCGCCGCCATTTTGTCTCAAAGTGATAATAAAAAAATTCTTTCCCATACTTCAATATGTGTTAAACAAACCCTCCGAATAGAAATCCCATTCCTTTTCCCATACTCCCAAAATAAATCGTCAAAGTTAGGTCTTTTTTTTTTGCCGCTAGAGTGGTGTTAGCCCTTGAGCAAGCAAATGACGAATTTTCGAACGTTGAAGCGCCTTTCGATTAGGCCCCCGGGATAGTCCCATAAATATTGCACGCGTATGATGAAAAAAAAAAAATTTAAGTTCGAGAAAACCCGCTGCCAACGGTGTCGTCAGACGATCACGCTTATCGTTCAGTGACACTGTACAAAAAAAAACACACACACACACTCCTTACCACATTTAAATTATTGCGGAAAAGTCGAATGACTATGTGCGCAAGACGGTCGTTGAAAATATTTGTCCCGACGCGCGCGCGTTCTCCGCGAATTACGGTCGTTCACCCGAACCACGAGTCGCGGGAGTTCTCCGAGGCGATGAAACCTCCCGATTATGGTGATCGATACGTTACCAAGATAATCTTTTTTCTCCCTCTCACCCCCGGAATCAGATTTTTTCTTTTTTCGTTTCGCTGCCCACACGGCAAAATGAAGATCGTGCTTTTTCTTTCGCCCCGGAGATCATTGGCGATTGAATAAAAAAAGAGTCGATGATTTATCGAACGGTTCGTAAAAAACAGGAAAAATTCGGCAAAAAATAACAAATTCTTAACGAAAAAATCGGAACATTGAAAAAAATAAATAAAACAAAGAAATATATAAAAATATTTGTGATTTTAAATTTTAAAAAAATAAAAAAAAAATAAATTTAAAATAGGCTTTTTTTGGGAATTTTTTTCAGAAAAACTACAGAATAAATCGAGATTACAAAAAAGGGTGTTTACCATACACATCAGTGGCTATGTACAATAATTTCTTTGAAGCGATTTATTTCAAAATGGCGGCTGTACAGCTCCTGTAATTTTTGAATTACGATGGGCCAATGATTTTTTTTTTTCGATTACATATAACAACAGCTATTGAAGTACGTAGGATTTTTTTCGATATATTGACATTCGGCCAAATGGCGCCACTTCTAAAGTGAAAAGTGGATAAATTTGCTTAAAGAAATCGTCAGAAAATTGTTAATAACAAATGAATTATGCAATAAAAAAAAAAATACTACGTACTTCCGTAGACAATGTATTTCTAAAGATATATTCAAAATTTCAAGTGAATCGGTGGAAAATTGTCCGAGTTATGTTTCCGGCAAACTTGAAAAATGCAGTTTTGAGGTAAACGGCGTTTGGAGGAGCTCGCTGCGGATCAGGCGGGCTTGTACTAAAATTAAAAAACCGAGTACTCAGAGATTTTTCCCGGTCATAAACTTTTCAGAGATCATTCTCTAAGTCCTGAGGGACCATTTAAAAAAAAAATCGATTTTTCGCAAATTCTAGAGTGGCCTGATCCCTTAAGATAGTAGTCTCGTAACTTAAGCCGATTTTCATTTCAGTCTTTTTTGGAGGGCGTTTTTTGTAGGAAAATAAAAATGAATCGTTTTGGATATTTAGGATGTTTTTATTTATATATTAAAGTTACAAAAAAAAATTGTTTGAAAAAATTTAATAGTGTATTATTATTATTATTATTGATCGAAGTTGGCACCTCGAAAAAAAAGCGCGTGGGTGGCCCCGGTGATTTTGGCTCTTGATGTTATCTGAAATCAAAAATTCTTGATAATTCTTAATCTATAGACATGTCATTCTGGTCGGAACTACTGAAGTTAAATTTCATGGATAAATAACAAAATGGCGGACTTTGGAAAAAAAGTCCTTTTATTTTAGCAAAGAAGGGGTTGTAAAATAAAAAGTTAGGGGTGAAAAAATTTCTCGGTAGTTCCGACGAGAACTATAAGTGTGTAGAGTGGCCTGTTAAAATTTGAAAGCAATCGGTTCGGTAGAAAATAAGTTAGGACCCGGGCTGACCAGAAAAACACTGTTTTGAGAAAAACTTCGAGGCGCTCTCGAAAACTCATTATAACTCCGGAAGTATTTCGAATTTCGATCTGAAATTTTCACAGTATATTCTCAACGACATTGTACTTTCAAATTAAGCAAAAAAAAATTTTTCGATTTTTTGAACCCAAGTTACCAGACTACTATCTTAAGGGGGTAAATAGGGTTAGGACAGCGTTTTCTCAATGATTTTCATGAAGTTTTTTATTGTATAAAAAATGAATATAATTTATTGAAACTTTGAGAATATTTTATACATATATTTAAGTATATACTATAAAATTTTTGAAGAATTTGCTTGAAAAACACCGAAGATATTAGCGACCCCATATTGCAGGTCACAATCAGACTCAGCATATTGCGTACATTCTGGAAGCCGCAATTATCATCTGAAATTAAACGAGGTTGGAATTTACTTTTATTATATGTCTCTCTTCTATACGAACCTAAATGCTATCAAAAAAATAGAAAATTGAATTTTTTACAGGGGCCAAAACAAAAAAGCATGGTTTTTTGCCATTTTTTACAACTTTATTTGCAAGAAAAAAATTATTTTAAACAATGATAATATTCTGATTTTAGGTTCATATAGAGCGCAATACTATGAAGAAAGTAACTGCCAATTTTCAAAACGATTGGTTGAAAACTTTTCAAACTAGCGTGTACGCAAGTTCAAAAAAAAACATTTTCAGAAAAACGCGCTTGAAAAAATAGTACGAAGAAAAACAAAGTCAAGGCAGTCATAAATTTTCTTCGGTGTTTTTCAAGGAAGTTCTTCAAAAATTTTATAGTATATACTTAAATATATGTATAAAATATTCTCAAAGTTTCAATAAATTATATTCATTTTTTATACCATAAAAAAATTCATGAAAATCATTGAGAAAACGCTGTCCTAACCCTATTTCCCTCCTTAATGGCTTATAACAATAGAACGAGTCGGAATTTTCATTTGAAATTTTAGGAACATATTTTTCAATAGTTTTACTAACAATTTATGAAATAAAAAAAAATCGATTTCTTGAACCGTCTAACCCTATTTCCTGCCTTAATAAGTTGTAAAGAAGGGCGAACGGTGACGGGAAATTTTCGGCTCGTACAGCTCGCTCGTATTTTCTCTTATCGGGAGTAATTGATTGCGCGTACTCCCCGCAGACGCAACACGATGTTATCGGAGACTTAATATATATATATATAAACATAAATATATGCATATACAATCGTGTGAATAAAATCAACACGGTCGTCGATTATCGGGAGAGAGAGAGAGAAATTTTGAGATGATATCGCGCGCGAACGACCGAAAAATTTATCGGAACGTTGCGTATCGTAAGAAGCAAAGAAAAAAAGAAGAAAAAAAATCATTGAGAATTTTAATGGCATCGACCGATAATGCGTTGTAAAAATAAAAATCGCCCTGTTGTTTGAACAATCATACGGCGTGTACGACGATCGCGTTGCATCGATATAAATCATTTACAAGAGAGACGATTAATGAATTATCATTTGGATTTAATTCTCGTTGTTTAAGAATTTTTCGCGTCTCGGCGCCATTCCGAAGACAATTCACGGCTCGTCGAAAATGAAAAAATACTCGTAACATTCTTATCCAATATTTTTTTGTTTGTTTGTTTTTTTTTCTTACGTCGTATTTAGCCCGCGAACGATTTTTACGTCGACAGTCGCTGATAGTCTAGTGAAATCTGCATGAAAAATTCAAGTAGCTCGATAAATACATGAGTCATTGGCTCCGGTGAGTCAGAAACGTGGGAAAAAAAGTGGTATTCCGAATTAGAACGGTTTGATAAAATTGTTGGAATTCGGTAAATAAAACGTGAAAGTGTGGATTGTCGAACGTGCGGAGAATATTTCTGGATTACGTCATTAATATTTTTATCTCGTTATTATCGTTTATGGTAAATAATTGAAAAATCAACGTCATAACGCGGCGCATCTCGCTGGCTTCGAAAGTTTTCATCGACGATTATCTACGTTGCTGCGGAATTACATTGAAAGAAAAAAAAAAAACAAAAAGATGTGGAAAGATTGACGAGAAACATGAAAAATTATTATGAAGGTTATACGGTGAAAAAATAAATAAAAATGTTGATTTCACATTTTTTATTAACATTTCAACTGTAAGAAAAAAAATTTCGAAATTTTTTTTCGCAATATTAACATTATTTTTTGATGGGTATAAATGGACTACTGATTAAAACCACGGCGCCTTTTTGTCGACATCATAACTTCACTAAAAAGTGTCCGATCTCCAAAAATAAAAAAGCATCTAGTAAAATAATGGTGTAGTAATAGTCTGACGGAGGGAATTTTTTTTTTTTTTTTCAAAAATAAAGAAATTACAGTATTTTAAACTTTAGTATGCAAATTTAAAAAAAAAAATTAATGTTTAATAAATTATAAAAAATTGTCCAACGAAAAAATTGAAAAAACCTCTCGTCAGACTATAGAGGAAATAATTATCAGGATTTAAAAAATAGAAAAGTTAAAAAAATATTAAAAATTTACTGAGTTATCGTGCTGACACTGTCTAAAAACGTAGTTTGAAGAAAAACGTGTTTAAAGTTTCCGGTAGATACCCGTCTCAATCCGATGTCCGGTCACATTTATCGCTATAACATTGTAACGGAGTGGAATTTTCTTAAAAGTTTTTTTTTGAAAAATTCTTAAAAGTATAAAGAATAAAAATCTGTAGAAAAAAATCGATTTTTTGAAAATTTCAGGGGTATGTGAGCCCATAAAAAAAGAAAGTTACAGGATCTTCAACATGGAGATAATATATGTTATAGAACCGACCGTTCAGTTGCTCTGCCAGTGGTCGATACTTGGATCGGTGTCGGACACGGGTTTTTCGCAGTTTCCCTGTGCCCATGGAAAATACGATACAGCGTGCCTAAGATGTCCGCGGGCGCAATGGTAAGTTAGGTTAGCTTAAGGGGGGAAATGGGGTTAGGACAGCGTTTTCTCAATGAATTTTCATGAATTTTTTTATAATATAAAAAATGAATATAATTTATTGAAACTTTAAGAATATTTTATACATATATTTAAGTATATACTATAAAATTTTTGAAGAATTTTCTTGAAAAACACCGAAGATATTAGCGACCCCATATTGCGGGTCACAATCAGACTCAGCATTTTGCGTACATTCTGGAAGCCGCAATTTTCATCTGAAATCAAACGAGGTTGGAATTTACTTTTATTATATGTCTCTCTTCTATATGAACCTAAATGCTATGAAAAAAATAGAAAATTGAATTTTTTACAGGGGTCAAAAAGAAAAAGCATGATTTTTTGCCATTTATTACAACTTTATTTGCAAAAAAAAAATTATTTTAAATAATGATAATATTCCAATTTTAGCTTCATATAGAGCGCAATACTATGAAAACTTTTCAAACTAGCGTGTACGCAAGTTAAAAAAAAACGTCGTTTTCAGAAAAACGCGTTTGAAAAAATAGCAAAATGCTGAGTCTGATTGTGACCTGCAATATGGGGTCGCTAATATCTGCGGTGTTTTTCAAGGGAATTCTTCAAAAATTGTATAGTATATAGTTAAATATATGTACAAAATATTGTCAAAGTTTCAATAAATTATATTCATTTTTTATACTATAAAAAAATTCTTTAAAATCATTGAGAAAACGCTGTGCTAACCCTATTTCTCCCCTTAATGGCTTATAACAATAGAACGAGTCGGAATTTTCATTTAAAATTTTGGGAACATATATTTCAGTTTAGGCCACTCTAGAGGCCAAAGCAATGGGCTTTTTTGAGGATTTTTTTTTCAGAAAAACTACAAAATAAATCGAGATTACAAAATAGGGTGTTTATCATACATACCATTGACTGTATACAATAATTTTTTTGAAGCGTTTAAGGGGCGAAATAGGATTAGGACAGCGTTTTCTCAATGAATTTTCATGAATTTTTTTATAGTATAAAAAATGAATATAATTTATTGAAACTTTAAGAATATTATATACGTATATTTAAGTATATACTATAAAATTTTTGAAGAATTTTCTTGAAAAACACCGAAGATATTAGCGACCCCATATTGCAGGTCACGATCAGACTCAGCATTTTGCGTACATTCTGGAAGCCGCAATTTTCATCTGAAATCAAACGAGGATGGAATTTACTTTTATTATATGTCTCTCTTCTATATGAACCTGAATGCTATGAAAAAAATAGAAAATTCAATTTTTTACACGGGTGAAAACAAAAAAGCATGATTTTTTGCCATTTTTTACAACTTTATTTGCAAAAAAAAAATTATTTTAAATAGTGATAATATTCCGATTTTAGGTTCATATAGAGCGCAATACTATGAAGAAAGTAACTGCCAATTTTCAAAACGATTGGTTGAAAACTTTTCAAACTAGCGTGTACGCAAGTTAAAAAAAACGTCGTTTTCCGAAAAACGCGTTTGAAAAAATAGCAAAATGCTGAGTCTGATTGTGACCTGCAATATGGGGTCGCTAATATCTGCGCTGTTTTTCAAGGGAATTCTTCAAAAATTTTACAGTATATACTTAAATATATGTACAAAATATTCTCAAAGTTTCAATAAATTATATTCATTTTTTATACTATAAAAAAATTCATTAAAATCATTGAGAAAACGCTGTGCTAACCCTATTTCCTCCCTTAATGGCTTATAACAATAGAACGAGTCGGAATTTTCATTTAAAATTTTGGGAACATATTTTTCAATAGTTTTACTAACAATTTATGGAATTAAAAAAAAATCGATTTTTTGAACCGTCTATCCCTATTTCCCCCCTTAACGAAGTGCGGATAATACGTGAAAACTTAAAAGGTATATGTGGGAACAAAGAAGAAAAAAAACGAAAGTTTAGTATTTCGGTATAAATAAATGTACCGAAAGGCGCGCCATCAATATTACAATTTTCAACATTTATTGTTGTTAGAAAAATCCTAACACAACGTTCGCGTTTGCGAAATAATTATTACACATTGACGAGAACATTAATATTTCATTTAAGTGCCAATTAATCGTCATATAATAATCCGCTAAATTGTATTATATTTAACAGCGCGTGCGATATTTGCCTCGGCCTTGTATCGGCGAACTAAGTTTCGCGCTCAACAGATAATGACATCAATATTGTTGCCGTGTCACGTTTTGTCAGATAGATTGAAACGTCGTCGTGCACGCGCGCATATCGTCTCCACGTGCAACACACGCGTAAACGCGTCGATAGTTCCAGAATATTTGTTTATAGAAATATTTACACTTATCATCGTTATAGAAGGCCACTAACCGACTACGGACAATGGTCCTCTTCTTTTGACGTCAATTTCCGTATCAAACCGACGCACTTTATCTTTCCGTGTAAACGACGCCATTTCGTTCGCCTACGAACGAAATGGCCGTCCACGTATGTTGCTCTGGAACGAAAAACACGATTTTCTTTTGAACAAACAGAAAAGTTTTTCCACGAGAAAGCAACAACGAAAACAATAATTATTATCGCCGTGATAACATTTTAATTCTCCAACGAGAATTAAAATGCATCACAACTCTTATTATTTTTAATTTATAAATAAACCTCTACTTAATTTAAGTTTATTTGATCAATTATATATACTCTTATTATTTTTAATTTATAAATAAACCTCTACTTAATTTAAGTTTATTTGATTAATTATATAAACTCTTATTATTTTTAATTTATAAATAAACCTTTACTTAATTTAAGTTTATTTAATCAATTATATATACTCTTATTATTTTTAATTTATAAATAAACCTCTACTTAATTTAAGTTTATTTGATTAATTATATATATATATATATATATTAGGGTGGTTCTTAATTTGGTGATGTTGGAAATTCTTTGGTATTGTTCCTTGAAAGTAATCAACATATCCAGAAAAAAAATTGGGCGCAAGCGGAACTTTGTCCAATAATTCTAACCCACTCCACCGAGCTGTCGAATTTTTATATGAAAAAATGCATGCATTAAAAATTTTTTTAAGAAAATTATTTATTATTTCAAAACTATTCATGATACAAAAATTTTATATTGAGGGTTTATAGGAAATTTAATGCTCTACAAAAAAGGTATCTTGTAAAATTCTTGTGAATCTAATATTTATCACGTTATTAGCAAAAAACTGTCATCATTTATTCCAAAAGTCCATCATTATGGCCAAAACAGGAGTTTGACGTCGAAAAACTGCAATGTATTCTTCATATGCAATTAGAAATATGAAGAGATACGTAGTGCACTCAATAACAGTATGTGAACGATATTTAAATTTTCAATTTTATCAATTTTATTATCATTCATGATAAATTTTTCTTTTTTGATCGATAAGGACATTGATTTCTTTATCAGATCCAAATCGATGGCTTTTTTCGAAAGATGTGAAATCAACTCCTCATTTTTTGATATCGATGTGGGCGAGTGGATTTCTAATGAAAATTATTTACAAAGCTTAAAAATAGTTAAAGGAATTAAAGTGGTTAACGATGTTGCAGAAAGAGGAGTGAAACTTATTACAGAGTACAATGATCGTCTCACTTATGATGAAGATTAGAAACAATTCATTGTACAAATAATTGAAGAATATTAAAAAAAATATCCTGATATTAACAAAGCAACTTTGCTCCAACCGATGTAATTCATTATTGTAAGTTGATTTTTAAAATATATGACATCATTCATTATGATTCACAATAAAATTGATAAAAATGAAAATTTGAATATTGTTTACATTTCATTGTTGAGTGCGCTACGTATTTCTTCATAATCTTATATACATACGAACAATAAATTGCAGCTATTCGACGTCAAACTCCTGTTTTGACCATAATGATCGACTTTTGGAATAAATTATGACAGTTTTTTGCTAATTACGTGATAAATATTAGATTCACGAGAATTTCACAAGATACCTTTTTTGTAGAGCATTATATTTCCTACAAAAACGTTATATAAAATTCTTTTATCACAAATAGTTTTGAAATAATAAACAATTTTCTTAACAAAATTTTGAATGCATGCATTTTTCCATATAAAAGTTCAACAGCTCGGTGGGGTGGGTTAGAATTATTGGACAAAGTTCCGATTGCGCCAAATTTTTTTTCCAGATATGTTGATTACTTTTAAGGAACAATACCAAAGAATTTCCAACATTACCAAATTAAGAACCACCCTAATATATATACACATTTATATATATATAAATTCCTATAACTAAATTAAATTATGTGAAATAAATTTTTAATTTAAATATATTACCATATTTTCAATAAATTTTTTACCAAGTTTTTTTATATAATAAAAATTTTAATCCTCGTTGCATTAAAATGTTTACAATTAAAGAATAAAAATTTTATCTCGGAGATACGAAAATTCCAATCGTAATTCCCTAATTCACATTCAGGAATTAAAATTTCATCTCGAACCCAAGTACAGTTTTATGTTCATTGTCCGTCTGGCTCAATCCCATTGACAATTCGATGTCGTCGATACAAGTAAAACAAAATAGAGAAAGAAAATACGAGGTCTGCGAACGATTAGAACGATTAGAAATGTTTCATGCATTGTTAGCGAGTAATAAATTGTTGACTGGTCGTTCTTTTGCAATATGAGATGTGCAGTTGTGATGAACGGATATACGTAAATGTCAGGCGGGATGAGAGAAAGAGGGGAAGAGAGTGTTGAATGCTTCATACATTTTGCACAAAAACCCATCCATCGACTGTTAACAATCTGGTGGTTGCCCGAAGCAAATAGCGATATGGTGGCTTTTCTAGTTCGTTTTCTGAGGGCGGGGGTTGAAAACCATTCCGTTGCTGTATCGAGTGTGTATACCCGGGAGTTTGCACTATTGGTAAACCCAGCAACGGGCAATTGCCACACCAGTCAATCTGCCCCAGGGAAGGCATGAATTACTCCGGCTAAATAGTAATTGGTCCCCGTTGCGTGTGTGTGTGTGTGTGCACAACGAATCGGTATGATTAATCGCGCACACGCGATGCAATTCCCGTAAAGTGCATGTCGCTAATGAGAGCTTTTCCCCATTGTCATACCTACCAATCCGTTGTGTTATACATAAAGCTGGCCAATGTTGTACGGCACGACGTTCGTGCTCTTATTATAATTCTACGCTGGTAGCCGTGTACTCATCTCCATCTATCGTTAAGGGGTTAGGCCACTCTATGGACGCCGAACAATATAGGCTTTTTTGGCGATTTTTTTTTAGAAAAACTACAGAATAAATCGAGATTACAAAATAGGTTGTTTGTCATACATATCAGTGACTGTATACAGAAATTTTTTTGAACTGATTAACTTCAAAATGGCGGCTGTGCAGCGTTTTTCCGATGACGTCGACGTTTTTGTTGGCCGGAAACATAACTCGGACAATTTTCAACCGATTCACTTGAAATTTTGAATATATCTTTAAATATACATTGTCTATAGAAGCGCGTAGGATTTTTTTCGATATATTGGTTTTTGGCCAAATGGCGCACTTCTAAAGTGAAAAGTGAAAAATATGCTTACAAAATCGTCGGAAAATTGTCAATTTTTTTTTTCAGAAAAACTACAGAATAAATCGAGATTACAAAATAGGGTGTTTGTCATACATATCAGTGACTGTATACAGAAATTTTTTTGAACTGATTAACTTCAAAATGGCGGCTGTGCAGCGTTTTTCCGATGACGTCTCCGTTTTTGTTGGCCGGAAACATAACTCGGACAATTTTCAATCGATTCACTTGAAATTTTGAATATATCTTTAAATATACATTGTCTATAGAAGCGCGGAGGATTTTTTTCGATATATTGATTTTTGGCCAAATGGCGCATTTATAAAGTGAAAAGTGAAAAATTTGCTTAAAAAATCGTCGGGATATTGTGAAAATTTTTTTTCAGAAAAAATACAAAATAAATCGAAATTACAAAATAGGGTATTTATCATACATATCAGTGACTGTATACAATAATTTTTTTTAAGCGATTAATTTCAAAATGGCGGCTGTGTAGCGTTTTTCCGATGACGTCTCCGTTTTTGTTGGCCGGAAACATAACTCGGACAATTTTCCACCGATTCACTTGAAATTTTGAATATATCTTTGAAAATACATTGTCTATGGAAGCGCGTAGGATTTTTTTCGATATATTGATTTTTGGCCAAATGGCGCACTTCTAAAGTGAAAAGTGAAAAATTTGCTTAAAAAATGGTCGGAAAATTGTGAAATTTTTTTTTCAGAAAAACTACAAAATAAATCGAGATTACAAAATAGGGTGTTTATCATACTAATCAGTGACTTTATACAATAATTTTTTTCAAGCGATTAATTTCAAAATGGCGGCTGTGCAGCGTTTTTCCGATGACGTCTCCGTTTTTGTTGGCCGGAAACATAACTCGGACGATTCTCAACCGATTCACTTGAAATTTTGAATATATCTTCGAAAATACATTGTCTATGGAAGCGCGTAGGATGTTTTCCGATATATTGATTTTTGGCCAAATGGCGCACTTCTAAAGTGAAAAGTGAAAAATTTGCTTAAAAAATGGTCGGAAAATTGTGAAATTTTTTTTTCAGAAAAACTACAAAATAAATCGAGATTATAAAATAGGGTGTTTATCATACTAATCAGTGACTTTATACAATAATTTTTTTCAAGCGATTAATTTCAAAATGGCGGCTGTGCAGCGTTTTTCCGATGACGTCTCCGTTTTTGTTGGCCGGAAACATAACTCGGACGATTCTCAACCGATTCACTTGAAATTTTGAATATATCTTCGAAAATACATTGTCTATGGAAGCGCGTAGGATGTTTTCCGATATATTGATTTTTGGCCAAATGGCGCATTTATAAAGTGAAAACTGATAAATTTGCTTAAAAAATCGTCGGGAAATTGTGAAAATTTTTTTTCAGAAAAAATACAAAATAAATCGAAATTACAAGATAGGGTATTTATCATACATATCAGTGACTGTATACAATAATTTTTTTTAAGCGATTAATTTCAAAATGGCGGCTGTGCAGCGTTTTTCCGATGACGTCTCCGTTTTTGTTGGCCGGAAACATAACTCGGACGATTTTCAACCGATTCACTTGAAATTTTGAATATATCTTTGAAAATACATTGTCTATGGAAGCGCGTAGGATTTTTTTCGATATATTGATTTTTGGCCAAATGGCGCACTTCTGAAGTGAAAAGTGAAAAATTTGCTTAAAAAATCGTCGGAAAATTGTGAAATTTTTTTTTCAGAAAAACTACAAAATAAATCGAGATTACAAAATAGGGTGTTTATCATACTAATCAGTGACTGTATACAATAATTTTTTATAAGCGATTAATTTGAAAATGGCGGCTGTGCAGCGTTTTTCCGATGACGTCTCCGTTTTGGTTGGCCGGAAACATAACTCGGACGGTTTTCAACCGATTCACTTGAAATTTTGAATATATTTTTAAAAATGCATTGTCTATAGAAGCGCGTATGATTTTTTTCGATATATTGATTTTTGGCCAAATGGCGCACTTCTAAAGTGAAAAGTGGAAAAATTTGCTTAAAAAATCCCCGGAAAATTGTTGATAACAAATGAACTGTGCAATAGAAACAAAAATCCTAGACACTTTTTACAACAAGGAAATTCTTCAAAAATTTTATAGTATATACTTAAATATATGCATAAAATATTCTCAAAGTTTCAATAAATTATATTAATTTTTTATACTATAAAAAAATTCATGAAAATCATTGAGAAAACGCTGTCCTAACCCTATTTCCGCCCTTAATGGCTTAGAACAATAGAACGAGTCGGAATTTTCATTTAAAATTTTGCGAACATATTTTTCAATAGTTTTACTAACAATCTATGAAATAAAAAAAAATCGATTTTTTGAACCGTGTAATCTAATTTCCCTCCTTAAATCCTCCATTCTTCATCATACTTCGTTTTTTTATCCTGATCGGTATACGAATGAAGAAATGCCTCATTTCATCAGATCGAATGTGTCGCAGGCTTGCGAAAGATGAAATGAAAAAATGTACTCGCGACCCAAAGTGACACGGAGTGTCTCTCACTCTCTGTTTCACAATTCTCGTCGTTCAAACCTGACGCATAAAATGGTTTACCTCCACATTCTTTCGCAGTAAGGTTTCAATCCATTGTCGGTTTCGTGGGGTCCATACCTGCTGGGTTTTTGCCACTGAGGCCACGGAACCGGGACGCATCTGCACGGTTTCATTGTGTGGGTGAAAAAAAAAAAAACCGGTGATCGGAGCTTACTAAAAGCGACGACGATGACAACGTGGAATATGGTAGAAGCGGGATCTTTCGTCGGTTCAAGCTTGAGGCTCCGCGTCTGTTACTATTAAAGAAGAAATACGGAAGAAATACGAAAGACCGAAAAGAAAGAAAAAGAGGACTTACGCGGAATTTCTTCTTACAGGCAGGTACGAAATTCAAAGATTTCGCTGCACTCGTGGTCAATGGACACTGTGTCAATGTACCATATTTGTGAAAAACGTCGATGTGGTTGTAAACGAGGAGCAAACGAAAATTGACTGTTCGCTGGTGTAAGTGACGAACCCTGCAGACTTTAGAAAAATAAATGTTCACCAGGTCCGGTAATTTAAAGGACGAAGGCAACGGGATGGAAAAAACGTATTCTCTTCACTTGTCGAATCGTCAAACGTCAGATTTTACCAAAAGCGTGCAATGAATATGAAAATGTCGCCGACATTTTCATACTCATACTCGGACAATTTTCAACCGATTCACTTGAAATTTTGAATATATCTTCAAAAATACATTGTCCATGAAAGTGCGTAGGGATTTTTCGATATATTGATTTTTGGCCAAATGGCGAAAGTGAAAAATGAAAAAATTGCTCAAAAAATCGTCAGAAAATTGTTAACAACAAATGAACTATGCAATATGAAAAAAAACCTACGTACTTCCATAGACAATGTATTTTTAAAGATATATTAAAAATTTCAAGTGAATCGGTTGAAAAAAAAAAATTTTAATGGTCCCTTAGGACCTCAAAAATGATGTCCCCGAAGATTATGGCCGGGAAAAATCTTCAAGTACTTGCTTTTCGAATTTTAGTACAAGACCCCCTGGTCTGCAGCGAGCTCCTTCAAAACTTCAAACGCGTTTATCTCAAAAATGCATTTTTCAAGTTGGCCGGAAACATAAAACGGAAAATTTTCAACCAATTCACTTGAAATTTTAAATATATCTTTAAAAATACATTGTCTATGGAAGTCCGTAGGTTTTTTTTCATATTGCATAGTTCATTTGTTATTAACAATTATCTGGCGATTTTTTAAGCAAATTTGTCGACTTTTCACTTTGGAAGTGCGCCATTTAGCCAAAAATCAATATATCAAAAAAAATCCTACGCACTTCCATAGACAATGTATTTTTAAAGATATATTGAAAATTTCAAGTGAATCGGTTGATAATTGTACGAGTTATGTTTCCGGCCAACAAAAACCGAGACGTCATTGCAAAAACGCTGCACAGCCGCCATTTTTAAATAAATCGCTTCAAAAAAATTATTGTATACAGTCACTGATATGTATGATAAACGGCCTATTTTGTAATCTCGATTTATTTTGTAGTTTTTCAGAAAAAAAATTTTCACAATTTTCTGACGATTTTTTAAGCAAATTTTTCGACTTTTCACTTTGGAAGTGCGCCATTTAGCCAAAAATCAATATATCAAAAAAAATCCTACGCACTTCCATAGACGATGTATTTTTAAAGATATATTGAAAATTTCAAGTAAATAGGTTGAAAATTGTCCGAGTTATGTTTCCGGCCAACAAAAACCGAGACGTTATCGTAAAAACGCTGTACAGCCGCCATTTTAAAATTATTCGCTTCAAAAAAATTATTGTATACAGTCACTGATATGTATGATAAACGGCCTATTTTGTAATCTCGATTTATTTTGTAGTTTTTCTGAAAAAAAATGTTCACAATTTTTCGACGATTTTTTAAGCAAATTTTTCCACTTTTCACTTAAGAAGTGCGCTATTTGGCCAAAAATCAATATATCAAAAAAAATCCTACGCACTTCCATTGACAATGTATTTTTAAAGATATATTCAAAATTTCAAGTGAATCGGTGGAAAATTGTCCGAGTTATGTTTCCGGCCAACAAAAACGGAGACATCATCGAAAAAACGCTGCACAGCCGCCATTTTGAAATTAATCGGTTCAAAAAAATTATTGTATACGGTCACTGATATGTATGATAAACGCCCTATTTTGTAATCTCGATTTATTTCGTAGTTTTCCCGAAAAAAAATCCCCAAAAAGTCTATTTCTTCGGCCTTTAGAGTGGCCTGAACTCTTAAGATCGACAAAAATTTGACTACACGGTTTATCATAAACCGGAAGTGGATCGTCACTCACGTGGCATTACAACTCGCTGGGAACTTCCTGACAGTCTTCGCGAAAAGTATAACCTGCAAGAAGGGTCCCTTATAAATTGATACCTCGGCAACGGTACATTGATTCTTCTTCTTCTTCTCCTTTCATTCAGACGGAAATGAAAGCAGTTCGGCCCGAAATTTCCGACTTCCTGTTAAACCCATCTTTTACTCGATTTCTTTAATAATTCAACGTGACCATTTTACCGAATCTCCACAAAGCCAGTCTGTGCCGAAGTCACTGAAAATACTAGTCACAAAAGGACAACTGAAAATCTGTTAAGAATATTTTACCTAGGATAAACGATGGAGGGCCCAGGAGTTCAAAAATCTTTTTACATATTTTCTTTGTCACAACGTATACCCTTTCGAGTATTAACGATCCTCTCAATTCCATCTTTTTCGAACATTAACCATTCTTCTCGTCTTCTCATCTTAAATCTTAGTCTCATCAATTGATTATCGTCGATTATTGTCGATTTCGACAAATGACGTTTTGGAAAAATTACATTTCCCGACTGTTGTCCGATCGGAAAATGGACGCACGGTTAAGGTAGTAGCATGGTAACTTAAGCCGATTTTCATGTCTTTTTTGGAGGGCGTTTTTTTGTAGGAAAATAAAAATGAATCGTTTTGGATATTTAGGATGTTTTTATTTACATATTAAAGATACAAAAAAAAAAATTTTTTTTAAATTTAATAGTTTATTATTATTATTATTGATCAAAGTTGGCACCTCGAAAAAAAAGCGCGTGGGTGGCCCCGGTGATTTTGGCTCTTGATGTTATGTGAAATAAAAAATTCTTGATAATTCTTAATCTACAGACATGTCATTCTGGTCGGAACTACTGAAGTTAAATTTCATGGATAAATAACAAAATGGCGGACTTTGGAAAAAAAAAACTTTTTTCCCAAAGTCCGCCTGGAAACTGGAAAACTAGAAAAAAAAGTTTTTTTTTCCAAAGTCCGCCATTTTGTTATTTATCCATGAAACTTAACTTCATTAGTTCCGACCAGAATGACATGTCTATAGATTAAGAATTATCAAGAATTTTTGATTTCAGATAACATCAAGAGCCAAAATCACCGGGGCCACCCACGCGCTTTTTTTTTCGAGGTGCCAACTTCGATCAATAATAATAATAAAAATAAACTATTAAATTTTTTCAAAAAAATTTTTTTTTTGTATCTTTAATATGTAAATAAAAATATCCTAAATATTCAAAACGATTAATTTTTATTTTCCAACAAAAAAACGCCCTCCAAAAAAGACATGAAAATCGGCTTAAGTTATCAGACCACTACCTTTAAACGACGATTCGGAGGAATGACGCTGGCCTCCGAACACGGAGGATCCTTGATATACAAAGTTTCTTGAGCTTCATTTTCCCAGGGCCACATTCGAATTGTGATAAATACCCGGGTGTACACGTCGCGCAAAGTTGCACGAGGATAGAAATTTAAATTTGTCGTGAGGGTGTACGAGCCTGCGGGGCTGACTTAGCGATCCGATGGGCATAGGGCACCACCAATACGGCCTTTTTTCTCTCTTGTCCTCCTGCACGTCCCTTTAAAGTTTAAATGTCCCGTGCGAAGCGCAGCTCTCCCACCAACACGGCGAACTCTACGACGACGGAACCCCGATGAGAGCTCTCGTTGCCTTCTCGTCGCTTCTCTCGTCCCTTGCCAGAGGATTTAAAGGGCCCTGGTGGCGCGCAAGTGTATGTAGCATGTGGCGCATTCATGGGTAGCGGGTGTGCGTTTCGGCTTCAGCTTTCCACGCGAACCGGATAGAGAGAGGGTCGAGACACGATTCTCGTCGTCCGTTCCCTCTCTCGCTCTCTCGTACTTTCTCGCTTCAACCTTTTTGCCTCAGTCTTCGTCCCTCACTCACAGTTTCATTATTTCTCTCTCTCGCTCTTTCCTGCTCTCTCTCTCTTTTGAACACGGGTAAAGAACACACGCAGGGCCTCGGCCGAAAAAAAAGATGCACAGGAAATGGGAAGGCCCGGTTCGCCGGGGGAAGAAGAACGTTTCGCGGCAGCCGTTAAATCTGAAATATACGCTCGTACCGGAACGCGGCCTTTGGCAACACGTTATTCACGAACAATATTTTATTCGTAGACAAATCTTTCAAGGACTCGCGTACCGCTGCGCGCGCTGAAAACCTAGTGAATTTGAAAGATAATTGTGAAGGTTATATGGTGAATAAAATTTTTTATTGTTGATCTCACATTTTTCATTAACTTTTCGACTATGAGAAAAAAAATTTGTAACATTTTTTTTTTCAATATTAACATCATTTTTTACGGATATAAATGGACTACCGATGAAAAACGCTGGTGGCTCCTTGTCGACATCATAACTTCGCCAAAAATTATTCAATCTTCAAAAATAAAAAAGTATCTTGTAAAATAATTTACCGGTAATAGTCTGACGGGAGAATTTTTTTTTTTTCAAAAATAAAGAAATTACAGTGTTTCAAACTTTAGTATACAATTTAAAGAACAAAATATAGTGTTTGATAATTTATAAAAAATTGTCCAAACAAAAAATTAAAAAAACCTCGCGTCAGACTATAGGGAAATTAATTATAAAGATTGAAAAAAAAGAAAAGTTAAAAAATATTAAAAATTGACGGAGTTGTCGTGCTGACACTGTCTAAAAACAATAGTTTTGACAAAAACGCGTTTATAGATCTTTGGGACAAGCCGTCCCAACCCGATTGACGGTCACATTTGTTGCTATAACTTTGTAACGGAGTGGAATTTTTTTTAAAGTTTTTTTTTTAATTCTTAAAAGTATAAAGAATGAAAATTTGTAAAAAAAATTCGATTTTTTGTAAATTTCAGGGGTATTCGATCCCTTAAGGTGGGAATAGGGTTAGACGGTTCAAAAAATTGATTTTTTTTAAATTTCATAAATTGTTAGTAAAACTATTGAAAAATATGTTCCCAAAATTTTAAATGAAAATTCCGACTCGTTCTATTGTTATAAGCCATTAAGGGGGGAAATAGGGTTAGGACAGGGTTTCTCAATGATTTTCATGAAGTTTTTCAAAGTATAAAAAATGAATATAATTTATTGAAACTTTGAGAATATTTTATACATATATTTAAGTATATACTATAAAATTTTTATATATATATTTAAGTATATACTATAAAATATTAGCGACCCCATATTGCTTATTTTTCTTCGTACTATTTTTTCAAACGCGTTTTGCTGCAAACGACTTTTTTTGAACTTGCGTACACGCTAGTTTGAACATTTTTCAACCAATCGTTTTGAAAATTGGCAGTTACTTCCTTCATAGTATTGTGCTCTACATGAACCTGAAATGGTAATATTATCATTATTTAAAATAATTTCTTTTTTGCAAATAAAGTTGTAAAAAATGGCAAAAAATTATGCTTTTTTGTTTTGACCCCTGTAAAAAATTCAATTTTCTATTTTTTTCATAGCATTTAGGTTCACATAGAAGAGAGACATATAATGAAAGTAAATTCCAACCTCGTTTAATTTTAGATGAAAATTGCGGCTTCCAGAATGTACGCAAAATGACAGTCTGATTGTGACCTGCAATATGGGGTCGCTAATATTTTATAATATATACCTAAATATATGTATAAAAATTTTATAGTATATACTTAAATATATGTATACAAATTTTATAGTATATACTTAAATATATGTATAAAATATTCTCAAAGTTTCAATAAATTATATTCATTTTTTATACTATAAAAAAATTCATTAAAATCATTGCGGAAACGCTGTCCTAACCCTATTTCCCCCCTTAATCGTCCTCTTCGCAGCTCTTCACGTATTTTCTACCCTTGAGTTATCTCTCGCCGTACTTTAATTGGGGATCCGAAAATTGGGGATCCGAAAATTGGCTCGCTGTTGCTAATTTGGACCGTTAAGACTAGTGGCTCGTTTTTTTTTTTTTCATTTAATATTACGTTTAATAGTGACATTTGATTTATATGTCACCATTAATTTGACTAAAAAGAGTTGGCAACAAAAATTTGAATAGAAGAAACTACTTAAGGGATAACACCACTCTAGCGGCAGAAAAAAAGTCGTAACTTGGACGATTTATTTTGGGGTCATGAAAAAAGGAATCGGTTTTCTTTTCAGAGGCTTTATTAAACACCTATTAGAGTATGAAAAAAAAAAATTTTCATTATCATTTTGATGCAAAATGGCGGCGACAGAGCCCATCTTGAAAATCGTCATTTTTTAAAACACCTTCACGGGGGGACACTTATGTCGTAAAGGATATGACCTGGGACAAAAAGCCAAAAAATGTTATAATCTATATACTATTGACTGTGTGACTACGTAGCGAATTTTTTTTTAAATCAAATTTTGTAGAAATGGTGTACTTTTGAAAAGATAAATCGATTTTTTGCCAAAAAAAAATCAGTAAATTGTTTATAAAAAGAGAAGTTTACATCAAATTAAAAAACGGCTTTGTACTAGGATAGAGAATGTAATTGCGAAGCTACTGTCAAAATTTCAAATCGATCCGTGCAACGGCGTTCAAGAAATACGTTCTCCCAGTTTAAAAAAGACGATTTTCAAGATGGCCTCTGTCGCCGTCATTTTCTATCAAAATTATAATAAAAAATGTTTTCTTCATACTTCAATATGTGGTAAATAAACCCTCTGAATAGAAATCCTATTCCTTTTTTCATACTCCCAAAATAAATCCTCAAAGTTTGAGCTTTTTTTTCTGCCGCTGAAGCAGTGTTACCCCCCTGATTCGATTGCGAACTATAGAATCACGATTTTACGTAGAACGTCACATTCTGATCAGTGATCGGTACGTTATCGTCATCAGCAATCGGTACATTGACCCTAAATTTCGTATCGGGAAATTTTTTAATTTTACTAGATTCATTGCCCAGGTACCAGTCATCATCATTTACCTTATCGTTCCTTTATTGGCTCTCCGGCTGAGTAAGTCGAAAGAAAAAAAAAAAAAACAAAGTACATATGTCCTAACTTCGTTCTTTTTAGGGCGTTACAAAATTTCGGTAGGAACACACCGTCGGGTACTATCATCATCATTTATCTCATCGTTCGTCGCATTTTTCTATATACTCGACGTCGTTAAAGGGAAGGATCTTTCACGTTGAGCTATTAGCGCGCTTCCTAGATTGCCCTTCCCCGATATATCACGGGTGTTTCTTTTTTTTCCTTTTTTTCTCTTTTTTTTTTCACGACCACCATTCTCCACTTTCCGTTCGATGGCCAAAGTGAAGGCTCGAATTTATTTCAACATTATTCGGTACCGCGTTCTGGGACTCGACACGCGTCGTATAACACAGAGCGAAAGTACGAAAATTCTCTCGAATGCCGGACTGTGAAGCTTGCCGCCCACCGGAAGGGAATCTTCCGGGTCACGTGGCCCGGCACACGACACCCTTCGGTTAATGTTTTCGGAAAATTCGATACGCAGGACTCGCTGCTGAATCTCATAGCGTAATTTATGCCGCACGACAGGCAGGAACAACGCACGTAATGCAAAATCTTGAAAATTCGATTTTTTTTTCGGACAAATGCCATTTCGGTAATTTTGCCGATACAGCGATAAAAAAATGCTCGTTAGTTCGGGCTTTTATTCATGTATATCGTAAGAGTCAACATTTTCGGAAACACGCTACATAATTATGATTTTATCGATTTTTGTTTTAGACTTATCGCTTTTTAGCTGAAAATGTACATTTATAATTTGAATTTCAACATTTTCTGACCATTACAATGTGGATAGAGGTGTCAAGAATTACTTCACCAAATTTCAAATAATTCCGTTTCGTAGTTTAGAAATGGCGTTTGCCCGAAAATTTCAATGCATTCTGTCGGTAATGCGGCGTCGGTAAAACTGAACTTTCACGTGTTCTTAATATGATACGACACCCCTTGGTTAGTTTTCAGAAAATTCGATACGCAGGACTCGCTGCTGAATCTCATAGCGTAATTTATGCCGCTCGACAGGCGGGAACAACGCACGTAATGAAAAATCTTGTAAATTCGCTTTTTTTTCGGCCAAATACCATTTCGGTAATTTTGCCGATACAGCGATAAAAAAATGCTCGTTAGTTCGGGCTTTTATTCACGTATATCGTAAGAGTCAAAATTTTCGGAATCACGCAACATAATTATGATTTTATCGATTTTTGTTTTAGACTTATCGCTTTTTAGCTGAAAATGTGAATATCTAGTTTGAATTTCAACATTTCCTGACTCTTACGATGTGGACAGAGGTGTGAAGAATTACTCCACCAAATTTCAAATCATTCCGTTTCGTAGTTTAGAAATGGCGTTTGCCCGAAAATGTCAATGCCTTCTGTCGGTAATACGGCGTCGGTAAAACAGAACTTTCCCGTGCTGTTAATATTTAACCCTTGTGCTTTAAATTAGGAATGAAGAGGGGGCTTGTTCTAACCGATGCTCATGAACGAAAAAAACAACAACCGTTGTTTTCTTCAACCGTAAAACGCTAATAATCTCGCGGATGAAAAATAAATGGTAGTAAATAAAAAATCGAATGACAATTAGCAAAGTAAATTGCATAACAACCGGAACAAAAGTATGCTGGTAGCGCGGGATATCCTTGAAATAGTTTCGTCCCAGAAGGTCCAGAAGAGGTTTAGCCTTTTCGCGTTTCTCGATATAAAAGAAAGCAAAAAGAAAAAAGGACGCCAGATTAAAAGAGAAGGAGAATCATTGAGAGAGAACGGGGACGAGTGGCAGCAGAGGGGCGGGGGGAGGGGGAGTATCAGCCTTCGAATTCTCCGCAGTGTGTATGCGTATACACATATTATATCGACCGGCCGCAAGCAAGCGAGACGCATTTGCATTCAGCGATACAAGAGGATTCGAGAGAATTGCATATCGCTTGCACCGGAAGTTGTACGTTCGCGAACGTGACCATGGCGCGGACAAACAATGCCGAAGAACGAAACGAGCGTCGACGAATCTTGCGCCACGGGTACCATGAAAATTCAACGCGGCAATAAGTCCCCAATGAGTCCCGCGTATGTTTTGATCGGAGCAAAACCTCTTCCCTCTTTTCCACCTTTATCGTCTTTTTCTCGATCCCATTTTAAATCACGAAAGCGCGCGAGACGCCCCCTCGGACAATTGAGCGAGGGAAACGTCATGGAAAACCGGAATCGGGAGTCCGAAAAAAAGAAAAAAAAAACAGAAACGCTCTCCAGACTGGTCGGAACGACGACATATACATACTAATTTTAATCGGCCATTAAGAGCCGTGAAACTCTGGACCCACCGCGAGCAAGATATTTCATTGAGTCCAGCCGAGATAATAATAGACAGCGGTCGGAAGATCGTAAAAGTTGTAAAACGAAAAAAAAAAAAAGGAAAAAAAATAGAGTGGCAACATTGAGCCAAGATAATGTCCAGCTCGATATTGCATTCGAGCGGTAGCAACCGGTCGACGTATTATTTTCTGTCAAAATTACTGTATATGCCGGAGATAATTTTTATCGACATTCTCAGTCGTATTCTAACGTAATGAAAAAAAAAAAAAAAAGGACGAAGAGGAAAAAAAAAGAAGCGATGAAAATGAGGTAAGAGTTAGCGACCGGTCTCGTCTTGATATGTCCGAGACGTCATTCGTAATAACGGAATAATAAATGTATCCACTCAGGGCACTTCCGTAATAAAACTTGCGCTTTTTTCGTTGTCAGAAATGACGGTAATTTTCGGGCTTAGATATATTATCGGTGTAGCAATAGACCGGGGAAGTCGTTTTATTTTTATTCATTTTTCATGATTTTGAGGTTAAAGATGACACGTGATATTGGTTCGTTGTGTACTTCTGGCAATAATGCACTCGGTCTGGATCGGTCTGGACGGTCTGGATGAAAAGTCAACAATTTATAAATATATCATTTTGTCATGTGATAGATTGCTATCATAATAGATTATTGTTGGAAGTCATTACTTAGCCGTAGAGTAACGGGTTATATTATTCTATTTTTAGGTTAAACATGGCACGTCATATAAGTTCGTCGTATTCTTATGGCAATAATGCACTCCGTCTGTATCCAATTGTCGCAGTTGATTCTGTCCGAGGACAAACATCAACGGTTATAATCCTGATTATCAGATCTTACTAAAAACATTATACTTCGCTAAAAAATATATGATAATCGAGGGTTATGTACTTGTTCCCCATGCTAAGTAGTGCTGGCTGAGCTGGGCTGACTGGGAATGAGCGGCCATAGTGTATAGGCCACTCCTCCGTGGTAATTTCCAATACGGGAACAGTAATAATTGGGCACCGACTGGGAGAGAGTGGTTTGAAATTTGGCCGAGAGAGGTCAGGCTAAATGGTAATTCCCATACTGGGAATTACCATTTACGATTACGATAATAATGTGACACGTTCGCACGGTAATCATCGGGCACCGACTGGGAGAGATTGGTTTGAAATTTAGCCTGACCTCTCCGGGCCAAATTTCAAACCACTCTCTCCCGGTCGGTTTGAAACTTGGTTGGTTTGAAATTTGACTGAGAGGGGTCCCATATTGGTAATTACCAATATGGGAATTACCATTTAGCCTAAACTCTCGGCCAAATTTCAAACTACTCTCTCCCAGTCGGTTTGAAACTTGGTTGGTTTGAAATTTGGCCGAGAGTGGTCAGCCTAAATAGTAATTCCCATATTGGGAAATACCATTTACGATTACGATAAAAACGTGACACATTCGCATGTCAATCATCCGACTAGGAGAGAGTGGTTTGAAATTTGGCCGAGAGAGGTCAGGCTCAATGGTAATTCCCATATTGGTAATTCCCAATATGGGAATTACCATTTAGGCTGAACTCTCTCGGCCAAATTTCAAACCACTCTCCCCCGGTCACTTTGAAACTTGGTTGGTTTGAAATTTGGCCGAGAGAGGCCAGGCAAAATGGTAATTCCCAATATGGGAATTACCATTTAGCCTGAACTCTCTCGGCCAAATTTCAAACCACTCTCTCCCGGTCACTTTGAAACTTGGTTGGTTTGAAATTTGGCCGAGAGAGGTCAGGCCCAATGGTAATTCCCATATTGGAATTACCATTGGGCCTAAACCAATATGGGAATTACCATTTAGCCTGAACTCTCTCGGCCAAATTTCAAACCCCTCTCTCCCGGTCGGTTTGAAACTTGGTTGGTTTGAAATTTGACCGTAATTCCCATATTGGGAATTACCATTTAGCCTGAACTCTTTCGGCCAAATTTCAAACCACTCTCTCCCGGTCGGTTTGAAACTTGGTTGGTTTGAAATTTGATCGAAAGAGGTCAGGCTAAATTTCAAATCACTCTCTCCCGGTCGGTTTGAAACTTGGTTGGTTTGACATTTGGCCGAGAGAGGTCAGGCTCAATGGTAATTCCCATATTGGTAATTCCCGATATGGGAATTACCATTTTGCCTGAACCCTCTCGGCCAAATTTCAAACCACTCTCTCCCGGTCACTTTGAAACTTGGTTGGTTTGAATTTTGGCCGAGAGAGGTCAGGCTCAATGGTAATTCCCATATTGGGAATTACCATTGGGCCTAAACCAATATGGGAATTACCATTTAGCCTGAACTTTCTCGGCCAAATTTCAAACCACTCTCTCCCGGTCGGCTTGAAACTTGGTTGGTTTGAAATTTGACCGAGAGAGGTCAGGCTAAATTTCAAATCAGTCTCTCCCGGTCGGTTTGAAAATTGGTTGGTTTGACATTTGGCCGAGAGAGGTCAGGCTCAATGGTAATTCCCATATTGGTAATTCCCGATATGAGAATTACCATTTTGCCTGAACTCTCTCGGCCAAATTTCAAACCACTCTCTCCCGGTCACTTTGAAACTTGGTTGGTTTGAATTTTGGCCGAGAGAGGTCAGGCTCAATGGTAATTCCCATATTGGTAATTCCCAATATGGGAATTACCATTTAGCCTGAACTCTCTCGGCCAAATTTCAAACCACTCTCTCCCGGTCGGATTGAAACTTGGTTGGTTTGAAATTTGACCGAGAGAGATCAGGCTAAATGGTAATTCCCATATTGGGAATTACCAATATGGAAATTACCATTTAGCCTGACCTCTCTCGGCCAAATTTCAAACCACTCTATCCCGGTCACTTTGAAACTTGGTTGGTTTGAAATTTGGCCGAGAGAGGTCAGCCTAAATGGTAATTCCCATATTTGGAATTACCAATATGGGAATTACCATTTAGCCTGAACTCTCTCGGCCAAATTTCAAACCCCTCTCTCCCGGTCGGTTTGAAACTTGGTTGGTTTGAAATTTGACCGAGAGAGGTCAGGCTAAATGGTAATTCCCATATTGGGAATTACCAATATGGGAATTACCATTTAGCCTGACCTCTCTCTCCCAGTTTGAAAACGACGATTTTCAACATGACCTCTGTCGCCGCCATTTTGTATCAAAGTGATAATAAAAAAATTGTATTTCATACTTCAATATGTGTTAAATAAACCCTCCGAAAAGAAATCCTATTCCTTCTTTCATACCCTCAAAATAAATTGTCAAAGTTAGGCCTTTTTTTCTGCCGCTAGAGTGGTTTTAGTCCTTAAATTCGAGGTCCCAGTGTACACTATTTTATACGCTAAGCCGCTGCACATTATTATCATTTTTTTTTCTCCGAAGCGAGTGATATCGATCAATTTTCAGAAAGCGATTAATCGTTACGACAACGACACGACTCCTTTTTGCCTATTGTTTTTCTGACCTTCCGTTGTCGTATCTCGCGGATCTCGTTGTCAAGAACCGTTTAAGTGTATTTAACGCGTTCGCGGATTAAATTTTAATAACCGGTACTTTGGTCTAGTGGTTAGCGTGCTTCCCACTAGACCATAGAGAATCGTCGGGTTACCGCGGTTCTGACTTTTCGTAGCCGGGGGCCTAGTTGAAAAATGGGCGAGAGCTTTGGGCCGCGTTATGACAAAAAAATTATCACGGTGGGCCCTTGTAGAATGCTCGAGAACCCGGCCAAAGAAAAGACAAGAACGAATCTTGACTAAACATTGAGAAAACCTCATGATTTTTTAAATTATCTTTCGCGAAGGAGACACATTGTTATTACCAAAGTTCTGGTCACTTTTCACTCATTTTCCCTATTGCCATCGGAAAACTCCGAGAAAACTGCTTCCTCGCTTTGCAGTCGGTTTCCCAAAAGCAAGTTTATCGACTAAGCGGTCACCGATCCCGGTATTAATCGACGTTGATCCGAAACAATAATTCGTAATTAATAAAACATTACAATTGCATTCTGTATCTTAAATATTTACATAATGTTATTTACATAATCCGTTTATAAAAAAAAAGTTGCAATTTAATTAAAAAAAGAAAAAGTTTACCATTCACTTTCAGCTGGTGCGAATGAGCGTGGGAATTGTATTATCGTTATTTAAAATGTGAAACCGATTCTCGTGGGATAGGTTTTTTATTTGTGACCGTTTAACTCGTGTGAAATTTCGGACATTGCTCGCGATATTTCGTATCTTTCGCTCGCTTCCTCACAATTGAATAGCGGTTGTCATTGACGGTGAATAAACCTCCGACGAATCGATTCTAGGAACGTTAAAAAACTGTTGAAATTCATAAATTCCAAGAGCGATGCGGATTAATGCTGATGATGATAAAAAAAGAAAAAAATTTAACAATCGAGTTCACGTTCGAAAGGACTCCCCCGTGTTTCCGTTCGTGTATAGAATCTACGCACATGTGTTTCGTCGAAAAAATATTTCTTATCGCATCGTTCATCGCCAGTCGCGTTATTTACATTTTTTTTTTCCGCTTGGGAAAATCCCGTACTTCAAACGTTTCGCGCGACACGTTCGTCAACGCAAATGATAATTACATTAACAGGCTGCTCGGAGAATTCGTGGTACAACGTGATACCTATTTGGTAGACAATGACTAAGGACGTTTTTTGAACTGGTGAGAGAATTACGATGAAATTTAAATCGGTAAAATAATTCAATTGGTCGTACTATAATTATTATTTCGTTAGTTAATTTAATTTCTTATATTATAACTATTAGTTATTACGACGTAAAACTAGTACTAATTAAATTAGTAATTAGTTAGATACTAATTTAATTAGTAATACCAATGGAATTAGTAATTAATCAGCAATTTCTATTAGTAATTAGTAATTACTAATTAATTACTAATTAATTAGTAATAGTAGATACTAATTAATCACTTATTTAATTCGTAATGGTACTAAGTAAATAATTACTATTTTAATTGGTAATAGTAATTACTAATTAATTACTAATTTAATTCGTAATAATGCCGCCTAATCAATAACTGATCAAATTAGCAATCGTACCGCCTAATTAATTACTAATTTAATACGCAATGATACTGACTAATTAATTATCAATTAATTAGTAATAGTAGTTACTCGTTAATTAATTACTAATTAATTAGCAACAGTAGTTACTAATTAATCACTTATTTAATTCGTAATGATACTGAGTGATTAATTACTAATTAATTACTAATTCAATTGCTAATAGTAATTAGTAATTAATTACTAATTTAATTCGCAATAATGTCGCCTAATTAATTACTGATTAAATTAGTAATCATACCAAATAATTAATTACCAATTAATTTGTAATAGTAGTTACTGATTAATTAATTACTGATAGTTACTAGTAGTTACTAATTAATCACTCATTTAATTCGTAATGGTATTGAGTAATTGATTACTAATTTAATTGGTAATAGTAATTACTAATTAATTACTAATTTAATTCGTAACAATGCCGCCTAATTAATTACTGATTAAATCAATAATCGTACTGACCAATTAATTACTAATCAATCAGTAATCGTAGTTACTGATTAATTACTAATTTAATCGGTAATAGTAGTTACTGATTAATTTCTAATTTAATCAGTAATGGTAGTTACTGATTAATTACTAATTTAATCAGTAATAGTAGTTCCTAATTAATCACTTATTTAATTCGTAATGGTACCGAGTAATTAATTACTAATTTAATTGGTAATAGTAATTACTAATTAATCATTAATTTAATGCGTAATAGTACTTATTAATGAATTACTAATATAATTACTGATAGCAATTGCCAATTGATTAATAGTTTAATTAGTAATAACAATTACTAATTGATTATTAATTTAATTAATAATAGTAACTAGAATTTAATTAGTATGGCTGATTAATAATAATTAGTAATAGTTATACGCCGTAACAATTTTTCACAGTACTAATGTATTAAGATCATCTTCATTGTAATTTGAACCAATTCTAATTTACCAATTTAGAAGTCTCTGTCTGTCAATTTTTCAGAAAAAAAAAAGTAAATATAATATTAATTTCGTTGAGAAAATAATTGTTGTACATCATAAATTCACGTATAAAATTTTCGCGATGGAATTTTCGTGTGGAAATAGTAATCGCGATAATAAAATTGCATCGGAGCACGTTGCGGAGCGGAATTTCGCGAGAATTCGCGGTTCATATCTATCGCTACCAACGAGCGTTTTATCCACGGGTTCACAGACAGACTTCTCGGAATGACCTCACATCGAGAATTGCAGTCTCCGGGCATCGCGAACTTGGGCTCTCGGTCGTCCGAACGTGAATATTTTAATTGCGCGTCCGTTAACAAGATAATATGTTGACCGTTTCTGTCCTTGATCAAAAAAGAAAAAAAATTCATATATAGACCCAAATTTGTTTGCGACGTTATAAAATTTTTAGCATTTTTTAATCGTTTTTTTTTCCATCCGGAATAGCGGATAATCTATGAAGATTTACGATCGTTATTTACCTTTTTTTTGCCAAGTCGAGAAATAATAAGTATATGTCGAATTTTGATGAAAATTTTTTTTGAGCCTAAACCAAATGATCATGAAAATAATATTTATTTTATTACTAAATATTATTTTCATTTTTATTGAAAAAAAAAGTATATATGGAATTTAGATAAATATTTTTTGGAGTCTAAACCACATAAAAAATCAAAATGACATTTATTTCATTGCCAAATATTATTTTCATTGTTATTTGGTTTAGAATCAAAAAAATATTCTAAACTCCATATATACTTTTTTTTAAATAAATATGAAAATAATTTATTTTTTTTTAAGAAATTGAAAATAATATTTATTTTATTGCTATATATTATTTTTATTTTTATTTGGCCATTTTGTTATTTATCCATGAAATTTAACTTCAGTCGTAACTTCAGTATAACAAAATGGCGGACTTTGGAAAAAAAAGTTTTTTTTTCCAAAGTCCGCCATTTTGTTATTTATCCATGAAATTTAACTTCAGTAGTAACTTCAGTATAACAAAATGGCGGACTTTGGAAAAAAAAGTTTTTTTTTCCAAAGTCCGCCATTTTGTTGTTTATCCATGAAATTTAAGTTCAGTAGTAACTTCAGTATAACAAAATGGCGGACTTTGGAAAAAAAAGTTTTTTTTTCTCCAAAGTCCGCCATTTTGTTATTTATCCATGAAATTTAACTTCAGTAGTAACTTCAGTAGAACAAAATGGCGGACTTTGTAAAAAAAAGTTTTTTTTTTCCAAAGTCCGCCATTTTGTTATTTATCCATGAAATTTAACTTCAGTAGTAACTTCAGTATAACAAAATGGCGGACTTTGGAAAAAAAGTGTTTTTTTCCAAAGTCCGCCATTTTGTTATTTATCCATGAAATTTAACTTCAGCAGTAACTTCAGTATAACAAAGTGGCGGACTTTGGGAAAAAAAACTTTTTTTTCCAAAGTCCGCCATTTTGTTATTTATCCATGAAATTAAACTTTAGTATTTCCGACCAGAATGACATATCTATAGATAAAGAATTATCAAGAATTTTTGATTTCAGATAACATCGAAAGCCAAAAGTGCCAACTTCGATCAATAATAATAATAATAAACTATTACATTTTTTCAAACAAATTTTTTTTTGTATCTTCAATATGTAAATAAAAACATCCTAAATATCCAAAACGATTTATTTTTATTTTCCGACAAAAAAACGCTCCCCAAAAAAGACATGAAAATCGGCTTAAGTTACCAGACTACTACCTTAAATATACGTATAAAATATTCTCAAAGTTTCAATAAATTATATTCATTTTTTATACCATAAAAAAATTCATGAAAATCATTGAGAAAAAGCTGTCCTAACCCTATTTCCCCGCTTAAATAAATTCAATACGGTTATAAGAAACGAAATCTTTATTAAACGAATCTCATCGTTATAGCGAACACGTCTATCTTTCTCGAGTCTACTTTTTAAACTGTCTCTTTTTGTATTTAATTTATTATTTATATATGGCAACGCGCTTAGCAACGCCGTTACTAGATTGATTGCTACGCATATATATGTATACATATGCGGACAAGCACATATTGCGCTTCATAAATTAACGTAAATCTCCTTAAAAAATATTCATCTAAGTTCCATATATACTTTTTTTTTTATGTGGCAAAAAGAGTACATTACAATAATAAATCTTGTAATTATCGTTATAGCTGCTAAGGGAGAAAGAGAAAGAGAGGAGTGGGGACATGTTTTTTTTTTCCAAGAAATATAAATAACAATAAAGGATTTAGTACAGGAGCACGAGACTATACATACTGAAATTTGAGCGTACAATATTTGCAACAGGATTATAACGAAAAAAGCGACTGGAATAAGGATCTATTTAACTTCGTGGCTTGTAATCCCACGTAAATAAATTCAGACGGAAAGCGTTCTCTGTCGTGTATCTCTCGGTCCTGTCTCGCTCACGATTTGCCCTGTTAAACAGTGCCGAGTTTCACGTTCCCGTGACAAACAAAACAATCTCACAATTTAAGCCCGTGTCTCAGACATTGAATAATCAGCGGGCATAAACAGCGCGGGAATTCATAAATTCACGGACACCCCGAACTCGCGAAGACGCGAGGTGGCGTCGGCGTTTGATAATATCTCGTAGGCGTGAAGATCATCGCGCTTGATTACCGAGAATCGCACGGTATCGTCATTCTTTAATTTACTAGTATGTTTATTTATGTATTTCGAAAGGAATCATCGTTATATCATCGTTGGGGTCGGACCGCAAAAACGTTGTAAATAAAAATTATGTTTAATAATTAATAACGATAATAATAATGTTTATAATAAGACGAGGAATCATAGTGATCTAATTTATTTATATCCATGTTAAGTCTTCGATTATATGCTATGGCCTGGTTATAATGGGAATTACCGTTTAGCCTGCCCTCTCTCGGTCAAATTTCAAATCACTCTCTCCCAGTCGGTGTCCGATGATTACTGTGCAAATGTGTCACGTTGTGTAGGAGTTTATTTAAATATTGCATAGTTCATTTGTTATTAACAATTTTCTGACGATTTTTTAAATAAATTTTTCACTTTTCACTTTAGATGTGCGCCATTTGGCCAAAAATCAATATATCGAAAAAAATCCTACGTGCTTCCATAGACAATGTATTTTACAAGATGTATTGAAAATTTCAAGTGAATCGGTGGAAAATTGTCCGAGTTATGTTTCCGGCCAACAAAAACGGAGACGTCATCGGAAAAACGCTGCACAGCCGCCATTTTGAAATTGATCGCTTCAAAACAATTATTGTATACAGTCACTGATATGTATGATAAACACCCTATTTTGTAATCTCGATTTATTTTGTAGTTTTTCTAAAAAAAAATTTCAAAATTTTCCGACGATTTTTTAAGCAAATTTTTCACTTTTCACTTTAGATGTGCGCCATTTGGCCAAAAATCAATATACCGAAAAAATTTAACGCACTACCATAGACAATGTATTTTCAAAGATATAATCAAAGTTTCAAGTGAATCGGTGGAAAATTGTCTGAGTTATCTTTCCGGCCAACAAAAACGGAGACGTCATCGGAAAAACGCTGCACAGCCGCCATTTTGAAATTAATCGCTTCAAAAAAATTATTGTATACAGTCACTGATATGTTTGATAAACACCTTATTTTGTAATCTCGATTTATTTTGTAGTTTTTCTGAAAAAAAATTTTCACAATTTTCCGACGATTTTTTAAGCAAATTTTTCACTTTTCACTTTAGATGTGCGCCATTTGGCCAAAAATCAATATATCGAAAAAAATCCTACGCGCTTCCATGGACAATGTACTTCCCAAGATATATTCGAAATTTCAAGTCAATCGGTGGAAAATTGTCCGAGTTATGTTTCCGGCCAACAAAAACGGAGACGTCATCGGAAAAACGCTGCACAGCCGCCATTTTGAAATTAATCGCTTTAAAAAATTTATTGTATACAGTCACTGATACGTATGATAAACACTCTATTTTGTAATTTCGACTTATTCTGTAGTTTTTCTGAAAAAAAAAAAATCCCCAAAAAATCCTATTTTTTCGACCTCTAGAGTGGCCTAAACTCTTAATCGTAACTGAAAATATACCGTTTCATTACAACAACCGTTTTATTCTTGTCATGTGAACACCAAGAGGCGCCACTGAAATTGCATAATCGCTGAAAAATAAACAATTTATAAATATAAAATTATGTCACGTGATAGACTGATGTTATAAGTAATAGTTTATTGTTCGAAGTAACAGCTCATTGTTTGAAGTAATTTATTTAGCCGTAGAGTATCAGCCGATATTTTTCTGATTTTGAGGTTAAACTTGGCCCGCCATATTGATTCTATCCACGCACAAACGTTCCACGTTCATAATCCCGATTATCAGATCGTAGTAAAAACATTAAATTTCTCCCAAAATAATAAACGACAATCGAAAGTTTACTATCGCTTCCAACGCTAACCGAGTGCTGACTGTTTTGGTCCGACTGGGAATGAGCGGCCATGTTGATTAGACGAACGCCTCCGTGATAATTCCCAATATCACAATTGTGCCTCTTACAACGATGAAAATAGATGCAATTGTGTTTTGTTTTTCTATTAATTCTATTACCGCAGTAATTTTTCGTCGCGATAGTATCATCCGCACTTCAAAAGCATGTGGACACACCGATAACCTTGCGCCACGATTTTCGCAGTGTACGAGTTTGACTCATAACAATCAGCATGTTATGATATAATATATACATATATATCTCGAGCCGTGTACACACAGAGGGCACAATCGTGTGTCGCACGATCGTCGGTCACACGGAAAAAAAAATCAGCGTCAGCGACAACACACAAGTGTCAATAGAGAAAGAACGGGACACAAATCTCGAGAGACTCGGGCGGGGTGATAGGAAATTTATTGCTCTTCACTCTGACAACGCGATCCGAAATTATCGTTGCAAAGTTGAGTTATGCCCGGGTACCGTAACAAATTAATTGGACGCGTATGACGGATATAATGATAAAATTCAAACGTAAAACATATCGGACGGAGCCTTTGTAAGAAGAGGAGAAAAAAATAAAGAGAACGAGAGAGAGTGTAACGTATCTGTAACGCAAGATATTACGTGTCGTTTGAATTCCCAGTAGGATTTAATATCCTCGGTGGGGTATTGAGGGTCAACTTTTCGTTTCGTTTTTATTATTATTTTTTTTAATTACACGTCGTCAAGAGGTCGGCTTTGTCGATAAGAAGAATCCTGCGCATTCGTCCTATCGGAGAATTGCTGGTTTTTTATTGCTCCGTGATTTAGCGAAAGTATGAAAAATGTTCTACATTCCGGGAATTTAATAGCATTTTTAGAGACATGTAACACAAAATCATAATTCGTTCGCGAATTCCACGAAGAATTCGGATTATTTTTTTGCCTTCTAGCTGCTGATTTTACGAGTTCGTGTCGCTCGATTTGCCTTAAGGGGGGAAATAGGGTTAGGATAGCGTTTTCTCAATGATTTTCATCAATTTTTTTATAGTAAAAAAAATGAATATAATTTATTGAAACTTTGAAAATATTTTATACATACATTTGAGTATATACTAGAAAATTTTTGAAGAATTTCCTTGAAAAACACCGAAGATATTAGCGACCCCATATTGCAGGTCACAATCACACTCAGCATTTTGCGTACATTCTGGAAGCCGCAATTTTCATCTGAAATTAAACGAGGTTGGAATTTACTTTTATTATATGTCTCCCTTCTATATGAACCTAAATTCTATCAACAATATTGAAAATTGAATTTTTTACAGGGGTCAAAACAAAAAAGCATGATTTTTTGCCATTTTTCACAACTTTATTTGCAAAAAAAAATTATTTTAAACAACGATAATATTCCGATTTTAGGTTCATTTAGAGCGCAATACTATGAAGAAAGTAAGTGCCAATTTTCAAAACGATTGGTTGAAAACTTTTCAAACTAGCGTGTACGCAAGTTAAAAAAAATCGTTTTCAGAAAAACGCGTTTGAAAAAAACGCAAAATGCTGAATCTGATTGAGACCTGCAATATGGGGTCGCTAATATCTTCGGTGTTTTTCAAGGAAATTTTTCAAAAATTTTATAGTATATACTTAAATATATGTATAAAATATTCTCAAAGTTTCAATAAATTATATTCATTTTTTATACTATAAAAAAATTCATGAAAATCATTGAGAAAACGCTGTCCTAACCCTTTTTCCCCCTTTAATGGCTTATAACAATGGAGCGAGTCGAAATTTTCATTTAAAATTTTGGGAACATATTTTTCAATAGTTTTACTAACAATTTATGAAATTTAAAAAAAGTCGATTTTTTGAACCGTCTAACCCTATTTCCCCCCTTAAGGGATCACGCACCTCTGAGATTTTTAAAAAATCGAGTTTCCGTTACAGATTTTTATTCTTTGTACTTTTAAGAATTTTTCAAATAAGAAAATTCCACTTCGTTACAAAGTTGTAGCGATAAATGTGACCGGACATTGTGACCGGAAACTATGTTTTTAGACAGAGTCGACACGATAACTCAGTCAATTTTTAATATTTTTTAACTTTTTTTTTTTTTAAATCTTGATAATTGTTTTCCCTATAGTCTGACAAGAGGTTTTTTTAATATTTTCGTTGGACAATTTTTTATAAATTATTAAACACTAATTTTTCTTTTTCAATTCCATACTAAAGTTTGAAATATTGTAATTTATTTATTTTAGAAAATAAAAAAAATTCCCTCCGTCAGACTATAACTACTACGTTATTTTATTAGATTCTTTTTTATTTTTGCAGATTGGATAATTTTTGGTGACGTTAGGATGTCGACAAGGAGGTGACATCGTTTTCATCAGCAGTCCATTTATACCCCTAAAAAATTATGTTAATATTTTTTTTTAATTAAACAACATTTTTTCTCTTATAGTTGAGAAGTTAATAAAAAAATGTAATCAAGAATTTAATTTTTTTTTCACCACATAAGCTTTATAATAATTTTTCAAATTTACTCGGTTTTCAGCGCGCGCAGGGGTATGCGAGCCCCGAAGACTCTAGTTCGTGTAATTTTTGGGCTATCGAGTAAAAATTCGGTAAGTCGATTGGGTATTATCGGATTATACGCAGTTGCAAGGCCAAAAAAAGTCGTTTGTTTGCGAATTTTTTCTGAAAAGGGATTTTAATTGACAAATACAATAAGTATTAATAAACGTAGTGGTAGATTTTAACTTTACATCGGCATTTTTCATTTTCAAAAATATTGATTTACACTGCTCCTGTAGACGATCTCCCGGAGGTCCTCCAAAAAAAGGTGTTTGACGGTGAACGCGATATCTCCGGTTTGGATCATCCAAAATAAAAAAACCAAAAAGATTCTATTAGTGGATAAATAAATCTAGGTATTGATCGAAGGATTAGTCGAAATTTTGATTTTTGACAAAATGGCGGCACCAAAAAGAAAAAATTCCAATTTTTGACCAAAAGTTTTCCGTTGAATTGTTTAAAAAAAATATAAACAATTATCGGAAATCTTATTCCTTTGTTCAATACCCGAAGAATATATCTGAGAAGGTTGTGTTAAAATTTCAGACCGATCGATCGAGCCGTTTTTGAGAAATCGTGCGCAACGACTTTGAAAACACCGTTTTGAGAAAAACTCCTACTTTGTACCGCTCCGAGCGTCCTCACAAATATGCATGTATCTCCAAGAATATTTGCCGTATCGATTTGAAATTTTCACAGAATATACTCAAATATATGTACATTCCGAAAATGCAATTTAAAAAAATCGATTATATGAAGTTCCGAAGAATAGTCCTTATAGAATTTGGAGAAAAGAAAAATAAGTCGAAAAATTATCGCGAGATATAAGCGCGAAGAGAATTAAAAAAATTTGTATAACGTGTACACATTAGAGTCTGGACGATGGACCCGATGATTGCAACCAGCGCGTAATCGTATTCACGTACATATTAATATTAGCGATTCGCATAATACGGGTATTCGTGGGCTGTTTGTAACTATATAGCGGCCAGATTTTTTTTGTTTTTGTTTGTATTTTTTTTTCTTCCGATGAAAACGCGTCCACGTCATACGAACCCGAAAGGGAGAGAGAGAGAGAGGTGGAGAATTCTCGTAGATTTATCATTGAGCTGCTCGAAGATAGCCGGGAGAAGAAAAAAATGGTTTTACGACCTCGCGGTACTCTCCTCGCGGTTTCCAGGAACGCGTCGAAGATAACGGTATAATATGCCATCGCTGTTGATTCCACGAGACCACGGGGAGAGTTGTGAACTTTATATATATATATATACGTAGCAGCTGCATTTGATACTTGATGATGCAGAAAGTCGAGCAGTAAATGCAAACCGGAGTGCACGGAACGAACGGCAACGGATAAGTTTCAATTCCGAGTGGATTTATTCTTGAATTTGTACGGAAGGGTACCGGACCAAATGGACAGGTCTACGAACTCCAATTCTCTTTTTATTGTTCTCTTCATTTTTGGTGTATTCAAAAACACTTCAACTCACGCGAAAGATCAAAAAACGTTTTGTTCGTGTAGTGTAAACTGTGAAAAATTAACGATTAAGTTCTCTCGAACAACAACATTTTTTTCTGGCTGACAAAAAATTAATGAAAACATTAAAAATTTATAATGATCAAACGAGAAGTGTAAAAAACTTAAAAAAAAAATTCACTGCTGTCGGTTTACACAGCAATAAAAAATAAAAAAATCGAACAAAAAAGTAATGAAGGCCGTGGGCTGATCGATTTAGAATGGGATGGTCCATGTGTATGTATGTATTCAAACAGCAGAATGCCGACGCGGAAGAGGGAGGATTGCAATGCCAGACTTCGGCTCTGGCTGACCAGGACATTTACATGTAATTGCTTTCCGCAAATCCACCTACTCGCTCGCTGTATATAGCGCTCCGTCAATACGAACAAACTACGCCGGCGGTATACAGTCAAACGTCTCTTTAGGATCGTGGGGGAAAATAATATTTGTCCGGAAATAAAAATCGGAACAATCCGGTAAATGTCGTCACGACGCAAACGTTCACAATCTTCAGTCCAAACAATTTTGTAATTGTTTGTGGAAACTTTGTAGATTCAATTGTACGAACGATTCGATACGAGTATGTAAAACTCAGTACGTCGGTAAATTTTTATTTGGAAATATTAAGAAAAAAAACACAGACACAATTTTTCAGTGAGAGATATGTCACCAGATAAGACCATAGTTCTTTAATTTAATGAAAAATGCAATTTTTATATTATATTTTTTGCAACAGAAAGTGCAAATGGACCCAACGGTCCAATCGACCAGGTTAAACTCCGTTGGGTTTAAGGGGGGAAATTGGGTTAGACGGTTCAAAAAATCGATTTTTTTTAAATTTCATAAATTGTTAGTAAAACTATTGAAAAATATGTGCCCAAAATTTTAAATGAAAACTCCGACTCGTTCTTTTCTCAAAAATCATTGAGAAAACGTTCAGCGTTTTCTCAATGATTTTCATGAATTTTTTTATAGTATAAAAAATGAATGTAATTTATTGAAACTTTGAGAATATTTTATACATATATTTAAGTATATGCTATAAAATTTTTGAAGAATTTTCTTGAAAAACACCGACAAAATGTATGACTGCCTTGACTATGTTTTTCTTGGTACTATTTTTTCCAACGCGTTTTTCTGAAAACGACTTTTTTTGAACTTGCGTAAACGCTAGTCTGAAAAATTTTGAACCAATCGTTTTGAAAATTGGCAGTTACTTTCTTCATAGTATTGCGCTCTATATGAACCTAAAATCGGAATATTATCGTTAATTAAAATAATTTTTTTTTTGCAAATAAAGTTGTAAAAAATGGCGAAAAATCATGCTTTTTTGTTTTGACCCCTGTAAAAAATTCAATTTTCTATTTTTTGTATAGCATTTAGGTTCATATAGAAGAGAGACATATAATAAAAGTAAATTCCAAACTCGTTTGATTTCAGATGAAAATTGCGGATTCCAGAATGTACGCAAAATGCTGAGTCTGATTGTGACCTGCAATATGGGGTCGCTAATATCCCCGGTGTTTTTCAAGAAAATTCTTCAAAAATTTTATAGTATATACTTAAATATATGTATAAAATATTCTCAAAATTTCAATAAATTATATTCATTTTTGATAATATAAAAAAATTCATGAAAATCATTGAGAAAACGCTGTCCTAACCCTGTAAGGGCAGAAATAGGGTTAGGACAGCGTTTTCTCAATGATTTTCATGAATTTTTTTATAGTATAAAAAATGAATATAATTTATTGAAACTTTGAGAATATTTTATACATATATTTGAGTATATACTATAAAATTTTTGAAGAATTTCCTTGAAAAACACCGAAAAAATGTATGACTGCCTTGACTATGTTTTTTTCGGTACTATTTTATCAAACGCGTTTTTCTGAAAACGACTTTTTTCAAACTTGCGTACACGCTAGTTTGAAAAGTTTTCAACCGATCGTTTTGAAAATTGGCAGTTAGTTTCTTCATAGTATTGCGCTCTGTATGAACCTAAAATTGGAATATTATCATTATTTAAATAATTTTTTTTTTGCAAATAAAGTTGTAAAAAAATGGCAAAAAATCATGCTTTTTTGTTTTGACCGCTGTAAAAAATTCAGTTTTCTATTTTTTTGATAGCATCTAGGTTCATATAGAAGAGAGCCATATAATAAAAGTAAATTCCAAACTTGTTTGATTGCAGATGAAAATTCCGGCTTCCAGAATGTACGCAAAATGCTAAGTCTGATTGTGACCTGCAATATGGGGTCGCTAATATCCCCGGTATTTTTCAAGAAAATTCTTCAAAAATTTTATAGTATATACTTAAATATATGTATAAAATATTCTCAACATTTCAATAAATTATATTCATTTTTTATAATATAAAAAAATTCATGAAAATCATTGAAAAACGCTATCCTAACCCTTTAAGGGCGAAAATAGGGTTAAAACAGCGTTTTCTCAATGATTTTCATGAATTTTTTTATAGTATAAAAAATGAATATAATTTATTGAAACTTTGAGAATATTTTATACATATATTTAAGTATATACTATAAAATTTTTGAAGAATTTCCTTGAAAAACACCGAGAAAATGTATGACTGTCTTGACTATGTTTTTCTTGGTACTATTTTTTCAAACGCGTTTTTCTAAAAACGACTTTTTTTTTAACTTGCGTACACGCTAGTTTGAAAAGTTTTCAACCAATCGTTTTGAAAATTAGCAGTTACTTCCTGCATAGTATTGCGCTCTATATGAACCTAAAATCGGAATATTATCGTTATTTAAAATAATTTTTTTTTTGCAAATAAAGTTGTAAAAAATGGCAAAAAATCATGCTTTTTTGTTTTGACCCCTGTAAAAAATTCAATTTTCTATTTTTTTGATAGCTTTTAGGTTCATATAGAAGAGAGACATATAATAAAAGTAAATTCCAAACTCGTTTGATTTCAGATGAAAATTGCGGATTCAAGAATGTACGCAAAATGCTGACTCTGATTGTGACCTGCAATATGGGGTCGCTAATATCCCCGGTGGTTTTCAAGAAAATTCAATCAATATATATGTATAAAATATTCTCAAAGTTCCAATAAATTATATTCATTTTTTATACTATAAAAAAATTCATGAAAATCATTGAGAAAACGCTGTCCTAACCCTATTTCCCCCCAGGCGGGTCAGGCCACTCTAGAGGTCGAAAAGATAGGCTTTTTTGGGCATTTTTTTTCAGATAAACTACAAAATAAATCGAGATTACAAAATAGGGTGTTTATCATACATATCAGAGACTGTATAGAATAATTTTTTTGAAGCGATTAATGTCAAAATGGCGGCTGTGCAGCGTTTTTGCGATGACGTCTCCGTTTTTATTGGCCGGAAACATAACTCAGACAATTTCCAACCGATTCACTTGAAATTTTGAATATATCTTTAAAAATACATTGTCTATGAAAGTGCGTAGGATTTGTTTTATATATTGCATAGTTCATTTATTATTAACAATTTTCTGATGATTTTTTATGCAAATTTTTCACTTTTCACTTTAGAAGTGCGCCATTTGGCCAAAAATCAATATATCGAAAAAATCCTAAGCTCTTCCATAGACAATGTATTTTTAAAGATATATTGAAAATTTCAAGTGAATCGGTTGAAAATTGTCTGAGTTATGTTTCCGGACAATAAAAACGGAGAAGTAATCGCAAAAACGCTGCACAGCCGCCATTTTGATATTAATCGCTTCAAAAAAATGATCGTATAAAGTCACTGATATGTATGATAAACATCCTATTTTGTAATCTCGATTTATTTTGTAGTTTTTCTGAAAGAAAAATCGCCAAAAAAAGTATATTTTATTGGCCTCTAGAGTGGCCCAACCCCTTAATAATACTACCGCTTGGGTCTTCCTTGAACATAATTTATTTTACGCTCGTCCATGACTTCCTGGAAACTCGACTGTACCTCGTGTACATATATGAACTCGGGTGCACACGCTCTTTGGTAAAGAAGCAATTACGACAGTTCGCCCGCTGCCCACGCTAATGCACTTCCAAACGGGCTTGTATATCCTGACGCGGGAGAGAATTACCGGCAGGTCTAATGATACAGAAACAGCTTGACTATATAGCAGATAGTAAACGTTATTATACACGTGGGGCGACACGTATTTAAGGCGCATTGTATCGCGATTTACAACTGAAAAGTATATGACGAACGAACCACTGGATAATTTGCGGTTCGTCGCACCGTTTTCAAACTTACACCATTTACAAACGACTCGACCAATTTACTTATCTGAAAAATCGTGCGCGCGTTGGTTATCTGTCCTTCCTTTAATTGACCACCCTGCATATTCTAATTTTTCCTCACGTTAAGTGAAGATATTCAGGGCCGCGTAAACTATAAAGCTCGTGTGAGAGGTTGCGTTCACGCGAGCTGCAACGCTGTTGTGGCGCTGTCGGCGTTACTAGAATCTCGCGGTGGCGCCATCTAGTTCTTCCCCGTGGTACTACATGTGCGCGGTTGACAGTTAACGCGATTCTAATATCTAACCTTAGCGGGTGCAAAAGTGCGCGAAAACAAATTCACTGTGCCCTAAGGATCGTTTATTCGGGCATTAGCCAGATTTTCTCTTATCGTCAATTATTCCACGGTTTCTCTTCGGATGGTGACTTCTTTTCTGGGAGATTTTGGCGGGGACCTATCTCAATGGAACCTATTTCGTTCGAAAGATTATTAAATTTCTTTGAATGTACTTTTTTGAAATTTTCAAATTCGTCAAATTTTCGGAAAAATCGACGGAGATATCTCTGCACTCCACTTCGAATGCCCAGCACTGTAGGCATACCGACAGATGGTAATAAATTGGGTCTGTCGCCGTTAGTTTGTATCAAAATGACAATAAAATTTTTTTTTCCACATTTCAATATGTACTCAATATACCCTCTGAATAAAAATTCAATTCCTTTTTTCATACTACCAAAATAAATCGTCAAAGTTAGGCCTTTTTTTCTGCCGCTAGAGTGTCGTTATCCCTTGTAACACAAAAGGGAAAAAATTAAAACTAGACCCGATAAGATGAAAAAGATGGATAACCGTTCTTATTTTCTGACTCGGGATTGCACTGTTAAATCTCGCGCATTAGATACATTTGTATTATTTAAATATATACATGAATAACGTTATTACGAAGTCAAACGGTTCGAGAAAATCATTAGATATTACGGAATGACTTCATACATATCGACCGGTGGCTCGGCATCTTCTAATACATATTCGAGCGTTTCGTCTCTATCTGATGAGCGGTAATTGCTTTATGATAGTTTAATGAAAGACCAATTATGAAAATTATAAGTTCAACAACGAGTCTGCGCTTCGTCGGAAATTACTTTATCCGTATCGATGATGATGATGATATACTCGCATATGAACTCATCTTCGTTCGATCTCGTTGCGTAAAAGCTAGGCAGTCCAGTTGTTGATGGACATCGTCAGTAGTTTCATAATTTATAAATTTAGTTATAGTACAAGATTCACATTTTTTCCGCGAGCTCGTTTCCCGTTAAAATTCAACGAAATTCACGTCAGAACCGACGTTTTATTCCGAGCTTGTTCGACGAATTATTCGTCCCAATGAATTTTTATTTGCTTACAATAATTTGTTAATTGAAAGTCCGAAAACCTATGGGGGCCACATCAATTTGTCAAAACTAAAATCGGAATATAAGAAGCAAAAATGAAGAAAAAAAATATGTTCGACGTTCAGGAAAAAAATAAAACGAAAAGCCAGAGGATTTAACGTTTTTATATCACCGATTAAGTGCTTAAGGGGGGAAATAGTGTTAGGACAGCGTTTTCTCAATGATTTTCATGAATTTTTTTATAGTATAAAAAATGAATATAACTTATTGAAACTTTGTGAATATTTTATACATATATTTAAGTATATACTATAAAATATTAGCGACTCCATATTGCAGGTCACAATCAGACTCAGCATTTTGCGTACATTCTGGAAGCCACAATTTTTATCTGAAATCAAACGAGGTTGGAATTTACTTTTATTATATGTCTCTCTTCTATATGAACCTAAATGCTATCAAAAAAATAGAAAATTGAATTTTTTACAGCGGTCAAAACAAGAAAACATGATTTTTTGCCATTTTTTACAACTTTATTTGCAAAAATAAAATTATTTTAAATAATGATAATATTTTAGGTTCATATAGAGCGCAATACCATGAAGAAAGTAACTATCAATTTTCAAAACGACTGGTTGAAAACTTTTTAAACTAGCGTGTACGCAAGTTAAAAAAAAGTCGTTTTCAGAAAAACGCGTTTGAAAAAATAGTACCAAAAAAACCAAGCAATATGGGGCCGCTAATATTTTATAGTATATACTTAAATATATGTATAAAAATTTTATAGTGTATACTTAAATATATGTATAAAATATTCTCAAAGTTTCAATAATCTATATTCATTTTTTATACTATAAAAAAATTCATGAAAATTATTGAGAAAACGCTGTCCTAACCCTATTTCCTTCCTTAATGGCTTATAACAATAGAACGAGTCGGAATATTCATTAAAAATTTTGGGAACATATTTTTCAATAGTTTTACTAACAATTTATGAAATTTAAAAAAATCGATTTTTTGAACCGTCTAACCCTATTTCCCCCCTTAACGGTTGAATGAGGGTGAACCACGCTCTTTTCCGGCCGACACGAGACTATAACTGTATTAAAGAGGCTTTTGTGCCACTGCAAGCAGATTTCGTCAGATTGAATCTCGGTTTCGGAGCGGTAGCTGTACCGCGGTGTAATAAAAAAAAAAAAAAAAAATCGACGAAATAATAAGACAAAGGATTGCGAAATTCGTAGGGGGGTGGGGTTGAGGCTCCGTGTACTCGGACTCGAGATATTCCCCGAGAGCTGACTCAGTACTGATAATAAATATAAGTAGTAACCGCCGGTGTATGAAACGCTCGAGGGCCGTGACTACTGCCACTACTACTTCGGTTCTTACGATTGGCGCTCCTTACCAACGAGAAAACTTGCTCACCGACATCGTTTTAACCGAAGGATTAGCACTCGGTATTACTGTGCAAACATTGACCGTACTGTTTATGGTCTCGTGATTGTTGGCTATACGCTGAATTTATCGAGGGAAAAAAGAGAGAGAGAGAGAAATTCGGGAATAAGTGATCATCAACGGCGATCGCCGTTGCGGTGAGTTTTTTTTAAGCATTACTCGGAATAACGATTCCCGAGGCCTCAATTTCTTCCGACCAGTGGTTTCAAGCAGCCACAGCGAGTTTTACCAAAGTTTCATTTGCTAAAATCATCGAACAACGGAGGCGCAACTCGCTAAAACTTTGAATTTTCATTCAACGATTATATGGACGTGAATTGAAGCGAGCTGAAACTCTCACACGCTCGCGTTTGCTCCCTTATTTATTTAACCTTATTGTTGCAATCTTGGAAGGGATACAACTTTTTTGTAGATTTTTTTTTCAACCCCTATTTGATAATAATTTTTGCAAGCGATAATATACATAAAAAGAACGCTTTGACGATTTATAGGTTTTTTTTTTGGAAAATTTACGAAAATCCTCTGTCGGATATCAAGCTTTTTAAGGGCTCTCACATACCCCTGCGCGCGCTGTAAGCCTAGTAAATTTGAAAAATTATTATAAAGGTTATATGGTGAAAAAAAAATTAAATTGTTGATTTTACATTTTTTATTAACTCTTCAACTATGTGAAAAAAAATTAAAAAATTTTTTTTTGCCAATATTAACATTTATTTTTTACGGGTAGAAATGGAGGACTGATGAAAACCATGGCGCCTCCTTGTCGACGTCGTAACTTAACCAAAAATCATCCGATCTGCAGAAATAAAAAAGAATCTAGTTAAATAATGTAGAAGTAATAGTGTGAAGGAGGGATTTTGATATATTTTTCTTTAGATAAATAAATTACAGTATTCAAATTTCAGTATGCAATTTAAAGAAAAAAATTAGTCTTTAATCATTTATAAAAATTTGTACACCCAAAAAATTAAAAAAACTTCTCGTTAAACTATAGGGAAAATCTAGATTAAAAAAAAAGTTAAAAAATATTAGAAATTGACTGAGTCATCATGCTGACACTGTCTAAAAACATAGTTTCGAGAAAAACGCGAAAAATAATGTTAACATAAAAGAAAAAGAATTTTTTAATTTGTTTTCTTATAGTTGAAAAGTTAATAAAATGTGAAATCAACAATATAATTTTTCCTTCACCATACAACCTTTATAATAATTTGTCAAATTCACTCAGTTTTGAACGCGCGGCGTTCGCGTCGATTATTTTTTTTAAATAAATAAATTACTGTATTCAAATTTTAGTATGCAATTTAAAAAAAAAATTAGTCTTTGATAATTTATAAAAATTTGTCCAACCGAAAAATTAAAATAACTTCTCGTCACACTATAGAGAAAATCAATATTTAAAAAAAAGTTAAAAAATATTAAGAATTGACTGAGTCATCATGCTGACACTGTCTAAAAACATAGTTTCGAGAAAAGCGCGAAAAATAATGTTAATATAAAAGAAAAAGAATTTTTTAATTTTTTTCCTTACGGTTGAAAAGTTAATAAAAAATGTGAAATCAACAATTTAATTTCTCTTTTACCATTCAATCTTTTTTTTCACTTTCACCATACAACGTTTATAATAATTTTTCAAATTTACTCGGTTTTCAACGCGCGGCGTTTGCGTTGATTATTTTTTTTAAATAAATAAATTACAGTATTCAAATTTTAGTATGCAATTTAAAAAAAAAATTAGTCTTTAATAATTTATAAAAAATTGTCTAATCGAAAAATTAAAAAAATCAAGATTTAAAAAAAAAGTAAAAAAATATAAAAAATTGACTGAGTCATCGTGCTGACACTGTCTAAAAACATAGTTTTGAGAATAACGCGAAAAATAATGTTAATATAAAAGAAAAAGAATTTTAAAATTTTTTTTCTTATAGTTGAAAAGTTAATAAAAAATGTGAAATCAACAATATAATTTTTCCTTCACCATACAACCTTTATAATAATTTTCAAATTTACTCAGCTTTGAACGCGCGGCGTTCGCGTCGATTATTTTTTTTAAATAAATAAATTACAGAATTCAAATTTTATTATGCAATTTAAATAAAAATTAGTCTTTGATAATTTATAAAAAATTGTCCAACCAAGAAAATTGAAAAAACTGCTCGTCAAACTATAAAGAAAATCAAGATTAAAAAAAAAGTAAAAAAATATTAAAAATTGACTGAGTCATCGTGCTGACACTGTCTAAAAACATAGTTTTGAGAAAATCGCGAAAAATAATGTTAATATAAAAGAAAAAGAATTAAAAAATTTTTTTTCTAATAGTTGAAAAGTAAATAAAAAATGTGAAGTCAACAATTTAATTTCACTTAAAAATTTTCGATAATTAATCGAGAACCGAACGATTCTTGGATCCCCCTGTAAGCGAAAGAAAACACGAATCCGTTGAATTTTTTTCACGAGCATAAAAAGCAAAATTTTTCTTTCCTCCGTATAATAACGGAAATGGAAAAAGTGCGATTTCGATTAAATTTAAGAAAAATAAAGCCAACAATCGATTATCGACGATTCGTACATTCGCTAAAAATAATCGATATTCATGAGAAAAGAAAAGAATCGATTTTACGGGAAATCGGATTAGAATCGTCCGTATCGAGCAGTTAGTGTATAAATAAATAGAATAATGATACTCCTTATACTCATTTGAGATAATCCGAAATTTCCTGGAAATAACGATGCCACTTGATGTTTTACGTCGCGAAAGTCAAACCGATACAGATTGCGTAGGTATTATCTCCAACATAGAGGTACACCAGATCTTGTATTATTCGTACATTAAGTATATATGTACATGGGTTATGTACATTCGCGTATCGAAAGTGGACACCCGCGCTGCGTTTCACTAGACTGAGTCATCTAGCTAAACACACGGACAACATGTTAGATAGAGATGCATGTGTTAGCATATATGTATATATTTGTACGTGTGTACGCCTTTGTATATCTCTCGAGCTCGCGAAACCAGGCATAGAAATGATTGCACAACTGTCGGGTCTGCTCGGTAAACCGCCACTATACTACACAGAGAGACAGGCTGTCTGCGATGTCATTATCGAAAAGTTACTTCCCTCCGTGTTCCCCGCTTCGTTCCGCACGCCGTGGAGACTCTCTCACGGCGTTGTCGTTTCGCGATACTTTACGATCCTTTCGCGCTCTTGCGCGAGCACGATATCGTAAATTTTTCCTGGAAACGAGCATCTATATAACGTTACAGTGTTAGAAGAAGAAGAAAAAGAAAAAAAAAGACAGTGGATCGAGCAACAACGAGAAGCGATTGCTCTCTGGATGACCGAGAGATGTATTAATTTGTTTATTTATTCATTTCTCAACTCAAAACGATATTCCATGTTTTCAATGATACGATAATAATGGTTGCTTGTTTCTCTCAATTGAAAATGGTACGACAGTCGAGACTCGAAGATCGATTTGCATCGAAATATCGAAGCCGACATGGAGCTAGTCAGCATACTTCAGTTCATTCAATTTTCAAAAATTCGCGCCCGAATACCGCAAGAAATTTGCAACGTAGACGCCGAAAAAATAGGCTTTTTTGGAGATTTTTTTTCAGAAAAACTAGAAGATAAATCGAGATTACAAAATAGGGTGTTTATCATACATATCAGTGACTGTATACAATAATTTTTTTTAAGCGATTAATTTCAAAATGGCGGCTGTGCAGCGTTTTTGCGATGACGTCTCCATTTTTGTTGGCCGCAAACATAACTCAGACAATTTTCAATCCATTCACTTGAAATTTTCAATATATCTTTAACAATACATTGTCTATGGAAGACCGTAGGATTTTTTAAAAATATTGCATAGCTCATTTGTTATTAACAATTTTCTGACGATTTTTTAAGCGAATTTTTTACTTTTCACTTTAGAAGTGCGCCATTTGGCCAAAAATCAATATATCGAAAAAATCCTAAGCACTTCCATAGGCAATGTATTTTTAAAGATATATTCAAAATTTCAATTGGATCGGTTGAAAATTGTCTGAGTTATGCTTCCGGCCAACAAAAACAGAGACTTCATCGCAAAAACGCTGCACAGCCGCCATTTTGCAATTAATCGGTTCAAAAAAATTATTGTATACAGTCACTGATATGTATGATAAACACCCTATTTTGTAATCTCGATTTATTTTGTGGTTTTTCTGAAAAAAAATCCCCAAAAAAACCTATTTTTTCGGCCTCTAGAATAAAATATAAAAATGAAGACACGAAAATGTACCGTTGATAAGATTAATGATGATTGATTCATTACTTAAATATTAAACTAATTCTAACGCGTTCGTCCAGCTCTTCTGTAATTCACGATTCAAATTTCGCGGTTACTGGTGGAAGTGTAGATGGCGCTACGGTCGCGAGTTCTCCTTCGTTCACTCTCGGTTCTCCTTCGTTCACTCACTCGATGGACGTCCACGTGCAATGTGAAAATAATCTCGTGCGACGAAAATTAGTCACTTTTATACCGGATTACGATAAACCGTAGCAATTGACGAACTTTCGGTTTATTACACGTGATTCAAGGAAGCACTCAACACTATTATTGTAGATAACAGACGCATCATCGTTTAGGTGTTAATGGAAGTAACAAACGACGTTGAAGTGATCGGGATATCGAGATGAGAAAAGTGGGTCGTACTGCCGGGTTGCATTATTTCGTTTTTTTTTTTTTAAATCGTTATCGGCACTTGAAACTACGAAATCGAAGAGGAAGAGAATACGAGAAAAGGTCGTAGGTGTCTCTGAGCATTGTTACCGGTTCTGGATCCTTAGGAGGGCCGCCCGCGGAGTCTCGCCCTCTTCCCTCCACTGCAGCACTGGGCACATGGATCTCTGATGAGTGGAAGCGAGTCGCTTACTTGGACGACTCGAACGTCGAGGGCAACGGCAGCGGAAGAGGAATCCGTAGTGGCTCGTGACTATTAGTCATCTTCTAGTAAAATCGTCGTGTCATTCGTTTCTGGTGTGGCACGCGTGGGTTGCCATACCGATCGTTTACCCTGCACGTTCTACGTCGATGGACACAGACAGGACCAACCATCAATGGCTGTCAAGACAAAGGGCGTAAGATACAGAATTTACGGCGTGAAGGGATGTGGGTCATGACCTTTTATTTGCCAACGGTCGATGTATTTAAAGGAAGGGGCGAGGGGGGGCTTATTGAAGATGCGGATGACCCACAGTCTCGTCTCATTTCATCCAGAGGAGTCTGCATGCATCCGTGGATAAACGCCTCGTTAAATCCGATAACGCAACCCTTCTCGTTGTATCTTGATAACGTGACAATGATGCTATGGATCGTGATCTACGATGACTGATCGATGAGGCGGCCAGGACAGTCCGAAGGATCGAGCACTGACACGATTCGTAATTGCTTCGAGTTGTACCATCGAATCTTCGGGGATGGGGTCACTTGTTCGAGCGGGTTCCAGGATTTTTATTTAACGGCCATTTTGTAATTAGACATTTAATTAGAAAAGATAGGGACTGTTGAGCGGGAGGCAGTTTCATTGAGTTTCTGATGTAGTAAATAGAACTGATCCTAGTTAGTGTAAAAGCGCCCTGCTGAAACTTTCTTAACCAGACCAGAAGTACAATTGTGAGTTCTCTCTTCCCAAACTACTTAAAAAGTATTAATAATTGATGGGGCGGAAGGGGGAAGAAACAATTGCACTTCTTGGTCCAGGTACTCGTACGACAGTCAATTCTATTCTTTCCTTTCGGCACGACGAAGTAGGTGGAGAAAGGGGGCGTTACAACAACAGCGCATACTTCGGATCTCACGACCGTAGACGCCATACCTAACCTACAAAGGCAGTGCACAAAAAGCACACCGATCCTAGTTCCCCCTAGAACAAAGACATGTCACGAAATATGTCAAAATGGGATTTATTTCTGAAGCCGGCTAACTCGTCATTATGATTGGCTGCCGATGACGTACTCGGAGTTTGGTCATGCGCATACTTCAGATCGCACGATCGTAGACGACAAACCTAACCTACAAAGGCAGCGCGTGAAACGCACATCGATCCTCGTTAATGTAAAAGCGCAGTGCTGAAGCTTTCTTAATCAGACCAGAAGCACAATTGTGAACTCGTTCTTCCCCAGCCACTTAAAAAAGTACGAATAACTGATGGGGCCGGGAGTTTAGTAACAATTGCACTTCTAGGTTGAGCTACTGGTGCGACACTCAATTCCTTGAGCTATCGATTGGCTGTCGATGTCAGAGTTCGATTATGTGAATACTTCAGATCGTAGACGACGAACCTAACCTACAAAGGCAGAGCGCGAAGCGCACATCGATCCTAGTTAGTGTAAAAGCGTACTGCTGAAGCTTTCTTAATCAGACCAGAAGCACAATTGTGAACTCGTTCTTCCCCAGCCATTTAAAAAAGTACGAATAATTGATGAGGCCGGGAGTTTACCAACAATTGCACTTCTTGGTTCAGCTACTGGTACGACGCTCAATTCCTTGAGCTGTCGATTGGCTGTCGATGTCAGAGATCGTTCAGGTGCATACTTCAGATCATAGACGACGAACCTAACCTAAAAAGGCAGCGCGTGAAACGCACATCGATCCTAGTTAATGTAAAAGCGCACTGCTGAAGCTTTCTTAATCAGAGCAAAAGCACCATTGTGAACTCGTTCTTCCCCAGCCACTTAAAAAAGTACGAATAATTGATAGGGCCGGGAGTTTAGCAACAATTGCATTTCTTGATTCAGCTACTGGTACGACACTCAATTCCTTGAGCTGTCAATTGGCTGTCGATGTCAGAGTTCGTTCAGGTGCATACTTCAGATCATAGACGACGAACCTAACCTAAAAAGGCACATCGATCCTAGTTAATGTAAAAGCGCACTGCTGAAGCTTTCTTAATCAGACCAGAAGCACAATTGTGAACTCGTTCTTCCCCAGCCACTTAAAAAAGTACGAATAACTTATGAGGCCGGGAGTTTAGCAACAATTGCACTTCTTGGTTCAGCTACTGATACGACACTCAATTCCTTGAGCTGTCGATTGGCTGTCGATGTCAAAGTTCGATTATGTGCATACTTCAGATTGTAGACAACGAACCAAACCTGCAAAGGCAGCGCGTGAAACGCACATCGATCCTAGTTAGTGTAAAAGCGTACTGCTGAAACTTCCTTAATCACACCAGAAGGACAATTTTGAGCTTTATCTTCCTAAGCCATTTAAAAAGTATGAATAATTGAGGGGCCGGGGGGGGGGAGGGGCAACAATTACACTTCTTGGTTCAGCTACTCGTAAGACACTCAAATCCATTCTTCCCATTCGACACAACGAACTAGGTGAGGAAAGAGGGCGTCAGTACAAAAGCACAGTTAGAGTATCGTAGTTATATTTGCTACAAGAAAGTCGGAAGTTCTTAGTGGAGCGGCACTATATACATATATATACAAGCTCAATTGTAACGCACGCGAGGACAGTAATAGTAACTATAGCTTTGGAGAGAGGCGAGCTACGTAGTCATAGATAAATGTGCGGTAAAGCCGCGTGTAGGTATTGGTCACTGGTGCGAGCTAGGAACTGGCGTCGCACAGTCTAGCCGGCTCATGAACCAAAGTGACGCAATTCGCCTCGGCAGCAGCCGCTATGTATACCGTCGACGCTACGCGCGTTGCAAATAATTTATTTCACGCGCGCGTGCGAGAGAGCGAAAACACTTAGTAGTAGTAGCAATGGGAACGAACAAACAACGAATATCGATCGTCGAGAACGACGATCGATAGGATTTTCAAGTTTGGCTCTGTCGCCGCCATTTTGTATCAAATTAATAATGCAAAAATTGTTTTCCATACTTCAATATGTGTCAAATGAACCCTCTGAAAAGAAATCCTATTCCTTTCTTCATACTCCCAAAATAAATTGTCAATGTTGTACCTTCTTTTCTCCCGCCAGTTAAGAACCTAAAATAGTATTTGCGTTTGTGATTTAGGTTAGCGCGACATTCAATACCGATTGGAACTAAATTTTTTTCAATTTTTCCTCAATTACCGAGAATAACGAAAAAATGTTCATCATAATTGTACACACGATGAGAAATTTAGGTGACGCCGATTAATCCATCGGAATGAAATGGATAAATAATTTGGATTTCGTTAATTAGGAAATAAACTATTGACGCAGCTGATTTGCTGCTTTGAAAGGCGTGTTCCGTTCCGTCGCTACTTCCTCATAATTACCGCAATGACGACGCTCGAGCGTTTTGCCAGAGCTATAGTAACATAACCTCGAAGCTGTGAATTACTTGGAGCGGTCTTTTGATTCGGAATATGTTTTTCTTTCTTTTTCTATCAAAGTTTATTATCCCCGGTATCGATACATTGGATCACGCGAAAGATACAAGCTAGAAAGGAACTTGGATCATTAATTTGTGTCATAATTTGTCTTCGGCACGACGATATATGGTACGATCTTTTTAATTATTTCTCCGAGACCGGCATACTCGTACGTATATAAAACAATAATAATAATGACAATAATAATGATTAATTTATGTTTCTCCTTGCATACTTCGTGGGTGAACAATTACCGTTGCCCGGTTGAAGGTCTGAAAAACGAAAATTGCCAAGAATCTCGATTGCACTTAAGTCATGGAGTGCGGCGGCACTATTATAGAAACGCCACGAGCATCGATTATCTTACGTCACAACGGACAGCGCACCAAGCGGCCAGCGAGGGTAATTACAAGCGAGATTAAAGGATAGAGTTGAAACGTTATGGGTTGCACGTACGGCTCGATACTAAATATCCCAGTTCTGCCGGTATATTTGTATCTGATGGATTGTTTCCTCGAATCCAGCGACAAGGAATCTTACGGAATTACGAGAAAAATATGCGGATAAAAATCTTGACCGGTACCACGCTCCGAGCATCGTGCATCATTTGACGATAATTTTCCACAGTATCGTCGCTCGGTACGTGTCGATATTAATGGAAAAAATATACACCATTCCAATCTGGTACAACGAACGTGGACGTGATACTCGTAACAGTTTTACAGGAGATAATACGTTTTATTTATTTTTTTATTTTTTTTTATCGCACCGCCAGTGTTCGAAAAACAATTGAAGGCTGATGAAATCAGCGAGGATCGACGAGTCCGGGAGTATTGTGAGATCTGACGCAATTACTATTATTCCCGAGCGATTTAATGCCCTATTGAAGTATTTCGAAAGATGGACGAATAATGTTATTGAGGGAAATGGCCACGGTAGAGGATATAAAATTGAGTGCACATTTAACATTTTTTTTTTCTATGAAAATGTGATTTGTTTTTAAAACTAATTACACATCTATTTAGTATAAATATCAAGCTAATATGAAATATTTTTTTTTGTTTTTTCTTTGTCATACAAAATGGCCGACTGTTGCCATTTGCTTTTGGTATCTTTTTGGAGGCGCTCCGCGGCGTGACAATTGGCATCTACAATTTTTGACCTAGAACGAAAAAACAAAATTCTCGTTAATCTATATCAGAATACCTATAGAAGGACGTACGGAAATTGAAAAATATTGTTTCATTCGAATGTTGTAAGCATTTTAATTTGAAAGGTGAATTTCCAGTGAAAAATTTCGTATAAAACTAGTCATAAAATGAAAAGTTTTTAATTAATCAGAAATTCCGTACGTACTTCTCTGCGAAATGCTATTAGAAAAATAATTTAAACATTTGAAGTCAATCGGGTAAAAATTGTTGAAGTTATTTAGCACGCGGCGCGCTCGGATAATCTTGATGGCCGTGCCAGAGGTTAAGTTTACGTTATACGCTCAAAGTCGGTGAAAAAAAATTGTTCTCGCTATAAATTGAATAGTAACTTATTCTTATGATGATGAAGCATTGTTTAAGCAAAAAAAAACATCGATTTTTTGAAAATTCTATTGTGGCCGTAACCCTCAAGGGGGTAAATAGAGTTAGACGGTTCAAAAAATCGATTTTTTTTAATTTCATAAATTGTTAGTACAACTATTGAAAAATATGTTCCCAAAATTTTTAATGAAAATTCCGACTCGTTCTATTGTTATAAGCCATTAAGGTGGGATTAATGGGGTTAGGAGAGCGTTTTCTCAATGATTTTCATGAATTTTTTTATAGTATAAAAAATGAATATAATTTATTGAAACTTTGAGAATATTTTATACATATATTTAAGTATATACTATAAATTTTTTATCCATATATTTAAGTATATACTATAAAATATTAGCGACCCCATATTGCTTGTTTTTTCTTGGTACTATTTTTTCAAACGCGTTTTTCTGAAAACGTTCGGTAACATTCGAGGAAGCCATGGCACGTGTTACGAACTCGGATTTTTCGCGGCCAAGCGATAGGACAATCGGAACACTTATTACCTTGTCCATGCAGACCCAAACATAGTGCTTGGTTGATACATGAATTGAATAGACCAAGGTGCTTTTGGATCTACTTCATCTGTGCAGCTGAAAAAGGTACTCAATCTGATCCATCCAGCGGCTTCAACACTTGCAGAGATTTCAAGTTAGTGCGATCAACGACAAAACGTTGCAATTGCAATTTAATCTAAGGTAAAGTGAGGCGTACTATGACTCAAACGGATCTTCTTACATTCAGCGATTTATCCCTTAGCAAAATATGCCATCCATTGCCATTAAGAAATGCCATTGAATTTCCATGGATAAAAACTCCGTTCAAAATCTCATTGGTATTGCCATTACTTGTGTCTATGGGAAATTAATAGTAAAAAGTCTATTTGAAACCACAATGACATTGCCATTGTTTAGTGCCTATGGGAAAATAAGTGGTAGAATTTTATCCTTGGCAAAAATGCCTTGGCAATTTTTTGAAAGACAATGAGTCTATAAAAAACCCCAATAGCATTTGCTATTCGTTATGCTTATGGGAAAATCAATGGTAGAATTTTATCATGAACAAAAAGGCTTTGGCATTTTTCCCAAAGACAAAGAGTCGATTCAAAACTCCAATGGCATTGCCATTGCTTGATATCTATGGAAAGATGAATAGGAGAATTTTATTATTGGCAAAAATACCTTGGCATTTTTTCCAAAGACAAAGAGTCCATTCAAAACACCAGAAAAAACGCCATTGCCCGTGCCTATGGAAAAATGAATGGTAGAATTTTATCATTGACAAAAATGCTTTGGCATTTTTCTCAAAGACAAAGAGTCCATTCAAAAGACCAAAGGAAACGCCATTGCTCGTGCCCATGGAAAAATGAATGGTAGAATTTTATCAATGACAAAAATGCTTTGGCATTTGTCCAAAGACAAAGAGTCGACCCAAGACTCCAATAGCATTGCCATTGCTTGGTACCTATGGAAAGATGAATAGTAGAATTTTATCATTAGCAAAAACACCTTGGTATTTTTCTCAAAGACAAAGAGTCCATTCAAAACACCAGAAAAAACGCCATTGCCCGTGCCTATGGAAAAATGAATGGTAGAATTTTATCATTGACAAAAATGCTTTGGCATTTTTCTCAAAGACAAAGAGTCCATTCAAAAGACCAAAGGAAACGCCATTGCTCGTGCCCATGGAAAAATGAATGGTAGCATTTTATCAATGACAAAAATGCTTTGGCATTTGTCCAAAGACAAAGAGTCGACCCAAGACTCCAATAGCATTGCCATTGCTTGGTACCTATGGAAAGATGAATAGTAGAATTTTATCATTAGCAAAAACACTTTGGTATTTTTCTCAAAGACAAAGAGTCGATCCAAAACCCCACTGGAAATGCCATTGCTCGTGACTATGGGAAAATGAACGGTAGAATTTTGCCATTAACAAAAATATTTTGCCATTTTTCCCAAAGACAAAGAGTTCATTCAAAACACCAAAGGAAATGCCATTGCTCGTGCCCATGGAAAAATGAACGGTAGAATTTTATCAATGACAAAAACGCTTTGGCGTTTGTCCCAAAGACAACGAGTCGATCCAAAACCGCACTGAAAATGCCATTGCTCGTGTCCATGGAAAAATGAACGGTAGAATTCTATCAATGACAAAAATGCTTTGGCAATTTTCCCAAAGACAAAGAGTCGATCGAAAACTCCAATTGCCATTGCTTGGTACCTATGAAAATATTTCATCATTGGCAAAAATACCTTCGTATTTTTTCCAACGATAAAGAGTCCATTAAAAACACCAATGGAAACGCCATTGCTTGTGTCTATGGGAAAATGAATGGTAGAATTGTATCATTGGCAAAAATGCTTTGGCATTTTTCCCAAAGACAAAGAATCGATCCGAAAGTCCAATGGGATTACCATCGTTTTTAGCTTTACACTTAGATGTCTGCCATTAAAAGTTTTCTCTTAACTTTCCCATACCTTTCTCATTGAAAATATTTTGTAACCGATCTTTTCCACTGGCGGCCATTGAGTACTCAATGTCACATATGGCTGAGGGATCAACCAGTAAATCCTGCATCTTTTATTCAACCTTCTAGTCTACTAAGGCAAACGATCCAATTTCTGATCGCACTTTCCCAAACTCGTTCGACGAAGTTTCAACTTCACGATAACCCGTCCTCGAACGTATAAATTATCCATTTTATGCACCAGTCTATAAATAAAAGTTCGTACACGATATGCTTAAGAGGCCTACTTAATTATAATTGCCAGCATGTCCATGGCTGGGATAAATTACACGAGATACCATGTCTTCGAAGTACGTCGCTGAACTTCGTTATACTCTCATTTCTTCATTCCGCGGATCGTTCAATGTTCTCGCGTTTCTTGCTATACTTCTTGTATCCTACTGAAATATCGACTGTCAGTTGCTAACCAAGAGTCTTAACTCGTGTCTGGCCAAGAGAAAACACCGGCCGGATCGACTGAGTTAGTGACACGATCGTTCTTGTATGTGTCGCACGTAACTCTCATGCTGCGCGACGAGTACGACAACAACGGACAACGACAACCCGATGTGTCCTTGACCTTGAACGTATCAGCCCTCATGCGATGAGGCTTGTCCCTGCGTGCTCAACGTACGATCACGTGCACGAACTGTCGAGGCAATATGTGGAAAATGCGGGTGCACCGGTCGTTCATGATGCTCGCGTAATCCGTAATCTCTTTTCCTTTCTTTTTCTATCTTCATTTCTCTCCTTACTTCTACGTTCGCGCCAGCACTTCTTCTTCTTCTTCTTCTTCTTCTTCTCATTCTTCACTTTGTTTTCCTTTTGTTTTGTTTTTATTTTGCCGCTCCTTCCTCTCGAACAGTATACAACTTAATCGCCACTTGTTACATCCGTTCGCAGAGTGACGAACGTTTTCACCGACGATATGATCAACGAGATTTCCTCGGCTATGCGCACCTCCTTTTGTTTCTTCGTCGTGTCTGTTCAACGGAAAAATGTAACGTCCTAAAGTCAGCGAATAAAATTAAAATAATAATTATTCAATGCAAACGAAAATTAGTGTCATGTGAGGGTCAATTTTCGAAATTGGATCATCCTCATCGATCGAACATTCCCTTTGAACATTCGAGAATTTAAAATGGTGCCAATTGAGTGACGGTTTTGTTTCTTCACCCGTCTCTACTTTTGTCGATTATACGTAAGTAGAAAAAAATACATTTCCCCGTGCTGGAAATTTTATTCTTGGCAAACGTGCCTTATCATTTTTCTCAAAGACAAACAATCCATTAAAAATCCCAATGGTCTTGCCATTACCCGTGCCTATGGGAAAATTAATTAATTTGATCCTTGACAAAAATACCAAAGATTTGTGGAATTTTTTCCACGTCCCTTCCAATCGAAATTTTTTTTTACAAGTTCCCATAAAGTCAAACAATTCAGAGTCTCGAAAAATTTCAAAGTTCCTAAAAAATTTGTACACTTCCGGTAACCGGCCATTTCCACTGACTCCCGTCGATTACTCAATGGCACATTTTACTAAGGGAAAACTCCGAAACCGGGTTTAAATCGTGACAGAAAAATCCAAAAATTCGATGCATTATCGCATTTTTATTTATTTTTTATTCCGATAGAATACACGTTATGGAGGAGGAAAGTATTTTTCACGGAATTATCGATTATTCGACGGAAACAAAAATATCGTTATGATTACGTTGACATTGATTGATAGAATTTCCCGGGTTTATTTAAAGCCGCGCGTGATGATTTATCAGTTGAAAAAAAAATCCAATTATTTCTTCAATCGCGCAGTACCACAGAAAGTCATTGCATTCCGAGTACTGGCTTGAATTTCTTGCGTAAATTTAGAGCGAACGCTCGTTGGTTAGATCATCGATCAATATTTTATCGAGGTCGTGAACCCTCGTCTCAGGCATGAAAAAAAAAAAAAGAACTGATAAAATGCTAGTTTGCTTCCTTGCTGTATCGCTTACGATAATGTGTTCCGACGCCGGTGAAAATACAAATTCTCTCGTTTCAATATTACAATGTAAAAACGTTTTCTTTTTTTTTTTTTAACTATAGAATGGACTGTAATTGGTGAAATTTTTTTTTCCCAAGCGTCAAAACATGGTTTTTTTTTTCAAGTACATTAAAAAATCTTCAATTAAAAGTTTCCCGGTGATGAATTAAGGGGGGAAATAGGGTTAGGACAGGGTTTTCTCAATGATATTCATGAATTTTTTTATAGTATAAAAAATGAATATAATTAATTGAAACTTTGAGAATATTTTATACATATATTTAAGTATATACTATAAAATTTTTTAAGAATTTCCTTGAAAATCACCGACGATATTAGCGACCACATATTGCAGGTCACAATCAGACTCAGCATTTTGCGTACATTCTGGAAGTCGCAATTTTCATCTGAAATCAAACGAGGTTAGAATTTACTTTTGTTATATGTCTCTCTTCTGCATGAACCTAAATGCTATCAAAAAAATAGAAATGTGAATTTTTTACAAGGGTCAAAACAAAAAAACCATGATTTCTTGCCATTTTTTACAAATTTATTTGCAAAAAAAAAATTATTTTAAATAATGATAATATTCCGATTTTAGGTTCATATAGAGCGCAATACTATGAAGAAAGTAACGGCCAATTTTCAAAACGATTGGTTGAAAACTTTTTGAACTAGCGTGTACGCAAGTTAAGGGTGCACACCACCGTGACCCCCTGTTTTTTTTCACATTTTTCAAGAATTTTTTTTTGTGGGAAAAAAAAGAGATATTCGAATAATTTTGTTGGGTTTTGTTTCTTGTTTATTGATGTATAAAAAAAAAAATTTTCACATTTTTCACGCCGCATGGTGGCGCTGGGGAAGCTCTCGCGTCAGGTGCTGTCATCTCCGCGGCACGCAGCAAAACTCTCTTCAACGTCGATCTGAAAAAAAATACCGAGTGTTTTCGTTAATAATATGATATTTTGAAGAGAAGTACATAGGGATTTGGAAAAATATTGTTCTACAAAAAATAGGCACGCCTTTGAAAATAACTTTAATTTCAAAGGCGTGCCTATTTTTATTGAAACTATATTTTTCCAAATCCCTATGTACTTCTCTTTAAAATATCATATTATTAACGAAAACACTCGGTATTTTTTTTCAGATCGACGTTGAAGAGAGTTCTGCTGCGTGCCGCGGAGATGACAGCACCTGACGCGAGAGCTTCCCCAGCGCCACCATGCGGCGTGAAAAATGTGAAAAAAATGTTTTTTGATACATTAATAAACAAGGAACAAAACCCAAACAAATTTTTCGAACATCTCTTTTTTTTCCCACGAAAAAAAATTCTTGAAAAATGTGAAAAAAATAGGGGGTCACAGTGGTGTTCACCCTTAAAAAAAGTTGTTTTCAGAAAAACGCGTTTGAAAAAATAGCAAAATGCTGAGTCTGATTGTGACCTGCAATATGGGGTCGCTAATATCTGCGGTATTTTTCAAGGAAATTCTTCAAAAATTTTATAGTATATACTTAAATATATGTATAAAATATTCTCAAAGTTTCAATAAATTATATTCATTTTTTATACTATAAAAAAATTCATGAAAATCATTGAGAAAACGCTGTCCTAACTCTATTTCCCCTCTTAATGGCTTATAACAATAGAACGAGTCGGAATTTTCATTTAAAATTTTGGGAACATATTTTTCAATAGTTTTACTAACAATTTATGAAATTAAAAAAAAATCGATTTTTTGAATCGTCTAACCCTATTTGAAAAAATTGAAACTTTATCTTTCGGCATTTTCATGAAAAATCCATTTCTTTTGCCTCTGATTTTTTTTTTTCGAATTCCAAAATGTATCAGTTGAGGACTCACTTACCCCTGCGCGCGCTGAAAAACCGAGTAAATTTGAACAATTTTTATAAAGGTTATACGGTGAAAAAAAAATTAAATTTTTGATTTTGCATTTTTGATTAACTTTTCAACTGTAAGAAGAAAAATTGAAAAAATTAAAAAAAAAAATTAACATTATTTTTTACGGGTATAAATAGACTACTGATGAAAACGATGGGGCCTTCTTGTCGACATCATAAATTCACCAAAAATTATCCAATCTGCAAAAATAAAAAAGAATCTCGTAAAATAACGTAGTAGTAACAGCCTGATCGAGGGAATTTTTTTTTTTTTTTTTCAAAAATAAGGAAATTACAGAATTTTAAACTTTAGTATGCAATTTAAAAAAAATGAGTGTTTAATAATTCATAAAAAATTGTCCAACGAAAAAATGAAAAAAACTTCTCGGCAGACTATAGAGAAAATAATTATGAAGACTTAAATTTGAAAAGGGTTAAAAAACATAAAAAAATTACTGAGTTATCGTGCTGACACTGTCGAAAAACATAGTTTCGAGAAAAACGCGTTTAAATAATGTTAACATGTAAAAAAAAATGTGTAATATTTTTTTTCTTATATTTGAAAAGTTTATAAAAAATGTGAAATCAAAAATTTAATTTTTTTTTCACCATATAACCTGTTATAATTTTTCAAATTTGCTCGGTTTTCAGCTTGCGCAACGGTACGTTAGCCCTCAATGTTATGAAATGTAAATTAACGATTTTTTTTCAATCATTCCATCAGACCCAACGGTGAAAGTGCGAGCTTGTCAGTTTATTCAATCGAGGATTTTTCTATTCGACAAAAAAAAACAGAGAAAAAAAAAACGTTATTTCGAAGTGAAATCAGTTATATAGAAAGGTCGTTCACTCCGGAATTCTCGGAGCTTTCAATGCGAAGACGGATTACAGACGTTTGTATTTTCCTTCAGTCAAATAAATATTGTGATGACGGAAATTTCTTACCACTCGTGGATAATACGAATTCCACCTCTCGTGAGGTCACTATGAGCAATAAATCAGTATCAAAGTCAAGACACGATTTCGTTTTAATTCGTAAAAAAAAAAAGTACAGCTGTATGTACATTTTGATCGTGATAATTTATTTTTGAAAAAATTTCTCCCTTTTTCACGACAATGTTCGTTAACTGGTCTCGTAATTATTTTTATAATTGTCTTCAATGCGATGGAAAAATTAATGCAAAATTTGCATTTCCTGTCCGTGCGTTACTCTCTATCGGCAGCCTTATTTAACGAATGATATGCGTTGCGTCGTCGCGAGGGAACGCGGTCTTATCAATAATAACCGACGCGAGCTTATCGCAAACGAGAAATGTAAAGGTTCTCGACCCCCCCGACAGGATTATTGGGCTATAATGCAATAAAAAATAATGCAGACACTTCCCTATCAACGCGTAATACATTATACACCAGCGCCTGGATTTTAAGGATTTCTTTTATCTTCACGGGAAATAACAGTGACAATACGATAATAATAACATTTCCATTCCCAAAACCGTTCTCAATTCTCGCGAATTAACTTAAAAAAATGTCCGACGTCCATGACACACCGCGGATCAGTGTCCCATTGTTAATCCTGTTTTTCCAATCACCACCCCTCTTTCCCAAAGGACGAATGATGAAAATTCCATCTTCGCCAAAATATTGTCCTCTTCGATCGTTAAAATCGAGCCAAACATTTCCGGATCGTCGTTTGACGATAAATAATTTGACGGATACCCGAAAGGTCGGGGCATTGGAAAGGGGAATCGGGAGAAAGGGGCGACTCCTTCGTAAATACCCACCTCGATTTTAACGGGTTATACGCAGTCAGGAGACTGTAAAAAGCGATTTATTCAAGAATTTTTCCTGGAAAGACAATTTTATTTATTAACCTAAGAATTTATTTACATATTGTGGTAACTTTTAACTTTATTTTTATATTTTTTATTTGCAAATATAATGATTTTTTAAAGCTGCTATAGCCGATTTAACTTCTCTAAAAAGAGGCATCTCGCGGTGAGCACGATATCTCTGGATTGGATCATTTAAAATGAAAAAACAAAAAAGATTTCGTTAATATAAGGTATTATCTATTATTTAAACTAAGGAATAAGCAAAATATTAATTTTTAACAAAATGGCGAGTCCTAAAAAGAAATTTCGATTTTCGTTAAAAATGTTCGTCTTAAATTGTTTATAAAATGAAAAATATTTATCGGCGAGAAAAAACCTTAGATTAATGACTAAAAAACGTCTTCATAAATCTTGTGTAAAAATTTCAAACTGATTGGTTGACCCATTTCCGAGGAATCTTGCTCACCGACTTTAATAACACAGTTTTGAGCAAAACGCATTCAAACTTTCAAAATCATTTTTCATTACAAATATGCGTGTAACTCCGAGAATATTTGTCGGTTTGACATGAAACTTTTTGTGCATATATTTAAATACATATACATTACGAAATTGAAATTTAAAAAAAAAATTTTTTTAAAGAATTTATATACACATTGTGGTAACTTTTAACTTTATTTTTATATTTTTTATTTGCAAAAATAATGATTTTTTAAAGCTACTATAGCCGATTTAGCTTCTCTAAAAAGAGGCATCTCGCGGTGAGCACGATATCTCTGGATTGGATCATTTAAAATGAAAAAGCAAAAAAGATTTCGTTAATATAAGGTATTATCTATTATTGAAACTAAGAAAAAAGCAAAATATTAATTTTTTACAAAATGGCGACTCCTAAAAAGAAATTTCGAATTTCGTTAAAAATTTTCGTCTTAAATTGTTTATAAAATGGAAAATATTTATCGGCGAGAAAAAACCTTAGATTAATGACTAACAAATATATTTATAAAGTTTGTGTAAAAATTTCAAACTGATCGGTTGACCCATTTCCGAGGAATCTTGCTCACCGACTTTAAAAACACAGTTTTGGGCAAAACGCATTCAAACTTTCAAAATAATTTTTCATTACAAATATGCGTGTAACTTCGAGAATATTTGTCGGTTTGACATGAAATTTTTTGTGCATATACTTTAGGGTGGTTCTTAATTTGGTGATGTTGGAAATTCTTTGGTATTGTTCCTTGAAAGTAATCAACATGTCCAGAAAAAAAATTGGACGCAAGCGGAACTTTGTCCAATAATTCTAACCCACCCCACCGAGCTGTCGAATTTTTATATGAAAAAATGCATGCATTCAAAATTTTGTTAAGAAAATTGTTTATTATTTCAAAACTATTCATGATAAAAAAATGTTATATTGTGTTTTTATAGGAAATGCAATGCTCTACAAAAAAGGTATCTTGTAAAATTCTTGTGAATCTAATACTTATCACGTTATTAGCAAAAAACTGTCATCATTTATTTCAAAAGTCCATCATTATGGCCAAAACAGAAGTTTGACGTCGAAAAACTGCAATGTATTCTTCATATGCAATTATAAATATTAAGAGATACGTAGTGCACTCAATAACAGTATGTGAACGATATTTAAATTTTCAATTTTATCAATTTTATTATCATTCATGATAAATTTTTTTTCTTTGATCGATAAGGACATTGATTTCTTTATCAGTTCCTAATCGATGGCTTTTTTCGAAAGATTTGAAATCAACTCCTCATTTTTTGATATCGATGTGAGCGAGTGGATTTCTAATGAAAATTATTTACAAGGCTTAAAAATAGTTAAAGGAATTAAAGTGGTTAACGATGTTGCGGAAAGAGGAGTGAAACTTATTACAGAGTACAATGATCGTCTCACTTATGATGAAAATCAGAAACAATTCATTGTACAAATAATTGAAGAATATAAAAAAAATATCCTGATATTAACAAAGCAACTTTGCTCCAAACGATGTAATTCATTATTGTAAGTTGATTTTAAAAATATATGACATCATTCATTATAATTCAGAATAAAATTGATAAAATTGAAAATTTGAATATTGTTTACATTTCATTGTTGAGTGCGCTACGTATTTCTTCATAATCTTATATACATACGAAAAATAAATTGCAGCTATTCGACGTCAAACTCCTGTTTTGACCATAATGATCGACTTTTGGAATAAATGATGACAGTTTTTTGCTAATTACGTGATAAATATTAGATTCACGAGAATTTCACAAGATACCTTTTTTGTAGAGCATTATATTTCCTACACAAACCTTATATAAAATTCTTTTATCATAAATAGTTTTGAAATAATAAACAATTTTCTTAACAAAATTTTGAATGCATGCATTTTTTCATATAAAAATTCAACAGCTCGGTGGGGTGGGTTTGAATTATTGGACAAAGTTCCGCTTGCGCCCAATTTTTTTTCTAGATATGTTGATTACTTTTGAGGAACAATACCAAAGAATTTCCAACATCACCAAATTGAGAACCACCCTAATATACTTAAATACATAAACATTACGAAATTGAAATAAATTTTTTTTTTTTAAATCTTGACTGCGTCTAATCCTTTAAGAAGTTCATTTATCTTCCCTGGAAATAACAGTGACACTACGAAAAGAATGACATTTCCATTTCCAAAACTGTTCTCAATTCTCGCGAATTAACCAAAAAAAATGTCCGACGTCCATGACACACCGCGGATCAGTGTCCCATTGTTAACCCTATTTTTCCAATCGCCACCCCTCTTTCCCAACGGACGAACGATGAAAATTCCATCTTCGCCAAAATATTGTCCTCTCCGATCGTAAACATCGAGCCGTACATTTCCGGATCGTCGTTTAACATTAAAAAATTCGACGGATACGCGGAAACGTCCGGGAATTGTAAGAGGGGACGAATCGGAAGAAAGGGACTTTTCCTTCGTACCCATAAATACCCACAACGTACGAAGTCCTACGACGTGTACCCCGTTGTCATGTAGGAAAAATATTTCCTTTCTTCGTTTCTTTATCGCTCACCGACATTCGACACGGAACGCCAATAAGGTCGTTCAGGACACAAAGGTGTGACGTTTCGGAAGTAAAGCGAGGCGGGAAGAGGGCGCTTACTCTAATACCGTTTACACACAGATACCGTTAGATTTCGGCGTGTTTTTCTCGTTTCATTTTTTTTTTTCATCTCCTTTGGCATTTTTGGCGCTATTAAAACGCGTTAGTACGTTAGCTGACACAAAGAAAAAAAAGCAGCGAATTCCCTTTGTACCTGCGGGCGATCTAAAGTGCGCCCTTGCTGTGAAAATGTAAAAGAAAATATACGCGAGCGAGCGCGCGAGCGCGCGACAGTAAAACATAAATACACGTTACACCATAAAACGACGAGGGGTTGAAGTTTTCGGTGTTGGTCGCTACGTGTACAGCGAGAGGGGGGGGGGGAGGTGAAAAGGACGACGCGCCAGAGGACGTAAAAATAAACATAAGCCCCATCCCCCAATCCCTTGAAGCGCGCGCGCGAAGGAAATACGACGGAACTATGATGACAGAGTGGGATATTAAATTCCACTGGGGCAATTCTCACGTGTGAAACTCTAAACGCATTAAAGCACTATAGAGAACGAAGGTATATGCGTCCTGACGTACGTGAACTGCATTCGCCAATGCAGCGCAGTAAATACGTCACACATATACGAACACATAGACGCATAATGCATACTGCAGTTCGTTTTACAATGGATTTTATGTAGTGAAAATATTCGGGCTCGGAAATATGAAAGATAAAAATTTAACGACGCTCAATGGCGGATATTTTTTTTTTTTTCCTTTCCTTTTTGTTGTTGGGAGGCTTCGTAGTTTTGTACGATTTATAAACGAAAATTGAATGGGGGATCTTGGTTGTGTAATGGCGTTTTTTCCTTGATGATACATAAGGATCTGGGCGACGGTATTTAAGGTAGTTCTAACACAAGAAATGGGAGGGGATAGAAGGAGCGGTGCGCGAGGCGGGCAGCCACGTCGCGCAGCGACGTTGTCATGCTCACGAGTTCTTCTAGCCTCAAAACAATATTTTTTCAATAATCCATACTTTTTTACTGTATGGTCGAAAATTTACTGTAAAATATATGTTATTCTTCATCTACTAAACTACTTTCGTGCCAAATTTCAAGAATTTTTCATTACTCCTTCGTACATTTTGGTGACTAAATATCCGGGAAGTGCTCATTTCGTACGGTATAGGTATACGTTCGTATGCAAATTTTGCAATTTTTGATAAACGATATCTTGAAAACGGTACGGTGAAACAGTCTCAAATTTCGCATAAGTATTCTTCAGTACTTTTTCTAGGTTTTCCCAAAAATTCATTAAATTTGCATTACTCTTCATTTGCGTTAGAACTACCTTAATGGCGCTCACGATATTTTTTAACGCGAGTTTGACGCGCGGTTAAGGGGGGAAATAGGGTTAGAACAGCGTTTTCTCAATGATTTTCATGAATGTTTTTATAGTAAAAAAATGAATATAATTTATTGAAACTTTGAGAATACAAAAAAATTCATGAAAATCATTGAGAAAACGCTGTCCTAACCCCATTTCCCCCCCTAAAAGGACGAAGAAAAATACTAACGCACCGCTGCGTTTGGCTCGTGGAGGACGTTTCAGAAAAAATCGTAGCGATGCTTATAACGAATGGCGAAGGCGCCGGAATAGAGATTTTTTTTTCTTCTTATTGTAAGGGATGCAACCCCCGCTGTGTCACTGTCGTGGCAAAGTCCTTGTACCTTCGAGTACCGAAAAAGTTCACAAAAGGTGATCCAGATCCGTATTTTCGTGTTAAATGAGACATCAACGACGCACGAGAGAAAAGAAACGCGCGCACTAACGTCGTATCAACGTAAAATTATTTATATGCTCGTGATGAATGCAGGGGAACGTTACTGAAAGATTTTGCTAAGATATATATATATTTCTATTTTATTATGACATAAGATACGTTACGCTAACGATGTCATTGACATCTGTCACACTTGACGAACGATTGCACTACCCAGAGCAACAGTTGATATTTTTTCCTATCGACAAAAAAGGGTCCTGTCAGATGGATATTTTTTTTCTAACTTCTACAATATCGGGGAAGACCGTATGTTTTTTTTCACCTTGATGGTATGTACGGAAAATTTTTTTTCTCACCCGAAAGGGTCAGAAAGAGTAATTGAAATTTTTTCTTTGACTCTGCGAAAGGTTTTCGTTAGCGGAGTATTTTTTTTTGACTTCCCTTCGTACTGGAGAAGGTTAGAAAAATTATTTCGCTCGGATATCATTTTTTTTTCGACCATCTTGTAGTTTCGTCGTCGTAAATTTTGAAATTTTTAGTTTGAAGTCGTATACAATAACCGCAAAAACATTCAAGAACGAATTTTCCGTGAACGTTGAATAATTTTGAATATTGAATGTGAGCATTGAAGAATTTTTTGTCTTTTTCTTCTAACTTCTAGCGTATCGGGGTAGACCGTAATTTTTTTTCACCTTGATGGTACGTAAGGAAAACTTTTTTTCAGTCGAATGGGTCGAAACGAGTAATTGTAATTTTTTTTTTTGACTCTCCGAAGGGTTTTTGTTAGCTCAATATTTTTTTTCGACTTCCCTTCGTATTAGAGAAAGTTAGAAAAATTATTTCGCTCGGATTTCATTTGCGAACACTAACAGCGAGCAGCTACAGTTTCGTCGTCTTAAATTTTCAAATGTTTTACTTTGAATTCGAATAAAACGACCTCGAAAACATTCCAGAACGAATTTTCGTGAATATTAAATAATTTATTTACCTTTTTGCCAGCCAAATTCACTCCCTCATTTTAAATCAACGTCAAACTCAATGTTCGATGACATAGAGGTCTTTCGGTTCGATGAAACAGTCGGTAAAAATATATTCGATTTAAACAATCTTTCAACACATTTAGATAGTTACGAGCTGTGCCCCGCGGTTACACTCGCGTCAAATTTCCGTCCCTCGCGATAAGGGACCTCTTAATTCAAATATGAAGGGCACATACTTGCAGAGAGTTTTTTTGAGATGCCAAACAATACATTTTTATTATATCGAGGAAAAAAAAAATTAGTCATTTTATTTGCCCCACCCTAATAGACATATTAATATAGTAGTAAGACAGTAAAATTAGGGCCATACCATGAATTTATATAGCGCAAAGCCTTGCTGAATAAACGGGCTATATAATGCAAAAAGAATTTTCCAAATCGGATTAGTATTTCCTGAGATTAGCGCGTTCGAACAAACATACAAGAATACAAACTCTCCAGCTTTATTATAGTACTAAGATTATCTTCGTATATATATTTTGCTTGGACATTATTTCCGTATGAGATATCCAAGAAGATTCACAATGCCAAAACTGCCAATCGGTGGGTCAAAAGGAGGGTGTGTACCGCTCTTTCGTGGGTTAGTATATCGAGAAAGCATATAAAAGAAAGAAAGTAAAATATTTCGGACGTCCCGCTGTGCCTAGCCCGATTTTACTTTCTATCCAAGTGGGGCGATACATATACTAGGACCTTTGGCATACGGGAAAAAGAAGAAAAAACATAGTGCTTGGCTCACTTGTCCTCTAATTCTGTCCAAGTCACCATTGACACTGGTGGCAACGACTGGCAGGAGGCCAGCAAGGAATCTCTTAAGGGGGAAAATAGAGTTAGACGGTTCAAAAAATCGATTTTTTTTTATTTCATAAATTGTTAGTAAAACTATTGAAAAAAATTTTCCCAAAATTAAAAATGAAAATTCCGACTCGTTCTATTGTTATAAGCCATTAAGGAAGAAAATAGGGTTAGGACACCGTTTTCTCAATGATTTTCATGAATTTTTTTATAGTATAAAAAATGAATGTAATTTATTGAAACTTTGAGAATATTTTATACATATATTTAAGTATATACTATAAAATTTTTGAAAAATTCCCTTGAAAAACACCGCAGATATAAGCGACCCCATATTGCAGGTCACAATCAGACTCGGCATTTTGCTATTTTTTCAAACGCGCTTTTCTGAAAACGACTTTTCTTGAACTTGCGTACACGCTAGTTTGAAAAGTTTTCGACCAATCGTTTTGAAAATTGGCAGTTACTTTCTTCATAGTATTGCGCTCTATATGAACCTAAAATCGGAATATTATTATTATTTAGAATAATTTTTTTTTGCAAATAAAGTTGTAAAAAATGGCAAAAAATCATGCTTTTTTGTTTTGAGCCCTGTAAAAAATTCAATTTTCTATTTTTTTTATAGAATTTTGGTTCATATAGAAGAGAGACATATAATAAAAGTAAATTCCAACCTCGTTTGATGTCAGATGAAAATTGCGGCTTCCAGAATGTACACAAAATGCTGAGTCTGATTGTGACCTGCAATATGTGGTCGCTGATATCTGCAGTGTTTTTCAAGGAAATCCTTCAAAAATTTTATAGTTTCGAGTTAGTGTTCGCAAAATTTTAAATGAAAATTCCGACTCGTTCTATTGTTATAAGCCATTAAGGGGGGAAAGAGGGTTAGGACAGTATTTTCTCAATGATTTTCATGAATTTTTTTATAGTATAAAAAATGAATGTAATTTATTGAAACTTTGAGAATATTTTATACATATATTTAAGTATATACTATAAAATTTTTGAAGAATTTCCTTGAAAAACACTGCAGATATAAGCGATCCCATATTGCAGGTCACAATCAGACTCAGCATTTTGCTATTTTTTCAAACGCGCTTTTCTGAAAACGGCTTTTCTTGAACTTGCGTACACGCTAGTTTGAAAAGTTTTCAACCAATCGTTTTGAAAATTGGCAGTTACTTTCTTCACAGTATTGCGCTCTATATGAACCTAAAATCGGAATATTATCACTGTTTAAAATAATTTTTCTTGCAAATAAAGTTGTAAAAAATGGCAAAAAATCATGCTTTATTGTTTTGAGCCCTGTAAAAAATTCAATTTTCAATTTTTTTTATAGAATTTAGGTTCATATAGAAGAGAGACATATAATAAAAGTAAATTCCAACCTCGTTTGATGTCAGATGAAAATTGCGGCTTCCAGAATGTACACAAAATGCTGAGTCTGATTGTGACCTGCAATATGTGGTCGCTGATATCTGCGGTGTTTTTCAAGGAAATCCTTCAAAAATTTTATAGTTTCGAGTTAGTGTTCGCAAAATTTTAAATGAAAATTCCGACTCGTTCTATTGTTATAAGCCATTAAGGGGGGAAAGAGGGTTAGGACAGTATTTTCTCAATGATTTTCATGAATTTTTTTATAGTATAAAAAATGAATGTAATTTATTGAAACTTTGAGAATATTTTATACATATATTTAAGTATATACTATAAAATTTTTGAAGAATTTCCTTGAAAAACACTGCAGATATAAGCGATCCCATATTGCAGGTCACAATCAGACTCAGCATTTTGCTATTTTTTCAAAGGCGCTTTCTGATAACGACTTTTCTTGAACTTGCGTACACGCTAGTTTGAAAAGTTTTCAACCAATCGTTTTGAAAATTGGCAGTTACTTTCTTCACAGTATTGCGCTCTATATGAACCTAAAATCGGAATATTATCACTGTTTAAAATAATTTTTTTTTGCAAATAAAGTTGTAAAAAATGGGAAAAAATTATGCTTTATTGTTTTGAGCCCTGTAAAAAATTAAATTTTCAATTTTTTTGATAGAATTTAGGTTCATATAGAAGAGAGACATATAATAAAAGTAAATTCCAACCTCGTTTGATGTCAGATGAAAATTGCGGCTTCCATAATGTACACAAAATGCTGAGTCTGATTGTGACCTGCAATATGTGGTCGCTGATATCTGCGGTGTTTTTCAAGGAAATCCTTCAAAAATTTTATAGTTTCGAGTTAGTGTTCGCAAAATTTTAAATGAAAATTCCGACTCGTTCTATTGTTATAAGCCATTAAGGGGGGAAAGAGGGTTAGGACAGTATTTTCTCAATGATTTTCATGAATTTTTTTATAGTATAAAAAATGAATGTAATTTATTGAAACTTTGAGAATATTTTATACATATATTTAAGTATATACTATAAAATTTTTGAAGAATTTCCTTGAAAAACACTGCAGATATAAGCGATCCCATATTGCAGGTCACAATCAGACTCAGCATTTTGCTATTTTTTCAAACGCGCTTTTCTGAAAACGACTTTTCTTGAACTTGCGTTCACGCTAGTTTGAAAAGTTTTCAACCAATCGTTTTGAAAATTGGCAGTTACTTTCTTCACAGTATTGCGCTCTATATGAACCTAAAATCGGAATATTATCACTGTTTAAAATAATTTTTTTTTGCAAATAAAGTTGTAAAAAATGGCAAAAAATCATGCTTTATTGTTTTGAGCCCTGTAAAAAATTCAATTTTCTATTTTTTTTATAGAATTTAGGTTCATATAGAAGAGAGACATATAATAAAAGTAAATTCCAACCTCGTTTGATGTCAGATGAAAATTGCGGCTTCCAGAATGTACACAAAATGCTGAGTCTGATTGTGACCTGCAATATGGGGTCGCTGATATCTGCGGTGTTTTTCAAGGAAATTCTTCAAAAATTTTATAGTATATACTTAAATATATGTATAAAATATTCTCAAAGTTTCAATAAATTACATTCATTTTTTATACTATAAAAAAATTCATAAAAATCTTTGAGAAAACGTTGTCCTAACCGTATTTCCCCCCTTAACCCTCCAGGTTCCAGTGGTGTGTCGAAACCCCGTCGAAAAGTCCTACGGTTCCGCAGGCACTTTGTTCACGCGCTCTTATGTAGTCGTGGACCTCATATTTTCTCTCTTTTCTTCAATACATCGAACGGTCTCACGTAAAGATATATAGGTGTTTAAAATCCCCGCGAGTGACCTGGTCAGTCAGTTGAACCATTGCCGGTCACCCTGCTCGTAGTTCATCCTCATTCACCACATCTTGATTCCCGTCTATATTATAACCGTGAAATGTGGTTCTAAACTACCTTTCCCCCCCTCTAACATACCCCAAACTGACTTCATATCTATTGTCGTACTATCGATGCCACACACATATCGTCACATTCATTCGTTTCTGTGCTATTGAGAGTCGAGGATTTATCGAACGAAACATATTGTACACGAAGGCAGTATATCTTCTTTTTCTCGGGGAAAATGTTGGCATTCTCGTAAGCCAGTTACTTAAACATCGACACCTTTTTTTTTCTTCAGCTCTTCGATAGAATATTTTCTCCCGTGTTCATAGACCAGTGGCCACTTTCACGTCGTTACCTAATACACACCCGTTTGTCCTTCGCAACATTCAGCCGGATATCACGTACCAATGAAACGGCGTTGATGATTTATCGGCCACGAAGGGAATCTTTAGCGATAATTGTTCATTGGTCCCGATAGACGTTGAAAAGACCAACGAGGTCTGCGGAATAATCGATCTATGATTATAAGTTTCGCCGGCATCGAGGAACGCTCTTGATGCGAAGTTCTTGCGGGAATTGGTGTTTTAGGTTAGGTCGAACGATGTGTTGTCGTCGACAGTCAAAGTTCTAATAACTTAAGGAGCGAAAAATCTTTGTTTCAATTAGATCGAGGGATGTTGATTGGGACAGAAGTTGCCATGTCAGCCTCCACATTGAGTTTAACGCCGAGTTTTTAAGTCGAAATAGTCGGATCGCGTAAACTGTCAACGACGCACGTGTAGTAACATTAGCGAACTAACAGATGGCGCGACGTGATTATGATAACGCAGGCAGCGCCACGGGGGCTCGCGGAAACGTAACCTATACGTGTGTTTGATTTTTGGGTATCCCTTCGCAAATCCTATTTGCGAATATCCCTTTTAATGGCAGCAAACCGAATGAAAAGACAATGGCAATGAATTGTGAAGGGTAAAATTCGTATGGGATCTCTTTCACCATTGGCCAATGTTGCCCCGTGCAAAATCCAATGGAAATATGAGCCAATGGAAAAGTATGCGTGATACTAATAATAATATTCTAAATATGTTTCCAACTGATTTTAGTACTCTATGGATTACGTTTTGTGTAGAATTATCGGAAATACGACATTTTGACTCTAATCACGATGTATGTATATTAGGGCGATATTTTTTTTTCGACTAGTTTTTTTTCTCAGTCCCCACCTGAAATTTTGTTGGATATGTCGAAAAACAAATTCCCTGAAAGTTACAGCTCTTAATATTAATTCTAAGTACTTTCCCTTAGCGTGAAAAGATTTTCCATCTAAAATACACGTAAATCGAATTTTTTTTTTTTTTTTCAAAATTCTATAACTCAGCCGCATTTTATGGTATCATATTGCTCTTGGTTGCGATTTACTTAGAATAAAACAATCTAGGAAAGTGCCTATTGCGGCGAAAGTGTAAATTGTACTGGTGAGTTGGTACGGGCCACTGAAGTTGTTTTTTTTGCTGTTATCTCCGAAACAATTAACTTTACGAAAAAAATGTAAATGAAAAATTTGTTGGAAATTTAATTTCCTATAATGAAGGTCCTATCGACCCAATTTCTTAGATTGATATTTCTTGAGATATTGAACATTAACTTATGAGTAGCCGTAAAAATTGTGTACTACTCATAAGTTAAAGTTGAATATCTCATGAAATATCAATCTAAGCAATTGGGTCGATAGGACCTTTTTTGTAGAAAATTAAATTTCCAACCAATTTTTCCTTTACATTTTTTTCGTAAAGTTAATTGTTTCGGAGATAGCAGCAAAAAAACGAGAATTTTGGGTAAAAATCAACTTCAGTGACCCGTACCAACTCACCAGTACAATTTACACTTTCGCCGCAAAAAGTCCTTTTTTAGATTGTTGTATTCTGAATAAATCGAAACCAAGAACAATATGATAGCATAAAATGCGGCTGAGTTATAGAAATTTGAAAAAAAAAAAAAATTCGATTTACGTGTATTTTAGATGGAAATTTTTTTCACGCTAAGGGAAAGTACTTAGAATTAATATTAACGGTTGTAACTTTCAGTGAATTTCTTTTTCGATATATCCAACAAAATTTCAAGTGGGGACTGAGAAAAAAAAATCGCCCTAATGTATATACTTACATATATATATATACCCCCTATAAAAAAGGTTCGTTCATGTGCATACTTCAGATGGCACGATGAACTTAATCTACAAAAGTAAGGGGCGCAGCATACACACCGGTTTTACTCTTCTACATAACACATTAACGGGTAAATTAGCCATTAAGGACGATCGAAAAAAAGCTATTGAATTTCCATTGCACTGATGTATTAAGAACAAAAGTAATAAAGGCATTTTTTTATCTTCCCAAGGGTATTATATTTTCCCATTGTTATTTCCCCACATGACCATTAATTTTTCCCCATAAACAAGCAATGGCAATTACCACTGATTTTTTTTAATGAACTTTTTATCCTTGGATAAAATTGCAACAAGCAATGGCAGGGCCTTTGGGGTTCTGAGTGGACTCTTTGTCTTTGGGTTAAATGCCAAGTTATTTCTGCCAAGGATAACATTTTACCATTCAATTTCCCACAGGCAATGGCAATAACATTTGGGCTTTGTATGGACTTTTTGTCCTTGGATAAAATTTTTAAGGCATTGTTGACAATGATAAAATAATACCATTCGTTTTCCCATCGACACAAGCAATGGCAATGCCATTGGGGTTTTAAGTGGACTTTTTGTCATTGGGTAAAATGCCAAGGTATTTTTTTTAAGGTTAAAATTTTACCATTCAATTTCCCACAGGTCCTAATACCATTAGGCCTTTGAATGGACTTTTTACCATTCATTTTCCCATAGGCACAATCAATGGCAATACCAATCGGATTTTGAATGGAGTTTTTATCCTTCGCAAAACTGCCACGATTGCCCTTGTGTCTGAAGCAATGGAAATTCAATGGCACTTCTTCATGACATGAATGGCATATTTTCCTAAGGGTGGTGCCTGATAATTCGACTTTTAGGATGAGCAAAAGATCGGGTAACCAAACGCATAATGAGGCAAATGATGATTATGAAATAGTTAAGTGGGAAAATGTTAAACACAAAGATGCCCAGATTTTTTTACTTGAGGAACCTTTGACTTCAGGGTAAGAAGGGCCAATAACTCCTGCAACATTTAAACTAAACATAACCAAACATTTGCGTGTCACTAATTCTTATAACGTCGATCTTACCAAGGTGTGATGATATATGACGTTTTGTTGATGATCTTTTAAATGCTCTTAAAGAGACGGGATAAATAATGAATGAAATGAAAAGATCCAGTGCAACCCTTAAGAGAAATTCGACTGTAGAAAAAAAAAAAAAAATCTACAGGATCGAGCGCGGTTAGTTCGAACGTTTGGCGTCGATATCCTCTAGCCAAAGGTACTCTTCGGCTTCCTTCATTTTCCAAACCCATAATTACACGGTCCCAGTTGTTTCGATGGTGAGCCGGTCGGGTTCTCGGGCTCTTGCGCAAGCTGTATTCGTCCTTCTCCGTCTGTGCGAGTGTGTGTTCACGTTCCAGTCGAATATCGGGACTTTTCATATCTCGTTCGAATGAGGAATCGTTGAAGTGGTTTGTGTGCGTGTTCCTCGTCGGACACGGGGTTGCCTGGTGAAACGCCCTGGCGAAGTCTCCGTTTCGTCGTGCGCCATATGCCGGTTCAATGCTGTTCCTGCTGCTGCCTACGAGGAAACCAACCACACCGAGTCTCTTACATACCGATCTTCTCCACCTACCGTAGAGCCAAAACTCTTTTCTCTCCCGGACACACTCGAAACCTGGTCGAAGCCAGAGGAATCCTCTCGAATTGGTCCAGAGTCTAGAGCCTTGATCCGCGACAAATCCAATGTGCGCCGGGCCTGAGCCTTCGATGGGATATCGGATAACGAAGAATTTTAAGGCAACTGTGATTTACGGAGAACGATATAAACTGGCAAAAAGGTCATCCCACCTTTGGACGAGATTTCGAGGAGCAGTTTCTTTTTGTTATTTTTCATATTGGAACAGAAAGTGCATCGACACTCACGAAAGCCACGATTCAAAAACGCGATATGAACTTGGTATTTTTCAAATTCATTTAAGGGCGGGGTAAGGGTTTTCACTTTCGAAAAATCGATTTTTTTTCTGTCTTATCTTATTGTTTAACATTTCAAGAATATGTCCTTAAAATTTTGAACCGATCTAAGCAATATTCTCGAAGTTATTGTCTTATTAATCTCCTGGCCTTTAACGCTATACCTCTAACAGCTGCGGGCAGTCAGGCTAGCAGTGCACTTTAGACGCGTTTTTCTCAAAACTACTTTTTCAAAGTCCGTGTTCACTGCCATTTAAAAACTACTTGACCGATTCATTTCAAACTTTGTAAACATTTTCTACATATAAAATACCTCCCCCCAACGTTTAGGTAAATACAATATTTTTTAGTGTAATATTTACTTCATATAGTCTATATTTTATAAACACTGTTCTATAAACATTTAAGTACGTATTTTAGACCTGTATATGTACTTAGTCTCTTATTAATAAAAACTATTCCGAGTATTTAGTATATATCAAGTGCATTTAATTATCAAACATTTATGCATAAACAACCCAGACAACACAGACATCCAAAGGACGTCCTAAAAACATCCGAGAAAACGCTGTCCTAACCCTATTTCCACCCTTAAAAGATCAGGCCACTCTAGAATTTGCGAAAAATCGATTTTTTTTTATTTCATAAATTGTTAGTAAAACTATTGAAAAATATGTTCCTAAAATTTTAAATGAAAATTCCGACTCGTTCTATTGTTATAAGCCATTTAGGAGGGAAATAGGGTTAGGACAGCGTTTTCTGAATGATTTTCATGAATTTTTTTATAGTATAAAAAATGAATATAATTTATTGAAACTTTGAGAATATTTTATACATATATTTAAGTATATACTATAAAATTTTTGAAGAATTTTCTTGAAAAACACCGCAGACATTAGCGACCCCATATTGCAGGTCACAATCAGACTCAGCATTTTGCTATTTTTTCAAACGCGTTTTTCTGAAAACGACTTTTCATGAACTTGCGTACACGCTAGTTTGAAAAGTTTTCAACCAATCGTTTTGAAAATTGGCAGTGACTTTGTTCATAGTATTGCGCTCTATATGAACCTCTATATAAAATCTGGATATTATCATTATTTAAAATAATTTTTTTTTTGCAAATCAAGTTTTAAAAAATGGCGAAAAACCATGCTTTTTTGTTTTGACCCCTGTAAAAAATTCAATTTTCTATTTTATTGATAGCATTTAGGTTCATATAGAAGAGAGACATACAATAAAAGTAAATTCCGACCCCGTTTGATTTCAGATGAAAATTGCGGCTTCCAGAATGTACGCAAAATGCTGAGTCTGATTGTGACCTGCAATATGGGGTCGCTAATATCTTCGGTGTTTTTCAAGGAAATTCTTCAAAAATTTTATAGTATATACTTAAATATGTGTATAAAATATTCTCAAAGTTTCAATAAATTATATTTATTTTTTATACTATAAAAAAATTCATGAAAATCATTGAGAAAACGCTGTCCTAACCCAATTTCCCCCCTTCGGTCCAACGTGTACGCTAGTACCTTTTTCTTTGCGATTACCGTCAGGCTCCGTTCATAAGACCCGGGTGTCCTTTGGTCCATAACGCTCATACGGTACTTCACGATTTCGGAAGGGCCAAAACCCGCGACTCGTACATTCGAATCCTCGAAATATTGGCGCGGTTCAACCCTCAACATTGTAAATTACGACTAGAGGTACGGACGTTCATAGAATCCCGTCGTCCCGTCTCGAACAACGTCGTAGAACATATTCTCGCAGCTTCGAGCGCTCATCTCGCTGAGTGGGGCCGATCCCCCGGGCGTTTTCGGGTCTTACCGGATCGGGAGGATCTCGTTGCGAGTAGGAACAGCTGGCTAAGGCAAAATACCTTCGGCGCGCCCGTATTATACCTATCTACGCAGTTCTTAGGTTCTTTCTTCGAGCAACGGGCACTGGCCCCGAGAACTCTTGCCGAACGGCGCAGGCGTCCGCTCTCGAAAACACTTACTGTACACATCAATGTGTGTACACTATACACAAGCTGTCTCGCCTGAAGTTGGCGTTCCGATTCATCGACGACCCCGTAGCCAAGTCCTTCGGGACAGTCTTCGGCCCAAGAAGTGGAGAGAAAAGTGGAAGATCTTGCTCGGGTTTTAGGAACACCGAGTGTGGAGGTGTGCGCGAGGGTGTCGGCGCAGTGACTTGGGCATCTGTCCGTGGAACACGCGAAAACATCAGCTGTGCGATCTGTAAAAGCCGGCTGGAGCTCTGGGCTCTTTCGTTGCTGGGCTAATCTCGCTCTCTTTCTCGACATCGGTGGATCGATCAGTAGCTAGCAAAGGAAAGGGCCTGACCGGCACCTTTGCACGTGTAAAATGACGACAATTTACGTCCTCACTGTGTACTATCGATCTGTATGCATATTTAAATCGGGAATATGTGCGGCAGCGCAAATCTACTGACTCGCGTGCTTCAAAACATCACCGATGACTTTCGAACCAAACGATCGTCGTATTACGAACGCGAAATTGCTCAGAATGAAGCTGACGTGACGATGAAGTACAAAAGCGTTTATCCCGAATCGCTCGTTCTCGAATACACGGCTGTTTGTCTGTTTTTTCTTTCGTATCTCAAGTCTTTTAGGCGTTCTCGTTGCTGGACATTTAATTCGACAACGAAAGTTGGATTATTATATTGGGGCCAGCCATTTTATTCACGGAATGATAAAGAGAACATCTGTCTAACGGGAACCATTTCGGTTTAAATGTAATTCCCATATCACAAACTTCAATGCCACTGCTGCCAATTATTACTTTTCGAGATAGGTCATTTTTTTCCTCCTTTTTTGCTCTCGTATTTATCTGAAACGATCTCTCGGAGACAAAACTGTGAGAGCTGGCATTTAAAGTGACTGCGACGTCGCAGCTCAAGATGTTTGGTGTACATTCACGAAGAGGGGTTGCTCCGCGAGGTTATATACTTACGTATAACCCTTTCACTGTAATTCCAAAGTGACCAGTTTAAAGGGACTTTGATGAAGATTAGATATCCAGGGATATAATTTTATCGGCACTCTTGATTACAGGCCTCTCTGCCCTATGAAGAAATAAATGCGAAAAAAAAGGGGCCATCACCAGACACTCTATAGGGATTCATCCGGGGCCATTTCGCCGAAACTTCAATCTTCAATCTTCAATTTGACCAAAACAGATGCATCTAAGCGTCATTTATCCAAATCGGCAATACGCCGAAACTCAACGCCATTCTTCCGAAAAATTTTATTCATCGAACGTCATTTCACCGAAACGTCGTTGAACCGATTGTTCATTTTCCGATCGGTCAATAGTCCGAAATGCCATTTGTAGAAATCGTTATTTCGCCGAAATGCCATTTGTCGGAATCGACAATAATCGACGATAATCACTAACGAGACTAAGACCGAAGATGGGAAAAGGAGAAAAATAGCTAATGTTCGTATCCATTTAGAGCGAACAATTAACGCCATTAAGAGCTGACACCACTCTAGTGGCAGAAAAAAAAGCCCAACTTTGACGATTTATTTTGGGAGTTTGAAAAAAGAAATAGGATTTCTTTTCAGAGGGTTTATTTAACACATATTGAAGTGTGGAAAATTTTTTTTTGATAACATTTTGATACAAAATGGCGGCGACAGATTCCATCTTAAAAATCGTCTTTTTTTAAAACACCTTCACGGTAGGGAGGTTTTCTCGTAAAGTATAAAACCTAGAAGAAAAACGCAAAAAATGTTATAATCTATGTACTATCGGCTATGGGACTACGTAGGGTTTTTTTTTTCACCAAATCAAATTTTGTAGAAATGGTGCACTTTTGAAAAAATGAATTTGAAAAATTTGCTACAGATTCTTTGATCCATTTTTTGGAATAGGCAAGAATCGAAGACAAGCCAAAACACGTCTAACGAAAACAGCTGTCAACAATTAAACCAAACATTCAAAATGGCCGATTTTTTCAGCACAAGTGAGGGACACGAGTGCCAACCTAACGTCACAAAAAAATCGAAGTGAGGGACACGATACCTTTTGAAGAGACCTCGTACGTTCTCCCAGTTTGAAAAAGACGATTTACAAGATGGCCTTTGTCGCCGCCATTTTGTATCAAAATAATAATACAAATTTTTTTTTTCATACTTCAATGTGTGTTAAATGAACCCTCTGAAAAGAAATCCTATTCCTTTTTCCATACTCCCAAAATAAATCATCAAACTCAAGCTTTTCTTTCCGCCGCTCGAGTGTTTTTATCCCTTAACGCGAATGGCCTTTCGATGAAATGACGCTTCGGAACAATGGCGTTACGAAAAAATGACAATTAGAAGAAATGGCGTTACGAAAAAATGACGCTTGGGCGAAATGACGAATCAGCCGATTGAAGATTCGAAAAAATAAAATTGCACGATCATTATGCCCACACTAATAACGTACGGACAACATTGATTTGTCTTGGCCATTTTTCGAGCACGTAATTACACGAGAGGCCTGTAACAAAAATGGCGGCTCTTTTACTGTTGGTGCATCATAATAGAGGATAGAAGGGTCCAAAATTTAGCGTAACGTCTCTCTCCATAGAACGTCGTCTATACGCACAGTGAACAAACAAACTCGGGAAGCAGGGTCCCAATGTCTCGAGGGGCATACACATCACACCTTTTGACATAGAGAGACCATTATGGTCGGCAGCGCTGCTGCTGCTACTCCTGCACGTGGTGCGTTTCTGTATCGATATATCAAACCCTTTGACGTGAATATTCGAGAGCGGATGAAACCGCCAAGGATAATGAATAATTGCTGTAAGTGCATCGAGCAAGATTCATAATAGATACGATAGGGAGAGATAAATTTTCGATGATTCACGATCGTTGAACGCCTACGCTTCCCTAAATCGCGAGGGAAGCACGAAGAACCCAGGATATATTGAACGTTCATTCGTTAACCGATATTCCGTTGGAATATTGTTGTTTAGCGACGATAATGTTTCAACGATGAAATACGATTACTTTGAATTCCATCGATTACCAAACACAATGCCTTTTTGGGTACGTGCGTTATCACGAACAGCAGCATATTCGAGATCACGATGAACTGTCGTTTCGGTTGTGGTCGTATAATCTCAGCGAAGTAGCCTGTTAGCGAGTGTGCTGGTCTTTTAGTAGCGCTTTGTTATTACGAGTACATTCGCTTCGAAAAAGGCTTCATCTTCTACGCGGGTTAATGGACACTACTAACAGTTTTTTTTTTATCAATTAAATCACGTAATTGGACGAAAGGTACTCAGAGAAGCGTCCTACATTTGTACCAAGCTGGACAGCTGGACCACTAGAGACATGGGAGTCATGTTTAATGGAGAAAAAAAACCATTAAAAAATTACATTGATGTCCGTCGGGAATTTAAACCCGTAAAACTTTGAATCTGTGGCCCGCTGGAACACTCCGCTCACCCGAAAGATCCGGTGTCATTAAGGGGGGAAATAGGGTTAGGACAGCGTTTTCTCAATGATTTTTATGAATTTTTTTTTAGTATAAAAAATTAATATAATTTATTGAAACTTTGGGAATATTTTATACATACATTTAAGTATATACTATAAAATATTTGCGACCCCATATTGCAGGTCACAATCAGACACAGCATTTTGCGTGCATTCTGGAGACCGCAATTTTCATCTGAAATCAAACGAAGTTGGAATTTATTTTTATTATATGTCTCTCTTCTATATGAACCTAAATGCTATCAAAAAAATATAAAATTGAATTTTTTACAGGGGTCAAAACAAAAAAGCATGATTTTTTGCCATTTTTTACAACTTTATTTGCAAAAAAAAATTATTTTAAATAATGATAATCCTCCGATTTTAGGTTCGTATAGAGCGCAATACTATGAAGAAAGTAACTGCCAATTTTCAAAACGATCGGTCGAAAACTATTCAAACTAGCGTGTACGCAAGTTCAAAAAAAGTCGTTTTCAGAAAAACGCGTTTGAAAAAATAGTACTAAGAAAAACAAGCAATATGGCGTCGCTAATATTTTATAGTGTATACTTAAATATATGTATAAAAAATTTTATAGTATATACTTAAGGTAGTAGTCTGGTAACTTGAGCCGATTTTCATGTCTTTTTTGGAGGGCGTTTTTTTGTAGGAAAATAAAAATGAATCGTTTTGGATATTTAGGATGTTTTTATTTACATATTAAGGATAAAAAAAAAAAAAATTTTGAAAAAATTCAATAGTTTATTATTATTATTATTATTGATCGAAGTTGGCACCTCGGGAAAAAAGTGCGTGGGTGGCCCCGGTGATTTTGACTCTTGATGTTATCTGAAATAAAAAATTCTTGATAATTCTTAATCTATAGACATGTCATTCTGGTCGGAACTACTGAAGTTAAATTTCATGGATAAATAACAGAATGGCGGACTTTTGAAAATAAAGTCCTTTTATTTTAGCAAAGAAGGGGTTGTAAAGTAAAAAGTTAGGGGTGACAAAATTTCTCGGTAGTTCCGACGAGAACTATAAGTGTGTAGAGTAGCCTGTTAAAATTTGAAAGCAATCGGTTCGCTAGAAAAAAAGTTAGAACCCGGACTGACCAGAAAAACACTGTTTTGAGAAAAACGCGTTTAAAATTCGAAAACTCATTATAACTCCGGAAGTATCTTGAATTTCGGTCTGAAATTTTCACAGTATATTCTCAAGACATTGTACTTTCAAATTAAGCAAAAAAAAATTTTTCGATTTTTTTAACCCAAGTTACCAGACTACTACCTTAAATATATGTATAAAATATTCTCAAAGTTTCAATAAATTATATTCAGTTTTTATACTGTAAAAAAATTCATGAAAATCATTGAGAAAACGCTGTCTTAACCCTATTTCCTCCCTTAGTGGCTTATAACAATAGAACAAATCGGAATTTTCATTAAAAACCAGACTACTACCTTTAATATATGTATAAAATATTCTCAAAGTTTCAATAAATTATATTCATTTTTTATACTATAAAAAAATTCATGAAAATCATTGAGAAAACGCTGTCCTAACCCTATTTCCTCCCTTAATGGCTTATAACAATAGAACGAATCGGAATTTTCATAAAAAATTATACTAACAATTTATGAAATAAAAAAAAATCGATTTTTTGAACCCTCTAACCCTATTTCCCCCCTTAAAGGATCAGGCCACTCTAGAGGCCGAAAGAATAGGCTTTTTCGGGGATTTTTTTTCAGAAAAACTACAAAATAAATCGAGATCATAAAATAAGGTGTTTATCATACGTATTAGTGACTGTATACAATAATTTTTTGGAAGGGATTAATTTCAAAATGGCGGCTGTGCAGCGTTTTTCCGATGACGTCTCCGTTTTTGTTGCCCGGAAACAGCTCGGACAATTTTCAACCGATTCACTTAAAATTTTGAACATATCTTTAAAAATGCATTGTCTGTGGAAGTGCGTAGGATTTTTTTTGATATATTGATTTTTGTCCAAATGGCGCACTTCTAAAGTGAAAAGTGAAAAATTTACTTGAAAAATCGTCAGAAAATTGTTAATAACAAATGAACTGTGCAATATAAAAAAAATCCTACACACTTCCATAGACAATGTATTTTTAAAGATATCTTCAAAATTTCAAGTGAATTGGGCGAAAATTGTCTGAGTTATGTTTGCGGCCAACAAAAACGGAAACGTCATCGCAAAAACGCTGCACAGCCGCCATTTTGGAATTAATCGCTCAAAAAAAAATATTGTATGCAGTCATTGATATGTTAAACAAACACCCTATTTTGTAATCTCGATTTAATTTGTAGTTTTTCTCAAAAAAAATCCTCAAAAAAGCCTATTTTTTCGGCCTCTAGAGTGGTCTAATCCGTTAGGGGATAGCGCCACTTTGACAATTTATTTTGGGAGTATGAAAAAAGGAATAGGATTTCTTTTCAGAGGGTTCATATATTGAAGTATGAAAAAAAAAGTTTTTATTATCATTTTGATACAAAATGGCGGCGACAGAGGCCATCATGAAAAACGTCTTTTTTTAAAACACCTTTACGGCGGGACGGTTTTCTCGTAAAGTATAAGACCGGGAACAAAAACCCAAAAAATTTTATAATCTATATACTATTGGCTATGTGACTACGTAAGGATTTTTTTTTTAATCAAATTTTGTAGAAACGGTGCACTTTTGAAGAAACGAATCGATTTTACGTCAAAAAAAGCAGTAAATTGTTTATAAAAAAAAAAGTTTACATCAAATAAAAAAAACGGCTACGTACTCCGTTAAAGAATGTAATTGTGAAGCAACTATCAAAATTTCAAATCGATTCATGCAACGGTGTTCGAGTAATACGTCCTCCCACTTTGAAAAAGACGATTTTCAAGATGGGCTCTGTCGCCGCCATTTTGCATCAAAATGATACTAAAAAATTTTTTTTTCATACTTCAATATGTGTTAAATAAATCCTGCGAAAAGAAATCCTCTTCCATTTTTTCATACTCCAAAAATACATCGTCAAAGTTAGGCCTTTTTTTCTGGCGCTAGATCGCTATTATCCCTTAAACGAGAAGGAAAAAAATTGTTCAATAACCATAAGCTTAAGCGTATTAATAATAATGACGAAAAAAATATATTGAACCCTCCACAGAAATAACATTATTATTGATATCCTACTTTTTCCCGATTTGCCGAACGAGCAAAGTATTGAAGCACAAAGGAAACAAAAAATCATTCTCTCAATGGTTTCGAATTGACGTCGTTGCACGCGGGAGAATAAAAGACGATCGAAATATTTGACAGAATGAAATTGAAACGAATCGCCGGATATACCCGTGGAGCTTAAAACGACATTTACCGCTCTTGTGACGCTTATGAAAATCAAAAAAATCAAAAAAAAAAGAAGAAAAAAGAATATCATTCAGCTTTTTTTGTTGTATACATGTCAGACCTTCTCGACCTTCCCGGCGTATTGTATATCACAGGAGAAACGACCGCGTGCGAGAGGCTCGAGTCTGCGTTGGAGAAAACGTCGATTCGATTATTCGCGGGCTGTTTAGTCTGCAGCTGGACTCTTCGAGATTTTCGATTTCACGCGCAAGCACAGTTCCCCTTCTCCTCCTTCTCGTTGCCCCCTCTCCACCTCCCGTTCCCCCACTCCATCGACGAAAACGCATTTAGCGTGATGTCGTTTTCGACGTGTGGTGGCGCGAAACGCGACGGGTATGGCGGTCAGAAATTGAAAAGCGTGCCAGTGCGGAACGCGGCGCTCGAATGCCCTTTCCGTTCGTCACTCATTTCTTCATAGGCTAACCCCATGCAATTTCGGCATCACCAAAGCAACTGCACGGACCATCCTAATATTATTTACCTTTATAAACGATGAATTTCGCTCTCGCGGATTTTCCCTCAATTTCACACCCGAGCATGAGGGTCTTAAGAGACCCGTTATAAATGTATACTCGTCATAACAGACAATAAAGTGTTTTTTTTTTTTTCCTTCCTTTCTTCAAAATTCGTTCCATCTGTCCTTTCGTCACCGGTGAATTTGACGGGCCATATATGAAGGTGAATTTTCTTCACTGGGTGCTCCGGCATATTTTCGGAAAAACTAACGAACAAAAAAAAATATCGTCGTCCAACAAACGCCTACAAACGATTTCGTATGTGGGTCGAGATGTCTCCGAATTCTCAGCACGTCCGTGCGAATCAAATCAACAGAACGAAACTATTAGGGGTTTCGAGAGGGAAGATGGATAAAAAAAAAGGAATGTGTGTGTGTGTTTGTGTGTGTGTGTGTATTCTATATTAGAGCGTGGTAAATTGCCGAACGAAAATCATCGAAGCATCGGGACTAAATGGGGTAATACTACGGAGGACTGGGTCGCAGCTGCATCCGGATAATTCCCATCAGACCTAAGCAATACAGGCCTGAGAAATATAGCGCTGTACGAGCGGTATTGCCTACTGCCACCGGTTCCCGCGAATATATATTCTGTCGAGTCTCTCTCGTTTCGCGGCTGGTTTATTCCCTGCGGAATCAGCGCGAAAAGCAAAGGGGGAAGAGCGATGAAACGCGAAACGTAAAAATGTCGGAAGTTCCGATGTTTCTATTGGGAATTAGTATTTAGCAACACTGACAATCACTCGGCCAAATTTCAAATCATCATTGTGTCAATGGGTCACGTTTTAATCACAATTATGGTAGTAGTCTGGTAACTTAAGCCGATTTTCATGTCTTTTTGGAGGGCGTTTTTTTGTCGGAAAATAAAAATGAATCGTTTTGAATATTTAGGATGTTTTTATTTACATATTGAAGATACAAAAATTTTTTTTTTTTTTAAATGTAATAGTTTATTATTATTATTATTATTGATCGAAGTTGGCACCTCGAAAAAAAAGCGCGTGGGTGGCGCCGGTGATTTTGGCTCTTGATGTTATCTGAAATATAAAATTCTTGATAATTCTTAATCTATAGACATGTCATTCTGGTCGGAACTACTGAAGTTAAATTTCATGGATAAATAACAAAATGGCGGACTTTGGAAAAAAGTTTTTTTCTAAAAGTTTTATTTAACAAAATAACAAAAAATAACAAAATGGCGGACTTTGGGGAAAAAAAACTTTTTTCCAAAGTCCGCCATTTTGTTATTTATCCATGAAATTTAACAAAACAACAAATAATAACAAAATGGCGGACTTTGGAAAAAAGTTTTTTTTTCCAAAGTCCTATAGATTAAGAATTATCAAGAATTTTTTATTTCAGATAACATAAAGAGCTAAAATCACCGGGGCCACCTACGCGCTTTTTTTTCGAGGTGCCAACTTCGATCAATAATAATAATAATAATAAACTATTAAATTTTTTCAAAAAAAATTTTGTTTGTATCTTTAATATGTAAATAAAAACATCCTAAATATCCAAAACGATTCATTTTTATTTTCCTACAAAAAAACGCCTTCCAAAAAGGAGATCAAAGTCGGCTTAAGTTACCGGACTACTACCTTAAACACTTACTGCTTCGTTACAGCAACAATATGATAAATAAAAATCGAGAGAACACTGACGATGTTCGGTCGGTGGGGCATGAGATTTTCCAGCTCGCGCGTAAAATTGAAAACCGTTTTTTTCGCGTCGTGACAATAACAATTTATTAATGAAAATTTATTACTGAAAACCGAGTAAGTTTGAAAATGTATTATAAAGGTTTTGTGGTGAAAAAAAAATTAAATTGTTCATGTCACATTTTTTATTAACTTTTGAACTATGAGAAAAAAAATTGTTTGATTTTTCTTTCAATATTAACATTATTTTCTCGAGTTTTTCTCGAAACTATGTTTTTAGACAGTGTCAACACGTTAACTCAGTCAATTTTTAATATTTTGTAACTATTTTCTTTTTCAAATCTTGATAATTAGTTTTTCCATAGTTTGACGAGAGTTGTTTTCAATTTTTGGTTGGACAATTTTTTATAAATTATCGAATACTAATTTTTTTATTTTAATAACATACTAAAGTTTGAAATACTGTAATTTCTTTATTTTTGAAATAAATAAATAAAAATTCCCTCCGTCGGATTATTACTACTACATTATTTTAATAGACTCTTTTTTATTTTTGCAAATTGAATAATTTTTGGTGAAGTTTGGATGTCGATAAGGAGGCGCCATGGTTTTCATCAGTAGTCCATTTATACCCGTAAAAAACAATGTTGATATTGAACAAAAAAAAAATACAAATTTCTTTCTTGTAGTTGAAGAGTTAATAAAAAATGTGAAATCAACAATTAGATTTTTTTTTCACCATATAAACTTTATAATAATTTTTCGAATTTACTCGGTTTTCAGCGCGCGCAGGGATATATGAGCCCTTAAGTGTTACATTATGTCATGGGATAGAATGATGTGATAGTTTATTATTCAATGTCATTTATTTAACCTTAGAGTTGCAGGAAATATTTTTTTGATTTTGAGGTTAAACATGGCCACGTCATAGGATTTGCCGTCCTATTTCGAACACACTTAAGGGGGAAAATAGGGGGGGAAATATTTTTTTTATTTCATAAATTGTTAGTAAAACTATTGAAAAATATGTTCCCAAAATTTTAAATGAAAATTCCGACTCGTTCTATTGTTATAAGCCATTAAATTGAGTAGCTCTCCTTCAGGCCCCTTCTTGGTACTATTTTTTCAAACGCGTTTTTCTGAAAACGACTTTTTTTGAACTTGCGTACACGCCAGTTTGAAAAGTTTTCAATCAATCGTTTTGAAAATTTGCAGTTACTTTCGTCATAGTATTGCGCTCTATATGAACCTAAAATCGGAATATTATCATTATTTAAAATAATTTTTTTTTTGCAAATAAAGTTGTAAAAAATGGCCAAAAATCATGCTTTTTTGTTTTGACCCCTGTAAAAAATTCAATTTTCTATTTTTTTGATAGCATTCAGGTTCGTCTAGAAGAGAGACATATAATAAAAATAAAATCCAAACTCGTTTGATTTCAGATGAAAATTGCGGCTTCCAGAATGTACGCAAAATGCTGAGTCTGATTGTGACCTGCAATATGGGGTCGCTAATATCCCCGGTGTTTTTCAAGAAAATTCTTCAAAAATTTTTTAGTATATACTTAAATATATGTATAAAATATTCTCAAAGTTTCAATAAATTATATTCATTTTTTATACTATAAAAAAATTCATGAAAATCATTGAGAAAACGCTGTCCTAACCCTATTTCCCCCCAACGAAAATGTTATCGTTTAAAAATAATGAGGTCGTCTGAAGCTATTTTTTCGAAAAGGACATTGGTTTAAGATTCATTGAACTTTTTTCAACAACGTGGTTCCTGACGCTAGAGTCTCGGTTTTAAGATGAAAGGAAAATAGAGCGAAAAAGTCGAGGTGTGATTGATTAAAATTCTTCGCGAATTCTTTTAATTTGATAACCTGTGCTACTTTTGAGTTATCGAAGCATTATAGAGGTTAAAGTAAGTTAGAGAGGTTAGGATTCCCCATGAATATAAAGTGACGCATTCTATAACCTCTGGGTCATTCAGTGTTTCATATTTCACTTTATATTTGTTAACATCCAAAAATGAGAACAATTTGACAAACCGAATAGTAATCACAATTAACAATAATAACATTCGACTAATATACTTATTTCGAAGTAAAGGACTTTTTTTAACTCGAAATTCTACGTCGTCTATGTGCTACGGCATTTCATCCGCGTAAAGAATTATTTTCCGGCAGCCATCTTGGTTGGTACAAATCTCAACCGCCAGGGTCGCACGCTAAACTAGTTTCCGAAATTTCTCCGTGTCACTGTGTCGTTCTACATATGAATATACATTTCGAGGAAAAGGAGACGAACCGTGTCGCGATCTTCGTCATTTTGCTCCTCCCCGTCTGCGTATTCATTCATACGAAAGTCCGCTTTTACTCGTTTCCGGCTCACGTCCGTAACACAAAGTCTTTCACAGCTCAGACGCGAATTCTGTTCAGAATGCGTGAAACCCACTAACAGACCGTTTTCTGCATTCGTGTGGACACATTTATAGACACACGCACGCGCATATACATATATCAGCACTGATGAACTATTAACCGTAGTAAAAAATCGCAAAATTGCAAATTGTAAAAACCTAACCTAACTTTGTCGATTATTCCTCTACTTCCTCTGTCATTACGATGAATTGTCCAATTTGAGTGCTGTCGATATAAAAGGTGGATGACAATGCAGAACGGATTGTGTTATTCAATTTTGAATTGAAAAATAAAAAATTAAAGATCCTATCTTCTTTTTGTATTTTCCATTAATCATTCCGCAAATATCTTTATCATTTTTTAATTCCCGCAACAGCTGCTACAACGTGCGATTTTTTCACTGGCGAAAAGTAAAACATCGTTCCCGTTTAAGATCGTCGTTGTCATTTTTGCGGACTGTTTAATTCGGGATCACGGTGTGTTATGCATTTCCTGAGTAATTCCTTTTCCTGCCACCAGGCCGCGCCTCCTCCCACTGCCAATGCCACTGAAAAGTGTTGCAAAATATTTGCGTGGAGCCTCGGGAGACGCGTAAATACGGACACCTGACGGGTAATTTGGTGGCCGAATGACGTTCCGCCCGTCACATTGCGACCACATCTGCGAGCGGAAGCCGTCCGTTTCTTTCACATCCCGATGGCCCTCGCAGACGCAACAACGACGCTTATATATATTTCTCTTGGTATCCTCTCCCTTCCCCATCTCTCTGTTTCTCTTATTTGAATAAGGGGAAGAAAAATATCGAAAAATTAAGCAAGTCTGCGGCTGGAAGTACGCCAATTTGCGAGAGAATTCTGGCTCTGTCGACAGACCATTGAACGATGAAAATATCGACTTATTTTAAGAAGGAATTGCGAGTAAAGTGACGATTCGATTGAAACCACAATTGGACATACGTTTTTATACGCGCAAAGCTTTGGAATAAAAATATTATTATTCAAAAATATTTCGAAAATAACCGGGATATATTCGTTTGTATTAAGGGGGAAATAGGGTTAGGACAGCGTTTTCTCAATGATTTTCATGAATTTTTTTATAGTACAAAAAATGAATATAATTTATTGAAACTTTAAGAATATTTTATACATATATTTAAGTATATACTATACAATTTTTATACATATATTTAAGTATATACTATAAAATATTAGCGACCCCATATTGCAGGTCACAATCAGAGTCAGCATTTTGCGTACATTCTGGAAGCCGCAATTTTCATCTGAAATCAAGCGAGGTTGGAATTTACTTTTATTATATGTCTCTCTTCTATATGAACCTAAATGCTATGAAAAAAATAGAAAATTGAATTTTTTACAGGGGTCAAAACAAAGAATCATGATTTTTTGCTATTTTTTACAACTTTATTTGCAAAAAAAAATTATTTTAAATAATGATAATATTCCAATTTTAGGTTCATATAGAGCGCGATACTATGAAGAAAGTAACTGCCAATTTTCAAAACGATCGGTTGAAAACTTTTCAAACTAGCGTGTACGCAAGTTAAAAAAAAGTCGTTGTCAGAAAAACGCGTTTGAAAAAATAGTACCAAGAAAAACAAGCAATATGGGGTCGCTAATATTTTATAGTATATACTTAAATATATGTATAACAATTTTATAGTATATACTTAAATATATGTACAAGATATTCTCAAAGTTTCAATAAATTATATTCATTTTTTATACTATAAAAAAATTCATGAAAATCATTGAGAAACCGCTGTCCTAACCCTATTTCCTCCCTTAATGGCTTATAACAATAGAACGAGTCGGAATTTTCATTTGAAATTTTGGGAACATATTTTTCAATAGTTTTACTAACAATTTATGAAATTAAAAAAAAATCGATTTTTTGAACCGTCTAACCCTATTTCCTCCCTTAAGGTCCGTCTTGTTGACGTTTGAACGCGGTCCAAAATGGTAGTTTAGTAATAAATATGCCCCAAAGATTATTATCCATATCAATGTAGTTTTCCCGTGAATCCCGGAAATTAAGGTAGTAGTCTGGTAACTTAAGCCGATTTTCATGTCTTTTTTGGAGGGCGATTTTTTGTAGGAAAATAAAAATGAATCGTTTTGGATATTTAGGATGTTTTTATTTACATATTAAAAATACAACCAAAAAATTTTTTGAAAAAATTAAATAGTTTATTATTATTATTATTGATCGAAGTTGACACCTCGAAAAAAAAAGCGCGTGGGTGGCCCCGGTGATTTTGGCTCTTGATGTTATCTGAAATAAAAAATTCTTGATAATTCTTAATCTATAGACATGTCATTCTGGTCGGAACTACTGAAGTTAAATTTCATGAATGAATAACAAAATGGCGGACTTTGGAAATTTTTTTTTTTTTCCATAGATTATTTTTGTCTATAGATTAAGAATTATGAAGAAGTTTTTATTTCAGATAACATCAAGAGCCAAAATCACCGGGGCCACCCACGCGCTTCTTTTCGAGGTGCCGACTTCGATCAATAATAATAATAATAATAAACTATTAAATTTGTTCAAAAAATTTTTTTTTTGTATCTTCAATATGTAAATAAAAACATCCTAAATATCCAAAACGATTCATTTTTATTTTCCTACAAAAAAACGCCCTCCAAAAAAGACATGAAAATCGGTTTAAGTTACGAAACTACTACCTTAATGGAGCAATAACAATTCGTAAAATAGCGCGTACCCAAATTGAGAATTTCGAAAAATGACGAAAATTTTCGTCGCGCATTCGTTGACAACATTTACATATTTTTTTACATCAACTATCTAGATTCTTCGGATCTTAAAACGCGGTTAGAATGTTCTCTGAAAAATTTGTAGTTTCTCCTCTGGCTGTTAGTCATGGTGCATATCATTTTGGAGAACCTGTAGTTTCAAAGAAAAAACCAACGAATCGATTGAAGATTGGACTTATTGGTGATCCCCTGCCGCAGTAAAAAAAAAACGTAGACCCGTTTCCGGTTCAACGATTTTCAGGCACTCGCCATTCACCAGTAGGAAAATATTCAACGCTGCACATTGCTATTTCAAACGTTAAAATATCATAAATAATAACGCGGGCTTGCATCAGCAAATTATCAACGCTCTCCTCTTGTCGTAACAGATATAAAGCGTGTTTAAAACTATTATAATTCTCGAAGCTTTATCGCTAATGTAATGAATTATTGCTAAACTATAGATATACGCGCCGGACTTTAAGCGCGTGCAGCTGCGCTCACGTAAACCACACGTAATGGCAGACGATAAATTGTTTGAGAGGATGAATGATTGACAGCTCGGTATCGTGATCCAGTTTTATAACGATATTCTTTTACTATTATATCGGCCGGCAGCACTGCAAGATTCTCCGTTCATCTATCTTTTTTAGATCAACCAGAATCGGTGTTCGCACTTCCCGCGCTGCTTTTGTAGGTTAGATTCATCCTGCGCGATGCGAAGTGCGCACACGAACGAATTCCGAGCACGACATTGGCTGCCGAGCACAACATAGGCAGCCAATCATAAGGACGAGTTATTCTGCTTCGAAAATAAATCGCATCGCGAAATATTTCGTGACACAAAGTTTTTCTTATAAAAATAATATTTTATTTTTATAATAAAATTGAAAAGATTAAAAATATGAAATTTTATGTTTAATACAAAATTTCGACGAACTTCAATGCCGTTGACTTTTCACGGATTATGCGCAGAGTCGAGCAACAATATCAATGTTCATTTGACATCTGGAAGCGTGCCACATGAACGCATTTTCTAATTCTTAATTCTTTTTTATGACAGAAGTTTGACATTTTTATTTGTCGTCTTGTAATACGATTGTGGACCATTTGTGGATCGAAAATTTGCACACTGGTGAAGCATCACGCTGATTCTTTTTTGTTCGAAAACTCAGAAATATTTCAAACCGCAACGAAAAATCGTAATAAAAATCTTTACGGTCTTTAGTTTTAGGATATTCCGAGGGCCGAATCGTCCCAGCAAAAAACTTTCCATTTTTATTAAAAATACCTTCCAGTTGTCATGAATATTCAATATTTTAAAAAATAAATAACATAAACGAGAAAAAATACTGTAAAATTTACAAATAAGTTGTATTCGATGCTTTTTGACAATGTGACACACGACTAAACAACTTTAAAAATGGGTTACAGAAAATTCACACTAAATTCAAATAACAATTAATTTTAATAAATTGTGTTCGCTATTTTGATGTTTGAACATCGTGAGATAACAAACGATAATATTTCATAGCCGGGTTGTCATAAATATTGAATATTATAAAAAATAAATAACATAAACGAGAAAAAATACTGTAAAATTTACAAATAAGTTCTATTCGATGCTCTTTGACAATATGAGACACCACTAAGCAGCTTTAAAAATGCGTTACAGAAAATTCACACTGAATTCAAGTTACAATTAATTTTAGTAAATTGTGTTCGCTATTTTGATGTTTGAACATCGTGAGATAACAAACGATAATATTTCTTAGGCGGGTTGTCATAAATATTGAATATTATAAAAAATAAATAACATAAACGAGAAAAAATACTGTAAAATTTACAAATAAGTTCTATTCGATGCTTTTTGACAATGTGAGACACAACTAAGCAGCTTTAAAAATGCGTTACAGAAAATTCACACTAAATTCAAATAACAATTAATTTTAGTAAATTGTGTTCGCTATTTTGATGTTTGAACATCGTGAGATAACAAACGATAATATTTCATAGCCGGGTTGTCATAAATATTGAATATTACAAAAAATAAATAACATAAACGAGAAAAAATACTGTAAATATTACAAATAAGATCTATTCGATGCTTTTTGACAATATGAGACACCACTAAGCAGTTTTAAAAATGCGTTACAGAAAATTCACACTGAATTCAAGTTACAATTAATTTTAGTAAATTGTGCTCGCTATTTTGATGTTTGAACATCGTGAGATAACAAACGATAATATTTCATAGGCGGGTTGTCATAAATATTGAATATTATAAGAAATAAATAACATAAACGAGAAAAAATACTGTAAAATTTACAAATAAGATCTATTCGATGCTTTTTGACAATGTGAGACACAACTAAGCAGCTTTAAAAATGCGTTACAGAAAATTCACACTAAATTCAAGTAACAATTAATTTTAGTAAATTGTGTTCGCTATTTTTAATTTTGAACATTGCGAGATAACGAACGATGATATTTCATAGCTAGGTCGTCATAGATATTCAATATATAAAAAAATTAATAACATAAACGAGAAAAAATATTGTAAAATTTGCAAATAAGTTCTATTCGATGCTTTTTGACAATGTGAGACACAACAAAGCAGCTTTGAAAATGCGTTACAGAAAATTCACACTAAATTCAAGTAACAATTAATTTTAGTAAATTGTGTTCGTTATTTTGAATTTTGAACATTGCAAGATAACAAACGATGATACTTCATAGCTGGGTTGTCATAAATATTCAATATTTTTTTAAAATAAATGTTAACGAGAAAAAATACTGTAAAATTTGCAAATAAGTTGTACTCGATACATTTTGACAATGTGACACACGACTAAACAGCTTTAAAAATGCGTTACAGAAAATTCACACTAAATTCAAGTAACAATTAATTTTAGTGAATTGTGTTCGCTATTTCGAATTTTGAACATCGTAAGATAACAAACGATGATAGTTCATAGCCGGGTTGTTATGAATATTCAATATTTTGTGAAATAAATAACATAAACGAAAAAAAATATTGTAAAATTTGCAAATGAGTTCTATTCGATGCTTTTTGACAATGTGACACACAACTAAACAACTTTAAAAATGCGTTACACAAAATTCATACTAAATTCAAGTAACAATCAATTTTAGTAAATTGTGTTCGCTATTTTGAATTTTGAACATTGTGAGATAACAAACGATGATATTTCATAGCCGGTTTGTCATAAATATTCAATATTTTTTAGAATAAATAACATAAACGAGAAAAAATACTGGAAAATTCGCATCAAATTCTATTCGATGCATTTTAACAATGTGACAGACACTTAGATAACTTAAAAAAAAGCGTTACTGAAAAATACACACTAAGTCCATGTAACAATGGCTCAACATCAGTAGAAATATATTTTTTTTATTAAATTGTGTTCCACATTTTGATTTTTGAACGTCGTGAGATAACAAACGATGATATTTCATAGCGCGGGTAAGCAGAAATGTGTTATAAATTAATTTGGGTATTTCCCAACGTCATCGCGTTATCAAAGTTTGATCGAATGCCCTCGTGATCCAATCCAGTACCGCAATAAGAATGTGACACCCGACATAAATGCCTACGTGTATATCGAAAATTACGTTTGTTCAGCCGCACACACGATGATGAATTCAGGACGAGTCAGCGAGAAGGAATTCGACGATAAAATTTTGATTTTCTTGCCGACGCGACGAAGATTATATTACCAGAGTGTATTTATAATATTTCCTGGTAGTAAGAGGTACACGGTTTCTCTCGATCCGTAACAAATCTCCACATAAATTCCTTCTTATTTGATCACGTGTTCTGGGGAGGGGTTGGGCATTACCACGTGCCGTTTTCTCTCTTCGATGAGATAAGAGGCCTTCAGCCCCCTCCCGAGAATCACCGCGCGATACCCCGCGCCGTAACTCATACGATCCCCGATACGTTATCGGTGTTTAATTAATACGCTCGCGCGAACGTATGCATGAACGCACATATACGATTTAACGCTCGGCCTCATAATAATCTCTCAGTGTATATATACAAGGGTGGTTCTTAATTTGGTGATGTCGGAAATTCTTTGGTATTGTTCCTCAAAAGTAATCGACATATCTAGAAAAAAAATTGGGCGCAAGCGGAACTTTGTCCAATAATTCTAACCCACCCCACCGAGCTGTCGAATTTTTATATGAAAAAATGCATGCATTCAAAATTTTTTTAAGAAAATTGTTTATCATTTCAAAACTATTTATGATAAAAGAATTTTATATAAAGTTTTTGTCGGAAATATAATGCTCTACAAAAAAGGTTTCTTGTGAAATTCTCGTGAATCTAATATTTATCACGTAATTAGGAAAAAACTGTCATCATTTATTCTAAAAGTCGATCATTATGGTCAAAACAGGAGTTTGACGTCGAATAGCTGCAATTTATTTTCGTATGTATATAAGATTATGAAGAAATACGTAGCGCACTCAACAATGAAATGTAAACGATATTCAAATTTTCAATTTTATCAATTTTATTGTGAATTATAATGAATGATGTCATATATTTTAAAAGTCAACTTACAATAATGAATTACATCGGTTGGAGCAAAGTTGCTTTGTTAATATCAGGATATTTTTTTTAAATATTCTTCAATTATTTGTACAATGAATTGTTTCTGATCTTCATCATAAGTGAGACGATCATTGTACTCTGTAATAAGTTTCACTCCTCTTTCTGCAACATCGTTAACCACTTTAATTCCTTCAACTATTTTTAAGCCTTGTAAATAATTTTCATTAAAAATCCACTCGCTCACATCGATATCAAAAAATGAGGAGTTGATTTCAAATCTTTCGAAAAAATCCATCGATTTGGACCTGATAAAGAAATCAATGTCTTTATCGATCAAAAAAGAAAAATATATCATGAATGATAATAAAATTGATAAAATTGAAAATTTAAATATCGTTCACATACTGTTATTGAGTGCACTACGTATCTCTTCATATTTCTAATTGCATATGAAGAATACATTGCAGTTTTTCGACGTCAAACTCCTGTTTTGGCCATAATGATGGACTTTTGGAATAAATGATGACAGTTTTTTTGCTAATAACGTGATAAATATTAGATTCACAAGAGTTTTACAAGATACCTTTTTTTGTAGAGCATTAAATTTCCTATAAAAACACAATATAAAATTTTTTTATCATGAATAGTTTTGAAATAATAAACAATTTTCTTAACAAAATTTTGAATGCATGCATTTTTTCATATGAAAATTCGACAGCTCGGTGGGGTGGGTTAGAATTATTGGACAAAGTTCCGCTTGCGCCCAATTTTTTTTCTGGATATGTTGATTACTTTCAAGGAACAATACCAAAGAATTTCCAACATCACCGAATTAAGAACCACCCTAGTGTATATATACTAAGGAGGCTCTTAATTTGGTGATGTTGGAAACTCTTTGGTATTGTTCCTCAAAAGTAATCAACATATCTAGAAAAAAATTGGGCGCTAGCGGAACTTTGTCCAATAATTCTAACCCACCCCACCGAGCTGTCGAATTTTTATATGAAAAAATGCATGCATTAAAAATTTTGTTAAGAAAATTGTTTATTATTTCAAAACTATTTATGATAAAAGAATTTTATATAAAGTTTTTGTCGGAAATATAATGCTCTACAAAAAAGGTATCTTGTGAAATTCTCGTGAATCTAATATTTATCACGTAATTAGGAAAAAACTGTCATCATTTATTCTAAAAGTCGATCATTATGGTCAAAACAGGAGTTTGACGTGGAATAGCTGCAATTTATTTTTCGTATGTATATAAGATTATGAAGAAATACGTAGCACACTCAACAATGAAATGTAAACGATATTCAAATTTTCAATTTTATCAATTTTATTGTGAATTATAATGAATGATGTCACATATTTTTACAAGTCAACTTACAATAATGAATTACATCGGTTGGAGCAAAGTTGCTTTGTTAATAACAGGATATTTTTTTTAATATTCTTCAATTATTTGTACAATGAATTGTTTTTTATCTTCATCATAAGTGAGACGATCATTGTACTCTGTAATAAGTTTCACTCCTCTTTCTGCAACATCGTTAACCACTTTAATTCCTTTAACTATTTTTAAGCCTTGTAAATAATTTTCATTGAAAATCCACTCGCTCACATCGATATCAAAAAATGAGGAGTTGATTTCAAATCTTTCGAAAAAAGCCATCGATTTGGAACTGATAAAGAAATGAATGTCCTTATCGATCAAAGAAGAAAAATTTATCATGAATGATAATAAAATTGATAAAATTGAAAATTTAAATATCGTTCACATACTGTTATTGAGTGCACTACGTATCTCTTCATATTTCTAATTGCATATGAAGAATACATGGCAGTTTTTCGACGTCAAACTCCTGTTTTGGCCATAACGATGGACTTTTGGAATAAATGATGTATTGTTTTTGTTTCATTATTATTTATGATATTCCATTACATTAATTATCGATTCGAGGAATTTGCAATGAGCGGGGAGATTCCTGTCGAACGAACAAGAAGCTTTTTCTCCAGCCATCGATAATGATGTTGGTGGAGGCTTGTCAATTTTTAATTGCACGTCAAATTGACACGATAACAAAATGCCATACAGATATGGATGAAAAATAGATTGTCGAGGGATACTGAATTTCTGGGAATTATCGTTTGGCGACACCTCTCGGTCAAATTTCAAACCACTCTCTCCCAGTCGGTACCCGATATGATTATTGTGCGAACGTTGCACGTTTCAATTGTAATTAAAAATGTACTGCTTCGTGATAGCAACAATATGGTAAATTAGAGTCGGGAGAATATTTTCAGTCGAAATCGTACGAGACTTTAAAGTATTGCTTTATACTTTTTAACGTTAGTGTGACCAAAGTCGAATGGCTTATCCGGGGTTTCGTATTTCGATTTCGGCGAATCAGCGAGGCAACTCGCGCACACACGCGTCCCAACGCCATTATTATTACTTGGCTATCGAGTCAGGTATACATATGTTGTTTGTGACGTTTCCGTTAGGTCCGTTAGTCATACGCGTGCGTCCTTACGTGCGGGAGAGTGGGAAAACAGTTGAATTGATTGTACGCGTGCGACACACGCGTCTGATCATCAAATGAAAGAACCAGCCACGCCAGTGTACGTACATTGAAGTCTCGGCTAAACTTAATTCATTTAGACTGACATCCCCGTCGATAGGATTAGGCACAGAAGCAGTGAGGGCAGTTTTTATTTTCCCAATGAATGGTAATATATTACCATTCATTGAGGTTTTTAATGAACTTTTTATCTTTGGAAAAAATGCCAAGACATTTTTGCCATGGATTTTACCATTCAATTTCTCATAGGAACAAGCAACGCCAATGTCATTGAGGTTTGAAATGGACTTTGCATCTTTGGTAAAAATTTCACCATTCAATTTCCCATAGGTACAAGCAATGGCAATTCTATTGGGGTTTATACCCACGTAGAAAAATTGTAACGGCCGAGCGTTGGGCCAATACTGGGCCGGTACTGGCTGCCAGTATTGGGCCAGTACAGATTCGGTACAGGAGTGTAATAGCCGGCCGTTATACTGGCACCAACGGTCGGGCCAGTACCGGTTATTTAATTGGCCCGAACGTTGGCCCGGACTTTGGCTCTGACTTTGGACCAGACTTTGGCCCAGACTTTGGCCCGGACTTTGGCCCAGATCTGGCAAACTTCGGGCTTACCACTGGCACCAACGGTCGTACCAATACTGGTTATTTCATTGGGCCGGATCTTGGCAGACGATTTTGCCGACGTTGCAAATTACATCTCAGCGAGAAATGGCAAATTAAATAGATATCGAATCGACGTCTTTTAGACACTTTTGGCGTCTAGTGGACGCCGATCCAATGTCTATTTAAATTCTATTTCTCTCTGGGATTAATTTATATTTATTCTTACCACGTTACCAGATGTTTCCCAAGCAGCACGCGTACGTTCGAAGGATGTACTTTGGACGTAAGGACGTTCTTCGGATGTTTTTAGGACGTCCTTTGGATGTCTGTGTTGTCTGTGTTGTTTATGCATAAATGTTTGATAATTAAATGCACTTGATATATACTAAATACTCGGAGTAGTTTTTATTAATAAGAGACTAAGTGGATATACAGGTCTAAAATACGTACTTAAATGTTTATAGAACAGTGTTTATAAAATATAGGCTATATGAAGCAAATATTACACTAAAAAATATTGTATTAATCGTGCAATTTTAAGTTCGGGGCAAATTATAATCCAACAATTTGGTTGTACGCAAAATGATGGATTTTTTTATCAGAATAACCTAATTTACAATTACATTACAGAACGCAACTGTCAAAGTGAAATACTCTCAGTATTGGAATTTTCTATAGCCCAGTACTAAGCCTGTATCGAAGCCAGAGCTTGGCCGTATTTTATAGCCTATTTTAGCCCAGATCTGGTTATTATACCGGCCCTTAGTGCGGCCAGATTGACAACCAGTACTGGCACAATACGATATTTTATACTGATCCAAAGTTTGGCCAGATTGTCAGCCAGTACTGAAACAATACTGGCTGCCAAAGTTTGGCCGCCAATATTGGCCAGTAGAATTATACTGGCAGTTTCTACGTGGGTAATGGACTTTTTCATCTATGAAAAAAATGCCAGGGCGTTTGTGCCACGAATTAAATGTTACCATTCAATTTCCTATAAGCACAAGCAATAGCAATGCCATTGGGGTTTTGAATGAACTTTGTGTCTTTGGGAAAAGTGTCAGGACATTTTTGCCAAAGATACAATTTTACGGTTCAATTTCACATAGGTAGCAATGACAATGTCATTGAGGTTTGGAATGGACTTTTTATCCATAGAAAAAATGCCAAGGCATTTTTGCCATGGATTTTACCATTCAATTTCCCATATTCACTAGTAATGGCAATGCCATTGGAATTTGGAATGGACTTTTTATCCGTAGAAAAAATGCCAAGGCATTCTTACCATGGATAAAATGTTACCATTTAATTCCCCATAGGAACAAGCAACGCCAATGCCATTGAGATTTGAATGGACTTTTCATCTTTGGAAAAAATGTCAAGGCATTTTTGCCATGGGAAAAATTTTACCATTCAATTTACCATAGGCACAAGCAATGGCAATTCTATTGGGGTTTATAATGGACTTTTTCATTTATGAAATAAATGCCAGGGCGTTTTTGCCACGGATAAAATGTTACCATTCAATTTCCTATAATCACAAGCGATAGCAATGCCATTGGGGTTTTTAATGAACTTTGTGTCTTTGGGAAAAGTGCTAGGACATTTTTGCCAAAGACCCAATTTTACGGTTCAATTTCACACAGGCAGCAATGACAATGTCATTGGGGTTTGGAATGGACTTTTCATGCATAGAAAAAATGCCAAGGCATTTTTGCCATGGATTTTACCATTCAATTTCCTATAGGCACTAGTAATGGCAATGCTATTGGAATTTGGAATGGACTTTTTATCCGTAGAAAAAATGCCAAGGCATTCTTACCATGGATAAAATGTTACCATTCAATTCCCCATAGGAACAAGCAACGCCAATGCCATTGGATGAAAAAAATGGATCTAGGAAAAAATGGCCGTGGAAAAAAATGACCGCGGAAAAAATGGCCGTGGAAAAAATGGCCGCGGAAAAAATGGCCGTGGAAAAAATGGCCGCGGAAAAAATGGCCGTGGAAAAAACGGCCGCGGAAAAAATGGCCGTGGAAAAAATGGCCGCGGAAAAAATGACCGGGAAAAAAGGACGAGGGAAAAATGGCCGCAGAAAAATGGCCGCAGAAAAAATGGCCGCAGAAAAGATGGCCGCAGAAAAATGGCCGCGGAAAAAATGGCCGATGGAAAAAATGGCCGATGGAAAAAAAAACGTCAATATTAAAATAACTGGGTAAAATAAACCAAACCAAACCAAACTAAACACACAGCCCACAAACACACACACACACAGCCCACACACACAGCCCACACGCACGCGCACACACCAGTTATTTTAACATTGACGTTTTTTATTCCATCGGCCATTTTTTCCATCGGCCATTTTTTCCGCGGCCATTTTTTCCGCGGCCATTTTTTCCACGGCCATTTTTTCCTGATACCGAAAAAAATACCAGGGCGTTTTTTCCACGAATAAAATGTTACCATTCAATTTCCTATAAGCACAAGCAATAACAATGCCATTGGGGTTTTTAATGAACTTTGTGTCTTTGGGAAAAGTGCCAGGACATTTTTGCCAAAGATCCAATTTTACGGTTCAATTTCACACAGGCAGCAATGACAATGTCATTGAGGTTTGGAATGGACTTTTTATCCGTAGAAAAAATGCCAAGGCATTCTTACCATGGATAAAATGTTACAATTCAATTCCCCATAGGAACGAGCAACGCCAATGCCACTGGGGTTTGGAATGGACTTTTTGTCTATGGCAAAAATGCCTCGGCATTTTTTCCATAGCAATTTTCCATAGGCACGAGCGATGGCAATGCCATTGGTGTTTAGAATGGACCTTTCATCTATGGAAAAAATGCCAAGGCATTCTTGCGATGGATAAAATTTTCCCATTCAATTTCCTACAAGCACAAGCAATAGCAATCCCATTGGAGTTTTGAATGAACTTTTTGTCTTTGGGAAAAGTACCAGGACATTTTTGCCAAATATAAAATTGTACCGTTCAATTTCCCATTTTTATCCATGGAAAAAATGCCAAGGGATTTTTGCCATGGATAAAGTATTACCATTCAAATTCTCACGGCACAAGCATCGGTAATGCCATTGGAGTTTTGAATGGAGTTTTTACCATTCGTTTCCCATAGACACAAGCAATGGGATTTTGAATGGATTTACTATCCATGGTCAAAAGGATAAGAAAGATTTCTCCATCTATTACCAACAAATAGATAAATATATCAAACGTAATGAATAAAGTAAACAAAACAAAACGACCGATAAAGAGCGAGGGCCCAGACATTTCCGAACATCGTCGTCCTCGGCGTCCTTGAACTGCGAAGAAGTTTGCGGGGATCGCATTGTGTTTTGTTTGTATCCGGGACACGGGTGATCGCTAGTCATTGCAGCCGGCTAGTATCCGTCGACACTGGTTACTCTTGGAATCCGAAAATCTTCGGTATTGCCCGTACATCACAGTGCCCGGGCTTTTACCTCTTCCCCTTTGGTGCACGCGGACTTGTCGTTCGCCAAATCCACAAACGGCTAAGCGCGATTGGAAGGGCATCGGCGGATTTGCATATTCCCATTTATCCTACTCCCGAAAAGGCGATACTCGCGTTACCAGGTATGGTAACATACACAGGTAAATAATCTACGTAGAATTTAAACGGTACTACTTGCCCGGTGAACCCTTTTCTCACAGTATCTGTACATTGCGTGGCGTCTGTGGCTTTTGCCTTCTTCGATGCAGACTCTTTGGCGTCGTTACAGAACCAAATACGTATAAGTCCCCACGAGGGCTTCGAGCACACTGCGCTCGCTCACTCTCACTTCGCAACTCTTCGTACGTTCGGTTACATTTGTATGTTCGCTTACCGCGCGCGCTTTCTGACAGCAGCAGGTGAAGCTTACAGCTGCTGTTGCTGCTGGACAGCTGGACCGATATCTCGCTTCTCGTCGAGGAATGGCGAGGCTGCCCATTTCGCGAGACATTCTCGCGGTTAACGTTTTCGAATTAACGATAACGTCAGCGTTTAAAACGTTACGAAAGATGCCAGGAAATTTTCGTGATCGTTTTTTTCGTCGTTGGAAATAAGAAGGTTCAAAAGCTACAATGGGCTCCAGACAGTTTTCATCAGGTCTCGCGACAAGGAAGTCGAAGTGACAGCGGTGATTTTAGAAATGTCTTTGTTTCAAAGCCCGAGCAGGAATGAGTGTACCGAGTAGCGCGATTCTCCAAAGATAAGTAGAGGCTGAATCGGCAAAGAAACGAAAAGTTGGACTTTTAGAGATTCTTTGCTCAAAGGGGGAAATAGGGTTAGACGGTTCAGAAAATCGATTTTTTTTTTATTTCATAAAGTGTTAGTAAAACTATTGACAAATATGTTGCCAAAATTTGAAATGAAAATTCCGACTCGTTCTATTGTTATAAGCCATTAGGGGGGGGGAAATAGGGTTAGGACAGCGTTTTCTCAATGGTTTTCATGAATTTTTTTATAGTATAAAAAACGAATATAATTTATTGAAACTTTGAGAATATTTTATACATATATTTAAGTATATACTATAAAATTTTTGAAGAATTTCCTTGAAAAACACCGAAGATATTAGCGACCCCATATTGCAGGTCACAATCAGACTCAGCATTTTGCTATTTTTTCAAACGCGTTTTTCTGAAAACGACTTTTTTTCAACTTGCGTACACGCTAATTTGAAAAGTTCTCAACCAATCGTTTTGAAAATTGGCCGTTACTTTCTTCATAGTATTGCGCTCTATATGAACCTAAAATCGGAATATTATCATTATTTAAAATGATTTTTTTTCCAAATAAAGTTGTAAAAAATGGCAAAAAATCATGCTTTATTGTTTTGACCCCTATAAAAAATTCTATTTTCTATTTTTTTCATAGTATTTAGGTTCATATAGTAGAGAGACATATAATAAATGTAAATTCCAACCTCGTTTGATTTCAGATGAAAATTGCGGCTTCTAGAATGTATACAAATTTTATAGTATATACTTGAATATATGATTTAACTATATACTATAAAATTTTCATACATATATTTAAGTATATACTATAAAATATTAGCGACCCCATATTGCTTGTTTTTCTTGGTACTATTTTTTCAAACACGTTTTTCTGAAAACGACTTTTTTTGACCTTGCGTACACGCTAGTTTGAAAAGTTTTCAACCAATCATTTTGAAAATTGGCAGTTACTTTCTTCATAGTATTGCGCTCTATATGAACCTAAAATCGGAATATTATCATTATATAAAATAATTTTTTTTTTGCAAATAAAGTTGTAAAAAATGGAAAAAACTCGTGTTTTTTGTTTTGACCCCTGTAAAAAATTAAATTTTCTATTTTTTTGATGGCATTTAGGTTCGTATAGAAGATAGACATATAATAAAAGTAAATTCCAACCTCGTTTGATTTCAGATGAAAAGTGCGACCTCCAGAATGTACGCAAAATGCTGAGTCTGATTGTGACTTGCAATATGGGGTCGCCAATATTTTCGGTGTTTTTCAGGAAAATTCTTCAAAAATTTTATAGTATATACTTAAATATATGTTTTAAATAATCTCAAAGTTTCAGTAAATTATATTCATTTTTTATGCTATAAAAAAATTCATGAAAATCATTAGGTGCAACGTGAACTTACGGCTAGTCTCCCATTCCATCTACAACTTTGTAACGGAGTGGAATTATCTTAAAAGTTTTGTTTGTAATTCTTAAAAGTATAAAGAATACAAATCTGTAAAAAAAAATCGAATTTTTCAAATTTCATGGGTATACGAGCCCTTAAATGGTAATTCCTAATATGCATGGGCCAATCAAGGCACAGGCATCCACCACAAAACATATTCGACGCTACGAGTCGTCGGTGCTCATTTCGAAACATACTTTGCTACCGAAGACCTTAAAGTGTACTGACTTCCTACCCAGATTTTCTCATTTCCCACAAAAAGAGTCAGCACGGGAGTAGGATCAAAGTTTGCTGTAATACCGGTGCGATAGCATCTCCTGGCTGTGTGTTGCTTCAGTGCCTCGTCCTGACCACATCCTTCCTCTCTTTCATACCGTGTCTTCGTGTTATCGTCCTACCTCGTGTCTCACATTGACAGATAAAAAAACTAAAGGGCTTAACTCACTACCACCTTCGCCAATGGAATTCTTCTTCAACATCAACGCTTCTCGTGCACTCGTTCATTCGCGCCTCGCTGATTCGACGGTGACGCAGACTATCGCGAAATGTTGATGACCATGCGTATGCGTGTACGCATGTACTAACCAGTGTACCATCGATCCTGGTCCGTCGAACCATCAGTTCTCGGATCGGCTTTCATACGGTTCTCACACCGTGGCTCTTTAAAGCCCACACTAGTCGTCCCTTGAGCTCACTGAGCGAGGGACTGATGGCCTTGCCTTCGAAATTTTTAAAGGGACTGACCGTAACACGCCGAAGCCCCAGGGGCAAAAGAGAGCGGAAGGAGGAAAAGATCTGATGCGAAGAAACGAGTCTCTCTTTTTGCTTCCCCGTGGAAGTGGTTTTGGGAAGACCCTTCGTACAGCTCACCAACCAGTCTCTGCTTTCCGCTGACGTTTTCCTTCGGTATTCGACAAGTCTGATCAACGTTTAGAATACTTTATCGTACGCCTACAGTTGCGTGCAAGCTCGCGTCGATTAAGGGAGAAATAAGGGTTAGGATAACGTTTTCTCAATGATTTTCATGAATTTTTTTATAGTATAAAAAATGAATATAATTTATTGAAACTTTGAGAATACTTTATACATATATTTAAGTATATACTATAAAATTTTTGAAGAATTTCCTTGAAAAACACCGAGGATATTAGCGACCCCATATTGCAGGTCACAATCAGACTCAGCATTTTGTGTACATTCTGGAAGCCGCAATTTTCATCTGAAATCCAACGAGGTTGGAATTTACTTTTATTATATGTCTCTCTTCTATATTAACCTAAATACTATTAAAAAAATAGAAAATTGAATTTTTTACAGGGGTCAAAACAAAAAAGCATGATTTTTTGCCTTTTTTTACAACTTTATTTGCAAAAAAAATATTATTTTAAATAATGATAATATTCCGATTTTAGGTTTATATAGAGCGCAATACTATGAAGAAAGTAACTGCCAATTTTCAAAACGATTGGTTGAAAACTTTTCAAACTAGCGTGTACGCAAGTTCAAAAAAAGTCGTTTTCAGAAAAGCGCGTTTGAAAAAATAGTACCAAGAAAAACAAGCAATATGGGGTCGCTAATATTTTATAGTATATACTTAAATATACGTATAAAAATTTTATAGTATATACTTAAATATATGTATAAAATATTCTCAAAGTTTCAATAAATTATATTCATTTTTTATACTATAAAAAAAATCATGAAAATTATTGAGCAAACGCTGTCGTAACCCTATTTCGCCCCTTAATAGCTTATAACAATAGAACGAGTCGGAATTTTCGATTTAAATTTTGGAAACATATTTTTCAAAAGTTTTACTAACAATTTATGAAATAAAAAAAATATCGATTTTTTGAACCGTCTAACCCTATTTTCTCCCTTAAGGGCTCACCAGGGCTATCACCAGGGCCTCAAGTTAAAAAAAAAACGTTTTTTTTACGGATTTTTATTCTTTATACTTTTAAGAATTGAAAGAAAACAAACTTTTAAGAAAATTCCACTCCGTTGCAAAATTATAGGAAAAATGTGATCTGACATCGTATTGGGACGGCTACCTGGTTGACTTTAAACGCGTTTTTCTAGAAATTAGGTTTTTAAACAGTGTCAGCACGATAACTCAGTCAATTTTTTATATTCTCAACTTTTTTTTTTTTTAAAAGCTTGATAATTATTTTCTCTCTAGTCTGACGAGAGGTTTTGTTAATTTTTTGATTGGACAATTTTTTATAAATTATTAAAAACTAATTTTTTTTTAAAACTGCATACTAAAGTTTGAAATACTGTAATTTCTGTATTTTTGAAAAATAAAAAAATTCCCTCCGTCAGACTATTACTACTAGATTATTTTACTAGATTCTTGTTTATTTTTGCAGATTGGATAATTTTTAGTGAAGTTATGATGTCGACAAGGAGACGCCATGGTTTTCGTCGCTAGTCCATTTATACCCGTAAAAAATAGGGTTAATTTTGTTTTCAATTAAAAATTTTTTTTTCCTTATAATTGCAAAGTTAATAGAAAATGTGGAATCAATAATTTAATTTTTTTTTTCACCATATAACCTTTATAATACTTTTTTTTAATTTATTCGGTTTTCAGCGTTTCAACAAAACGATTTTTTTACGGATTTTTATTCCTTATACGTTTAAGAATTAAAAGACAAAAACACTTTTAAGAAAATTCCAATACCGACTGGGCTCCGTTACAAAATTATAGCAAAAATGTGATCTGACGTCGAGTTGGGACGGCTACCTGGTTGTTTGTTTTTAAACAGTGTCAGCACTATAACTCAGTCAATTTTTTTATTTTTTAACTTTTTTTTTAAATTTGCTAATTATTTTCTCTCTAGTCCGACGAGAGGTTTTTTCAATTTTTTGGTTGGACAATTTTTTTCATAAATTATTAAACACTAAATTTTTTTTTAAATTGCATACTAAAGTTTGAAATACCGTAATTTCTGAATTTTTGAAAAATAAAAAAATTCCCTCCGTCAGACTATAACTACTAGATTATTTTACTAGATTCTTTGTTATTTTTACAGATTGGATAATTTTGGTGAAGTTATGATGTCGACAAGGAGACGCCATGGTTTTCATCGGTAGTTCATTTATACCCGTAGAAAATAATGTTACTATTGTTAAAAAAATTTTTTAAATTTTTTTTCTTATAGTTGAAAAGTTAAAAAAAAATGTGGAATTAACAATTTAATTTTTTTGTCACCATATAACCTTTATAATACTTTTTTAAATTTACTCGGGTTTCAGCGTTTCAACAAAACGATTTTTTTACGGATTTTTATTCCTTATACTTTTAAGAATTAAAAGAGAAAAACACTTTTAAGAAAATTCCACTCCGTTATAAAATTATAGCAAAAACGTGATCTGACATCGAGTTGGGACGGCTACCTGGTTAACTTTAAACGCGTTTTTCTAGGAATTAGGTTTTTAAACAGTGTCAGCACGATAACTCAGTCAATTTTTTATATTTCTCAACTTTTTTGTTTTTTTTAACTTGATAATTATTTTCTCTATAGTCTAACGAGTGGTTTTTTAATTTTTTGGTTGGACAATTTTTTATAAATTATTAAAAACTAATTTATTTTTTTAATTGCATACTAAAGTTTGAAATACCGTAATTTCTGTATTTTTTTTAAATGAAAAAATTCCCTCTGTCGGACTATTACTACTAGATTATTTTTCATTTTTGCCGATTGGATAATTTTTGGTGAAGTTATGATGTCGACAAGGGGACGCCATGGTTTTCAACGGTAGTCCATTTATAACCGTAAAAAATAATGTTACTATTGGTAAAAAAAAATTTTTGAATTTTTTTTCTTATAGTTGAAAGGCTAATAAAAAATGTGGAATCAACAATTTAATTTTTTTTTCACCATATAACCTTTATAATAATTCTTTAAATTTACTCGGTTTTCAGCGAGCGCAGCGGTATGCGAGCTCTTCAGAGACGACTGGAAGAATTGTGGAACAAAAACGATCTACGAGATGAAGTAACTTTAGTCTTGTTTGAAGATTATGAGAATGAAAGAAGTTTCTTTCCTCCTTATAGCTCTCGCATTATCGTGAATCGAAAAAAAAAATCGTCAATCGAATGTCTCTCAAGAATCATACACATATACAGTGCTCGGCATTTGAAGTGGAACGCGAATAACTTCGGCGATTTTCGCGAAAGTTTGACTAATTTGAAAACTGCACTTCGACGAAGCACTTCCCCACCATTTCCGGGGAACGATAACGCCAATTTCTTTTCGCGAGATCACGGGCCCTCGTGAATAACACGTCCAAGATAAAAATGAGCGCAGTCGGTACAACAGTTTTCGCACTAGCCCCAAAGAAGATTTCCACTTTAACCCGCTCCCCTGCCACCGGGGGGTTGCACATCCAATTGCTCCTGGACTAGTTTTCATCCCTGTTCGTAACCCTTCAATTGGATACCATATTCACCCTCTAGCGCATCTGCAACCCTTAAATCACAAAACCGACGAATCACCCGATTGTCGACCCTCCCAACATTTTCGTTGGGCGCGTGCGCAATTGTTGACCAATCTCAATGGGACCCGTTTCGTTCGAAAGATTATCAAATTTCCTTGAATGTACTTTTTTTAAATTTTCAAATTCGTCAAATTTTCGCGAAAATCGACAAAGACATCCGGCTATTCACTTCAAACGCCCAGCACTGTACACTAAACGATAACTCTAAGATGAAAATCTACATGTTTGATGATTGGAAAGGGTGTTTTCCTATAAATGAAAAATCGTACAGTACAGAAACTGTTAATGGTTGGTAGGCGTCACCATTAAGGATCAAGTTTATGTCAAAATCCGTTCGTGAGGACTCGATTCTTTGTTCAATCGCGAACGATTATTCGTTGGGCCTCGCCAATGTTTCCAAACGTCTTTCAAACCTCGATCGAATATATAACATCACGCACACGGATTTCACCGATGATTTCGTCATCCGTTCTCTATACACGCGTTGTTCACAAATTACCAGAATTCGTTTTTTTTTTTGTTTTCTCTCACGAAAATTATAATGTCCATTGAGTCCCATAATTATGGCTCTGTTATACGTCCCGCTGAAGTGGCATTTTTCTCTCGGTTTCCACATACTCTGACCGCGCGCGCTTGATTACTAAGTGGACGTGAGAATGGTCCGTTATTACTGTGTCCTCTGAACGTCGTCCGGAATGAGGATTCAAGACATTGACCAATAAACGTCTGAGACCTTTGTGAACTACACGATTTAGATGATCCCGAGAGATTTTGTCGTTTCACAAACTTTAGTAGATATGACGAAAAAGTCCCGGTCAGTGGCGTCGAAGCAACCCGATCATGAAATGACCATCCAAGAGTTGGAACCGCGAGATGAAACGACACGGAAAGTGATAATGTCCAAACATATAATAAGGATCAGGAGGGCAATCTTATTTCCTATAGAAATTTACCGATTTCAGCATGATTTTGATAATCAATTTTATCCTACTTTTTGATTATTTATTGCGTCCGATGGTTTGGTGTTTTGTAATGTTATCCTGCAACAATGAAAATGTTTTATCTTTCTAGCAGTCTGTTTATTTACGATTTTGTAAATAAACAGATAGCAAAATGACCGTATAAGTGTAGATTCAAGAACGGTATGCACTGGCTGCTGCGCTTTAGTTAAAGGGGGAAATAGGGTTAGTCGGTTCGAAAAATCGATTTTTTTAAATTTCATAAATTGTTAGTAAAACTATTGAAAAAATTTGAAAACCTATTATCTGAAATTTGAAAAACTATTGAAAATTTTAAATGATAATTCCGACTCGTCCTATTGTTATAAGCCATCAAGGGGGGAAATAGGGTTAGGACAGCGTTTTCTCAATGATTTTCATGAATTTTTTCATAGTATAAAAAATTAACATAATTTATTGAAACTTTGAGAATATCTTATACATATATTTAAGTATATACTATAAAATTTTTATACATATACTTAAGTATATACTATAGAATAATAGCGACCCCATATTGCTTGTTTTTCTTGGTACTATTTTTTTCAAACGCGTTTTTCTGAAAACGACTTTTTTTGAACTTGCGTACACGCTAGTTTGAAAAGTTTTCAACCAATCGTTTTGAAAATTGGCAGTTACTTTCTTCATAGTATTGCCCTCTATATGAACCTAAAATTGGAATATTATCATTATTTAAAATAATTTTTTTTTGCATATAAAGTTGTAAAAAATGGCAAAAAATCATGCTTTTTCGTTTTGACCCCTGTAAAAAATTCAATTTTCTGTTTTTTTGATAGCATTTAGGTTCATATAGAAGAGAAACATATGATAAAAGTAAATTCCAACCTCGTTTGATTTCAGATGAAAATTGCGGCTTCCAGAATGTACACAAAATGCTGAGTCTGATTGTGACCTGCAATATGGGGTCGCTAATATTTTATATATTGCTTATTGGGGTTAGACGGTTCAAAAAATCGATTTTTTTTATATCACAAATTGTTAGTAAAACTATTGAAAAATATGTTCCTAAAATTTTAAATGAAAATTCCGACTCGTTCTATTGTTATAAGCCATCAAGGGGGGAAATAGGGTTAGGACAGCGTTTTCTCAATGATTTTCATGAATTTTTTTATAGTATAAAAAATTAACATAATTTATTGAAACTTTGAGAATATCTTATACATATATTTAAGTATATACTATAAAATTTTTATACATATACTTAAGTATATACTATAGAATATTAGCGACCCCATATTGCTTGTTTTTCTTGGTACTATTTTTTCAAACGCGTTTTTCTGAGAACGACTTTTTTTGAAATTGCGTACACGCTAGTTTGAAAAGTTTTCAACCAATCGTTTTGAAAATTGGCAGTTACTTTCTTCATAGTATTGCCCTCTATATGAACCTAAAATTGGAATATTATCATTATTTAAAATAATTTTTTTTTGCATATAAAGTTGTAAAAAATGGCAAAAAATCATCCTTTTTCGTTTTGACCCCTGTAAAAATTTTAATTTTCTATTTTTTTGATAGCATTTAGGTTCATATAGAAGAGAGACATATGATAAAAGTAAATTCCAACCTCGTTTGATTTCAGATGAAAATTGCGGCTTCCAGAATGTACACAAAATGCTGAGTCTGATTGTGACCTGCAATATGGGGTCGCTAATATTTTATATATTGCTTATTGGGGTTAGACGGTTCAAAAAATCGATTTTTTTAATATCATAAACTGTTAGTAAAACTATTGAAAAATATGTTCCCAAAATTTTAAATGAAAATTCCAAATCGCTCTATTGTTATAAGCCATTAAGGGGGGAAATAGGGTTAGGACAGCGTTTTCTCAATGATTTTCATGAATTTTTTTATAGTATAAAAAATTAACATAATTTATTGAAACTTCGAGAATATCTTATACATATATTTAAGTATATACTATAAAATTTTTATACATATACTTAAGTATATACTATAAAATAATAGCGACCCCATATTGCTTGTTTTTCTTGGTACTATTTTTTCAAACGCGTTTTTCTGAAAACGACTTTTTTTGAACTTGCGTACACGCTAGTTTGAGAAGTTTTCAACCAATCGTTTTGAAAATTGGCAGTTACTTTCTTCATAGTATTGCCCTCTATATGAACCTAAAATTGGAATATTATCATTATTTGAAATAATTTTTTTTTTGCATATAAAGTTGTAAAAAATGGCAAAAAATCATGGTTTTTTGTTTTGACCCCTGTAAAAAATTCAATTTTATATTTTTTTGGTAGCATTTAGGTTCATATAGAAGAGAGACATATGATGAAAGTAAATTCCAACCTCGTTTGATTTCAGATGACAATTGCGGCTTCCAGAATGTACGCAAAATGCTGAGTCTGATTGTGACCTGCAATATGGGGTCGCTAATATCGTCGGGGTTTTTCAAGGAAATTCTTCAAAAATTTTATAGTATATACTTAAATATATGTATAAAATATTCTCAAAGTTTCAATAAATTATATTAATTTTTTATACTATAAAAAAATTCATGAAAATCATTAAGAAAACGTTGTCCTAACCCAATTTCCCCCCTTAAAGTCCACAATACAGATTGTCTTGTCACGATTTATTGGGGGAGGCAACGAGATAGGCAGGAATACCGCACGACCATAGTGAGCGATCGATCGCTCTCTTGACCGTAACATGGCAAGTCGATCGATGAGCATAGCTTTTCCGAATGGCGTGTGTGTGCCTGTGATCGGGTATAGGGCGACAAAGACAGTTTCGCTCGCGGTTGAGATATCATGGACTGTGAAGCGAAGGAATGAGTTGGAAAGAAGAAAAAGAAAAACGGTGAGTGAACGGGATAAACGATAGAAACATTTTGAGATGCGTGAGTACGGTTTTATTTTTGTTTAAGGCGGCCGTACCGTTTAACACCTGTATTTGTTCGGTTTTTTTTTGTTATTTTTTTCCGACGATCCATGAAAATACACCATCTTGAAATTTTTACAATATATTTATTAACATTTGTACGGTCACTCAGAATTTTTTGAAACCAAAATATAGATTGGTATCGATTTTACAGCGCTCGAAAGACACACGTGTAAAAAATCAGTTGGTTGACGGTTGACATCATTCCGGCTGCTCTGTTAATCTGAAATCAAAAAAGGTAAATGACATTTTAATCTGTAGATCTTTGGCTATAGCCAGAACTAGGACTTCAACGGGTCTTCCCGTTTAAGTTGAAAAAAATGACAAAAATCGGAACTAAATTTTCAAAACCCCGCCATAAATTTAATTTTTCATATTTTCATTCAATTCTAGTTCACGCTATAGCCACAGGCTTACAGATTAAAACTTTATTTTATTTTTTGATTTCAGATGAGCAGAACAGACGGAATCATGTCCGCCGTCAACCCACTTATTTTTCACATGTGTATCTTTCGAACGCTGTAAAGTCGATACCAATCTATATTTTGGCTTCAAAAAATTCTGAGTGAGTGTACAAATGTTAATAAATATATTGTAAAAATTTCAAGATCATGGGTTTTCATGATTCGATAGAAAAAAATCACAAAATAAGCGAAAGAGTACAGCAGTCACACGGTCGCCTTAAAACAGCAGTGTTTCAAGACTATCCAGACACAATTTTTTACGGTTCGTGTATGATCAGAACGGGAATGTAAAGTGCAAAATCTTTACGAATTTCTTCTGCCATGAAGAAGACAAAGTTTGACAGTCTTCGTAACAACATGCAAATTTTCACGAGCATTTAGCGCACTTGCCCGAAATTCGTGAAGTTTTCGTGACCCACGTTAGAGCAAAGTTCGTCTTAATACTATCTTCGTTACAACGAGGGCCTCGTCCTTCCTCCACAGTCTCGCGCACATCGTGATAATTAACAAATTTCATTATACCGTAGTAATTCGAAACAGGGAATAATCCTACTTATTGTACAAGAGGGTGCGTTACCCGAGGCGAGTAAAGTTTATTGAAACTTGGGTTTCTCATCGGGTCCCGAGAGCACAAGATTCGAGCGAGCCTCCTTCAGGGTAAACCTGTACAAGTCATGGTTATCACCTGCCGGAATTCTAAGTGTTGCTCTTTGCCTCCAAAGTGGTTTTGATCGTTGTCCAAGAACGAAGACTCTGTGCGTCCACGATAAGCGATGCAAATTTCTTATCTCTTATCCATTATTTCCGTTCGTTCTTTCGTGAAAATTAATAACGGCAAACTGGTACCGGAAGTTCTTATGACCGAGACTGCCTAAGCCCAGCCCCTATACTGCAAACAGCCACTCACGCGCTTACCGCCAGGATCGTATCATACAATCGGGGCGCCCTTTCAATCTTTAAGATTATGCACGTCGATATTTTTTTACATAAGTACACTACGTTAAGCTAACGTGCAAGTAACCTAATCTAAAAAGGGACCCAATGACTTTTAAGAGTCACGACTACGGTTCTGGCTGTCGTGAAGTAGTTCCCTTAGCAAAATGTTTCATTAAGAGGGGAAATAGGGTTGGGACACCTTTTTTTCAATGATTTTCATGAATTTTTTTATAGTATAAAAAATGAATATAGGTTATTGAAACTTTGAGAATATTTTATACATATGTTTAAGTATATACTATAAAATTTTTGAAGAATTTTCTTGAAAAACACCGGGGATATTAACGACCCCATATTGCAGGTCACAATCAGACTCAGCATTTTGCGTACATTCTGGAAGCCGTAATTTTCGTCCGAAATCAAACGAGGTTGGAATTTACTTTTATTATATGTCTCTCTTGTATATGAACCTAAACGCTATTAAAAAAATAGAATATTGCATTTTTTACAGGGGCCAAAACAAAAAAGCATGAATTTTTGCCATTTTTTACAACTTTATTTGCAAAAAAAAAATTATTTTGAATAATGATAATATTCCGATTTTAGGTTCATATAGAGCGCAATACTATGAAGAAAGTAACTGCCAATTTACAAAACGATTGGTTGAAAACTTTTTGAACTAGCGTGTACGCAAGTTAAAAAAAAGTCGTATTCAGAAAAACGCGTTTGAAAAAATAGCACCAAGAAAAACAAGCAATATGGGGTCGCTAATATTTTATAGTATATACTTAAATATATGTACAAAAATTTTATGGTATATACTTAAATATATGTATGAAATATTCTCAGAGTTTCAATAAATTATATTCATTTTTTATACTATAAAAAAGTTCATGAAAATCATTGAGAAAACGCTGTCCTAACCCTATTTCTCCACTTAATGGCTTATAACAATAGAACGAGTCGGAATTTTCATTTAAAATTTCTGGAACATATTTTTCAATAGTTTTACTAACAATTTATGAAATTAAAAAAAAATCGATTTTTTGAACCGTCTAACCCCAATAAGCAATATATAAAATATTAGCGACCCCATATTGCAGGTCACAATCAGACTCAGCATTTTGCGTACATTCTGGAAGCCGCAATTTTCATCTGAATTCAAACGAGGTTGGAATTTACTTTTATTATATGTCTCTCTTCTATATGAACCTAAATGCTATCAAAAAAAATATAAAATTGAATTTTTTACAGGGGTCAAAACAAAAAAGCACGATTTTTTGCCATTTTTTACAACTTTTGTGCAAAAAAAAAATTATTTTAAATAATGATAATATTCCGATTTTAGGTTCATATAGAGCGCAATACTATGAAGAAAGTAACTGCCAATTTACAAAACGATTGATTGAAAACTTTTTGAACTAGCGTGTACGCAAGTTAAAAAAAAGTCGTATTCAGAAAAACGCGTTTGAAAAAATAGTACCAAGAAAAACAAGCAATATCGGGTCGCTAATATTTTATAGTATATACTTAAAAATATGTATAAAAATTTTATAGTATATACTTAAATATATGTATAAGATATTCTCAAAGTTTCAATAAATTATATTCATTTTTTATACTATAAAAAAATTCATGAAAATCATTGAGAAAACGCTGTCCTAACCCTATTTCCCCACTTAATGGCTTATAACAATAGAATGAGTCGGAATTTTCATTTAAAATTTTGTGAACATATTTTTCAATAGTTTTACTAACAATTTATGAAATAAAAAAAAAATCGATTTTTTGAACCGTCTAACCCCAATAAGCAATATATAAAATATTAGCGACCCCATATTGCAGGTCACAATCAGACTCAGCATTTTGCGTACATTCTGGAAGCCGCAATTTTCATCTGAATTCAAACGAGGTTGGAATTTACTTTTATTATATGTCTCTCTTCTATATGAACCTAAATGCTATAAAAAAAAATAGAAAATTGAATTTTTTACAGGGGTCAAAACAAAAAAGTACGATTTTTCGCCATTTTTTACAACTTTTGTGCAAAAAAAAAAATTATTTTAAATAATGATAATATTTCGATTTTAGGCTCATATAGAGCGCAATACTATGAAGAAAGTAACTACCAATTTTTAGAACGATTGGTTGAAAACTTTTTCAACTAGCGTGTACGCAAGTTCAAAAAAAGTCGTTTTCAGAAAAACGCGTTTGAAAAAATAGTGACCGCTCGGTTATACACGTGGCGCGCTCGGGGCCTGAAGGAGAGCTACTCACTTTAATGGCTTATAACAATAGAACGAGTCGGAATTTTCATTTGAAATTTTGGGAACATATTTTTCAATAGTTTTACTAACAATTTACGAAATAAAAAAAAAATCGATTTTTTGAACCGTCTAACCCTATTTCCACCCTTAAGCACTCGATGGCAGTCAGGGGTGGAAAGGGCCCGTTACACTTTTAATGCAAATTTTATGGGAACGTCAAGGGAAAACTTTTAATGGCGGCAAGAAGCACGAAGCAATGGGAGGTAGCTTCACTTTTCTCGCATGTCATCGCTCGTTAAGGGAGGAAATAGGGTTAGACGGTTCAAAAAATCGATTTTTTTTTATTTCATAAATTGTTAGTAAAACTATTGAAAAATGTGTTCCCAAAATTACGAGTGTAACCGAGCGTACTATTTTTTCAAACGCGTTTTTCTGAAAACGACTTTTTTTGAACTTGCGTACACGCTAGTTTGAAAAGTTTTCAGCCAATCGTTTTGAAAATTGGCAGTTACTTTCTTCATAGTATTACGCTCTATACGAACCTAGAATCGGAATATTATCATTATTTATAATATTTTTTTTTTGCAAATAAATTTGTAAAAAATGGCAAAAAATCATGCTGTTTTGTTTTGACCCCTGTAAAAAATTTAATTTTATATTTTTTTGATAGCATTTAGGTTCACATAGAAGAGAGACATATAATAAAAGTAAATTCCAACCTCGGTTGATTTCAGATGAAAATTGCGGCTTCCAGAATGTACGCAAAATGCTGAGTCTGATTGTGACCTGCAATATGGAGTCGCTAATATTTTCGGTATTTTTCAAGGAAATTCGTCAAAAATTTTATGGTATATACTTAAATATACGTATAAAATATTCTCAAAGTTCAATAAATTATAATCATTTTTTATACTATAAATAAATTCATGAAAATCATTGAGAAAACGCTTTCCTAACTCTATTTCCCCCCTTAACGAAATCCCAGTGGTTGTGATTAGCCGCTCTCTCGCCCGCAGCATACCATATAGAATGCCACTCATTATCTCGAAAATTTAGATGTTAGATTAATCCGAACAATATTTCCAGTTACTTCCAGGCGAGTATACACCGGATACAGATCTATATACCCGTGCTCTATGACCATTTGATGATGTACAATTTTTTGGGCCTTTTAGTGCTCGTTTCTTTTTTTTTAAGCGGGTAGCACGAAAGTAATTATCATCAGTTTGTGGGAGTTGTGGAAGTTTACAAGGTTATATCCAAAATTCACTGGACTATAGAGCACGCCTTTGAAATTTAAGTTAATTTCAAAGGCGTTTAAAAAAAATAGGCACGCCTTTGAAATTAACTTTAATTTCAAAGGCGTGCCTATTTTTTTTATAACAATATTTTTCCAAATCCCTGTGTACTTCTCTTCAAAATATCATATTATTAACGAAAACACTCGGTATTTTTTTTCAGATCGACGTTGAAGAGAGTTCTGCTGCGTGCCGCGGAAATGACAGCACCTGACGCGAGAGCTTCCCCAGCGCCACCATGCGGCGTGAAAAATGTGAAAAAAATGTTTTTTGATACATTAATAAACAAGGAACAAAACCCAAAAAATTTTTCGAATATCTCTTTTTTTCCCACAAAAAAAATTCATGAAAAATGTGAAAAAAAACAGGGGGTCACAGTGGTGTTCTCCGTTAAACGGTCCGTAGAAGCCCTCAAAAACCCTTGATTTTCACCAAAATCGGATTTTTTATTTCAATAACAAATGAAAAAAATAAAATAAACAAAACTTCATTATGTTCATTGATGTTTTATGAACAACTTCCAGAAGAAAAACATAAATAATCTCAATAATTATATCACCAAATTTTAATTAAAAAATTCATTACCCTCATCGTGGACTAAAGTTCATAAAGAATTGAAATCATTAGCGTAGACTAATATTTGAGTTTAAAAATCTGAAAAAAAACATAACGTCTTTTTTAATGGTCAACTATTATTTGAAAATATGTGAACGCGAAAATTTAAAAAATTTTATAAAATCGGCCACCCTAGTGTACAATTAAAAATAAAAATTAGGCTTTAACGAGGAAATTGGAGGAGGTAGAAAGCGTAGAGAAGTTGCCGATTAACACAATCCAAAGCATATTCGATTTCGGTCAAATGACAAGACGGACGATTGAAGTTTCACCAAAATGGCGTAGCCCCGGAGAGAGTGGTATGAAATTTGGCCGAGAGAGGTCAGAACGCTAAATGGTAATGGCCCCAATAGGATTGGTAATATTTTCATTGGAAAGTTAGAAATATTTTACACAAGCATTTTTCGTCCATTGTATTTGATATTTTTACTAACGGTAAGAAAAAAAGGTTTTTAATGACAATTTTGAAAGATGCTAAGAAGGCATTAAGATATATCAAAATGGATGACTATGAAAATGTAAAAAAAAAAAAATTAAATACGTCCCCTTAATATCCGTGAAGGTATTCCGAAGTTAAGAGCAAAGCATAGACCATAAAGTCTAAGCTCACGCTGATATTCCGAAGAATGAGTAATGTAATCAAAGGCTCAATATCGAAAGGGCGTATCGATCGTCTACGAGCGTAAATCCGAGGCCAGTCTGTCACTGGGCGAACAAAATACTCTTTTTAATACTTGTGGATACGCGCGGAGGTTACACGTGCCGTGTTGTTCGAAAGATTTTTATCTTTCGATCGAACGGAAGCACGGACATGACCTTCGACCCCTTGCCAACGAGATCGCATCTACACTTGGAAGCGATCTGACGATCGAATTCCTCCGAGCGTAGCAGTGATTCCGAGACACATACCACCGGGATATATACATGTATATATGGAAATGTGTACGGGGCACAATTCTCATGAAGTAGTACAGTACTCTTGTGATCGGGTCTGATCTCGCGGCGACGACCTATCTTACTCGGAAGCTATCGGCTTCACGGAGTTTCTTCATTCTTTTCGTTCCATCGATTAATCGCCGTGTCTGCTTGCATCTCATTATGCACAGTGCGGATTCAGCGGAATATCAGTGTGATCAATACGCATGTCGAACGGGAAAGCGACCCCACGTCGATTCCGCATGTACCACAACCATCCTGTTCATATTGTTTCCTTTTTTTCTTCATCCTCTCAATCGTTCGACGGACGTCGCGGCAAGTACGGGAAAAAATCATTTCGCGCTGGTCCATTTTGCCCCACCGTCAGGGTCCGAGGGGTGTCCAAACGCTCCAGTATCTATGCTCGCCTTTTCGTGGCTGCCTGCGCGAGGCCTTAGATGGATCAGTGACCAGCATGGTGTTGTACCAGAGGCCCGAGGCTTGGCATCCCTTCGCGCGGATCTAATAAAATTGGGGAAAGAAATATAGAAGGCTCAATGCTTTTCCACTGACGGCCCGTGTACCTTCTTCTCTGTACCGGTACATCTCGTACACCGGCTTAGTAGCCTGCCAACCCCGCCCCGAAAAGTAACGCTCTCGCCTTGCAATTGAGATTTAAGTCTCCGTTCATACGGCAGCACCTGCTGTGAAACTCTCGCAACGAACGATTAGCCGTTACGGACTCTCGTTATGGCCCCGTTAACAGCAACCAGGATTTATATTCTTCCCTCTTCGTCTCTGTCCTATTTCTTCTCCCTTCGCTTTTTTTTTTGTTTCTTCATTATATATATTAAAGGCCGGGTAATATGCACGTGCGGGATCGATAGCCTAAGAGATTATTCGCGCCATATTTCAATTAGTCACGAATCGTTTGCGAGGAAAAACTGGGGTTCGTTCGAATGTAATTTTCGACAGAAATTCAGACTTATGTGGACCTTCTTATCCGTGACAGAAGTTTTTCAATTGAGACGTTGGTCTCGAGATCTTAACGCGAAAACAGTGTTTTTTTTCATAATAGAATAAGGATTTACATACGGTTAACGTAATTGTTATCTAGAATAAGTTTCTTCGTTGAAATTCTCGTTAAGAGCTTAAGCCACGTTGGAGCAAGAAAAAATAGGCATATTTTGGGAATTTTTTTGAGTGCAAAAACAAAGTACATCGAAATTCCGTGCAAAGTTCTTTGTTACACTACTAATGAACTATACAAAATAATTTTTTCGTAGTGATTCCCAACAAAATGGCGGCCAAACAGCATTTCTCCGTTGACACCTTTTTTTCAGAGTGGTCCACGGGCGGAAACGTAAATCATGCAATTTTCGACGGGCAACAAAAAACCAAATTTTTTGGATTACACATAATAACAGCTACAAAAGTACGTAGGATTTTTTTCGATACATTGATTATTGCCAAAATGGCGCATTTTTTTCAAAAAGGTTGAAAATTTTCGGAAAAAATCGTTAGATAATTGTTTATAACAAAAGAACTATGCAACATAACACAAAAATCCTATGTACTTTTGTAGAGAATCTAAGTTCGAATGTACAGTCAATTTTTCAAGTCAATCGGTGAAGATTTGTTCGAGTTATGCTTCCGCCCAGTTGTAAAAACGTGGTAGCGAGAAAAACGCGTTTGAGGGAGCGATAGGTTTAGGTAATTCCCGGCCCCTTAAGGGAGAAAATAGAGTTAGGACAGCGTTTTCTCAATGATTTTCATAAATTTTTTTATAGTATAAAAAATTAATATAATTTAATGAAACTTGGAGAATATTTTATACATATATTAAAGTTAGTAGTCTGGTAACTTAAGCCGATTTTCATGTCTTTTTTGGAGGGCGTTTTTTTGTAGGAAATTAAAAATGAATCGTTTTGGATATTTAGGATGTTTTTATTTACATATTAAGGATACAAAAAAAAATTTTTTTGAAAAAATTTAATAGTTTATTATTATTATTATTATTGATCGAAGTTGGCACCTCGAAAAAAAAGCGCGTGGGTGGCCCCGGTGATTTTGGCTCTTGATGTTGTCTGAAATAAAAAATTCTTGATAATTCTTAATCTATAGACATGTCATTCTGGTCGGGACTGCTGAAGTTAAATTTCATGGATAAATAACAAAATCTGGAAAAAAAAGTTTTTTTCCAATGTCCGCCATTTTGTTATTTATCCATGAAATTTAACTTCGGTAGTTCCGACCAGAATGACACGTCTATAGATTAAGAATTATCAAGAATTTTTGATTTCAGACAACATCACGAGCCAAAATCACCGGGGCCACCCACGCGCTTTTTTTTCGAGGTGCCAACTTTGATCAATAATAATAATAATAATAAACTATTAAATTTTTTCAAGAAAATTTTTTTTTGTATCTTTAATATGTAAATAAAAATATCCTAAATATCCAAAACGATTCATTTTTATTTTCGTACAAAAAAACGCCCTCCAAAAAAGACATGAAAATCGGCTTAAGTTACCAGACTACTACCGTAAGTATATGCTATAAAATTTTTGAAGAATTTCCTTGAAAAACACCGAAGATATTAGCGACCCCATATTGCAGGTCATAATGAGACTCAGCATTTTGCGTGCATTCTGGAAGCCGCAATTTTCATCTGAAATCAAACGAGGTTGAAATTTACTTTTATTATATGTCCCTCTTCTATATGAACCTAAATGCTATCAAAAAAATAGAAAATTGATTTTTTCACAGGGGTAAAAACAAAAAAGCATGATTTTTTGCCATTTTCTACAACTTTATTTACGAAAAAAAAATTATTTTAATTAATGATAATATTCCGATTTTAGGTTCATATAGAGCGCAATAGTATGACGAAAATAACTGCCAATTTTCAAAACGATTGGTTGAAAACTTTTCAAACTAGCGTGTACGCAAGTTCAAAGAAAGTTCAAACAAATTGCGGCTTCCAGAATGTACGCAAAATGCTGAGTCTGATTGTGACCTGCAATATGGGCTCGCTAATATCTTCGGTGTTTTTCAAGGAAATTCTTCAAAATTTTTATAGTATATACTTAAATATACGTATAAAATATTCTCAAAGTTTCAATAAATTATATTCATTTTTTATACTATAAAAAAATTCATGAAAATCATTGATAAAACGCTGTCCTAACCCTATTTCTTCCCTTAATGGCTTATAAAAATAGAACGAGTCGGAATTTTCATTAAAAATTTTGGGAACATATTTTTCAATAGTTTTACTAACAATTTATGAAATTAAAAAAAAATCGATTTTTTGAACTGTCTAACCCTATTTCGTCCCTTAAGGTCATTCGTTCTGGTGAAGTGCATCTAAGGGAATCCATTTTCCTCAGGTGGTCCACATTCTCCGCATTCTTCCGGTACACCCGCGAACGACATCGCCGTATAGCAGAGATGCCATATAAAGTTTGCTGCACGACGGACGTTGCCTTGCTACGACGAGTCGCTCACTATCAATCTCCGTACCATAAACAGAGATAAGAGGGAGGGGCGAGGGGGCGCGTTTATCATGCACATCCGTGCATCGTATAAACATAGATACCGAGGTAAATATCCATGGTACACATAGCTGGACGCCGCTCGACACGGCCGTCCGTGTACGCTCTCTGGGATATATGCCTAATGTGTTTGTACAACTGTCCCCACTCGGTCGCGCATTAACTCGAGAAATCGATCGTTCCCGTTCTCGACTGGCTTCATGACGTTAGGCATGACCGACGATCCCGTGGTTCGTAAGCGCCAAGTGTCAATTCACGACACTACAGCTTCGCACACATCGTACGACGCACGAGCACAAACGGTTCGAATCTATCAGCTTGTTTCTTATCGATTCGTTAATTTTTTTTCCGTTTTTGACTAGATTTTCCCATCGATTAACACCCACGCTCTCATTTCACACGAGTCGTGACAAATGTCACAAAAGTTTGCGTGATTCAAGTGAGCTTAGAATCGACGTGCTTTTGTAGGTAAGGTTCGTCGTTCAGAACAAAGGAAATTCTATTCTTTTCCATCGGCCTTTTTTACTCGGCTATTTTTTCCATCGATCTTTCTCCTCGGCTAGTTTTCCCGCATTTTTTTTCCCGCCAATTTTTTTTCCCGCGGCCATTTTGTCCTGGTACGAAATAAAACCGTTGGGGATTGCTCTGGCGGGACGCTAAGTAATCACCCGTAGAACGCGCAGTGAGTAAGACGTGAAAAAAAAACTTAAAGAGTGTGTTTATAGCGATGAAAGTTTGGTCATGTCGTTTGTCTGACATGAAAAACAAATTATCCGTTATTCAATTAGGGCATCGAATAATACGTTTGGGAGCATGGATCAACGGGCCGGAGCCAAGAGAAGACATAGAACCAAGCAAAAAGTGAGGTTAATACTTGTTTTTGTTCACTGCTTGAAAGACCCCTACCTATACAGTTGGGTCGAGGACACTTACATCAACGAACATACAGCGCGTTTATATGTTCTCCGCTCGTACCAGACTCCCGATCCCTCGGTTGATCCGTCCTTCTCGTAATGTTTGTCCAAATGGACTTTATACGAAATGATAATATTGTGAGAGACTAGCCTCCCATCGATCTCGGCTACATCCACTGTGTTCACGAAAATAAAGAGACGCCCCGGAGACCCTTTGTCGACAATAATGTTTTGTCGAAAGTCTCTTTCGGTATTTTCACTAGATTATAACCACTTCATTGGACATAACAGAAAAAAAAAAAACCGAAAACGGTTTGGCTCTCGGATAACATTGTATCCCTTTTGGAGCGAAAGGAAGAATCTCTCTGCTGACAATTGCGTAATTGTCCTTCGTATTTTTGAAGATTTTCTAAACACTTACGGATAATTAAGTTTCAAACTCTGATAGACGCGCATTATTTTTTTCGAAAATCTTCAAAAAGACGAAAATATTTAAAGGCAAAACAGTACGAAAATTTCTAATTCCCACAGAATAGAATATTTTTTGATGTTCTTAAGGAGGGAAATAGGGTTTGTACAGCGTTTTCTCAATGATTTTCATGAATTTTTTTATAGTATAAAAAATGAATATAATTTGTTGAAACTTTGAGAATATTTTATACATATATTTGAGTATATACTATAAAATTTTTGAAGAATTTCCTTGACAAATACCGACGATATCAGCGACCCCATATTGCAGGTCACAATCAGACTCAGCATTTTGCGTACATTCTGGAAGCCACAATTTTCATCTGAAATCAACCGAGGTTGGAATTTACTTTGATTATATGTCTCTCTTCTATATGAACCTAAATGCTATCAAAAAAATTGAAAATTGAATTTTTTACAGGGGTCAAAACAAAAAAGCATGATTTTTTGCCATTTTTTACAACTTTATTTGCAAAAAAAAATTATTTTAAATAATGATAATGTTCCGATTTTAGATTCATATAGAGCGCAATACTATGAAGAAAGTAACTGCCAATTTTCAAAACGATTGGTTGAAAAATTTTCAAACTAGCGTGTACGCAAATTCAAAAAAAGTCGTTTTCAGAAAAACGCGTTTGAAAAAATAGTACCAAGAAAAACAAGCAATATGGGGTCGCTAATATTTTATAGTATATACTTAAATATATGTATACAAATTTTATAGTATATACTTAAATATATGTATAAAATATTCTCGAAGTTTTAATAAATTATATTCATTTTTTATACTATAAAAAAATTCATGAAAATCGTTGAGAAAACACTGTCCTAACCCTATTTCCGTCCTTAATGGCTTATAACGATAGAATGAGTCGGAATTTTCATTTAAAATTTTGGGAACATATTTTTCAATAGTTTTACTAACAATTTATGAAATAAAAAAAATCGATTTTTTTAACCGTCTAACCCCAATAAGCAATATATAAAATATTAGCGACTCCATATTGCAGGTCACAATCAGACTCAGCATTTTGCGTACATTTTGGAAGCCGCAATTTTGATCTGAAATCAAACGAAGTTGGAATTTACTTTTATTATATGTCTCTGTTGTATATGAACCTAAATGCTATCAAAAAAATAGAAAATTGAATTCTTTACAGGGGTCAAAACAAAAAAGCATGATTTTTTGCCATTTTTTACAACTTTATTTGCAAAAAAAAATTATTTTAAATAATGATAATATTCCTATTTTAGGTTCATATAGAGGGCAATACTATGGAGAAAGTAACTGCCAATTTTCAAAACGATTGGTTAAAAACTTTTCAAACTAGCGTGTACGCTATTTCAAAAAAAGTCTTTTTCAGAAAAACGCATTTCAAAAAATAGCAAAATGCTGAGCCTGATTGTGACCTTCAATATGGGGTTGCTAATATCTGCGTTGTTTTTCAAGGAAATTCTTTAAAAAATTTATAGTATATATTTAAATATATGTATAATATATTCTCAAAGTTTCAATAAATTATATTCATTTTTTATACTATAAAAAAATTCATGAAAATCATTGAGAAAACGCTGTCCTAACCCTATTTCCGCCCTTAATGGCTTATAACAATAGAACGAGTCGGAATTTTCATTTAAAATTTTGGGAACATATTTTTCAATAGTTTTACTAACAATTTATGAAATAAAAAAAAATCGATTTTTTGAACCGTCTAACCCCAATAAGCAATATATAAAATATTAGCGACCCCATATTGCAGGTCACAATCAGACTCAGCATTTTGCGTACATTCTGGAAGCCGCAATTTTCATCTGAAATCAAACGAGGTTGGAATTTACTTTTATTATATGTCTCTCTTCTATATGAACCTAAATGCTATCAAAAAAATAGAAAATTGAATTTTTTATAGGGGTCAAAACTAATAAGCATGATTTGTTGTCATTTTTTACAACTTTATTTGCAAAAAAAAAATTATTTCAAATAATGATAATATTCCGATTTTAGGTTCATATAGAGCGCAATACTTTGAAGAAAGTAACTGCCGATTTTCAAAACGATTGGTTGAAAACTTTTCAAACTAGCGTGTACGCAAGTTCAACGAAAGTAGTTTTCAGAAAAACGCGTTTGAAAAAATAGCAAAATGCTGAGTCTGATTGTCACCTGCAATATGGGGTCGCTAATATCTGCGGTGTTTTTCAAGAAAATTCTTCAAAAATTGTATAGCATATACTTAAATATATGTATAAAATATTCTCAAAGTTTCAATAAATTATATTCATTTTTTATACTATAAAAAAATTCATGAAAATCATTGAGAAAACGCTGTCCTAACCCTATTTCCCCCCTCGATGGCTTATAACAATAGAACGAGTCGGAATTTTCATTTAAAATCTTGTGAACATATTTTTCAATAGTTTTACTAACAATTTATGAAATAAAAAAAAATCGATTTTTTGAACCGTCTAACCCTATTTCCGACCCTTAAAAAACAACATTTTTTTGTATGTCCCGCTATGAACTAATTTTTAAAATCCCACGTGGTCGACATTTATTCAAATCCTACGGACGTGAATTTGTCCCTTCTAACCGAATTTTTTCCAAGTTCCCACAAAGTGAACTTATTTTGTGTCTGGAAAAAATGCAAACTACCCAAAAAAGTTGAACGTCACTCCCTTTTTCCATGGCCTTTCAATCTTTTCGTGACGAATGTCACGAATCATAAGTAAGCGAATTATTGATTTAAGCATTTACATACCCCTGACATTTTCAAAAAATCGATTTTTTTCTCACTGATTTTTATTCTTTATACTTTTAAGAATTCTTAAAAAAAAAAACTTTTAAGAAAATTCCACTCCGTTACATAGTTATAGCAATAAATGTGAGACTAGCCGTAAATTCACGTTGTATCTACCAGAAACTTTTTAAACGCGTTTTTTTTCGAAACTACATTTTTAGACAGTGTCAGCACGTCAACTCAATCAATTTATAATATTTTTTAACTTTTCTTCTTCGTAAATTTTGATAATTTTTTTCTCTATAGTCTGACGAGACGTTTTTTCAACTTTTTGCTTGAACAATTTTTTTATAATTTATTAAACACTATTTTTTTTTTAAATTGCACACTAAAGTTCGAAATACTGTAATTTCTTTATTTTTGAAAAAAAGAATCATTCCCTCTGTCAGACTATTACTACTACATTATTTTACTGAATTCTTTTTTATTTTTGCAGATTGGAAAATTTTTGGTGAAGTTATGATGTCGACAAGGAGGGGCCATGGTTTTCATCAGTACTTCATTTATACCCGCAAAAAATAATGTTAATATTGAAAAAGAAATAAATTTAATTTTTTTTCTTATAGTGGAAAAGTTAAAAAAAAATGTGAAATCAACAATTTAATTTTTTTTCCACTATATAACCTTTATAATAATTTTTAAAATTTACTCGGCTTTCAGCACGCGCAGCGGTATGTGAGCTCTTAACGTTATCCATGGAAAGATGAACTTTGTCGCGTTACTGTCGATCCTGAAGAGATTCATTTACGAACGAAAACACAGACATTGGGAAGTGATGAATTGTATTATAAACGTTCATACGCGAAGGGTTGAAACTCAAGGTCGCGTCAAGTTTAAAACAGGGGCCTTAAACTTGTCTTAATCGAAGTAGCTTGAGGAATTAGTCACGCATGGTTAGACTATAAACACGTGCCGGGCGCTGTGTATTTACGAGAGGACATCGAAGGGTATATCTTCACGATACCTGAGCGCAAAGACCATGCACCGGATCCGAGCGATAAACGCGTGCATTGGACCGCCAACTCATCTAATTTACCAATTAGAATCTCAGGGGGGGTCCCATTGTACGCAGCGAAATAATCTTAACAAAAGATCGACGCGATGGCGAACGAAGCGTCTAAGAATAAAAGGGCCTATCTTCACGTGGTAGGGAAAAAAAAATGTAAGGGAAGAAAAAGGAGCATGAGCACAACCGGTGGTCTGGAACTATATGCACACTGTGAAAAGGGTCCCGTATGTCCTCCATACCCGTTGTGCTGTCGTATTGGATTCCGGCTCGTCGTTCAAGAAGAAAAAAAAGAAGAAAAAAACGTTGAAACCCTGAAAGATCTTCGGGAGCCTGCAGTCTTTCAATCCGCTTCCTCTTCGTTCAGCATTCGGTGTAGTCTAGCTCGAGACTCGTTCGCCCGAAGAAAAGAAGATCGTACCATGTTTTTTTTTCTTTTTCCTTCCATGGAACGAACGAATTTTCAGAACGCGATGTGCAGCGGATGAACAACAACAACAATAACAACGGTACACTGCGTGTCCCGAGACAAACGGCCCGGGAATGGGACTCTGGAGTGCATAAAGCCTGAACACTTATAAAAGATCCGCGTGCTTCACTCGCGACAACTGCTGAGGGTGCGTGGATATAAAAGGATTACACTTTTCGTATCTTCTACGTATAATATATTGGAAAGTTGTGTGTTTTATTGACACTGCATCCTGTGAATTAAGGTTCGGAGAAGCCCGATATGAATTACGCAACCCCCTAGAGAGTTAACCCTTTGTTGTCACACGTCCCTGCAGAAACATGGTTGTTACTCTGGGTCAAGTAGACCCAGATAGACCGGGAGAGAGTGACACAAATCCCAATCATTTTTCACAGTATGACAATCCCTTCGGGGATAAAATGTCATAATTAATATAACGATAATGGACGACGATTGAGGGGGGAAATAGAGTTAGGACAGCGTTTTCTCAATAATTTTCATGCATTTTTTTATAGTATAAAAAATGAATATAATTTATTGAAACTTTGAGAATATTTTATACATATATTTAAGTATATACTATAAAATTTGTACACATATATTTAAGTATATACTATAAAATTTGTGTACATATATTTAAGTATATACTATAAAATGTTACTGATCCCATATTGCAGGTCACAATCAGACTCAGCATTTTGCGTACATTCTGAAAGCCGCAATTTTCATCTGAAATCAGACGAGGTTGGAATTTACTTTTATTATATGTCTCTCTTCTATATGAACCTAAATGCTATCAAAAAAATAGAAAATTGAATTTTTTACAGTGGTCAAAACAAAAAAGCATGATTTTTTGCCATTTTTTACAACTTTATTTGCAAAAAAAAAATTATTTTAAATAATGTTAATATTCCGATTTTAGGTTCATACAGAGCGCAATACTATGAAGAAAGTAACTGCCAATTTTTAAAACGATTAGTTGAAAACTTTTCAAACTAGCGTGTACGCAAGTTAAAAAAAAGTCGTTCTCAGAAAAACGCGTTTGAAAAAATAGTACCAAGAAAAACAAGCAATATGGGGTCGCTAATATTTTATAGTATATACTTAAATATATGTATAAAAATTTTATAGTATATACTTAAATATATGTATAACAATTTTATAGTATATACTTAAATATATGTATAAAAATTTTATAGTATATACTTAAATATATATATAAGATATTCTCAAAGTTTCAATAAATTATATTCATTTTTTATACTATAAAAAAATTCATGTAAATCATTGAGAAAACGCTGTCCTAACCCTATTTTCCCTTTAAGGGATAACACCGCTCGAGCGGCAGAAAAAAAGGTCGAACTTTGACGATTTATTTTGGGAGTATGAAAGAAGGAATAGGATTTCTTTTCAGAGGGTTTATTTAACACATATTGAAGTATGACAACAAATTTTTTTTATTATCCTTTTGATAAAAAATGCTGGCGACAGAGCCCATCTTGAAAATCGTCTTTTTCAAAATGGGACGACGCATTACTTGAACACCGTTGCATGGATCGATTTAAAATTTTGATAGTAGCTTCACAATTACATTCTCTATCGGAGCACAAAGCCGTTTTTTTTATTTCATGTAAACTTTTCTTTTATAAACAATTTATTGCTTTTTTTGGCAAAAAATCGATTCATTTTTTCAATAGTACACCATTTCAACAAAATTTGATTTAAAAAAAAAACCCTACGTGGTCTCGTAGCCAATAGTATATAGATTATAAAATTTTTTGGTTCTTTTTTCCAGGTCTTATACTTTGCGAGAAAACCGTCCTTCCGTGAAGGTGTTTTAAAAAAATGACGATTTTCAAGATGGGCTCTATCGCCGCCATTTTGTATCAAAATGATAATTAAAAAAAAAAATTTCATACTTCAATATGTGTTAAATAAACCCCCTGAAAAGAAATCCTATTCCTTTTTTCAGACTTCCACAATAAATCGTCAAAGTTAAGCCTCGTTTTTCTTCCGTTAGAGTCGTGTTACCTCTTAATTCGAACTCGCCGAAAAAATTGCTGATTTTAAGGGGGGGAATATGGTTAGACGGTTCAAAAAATCGATTTTTTTAAATTTCATAAATTGTTAGTGAAACTATTGAAAAATATGTTACCAAAATTAAAAATGAAAATTCCGACTCGTTCTATTGTTATAAGCCATTAAAGTGAGTAGCTCTCCTTCAGGCCCCGAGCGCGCCACGTGTATAACCGAGCGGTCACTATTTTTTCAAATGCGTTTTTCTGAAAACAACTTTTTTTGAACTCGCGTACACGCTAGTTGGAGAATTTTGCAACCAATCGTTTTGAAAATTGGCAGTTACTTTCTTCATAGTATTGCGCTCTATATGAACCTAAAATCGGAATATTATCATTATTTTTAATAATTTTTTTTGCAAATAAAGTTGTAAAAAATGGCAAAAAATCATGCTTTTTTGTTTTGACCCCTGTAAAAAATTCAATTCTCTATTTTTTCGACATCATTTAGGTTCATATAGAAGAGAGACATATAATAAAAGTAAATTCCAAACTAGTTTGATATCAGATGAAAATTGCGGATTCCAGAATGTACGCAAAATGATGAGTCTGATTGTGACCTGCAATATGGGATCGCTAATATCGTCGGTATTATTCAAGAAAATTCTTCAAAAATTTTATAGTATATACTTAAATATATGTATAAAATATTCTCAAAGTTTCAATAAATTATATTCATTTTTTATACTATAAAAAAATTCATGAAAATCATTGTGAAAACGCTGTCCTAACCCTATTTCCTCCTTTAAACGATTTTTTACACAACGATTCATGTGTTTTTCTGTAGTTAACGAAATGTCAATACCGATCGAGTGGGGCTAATGTAATGCCATACCGATCGAGTGGCGCGCGATTTAATATTCAGACCCTCAGACCGTCGTACTAATTAAAACAAATGAATTTTTGAAATTTTGCAAAACTATTTTTTGCAAGCTTATATTTTTTTCTTCAACTAATTATACTTAAGTAATCATTCACGAAAATCAGCATGCCATAACGTTTATTAACTTCAACGTTTTCAGGTTGTTAAACGTCCGTGTCCCAGGCATGACATTCCTCGAGAGACTTCCACTTTCTTACGACGAACGACTGTCCAGGATGATGTGAGAAACCGTAGAATAAAAAAAAAACACCCACAAACGTGTGCGTAAGTCCAAATTTTTTTTCGTCCATGAATCCGACCACTTTGGAAGCATATGGCTCGTGAAAATGAGTGCCGAACTCTTCGAATTTCAGCGCCGTGTCACCCCGGTAAAATTTGGGCGGGACGAAAACGAACAGAGACGTGAAATTCTTTGACGAGACACGATCTCAAAGGCATTAACCGTGAACGTTTTCCAACTCGTCACGAGACAAGTAAAAACTAATTTTCCCGGTGTCATATACGCCGGTCGTTTTCTTTTTTTTTTTTCATTTTCAAGTTGTTTTAAAAAATATTCTTTCTAAGGTTCCTCTTAAAGCGCGATGAGTGCCCCGAAGTTCTTGAGACATTACAAGAAAGATCTTGGTTGCCCTCGATGTCGAGTTGTTTTGAACAAACCGATCGCTTCCCCGAGGAAGAAATCGCTCTCGGGGCTCTCTCGAAGAATACTACACGCTGATTTGCTTCGCTGCAGTGTGCTAAAGAAGGAAGAAAAATAAAGAGAAGAAACGTATCGAGATTTACCACGGCAGCTGGCTGACCTGGCCCCAAGGGCTTTTGCCGTCTCTCTTCGTCTCTCTTTTCCTCTCGCTCGTTCTCCGGGCATTCTCTCCTGTCTCCGGCAACGAAAATATACACACACAAAATCCAGGCTCGAGTGTAACGGCCGCGCACACACTTTAAAATCCTGATTTCGATACCTGCCACACGCATACTCAACCACCGAGGATTATATGCCCGTTTTTTTCTTCTTCTTCTTCTTCTCCACGGAACACCCTCCGACAATCGTATAAAATCATCGGTAGTGGTGTGTGTACACGATTTTTTTCTTTCATTTTTCCGCGGATTTGAGCTTGCAAAGATCGTATTTTTTTTATCTTCGCTTATCCTTACAATTTTATTTATTTTTTATTCTCCGCCAGATACAGTTATTCAAACAAGTCGAACATTGTGGTTTTTATCGCCTTCAGGGGTTATCCGAGCGTAGGAAATGCCGTCGAATGGGATAAAATAAATAAAAATGAATATTACAAAATGCTACGTGCCCACGCATCAACTATACGCTTTTGAATAAACGAAGAATCCGCGCGGACGCTTCACACGCTGCTTTGTAGGTTAGATTCGTAATCAGCGTTCTGAAGTGAGCACATAATCAAATTCCGAGGGCAACGCGCATGCGCCGACGCGCATGCGCACATCGACAGCCAATCAAAAATAAAGCTGGAGGTTATGTCGATCGATATATATCCTCGCGCGTCTTTTCTTCTTCGCGGTTTAATAAAAATTACGAATGAAGGACAGTCGTCAATTTGATAACAGAAAAATCGTAGAAAATTCCTTTGCCCACACTGCGTTGCACCGCATGACTATTTAACGCGGTAGTCTGGTCTAGAGCGAGATTTTTGACGTCATTTCTAATGTGCAATAATTTTTAAACCGTTGAAGTTGTCTTGATGAAAATTTACACGTGCATTTATTGATCCTTTGAGAATACTTGTATATTGAAAAAAAAAATTATTTTAAATATTTTCATATAGTTTTTTGCCTTGTTGCAACATGGTGCGCGCGAAAGCCGCCTCAATCGGCGCCCACTCTGGACGATGTTGTATGCATCTGAAAAAAAAAAAATATATATATTCTCAATCTGTATGAGTATTCTGAGCACTGGTAGCAGAATTGGTACTTAAAAAAAATTTTTGACAAAATGCCGGCATGTTGAACTTTCGTTAATGATATTTCATACATTTTCGGGTATTCGACGAGTTATAAAATGTCGGCAAAATTATTGTTCGACTTAATTCTGCTACCAGTCCTCAGAAACAGGCTACCTAAGGTACGTGCAAAATTTGAGCTCGATCGGTCCATTAGTTATCGAGATATCGTGGGCGCCGATTTGGAAAACATAGTTCTGAGATAAACGCGTTCAAAGTTTTGACGACGTCGCGCGCGCGCCGCGCTACCTGAGCGCGCGGCTTGCTTAGAATTTTTATTTCTCGGCTAATTTTTGAAATATCAATAAACGGTTTTCAGTGAGCGTATGAAGAAAGGTCTAAGGAATAAGAAAAAAAAAATCGATTTTTTCAAATTTCTAGACCAGACTACCGCCTTAATATGGAGAATACTAGTTCCCAGTTGTTATTTAATGATCGCTCAATGCTCGGAAGAGTCATTAAACACTTGTTGCACGTGAATAAATAAACAAAAGCCAGTGAACTTTCGGGGCTTCGATGTTTCACAGGATCTCCCTCGGACTACGCGCAATAAGATGTAAAAAATGTCAGACAAATCGGCATTTTCGACCCGGATAGCTGAGTGAAGAACGGTGCATCGGAGCCATATATTTACCTTGTCAGTTGATAATCGCTTTACAGACAATCCATCACCATTTGTCGTTCGCCAGTGCTAATGGCACGACGGAAAGACGTTTCAACCTTCGAACCTTTCAAAATTCACCGCTATGCAGCTTGCTCAATAGAGTATGGTTTATGATATCCGTGGCTTTGTCTTTCTGGAAATTGTAACACAGGTAATGGAAATGTAGTGATCCGACCTCTGTAGGGCAAATTTCAAACTACTCTACCCCGGTCGGTACCCGATCATTTCTGTGCTAATGCGTCACGATTCAATCATAATTAAAAATGTACTGCTTTATTACACAATAACAAGAAGTGCGACTGAAATTGCATAACTGCTGAAAAATTAACAATTGATAAATATAACGTCTTGTGATAGATTGTTGTCATAAGTTGTCGTAAGTGAAATACGGTAAAGTGACAATATTTTTCTGATTTTGAGGTTAAACATGGCGCGTGTACCTTTTTCCAGTTTCAAAGTCTATATTTTAATACATAATAAATACAACGACGAAACTTACCGTAAATTTTAGGCGAGGCCTACGAAACCCATACTCAAAGCTATAATCATTACCTCGGGTCAACTGTTGGTAATCCTTCTTGAAGAATCAGGCGTATACATCCTGTAGACTTACAGTGAATTCATGTAAAACTTATCATACACTATCGAGAGATATAGACTTTCGTTAACTTATATCAGATTTAATCGCCGAGCTCAGAAATCTACATTCAAGGCACATTCGTACATTTGTTTCAATAGGGAAACTTTTCGTAGACTACTTAAAGGGGGAAATAGGGTTAGGACAGCGTTTTCTCAATGATTTTCATAAAAATTTTTATAGTATAAAAAATGAATATAATTTATTGAAACTTTGAGAATATTTTATACATATATTTAAGTATGTACTATAAAATTTTTAAACATATATTTAAGTATATACTATAAAATATTAGCGACCCCATATTGCAGGTCACAATCAGACTCAGCATTTTGCGTACATTCTGGAAGCCGCAATTTTCATCTGAAATCAGACGAGGTTGGAATTGACTTTTATTATATGTCTCTCTTCTATATGAACCTAAATGCTAACAAAAAAATAGAAAATTGAATTTTTTACGGGATTCAAAACAAAAAAGCATGATTTTTTGCCATTTTTTACAACTTTATTTGCAAAAAAAAAATTATTTAAAATAACGATAATATTCCGATTTTAGGTTCATATAGAGCGCAATACTTTGAAGAAAATAACTGCCAATTTTCAAAACGATTGGTTGAAAACTTTTCAAACTAGCGTGTACGCAAGTTTAAAAAAAGTCGTTTTCAGAAAAAACGCGTTTGAAAAAATAGTACCAAGAAAAACAAGCAATATGGGGTCGCTAATATTTTATAGGATATACTTAAATATATGTATAAAAATTTTATAGTATATACTTAAATATATGTATAAAATATTCTCAAAGTTTCAATAAATTATATTCATTTTTTATACTATAAAAAAATTCATGAAAATCATTGAGAAAACGCTGTCCTAACCCTATTTCGCCCCTTAATGGCTTATAACAATAGGTCGAGTCGGAATTTTCATTAAAAATTTTGGGAACATATTTTTCAATAGTTTTACTAACAATTTATGAATTAAAAAAAAATCGATTTTTTGAACCGTCTAACCCCAATAAGCAATATATGTATAAAATATTAGCGACCCCATATTGCAGGTCACAATCAGACTCAGCATTATGCGTACATTCTGGAAGCCGCAATTTTCATCTGAAATCAAACGAGGTTGGAATTTACCTTTATTATATGTCTCTCTTCTATATGAACCTAAATGCTATCAAAAAAATAGAAAATTGAATTATTTACAGGGGTCAAAACAAAAAAGCATGATTTTTTGCCATTTTTTACAACTTTATTTGCAAAAAAAAATTATTTTAAATAACGATAATATTCCGATTTTAGGTTCATATAGAGCGCAATACTATGAAGAAAGTAACTGCCAATTTTCAAAACGATTGGTTGAAAACTTTTCAAACTAGCGTGTACGCAAGTTCGAAAAAAGTCGTTTTCAGAAAAACGCGTTTGAAAAAATAGTACCAAGAAAAACAAGCAATATGGGGTCGCTAATATTTTACAGTATATACTTAAATATATGTATACAAATTTTATAGTATATACTTAAATATATGTATAAAATATTCTCAAAGTTTCAATAAATTATATTCATTTTTTATACTATAAAAAAATCCATGTAAATCATTGAGAAAACGCTGTCCTAACCCTATTTCGCCCCTTAATGGCTTATAACAATAGGACGAGTCGGAATTTTCATTAAAAATTTTGGGAACATATTTTTCAATAGTTTTACTAACAATTTATGAATTAAAAAAAAAATCGATTTTTTGAACCGTCTAACCCCAATAAGCAATATATAAAATATTAGCGACCCCCTATTGCAGATCATAATCAGACTCAGCATTTTGCGTACATTCTGGGAGCCGCAATTTTCATCTGAAATCAAACGAGGGTGGAATTTACTTTTATTATATGTCTCTCTTCTATATGAACCTAAATGCTATCAAAAAAATTGAAAATTGAATTGTTTACGGGGTTCAAAACAAAAAAGCATGATTTTTTGCGATTTTTTACAACTTTATTTGCAAAAAAAAAGTATTTAAAATAATGATAATATTCCGATTTTAGGTTCATATAGAGCGCAATACTATGAAGAAAGTAACTGCCAATTTTCAAAACGATTGGTTGAAAACTTTTCAAACTAGCGTGTACGCAAGTTTAAAAAAAGTCGTTTTCAGAAAAACGCGTTTGAAAAAATAGTACCAAGAAAAACAAGCAATATGGGGTCGCTAATATTTTATAGTATATACTTAAATATATGTATAAAAATTTTATAGTATATACTTAAATGTATGTATAGAATATTCTCAAAGTTTCAATAAATTATATTCATTTTTTATACTATAAAAAAATTGATGAAAATCATTGAGAAAACGCTGTCCTCACTCTATTTCCCCCGTTAATGGCTTATAACAATAGAACGAGTCGGAATTTTCATTTAAAATTTTGGGAACATATTTTCCATTGGTTTGACTAACAATTTATGAAATAAAAAAATATCGATTTTTTGAACCGTCTAACCCTATAACTTCCAAAAATCTTTACCACCAATAAACACATTCCAGATCGTCTTCATTGCTGCTGTTGTTTGTTGTTGTTGTCCTGTCCGCAAACCGTTCTCCATCTCCCTTCCTCGCTTTTCCACTGGCTCTGTTGCCCTCGTATTTCGTTCAAACTCAACGTCCTCTCACTCTCTCTCTCTCTCTCACGTATCTTCGTCTTACCATAGGCTCGAGGATACCGCATCGTTTATGAAATTCATCGACATCATAGGCTCGACCTCCCGCTGTTCATCGTTAGTTGAACCGTCATCCTCGGGATCTGACCGTGCACCTATATACTGCGGTTAGAATAATCCGGTCTGGCGGACACAATGACGCTGACGTCGAGCAATCTCGTTCGTGAAGGAATATATATCTGGTACACTCGGAAATATAGACCCCTTCGGAATAGTAACCCACCAGCTAGAAATCCGAGCGATGTTTGAGTTGCGGGTGGTACCGAATGGTACCCTCGTGAACGACCGTTCGTATGGGATGAGCTTAAGGCTCTTAGCGAGGTCTTCGTCGAACCGAGACCTCAAGATTCGTTCGCAGGTACTCTTCACAATGTCCTCGGTAACACCACGGTTGTACAATAAATCTTTTCTCACCATCGTCACACAAACGACAGAGCCAGTTGCGTAAAAAAAAAGAAGAAAAAAAAAAGAATAAAAACGACACGGTCCTCCATACGCCCTCTGGTCTCAAAACAATTTTTTTGTGGAGCAGTTTCTCTTTTCACCTTTACAATTTTTTCGACAGAAGGAAAAAAAGAATGATTGAAAAAAGAAACACCACGGTTATACAGGGGCCAGTCTGTCGCCAGATTGTTCGTGCGGTGATTTAATTGATGATTACAATCCGGAGCCATGTCTTTGGAATATGGGGATCGATCGAATTTCCATAATGCATCAAATTATGGAGATTCGAGATAGGCGTACTCTGGTAGCCTGTTTTCATTGTTTGTCTGTTTTTTTTTTCCATTACGACATGAACTAAATTTCGTTATCGTAATAAGAATTATTCGTTCGTGCCGCTTTTTGATAATCCAAACGGAGAAAATAAAAGATAGAAATAAAAATGAAATTCGTCCGAACGAAACGCGTGGAACAGGGCATATCTTTGATGTTATAGTCATCGCAGAAACGATGCTGTATCTGTAATATAAGCTACGAGTCACGATCCCACGTCCATTTAAGATGTATCTCTTTTACCCGTCCACAAAGATCTTGATGACTCTTACGAAGAGTCTATACGGTAATAACGAGTGTGGGGATGCGCGTCGCCGGTGTAAGAGTTTGTCAGGTATCACCATGATTAAACGATTTTATGAGTATTGAAAAATTTCTATCAAGTCCGCGACGCTGTCTGCGGGCTTTCGTGAAGGGACCTTGCGAGTATCAGGTGGAGGACAACGTTCTATTAGAGTTCAATGTGGACTGTGCGCAAGATAAATTATACTATAAACCGAATTCTCACTCCTTTCAAAGTGTATCTTATCCGAAACCTATTTCTATCCCGTCCATCTCCTATTCAACTCGTGAAGAATGATGCATTAACGTTACTCACTGAAAAGCATGCGGTGATAAATTTTAGAAAAAATCTCGCGTCTGTCAATTCAAGCGCGAGAGCTTAAAAAATATCGCTTCTTACTTCGTACCGTGTAAAATATGAAAAGCAATTGACTTTTCTTCTTTCATTATGTGAATATATATGGTGTACTGACGTATCCTTCATCACTCGTAACAACCATCGGGGTAGAGTGTGGCGGAAATACCTCACACTTGTCAATTGATAATTAACATTTTGCGACCTCTCTCGGCCAAATTTCAAACCACCTTCTCCCAGTCGGGTGCCCGATGATTTCTATGCAAATGTGCCATGTTTTAATCATAATTGAAAATGTACTGCTTTGTTGGCGGTCACTTTGTTTGTTTTTCCTTTTGATCATAGTTTTGGTAATTTTTTTGGAGCTATGTGATGGTCGTGGAATATTGGTCATTCTGGACCTGTAAATCAACGCGTTAACTTACCATTAAACTCGTCAACTTATCGTTAAATGACATGTCAATTTACCGTCAATTTACCGTCAATTTACCGCAAATTTACCGCAAATTTACCGTCAATTTACCGTCAATTTACCGTCAATTTACCGTCAATTTACCGTCAATTTACCGTCAATTTACCGTCAGTTTACCGTCAATTTACCGTCAATTTACCGTCAATTTACCGTCAATTTACCGTCAATTTACCGTCAATTCACCGTCAATTTACCGTCAATTTACCGTCAATTTACCGTTAATTGGCACGTCAATTTACCGTCAATTGATGACCTAGAATCACTACTAGAGATTCTCTAATTATACTACCCACTTTATTCTGATCCTACCAGAGGAACAAGCCTTCCACGTTCGAGATTACGTTCCATACTTCCTGGTCGAAGTTTAATGTTCAGGAGCGGTCGATACGGACTACGAGTCCCGAACGTTTATGCATTAATATGCAGTTTGCGAAGCGGGTTTATGATGTTTGCGGTATGTTTTAAAGCGGCAGTGACAAACAGTTACAGGTAAAAGTCTGGTACAGCGACCGAGAGTCGCCCGTTGCCAAAGAGGCAATACGGTAAGAACGATGAGTCCGCTCACCGTGAGCACAGCAGGTGCGACCAAAGGTTCTCCCTCTCTCTCTCTCTCTCTCGTGTGTGCACCTGCGCGCATTATCACGTGCCCGACGGCACCACTGGCTCGCCTTCGGACTCCTGTTGCCGCTCTATGTGTTTAACTAATTTCCCACTGACTAACGCAATAAAACTGCGACCGCGCTGGTGACCCCCACGTGTTACTATACAAATCTTGCTCTCCGACCTTTCTTCTTCTTATTTTCTCGACCGTGTACGACTCTCAGCTACCTCTCTCGAAGGTTGCCTCCTCTCGTGTTATTTATTTGTTTATTTTTGTTGCCCAACATTCGTTTGTCATGTTTTAAATTTTGGTCTAATTTTTAATCAATAATTTATTATTCTTTTGACAAGCGATAGTAATTTATTTATCAACGAAACAAAACACGTACTCGATTTAAAAAAAAATAACGGTTTGACGCAGGTTTAGTGGGGAAGACTGACAAAAATTATTATACTACAAATCCAGCGGCTTAAGCGAACTGTCCTCATGAACAAATCAGCACACTATGAGTTTTTTTAAGCGAAATTTTTGCTGAAGTTAATTGGAAATATTTAACGTCTCGTAAACTGTCAAACATGTTTACACTAGGACCTCGATCTTAAGGAGTATGATTTTAAGAAAAATCCCTACTCTTTTGCCTCGTCTGTGCACGGTGGGAAACATCTACGTCACGATGACCAGGACCATAGTCGTATTTCTGTGAAAACCCCTTTTTAGGTTAGGTCGTTTGCACGTTAGCCTAAAGTAGTGTATTTATGTAAAGAATGTAAACGTAAATAACCTTAAATATGACAAGAAAGTGAGTGGCTGTTTGCGTTATAGAGACTGGGCTTAAGCAGCCTCGATTATAAGAACTTCCGGTCCCAGTTTCCCCCCTATAAAAAAGACATATCACGAAATATCTCGTAATGCGATTTATTTCCGAAGCCAACTAATTCGTTATTATGATTGGCTATTGATGTCGTGCTCGGAGTTCGATGCATACTTCAGATCGTACACGACAAACCTGACCTACAAAGTAGCGCCGATTGTAGTGTTCTTAAAATCGAGATCCTAGTGTAAGAGGTTACGTTTGCACGAGCTGCCACTCTGCTGTGGCGCTGCCGGCATTATTAAAATTTCGCGTAAACGCCATCTGTTAATTCTTCATGGTACTACACGTGCGCGTTCGACACTTTACGCCTCCAGGATATCTCAACTTGGCGTGAGCATAAAACCGCGCGAAACTTGAAGTTGACGAGTTCGAAAAGAGTGAATAATGCCTTGACAATTGAAATTGTACATGGCTGCCATTACAATCGAAGCTTCCTTTATAAAATACAGAAGACTCATGTAATAAGGGGAAAAAAATGAATGAATGTTATTATTTCTCATGTAAAAAATGACGACGCGATTATCCATTAATCGAAGTAACTCTGACCAAGACCCAACAGTCAGAATACGTGTTGGAATGTGATTGGGCTATTTAGTACCTACATGGAGATCCGCAGCTCTCCGGTGACTTATTACAGACACGAGACCGTATCACCTATCTCGACGTACTCGAACTGGAGCGTTGTAACACATAACCCAGAAGCGGGAGGACATGCTTCCCTCGCTTAACTGATTCCCGACGCGAGCTTTCCGTAAGTGACTCCATTACCGGGGGACAAGAGAACGGAGTGATCACGAGGCGACCAAGCTGCGCGCCAGTGCTTTTCCCGTTCCTGTTTCACGTCGTATCCGCTCCTCTCGTGACTGTTAATTATGTAATCCGAGATTCGAATTTAGCCTAACGGTAATTAAGTTGTCCGCATTGGGGTTGTCCCTTTGTATGCCCACGCCGAATGGAGTGAGTAAACCGAAGATTGCGAATACATGGATCGTGCACTAGCGCGAACTACGTAGTGGAACGTTGAGATACAACCTAGTCACTACGGGGATTCCCCGTTTGCCGACACGCATTATGTACGAGCGATAAAACATCGATCGACGACAGCGCTCGTGTGCGTTTTCCGAAGTTACAGCCAGAGGGCAAGAGCAAATGTCACGAAACATGGAAAATTAATGGGCTCGTGGTGATATCGAGTACATCAATAGGTCAAGGTAACAAAAATAAATGTATGCAAATTATTCATGGACTAAATAATCAATTAGAGTGAGTTCGCTAGTAACGCAAGGGTTACAAGTCTTCATAGAATTTTATTTAAAAAAAAAACTGCATTTAAAAATTTTAAAGCTTCCTCCATGAGGAAACAACACGAAGATCATCTTAAAAACGATTAATCTAGATCGGCAATTTATTGAAATACCGTTTTGTTATTTATAATAACGCACCAGAGTTGCAAAAAATGCACTATTTTTATAATGCATTATTGATTTCATTAGTAATTATTCTAGTAATGAGTAATGGGACTTGAATTCTGTTACGAATCGTTCATTTAATAAATAATGCGGTCAAGAAAGACATTGCATTAATCTTCTAATTAATAATACCAATATCAGGCCATTAAGCATTACATAAGTACCGGAAAATGGAAAAACATATAATTTTGCATAACGTTATTAATGGTTAATTGGTACAGCGTTACATTGAAAATGACTAAAGTAATGGGTAATGTGGAAAGCATTACATTACACATTACTGAAGTAATGGGTAATGCAAAACAATGCTATTTTTCCATTTATATAGAAATAAATAATGCAAAGTATAAAAATGGAGCATTACTTCCAGTACTGCATTGTGTCGAGTAATGCATTAGATGCATTATTGGAATCGAAATTCTTTATTAATTTATATAACAATGTCAATGAAATCGCATGATTTGGTTGAACACAAAGCGCACGACAGCTATCTTTGTCTTTATTTACTTTCCTCCACGAACGACGTGCTTTAAGGGGCAGGGGGTCACCACTGTGACCCCCTGTTTTTTTTTTCACTTTTTTCAAGAATTTTTTTTTGTGGGAAAAAAAAGAGATATTCGAAAAATTTTTTTGGGTTTTGTTCCTTGTTTATTAATGTATCAAAAAACATTTTTTTCACATATTTCACGCCGCATGGTGGCGCTGGGGAAGCTCTCGCGTCAGGTGTTGTCATCTCCGCGGCACGCAGCAGAACTCTCTTCAACGTCGATCTGAAAAAAAAATACCGAGTGTTTTCGTTAATAATATGATATTTTGAAGAGAAGTACATAGGGATTTGGAAAAATATTGTTTCAAAAAAAATAGGCACGCCTTTGAAATTAAAGTTAATTTCAAAGGAGTGCCTATTTTTTTTTTTAATTTTTCGAATATCTCTTTTTTTTTCCACAAAAAAAAATTCTTGAAAAATGTAAAAAAAAAAACAGGGAGTCACAGTGGTGTTCACCCTTAAAGAGACGTTGAGACAGCAACACCACAAGATAAATAAGCAGACTATTCCAATAGTTCTGATATTCGATCTATATCGTTTATATGAAACCCAGCGTAGAAAATATTCGCTCCTGAAGCATAATTAACTTCATACTTTATGCCAAAATCGTAGAAATAAAACTGCGAGATTTTTCATTTCAAATTAAAGGTGCAAATATCATTAACTTACATTCATTTCAATCGTCCGTAGTTTGAAAAAAGATTTTCTTTTTACGACCTTCAACATCAATAGAACGTGCAACTCTAAAAAGATGTAACGCGGTACTCTATTACCACACAGATAGAGGAGATGTGATGTTTTTGTGTTAACAGAGTCGCGAGTAACTTTGCCCGTTTACTAAATGCCCGGGAAAAAATTGTTGGATACGATCTTATACAATCATATACAATCTTATAAGATAAGATTTTATACAACTTGATCAAAAATTGAGACGATAGAATCATATAAATTCTTATAGAATTATATCCAATTGTATCCGACAATTGTTTGCCATATGACTGTATATGATTCTATAGAATTTGATAATACTATATAAATTTGTATATGACTCTAAAAAAATTGGCAATTTTGTATAAAATTGTATATGATTGTATATATTGTTATATATAAGACTCATATAAATGTTTCAGGATTGGATCGGAAGATGTATGATTTTATACGATTGTGTATTATTGCATTAAATTTTCTCTTATTTCTTGTTAAAGTATAATAATAAATTATTGTATTCGTATTCCGATAATGCATTAATCGAAGTAATAATGCATTAGTCGAAGAAATAATGCATTACTCGAGGTAATACATTATTCATCATTATAGTAATGGAAAGTTAATGCCGCTCTGCATTACCCATCATTATAGTAATCGATAATGGAAGTATTTTGCACTACTTATTACTATAGTAATGGATGATGGAACACTTTTGCATTACCCATTACTTCAGTAATGGAAAATGGAACACTTTTGCATTAGCCATTACTTCAGTAATGGAAAATGGAACACTCTTGCATTAGCCATTACTTCAGTAATGGATAATGCATTATTTTCACATTATAATTTCGACAACCCTGCTTATAATATCAACGATAATATCACGATTATATATAAATATTAATAATAGTTATGATAATACTAATAAATAACACAAACGTCAAAACATATACGGTCTACTAAATACGAATACAATAATAAATTATTGTATTCGTATTCCGATAATGCATTACTCGAAGTAATAATGCATTAGTCGAAGAAATAATGCATTACTCGAGGTAATACATTATTCATCATTATAGTAATGGAAAGTTAATGCTGCTCTGCATTACCCATCATTATAGTAATCGATAATGGAAGTATTTTGCACCACTTATTACTATAGTAATGGATGATGGAACACTTTTGCATTACCCATTACTTCAGTAATGGAAAATGGAACACTTTTGCATTAGCCATTACTTCAGTAATGGAAAATGGAACACTCTTGCATTAGCCATTACTTCAGTAATGGATAATGCATTATTTTCACATTATAATTTCGGCAACCCTGCTTATAATATCAACGATAATATCACGATTATATATAAATATTAATAATAGTTATGATAATACTAATAAATAACACAAACGTCAAAACATATACGGTCTACTAAATACGAATACAATAATAAATTATTGTATTCGTATTCCGATAATGCATTACTCGAAGTAATAATGCATTAGTCGAGGTAATACATTATTCATCATTATAGTAATGGAAAGTTAATGCCGCTCTGCATTTCCCATCATTATAGTAATCGATAATGGAAGTATTTTGCACTACTAATTACTATAGTAATGGATAATGGAACACTTTTGCATTACCCATTACTTCAGTAATGGAAAATGGAACACTTTTGCATTAGCCATTACTTCAGTAATGGAAAATGGAACACTCTTGCATTAGCGATTACTTCAGTAATGGATAATGCATTATTTTCACATTATAATTTCGGCAACCCTGCTTATAATATCAACGATAATATCACGATTATATATAAATATTAATAATAGTTATGATAATACTAATAAATAACACAAACGTCAAAACATATACGGTCTACTAAATACGAATACAATAATAAATTATTGTATTCGTATTCCGATAATGCATTACTCGAAGTAATAATGCATTAGTCGAGGTAATACATTATTCATCATTATAGTAATGGAAAGTTAATGCCGCTCTGCATTACCCATCATTATAGTAATCGATAATGGAAGTATTTTGCACTACTAATTACTATAGTAATGGATAATGGAACACTTTTGCATTACCCATTACTTCAGTAATGGAAAATGGAACACTTTTGCATTAGCCATTACTTCAGTAATGGAAAATGGAACACTCTTGCATTAGCGATTACTTCAGTAATGGATAATGCATTATTTTCACATTATAATTTCGGCAACCCTGCTTATAATATCAACGATAATATCACGATTATATATAAATATGTGGTGACGGCGTCGCCACCACTCTCTGGTCGCATATAAACACGCATTTATTTTATTTCATTTTATTTCATTTCCAATATGCATTTTCTTCTATACAGTCATTCCTTTGTAAGGACTCGATTCTTTCTCACGCGTTTACTTCTTTGACTTCTTTCATTTCGTCGTCTACAAAATAGAACAACCGTGTCTCAGTTTTCCCTGTCATAAAACTCGAGTACTTACGGGTCCCAGTCGAGTCTCTCCCGAGACGAGGCTGTTTTACGGGGAGTCTCTTATGGCGACCAAAAAGGGCCCACACGCGCTCTTGCATTTTCTAAACCTTCGGTTTCTCGTAAAAACTTTCCTACCCTCTCTTCGATATTTTCTCTCCGTCAACAAGCAGACTATCAGGAATTCTCTTGTTGACGATGGAGTTCCTAACGAACAAGCGCCGCGACAACAACTCGACCGACTCTCTGTCAAGTCACAAACTCGTTCACCGCGCCAAACTAATCTTTACTAATTAATTTTGTAATTGGTTATGAATAAATACTGTGCATTACTCTTATGATAAATCCGTCTTTTCGTACCACAACCAGCACCGAATCACCACACACCCCCCTACAAATATTAATAATAGTTATGACAATACTTATAAATAACACAAACGTCAAAACATATACGGTCTACTATCGATATTGCGGAGACAAAACAGAACTTGGCCACAAAAGTCATCCGATCACAAACCAATCACAGCGCGAATAAAAATGCTTCAATCTGAACAACTAAAATATCGAAATTTCGATAATCTTCGATGTATGGTATCGTCATGAACTTTTTAGGAGAGGACTAGGGAATGGGCACACGCGCTGCCGCGCGCGAGCAGTTTACTGGTGGCGCTACAGCGCTCTTATACTTTTCGGCACTGTACATGTTCATTGAGTTATTCGAGATTGGGTGTCGAGCAGAGAGTCGCCGTTGGATCAATTTTCCATTCGACTGACCCCGACGTATCCTTATTATAGCTAAAAAAACCGACTGGTACCTAATGAGGATCCGAGTTAAATGGAAAAATGACCCCGAACCAACTCGATATTTGACTCTCGACTTAACGAAGAAGTCTTGTAATTATTGCTTATTCTCATTGGTCAAAAGTTGTTTGTTTATTGTGAATTTATTGTTTCTATCGTGTTAATGTCTCATATTCATCCCTTTAACCAACGCTGCCTCCTGGTTTTCTTGCCCCTCTTTTGTATCAATGATTTTTGCCATTTTCTTTATTTCTGTCAAAGATTTGACGAGCCAAGTATAATTGGTCGTCCAAAATACGTATAACATACGGACGTACATTACGCTGAATGCGGATAATATACTGAAAAAAACGATGATTTCGTAACATTCATCGTATCAAGTTATCGTGTTATTTAGAATTTTTTTTAATTTCTTCTATATAAATTAACAAATAGGGATCGTATACATCGTGGATCATCAAAAATATTATTCGAAATGGGAATTGTCGTCAGAACTATTCTTTATTTTTTAGTGTCTTTGAAAAAGAATATCAATTCTTCTCGATGGTCAAGAGAGACTCCGAACACTTATTCATCATAAGATGTAAGTGGATGGAAAGAAAAAAAGGAGTGAGGCGTCACGAGACATGCGGATAAGACTATTTCATTATAATACATATTATAGATGGTTAATAAGCATCACCATGGTATGTGCATAAACTGGATTCAATACTTCCGTCTCATCGGTTGCGCGAAACTTTCAAATATTTCTTTCAGCTTTTCCATTTTATACCTGGGAGTATATTATACCTATTGATGTTTTTACAACCCTTCACCCATACTGGTTTTCACTGCTGTACCGATATATTCGTACAGCGGTGAACACCACTCATTTTACTTATTAACTTATTATTAAGATGTGCTTATAATATCAACGATAATATCATAATTGTATATAAATATTAAGAATAGTTATGATTATACTAAAAAATAACACAAACGTCAAAACATATACGGTCTACTATCGATATTGCGGTGACAAAACAGAACTTGGCCACAAAAGTCGTCCGATCACCAACCAATCACAGCGCGAATAGAAAGGCTTCAATCTGAACAACTAAACTATCGAAATTTCGATAATCTTCGATGTATCGTCATGAACTTTTTAAGAGAGGATATCGTGTACCATTTGGAAAATTTCAAAGAATTGCTCTCAGACGCGAAGCGTATAAAAAATGTTTTCTTTACTCGAGTGCACACTGTTTGGTAAACAATGTGAAAAAAATTAATGTTCGAAATAAAAAGGCTCAGTGTTCGAGGCCAGTTGATTTAGGATAGAATGCCTATGCTATATGTAAACTTATCGAGAGTGCGGTCGGTAGGTTCGGTCGACGATAGACACTTTTGTTTACTCCATAAAAGTCATAGTGAGATCGGTGTATAAGCAACCACTGGCTAGCTCACTTTGGCGTTAAGTTCCCTTTATCGTTTTATATTACTCTCGCTTCGGGTCCCGCTCTCTCTCTCTCTCTCTTCTCTCTCTCACTCGTCTCTTTCTTTTTCTCATTCTCTAATACTCGAGTGCTTATTCCTGTGTATATAGGTGTCAGTTGCTGATGTCTGGAGTCTAGAGTCTCAGCCAATGCAACAGCTAAACGGAGACGAACGATTTACGACTCTCCCCGTAGCCACTTGGTCGTCGTCGTTGTCGTCGTTTGCGTCCGAGCTGAGAAACTAAACGAAACTTCTTACCGTTTCGTTCGTTGCACGTTACACGTGACTTTAGAATGATGTGCGGATATGAAAGCCACTTTAGATATAAGTGCGAATATCCATCGGCGGATTATGAACAGGAACAGTGTTTTTCGAATTTAATGGCGCTCGCCGCGCAGTAAATCCGCGGCTCTCTGGCGGCATTTTTGCGAACTAAAGCTAGCACATTATTTCACCGCAGTGGCATTTCGCCGTTTGCTTTACCACTGCCACAACTGAGCGTGAACGACCAAATTTCCGGCCACGTTTCTTTTTCTTTTCTCCTCTTTCCGATTCTCGAGTGGCCGGACCATATTTCCATTTCTTCGTCGCCACCTTCACTTTCTCTCGCTCTTTTTCTCCCTCCTTCTCTCCGGAAGTTGCCCGGACATCGTTGAGATGAGTAATACGGCAAATACATAAGTTTTGCTTAGCGTGCGTGTAGCTCTCTTTCGTAGTTTCTCTGCGCTGGCGACGCGACAACGCTGAAGACGGGGCTCGTAGACACGTCGCTCGGAATACACAATAAGCTCGTGGAGAACGAGGTAATTAATGATTCGCCGAGGCAGACTCTGGACTATCCTTCTTTTTAGCTCTTAGACGCTGCTGTACATAAGTATATGTGGGTAATTCCACCAATTCCGGACGAGCATCGAAGCTTCAATATTCCAGATTTCATTGAAACTTTTTTTATTTTCAATTTTGTAAACTTAAACGCTGTGTGAAGCATAACTCGAACAAATCTTCACCAATCGAATTGAAAATTTAACTCTACATCCGAAAGTAGATTCTCCACGGAAGTACGTAGGATCTTTGTGTCAGATTGCATAGTTTTTTTGTTACAAACAATTATCTGATGATTTTAGTTTAGGCAAGTTGGGTAAGAGTAGTTTGAAATTTGACCGAGAGAGGTCAGGTTGCCAAATGGTTCCCACTTCCGCCCTCTCATTGATGTAGCTCACTGTAACAGCATATGTATCCATTTATATGTATATTCCATGTGCCTGTATGTCACACCACTGTAAATGGTGACCTGCCCTTCCTTGTCCATCAGTCTCAGTCTCTACAAACGCAACACGCGATGAAACGACGAAGATCGAAAGGAAAACTATTGAGCGTGCAAAAGAGCAGCCTCGGAGAGCGTGCACACTGTCGACAGTAATGCAAACCGATATAATAGTGCGGGTACCCCGAGATCGACGTACACTTTACCGCTTTCTTCGTGCGGGTCGTAAAGAAGTTTCCGTACCTCATGCCACTTGTCCTCTTATGCAGATGGAAGAGATTAACCGCGCGCATATACATACACACATCCCGGGCACCGTTGCTCTTCAGCTTTGCGGTACTCGATGCTTCGATTCGAGACGACGAAGGGTTTTCGGTTTCGTCGGTTCAGCTTCTTTTACGTCGGGCAACACAACGGTGTTAGATGAGAACGGAGAGAGTGTAACGAAAGAACCGGAGCTACGAATGAGGGTGTGGAAGCGATGAACGAAAATACAGGTATGCTGTTTCGGAGTTGGATGAAATTGCTCGGAAGAAGCAGATAAAGCCAGACCAGAAACAGCACGATCAATTAGTGCTGTCTATAGTACAATCAATAGGGAATATTGTGCCGCACTAAATTACAAGAGTTTTTTCTTTTTAATTAGGTTCAGTATCACGTACTGAATGTAAATTAACGAAATCGTTACAAATTAAGTGACCGCAAGTGCCGTCATTTTGAGGAAAACCGTATCGGCCAATATCTCCGTTACCGTGCGCTTGAGGCCAAAAATGCTAATAACCTTTCTTGTAGACAATTGAATTTCCTATCTTTTTTTCGAAATAATTTTTTTTGTATCACCTACCGTTTACGACTTATGTGAATGTTAAAATTTATTCACTCACTTTTTGACCTGTATCTCTCCTAATAATTGTTTAAACAATAAAACGCTAATAACTTATCATTTGAATGCATACATTTCCGACAACTTTTATTCAAAACGTAACTAAACGTTACTGAATGTAAATGAACAAAATCCTTACAAATTAAGTGACCGCAGGTGCCGTCATTCTGAGGAAAACCGTATCGGCCAATATCTCCGTTACCGTGTACTTTAGGCCAAAAATTCTAATAACCTTTCTTGTAGACAATTGAATTTCCTATCTTTTTTTCGAAATAATTTTTTTTGTATCACCTACCGTTTACGACTTATGTGAATGTTAAAATTTATTCACTCACTTTTTGACCTGTATCTCTCCTAATAATTGTTTAAACAATAAAACGTTAATAACTTATCATTTGAATGCATACATTTCCGATAACTTTTATTCAAAACGTAACTAAACGTTACTGAATGTAAATGAACAAAATCCTTACAAATTAAGTGACCGCAGGTGCCGTCATTCTGAGGAAAACCGTATCGGCCAATATCTCCGTTACCGTGTACTTTAGGCCAAAAATTCTAATAACCTTTCTTGTAGACAATTGAATTTCCTATCTTTTTTTCAAAATAATTTTTTTTGTATCACCTACCGTTTACGACTTATGTGAATGTTAAAATTTATTCACTCACTTTTTGACCTGTATCTCTCCTAATAATTGTTTAAACAATAAAACGCTAATAACTCATCGTTTGAATGCATAAATTTCCGACAACTTTTATTCAAAACGTAACTAAACGTTACTGAATGTAAATGAACAAAATCCTTACAAATTAAGTGACCGCAGGTGCCGTCATTCTGAGGAAAACCGTATCGGCCAATATCTCCGTTACCGTGTACTTTAGGCCAAAAATTCTAATAACCTTTCTTGTAGACAATTGAATTTCCTATCTTTTTTTCAAAATAATTTTTTTTGTATCACCTACCGTTTACGACTTATGTGAATGTTAAAATTTATTCACTCACTTTTTGACCTGTATCTCTCCTAATAATTGTTTAAACAATAAAACGCTAATAACTCATCGTTTGAATGCATAAATTTCCGACGACTTTTATTCAAAACGTAACTAAACGTTACTGAATGTAAATGAACAAAATCCTTACAAATTAAGTGACCGCAAGTGCCGCCATTTTGAGGAAAACCGTATCGGCCAATATCTCCGTTATCGTGCACTTTAAGCCAAAAATGCTAATAACCTTTCTTGTGGACAATTGAATTTCCGATCTTTTTTTCAAAATAATTTTTTTTGTATCACTTAACGTTTACGACTTATATGAATGTTAAAATTTATTTATTCACTTTTTGACCTGTATCTCTCCTAATAATTGTTTAAACAATAAAATGCTAATAACTTATCTTTTAAATCCATACATTTCCCACAACTTTTGTTTGAAACTTCTTTGTCTAAAATTAATATTTTCAAAGTTATAACGCGTTCAATGTTGCGCTACTGGGTGCAAGGTTAATAAAAACGAGATATGCATAGTACAATGATGAAAATTCAATACATATGTAAAAAAATATTAATGATATTGACATAATTAACAATAAATACCTTCTTACCTGCAAAAAACAGCGACTTCCCGTTGACATTTTTCAAATGTTTGGATAATATTTTTAACAATTTAATAATACTTCATAACGCGAATTGCCCCACGATTATTATCAAATTATCAATTATATACTGTTGGCATAATGAACAAAAGAATAGGAAAACGAGAAATTTAGTCAAAGAGGCCTGGAAAGATTGATAAATCCGGAACGAATGGTACTTTGCAGCACTTTCGGTTGGAGGCAGAGTTGCCAGACTTATTTTACTTCTTGTCGATAAGCGAACGTAATTGCGCGTTTTCCTAATCGTTTGTTCATTATGCGAACAGTATATAATTTATAATTTGATAATAATCGTGGGGCAATTCGAGTTATGAAGTATTATTGAATTGTTAAAAATATTATACAAATATTTAAAAAATGTTTGTCGGGAAGTCGCTGTTTTTCGCAGGTAAGAAGGTATTTATTGTTAATTATGTCAATATCATTCATATTTTTTTACATATGTATTGAATTTTCATCATTGTACTATGAATAACCTCGTTTTTATTAACCTTGCACCCAGTAGCGCAACATTGAACGCGTTATAACTTTGAGAATACTAACTTTAGACAAAAACATTTTGAATAAAAGTTATGGGAAATGTATGGATCGAAAAGATAAGTTATTAGCATTTTATTGTTTAAACAATTATTAGGAGAGAAACAGGTCAAAGAGTGAAAAAAAGAATTTTAACAGTCATATAGCTCGTAAACGGTGAGTGATACAAAAAAAATTATTTAGAAAAAAAGATAGGAAATTAAATTATCTACAAGAAAGGTTATTAGCATTTTTGGCCTAAAGTGCACGGTAACGGAGATATTGGCCGATACGGTTTTAATTTAATTTGGAAGGATTTTGTTTATTTACATTCAGTACGTGATACTGAACCTAATTAAAAAAATAAAATAACTCTTGTAATTTAGTGTGGAATTGACTAGAGTAACGGGCTCCCTATTGATTGTACTCCTAGTAAACGAGCCCAGCGCAGCGCAGCGGCGTTATTGTGAACTGGGCCCTCGCCACCTGGCGGTTAATTTTAACACTGCTCTGAATAGACTCCCATAAAATAACTTCAGTTCGAATGTTCGCAAATCCATCAAATATTGAGCTTTTTTAACGTGTTCATTTCACGACGTTAAATAAACATTCGTTTAAGGTAATTTTATGTGCAAGACATTGAGGACATTGAAACAAAAAAACGTGTTTTCAATGCTTTTGGGGACTCTCGCAAAAATAACGTTCTTGTCCACGTTCCCAATGTTGTGGATGAAAAATAACGTTGAACGAACTTTTATTCAATATTATTTTACGTGTAAGACGTTAAGACACATCCAAAAAGGAGTATTTGTACCGTTTCCCGGACTTTTGTGTACGGCTTGTTTCGTACACAATCTGCGCAGGCGCAGAGTGGACCCGCATGCGCGTACCGCATCAAACAGCCTACGATTCGCCGCCATATTGGAAATTGGCGTCTCTACCTTTCCCAATTGCGGTTAGGTCAAAAAACGTGCTCGAAACAAAAGTATAACGAGTTTGTGATAAATACACGTCAATAAAATCCGCTAAATTAGCGACGACCTCTCGGAATCGTTCAGAAAAAAATCAGCAGACCTCCATCAACCTGTTGCTCCATCGTGGAAAAAGGAACCGTTAGAACAATGTGTATACTCTTGGAAATTTGTTCGTACGTTTCTAAGAATCCAGAACAGTTCGTTATTTAAATTTCCATGTGCGAGATTAGTCACCATTAAAATGAAGATATATGGGTGGTGGCGAGAGTCTGGCGACAGTCGTCCGGGAAACTAGAAATTCCTCGTCGCCTCGTATCGCAGACAGTTAGTACCGGTAGTGTGAGACAGTGGCCATGGGTCGAACGTTTCGATATCAGGAAATTAGTCATCGCGCATACGTACAAAGTTTCCAGGGCATATAGACACACTCACTTAGTCGTCTGTGCTACGTTTAAAAAAAAAAGCTCCTTCACCGTGTTTATGCACGAGTATTGTACATTAATACTGAGACGTATGTGCTCCTCGCATTTGCCAGCTTAACGATACCAACGCCGGTTCAACTTGAGATATAGATACATATGCGCCGTGTATTATGAGTCACGCGCGAGTGAGTCAGTCGCGGAAGGACTCAAATTCACCCAGGTTAGTCGGACCATGAATCGCATACCTGTGGTCAATTCTTTTTGGATTACGATTCATCATTCCCGACGAATTGGAACAAACGTTCACCCGCGTCACAGCCTCGATCGCGATTTTTTTTGTTTTTTTTTCGCTATTTTAATAATCCAAAATTTTAAGGGTAAACAGGAACGAAATTTTTTCAAATCGCTCATTATAATTGTTCCAGAGGAAATCGGTATTGAAAAGAAAACCATGAAAACCTCCTAGCGGAGAATTTGAGCATTGTGTCAAATTTCGAGGAGGCAATTTACAATTTTGAACTTGCACCATTTTTGCCGTTCTTCGAGCTATTCAGTCATTGGGCAGCGTGGTGAATGGCCGGACAACCGATGCAGCGCAGCCAACGCACCGTTTAAATGACAAATTCATTATCAGCTCTTGAAAGTTGTAGTAAAAATAATGTTTTTTTGTTTATGTTTTTCTAAATTAGGGCACTTAACGAATAAGTTACATGTGTCGACAACACCGGTGCGATTTTAGTAAATTATTGTCAATTCCATTATTACTAAAAATAAGATTCATGTTTGTCGAAATTTTCATAATTTTGCCCGTGGTACTTTCGGTTAATTTTGTATTCGAACTTTTCAGAATACGTACGTATATGTATGCAATTTAGTGATTCAAAGAAATACCAGTCAAGTGGAGTCATGTATATTTGAATATTCCGATTAGACTAAAACGAACAAACCTATTCACCGAGGAATGACCATTGGCGGACAAAACGTCAATCAATTCCGTAGCACATTAAGATCGATTGCATCCGATGGTAAGACGATTTCAAGGTCCAAAAATGAGGACGTGTAGTTAACGACAGTCAACAATGCAGCGAATGACCAACTGTCGGTAATATTACCCACGGTTGAAGCCTTATCATTTGTCGGTAGTAACCACCGGTCATTTACCAACCGCGCAGAGTGACGATTTCGACATTATCGACCGACACCTACTATGTCTCGGCCAATACTGCAACACGCCCTCCTAAAGGAATAATCTTCAAAGTTGGAAGTAATTTCAAAAAAATCGAAATTTCCTATAATTTCAGTTCCTTATCGCGTTGAGAAGGCGGGGAAGGTTTTCCCGCCTTTCCGCGCTGGCAACTGCAAGAGAGACAGACAAATATGCTCTAATTCATTTTTTCTCGGAGACGGCTTAACAAAATATTTAAAAAATAGTGCGGCCGTCTGCGTTTGTCAATTGCGCAGACGACTCCACTATTTTTTAAAATTCGAACAAACCGTCTCGAAGGAAAATACGTTGGATATTTTTTGACGTTATGTTGACCTTTAGCCTCCCCGTAACGCGAAATCCGATGGGTAAGGCTTTGTGGTGAAATGAAAATGCCATTTTCAACTAGGATTACAATTAATCCGAGTGCATATAGATAAACGTCGTTTAACCGAAGACGTTATGGAACCAGGCATAAGCCAGGTATACGAGCAGACCTATAAAATTTGTTCCTTTTCACACTAGTTCGAGCACCTGACGTTTCAACATGGAAGACTTTGCTCGTTGAGGAACCTGGGGCTTAGTACAATCAATAGAGAATATTGTGGCACATTAAATTACAAGAGTTATTTTTTTTTTAAGTAGGTTCAGTATCACGCACTGAATGTAAATGAACAAAATCCTTACAAATTAAGTGACCGCAAGTGCCGCCATTTAGAGGAAAACCGTATCGGCCAATATCTCCGTTACCGTGCACTTTACGCCAAAAATGCTAATAACCTTTCTTGTAGATAATTGAATTTCCTATCTTTTTTTTCTAAATAATTTATTTTGTATCACTTACCGTTTACGACTTATTCGACTGTTAAAATTTATTTATTCACTTTCTGTACATTCAGTACGTGATTGAGGGAGCGCAAGGCCAATATCTCCGTTACCGTGCACTTTAGGCAAAAAATGGTTATAACCTTTCTTGTAGATAATTAAATTTCCTATCTTTTTTTCTAAATATTTTTTTTTGTATCACTTACCGTTTACGACTTATTCGACTGTTAAAATTTATTTATTCACTTTTTGTACATTCAGTACGTGATTGAGGGAGCGCAAGTGCCGCCATTTTGAGGATAGCCGTATTGGCCAATATCTCCGTTACCGTGCACTTTAGGCAAAAAATGGTTATAACCTTTCTTGTAGATGATTGAATTTCCCATCTTTTTTCTAAATAATTTTTTTTGTATCACTTACCGTTTACGACTTATACGACTGTTAAAATTTATTTATTCACTTTTTGACCTGTATCTCTCCTAATAATTGTTTAAACAATAAAATGCCATTACCTTATCTTTTAAATCCATAAATTTCCCACACCTTTTTTTTTAAACTTTTTTGTCTAAAGTTAATATTCTCAAAGTTATAACGCGTTTTTATTAGCCTTGCACCCAGTAGCGCAACATTGAACGCGTTATAACATTGAGAATATTAATTTTAGACAAAAAAGTTTTGAATAAAAGTTGTGGAAAATTTATGGATTTGAAAGATAAGTTATTAGCATTTTATTGTTTAAACTATTATTAAGAGAGATACAGGTCAAAAAGTGAATAAATAAATTTTAACAGTCGTCTAAGTCGTAAACGGTAAGTGATACAAAAAAAATTATTTAGAAAAAAAGATGGGAAATTCAATTATCTACAAAAAAGGTTATTAGCATTTTTGGCTTAAAGTGCACGGTAACGGAGATATTGGCCGATACGGTTTTCCTCAAAATGGCAGCACTTGCGGTCACTTAATTTGTAAGGATTTTGTTCATTTACATTCAGTACGTGATACTGAACCTAATTTAAAAAAATAATAACTCTTGTAATTTAATGTGGCACAATATTCTCTATTGATTGTACTAATGAAAGACTTTGCTCGTTGAGGAACCTAGGGTTCTAGTTTGCCGTATAAATGAACAGCAAGTCTCACCAACCAATGCATCAATCCCAGGGATGAAAGGAGTATCGAACGACCCCCGAGTGATATAGCGGGTCGTTCGGGCTAGCTCATCCTTCAGAAATAAGGATTTTAAATTATATTTCAAATTCCTCTAACGATGAATCACTTTTACAAAAGTTCTAAAAAAATAACGGGATTACAGGTCAAATTTTTTAATATTTTCACTTCCTATGGTTACAAAATGGGAATCGTCCTAGCTATGGAAATTTTTCGAACAAACTCAAAATTCACTCAACTCTTTATAAAGAAAGTTTACAAAAGAAACAAAAATGTTCTCTGCTACTAATCGTTTTAGCGCCCTATGGTCGTTAGGACATGCAAACTTAGAATGAAAAGTGATTATTTGTTAATCCTTTATTGGCATATTAAAGTTTAGACTCCGAGCCTCGGGGCGGAATCGAATCCCTTAGACTACAAGGAATTTAATTGTGGGACCCTTCACGATGGTCGCGAGGCAATAAAAACCTTTTATTCCGTGATTCCTACCTGTAGTTCGAAGGATTCCGTGGACTTTGTCTTCGAAACGTCACGCAGAATGAATTCTCAGTACTGTTATAGTAAGAATGGGCAATAGAAACAATTTGCACTGTTGGGAATTACCCGATCCTTCAATTTATTACGTAATACCTTTGCTGGCGTTGGTAGAAAATTTGCGGGAAAATCTAGCGCCTATATGCTAGCGTTTCTTCGCTTTGTCGTAGTCCGCCAGAACTAGCGCCCCACTACCTGCTCCTCCCGCCACCTAATTGGCTCCCCACTACTTCCAGCAAACCAATCGGAATCTTTCGCGCCCGTTTCATTCCCGAATCTCACACTCTCTTCCGATTGGCCGCCACGATTGACAACGAGATGAGCTGGAAGTGGCAGTTTGGTGATCGATATGATCAGTCGACTTTCAGCAACTGTCAGCAATCGAACGACTTTCGGGCAATTAATTTACTGACAAATAGACAACAAGAATCGGTTTCAAACGAGCCGATTTCACGATCGCACTTCGAGGAACACTTTCCTCCACTTCAGTCTTCTGTTTCGCAACTCCGTGAACCGTGCTGAACTACGAGCGTTCTTTCGAGGATTGCTGTCATTCAGTCAGCCACCAATCGCTTCTATAAAAAATTTTATAGAATTTACCGGACATAAAATCGCCTACGAGTATGGCGTGCTCCGAAATAGACGAATTTTTGTCAGGACCCCTTGTCCAATGGGTGAGTAACAATCATAATAAATGAACAACGCAATAATAATTTTTAATGTCAAAACTGAGTGATCGGAATTGGAAATATTAATGTAAATGAATTGTTTTTTTTTTTCAGTTTGTCAGCTGTCTGGAGGATCGTCCTGATTCAGTGATAAACTATTATGATTTAGTAGACGGTGTACTATTGCACAGTGTTTTTCTGCAGATGTAAGTTCCTCGAAATTATTTTTAAACGTGTTCCTTGATATTAAGATAATTCATCAAATAATCGATAAATGACTTTCAAACTTACAGCCATGTTGTTTAGAAACTAAAGCATGTCGCCCTCTATTTTCAGCGATCCGGCACCTATTAACGACGCTGTTTTACCTACCAATGGTAGTAACGCACAGAGAATCGACAATCTAGAAATGATCGTTGGCAACATAAAGCAATTTTACAAAGAAGAATTGGGCAATCTGATTATAAGACAGCCCGAGGCAATGAATTTGGGAAATCAACCGGAATCTCACGTTCCCGATGCACAATTGCTTCTTCTTTTGTTGCTGGGCTGCGCCGTTCAGTGTCCTAATAAGGAAAAATTTATCACGAGAATAAAAACTCTCACTCTGGACACTCAATTGGCAATTGTCGAGTGCATAAAACAAGTTACCGATCAATCGAATATCGTCATTGCTCGGGACGTTATGGAGAACGAAAAAATGTTGGATGTTTTCGGGGAAATAGAACGATTGCTTCGGGAACGTGATCTCTTCAGAGAGGTATAGGGTTTTTTTTTTTAACTTTTTCTGTGTCTTAATGATTTTCCAATTTTTTTTCACACTAATTGTCCGAAAACTTTTTCTTTCGTAGAAATGGAAAGTTAATGCTCTTAGCGGGATGTTCGAGATTGAGGACGACAATAAGATGGCGCTGAATAAAACTCCGGGGAAATTGGAGCGCGAAAAAAATTATCATTTTGTCGTTGAATTGGCCGATTGGAAATCGAAATTGAGAAAGCAGCGACAGGAATTGTGAGTTTATCAACGAATGATTGCATCATGTAATTAATAAAATTATTTATTGTGAAAACAATTGAATAATCGATGGAATAATTAATTATCTAGGGATGAAAAAACTGAGGCGCTTCTGGAGTGCAGCGAGGAAATCGAGCATAACAAAGCTTCGCTCGCCAAACTTAAACAGGAGGTAAAGACACTAGTTTTTTTTTATTTGAAAAATTGTTATAAAGGTTATATGGTAAAAAAAAAATTAAATTATTGATTTCACATTTTTTATTAACTTTTCAACTATAGGAAAAAAATTAGAAAATGCTTTTAAAAATATTAACATTATTTTTGATGGGTATAAATTATAAATGGACTACTGATGAAAATTATGGCGCCTCCTTGTCGACATCATAACATCATCAAAATCTATTCAATCTGCAAAAATAAAAAAGAATCTCCTAAAATAATGTAGTAGCAATAGTCTGACGGAGGGATGTTTTTTTTTTAAATAAAGAAATTACAGTATTTCAAACTTTAATATGCAATTTAAAAAAAAATTACTGTTTGATAATTTATAAAAAATTGTCTAACCAAAAAATTAAAAAAACCTCTCGTCAGACTTTAGAGAAAATAATTATCAAGACTTAAAAAAAAAAAAAAGTTTAAAAATATTAAAAATTGACTGAGTAATCGTGCTGATACTGTCTAAGAACATTTTCGAGAAAAACGCGTTTTTAGTTTCTGGTGAAACTTGAACCCGATGTCCGGTCACATTTATCGCTATAACTTTGTAACGGAGTGGAATTTTACTAAAAGTTAAAAAAATTATAATTCTTAAAAGTATAAAGAATAAAAATCTGTAAAAATAAAATCGATTTTTTGAAAATTACAAGGATATGTGAGCCCTCAATTGAAATTAACCCTATTTACAATTATTTCCGGAAATCAAAAAATACAAATTGTTAATGATTTTCCAGAATCAAGAGTTGGTGCAAGCAGCTCGCAATGCAAAATCCTACAGGGACGAGTTGGATGTCGCTAATGAGAGAGCCGAACGTGCTGATCGTTTGGAAATTGAAGTCGAAAAATATCGCGAAAAGCTCACCGACATAGAATTTTACAAAACTCGCATTGAAGAGCTTCGCGAGGATAACAGGTAAGGTTTTCCACGAGATTCGATTACAATCGATGGGCCTCCATAATTTTTCATATCAATTGCCGACAAAGAATCGGATCTAAAGTCCCAATGAAGCAATCTTTGAAAATGCTTCTAAAAAAAAAACAGTAAATGCATATTTTTGAAAATAAAACAAGTATGTAAAAAAATCGAACTCCCGTTAGAATTTTTTATTCGCGCGATCGGAATCATCGCGAACAAATTCTCGATTCAGATTTTGCGATATGATCTTGTTCTTCCTTGTCCGCAAAATAAATTATTTGAGGTGGTAGTCTGGTAACTTAAGCCGATTCTCATGTCTTTTTTGGAGGACGTTTTTTTGTAGGAAAATACGAAAGAATCGTTTTGGATATTTAGGATGTTTTTATTTACATATTAAAGATACAAAAAAAAGTTTTGTTGAAAAATTTTTATAGTTTATTATTATTATTATTATTATTGATCGAAGTTGGCACCTCGAAAAAAAAGGGCGTGGGTGGCCCCGGTGATTTTGGCTCTTGATGTTATCTGAAATAAAAAATTCTTGATAATTCTTAATCTATAGACATGTCATTGTGGTCGGAACTACTGAAGTTAAATTTCATGGATAAATAACAAAATGGCGGAATTTGGAAAAAAAAGTCCTTTTATTTTGTCCGCCATTTTGTTATTTATCCATGATATTTAAGTTCAGTAGTTCCGACCAGAATGACATGTCTATAGATTAAGAATTATCAAGAATTTTTTATTTCAAATAACATCAAGATCCAAAATTAGCGGGGCCACCCACGCGCTTTTTTTTCAAGGTGCCAACTTCGATCAATAATAATAATAATAATAAACTATTGAATTTTTTCAAAAAATTTTTTTTTCGTATCTTTAATATGCAAATAAAAACATCCTAAATATCCGAAACGATTCATTTTTATTTTCCTACAAAAAAACGCCCTCCAAAGAAGACATGAAAATCGGCTTAAGTTACCAGACTACTACCTTAATGACGCTGTTTTTTTTAACGTGAAAACGCCCTCGAACTCGGTTTACCAATAAAAATTTTGCGCCGCTTAAATGAGCCTCGTGTCCTGTTGCAGGGTACTGATTGAAAATCGTGAAATGTTGGAGGAACAGTTGAGCTCGTCGAGACGAAATGCCGAGAAAGTTTTGGAGCTACAAGCTCAAATAATTGATTACGAGCAATTGGTCACCGATCTGACATTGGTGAGCGGGAAAAACAATTTTACGACATTTTTTCGATGTGATTATAATTTTCATTCTTCAACTCGTAAGTAATCATTTTTTTTTGTTGCAGAAACATACCGCGGCGACAGAAAAGTATCAGGAACTCTTTGAAGAAAATTGTCAATTGCAAAAATCGAAAAAAGCTACTGCTGACGAGGCTGCTCTCGATGGATTGTTCAGCGACAGTGAAGAACCAGGTAATTGATCGTTTCAATTCGTTAGAATTAGCTTTCTTAAGATTTTTTTTGGTGTACGCATAAATAGTGTCTTCCAAAAATTGGATTAAATGAAAATTGAGAGATAAGTAGTATATTTTATGACTAGATTATTTGAAAAGAATTTGTGAGTATTGAGTTCGATAAAAAAGATCGGAATATTCAATGAACAAAGTTTCTTTAACTGCTCTTTTAATATCTTTTATTGCATAACTAATATTTAGATAAATTTTAGATCAATTTTAGATCAATTTTAGATCAATTTTAGATCAATTTTAGATTAATTTTAGATCAATTGTAGATCAATTTTAGATCAGTTTTAGATCAATTTTAGATCAATTTTAGATCAATTTTAGATCAATTTTAGATCAATTTTAGTTCAACTTTAGATCATTTTTAGATCATTTTTAGATCAATTTTAGACCAATTTTAGATCAATTTCAGATCAATTTTAGATCATTTTTAGATAATTTTTAGATCAATTTTAGATCAATGTTAAATCAATTTTAGTATTACTTTAAATGTGATAGATTTTTTTCCAATTTTTATTCTTTCCCGATTGATTATTAAAAACAGTAATGGAGATGGAAACTCGGAGTTCGATACATTTCTATCGAATAAACAAAGCCCCTGTTATTAACGACGAATCGGAAAGTGTCTTTTAGTCACGTGTTCACGGATTCGGCGCACTTCACCCTCTCGAATCGTTCATGACCGAACAGGGACGCACCTAACCTATAAAAACTTTTGCGATCCCAGTACAATTTTCCACTAATGAATTTCGTATAAATTTTTACGTTATTTTGATAATTTTTCTTACTCATCGCGATTATTTATCGAAAAATCCGTTACATATTTGAAAAGACGTTTTTCCAAATGTAATATACTCTCTTTCGAAGATGCACGATACGAAAAATGTATAACTGGGAAATCATTTATCCTGGAGTAAAATTTCTACGATTTCGAAAAAATATTTATTTTATTTACTTATTTTTCGTTTCCGTAGATATTTTAGACAACAGCTTATCCGAGCAATTGACGAATAACGCGCAGACTCGCGCGTTGAAGCTCGAACTCGAGAATCGTCGATTAATGACGTTAATCGATTCGCTAAAGGAAAATTCATTTTACGAACAATCCTCGCGTGCTGTCGAGCTACAGCGCGAGAGGAAAGAATTGGCGTTAAAAATTGATTCGTTGAGCGACGCTAACGAGCATCTGTCGGACGAAAAGTGTGAAACAGAGATGGTTTGCAAACAGGCACTGGAGGAGAATAATAAATTGCAGACTATCTTGAAGAATCAGAAAAATTCTTTCGAACGCCAACAACAAGAGTATCAGGTAGAAACTCGAATTATTGGAAAAAAATTTCTATTAACTCTCAACGAATCTGTAAAATAACGATATCCAATTATTTTTCAGACGCAACAAGGTACAATCGTCGAATTGGAAAATAATTACGATAGAGTTACTAAAGAGAAGCGTAGAATTCAATTGCTTCTGAAAAGCGCTCAGAAGCGCGCCGACGATTTGGAACGTTGGCTAGAGATATCGAATCAGAAGCTCGATAAATCGAATGCCGCGCAGTTGGAGGCGAAAAAGGTCGCAGCGAAATGTTACGAACTGGAGACCGAATTGGCGATATTAGAAAAAGACAAAGAAAATGCAATGCGTGATGTTCGCAAGTGTCGCGATATGATCGAGGTAGATATTTTTCTTTCTTTCGTGCAATTCATCGTTTGGTCGGAAATTTATTTATTTGAGGATCGTGTTTCAGGAGAAAGACCTAGCCCTCGATAAATTGATGAATAACATCGACATACTGAAGAAAAAAGTCATGCAACTTCAGGAAGAAATCAAAAACTCGGTCACAGAAATTTCAAGGTACTTATTAAACATAACCAATTGATAATTGATTAACTGATTATTGATTATTGATTATTGATTATTGATTATTGATTATTGATTATTGATTATTGATTATTGATTATTGATTATTGATTATTGATTATTGATTATTGATTATTGATTATTGATTATTGATTATTGATTATTGATTATTGATTATTGATTATTGATTATTGATTATTGATTATTGATTATTGATTATTGATTATTGATTATTGATTATTGATTATTGATTATTGATTATTGATTATTGATTATTGATTATTGATTATTGATTATTGATTATTGATTATTGATTATTGATTAGTGATTATTGATTATTGATTATTGATTATTCATCATTCATCATTCATCATTCATCATTCATCATTCATCATTCATCATTCATCATTCATCATTCATCATTCATCATTCATCATTCATCATTCATCATTCATCATTCATCATTCATCATTCATCATTCATCATTCATCATTCATCATTCATCATTCATCATTCATCATTCATCATTCATCATTCATCATTCATCATTCATCATTCATCATTCATTATTCATTATTCATTATTCATTATTCATTATTCATTGATTGAAGATTGATTAATTATTAATTGATCATTGATCATTAGACATTGAAAATTGATAATTGATAATTGATAATCGATTTAATGGACGTAATTTCCAATCAGGCTTCAAGAGATTGAGAGATCGAGTAAAAAATCGAATTGCCGAGCCGCGATCGACCGCGATACTCTCGAGACCCTGCAGTCGAATCTCGTTGCGGAAAAATTGAACAATCAACAATTGTCCACGGTTCTCGGGAAATTAGGTCTCACCGTCGAAATGCTACTGACCCTTCCACTCGAAAATATTTTGGATAGGTAAACACAAATGCAAATCGTCAAACGTAAAAGAATGCTTTTAACTGACATAATAACTAATTATTAGAATTTCCTTTAGAATTTCTCAAATTCCCGATGTCATCGACTGCATAAAGACGTCGATCGTCGATGAGACAATGTCCGACAAGCAAAAGCCTGAAAGCAAAATCGACGCCTCGGTCTACGTTGCATCTATAACGAAGAACTTACAGGAGATCATTGATTCTCAAAAGGTAACTTTTAGCGCCGCATATACCCAGATATATTTTCCAGTAACATGTTTAAAAAAATAACCAATATAATTAATTAACACACGATTTTACGCGTGCAGAGAGAAATCGAGAGTTACCTGATGAGAACGAACGCGAGTGAGAAAGCGACGGAACAGCTACAATCGGAAAAAGCAAAACTTGAAGTAACCGTGACGACTCTTCGGTCAGAAAGTACATCATTGACGAGCCAGCAAACGGCACTTCAGCTCACAAATTCCCAGCTCGTAGCGGAGAAGGAAGAGGTAAGAGATCATTGAAGAAATCATTGTGGAACGACGTTATCGCTGCGGCTCATTTTCTTAAGAAAAGTGGTGATTTTTTATAATTCTAACTTGACGCCACTGGCAAAACGATCAGTACTGATCAATGTGAACCACGTGAAGAATACAGGAAAGCACGTAGAAAAAATCCATTAGTACACCAGAAAAATTCAAACATCTGTTCTAACCATTGTTACAGCCCTATTATTATTATTATTATTATGGGTGCTAGTGCTAGTGCTAATGCTAGTCCTAGTGCTCCTGCTACTACTACTGCTACCATTATTATTGTTATCCGAATGAAAATGATTGAGGACTGATTTTTTTTCCTGCAGCTATTAAAGGATCACCTAGTAAACCAACGAGTTCACGAACAACTTGTTAATGATCAAGTCACCCTGCAATCTCTACACGAGCAGCTAACCACCGAGTACGAGAAGATTCTTTGTGAACGCGAGGACCTCAAGAGAAATCTTCGAAACGCCAAGAACGCAACTCGGGTCCTTCGTGAAACGTGCCAGCGACTCGATAAAAAGAACAAATCGTTGAACGCCGATCTGATATCGGCCAACGAGAATTCTAATTGTCTGGAGAAATTGCGCTATGAGCATACGAACCTCAAGGTACGGAACGAAAATAGGCAATATTTAATTTTACAATTACATTTTACAAGTTACAAGCTTATTTTGACAAAATTGACATTTAATTAGCGAAGAATTGTTATTTTTTATTATTGATAAAATTAATTATTCAAATAAAAATTGACGCTCCAGCAGGTAGAAGCTATAAATCGCGATACTTTTCAATGCTATAGACTATTTGGTTTGGTTTGGTTTGGTTTGGTTTGGTTTGACCGTATTTGATACAGAAAATCACATGCAGATTTAAAGTAGCAGTCTGGTAACTTCACACGATTTTCATGTCTTTTTTTGAGGGCGTTTTTCTGTAGGAAAATAAAAATGAATCGTTTTGGAAATTTAGGATGTTTTTATTTACATATTAAAGATACAAAAAAAAATTTTGTTGAAAAGATTTAATAGTTTATTATTATTATTATTATTGATCGAAGTTGGCACCTCGAAAAAAAAGCGCGTGGGTGGCCTCGGTGATTTTGGCTCTTGATGTTATCTGAAATAAAAAATTCTTGATTAATCTTAATCTATAGACATGTCATTCTGGTCAGAACTACTGAAGTTAAAATTCATGGATAAATAACAAAATGGCGGGCAAAATAAAAGGATTTTTTTTTCCAAAGTCCGCCATTTTGTTATTTATCCATGAAATTTAACTTCAGTAGTTCCGACCAGAATGACATGTCTATAGATTAAGAATCATCAAGAATTTTTTATTTCACATAACATCAAGAGCCAAAATCACTGGGGCCACCCACGCGCTGTTTTTTCGAGGTGCCAACTTCGATCAATAATAATAATAATAATAATAATAACCTATTAAATTTTTTCAAAAAATTTTTTTTTTGTATCTTTAATAAGTAAATAAAAACATCCTAAATATCCAAAACGATTCATTGTTATTTTCCTACAAAAAAACGCCCTCCAAAACAGACATGAAAATCTGCTTAAGTTACCAGACTACTACCTTTAAAAAAATTGGATTCAACTCCGTTATTTATCGGTTGAAAATGTTTGAATTTTCAGGACGACTTTACGAATCTGTACACGGCGACGAAAAATCTAAACATCGAGCATAGAAATCTTCAGGATAATTACCGAAAGACCAGGATGGAAATGAATCGTTTGACTTTGAGGCAAACGGAAATGCAGGGTGAACTGAGCGGAAAAAATAATAAATGTGCGACAATGGAGCTTGAGATAAATAAGCTGAATCAAAGTTCCACAATTCTGTTGGAAGCAAATTCAACGTTGGAAAGTAACAGGCGATCATTGATGGATCACATGAGTTTGCTGTTCACTCAATATCACGAATTATTGACGCACTCGTTCGAGGACAAGGAGCACTATCACATGGAAGAAAAATCATACACGTAAGTTTACAAATTTTTATGTTAAAAAAAACCTGTCGTACGATTTTTCTGAAAATTCGACAAATGAGTTTGTTAAATTTACCGCAGCGACAAATAAATATCATAAATTATTCGATTTTATATGGTAACGAACCGCGATGTGCAAACAAAAATTCTAAAGTAACAAACAGGAAACGTTTGTTAAATGTACTAAAAAATTTGACGATTTTCATCTCTTTTCCAACAACGTAAATTTTTTTTGCAGGAACAAGGTCAATCATCTTTACCGACAGAAGGAAAAACTCGAGGAAAAGATAATGGAAAATTACCGAAATATGGAAAGTTGTTCGATGAAGAAGCGAGGATTCGGCGCGAGATTCGTTAAGAAAGTGAGAAAAGCCGGCTCGGAACTTTTGCACAAGGTAACTTGATTGATCTCACGACATTTGTCATGTTTGACATTTTTTTTTTTGTTATCAGCGTGTCGATAATTTTTTTTTAATTTAACCAGAATCGACGCTCTTGGATCGACGACTCGAAGCAATTGGAGAGCATTGAAACGTACGAATTCGAGTCGGGTTGTAACGATACGATCGGAAGTATCGATAATCAGTGCGTTACAGGACTAGCGAAATCTCCGATATACAAGGATACGGTCTGTCGTGTGTCGGACATCAAGGAATAATGAGAAACATTAATAGTAACGAGACCATTTATCGTCTACCGAAGTTCCGACGGTGAGGAATTATTATTTTTTTAAATATACGATCGACGTGCCCGTTTCTCACGGTCTCGAAGCACCGAAGTTTTTAGGTTAGCTTTATCCAATGGCGACGCTGTTACTCGTGAACAATTGTGAAAAAAGAAATACCTCAAGCGCACGCGCCTGCAGTTCAAAATCTTTGTAATCTTATTGGCTGTTGCTTCCCGCCGCCAGTGCACCTCATCTCGGCGGTGTACGTGGCCGCCTACCGAAAAACGAAAGATCGACGGGTTACTTGAGAACCTCGAAACTCTCGCGCATGCGCTTACAAGTTGTTTACTTTTAACCCGTTTCACTCAGTCTATGATACGCCAGAAACTCGATTTTAACGAGTCTGATTATGAAAAATGTATAAATATAACATTGTGCCATCCGATAGATTAATGTTATAAGTAATAATTCATTGTTCGAAGTCATACATTTAGCCGTAGAGTGGCGAACAATGTTTTCCTGATTTTGAGGTTAAACATGGCAGCTCCAATACCTATAATTTCTAATATTTACTTTATTATTCGATGTATTTTATTAACATATTTTATTCCAAGTCTACGTCATTGAAATATTCTATTTTATTTGCGGCCGAATAATTCAAGAATTCAGGCCGAATTATTCAGGTTTTCGTCAGGAGTCAATTTGAAGCGCGAAGATTTATTGAACTTCGAATTTACTTTAACTCCTTTTTTTTGGCAATGTATACATATATTGCAATAATTCTATTGTGAGATTAATTAAACTAGTCATTTCCGGTGTATCCTATTCGACGAATGTGAAACGATCAAAGGAATATGATCGAAAAAATTCTGCACACATGAACAATGTAAAATTACAAATTTCTATCAAGTTACATATTACAACGAATAAAACATACTGAAATTTTGAATGACTGAATTGGTTTTGGATTGTCCTTTTTGTAAATATGTGCGATTACAACAGTTCCCAACCTCCCTTGAAACCTCGATGTTCGCGATTTAATGTTTTAATTTTTTTTAAAGGCAATTTTTTTTCAACGAATGAATTCAATCCTCGCAAACGATTGACGAATAAGGAAAATTATTTAAAAAGTATTTAATCTCTTTAGATGAATCGTGTAAAATATTAGTCGCAGAAATATATATTCTTCGCCGGTAAAAAATATACTTTAGGGAGATCCAAAGTAAACGAAAAATATATATTATTCATATATAAATGTCCGAAAAGTTACCTATGATTAATAATATTTCTGCAAATATATTTTTCTTCCATACGCTTAATCTCACGTCTCCGGCGTGTACGATAATATTTTCGAACTCTAAAAATTATTTCGATTCATCTATGAAGATAAAAAAGGAAAAACTATTTTGTTTATTTTAAAAAATGTAACTTCAATTTAAGTTTATTGAAAAAAAAGGGTTTAACAAAAGTTTATAAAAATCTGTATGGCCGGTAGAACGTTTGCACATTTGAATTCAAATTTCTTACTATTTTAAACTATTAAAAAAAAAAACAATTTTATTTATTTAAAAAAAATGTAACATTAATCTAACTCTGTTGAAAAAAAAGCGTTTAAGATAGTAGTCTGGTAACTTAAGCCGATTTTCATGTCTTTTTTGGGGGGCGTTTTTTTGTAGGAAAATAAAAATGAATCGTTTTGGATATTTAGGATGTTTTTATTTACATATTAAAGATACGAAAGAAAATTTTTTTGAAAAAATTTAATGGTTTATTATTATTATTATTATTGATCGAAGTTGGCACCTCGAAAAAAAAGCGCGTGGGTGGCCGCGGTGATTTTGGCTCTTGATGTTATCTGAAATCAAAAATTCTTGATAATTCTTAATCTATAAACATGTCATTCTGGTCGGAACTACTGGAGTTAAATTTCATGGCTAAATAACAGAATGGCGGACTTTGGAAAAAAAACTTTTTTTTCCAAAGTCCGCCATTATTGGAAAAAAAAACTTTTTTTTCCAAAGTCCGCCATTTTGTTATTTATCCATGAAATTTAACTTCAGTAGTTCCGACCAAAATGACATGTCTATAGATTAAGAATTATCAAGAATTTTTTATTTCAGATAACATCAAGAGCCAAAATCACCGGGGCCACCCACGCGCTTCTTTTTCGAGGTGCCAACTTCGATCAATAATAATAATGATAATAAACTATTAAATTTTTTCAACAAATTTTTTTTTTGTATCTTTAATATGTAAATAAAAACATCCTAAATATCCAAAACGATTCATTTTTATTTTCCTACAAAAAAACGCCCTCCAAAAATGACATGAAAATCGGCTCGAGTTACCAGACTACTACCTTAAAAAGCATTTAATCTCTTTAGATGAATCGTGTAAAATACTAGTCGCTCCCATGAAAATAAAATATACCAAAACTAAACAGAAATATATATTTTTCACCGGTAAAAAATATACTTTAGGGAGATCCAAAGTAAATGAAAAATATATATTATTCACATATATAAATGTCCGAAAAGTTACCTATGATTAATAATATTTCTGCAAATATATTTTTCTTCCATACGCTTAATCTCACGTCTCCGGCGTGTACGATAATATTTTCGAACTCTACAAATTATTTCGATTCATCTATGAAGATAAAAAAGAAAAAACTCTTTTGTTTATTTTAAAAAATGTAACTTCAATTTAAGTTTATTGAAAAAAAAGGGTTTAACAAAAGTTTATAAAGATCTGTATAGCCGGTAGAACGTTTGCACATTTAAATTCAAATTTCCTACTATTTTAAACTATTAAAAAAAAACAATTTTATTTATTTAAAAAAAATGTAACATTAATTTAACTCTATTGAGAAAAAAAGTTTAACAAATCTTTCTATCGATCTATACGGCTGGTAGAAAGTTTGCATATTTGAGTTCAAATTTCTTAATCATTAAATCGCACTCGTTAATACCTGAACCCTTGGGCTCTAGGAATTCGCTCTTCGGGGTGTCCTTTCACAATAGTGACGCGAGACAATAAAATTCTTTTTCACTCGTTTTACGCACCCAACGGAGGGACGCTAATTTCACTGGATTAATGGTGTTCGTAGAACACAATGGTAAGCCAGAACGCAATAGCACAGCAATATTCGAGTATAGATGGGTAATATAATGGAATTACCCTATATTGTAGTCTAGCGGGAACGGGTGATCAGTAAACTCCGTTTAAAATGGGCAGAGCAAATTGTAATAAAAATCGTTCGGTTCGAAAATGATTATAGTCACAGCGTTTAAAATGGTACGTTGAGTCAACGCATTTTTTTTTTTTTATATTATTCATTCCATCAACTAATTTTATTTTTCGACCGTAAAATAATATTTCAATATTATTCTTTTTAAAATTAAAATTTAGAAAAGACAAACGGAAAATTAGAAATTAACCTGACGGCAAAATCCAAAGTGTTGTTTCTTTTCTTTCGTTAAAACTTTATCCACAACCGAGAAAAAAGAAAAAAATCGTAAATAGTAATGAAACAATGACGTTTGTTTCAATTAAGAATTGAGGCTTATTTGATCATTTTTGTCAATACCGTGAGGACTCGAATGGCGTTTGATTCATGCCGAAATCTTAAATATCGTGACAGTAAAGGCACTTTGAAAAAATTTTGCAAATAAATTACAGGCAAATGCTATTTCATTGGTACAAACGTACTCCATGATCTTACGTGCTTTAGTTTATAGTGCTAATTTTTTAATACAACGAAAAACCTTGACGCAACCCCAATATCATATTTTTAATTTTGTACGAACGAAAATACATGATTTTTATGATTTGCTTTCACTCGACAAAATGTACGATTAATTTTCATGCTTCAAGGACAATTTTCAATTAATATTGATCGGAAAATATGTTTTTTCCCAAAAGTTCCGAATCAAGGACACGTTATTGTACGCGAATAAAATCGTCAATCGTTGAATTGAACGCGTCTCGAGATTCGTGATATTTTGTTTACAAAATACAATTTTTACTTTAGTACAATCAATTGGTAATATTGTGTGTTATTTTTTTTTTAATTAGGTTCAGTATCACGTACTGAATGTAAATGAACAAAATCCTCAGATATTAAGTGACCGGAAGTGCCGCCATTTTGAGGAAAACCGTAAAAATGGTAATAACCTTTCTTGTAGATGATTAAATTTCGTATCTTTTTTTCTACATATTTTTTTTTGTATCACTTATCGTTTACGACTTTTGCGATTGTTTAAATTTATTTATTCACTTTTTGGCCTGTATCTCTCCTAATAATTTTTTAAACAATAAAATGCTAATAACTTATCTTTTAAATCCATACATTTTCCACAACTTTTATTTAAAACTTTTTTCTCTAAAATTAATATTCTCAAAGTTATAACGCGTTCAATGTTGCGCCACTGGGTGCAAGGCTAATGAAAACGCGTTATAACTTTGAGAATATTAACTAAACCGTATTGGCCAATATCTCCGTTACCGTGCACTTCAGGCCAAAATGGTAATAAACTTTCTTGTAGATAATTGATTTTGCTATCTTTTTGTTTAGATAATTTTTTTTGTATCAGTTACCGTTTACGACTTATTCGACTGTTAAAATGTATTTATTCACTTTTTGACCTGTATCTCTCCTAATAATTGTTTAAACAATAAAATGCTAATAACTTATCTTTTAAACCCACAAATTTCCCACAGCTTTTCTTTAAAACTTTTTTGTCTAAAGTTAATATTCTCAAAGTTATAACGAGTTTTTATTAGCCTTCTACCCAGTAGCGCAACATTGAACTCGTTATAACTTCGAGAATATTAATTTTAGACAAAAAAGTTTTAAATAAAAGTTATGGAAAATATATGGATTTAAAAGATAAGTTATTGGCATTTTATTGTTTAAACAATTATTAAGAGAGATACAGGTCAAAAAATGGAAAAATAAATTTTAACAGTCGTATAAGTCATAAAAGGTAACTGATACAAAAGAAATTATTTCGAAGAAAAGATAGGAAATTCAATTATCTACAAGAAAGGATGTTACCATTTTTGGCCTAAAGTGCACGGTAACGGAGATATTGGCCGATACGGTTTTCCTCAAAATAGCGGCAATTCCGGTCACTTAATTTGTGAGGATTTTGTTCATTTACACACAGTACGTGATACTAAATCTACTTAAAAAAAAAACTCCTGTAATTTAGTGCATTATGGACAAGAGTAACGGGCTCCCTATTGATTGTACTACTTCGTACAATTCTACACAAATTTTCGTATATTGTCAATCGGACAAGGATGTCGAAACATCAACGGGGGCTAACACGGAAAGTCCACTCGGAACTACCTCCACTCCTGCTCCATTATCAACCCGATTGGCTCCCCACTACTCCAAGCACTCCAGTCAGCATCCAACTGTCCCCTCCCTTTTCTTTCGGAAAGCGCGCGCTGCTCTGTGATTGGCTGTTTTTATAAACACCGCGAGACAGAGAATAACGGTGGTTTTCGTGCTGGAGTGTGATCAGTCGGTTTCTAGCAGCTTCTAGCAACTGCGCACATCAGTTTAGTGACGAATAAAAATTGCCTATTGGTGCCAATCGATTGGATTTCACGATTTCGTTTCAAGGACGCGCACCTTCACTGTCCTTCTCAACTAAACCATGAATTCCGCTGAACTGCTATTATATTCGACGGACCGGAGACATTCAAATACATCCAAAGAGCATTTACACAAAATATACAATATGGAAAACAGCTTCCAAAACAACAACAACAACGAAATATCGTTTGACTCATCCTACAAAAATGTATATCCGTTAAACGACGCGAAACTCTCGTTGGAACCAGCACTTCTGTTAAAAGTACAAGAAAGCTACATCGAATCGCCGTCGAGGATGATTGCCGAATTGACGAATATAAAAAATGGAAAAAATTCGCCAATCTTAGAAAATCTCTCTGACGACGAAACACAATCGTCGGTGACATCATTCACAGCGGTAATCGAGGATTTGGATGGGAAGATAAAAAATAACGAAACGGCAAATCGGCAAATAAATTTTAAGACGAAAGCGCTTCTTGACAGTTTTGAGAAAATTTGTCCGGTCATGGAGGAGCAAATAACGCCGGACAAAACGTATTATGCAAAGTTCAAAAATTGCGTGACACGTGAAATGGTTTCGTCGATGGAAAATTGTTTGGAAGACGACGACGGAAAGGAAGAATTTGAAGAAGATGAAAAATCGATAGACTACGACGATGAGACGTCGAGAAGGGCATCGAGAAAAGTACCAATTATGGAATCAACGAGAAAATCATCATTCACGGATTCGACAAAAATAATATTTTCCTCGTCGCCTCGCGTCGATGCAAATACGATATCGATCATTGGAATTCCCGTGACATCGGAAACCTTTGATTGCCAATATGACGAGTTGATCGAGTTTGAAGAGAGTGCGCTCGTCATCAACGACACGCTACCACCGGAGGTCGAGGATTTTTTGGAAAATGCACTCGGCGACGAATTGTTCAATTGTACGACCGTGACTAATGCCACTTACGAGGCGATAGATCGTACGAATTTAAATTGTACATCCAGGGAATTATTGAGGTCAGGTAACGAGGCACATTTTCAGGAAAGAATCGCTGAAGTTCTGGCAACCCCAACTATCGAAACAACATCGAGAAGAAATTCGAGTACATTCGACAGAACGATGACGATTTATCGTTCACTTTCGCAGAGAATAAAGAAGGTGAGGATACGAGAAAATGTATAGATATTGAAGTCGTTATTGAAAAATATTTGTTTAATTAATTAACATTTTATTTCCAGTCGTTTATTGTTCGATAAACTTTGCAGTTCGGTTGATAAGACTTTTTTATCATACGATTGAGAAACTCGGAACATGTTCAGCTTCTTTTTGGTCTTTTAGTACAATTAATAGGAAGCCCGTTACTCTTGTCAATTCCACACTAAATTACAAGAGTTATTATTTTTTTAAATTAGGTTTAGTATCAACGTACTGAATGTAAATGAACAAAATCCTCACAAATTAAGTGACCGAATGTGCCGACATTTTGAGGAAAACCGTATCGGCCAATATCTCCGTTACCGTGCACTTTAGGCCAAAAATGGTCATTACCTTTCTTGTAGACAATTGAATTTCCTATCTTTTTTTCGAAATCATTTTTTTTGTAACACATACCGTTTACGACTTATACGACTGTTAAAATTTATTTATTCACTTTTTGACCTGTATCTCTCTTAATAATTGTTCAAACAATAAAATGCTAATAACTTATCTTTTAAATCCATACATTTTCCGCAACTTTTATTTAAAACTTTTTTGTCTAAAATTAATATTCTCAAAGTTATAACGCGTTCAATGTTGCGCTACTGGGTGCAAGGCTAATAAAAACGCGTTATAACTTTGAGAATATTAACTTTAGACAAAAAAGTTTTAAGAAAAAGGTGTGGAAAATTTATGGATTTAAAAGATAAGTTATTAGCATTTTATTGTTTAAACAATTATTAGGAGAGATACAGGTCAAAAAGGGAATAAATAAATTTTAACAGTCGCATAAGTCGTAAACGGTAAGTGATACAAAAAAAATTATATCGAAAAAAAGATGGAAAATTTAATCATCTACAAGAAAGGTTATTACCATTTTTACGGTTCTCCTCAAAATGGCGGCACTTCGGGTCACTTAATTTGTAAGGATTTTGTTTATTTACATTCAGTACGTGATACGGGACCTAATTAAAAAAAAAACTCTTGTAATTTAGTGTGGCACAATATTCCCTATTGATTGTACTATATGAGTTCCCCATAAACCTGGCTTTTAAGGTAGTAGTCTGGTAACTTAAGCCGATTTTCATCTCTTTTTTGGAGGGCGTTTTTTTGTAGGAAAATAAAAATGAATCGTTTTGGATATTTAGGATGTTTTTATTTACATATTAGAGATACAAAAAAAAATTGGTTTGAAAAAATTTAATAGTTTATTATTATTATTATTGATCGAAGTTGGCACCTCGAAAAAAAAGCGCGTGGGTGGCCCCGGTGATTTTGGCTCTTGACGTTATCTGAAATCAAAAATTCTTGATAATTCTTAATCAATAGACATGTCATTCTGGTCGGAACTACTGAAGTTAAATTTCATGGATAAATAACAAAATGGCGAACTTTGGAAAAAAAACGTCCTTTTATTTTAGCAAAGAAGGGGTTGTAAAGTAAAAAGTTAGGGGTGAAAAAATGTCTCGGTAGTTCCGACGAGAACTATAAGTGTGTAGAGTAGCCTGTTAAAATTTGAAAGCAATCGGTTCGGTAGAAAAAAAGTTAGGACCCGGGCCGACCAGAAAAACACTGTTTTGAGAGAAACGCGTTTAAAATTCGGTCGACCTTCAATGTGCGACTTCGAGGCGCTCACGAAAACTCATTATAACTCCGGAAGTATTTCGAATTTCGGTCTGAAATTTTCACAGTATATTCTCAAGACATTGTACTTTCAAATTAAGGAAAAAAAAATTTTTCGATTTTTTGAACCCAAGTTACCAGACTACTACCTTAACACTTCCCCTTCCACGCCTGCTCTTTGCTACTCTCCCTTCGTCATAACCTTCCAACCTAAGGTTGCTTCACTACAGAGCTGTTCTCCTACTGCAGCAGCAACATGCCCAGCATCTTTTTTGTATTTCCTCGCTCTAATCGCTTCCGCCCTTCCTCATGACCTTTCCCTACTCTTCCTTCCGTCATATAAGACTTTCCCGTAACACTTCACCATAAACCTCGCTTTTAACCCTTCCCCATAGTCCCTTTTACGCTTGCTCTCTTCGCTACTCTCCCTTCCTCATAACCTTCCAACTTACGATTGCGTCCAGTTTCTGTTTGGCCTTTCCACACTCTATTCGCTTCCGTCCTTCCTCATGACCTTTCCCTACTCTTCCTTCCGTCATATAAGACTTCGCCATAACACCTCGCCATAAACCTCGCTTTTAACACTTCCCCATAGCCACTTCCACGCTAGCCCTTCGATTTCTTCGTCATGACCTTCCAACCTACGGTTACTGCGCCATAAAGCTTCTACGAAAGCAGAGAACATGTTTAGCTTCTTCTTGGTCTTTCCTCGCTCTAATCGCTTCCGCCCTTCCTCATGACCTTTCCCTACTCTTTCTTCCGTCATATAAGACTTTCCCGTAACAGTTCACCACAAACCTCGCTTTTAACCCTTCCCCATAGTCCCTTTTACGCTTGCTCTCTTCGCTACTCTCCCTTCCTCATAACCTTCCAACCTACGATTGCGTCCAGTTTCTGTTTGACCTTTCCACACTCTAATCGCTTCCGTCCTTCCTCATGACCTTTCCCTACTCTTCCTTCCGTCATATAAGACTTCGCCATAACACCTCGCCATAAACCTCGCTTTTAACACTTCCCCATAGCCACTTCCACGCTGGCCCTTCGATTTCTTCGTCATGACCTTCCAACCTACGGTTACTGCGCCATAAAGCTTCTACTAAAGCAGAGAACATGTTTAGCTTCTTTTTGGTCCTTGGTCACTCTAATCGCTTCCACCCTGTCTCATAACCTTTTCCCACTCTTCCGTCCCACATCACACTGTAACCTCTAACTCTTTAATCTGAAGTTCGCCTGCCCCAAAAAGTAATTCTTCCGCAGCACCAGCTTCTTACCCACTTTAATCTCCATAACGTTTTTTCTAGCTCCGCTCTAACCTTCAAACCCCTATAACCTTCACCAATTAAATCTCCATAACTCGGCCAATTTTTTAAATATAATAATCAGCTTGGTCTTAAGAGGAGACGTAAGCCCCTCCCCCCGGCCATTCCGCGCTTATAAATGCGAGAGGGATAGAGAAAAACTTGTTAAAACATTTTGCTCGCAGTCGGCTCAATTGACTGGAAAACAATAGTGGCGCCATCTGCATTTATCCATTACACAGCGGCCCCACTATTTTTTTTTTCAATTCGAATCAGCCATCTCCGAGAAAAGAGCTTGAGAAATTTTTTGAGCTTATGTTGACCTTTGGCCTCCGCTGCCTCCCCCGTAAAAACTAATCCGATGACTTTACGTTTTTATAAAATGCCGTAAACAATATGATTTGAAAAAAAAATCTCCAAACTCAATAAGATCCTTTAATAAAGTCTGATCTAATATTGCAGAAGTTACGACCGGGTTTTCGAACGAAAGAAAGCTCACCGACTGACGCTCCAATGCTGCCCACTGGAATTAGCGAGACCGCAAGAATTCGCGAACTCTTGCAAGACGTCAATGTTCAACAGACAATGATGAAACAGGCAACGAAAGCTCTGAATCTCTGCAAAGTGACGAAGGAATTTAGCGAAAGTTCAGAAAGAATCGAATTCGAGAGGATACTATTGCTAGCGAGTCTACAAAGAAAATTCGTGATCGAGGAGATCAAGAGAATAACATCGGACAGGAGCGAGTACGAGAAAAATGTAAATGACGAAATAGGCGAAGTCACGATAAACAATATGAGCCTGAATTTACGAGGAGGCATTGAATGGGAGGAGAACGAGAATGAAACGCTCGATTATTGGTTCGTCCTGATTATTACTCAGGGCCTCAGAGTCTGGGCCACGCGTCCGATGTGTTATCAGATGAAAAATTCGAAAATCCGTTTTTCCGACACAATCTCCATACCCGATTTGTTGTCGAATTTCAAAATTCAAATTGAAGTTTACTCGCTGAAAAGTCGTAGAACAGCTTACAGTCACGATGAGAAGTACAGAATCCGTAAAAACAAACGAACGAACGCGTGTTTATCATGTCCGAGTATGCGAGCAAGGAAAAAAATCGAGAGAACCTACTTGTCGTCGAATATTCATGAAGCGTCCAAGAACAAAACTACATCTTTCGTTCTTTCTGGATTTATCGAATTGTTCCTTCACGATTTGTCTCTTTCTCCGCCATGGCCGTTAATGCTGGTAAGATGGGAAACTTTTCGTATTTTGATTTTTTTTTTCTAACGATGTGTTATGAAATACTTATTAGATCGATAAAATCGTGATAAAAAGAAGAAAAAAAGCGTTAATAAAGGAGTAAAAAAATGTCATTTTCTTTTAGGTACCGGCTAATTCCATTTTAGAGGGAACGATGGACTTGAATCTCGCTTGCAGACTTCACTTGACGTTCAATCACGAGGGTTTTGTGAATCACGGGGACGAGGCCGGAGGTTTTGCCATTTGGAATCGAAGATGGTGCGTACTCAAGGGACACACTCTGATGTTCTGGAATTATCCGCGTGAACAAGAGACCAAAGTGCCACTAACGATTATCGATTTGATTAATTGCGTCTCGGAACAAATAACCACGGCCGACAGAACAATATGTGCCAAACCCCGAACATTGCTGTTCGAAACTGCAAGACGAAAGAGCGCCAGCGACAGAAACAGCATGATAGTCGAGTGTAGAACCGCTCGTACGATTGTCAGGTAATTATTTATATTTTTATTTAACTATCGAGCGGATGATGACAGGCAAAGAGAATATTAATCTTGATGACGGTTCTTAATGATTCGATGAGAGAAAAAACATTTCATGTTTGCCTCGCCCGGGATTCGAACCTCCGATCATCTCGTTGCTGAGCAAGTGCACTAACCACTACGCTACGGCCATCGATAAATTTCTTAAATCCGAGCTGTCCACTTGTATGTAATGCTGGACCGTCACATTTTTTTTATATTTCTATAAAATCATTAATTATTAATCTCGCGACTTAAACAATCATTTTTTTACCGCCCTAATGTACGCAGATTTATAACAATTTCGTAAAAATGATATTTTATAAAATAAAAAATGTCTCCATTGTCAACAGGAATCTTATATCGCTGGACAGTCTCGACGAACTTACGGAATGGTCGGTGAAATTGAATGAGGTAATAAAGTCTCTGCGTGAATGGAACGTCATTTGTACGAAGAACGAGAGTCAAGTTTCCGACCTGTGATCAATTACGATTTCGCAATCGCACCAATTCGCCGGGTCAACATCGATCTGCAACTCCATCCGACGATTCTTCAAAGAAAAGATTTATTTTTGACAGTTCCTTTTGAAATGTACATATGTAGATATATTTCAGTAATTCTATTGTTCGATTAGTTAAACCGGTCATTCACGGCGTATAAATGTTATATAATCATAAGCTGTACAATACGAGATAACGTTTTTTTTTACACACCATACGAATGTTCGTTTCTCTCGTATTACTGATTGTGAGTAACATACTCATGTTTTTTTGCGTCGTGTCCGACACCCACGGATCCATCAGTCGGTAAGAATGCTGATACTATTTTCCACCAGTCGATAAAAATTTCTCTTACCCACTGATGTTGCCGTTTTATCGAATAATTGTGTTGTACTAACAGTTGTGGTTATGGAATAGAATGATTGAGAAGTCGATTTTTGTAGTATTCAATGATTTAAAAAACAAATGTCTATTTTTTCAAATATCGAATTGAGATAAGTGACCGTTTGTACCGACGCTTCCCCTCCTGGCGGTCAAAACTGATACTCGACTGTGCGAACGCTGTGACCACGCGACACCGCGACCAATCACAATAGCCCAGCACAAAGTCTTCGGGATTCTGATTGGACGTTGCACAGCCGTGTGAAGTTGATCACAATTAATCAAAAAGAAGCCAAATTATTTAAATCTTCGTTCTGATTCTTTCGAGTTTACATTCGTCACGTAAATCAGACTTTTGTTAAAAATTTTGTAAATATTGAAGAAAAAGGTCCTCACAGTGAAGTGAAAAAATTATTCTCAATCGGAAATATTTGCTGTTCATAAAATTTTCTCATAAAGTTGGTCATCTGATGCAGGGTGTGTTCACTCCCATACGAAAAACACGGCTCTATTACTAGTTCCCGTGAATCCAAGAGTACAGAGAGTGCGCCACTATCGACGCACAGCTAGCGCGACCTACATAGTAAGAGCGAAAAGTAGAACTAGATCTTGGCAAGCTTTTTACCCGTTACCGACTTACTCACAAGGGGACCTTCTCCTTGTATTTTATTTATTTAAATTTTTTAAATTTTAAATTATATTCAAAGAAGTCGAATTTCGGCATTTCTCATAAATTTGCAGGAAGGGATTAGAAGATTCGAAGACAAGGGTAGGTCTGTTCTCTGACAATTAATTTTTAATTATGAAGTAATTTTTCTAACGTTTAATCATTATACAATGTTTCAACGAACAAAACTTATTTGATAAAAATAATGAACACTAATAAAGCAAAAGCAATATCTTCAAACTCCCAAGTCTTGAGGAAGAAGGTCTTATTGAGTCGTCGTAGTGGCATCGAAGATCAACAAACTTCTGGCAATGGGACTGGACAGGAGGAAATTTGACAAAATCAAAATCGGCGATAAATTCGAATGGGAAGAACAAAACTATAACGAGCGCTTTGAAAACATACTTGATAATGTTGTCGGAGCCTATTTTCACTTTTCAATACTACAGCAGCTTCACAATTTTTACCAGTACATACAAAAATTTATATTGTCTCTCGAAAAATTCTCATTCAACGCCCGATAGAAGTAATTTTTGTGTTGTTTTTTCGTCTTATAGATCAGGAATTACGAGAATCGCTCATCAGCAATGTGCATACCTTTGTCTATCGTTTGTCAGAACCATGTTTTGATATTTCAATGCTATTGATCAAACATCTGCAAAGGTAATTGAAATAAACAAATAAAAATTTATAACGAAATTCCTTCGGCAGAAAAAATTAATAATTAACGAATAAATTCCTTTCAGCGGCGGTATGTTTCGGTCCGATTTTGTTGCGACCCGAGGAAGAGACGGTAGCTTCGATAATGTACATCAAATTTTATAATACAAATGACATTTGATCCACTTAATATAAATGAATGTAAATATATATTTGTATATGTACATTAGGGTGGTTCTTAATTTGTTGATGTTGGAAATTCTTTGGTATTGTTTCTTGAAAGTAATCAAAATATCCAGAAAAAAAATTGGGCGCAAGCGGAACTTTGTCCAATAATTCTAACCCACCCCACCGAGCTGTCGAATTTTTATATGAAAAAATGCATGCATTCAAAATTTTGTTAAGAAAATTGTTTATTATTTCAAAACTATTCATGATAAAAAAATGTTATATTTTGTTTTTATAGGAAATTTAATGCTCTACAAAAAAGGTATCTTGTAAAATTCTTGTGAATCTAATATTTATCACGTTATTAGCAAAAAAACTGTCATCATTTATTCCAAAAGTCCATCATTATGGCCAAAACAGGAGTTTGACGTCGAAAAGATGCAATGTATTTTTCGTATGCAATTAGAAATATGAAGAGATACGTAGTGCACTCAATAACAGTATGTGAACGATATTTAAAGTTTCAATTTTATCAATTTTATTATCATTCATGATAAATTTTTCTTCTTCGATCGATAAGGACATTGATTTCTTTATCAGTTCCAAATAGATGGCTTTGTTCGAAAGATTTGAAATCAACTCCTCATTTTTTGATATCGATGTGAGCGAGTGGATTTCTAATGAAAATTATTTACAAGGCTTAAAAATAGTTGAAGGAATTAAAGTGGTTAAGGGATAACACCACTGTGACCCCCTGTTTTATTTCACATTTTTCAAGAATTTTTTTTTGTGGGAAAAAAAAGAGATATTCGACAAAATTTTTTGGGTTTTGTTCCTTGTTTATTAATGTGTCAAAAAACATTTTTTTCACATTTTTCACGCCGCATGGTGGCGCTGGGGAAGCTCTCGCGTCAGGTGCTGTCATCTCCGCGGCACGCAGCAGAACTCTCTTCAACGTCGATCTGAAAAAAAAATACCGAGTGTTTTCGTTAATAAAATGATATTTTGAAGAGAAGTACATAGGGATTTGGAAAAATATTGTTTTAAAAAAATAGGCATGCCTTTGAAATTAACTTTAATTTCAACGGCGTGCCTATTTTTTTTTAAACAATATTTTTCCAAATCCCTATGTACTTCTCGTCAAAATACCGAGTGTTTTCGTTAATAAAATGATATTTTGAAGAGAAGTACATAGGGATTTGGAAAAATATTGTTTTAAAAAAATAGGCATGCCTTTGAAATTAACTTTAATTTCAACGGCGTGCCTATTTTTTTTTTAACAATATTTTTCCAAATCCCTATGTACTTCTCTTCAGAATATCATATTATTAACGAAAACACTCGGTATTTTTTTTCAGATCGACGTTAAAGAGAGTTCTGCTGCGTGCCGCGGAGATGACAGCACCTGACGCGAGAGCTTCCCCAGCGCTACCATGCGGCGTGAAAAATGTGAAAAAAAATGTTTTTTGATACATTAATAAACAAGGAACAAAACCCAAAAAATTTTTTCGAATATCTCTTTTTTTTCCCACAAAAAAAAATTCTTGAAAAATGTGAAAAAAAAACAGGGGATCACAGTGGTGTTATCCCTTAACGATGTTGCGGAAAGAGGAGTGAAACTTATTACAGAGTACAATGATCGTCTCACTTATGATGAAGATCAGAAACAATTCATTGTACAAATAATTGAAGAATATAAAAAAAAAAATCCTGATATTAACAAAGCAACTTTGCTCCAACCGATGTAATTCATTATTGTAAGTTGATTTTTAAAACATATGACATCATTCATTATAATTCACAATAAAATTGATAAAATTGCAAAATTTGAATATTGTTTACATTTCATTGTTGAGTGCGCAACGTATTTCTTCATAATCTTATATACATACGAAAAATAAATTGCAGCTATTCGACGTCAAACTCCTGTTTTGACCGTAATGATCGACTTTTAGAATAAATGATGACAGTTTTTTGCTAATTACGTGATAAATATTAGATTGACGAGAATTTCACAAGATACCTTTTTTGTAGAGCATTATATTTCCTACAAAAACGTTATATAAAATTCTTTTATCATAAATAGTTTTGAAATAATAAACAATATTCTTAACAAAATTTTGAATGCATGCATTTTGTCATATAAAAATTCGACCGCTCGGTGGGGTTAGAATTATTGGACAAAGTTCCGCTTGCGCCCAATTTTTTTTCTAGATATGTTGAATTACTTCTGAGGAACAATACCAAAGAATTTCCAACATCACCAAATTAAGAATCACCCTAATATACATATATAAATGATTTGCAAATAAAGTATTGGAATAACTTTTTTTTATTTCTTGAAATATCTGTCTTTGATCTACTATACCGACCGACTTTTCATTTTCATGCCCACTCTTCATTCAAATAGCGCGCCGCGGCTGGATGCATATCTTTTTAGTTCCGACAGTCCCAGAGTACATAGATAGCGCTACAAACATTGGCTGCGCTTTTTAACATGGGAGTTTCCACGCCCTGATCCGATGACAATTCCGGCGTATTGCGCATACTTCATGTCTATGTTTCTTTGCCGGTCAATCGCCGTTCCACTTTGCCACGCGTCAGCTTCTATAAGTTTTCTTAAGATTCTTTCGGAAAATCCAAACGACAAATTGTTAATAACACCTTTGTGACGTGAATATTTATCTTTCAAAAATGTCTTTCATAACGGTTATCGGAAAGTTTTGGCAAGAGTACACGAAAAATACGGCGAAAAAGCTCAAGATAATTGATGCATATTTGCTGTACATATTTTTAACTGGTGTCATACAATTTGTGTATTGCTGTTTTGTTGGCTCATTTCCCTTCAACAGTTTTTTGAGCGGTTTTATCAGCTGCATCTCCTGCTTCATCTTAGCAGGTAATTTTCCATTTCGTTTATTTTTTTATTTTACAATAATATTGCATAAACAAAGATGTTTATGTGCGCGTAAAATCCTCTCGGATCTTTGAAACCGCTGTTTGGTTTGGTTTGGTTTGGAACGGCAAAGATTCCGGAAAAAACAAAAGCTTAGCCACTTTTGGCCATAATTCTACGTCGATCAAGTTAATTTAATTCCTATCGGTTGTGCCTTTGCGAAGAAATCACAATTTGCGTCGAAATTAATCTCAACAATATTTTAACCGCAGCAAAGAATTGTTGATATTTCCTCTACGTGGGTTTTTGTTCGATTTCAATTAAAATTCAACACCTTCCCTCTTCGATCGATTTAACACAAATCTTTATTTTTCATGTTCCAGTTTGCCTCCGATTACAAGTTAATCCACAGAATAAGAGCCAATTTCACGGAATAAGTCCGGAACGCGGATTCGCAGATTTTATATTCGCCCACGTAATCTTGCACATCGTGGTCATGAATTTCATTGGATGAACGGAGAAACACGAATAGATTTGTCAGGTCGAATCATGACGATACTCTCTGCATTTTGTACACAATAAACTATCGTTGAGAGATATTGGAAATTATGTCTTATTATAATTGTGATTTATTAATTAGCAATTTGTTGACGTGTTTTTTCCTTCCCGCATCTTATATAAATAATCTCCAAAAATTCTTCACCGATTGCTTTGAAATTTTTACACACAAAGTCGCATTCGAATACGCGCGTCTTTTCCATTTGACCAGACTGAGCCGCAGCAACGTGTGAGCGGAAACAACAGCTAGTTGAAAAAATTTTTCTCTTCGCTAGCGCAGCAAATATACGATACGACGAAAGGATTTGTGAAGAAAAAAAAAACTGATCAACTTTCATTGTATCGTTACTGCGTTATCATGTGTGGTACTCGCTAAGTATAAAACGCTGCAAGAATAATAGTTCCGAGCCGCTTTAAACATTTCGCCATGTAATTTGATCAAATCTTCAGATTTGCCACTTCTTTCTTGCTTATTCAATTGTTGGACTTACAGAAATGGACGTGGAGTCTGTGCGTGGCTTCTAAGGTCTCGCAACTCGAGTAATATTGGCTGCGGTCAATACTGGAATGAGTCGCAGTTTAGAAATATCATTGTTAGGTAAAAGGATAGGATGATTTGACCCACGTCTACTCCGATCGATGACGATACGTAAAATTAAATTTTTTTTAAGAGTTTATGATTTTTCTATTGAATGTGTGTACAGAAAAATGAGGTATATATAACTACAACAATCAATAATGTACTTTATTTGTCTTACGTTCTCTTTACATTCCCTAACCGACGGACGAGAGGCTTCAGCTCCAGTGGTAATACAGATAGAGAATTGCTGACCTCATTTTATATTTACAAAGATATCATGGAAGGATTAATATAATAATTATATGCGCAAAGACACAGTTTCATTAATCTGAAGAGAAAAAACAAACCAAACCAAAATTCATAAGGATACATTTGATTTTTTTTTTTTTTTCCCCCTCTAAACCGTACATCCAACAAATTTCCAAGTCCTTTGTATTCGATTGCTCAAATACTTTGTTCACGACCCGGCTTGTCGATTATCGCTCAACCTGCTCATTTTCGTTGAAACGATTGAAAGCAAAAAAAATTTATCTCAAAGCGCTTAGTTTTTTTTTCTTTTTAAATGACACACAAAGCGACGATAGAATTGCGGAAAAAGCTCGATGTTGAATCATTGCGATACGAGAAATTTTTGTACATTACACCCTTATTATCTATACTTAAAGCTCTATAGGCAATAAATACCGCAAGATTTTTATATCTAGTAATAAAGAATTTTTTCCGTATGAGTTTCGTCGTTAGATCCGCCGTTTCGTTTTTATATTTTTTCATAAATAATACGTGAATGCCGTACGTTCATACGCAGCCATGTTCACACGTATCCTTTTCGAGGGTACGGTGAACTTGACCTCAAATAAAAGATCGATTAATCGAAGTGACGCACGATGTTCTCTCGCGATCTTCGATTCGCTCTTTCTCACGAGACAAAATTCTATCGCTGTCGTACTTAATACTTGAAAAAATAAAAAAAATTTGATTCAAGTACATTGTCCGAACTGAAATATTCCTCATTATCGTTGAATTATTTCTTGAGAGCTTGGAGCTTATGTGCAATTTCATTTCGTGGAATTGTAATCAGTTAAAACTATTCGGCGAAATGTAATTTTAGAGATGGGTACCGTTCGAACGGGAAAAAAAAAGCCATTTGCATAATTATATATCTAACGATATTAGTTATGGAAAAAATTGATCTCGATCATTGGAGATAACGGAAATCTCTAATTCCGATTTCTCACAATGATCATTTATAATTATCGTGTAAAATGTTCTTTTTTCGCGTGGATTTTCGTTCCGAAGATGCTCAACAATCCTTTGATCAATTCGTGAGGATTCAGATCGAAATATAATCGAATAGTTCATACTGTAAAGGCGAAGAAAAATCGTGATTCTGTTTAAACAGCGCGAAGTTTCACTTATGTTAATGGTATCTTTCAATGCAAGAATCGGTGTACGCGCTTCGTGCGCTGTTTTGTAAGGTTAGGTTCGTCTTTTGCGATCGTGCGATCTGAAGTATGCGCATGAACGAACTTCGAGCGAAACATCGACAGCCAATCACAATGACGAATTAGCGGACTTCATAAATATATCGCATTTCGAGATATTTCGTCGCGTCTTTTTTTATAAAGAGGCGATTAAGGAGGCTTCAGCGTTGCGATTAATTCAGTGCCAGAAGTTTAAAAAAATATTTGCACCTTTATTCGTATCAAACTAACAGCGTTGACGCTGAATGTGGACTGAAAAAGAGTCTGCCTCGATATTAAAATAATTAATAATCATCGATACCACGTTACTGTGCAAAAAAAAAAGCCCGAAAATCTGCATTTTCAATTGATCGCTTGTACATTTTTGTCACGTAATGTGGTCTTTTTTAAAATTCCGATTCAACGTCAATTACATGATTTTTCCTAAAAAATTAAGGCAGTCGTCTGGTCCAGAGCGAGATTTTTGACGTCATTTCTAATGTGCAATAACGCTTAAGGGCGGGGTAAGGGTTTTCACTTTCGAAAAATCGAATTTTTTTTTTCATCCTATCTTATTGTTTAACATTTCAAGAATATGTCCTTAAAATTTTAAACCGATCTAAGCAATATTCTTGAAGTTATTGTCTCATTAATCTCCTGGCCTTTAACGCTATTACCTCTAACAGCTGCGAGCGGTCGAGTTAGCGGTGCAGCTGTCGAACGGGTATACAGTTTATTCATTGCTATTGTGTATATAGTATATAGTGTACTATACACTACAATATTTTAAAAGAAGAAACGAGCGTCAGGAGCTGGAATCGATGATTCTGCGTAAGTTGGAAAAAAAATAATAATTTTCTTCACTTTTTTACTTCACAAACTTTAAACGCGTTTTGCTCAAAACTACTTTTTCAAAGTCCGTGTTCACTGCCATTTAAAAGCTACTTGACCGATTCATTTCAAACTTTGTACAGATTTTCTACATATGAAGTACCTCCCCCCAACGTTTAGTAAAATTTTTTTTTTTTACATTAAGGGTGTTTCCCACCCACAAAATGGCGGAATTTTTCGTGGAAAATACCAATTCACTTTGGATGGCCGCGAAAAATTTTTAAATGAAAAAAAAAATTATCAGAGAACGTTGGGGGGAAGATTCGATTGTGATTTGACTAAATTTTCATGGTTTTCCATTTTCAAATAATTTCCGGCCGAGTTATAGTGAACACCGCAAATTGTTTTTTTTTCCAAGACGTTCTGGGGGGAAGCTCCGTTACGGGCTTATGCTTCGATATTTCTGCATGAAAAAATTACACAACATTGTCAAAAGTATGCTCAATAATGTACAAAAGGCTCGAATAAAATTGCTCGATCCATATTTGAGAAAAAAAATCGCAAAAAAAGTTTTTTTTTTTACGCTCAAACCCCTTACCCCTCCCTTAAACCGTTGAAGTTGTCTTGATGAAAATTTACACGTGCATTCAGTGATCCTTAGAGAATACTTGTACATTAAAAAAAAAAAAATTATTTTAAACATTTTCATGTAGTTTTTTGCCTTGTTGCAACATGGTGTGCCGAAATCGGCGCCCACTCTAGACGATGTTGTATGCATCTGAAAAAAAAAAAAAAAAAAAAAATTCTCAATCTGTATGAGTATTCTGAGCACTGGTAGCAGAATTGGTACTTAAAAAATTTTTTTATTGAGTCGAACAATAATTTTGCCGACATTTTATAACTCGTCGAATAATGACATATCATTAATGAAAGTTCAACGGGCCGCCATTTTGTCAAGAATTTTTTTTAAGTACCAATTCTGCTACCAGTGCTCAGAATACTCATACAGATTGAGAATATATTTTTTTGTTTTTTTTCAGATGCATACAACATCGTCCAGAGTGGGCGCCGGCGCACCACGTTGCAACAAGGCGAAAAACTGAAAATATTTAAAATAATTTTTTTTTTTTAACGTACAAGTATTCTCTAAGGATCAATAAATGCACGTGTAAATTTTCATCAAGCCAACTTCAACGGTTTAAAAATTATTGCACATTAGAAATGACGTCAAAAATCTCGCTCTAGACCCAGACGACTGCCAGAAAAAAATATTGGTGTGTCGGGTGATCGAACTACGACTTTATCATCGATACTTTCGTGACCCTCGCAATGCAAAACAAACTTTCAGTCCACAGTTCACCGATCGATGAGAAAAGTCTCGTGCTCGTGGTATATAAAATACAACACGCGATCCTAGCCCCGAATGAAAACAAGGGCTTTTCCTCTAACTTGGCACATGAGCATTAATCACTGAATATTCCCTGTACAGCGCTTCATGCATATAGTAATGCGAAAAAAAAATCGATGAAAACTAACCGACAAGGCAAATTTCGTTTTTAATTCGTTAGGAAAAAAAGCGGGATAATCAAATTGCTCGCACGAGAGCATAACGGACGTTAATTCTAAAATAAATACATAGATATAGTATGCGTATGTTTTTTTTTTATATTGAGATCGTGGAGAAAACGCCTTTTGTTTTTCTTCTCGTCCGTTCCTCCAGACTCTCTTCGCGTGACTCGGGGTTACATTTACAAAAACTCCGATTCTTCAAAGAATCACGTGGTCTGTTGGGGTTTTTATTATTTTTTTCAATTTTAAGTAGAACTTTGCATCATAAACACAGCCTACTACCAGCAAAATCGTTTTAGTCCCTTTTTTTCAACGATTTATAATAAGATCGTTCTGGGACTACGAAGATGGGGGGAAGGGCCGGCAAAATTGGGAAGTGAAATCGGAACTTTGCCGGTTGGCGCTTAAATACAACAGAGCCAATAGAAAAATACGCAAAAAAAAAAGAGAACGTTGAAACTAAGCTTTTACTCGACGACCTTCGCTTCAAATCATGAAAATAAAATATTGCGATGCAATTCTACATCGAAAATCTTGGAACTTTGTTGTTAAAAACATTGAAACTTGCGAGATTCACGTGAATGAACAAAATTCGTTTCGCAAGGCTATCGTTCTCTTTGTAAGAAGATTCTTCGCAGCTAGATTTCAGGATTTTCCATTTGTAGCTCGTACGCAAAGTGGATACATCAGTTTTTGTAGTGAAATTTCGTTTAAGCTGTGACCCTTCGCTTAACCGTTCGTGGTCACGCGGGGTCAAAATGACCCCAACTTTACGCTAGAATCACTATGCCTCCTTGCTAAATTTTTTTTTTCGCCATTTTGAAAATTTGCTAAAAATCTTTCGCCACGATATTCTCATTCTGAAAGGTTCAAACTAGTATCCTGAATTTGTATGACTCGTTCGGAACGATACTGGCAACGCGGCAATTGTTTAAACATGGCCGGGGTCATTCCGATCCCCTGTGACCAACGTGTTATTTCGAGAACGTATGACCACCAAGTGTCAAATGACATTTTTACTCTCGACATGGAATCTGCCAATAAAATTTGATGCTGCGAAGTCATATTCGGTGAATCGCTGCGAGCTGAATCTCCGCGACAAGTTGAAAAATGGAATATTTCCATCGAGAAATAAGGGCGGAAAGAAAATTATTGGTCGTCGAATTATTGTTCGTTCTCGTGTTGATCGGGTGGTTGTCTTTTTGAAAAAAAAAAAAAAAAAGTTCCAAGAAATCACATCATTGCGTCGCAGCATTATTTCTATGATTGTTAGATTAAAATCGATCGTTGTCGCGTCGTCGCGAGCTCAATCACAAATATCTTTGAGTTATGAAACTTTTGTCGCGGCATTGTCGAGTCCCGATGTGATTAAATGAGTCTTACTCGAGAGACACCATCGGGACAACGGACTGAAACTTTTTTTTTTCGTATACCATTTACGATGTGTATATTAACGTAAACAGGGATGGGCATCATTCGAATGAAACGCCATTAAAAATTAAAAATATAATAAATACATTAAATAAATAATTATAAACTAATTATTCATTAATAATAATTATCCTTAACAGTTAACTATTTATAATAAAATAATTATAAATAATTGTAACAATTTGTTTTTACTTTTTCTTCTCGATCTATTATCGGCAATATTTCGTTAGAAAATCTATCCTCAAATGTTTTTATTTGTATTTTTTTTTAAATTTTTTTCCCTCTTTTCATTTCGAACAGTGCCCATGTCTGATGTATGAGATTAGACGTCGTGCATTATTCGGCCGAAAAAAAATTGTTTTCCGACTGACTACGTTTTTTTTTTTTCTCTCTGCTTTACCTTATTCGTTCTCACCGAGTTTACGTACCGAGATACATTTGAAAACGAGAATAAAATAAAAATAACCGATGCTGTTTAAGACGGAAGTCATCAGTCGCGAGTGGACGATTTTTCGTCACTCAAAAAAAAATAAAAATAAAAATAGAAAAAGAAAACAAAAAAGAAAAGACAAACATAAATATTCCGTCTTGTTTCGTATCATTGCGAATTTAATATCTGGCTCGCGAGACCATTATCTTTTTCTTCGCTCTTCTCAACTACCAAGCTTCGAAGCCTAATTTCAGAATTATCTCTGTAGTCTCTCTGTGCCGTTTTTGTTACGGAAAACGGGTTTTTTTTTTTGTATTTTTGCCTTAAGACATGTTATCGATGCTTTGCGATATACTGCTCGGTGAATCTACCTCGTGATCGCGATACCTCTCGACGTATTTTCGTCTCGCTGTCAGCAGCATGTGCTCCTTACGACGCTGAAGAATTATTTCCCTCTCGGTCGATGACTTTGAGAATCGACCACCGAAATTCGACGGCTCTTCGCCACTGTTGACAAAAACAAATGAACGTTGTAAAATTTTCTTTTAAAAGAGATACCTTAAAATCAGTAGCTTATTCCGTTCACGCAAAAATATCAACGGGAATAATTACTGATTATTCGATCGTACTAAAAACCATTAAGTTTCGTCATAAAAATACACGATAATCGGTTAGCGTTTCCACGCTAAATTCGAGCTGGCTGTTTCAGCAGAAAATGTGCGGCCATCTCGAATAGGCGACCCGTGATGATTCCCAATCACGGTCTTGTATACAGATTGGAAACTGCCTTAAGGTGGTAGTCTGGTAACTTAAGCGGATTTTCATGTCATTTTTGGAGGGCGTTTTTTTGTAGGAAAATAAAAATGAATCGTTTTGAATATTTATGATGTTTTTATTTACATATTAAAGATACAAAAAAAAATTTTCTTGAACAAATTTAATAGTTTATTATTATTATTATTATTGATCGAAGTTGGCAGCCCGGGTCCTAACTTTTTTTCTACCGAACCGATTGCTTTCAAATTTTAACAGGCTACTCTACACACTTATAGTTCTCGTCGGAACTATCGAGAAATTTTTTTACCCCTAACGTTTTATTTTACAACCCCTTGTTTGCTAAAGTCCTTTTATTTTAGCAAAGAAGGGGTTGTAAAATAAAAAGTTTGGGGTGAAATAATTTCTCGGTAGTTCCGACGAGAACTATAAGTGTGTAGAGTAGCCTGTTAAAATTTGAAAGCAATCGGTTCGGTAGAAAAAATGTTAGGACCCGGGCTGCGAACTTCGAGGTGCCAACTTCGATCAATAATCGATTGCTTTCAAATTTTAACAGGCTACTCTACACACTTATAGTTCTCGTCGGAACTACCGAGAAATTTTTTTACCCCCTAACTTTTTATTTTACAACCCCTTGTTTGCTAAAGTCCTTTTATTTTAGCAAAGAAGGGGTTGTAAAATAAAAATTTAGGGGTGAAATAATTTCTCGGTAGTTCCGACGAGAACTGTAAGTGTGTAGAGTAGCCTGTTAAAATTTCAAAGCAATCGGTTCGATAGAAAAAAACTTAGGACCCGGGCTGCCAACTTCGAGGTGCCAACTTCGATCGATAATAATAATAAACTATTACATTTTCCAAACAATTTTTTTTTTGTATCTTTAATATATAAATAAAAACATCGTAAATATCCAAAACGATTCATTTTTATTTTCCTACAAAAAAACGCCCTCCAAAAAAGGCATGAAAATCGGCTTAAGTTACCAGACTACTACCGTAAGGGGTTTACGCAGTTGGAAATTTCAAACTCGATTTTTTTTTATTGCTTTTTCGGGAATGTACATATTAGAGCGATTTTTTTTTTTTCGATTATTTTTTTTTTCAGTCCCCACCCGAAATTTTGTTGGATATGTCGAAAAAGAAATTCCCTGAAAGTTACAGCCCTTAATATTAATTCTAAGTACTTTCCCAAAGCGTGAGAAGATTTTCCATCTAAAATAACACGTAAATTAATTTTTTTTTTTTTTTCAAATTTCTACAACTCAGCCGCATTTTATGCTATCATATTGTTCTTGGTTTCGATTTACTCGGAATGAAACAATCTAAAAAAGTGCCTTTTGCGATGAAAGAGTAAATTGTACTGGTGGGTTGGTACGGGTCACTGAAGTTGATTTTTACCCAAAATTCTCGTTTTTTTGCTGTTATCTCCGAAAAAATTAACTTTACGAAAAAAATGTGAATGAAAAATTTGTTGGTAATTTAATTTCTTACAAAAAAGGTCCTATCGACCCAATTGCTCAGATCAATATTTCTTGAGATATTGAACTTTAACTTATGAGTAGTGTAAAATTTATAAAATATGAAATAGTAAATAAAAAAAATAAAAAATAAAAAATGTTGCGTGTGTAGAATTTCCGATAATTATTCCAATTTTTTTAAAACAATTCAACGAAAAAATTTTGGTCGAAAATTCGGAATTTTTTCTTTTTAGAGCCGGCATTTTGTCAAAAATCAAAATTTCGACTATTCCTTCGATCAATACCTAGATTTATCTATCCACTAATAGAATCTTTTTGGTTTTTTTATTTTGGATAATCCAAACCGGAGATATTGTGCTCACCGCCAGACACTTTTTTTTTTGAAATAAAAAATTCGTCATTTTAACAAATAAAAAATATGGAAACAAAGTTAAAAGTTACCGCAATACGTGTACAAATTTTTACGTTAATAAATTAAAATGTTTTTCCAGGAAAAATTCTTGAAAAATCGCCTTTTTTCGGTTTTTAATTCACGCAGCAGCCACCAGAGGCGTTGCGATCGGATAATGCAGATTAGACATAACCCAAAAACGCCGCGATAGCTCTCGCAATTGTTCGTCTCTATCCCACTAACGATTTCCACCGCGTTACACATATTTATTACATGTAATTATGAAAAAGTTATTAATCCCGTGAGCTTCAATGAATATACTGAATAAATGCACCCTCTGCATTGTCCGATCGCAACGCCTCTAGCGGTTGCTGCAGAAATTAAAAATGACTTCTTTAACCACTTCCAACACAAAAGTTTCCAGACTTGTATACAAGCAACGGTCTTCGATACGGGACTGGAAATTCCTGCGTTAAAATCATTGTATGTGAAAAACATTGAGGACGTTAAAAAACGCGTCATTATCAATGTTTTGCGAACTTTACAAGCCAATTTCTTTTATAGGAGCCTATTCGGAGCAGTGTTGAAATTAACCGCCAGGTGGCAAAGGCCGGAGTTAACCTCCCAATACGATGTGCGGGATCGTTTGTTATCGGTAGTGAAAAAAAAAATTGTGGCTTGTTAAAACTTCGAAAAAGACTTATCTATCACAGAACCTGGCAAAAAAAATTGAATTCACAGAGTCCGTTTGTTAATAATCAAAGTTTTTGGCGCCAACAATACCCGCGCAATGTCCATACGAGCAAAACTTCCTTAATTTCCATCTTTTTCGTTATTTTTTTTTTTTTCAAGTATTCAAAGAACTACATAGAAATTTTCATACCTATCGGCGACGGGAATGTCGAATCTTGGATCCCACGTTTTTTCCGCCAACTGACTGGTCACTATTCGTCTCGTCATCGATTGCGTGATATCGAGGGATTCCACATCCGGTTCCTCGATAACGTGATGGGGCAAAGTCAGTCTACCGTCGAGAATATTCTCGACGGTCAGCTCGACCGATCTTGTAATTCGCAGATCTTCGAGCACAACGTTCCTCGGATAATGGGGAAAAAGTTGTTGCACCTTGAAAGAGAAAAAATATTATCTTTTTCCAATTTATCCACTTTTTAAACGGAATTTGAGTTGATTTCACTTATTTATTCGTTTATATTGTTTATTTTGCTTCCCCACTGATTGATTTTCCGAAATTTTCATACCGGACAAGATGGAACGATCGAAATTTCTCGAAATTCATTAATTGTGTCTCGAAAAAAAAATCAAAAGATCAAATTATCGACTATATAAATGAAAGAAAAAAAATTAGAAATTTCGAGAATTCAATTAATTTTATCCTAGTATATACACTTTTTTTTAAAGGAATATTCTTAAGCGACGCACTCACCTGTCTCGCCATGGCATCGAGCTGCGAATTGCTGTGCGCCAAAGTGAGAATATCACCTCTGAGACGATTATGCGTGACCTCGACGGAGAAACTCGGCAACCAGGATACGTATCTCGAGCCGTCGAAGTGAAAGAAATGATTGTCATTTCTGCCGACCGAAGTTTGCGATTCCGGTGATTCCGGTCGTATTTCCGGTGTATTTTCTCTTCGATTTGCTTGCATGCTCAGGGCTAAACGGCAGGTCGGACACGACGTGTCCTGCTCGAGCCAAGATTGTAGACAAGAATTGTGAAACAAATGACCGCACGGTAATTTTCTCGCTGTTTCCATTTTTTCCCAACATATCGCGCAACTATCGGAATTTTCGGCCAATTCGTCCTGCGAGGCCATGGGATAGCTGAAAAATTCGAACGAACGAGCGGATAAGTTTTGTTCACTAGAATTTTGGAGAAGAAATTTCGGCAAATCAACTTCCGGAAGTAAACATATAAGAAGTTTCAAAAAATTCTATGGTTCGAAAAGGGGTATCTTTTGAATTGACTACATTTTTTTCAATGAAAGATTGTTAGAAATTATCACGACTGGAGCGATAACTGAAAGTTTCGAAAAATATTATCATGGCATGCTGGATAAATACATTTTTTTTAAAGTACGGTACAGTAACGGTACAAAAACGGTACAGTAACGGCATAGTCATGGTACAATAACGGTACTGTGACGGCCGAATAACAATACAGTAACGGTACAGTAACGGCATAGTAATGGTACAATAACGGTACAAAAACGGTACAGTAACGGCATAGTAATGGTACAATAACGGTACTGTGACGGCCGAATAACAGTACACTAACGGTACAGTAACGGCATAGTAATGGTACAATAACGGTACTGTGACGGCCGAATAACAGTACACTAACGGTACAGTAACGGCATAGTAATGGTACAATAACGGTACTGTGACGGTCGAATAACAGTACAGTAAAGGTACAGTAACGGTATAGTAATGGTACAAAAACGGTACAGTAACGGCATAGTAACGGTACAATAACGGTACTGTAACGGCATAGTAACGGTACAATAACGGTACTGTAACGGCCGAATAACAGTACAGTAAAGGTACAGTAACGGCATAGTAATGGTACAATAACGGTACAAAAACGGTACAGTAACGGCATATTAACGGCATAACGGTACTGTAACGGCCGAATAACAGTACAGTAACGGCATAGTAATGGTACAATAACGGTACAAAAACGGTACAGTAACGGCATAGTAATGGTACAATAACGGCACTGTGACGGCCGAATAACAGTACAGTAACGGTACAGTAACGGTACAATAACGGTACAGTAACGGCATAGTAATGGTACAATAACGGTACTGTGCCGGCCGAATAACAGTACAGTAACGGTACAATAATGTTACAGTTACGGTACAGTAACGATACGGTACCGGTACAGTAGCGGTACGGTAACGATGCAGTAGCGGTACGTAAACGGTACAGTAACAGTACAGTAATTGTGCAGTAACGGCACAACAACGGTACAGTAACGATACAGTAACGGTACATTAACGGTACAGTAACGATACAGCAACGGTACAGTAACGGTACATTAATGGTACAGTAACGGTAAAATAACGGCACGGTAACGGTACAGTAACGGTGCAGTAATCATACAGAAACGGTAGAGTAATGGTGAAGTGCAGTAAAAGTACCAATACAATAAGAATACCGTTACAGTATTCCCAAAAAAATATCCTAGCGGAATATTTGGGAAATTCTGTTTCAGTCATGTTTTTACGCGGAACATTTAATCGCACGATATATTGTCCGGGATATTCTGACGTGACATACAATTCCCCGTATATCTTTTTGGGCTTACGCGATTATTCCATGCATATCGAAAGGTTTCGGTAATTTGATAACATTAGATTAGATAAGCTTAGGTTTCTTCCAATACCCGGGTTCCCTGCCCGTCAACGATCGACGGTAGCGACCGTCCTAACTGACCCATGCTAACGGAATCGAATATTTTTATAAATCGACCGTTGGTAATGCGAGTAAATTCAAGTACGAACATGAATGCGCCTAGAGGGTAGCACTTTCTCGCGACAGTGGTGCCGTCTGTGGCGAACATTTTCGAACGAATATAATGGCGTCCCTTTCAAACACATCCACCTTCGATATTTTCGCGATGACTTTTTCCATCGTTCCTTTTGTTTTCAACACATATTCGATACATTTATTTGGAATATCCGCTGATAAACTCACTTTTGCTCCATATGACTGAGAACCGCCAGGTAATTTCTGTGTTTCGTGATTCTCCTCTGTATCTCGTGAAATAGATATCTCAGTTGCATGCATATGACGACCGAGGCCATACTGAGGAATATGTTGCTCCAGAACAGCATGTGAACGTGATGAAGAAAATCAACGGCGAGGACAGTGAGCTCGGATATGAGCTCGGTGTAATACGCCAGTGGTCCACGTTTGTCCGAAGATCTCGGCGAGGAACGCGTGTCGTAGAGATGTATGGCGTATCGCAGCATCACGTGAATCGTTCGGACTCCGAGGAGTATGCACTGGTCAAACAGATAAAAGAAAAGATAAAAAAAAACGTTAAAAAGTTTTATCAAGCTACGTGAATCGTTAATTTTTTTAAATTTTTGTACGTTTTATTTTGCGACGGACCGGTTTATAATTGTAAATAAAAAAATAATTAGGATTTAATAAAACGACGTGTAGTATTCGCAAGAAAAAAATGGACAATTTAAAAAGTGGCAACACGTAAGAAGTCGCGTTGCGTGTCATTCTCTCGTAGGTACACAACGAGTTATTAATTCTTGGCGACCCCTAATTATTGCCCGGCGATAGGGACATGCGACGCTTCGAACGAACGCACGTCGAAGTTCTTACTTTTCAATTGAAAATCGACGGTCTCAACAAAAGACCCAGCTAAAATTTTACTCAAAATCGTAACAATTTTTTTCTTCTACCGTTGGCCATTTTCATTCGAACACTCTGGGAAACGAATTTTCATCAATAATCGAATGATTTTCTGATTTTTCGTCGACCGCAATAACGCCATCATATTGAATATCAATTTTTTCTATTTTTTTTATTCGAAATCTGCAACCTCGAAAACCTCTAAGTGCCAATATTCGTTTAAAAAAATTCATCTTTATTATTTGGTCAACGATTTTGCGTGGGCTCTTTCGAATTTTCGATTCTATTTCTATTTTCTTAGAATACGTCCCCGATGACACACGTGTCGAAGTAGAAAATCATAAAGTTTCATGAGAATCGGCTGAACCGTTTGTAGTCGCGAGGCAAAAATAAGAAATAATTATATTAACAAAGATGGAAAGTGGCAACTGGTCGAATTATTATAAATGCAAAAAATCTCACTTTCTTCAGTCAATTATTCAATTATTCTCAATGAAAACTATGCATTTTTTTTCTTTTTTCGTATCACTGTGTTTCATTAAAAATCCCCAACAAAGAAGATTATAGGCTCTGTAATAATAGTTGCCAGAACTTTCTAGAAAGATGACGAAAAAACTATAAACACCAGAAATCACTGTTCGGATCCTGAGTGGACGGAGACTGAGATGGAAATAGAGACGAAGATAATTGAGAATTTAAGTGGACGTATATGCAGACCGTGTTAAGATAAAGATCACGACGATGCCGCTCGGGTTATTGACCTAGACATTTCCATCTCACAAGCACCTATATCACGAAGGTCGTGGACACGTCGTGAGCGTGTTTGCATCTCCGATAACTTTTTGTCGAAAAGAAATAACGAATACCCCCCATTTATCGGGGGATTTTTACTCTGTTTTATTCAAAATGGTTCTGACTCTGTTTTACTCAAAATGGCGCTGCAGGGCGTCCGCTTTCGCGATATCTAACCTCTAAAGTGCCGAAAGTTTTCAGGCGAGTTTAAGGTAGTAGTCTGGTAACTTAAGCCGATTTTCATGTCTTTTTTGGAGGGCGTTTTTTTGTAGGAAAATAAAAATGAATCGTTTTGGATATTTAGGATGTTTTTATTTACATATTAAAGATACAAAAAAAAATGTTGTTTACTTATGAAAATCTGTTGTTGAATTTTAAACGCGTTTTTCTCAAAACAGTGTTTTTCTGGTCAGCCCGGGTCCTAACTTTTTCTCTACCGAACCGATTGCTTTCAAATTTTAACAGGCTACTCTACATACTTATAGTTCTCGTCGGAACTACCGAGAAATTTTTTCACCCCTAACTTTTTATTTTACAACCCCTTCTTTGCTAAGATAAAAGGACTTTTTTTTCCAAAGTCCGCCCTTTTGATATTTATCCATGAAATTTAAGGGCGGGGTAAGGGTTTTCAATTTCGAAAAATCGAATTTTTTTTTGTCTTATCTTATTGTTTAACATTCCAAGAATATGTCCTTAAAATTTTAAACCGATCTAAGCAATATTCTTGAAGTTATTGTCTTATTAATCTCCTGGCCTTTAACGCTATACCTCTAACGGGTGCGGGCGGTCGGGCTAGCAGTGCAGCTGTCGAACAGGTATACAGTTTATTCATTGCTATTGTGTATATAGTATATAGTGTATACTATACACTACAATATTTTAAAAGAAGAAGCTGGAGCTGGAATCGATGATTCTGTGTAAGTTCGAAGAAAAAATGTTTTTTTCACTTTTTTACTTCATAAACTTTAGACGCGTTTTTCTCAAAACTACTTTTTCAAAGTCCGTGTTCACTGCCATTTAAAAACTACTTGACCGATTCATTTCAAACTTTGTACACATTTTCTACATATAAAATACCTTCCCCCAACGTTTAGTTAAATTAGTTTAGTTTAGTTAAATTTTTTTTTTTCACATTAAGGGTGTTTCCCACCCACAAAATGGCGGAATTTTTCGTGGAAAATAACAGTTCACACTTTAGATGGCCGCCAAAAATTTTTAAATGAAAAAACAAATTATCAGGGAACGTTGGGGGGAAGATTTGATTATAATTTGACTTAATTTTCATGGTTTTTCATTTTCAGATAATTTCCGGCCGAGTTATAGTGAACACCGCAAATTGTTTTTTTTCCAAGACGTTCTGGGGGAAGCTCTGTTACGGGCTTATGTGCTTCAATATTTCTGCATGAAAAAATTACACAACATTGTCAAAAGTATGCTCGATAATGTACAATAGGTTCGAATGAAATTGCTCAATCCATATTTGAGCAAAAAAATCGCAAAAAAAGTGTTTTTTTTTACGCTGAAACCCTTACCCCTCCCTTAACTTCAGTAGTTTCGACCAGAATGACATGTCTATAGATTAAGAATTATCAAGAATTTTTGACTTCAGATAACATCAAGAGCCAAAATCGCCGGGGCCACCCACGCGCTTTTTTTTCGAGGTATCAACTTCGATTAATAATAATAACAATAATAATAAATTATTAAATTTTTTCAAACAAATTTTTTTTTGTATCTTCAATATGTAAATAAAAACATCCTAAATATCCAAAACGATTCATTTTTATTTTCCTACAAAAAAATGCCCTCCAAAAAAGACATGAAAATCGGCTTAAGTTACCAGACTACTACCTTAAGGAAGTTAGATTATTATAGTATAGTAATAATCATCATATAAAATTTTTAGTTGAAATTATTTATATTTTGTATGCCGTTCAGAATTAGCTGCACGTCGATAAGTCGACATAAATATATTGAGTAAATTTGTGGTGTCATTCTTGTGATGAGCCCTTGTCATTGGGAAATGTACTCAGAGAATCAAGAAATGGGTTAGGGAGTGTATTCCGGATGGAATGCATGACTTGTAATGGAATATTTCAAGTGAATACATCATCAACTGAAAAAAATTCATCAACCAGACCAACCTACACTGTCAACTCTAAGATTGTAAATGGTTCGGATAAGTGTTTATTTTGAGACAGGACATTGTAATGATTTCTCATTTTTTAAATTATATTTTAACGAGACTATTTTTTCCTACTAAGTGTTATTGAGAGTGGCATTGGAAGTACTCGTTGAAATAAAATTTTAACAGCAGCGGAAGTGCCAGTAATGTACTCAACAGTTTTCAAACGACATGAAAAAAAAAGTTGGCGCCGCAATTGAAATTCTCGCTAATGAAAGCTGCTTACAAAACTTCAAATCATAGATAATCTATGTAAGAAAATAGAGTCAATTATATCAAACAGTTCATAACTCAATATAGATTTTCAGATTTTTATTTTTTACTTTTCAGTTTTTTATTTTTAACTTTTCAGATTTCTATTTTTTACTTTTCAGATTCTTAGGATAGTTATTTCATATTCATATCACGTTATTTAGTTACATTTTCTAGTAATAAAAAAATTTGTTAAACTGAATGAACGGATTTTTATATTCAAATATACCATACCACCCATAGTAATTTTTAATAATTAATATTATAATATTATAAAAAACTTATGATTTTCAATGAGTAATGACCGATTAGAATATATTTATTATTTTATATATAAATTTCATAGAATCAATAAATATTTTAATACACTGAACAAGTTTTATTAATGAACGATTTCAAATATATTATTTGTTTGTTGAAGAACTAAAATTTTTCTAACTTCTGAAACATTCATTTCAAAATTTAAAGCGAGAAAAATTAATTTCTTATCCCGTCTCTTTTTTTCATTATATTTCTATCTTTTTCTTTTCTCTCAGATGCTTCCGCGCCGTTGCCAAACTTTCAGTAATATGTATCACCGTCGATAAACGAGATGAAGAAGTAAAGTTTAACTTCAATCATTTAAATAATTACAACGGTGATAGTATATTGTTAAAATGTTATAATATTTTTAAAGTATTCAACTTTTTGCATGTAATTTTTTAATCTTTAAACTTGGGAAAATAATATAGAAAATAATAGAAAAAATCATGACCGTAGTTTGTCAGCCATAAGAGTCTGTGTATAAGGACTTTAAAAAAGTCATATTTAAAACTATTTTTCTAATAAACTAAACGGTAGATCATTTTGAAATGTTGAGAATACATCAATAAAACATTCCTTCATATGTGTGCTAAGTTTCAAATCTTAAACTTGGAAAATTCGTTTTACATAAGATTCGCTCGAACCTCCTTAAGATCAGAAAGAATTACGATACCTCGCTGAAACCGAAAATGGCCATCGAAAACCAAGTTTTATAAACATATTAGCTGTGCCCCGCGCTTTCACCCACGTTAATCTTCGATTATATATCTGTTTCATTACGCCATTACGACTACATAACCAAGTGCATGTTCGATTATGTGGAAAAATAAAAGGACCAATAACGAAAAAATAAACTAACGGTGCCGGCCGCTCCTTAGGGTTATAGTATGAAGTTATATAGCTTAAAGCCTCCCTGAATAAACGGGCTATCTAATGCAAAAAGAATTTTTCAAATCGGATAAGTATTTCGTGAGTTTAGCGCGTTCAAACAAACAAACGCTCCAGCTTTATTATAGTGGTAAGATAAATGATACTGATATGTGAACGTAATATTAAAATAGAAAATAGAAGATGATAATTCTCCTCTATTACCATTATATTAATTTTAGGTGACGAAAAAAAAAATTACGTAAACCATCTTATCCGTTGACTATCAAAAATTATCGTAAACTATGCAATGTTCACTTTCGTTCGTTCGTTTATTATTTATCTGGGTGAAAATATCGAGAAGAAAAATGGCGTTACTTTGTATTCGCGGAAGTGAACGATAAGAATAATAATTTATCATTTTTATTACATTACAAGTTATCATTATTGATATTATTGTTATTATTATTCAGCTCACTGGCCGTAAATATAATTTTTATCGAACAGCGAAGGCACCGTTACGCAAGCGCGTTTCAATTATGATTCTCTTGAGGTTGGTCAATCACCTTGTTCAGTAGTGCGATCGCTTCGACGTAATCACAAATGATTATCGCTCATCGTCGACCATAAGCTTGAAAATTCAGTGGTTATATCAAATACTAAGATAACAATCAGGAAACAACTTCGAACGACGATTCAGCGAGCGTTGAGAAAATCTATCGTGTCAATTCGAGCATGTTTGTTAATTATTTGAAGAAAAAAAAACGATACGCTTTCACATTCTTTTGACCTTTTGAAAATGCGCTCAAAAAATTCGTAAATGAACTCTCTAGAGCGAGAAAAAAATAGGCGTATTTTAGGAAATTTTTTTAGCGAAAAAATCAAATGAATCGCAATTTTGCGCATAGTTCTGTATTATACTACCAATGAACTATAAAAAGTAATTTTTTTGTAACGATTAATTACAAAATGGCGGCTGCACGGCGTTTTTCGGTTGACACGGTTTTTTACGTCCGATTAAAATAACGATTTAAAAATAAAACAAAAATTGTAGATAAATTATTTGAAATCTTATTGTGCGCGTTTGTACGTGATTGTTAAAATCGTATTGTGTATTAATTAGAAAAAAATATCAATTACGACAAGATGAAATTATGTAAGGAGGTGCATTCAATTTCATTGATAAAGTTTCGATCTAGTGTTCGATTGCATTCATTCTCAAATTATCCGGCCAATAATTTCGCGTTAAATTAAAGGAAAATCGACTTCGAACTTACGTTAATTCCAGGCAAAGGGCTCAAGGCACTTGTACGATTTATCCTTGTGACAAAAGTGCGAGGTTTGGTCATTGACACCGAGGGCAACGTAACGGTAATACGAGAACTGATATATCCGCATTGAGCATAATCAGCCCAGCTATATTTCAGCATAAAGTATGCATAAAAATGTCTGTCCTAATCTCCGAACGAACCGTTACAGATTTCAATGCTTAAGGGGGGAAATAGGGTTAGACGGTTCAAAAAATCGATTTTTTTTTTATTTCATAAATTGTTAGTAAAACTATCGAAAAATATGTTCCCAAAATTTTAAATGAAAATTCCGAGTCGTTCTATTGTTATGAGCCATTGAGGGCGGAAGTAGGGTTAGGACAGCGTTTTGCTCAATGATTTTCATGAATTTTTTTATAGTATAAAAAATGAATATAATTTATTGAAACTTTGAGAATATTTTATACATATATTTAAGTATATGCTATAAAATTTTTGAAGAATTTTCTTGAAAAACACCGCAGATATTAGCGACCCCATATTGCAGGTCACAATCAGACTCAGCATTTTGCTATTTTTTCAAACGCGTTTTTCTGAAAACGACTTTTTTTCAACTCGCGTACACGCTAGTTTGAAAAGTTTTCAACCAATCGTTTTGAAAATTGGCAGTTACTTTCTTCATAGTATTGCGCTCTATATGAACCTAAAATCAGAATATTATCATTATTTAAAATAATTTTTTTTTTGCAAATAAAGTTGGAAAAAAATGGCAAAAAATCATGCTTTTTTGTTTTGACCCCTGTAAAAAATTCAATTTTATATTTTTTTGATAGCATTTAGGTTCATATAGAAGAGAGACATATAATAAAAGTAAATTCCAACGTCGTTTGATTTCAGATGAAAATTGCGACTTCCAGAATGTACGCAAAATGCTGAGTCTGATTGTGATCTGCAATATGGGTTCGCTAATATCTTCGGTGTTTTTCAAGGAAATTCTTCGAAAAATTTATAGTATATACTTAAATATATGTATAAAAAATTCTCAAAGTTTCAATAAATTATATTCATTTTTTATACTATAAAAAAATTGATGAAAATCATTGAGAAAACGCTGTCCTAACCCCATTTCGTTTCGACACCGTTTTCTCAATGATTTTCATGAATTTTTTTATAGTATAAAAAATTAATATAATTTATTGAAACTTTGAGAATATTTTATACATATGTTTAAGTATATACTATAAAATTTTTGAAGAATTTTCTTGAAAAATACCGCAGATATTAGCGACCTTATATTGCAGGTCACAATCAGACTCAGCATTTTGCTATTTTTTCAAACGCGTTTTTCTGAAAACGACTTTTTTTTAACTCGCGTACACGCTAGTTTGAAAAGTTTTCAACCAATCGTTTTGAAAATTGGCAGTTACTTTCCTCATAGTATTGCGCTCTATATGAACCTAAAATCGGAATATTATCATTATTTCAAATAATTTTTTTTTGCAAATAAAGTTGTAAAAAACGGCAAAAAATCATGCTTTTTTGTTTTGACCCCTGTAAAAAATTCAATTTTCTATTTTTTTGATAGCATTTAGGTTCATATAGAAGAGAGACATATAATAAAAGTAAATTCCAAACTCGTTTGATTTCAGATGAAAATTGCGGCTTCCAGAATGTTCGTAAAATACTGAGTCTGATTGTGACCTGCAATATGGGGTCGCTAATATCTTCGGTGTTTTTCAAGGAAATTCTTCGAAAATTTTATAGTATATACTTAAATATATGTATAAAATATTCTCAGAGTTTCAACAGATTATATTCATTTTTTATACTATAAAAAAATTCATGAAAATCATTGAGAAAACGCTGTCCTAACCCCATTTTCCCTCCTAAGGGGTCACACCACTCTAGCGACAGAAAAAAAGGCCTAACTTTGACGATTTATTTTGGGAGTATGAAAGAAGGAATAGGATTTCTTCTCAGATGGTTTATTTAGCACATATTGAAGTATGAAAAAAAAAAAAAATTTTATCTTTTCGATACAAAATGGCAGCGACAGAGCCCATCTTGAAAATCGTCTTTTTCAAACTGGGAGGACGTATTACTCGAACACCGTTGCACGGATTGATTTGAAATTTTTATAGTAGCTTCACAATTATATTCTCCATCAGAATACCGAGCCGTTTTTTGATTTAATGTAAACTTTTTTTTTTTTAAGCAATTTACTACTTTTTTTGGCAAAAATCGATTCATTTTTTCAAAAGTGCACCATTGCTACAAAATTTGATTAAAAAAACAACCCCTACGTAGTCCCATAGCCAATAGTGTATAGATTATAAAAATTTTTTGTTTTTTGTTCCTGGTCTTATACTTTACGAGAAAACCGTCCTTCCGTGAAGGTGTTTTAAAAAAAGACGATTTTCAAGATGGGCTTTGTCGCCGCCATTTTGTATAAAAATGATAATACAATTTTTTTTTTCCATACTACAATATGTGTTCGATAAACCCTATGAAAATAAACCCTACCGGTTTTCATCAGTAGTCCATTTATACCCGTAACAAATAACGTTAATATTGGAAAAAAAAAATTCAAAATTTTTTTTTCTTATAGATGAAGAGTTAAAATGTAAAATCAACAATTTATTTTTTTTATCACCATATAGACTTTATAATAATTTTTCACCTTTACTCGGTTTTCAGCGCGCGCAGCGGTACGTCAGCCCTTAACGAATGTTTCATAATCACAAAATACATCAGTATCACCGTATATTCAATCGCAAAACCAAGGAAGAAGTGTGCAGTGAAGTTGAAAGCTTTCGATAAATTGATATCTGTTAGAATTTCGTAATCGATATTGATTCTCAATGGGGAGATCGATTTTTGCGATATATCGCAAAAAAAGAAAAATAAAACCAAATACAAGTTTGTCGTGTAAAAGGCTTGGCGTTAAAAAAAAAAGCGGTAAATCAACGAATGTAAAATTATGTACAAACGACTTTGATTCATACCCGATGACGACAGTCGGTTCACCAGCAGCGGTGTCGTCGCAAGTTGCGAGGAAAAAAAAAAAATGGAAAAAGGAGAAAAACCTCTCGTATAACGTGTTTAGCAGTTGAGATGAAAGGAAGTACAGTAATGCACTATAGTAGGTCACAGGGGAAAGAGAACGATTGAGAAGGAAAGAAGAAAAAAAAGAAAAAAGAAAAAAACAGAAGCAAGGAACAATTTCAAGGTCTCTTTAAAAACATAGGTGAGGTAACACAGAAAATCGATGGTATGAGGAAATGGTCAACGAGGGGACGAAAACGTGCGGCAGTTCTTTGGCTGCTCGTTGCAGTTTATATTTACGTCTAACGCGGTTCTCACTGTTACCCAGTTCTCTGCAGGCTTCACGTGAGACGAGAACCCGGTCGATTACATAAGAAGATTAAAGTATCATTATAGCGTGGTCTGTGGTTGTCCCCTCCTCGCGCACCCTGCGTCGCGTCTCTTTGCCGTCGCGTGTGCGTGAGCGGTGTTTTGCCGCCCAGTGGCGTTGCGGACTCGGCCGAAACTTGTTGCGCCAGTAGCGCACCAGCGGCACGCGCGCGAAACACGATAATATTTCAAACCGCTTTCGGCCGTCGACTCGTCTCGCCGAGAGACAGGTCGACATCTCTCGAAAAAGACGGATTTCACAATCGCATCGGCAAAAACGTTGCGACAGATTGCCTCGTCGTTTATAACCGGCTACGATTCGCACGTATTCACGATTCGCGAATGATATCGACACTCCTTTAAACACGGCAACAAACGAGACGAAGAGTTTCGCAATTGAAGCCTATTGGGAATTACCGTTTGTGACCTCTTGCGGCCGAATTTCGAACTGCTCACTGCCACTCGCTGTCAGATGTTTCGTACGGAAAATCCATACGATTTTTAAGCGACGTGTCGTTAATTAATGCCGTATACAGTGTTGCCAGGTGATCTGTGCGGATTCCCCCAAGGTTCATTTTGTTTCCCCCCTAGAAATCCCCTAGATTGCCCCCACCCGCCGCCAGGCCATTGTTCATTGCGCCAACGGCGAAGTGTCAACTTTTCAGCTCGAACGGTACCCGGAACGCACCCTAGATGGCGGTGCGGTTTGGTTTTAATTTCGAAAAAAATTAATACATACTTTAATAAATACAAGACTGTTTAATCGTAATTATTATTGTAATGATTTATTTCTTTTGTCTATTTTTTATATTTGAGTATTGGCAATTGTACCTAAATACCAACGAACCTCAAACACGTTTACGTGGCAATGCTCTGCCACGTATGTCGCGATTTTCAATTCGGCTTCCTTTCGATGTTGGGACAGAGTTTGTTTAGTGACTGTATCGATTTTCGGTAAAGCGGCAACGGTGTCCTGATTTTTGGTAGCCTGTGTGTGCTTTTTCGATAAAGAATCATCTTGTATAGTTTTCTTATGAGCGATGAGAATCGTCTTGCAATAAGCACAAAACGCTCTGGTTGAGTTCCCGTCAGGCGATCATTTTAACCAGCCTATATATCGTATGAAGGAGATTTATTTAAATGTCATTATGTACGTAGAATTAATCAACAAAATGTAGAGGATATACATTAGGGTGGTTCTTAATTTGGTGATGTTGGAAATTCTTTGGTATTGTTCCTCAAAAGTAATCAACATATCTAGAAGAAAAATTGGGCGCAAGCGGAACTTTGTCCAATAATTCTAACCCACCCCACCGAGCTGTCGAATTTTTGTATGAAAAAATGCATGCATTCAAAATTTTGTTAAGAAAATTGTTTATTATTTTTAAACTATTTATGATAAAAGAATTTTATATAATGTTTTTGTAGGAAATATAATGCTCTACAAAAAAGGTATCTTGCGAAATTCTCGTGAATCTAATATTTATCACGTAATTAGCAAAAAATTGTCATCATTTATTCCAAAAGTCGATCATTATAGTCAAAACAGGAGTTTGACGTCGAATAGCTGCAATTTATTTTTCGTATGTATATAAGATTATGAAGAAATACGTAGCGCACTAAACATTGAAATGTAAACAATATTCAAATTTTCAATTTTATCAATTTTATTGTGAATTATAATGAATGATGTCATATATTTTAAAAATCAACTTACAATAATGAATTACATCGGTTGGAGCAAAGTTGCTTTGTTAATATCAGGATATTTTTTTTATATTCTTCAATTATTTGTACAATGAATTGTTTCTGATCTTCGTCATAAGTGAGACGATCATTGTACACTGTAATAAGTTTCACTCCTCTTTCTGCAACATCGTTAACCACTTTAATTCCTTTAACTATTTTTAAGCCTCGTAAATAATTTTCATTAGAAATCCACTCGCTCACATCGATATCAAAAAATGAGGAGTTGATTTCAAATCTTTCGAAAAAAGCCATCGATTTGGAACTGATAAAGAAATCAATGTCCTTATCGATCAAAGAAGAAAAATTTATCATGAATGATAATAAAATTGATAAAATTGAAAATTTAAATATCGTTCGCATACTGTTATTGAGTGCACTACGTATCTCTTCATATTTCTAATTGCATATGAAGAATAAATTGCAGTTTTTCGACGTCAAACTCCTGTTTTGGCCATAATGATGGACTTTTGGAATAAATGATGACAGTTTTTTGCTAATAACGTGATAAATATTAGATTCACAAGAATTTTACAAGATACCTTTTTTTGTAGAGCATTAAATTTCCTATAAAAACACAATATGAAATTTTTTTATCATGAATAGTTTTGAAATAATAAACAATTTTCTTAACAAAATTTTGAATGCATGCATTTTTTCATATAAAAATTCGACAGCTCGGTGGGGTGGGTTAGAATTATTGAACAAAGTTCCGCTTGCGCCCATTTTTTTTTCTGGATATGTTGATTACCTTCAAGGAACGATACCAAAGAATTTCCAACATCACCAAATTAAGAACCACCCTAATATACATATACAAATGAACTTAATAAATTTAGGAATGAACTCTCGAAATCAACGAAAAATCCAAGTAGCTTTCAGCGAAGATCTACAATAACAACCTACTTTTAAAATCAGGTTCAAATTCCCAATTTTTAACGTACTTTTGCAAGTATGTTTTTTAACCACTTTCGTTTTTGGGCATATTTATTCTTTTATGTATCGATAAAACTATTTTAATTGTTAATATATCGGGATTTCCCCGTTTAGTATATAATATATAAGAGAAAATCCACAATAATCGACTAGAGACTTCGGACGAATGAAACTGTTTGTTGTGATCTACAATCTAGACTGACTTCACAACGAAAAAGCGTTTTGAAGTGAGTCTAGATTCTAGACTGACTTCAGAACGCTCAAACACAACACAAATTTTGAGACATCCAAACGTTTCCGAAAAAGCGGAGCGTGTGGAAGTCTCATAATTTATGGCTTTATGATCCCCTAAAATACCCTGACGATTCAGAATCCCCCTAAAAAGACCCCTAAACATATTTTACCCCTGTTTCTCCCCTAAGACACGTAGAATTCCCCTAAATCTAGGGGGAAATCCCCTAACCTGGCAACACTGGCCGTATATAAACAGCGAGATGTTATTATATTGTTGACGATAAAGAAATTAATGACAGGTATTTGTGACAAGACGTTTTGTCGAGTTTACAAGTGCTTCGGGTACAGCTTCGAGAGTGTGGTTGTGTACTGTCGGATTTCACAGATTTTCCAAAATATGGAAAAGTATTTGTTTATGCTTCGAACAAATATGGTTTTGTCGAAATAATCGACAGATTGAAAGCGTCGTTCGTTGGCATGACGCTTTTATTTTAATGCAACTGTTATCGTCGGTGTTTTCACACCTGCCACATCGAAATATGTGACTAGCAAGATTTCCTCGCCCTCTATAAAGTTTGTATGACTGACACTTGTTTCTGCCCACGCGCAAATGGCCGCGGTAATAAGCCTCATCGAAATATCGTATCCGAAACACTTAAATTCGATTTAAAGTTATTTAAAATCGTTATTTTTTATCGTCGTCCTTATGCTCCCAGTGTTAACAACTGCTGAGTGACCGGAAACGAGCGGCCATATTCGATAGGCCACGCTTCTGCGATAATTCTCAATACTTTGTTGCCAATGGATTGCAGCAGCGTTCTGCATCGACTTAACGGTCTATAAAAGGAATTTTGTAGCGCCATTTGGTAGCTGGCCGATCCGAAAGTATTTTTCATATTAAGATTAACCGGTTAATCTTAATAGTTAATTCAGAATTTCTGGAATCGTCAGCGACAATGTGACGTAGAAAAAAAAAGTCGTACTATTTTTAACTAAACGCCTTAGATCCCTGACGTGGAGCGCGCGCTTCGCCACCGCTCCGCCAGGTGGCTTCCAGCGAAGTCTCTCGCGTGAGCGTAACGCCGCGACTCCGCCTCTATAAGGCTTCTCCCGCCATCCTCATGCATCCTATCCGGAAAACACAAAACGGCAACGAAAGTATGATAAAAATTGTTATTTTCGCGCAAAAGTGCCTCTCGCTCTTTCGGAGCTTTAAGACTCGCTACGAAATTTGCATATTTCATATCGTATCTCCGCGGTTTCTCACGTTCGTATATTTCTACCTTTCACTTACTATTCTCCCATCACACCTAACGCAATAAAACGAGAATAAAATGTTACTTAATGATTATCCGAAAGTATGCCGTTGAACATTTCATATGCAGGGTTTGCCGAACAAAAAATTTCGCGAAATGACGAAATATTTTGCGATTTATTGGTATGTGGTAACCGGCACGAGGATTAATTAAAAACGTATAAAATAAATCGTTACCAAATGACCGCTAGGGTTGACAATCGTTTTTGTCAAATTTCCGTTACGTCACGATACAATATCGAAGTGGCAAACTTACATCGGCCATTGGACTATGTCCAATGAAAGTGCCCAGTCGCGAAATGAACGAAATGGCGGTCGAAAGTATTCCCGTTCGAAGACGTAGAGCGTGAATATTCGCGCGATTAAAAACTTCAGGTGACACACAACTTCGAACGTAATATAACCAATAAATTACGTTTTTAACGTCAATGATATCAACGTCAAAGAGAGTATCGATAACGTTCGCGATTTTTTAGCGGCCCCCTCAACAAGTTGTATTATGCAAATTCGATCGGAGGGCGACTACTTTTTTGTTCGCACGATCTCGATCCATAATGTATTCAACAATAATCTCCGTCATCATTACGAGATGTCGTGGACATCGAATATATGCGATAGATCGTATTCACGCCCTCTCCAGCGCGGTGATTCACCTTCGCTCATAAGGTCAGTTCGATCACTGTTTTTCCTCGCGCTGCTCGAAGCGAGTGTACACTTGGGTATCGAGCACCGGTCGCCTTGACTTTAATCACGCTGATTAAATGGATAAATACCGTACCTGGGATAATCATAAGGTTTTAACGCGTGATACATTATCCAGTCTCAGTTTCAATACGTTTTTTTTTTCGAAAGCAAAAACCCGTTCACAATTTTCAATCTTATATATTTTTTGCGGCAATTTACTTTGTTGCATTTCCGTCGAACGTGGACATATTATTCTTTTTAAGGCCGAGATTTTTGACGTCATTTCTAATGTGCAATAACGTTTAAACCGTTGAAGTTGTCTTGATGAAAATTTACACGTGCATTTATTGATCCTTCGAGAATACTTGTACATTAGAAAAAAAAATTATTTTAAATATTTTCATGTAGTTTTTTGCCTTGTTGCAACATGGTGCGCCAAAATCGGCGCCCACTCTGGACGATGTTGTATGCATATGAAAAAAAAAATATATATATATTCTCAATCTGTATAAGTATTCTGAGCACTGGTAGCAGAATTGGTACTTAAAAAAATTTTTTGACAAAATGGCGGCCTGTTGAACTTTCATTAATGATAATTCATTATTCGACGAGTTATAAAATGTCGGCAAAATTATTGTTAGACTCAATCAAAAAATTTTTTAAGTACCAATTCTGCTACCAGTGCTCAGAATACTTATACAGATTGAGAATATATATATATTTTTTTTTTCAGATGCATACAACATCGTCCAGAGTGGGTGCCGATTTCGGCGCACCATGTTGCAACAAGGCAAAAAACTACATGAAAATATTTAAAATAATTTTTTTATTTTATGTACAAGTATTCTCTAAGGATCAATAAATGCACATGTAAATTTTCATCAGGACAACTTCAACGGTTTAAACGTTATTGCACATTAGAAATGACGTCAAAAATCTCGCTCTAGACCAGACTACGGCCTTAATATGCCACCGGAGCGTCGGAGGAATCGCCAAAAAAACTGGTTGCAATTCGTTGTCGCGTGTCTCAACGACGGATCGGAGTAAATTGGATGATCATTTTAATACGTATCATCTGTGACAATCGTTTATTTAATTTAAAAAAAACAGCCCCGCTATGTTTTGCACGCGAGCTTACGGAAACGAGAAAATTCGTCATTGTTGTTAATTTTCTACGACGTTTTACACGAGATCGATTGTGAGTAACAACGATCGGTGTTACCCAATCGATTACAACGTGTGCGATAATAACGAGAAAGGCGGGAAATTTGAAAGCTTCTAAGAGACACACAGGGCCATCTATGATCCGTGGCGTTTGACACGTAGAACGTTTGTTTCTTTTTTTTCAAGTGTTTGTATGAAATCGAACGAAGGATTAACGGGGGGGTAGGGTTTTTAAATTATTTTTTTTTGCATTTTTTTTATATTTTTTTTCTGAATGAACAATATGTCGAGAATATGGTGTGTAAATTTTAAGTCAATCGGAGTAAAACTAACGGAGTTACAACGTTTCAAACGACCGGCCGTGATACCGTGATACCACGTATGAAAAACTTTAAATCGATTTTCCCGAAAACGTCATTTTTTAAGTTTGCGAACATTAGAACTCAAAATCTACTGAACCGATCCTTTTGAAAATTTAAACATTACTTCTTCACATAAATCAACAGGTAATCAGGAGGAGTTTTTCTTTTTTTTCAATTTTTTCAATTTTTTAATAACAAATTAAGCGCGATTTTTTTAGCTAAAATTGCGTTTTTCACTTCCAAGTGCTGCAAAAAATAGAAAAAAAAAAAAAAAAAACTCTTCCTGATTACCTCGAGAAATACATCACCTTTAAAATGCATATCAATTTTTTTGTGTCGGATGATCCGGTAACGAGTTATAATGTTCACCGCAAAACCACTTTTTTCAAGGCGCCTCTGGAGATTCAACGTCACCGGCTTATTTATCAATATTTTTCATTGAAAATTTTTTCTGAGATACTTCAATAGTTGTACAATAATATGTAATTCTATTTAATAAAATTATATTACTCATGTCGCGGCAAAAAAATCATAAAATATGCTTTTTTTTCGCCTTTAAACCCCCCACCCCCCTCTTAAATTAACATGGCCGCTGAGTATGGTAGTCGGCTGTCTCGTTACGATGCAATGCTGCTGGTCTGGAACGGTCTGGTTTTCAGTGTTGCCAGGTTAGGGGATTTCCCCCTAGATTTAGTGGAATTCTACGTGTTTTAGGGGAGAAACAGGGGTAAAATATGTTTAGGGGTTTTTTTTAGGGGGATTCTGAATCGTCAGGGTATTTTAGGGGATCATAAAGCCATAAATTATGAGACTTCCACGCGTTCCGCTTCTTCGAAAACGTGTGGATGTCTCAAAATTTGTGTTGTGTTTGAGCGTTCTGAAGTCAGTCTAGAATCTAGACTGACTTCAGAACGCTTTTTCGTTGTGAAGTCAGTCTAGATTGTAGATCACAACAAACAGTTTCATTCGTCCGAAGTCTCTAGTCGATTATTGTGGATTTGCTCTTATATATTATATACTAAACGGGGAAATCCCGATATATTAACAATTAAAATAGTTTTATCGACACATAAAAGAATAAATATGGCCAAAAACGAAAGTGGTAAAAAAACATACTTGCAAAAGTACGTTAAAAATTGGGAATTTGAACCTGATTTTAAAGGTAGGTTGTTATTGTAGATCTTCGCTGAAAGCTACATGGATTTTTCGTTGATTTCGAGAGTTCATTCCTAAATTTATAAGTTCATTTGTAGATGTATATCCTCTACATTTTGTTGATTAATTCTACGTACATAATGACGTTTAAATAAATCTCCTTCATACGATATATAGGATGGTTAAAATCATCGCCTGACGGGGACTCAACCAAAGCGTTTTGTGCTTATTGCAAGACGATTCTCATCGCTCATAAGAAAACTATACAAGATCATTCTTTATCGAAAAAACACACACGGGCTACCAAAAATCAGGACACCATTGCCGCTTTACCGACAATCGGTACATTCACTAAACTAACTCTGTCCCATCAACGAAACGAAGCCGAATTAAAAATCGCGACATACGTGGCAGAGCATTGTCACGTAAACGTGTTTAAAGTTCGTTGGTATTTAGGTACAATTGCAAATACTCAAATATAAAAAATAGACAAAAGAAATATATCATTACTATATTAATTACGATTAAACAGTCTTGTATTTATTAAAGTATGTATTCATTTTTTTGAAATCTAAACCAAACTGCACCGCCATCTAGGGTGCGTTCCGGGTACCGTTCGAGCTGATAAGTTGACACTTCACCGTTGGCACAATGAACAATGGCCTGGCGGCGGGTGGAGGCAATCTAGGGGATTTCTAGGGGAAACAAAATGAACCTGGGGGGAATCCGCACAGGCCACCTGGCAACACTGCTTTTGCGGCAGTATCCTTGAACCGATTCGCCACTTCGTACGGCTGATTCTTCGTTCGTTCATGCACTTGAAAATTACACTAGGACCGCCATTTTAAGGAAAATCCCAACCATTTTGCCTCGCCTGTGCATAGCGCATTGGGGTCGCCATTTCTCGTCATGTTTAGGGTTATGTATGTTCATATTTTTTTACTTAAGTATACTACGTTATGCTAACGTATAAAAAACGTAACCTAAAAATGGCCCCAATGAGTTTTAAGAGAAATAAGACTACAGTCCTGGCCATCGCGACGTAGGAGCGCTCCACCATGCACAGACGAAGCAAAAGTGTGGTTATGTGTATCCATATTTTTTACAAAAGTATACTACGTTATGCTGACGTGCAGAAAACCTAACCTAAAAATGGCCCCAAAGAGTTTTAACGGGTTAGGCCACTCTACCCGTTAGAGGCCGAGAAAATAGGTTTTTTTGGGGATTTTTTTTTAGAAAAACTGAAAAATTAATCGAGATTATAAAATAGGGTGTTTATCAGACATATCAGTGACTGTATAAAATAATTTTTTCGAAGCGATCAATTTCAAAATGACGGCTGTGCAGCGTTTTTTCAATGACGTCTCCGTTTTGTTGGCCGGAAACATAACCCAGACAATTTTCAACCGATTCACTTGAAATTTTGAATATATCTTCAAATGTACATTGTCTATGGTAGTGTGTAGGATTTTTTTCTTATATTGCATAGTTCACTTGTTATTAACAATTTTCTGACGATTTTTTAAGCAATTTTTTCTTATTTCACTTCAGAAGTGCGCCATTTGGCCAAAAATCAATATATCGAAAAAAATCCTACGCACTTCCATAGACAATACATTTCTCAAGATATATATTCAAAATTTCAAGTGAATCGGTTGAAAATTGTCTGAGTTATGTTTCCGGCCAACAAAAACGGACAGCTCATCGGAAAAACGCTGCACAGACGCCATTTTGAAATTAATCGCTTCAAAAAAATTATTGTATACAGTCACTGATATGTATGATAAACACCCTATTTTGTAATCTCGATTTATTTCGTAGTTTTTCTGAAAAAAAATCCCCAAAAAAGTCTATTCTTTCGGCCTCTAGAGTGCCCTAATCCCTGAAGGCGATAGTCTGGTCTAGAAATATGAAAAAATCGATTTTTTTTTCTTCATTTTCTTATTCCTTAGACCTTTCTTCATACGCTCCTGAAAACCGTTTATTGATATTTCAAAAATTAGCCGAGAAATAAAAATTCTAAGCAAGCCGCGCGCTCGGGTAACGCGGGGCGCGCGCGCGACGGCGTCAAAACTTTGAACGCGTTTATCTCAGAACTATGTTTTTCAAATCGGCGCCCACGATATCTCGATAACTAATGGATCGATCGAGCTCAAATTTTGCACGTACCTTAGGTAGCCTGTTTCCGAGGACTGGTAGCAGAATTGAGTCGAACAATAATTTTGCCGACATTTTATAACTCGTCGAATACCCGAAAATGTATGAAATATCATTAATGAAAGTTCAACAGGCCGCCATTTTGTCAAAAATTTTTTTTAAGTACCAATTCTGCTACCAGTGCTCAAAATACTCATACAGATTGAGAACATATATATATATTTTTTTTCAGATGCATACAACATCGTCCAGAGCGCCAATTGAGGCGGCTTTCGGCGCACCATGTTGCAACAAGGCAAAAAACTACGTGAAAATATTTAAAATAATTTTTTTTTTTCATGTCCAAGTATTCTCTAAGGATCAATAAATGCACGTGTAAATTTTCATCAAGACAACTTCAACGGTTTAAACGTTATTGCACATTAGAAATGACGTCAAAAATCTCGCTCTAGACCAGACTACCGCGTCAAGAGAAATATGACTACGGTCACGTCCGTCGCGACATAGAAGCGCTCCACCATGCACAGACGAGGCAAAAGTGTGGTTATGTACGTGCATTATTTTTTACATAAGTGCTTCGAACGATTCTTTGCCGATGTCCCTCGACCGTAGAACCACGTCAGAGCGGGAGGAGAGTTCGACGACGATGATTATCGATATACGTGTATAGTGAGAATCCTTTGTCGATAATACGGTCAAAGAACGCGTAACGCGAGACTCACCTCGGCTGCCATGAATGCGTAAGTGTTGAAGGACACGAAGAAGAAGGCCGCGGCGGTTGATAGGAGGAGCATGAACGAGGACAGCGCCAGAATCGCTGCCAGTAGTCCCAAAAGGCGCGCATGACTCCAACCCGGTGTCGTCGGTGAGAAAGAAAGCTGGAAGATAAACATTTTTTAATATTACATAAGGAATTGCAAAAAGATTTTCAGTTTTTTATTTTATTTGTTTCCCATACTGAACATGCATCGATAGAGTGGACAATTCGATGCGTTTTGGAATCGTGAAAATAAAATAATAAATAATAAATAAAAAATGAAATTTTTTAATAATAAAATGAATTTTTGTTTCTACTAATACTTTTCGTTGACAAGTGCAAATGCGATAGAAACGGTAAAATTATTTTGCCCAGTAATCAACGCCAGAAATAATCAAACGTCCTCATTTTTCAATCGCATTTAAAAAAATGTTGTTCCGGCAAGAACAAAAAATATCCTCACGTAAGGCATCGGCGATGAGTAACATTTAGTACGGGCCAATAAAATTTCTTATCCGTACAAAAAAAACAACAGTCGAACTGAAAAAATTCAGAACAACGATATATTCGTTTTTAAGTGCTTAGCCGCAGTCAGGATTAAAAAAAAAAAATTTAATTCATTTTCGTAATGTTCATATATTTAAGTAAAGACACAGAAAACTTCATGTCAATCCGACAAATATTCTCGAAGTTACACACTGAAAGAAAAAAATATTTGCTCTGGGTGTAAATTGTTTTTTAAAGTTTAAATGCGTTCTTTCTCAAAACTGTGTTTTCAATCTCGGTGTGCAAGATTCCTCGGAAACGACTGAACCGATCAGTCTCAAATTTTCACACAGGCTTTATAAATATGTTTTTCAGTAATTAAACTAAGGTTTTTTCTCGTCGGTAAATATTTTCCATTTTATAAATAATTTAAGATCAAAATTTGTTTATCGAAAAACGAAATTTTTCTTTTGAGAAGCCGCCATTTTGTTAACAATTAATATTTTGCTTATTCCTTCGACTAAATACTAGATAATAGCTTATATTAACGAGATCTTTTTTGTTTTCTCATTTTTGATGATCCAATCCACAGATATCGTGCTCAACGCAAGACGCCTTTTTTTTAAGAGGCGCTCCCGGAGATCGGCAATAATAGCAGCTTTAATAATCATTATTTTAACAACCAAAAAATATGAAAATAAAGTTAAGAGTTACCGCAATATGTATATAAATTTTTACGTTAATAAATTAAAGTGTCTTCCCAGGAAAAATTCTTGAAAAATCGCTTCCCATCGGTCTCCCGGCTGCGTATGACCCGTTAACGCGAGAAAGATCGTAAAGTTTTAGTCGCGTACTTTAATATCAGTGGCGAGTGCAACCGAACGATCCTTTTGACGGAATGTTCATTATTTTCTTCGTTCCGCGAATGCCCGTAAAAAAAATTTTAAGGCCAAACTGGTTCTCGTCGGAATTAATCGACTTTTCGAGAGAATCCAAGTTCGATATGCCTCGGGAACCGGAACAAAATCGTCGTTGCATCGAAGATTCACGACGTGAAAAATTATTTCGAGAAGTATTGTGAAGAAGCGCCAAAAATAGTGGTAATTCGTTTAGTCATTAAAAAAAATTCAATTATGCAGACCACTCGTCATAAAATAAAATAAGATAACAAACGAAACAGCGCGTCAATGTCGACAAATACTTTTCTTTAATTTTTTTCTCTCTTTCCTTCCTCTTCCTCTTCCATTTTACGATCACCAATATCCCATGTCGTTGAAACAACCGGAATCAATAAATAAAAAAATGAAATTAAAAGGAACGAGACTCGTTTCTCAAGAATTTTATGTACCTTGTCGATTTTACATCGGCGTAAAAACAATAATAAACGATGTTCACTTCGATCGTAAAGTGTAAATGTTTTTTTTTTTTTTTTTTTCATTCGACGGCGAACGTTAAATGTTTGAAAATCATTCGTTGTCGCGTCATGAATTATTCATAGATCTCATCGATCATATTTTATGCTATTACACTTACCTTCTTAAAAATAAACAAAGATAATTTTTTTTCAGACATTTATACACGAGAAAAAATTATATGTTTCTATTTTTGTTAAGGGCTCACAGACCCCTGAAATTTTTTATGAAGCTTTTTATTCATTTTACTTTTAAGAATTAAAAAAGAAAACTTTTAAGGGAGGAAATAGGGTTGGACGGTTAAAAAAATCGATTTTTTTTTTTTCATAAATTGTTAGTAAAACTGTTGAAAAATATGTTCCCAAAATTTTAAATGAAAATTCCGACTCGTTCTATTGTTATAAGCCATTAAGAGGGGAAATAGGGTTAGGACAGCATTTTCTCAATGATTTTCATGAATTTTTTTTAAGTATAAAAAATGAATATAATTTATTGAATCTTTGAGAATATTTTATACATATATTTAAGTATATACTATAAAATTTTTGAAGAATTTCCTTGAAAAATACCGCAGATATTAGCGACCCCATATTGCAGGTCACAATCAGACTCAGCATTTTGCTATTTTTTCAAACGCGTTTTTCTGAAAACGACTTTTTTTCAACTTGTGTACACGCTAGATTGAAAAGTTTTCAACCAATCGTTTTGAAAATTGGCAGTTACTTTCTTCATAGTATCGCGCTCTATATGAACTAAAATCGGAATATTATCATTATTTAAAATATTTTTTTTTTGCAAATAAAGTTGTAAAAAATGGCAAAAAACCATGCTTTTTTGTTTTGACCCCTGTTAAAAATTCAATTTTCTATTTTTTTGATAGCATTTAGGTTCATATAGAAAAGAGACATATGATAAAAGTAAATTCCAACCTCGTTTGATTTCCGATGAAAATTGCGGCTTCCAGAATGTACGCAAAATGCTGAGTCTGATTGTGACCTGCAATATGAGGTCGCTAATATTTTCGGTGTTTTTCACGGAAATTCTTCAAAAATTTTATAGTATATACTTAAATATATGTATAAAATATTCTCAAAGTTTCAATAAATTATATTAATTTTTTATACTATAAAAAAATTCATGAAAATCATTGAGAAAACGCTGTGCTAACCCTATTTCTCCCTCCACTCCGAAAAAAAAATCCGGAGTTGAAAATTCCACTCCGTTACAAAATTATAGCAATAAATGTGACCGGACATCCAATTGGGGTGGGTACCTACCGGAAGCTTGAAACGCGTTTTTCTCGAAACTACGTTTTTAGACAGTGTCAGCGCGATAACTCAGTCAATTTTTAATATTTTTTAACAATTATTATTTTTTAAATCTTGATATTTATTTTCTCTATAGTTTGACGAGAGGGTTTTTTAATATTTTGGTTGGACAATTTTTTATAAATTATTAAACACAATTTTTTTTTTTTAGTTGCATACCAAAGTTTAAAATACTGTAATTTTTTTATTAAAAAAAAAAAAAAAAATTTCCATCCGTCAGACTATTAATACTACATTATTTTACTAGATTCTTTTTTATTTTTGCAGATTGGATAACCTTTGGTGAAGTTATAGAGTCGACAAGGATGCGCCATGGTTTTCATCGGTAGTCCATTTACACCCGTAAAAAATAATGTTAATATTTATTAAAAAAAAAAATTTCTTTTTGTTTTCTACGGTTGAAAAGCTAATGAAAAATGTGGAATCAACAATTTAATTTTTTTTTCACTCCATAACCTTTATAATAATTTTTCAAATTTACTCGATTTTCAGCGCGCGCAGCCGTATGTGAGCCCTTATATTAATTTTTTAATCTACCTTTTTCGAACTTTTACGTTTTTTTTTTCTTCGAGATATTCAGTCGCGTGGGAAAGTTTCATCATATGTCCCAAGTGTAGCGTCAATCCGCCGAAGTTCGTAACCTCGTTATATAAATTGGATTTGGATTTTGTTAACAGGATTTTGCGGGTATTGATTATTTTATTTTCCGTTGCGCAAAAGCGACCCGACAAAGTCATGTCTCGCGGCTCGATAAGTAAGTTGCGCTTTGGCTATCAATAATAAGGAATTGCTCGCGATAGAAATTTCGGTAATTCGATTATTTTGGATGTTTACAAATTTTCCAATCGTTAGAACAAATGAAATAAAGTTTGCCCTCTTTTTTAATCCGTTTTTTTTTTGTGTCAAATGAAATGTTGAATTTTGCGTAGCCATAGTGCTGAAAACAGTCGAAATAATGGAAAAAGAAACAAAATTAACACACGTCGGCAACTCCAGGACGAATTATCAACCGATGTTTATCACACAAATGAACAGGACCTTGATTCCACCAAAAAAAAGTGAAGTATATAAAAATTCGAAGTTCGATACATTTGAAAAGTGGCGCCGATATAAGAACGAATCAGAGGATGGCTTTTAGTCACGTGTTTACGCGATGTCAGCTAACTTCACGTCGTTGAATCTCACGCCAGCCAATTGAGATTTAACCTAAAAACTTTGTAAAAAATTTCGTTTTTCACGTAATTAATACTGTTATTAATATGAAAATTCTACAGAATAGTGAATAATAACAGAATTCGAAGTTAAATACATTTAAAAAGTGGCGTCGATATAAGTACGAATCAAAAGATCGTTTTTCGTCACGTGTCCACGCGAAGTCAACGCACTTCACGCTATTGAATCTCACCGTCAGCCAATTGAGCTTTAACCTAAAAACTTCGTTACCAAAAACAATGAATTTATCACGAAAATAACAATATTATAAATATTGAAATTTCAACTAGAAGAAATGTATTCTTTGTATTAATATTTTTACTTACTGTGCAATATTGCAAGGAGTATTGAGCTAATGCTAAAAGAAAATTAATGAAAGTTCGAATTATCTTGCGATTAGCTCGTAATAATTTTTATTGGCTGTCGATGTCGTCGTTTGTAATTCGATTATGCGCGTACTTCGGATCATATATGGCGAAACCTAACCTAAAAAAAATTGTGCGCAATGCGAGAGCGCCTGTTCCATTATCCCACTGAAAATCGATTGCACCTTTGAGACCTCACGGAAATTATAGATTTTGTTATATCATTTTTTTCTCTTTAATGAAAAAAAATGTGCCTTCTTTCGGTTAACGTTATTATTTCTTTTGAGGTACGAGTGCGTTCGAACGTACTCGGACATCGATGATAGAATGGATCTAAAGCGTGGTTTCCCGAATCATTGGGGGATATAAATTTATTATCGAGGCATAAGATCGCTGTATAATGTACCCCGATACGGGAATATTGACTGTGTTCAAAAGTGAAAGGCGTTTTTCATTATTGCACAAGGACGCCTTTCGAGTGATTGCCTTATTTACGGTTTGTGGCGTTTAAACCATGTGCGCATTATAAGTGTATGATGAAAAAAAATTATATATATATAATAAAAAAAAAAGGAAAGAAAAAAAGTGAGATAAAAGATCGAGATAAATCTGTAATTGTAACGAGTACTCACGTATACAAATCGATCCTTGCACAGCTGACTTAGAAGGCCGAGGAAACCGAGTGCCGTGAACCATGCCCACCACAGAACAACCTCGTCCATGTACTGAACGTTAAGTACACCGAACACGAAGATGAATTTGTAAAATACGAAATTTCCAAATTTATCCTTTAGATGCTGACGCTCGGAGAGTCGTAACTCACCGAACACGAGCTTTTGTATGGTTTTGCCCAAAAGTATGAGCGCGCAGTATGCCATGTTCATCAGTGGCTGAAAATTAATAAACAAACGGTATTAACTTTTTTTCGGCTTCGTGTAATTTGGGCAGTATATTTTCGTCATGTTTTTTTATTATTATTATAAAAATGACAAAAACATCACAACTTTGGCCGCCCATTTGACAGATTTTTTTTGAGGTTATGTATCATCATAGTCCTTGTAACTCTACGAAGCGTAGTTAGAGCCGCGATTCGAAATACCGACCATCCAAAAAAATGTCACAGTACCAATTTTATTTAAACCCGATTATTTGTTACTTTTTTGCCGCCAATATGATTGAAAAAAATATCAAAGAGTGATGGGATTTTACTGAAAATCGGTACCAGGAAGCTTTCGAGGTTGGAAGTTTTGTATTCAAGGTAAAAATCTCAAAGTTCACGATGGCGGGGACCAATATGGCGGACCAAAAATCACAAAGTCATTCGATCTCTACGAAAATTGACATCTAAGAGTTTTCGAGGTCGCTGATATTGAATCTGACAACAAAATTCAAAAATTCAAAATGGCGGAACTAAATGAGATCTTTTCGAGTTGATAATTACAATATTTCGCGATATATGGGCGGAAATACGATGATAAAATGGGATTTTAATGAAAATCGGTACCGAGAACCTTACGAGGTTGGAACTTTTGTATTCAAGGTAAAAATCTCAAAGTTCAAGATGGCGGGAACCAATATGGCGGACTAATAATCACAAAGTCATTCGATCTCTACGAAAATTGATATCTGAGAGTTTTCGAGGTCGCTGATATCGAATCTGATAAGAAAATTCTAAAATTCAAAATGGCGGAAGTGAATGAGATCTTTTCGAGTTGATAATTACAATATTTCGCGATATATGGGCCGAAATACGATGATAAAATGGGATTTTAATGAAAATCGATACCGAGAACCTTACGAGGTTGGAAGTTTTGTATTCAATGTCAAAATCTCAAAGTTCAAGATGGCGGGGACCAATATGGCGGACCAAAAATCAGAAAGTCATTCGATCTCTACAAAAATTGACATCTAAGAGTTTTCGAGGTCGCCGATATCGATTCTGATAACAAAATTCTAAAATTCAAAATGGCGGAACTGAATGAGATCTTTTCGAGTTGATAATTACAATATTTCGCGATATATGGACCGAAATACGATGATAAAATGGGATTTTAATGAAAATCGATACCGAGAACCTTACGAGGTTGGAAGTTTTGTATTCAAGGTCAAAATCTCAAAGTTCAAGATGGCGGGGACCAATATGGCGAACCAAAAATCACAAAGTCATTCGATCTCTACGAAAATTGATATCTGAGAGTTTTCGAGGTCGCTGATATCGAATCTGATAAGGAAATTCTAAAATTCAAAATGGCGGAACTGAATGAGATCTTTTCGATTTGATAATTACAATATTTCGCGATATATGGACACCGAAATACGATGATAAAATGGGATTTTAAGGTAGTAGTCTGGTAACTTAAGCCGATTTTGATGTCTTTTTTGGAGGACGTTTTTTTGTAGGAAAATAAAAATAAATCATTTTGGATATTTAGGATGTTTTTATTTACATATTAAAGATACAAAAAAAAATTTTTTGAAAAAATTGAATAGTTTATTATAATTATTATTATTGATCGAAGTTGGCTCCTCGAAAAAAAAGTTTTTTCTCTCCAAAGTCCGCCATTTTGTTATTTATCCAGGAAATTTAACTTCAGTAGTTCCGACCAGAATGACATGTCTATAGATTAAGAATTATCAAGAATTTTTTATTTCAGATAACATCAAGAGCCAAAATCACCGGGGCCACCCACGCGCTTCTTTTTCGAAGTGCCAACTTTGATCAATAATAATAATATTAATAAACTATTAAATTTTTTCAAGCAAATTTTTTTTTGTATCTTTAATATGTAAATAAAAACATCCTAAATATCCGAAACGATTCATTTTTATTTTCCTACAAAAAAACGCCCTCCAAAAAAGACATGAAAATCAGCTCAAGTTACCAGACTAATACCTTAATGAAAATCGATACCGAGAACCTTACGAGGTTGGAAGTTTTGTATTCAAGGTAAAAATCTCAAAGTTCAAGATGGCGGGGACCAATATGGCGGACCAAAAATCACAAAGTCATTCGATCTCTACGAAAATTGATATCTGAGAGTTTTCCGTGATATATGGACAAAAATACTATGATAAAACAGCGTTGATAAATTCGTGATTAGTTTCGTGTAATAAGTACGTGAATTATGCGAAAGAACAATCATTGAAACGATCTTTATGCGGTGGAAGTACGTCTGAACTTGACTCTGATCATTTTAATGAAATAAGTATGTATATATCTCGTAACGATTGTGCCAACTCGCCCGAGGCCAACAAAGACGACGAGTACCCCGAGACTCTCGTCGCACAAAAGAGCCTTTAGGATCGTAGCAAATTAGAAGTGTGATTGAGAGTACAGCGGGTTGCAGAGAATTCAGCAACCCCGAAATAAGTGTCTCGGCCGTGTTCTCCATTGTGCAGTATCACTTTGAGGCATTGTACGTACTTTACAAATTTTTTTTCCACAGCCCCGTACGTGCTAAAGTACTTTTGCTTTAAATTACAATTGTACTTAAAGTGGATACTGGTATCTGAGTACCGCTTTAATGAATTGGAACGTCAATTAATAACGAAATGTACAAAAGCTGTTCGTGGTAAATAGTGTAAGTAACAAAATGTAACTACAATATGAACGGATGGAAAACATTTTTTCCATCCATCCGGCTTGTTCACTCACGACTCGAGGTATTCAACTGAAATTGTCTTTAATACCTACGTTATTAAATGAGAGTACCACTCGAAGTTTCGTACAATTCAAATTTTCGTAATAATTCGAATTTTCATACAATTCGAAATTTCGTATAATTCGCATTACCGTACAATTCGAATTTTCGTACAATTCAAATTTTCGTACAATGCGAATTTTCGCTTAATTCGAATTTTTGCTCAATTCGAATTTGCGCTTAATTCGAATTTTCGCTTAATTCGAATTTTCGTATAATTCGCATTACAGTACAATTCGAATTTTCGCTTAATTCGAATTTTCGCTTAATTCGAATTTTTGCTTAATTCGAATTTTCGTTTAATTCGAATTTTCGCTTAATTCGAATTTTCGTATAATTCGCATTACAGTACAATTCGAATTTTCGCTTAATTCGAATTTTCGCTTAATTCGAATTTTTGCTTAATTCGAATTTTTGCTTAATTAGAATTTTCGCTTAATTCGAATTTTCGCTTAATTCGAATTTTCGCTTAATTCGAATTTTTGCTTAATTCGAATTTGCGCTTAATTCGAATTTTCGCTTAATTCGAATTTTCGTATAATTCGCATTACAGTACAATTCGAATTTTCGTACGATTCAAATTTTCGAATTATCATACAATTCGAACTTTCGCTTAATTCGAATTTTCGTATAATTCGAATTATCGCATAATTCAAATTTTCGTACAATTCGAATTTTCACTTAATTCAAATTTCCGTATAATTCGGATAATCGTACAATTCTAATTTTCGTGAAATTCGAATTCTTCGTATAATTCAAATTTTCGTATAATTCAAATAATCGTACAATTCGAATTTTCGTGAAATGCGAATTTACGTGTAACTCGAAATTTCGCGCAATTCGAATTTTCATTTAAGTCGAATTTCCGTACAATTCATATTTTCATATCGTTCGAATTATCGTACGATTCAAATTTTCGTACAATTCGAATTATCATACGATTCGAACTTTTGCTTAATTCGAATTTTCGTATAATTCAAATTATCGCATAATTCTAATTTTCGTACAATTCTAATTTTCGTACAATTCGAATTTTCGAGCAATTCGAATTTTCGTGCAATTCGAATTTTCGTATAATTCGAATTTTCGTACAATTCGAATTTTCGGGTCTCTCGGATGCCGTTATAGAGTGTAATTGGAAGGCGCTAATACGCGCCAACGCCCGTGACATTGGTCGACCATCCGTCGTGTCGTGTCATCACAAATCGCATAAATGTGTGTGTCCGTCGCGTCGAGAGTCGTACGTAAGTACGGGCATATATTTAGATGCCTCATTGCCAAATAAACAGGGCTGAATGTATAAAAGGACGGCCAATTTTAGAAAGAACGTAGCCAAATTCATCCTGAACGAGCCAAGTGGTCTGGTCGTCAGCCTGCTCCCGCTACATAAATAACCGAGACCGTGTTACACGTTGTACCATGTCCGAAAAACACAAAATCGACCGATCGTTCATTTACAATTGGCAGTCAAAATTTCAATTTAACATGGCGACGATACACGATGATCGGAAAACAGAAAACAATTCGTTTTTTAAGGGAGGAAACAGGGTTAGACGGTTCAAAAAATCGATTTTTTTTTAATTTCACAAATTGTTTGTAAAACTATTGAAAAATATGTTCCCAAAATTTTAAATGAAAATTCCGACCCGCTCTATTGTTATAAGCCATTAAGGTAGTAGTCTGGTAACTTAAGCCGATTTTCATGTCTTTTTTGGAGGGCGTTTTTTTGTAGGAAAATAAAAATGAATCGTTTTGGATATTTAGGATGTTTTTATTTACATATTAAACTTACAAAAAAAAATTTGGCGGACTTTGGAAAAAAAAACTTTTTCCCAAAGTCCGCCATTTTGTTATTTATTCATGAAATTTGACTTCAGTAGTTCCGACCAGAATGACATGTCTATAGATTAAGAATTATCAAGAATTTTTTATTTCAGATAACATCAAGAGCCAAAATCACCGGGGCCACCCACGCGCTTTTTTTTCGAGGTGCCAACTTCGATCAATAATAATAATAATAATAAACAATTAAATTTTTTCAATAAATTTTTTTTTGTATCTTTAATATGTAAATAAAAACATCTTAAATATCCAAAACGATTCATTTTTATTTTCCTACAAAAAAAAGCCCTCCAAAAAAGACATGAAAATCGGCTTAAGTTACCAGACTACTACCTCAAAGTGATTAGCTCTCCTTCAGGCCCCGAGTGCGCCACGTGTATAACCGAGCGGTCACTATTTTTTCAATCGCGTTTTTCTGAAAACGACTTTTTGAACTTGCGTACACGCTAGTTTGAAAAGTTTTCAACCAATCGTTTTGAAAATTGGCAGTTACTTTCTTCATAGCATTGCGCTCTATATGAACCTAAAATCGGAATATTATCATTATTTAAAATAATTCTTTTATTGCAAATAAAGTTGTAAAAAATGGCAAAAAATCATGCTTTTTTGTTTTGACCCCTGTAAAAAATTCAATTTTCTATTTTTTTGATAGCATTTAGGTTCATATAGAAGAGAGACATATAATAAAAGTAAATTCCAACCTCGTTTGATTTCAGATGAAAATTGCGGCTTCCAGAATGTACGCAAAATGCTGAGTCTGATTGTGACCTGCAATATGGGGTCGCTAATAACCTCGGTGTTTTTCAAGAAAATTCTTCAAAAATTTTATAGCATATACTCAAATATAAGTATAAAATATTCTCAAAGTTTCAATAAATTATATTCATTTTTTATACTATAAAAAAATTCATGAAAATCATTGAGAAAACGCTGTCCTAACCCTATTTCCGCCCTCAATGATAATCAGTATCCGAAGGTTTCGCAGCTCGTTGATTTCAAATACAACGTTGAAATTTCAATATTCAAGATGGCTGCTTTAATCCAAACGATCGGAAAGCAGTAAACGATTCTATTATTATGAAAATTCATAACAGGAAGTTTTTAAACTACTTAATCATTGAATTCAAAGTAAAAAATTCATAATTCAAGATGGCGGACTCACGTTACGACGACTGACAGATAAAAATGTAACTCCCGCGGGAATTTCATCGGCAACGAATCCTTCTAATTCGTGGTAATGCAGGAAAATAAGAAATTTATAAATACCGATTGTAGTTATCGTCGTGGCACAACAATGGTCGAGTATAGAGTACAATCCCCTCGATCACTGAATAACTAGACTGCTTACAATCGTCAAATGTGTGTGTGTTTGTGTGTGTGCTTGCTATTATTGCAATTTTATTCATTGGAGATAATTAATAAAGATTGCATGGCTCGTTGACTCTAAAGTATCCGAATGAATCGATGATTAGTTTGCACTCCAGTTGAAAGCGTAGACTATCGATGCCGATCGAACGATTCTCGTGTGGACTTTGACATTATTGTTAGTCAATTTTAATCGCGGCGTCAAAAGCCAACGAACGTTATTAAATCAATTCTTCGAGTGCATCATTGTTATTTTCGTAACGACATGGTCGTCGTCATCTTCCTGTCAATTACCTGTGTCGCAATTTATACATAGACACACATCATCGTGAATAAATCCGAATATGACCATAGGTCAGGATTACGTGCGGATTCGAAACCAATACGACATTATCGACGCGTTTCAACGTACACTTTCCGTAAGTATGAATTTTTTTTCCAATGAATTTAAGCAGTTATACGCAGTAAGGAGACCGAAAAACGGCGATTTTTTAAGAATTTTTCCTGGAAAGACATTTTTATTTATTAACGTAAAAATTTATATACATATTGCGGTAACTTTTAACTTTATTTTCATATTTTTTAGTTGTTAAAATAATGATTATTAAAGCTGCTATTATTTCCGATCTCCGGGAGCGCGTCTAAAAAAAAGGCGTCTTGCGTTGAGCACGATATCTGTGGATTGGATCATCAAAAATGAAAAACACAAAATAGATCTCGTTAATATAAGATATTATCTAGTATTTAATCGAAGGAATAAGCAAAATATTAATTGTTAACAAAGTGGCGGCTTGTCAAAAGAAAAATTTCGTTTTTCGATAAATAAATGTTCGTCTTATATTATTTATAAAATGAAAAATATTTATCGACGAGAAAAAACCTTAGTTTAATTACTAAAAAACATATTTATAAAGCCTGTGGAAAAATTTAAGACTGATCGGTTCAGCCGTTTCCGAGGAATTTTGCACACCAACATTGAACACACAGTTTTGAGAAAAAACGCATTAAAACTTTGAAAATCAATTTATACCCAGTAGAAATTTTTTTTCTTTCAATGTGTGTAACTTCGAGAATGTTTGTCGGATTGACATGTAATTTTCTGTGTCTTTACTTAAATATATGAACATTACGAAAATGAATTGAATATACGTACTGTGGTAACCTTTTTACTTTATTTTCATATTTTTTATTTGTAAAAATAATGATTTTTAAAGCTGCTATAGCCAATGTCCGGGAGCTCCTCGAAAAAAAGGTGTCTGGCGGTGAACACGATATCTCCGGTTTGGATTATCCAAAATAAAAAAAAAACAAAAAGATTCTATTAGTGGATAGATGCATCTAGGTAAAGATCGAAGGAATAGTCGAAATTTTGATTTTTGACAAAATGGCGGCTCCAGAAAGAAAAATTCCAATTTTTGACCAACATTTTTTGTTGAATTGTTTAAAAAAAATAGAAATAATTATCGGAAATCTTATTCCTTAGATCAGTACCTAAAGAATATATCTGAGAAGGTTGTGTTAAAATTGCAGACCGATCGGTTGAGCCGTTTTTGAGAAATCGTGCCCACCGACTTTGAAAACACCGTTTTGAGAAAAACACGTTCCGAGCATCCTTACAAATATGCATGTATCTCCAAGAATATTTGTCGGATCGATTTGAAATTTTCAGAGAATATACTCAAATATATGTACATTCCGAAGATGCAATAAAAAAAATCGATTTTGTGAAATTTCCAACTGCGTTTAACCCCTTAAGAGACAGCACCACTCTAGAGGCAGAAAAAAAAGGCCTAACTTTGACGATTTATTTTGAAAGTATGAAAAAAGGAATCGGATTTCTTTTCAGAGGGTTTATTAAGCACATATTGAAGTATGTAAAAAAAAAATGTTCTTGTCATTTTCATACAAAATGGCGGCGACAGAGCCCAACTTGAAAATCTTCTTTTTTAAACTGAGAGGACTTGAACACCGTTGCATGAATCGATTTGAAATTTTTATAGTAGCTTCACAATTACATTTTCTATCGGAGTACGTGGCCGTTTTATTTATTTAATGTAAACTTTTTTTTTATTAACAATTTACTGCTTATTTTTTGACAAAAAATCGATTAATTTTTTCAAAAGTCCACCATTTCTACAAAATTTGATTAAAAAAAAAACCCCTACGTAGTCCCATAGCCAATAGTATATGAATTATAAGCATTTTCGGTTTTTTGTTCCAGGTCTTATACTTTACGAGAAAACCGTCCTTTCGTGAAGGTGCTTTAAAAAAAGACGATTTTCAAGATGGGCTCTGTCGACGCCATTTTGTATCAAAATGATAATAAAAAATTTTTTTTTCATAATTCAGTATGTGTTAACTAAACCCTCTGAGGAGAAATCCTATTCCTTTTTTCATACTCCCGAAATAAATCGTCAAAGTTAGGCCTTTTTTTCTGCCGCCAAAGTGGTGTAACCCTTGAAAAGTTGAAACTGAAATAATTTTTTTTTTTCAACCGTCTTACTCATCGAGATCGTGCATAATTTTTTGAGGAATTTCCAAAAGAAACTTTTGAGACATATTTAATATTGCCAACGTTGACGATTTTTTTAAATTCACCGGATCGCGCTTTTCCGGTATAACTGGTATTTCTCGGATTCTAAATGCTCGTCAAGTAGCTCGTTCCGTAAAAGCGATCGGTACGGAATTTAGCGATCGCTTTTATGGCACGGTCGATCGGTATTAAAATTTTCTTAGCCAACGCACAATTATAGAAAAAAAAGTTGCCAAGTACTTTGTTCGTTTCTTTTCAATTTGCGCACGTTTTGATTTTTCGAAAAACTCGAGACGAGTGTATGTTAAAAAAAAAAACAAGTAGTAAATGCATCGACGATCGCAAGGTTGCGACTTATCAATTCTACAAATCGATGAATTTTGTAAATAAAAATGAAAATATTCAAAAATCAATATGACATTTTTTTCCCCCAAAATTCGCTCAGGTACTCGAAATAAAATGCTGGTTTTTCCAAAAAAAAATACGTCGCAGACGAAAAATGCATTAAGTTAGTAGTCGGGTAACTTAAGCCGATTTTCATGTCTTTTTTGGAGGACGTTTTTTTGTAAGAAAATAAAAATGAATCGTTTTGGATATTTAGGATGTTTTTATTTACATATTAAAGATACGAAAAAAAATTCTTTTGAAAAAATTTAATAGTTTATTATTATTATTATTATTATTGATCGAAGGTGGCACCTCGAAAAAAAAGCGCGTGGGTGGCCCCGGTGATTTTGGCTCTTGCTGTAATCTGAAATAAAAAATTCTTGATAATTCTTTATCTTTAGACATGTCATTGTGGTCGGAACTACTGAAGTTAAATTTCATGGATAAATAACAAAATGGCGGACTTTGGAAAAAAAAACTTTTTTCCAAACTTTTTTTTTTATTTCATGGATAAATAACAAAATGGCGGACGTTGGAAAAAAAAACTTTTTTCCAAAGTCCGCCATTTTGTTATTTATCCATGAAATTTAAAAAAAAAGTTTAGAAAAAAGTTTTTTTTTCCAAAGTCCGCCAAGTTGTTAGTTATCCATGAAATTTAACTTTAAAAAAACTTTTTTCCAGACTTTTTTTCAATTTCATGGATAAATAACAAAACGGCAGACTTTGGAAAAAAGTTTTTTTTCTCCAAAATCCGCCATTTTGTTATTTATCCATGAAATTAAAAAAAAAAGTTTGGAAAAAGTTTTTTTTTTCCAAAGTCCGACATTTTGTTATTTACGCTCGTTTTGATTTTTAATAACAATGGATAAATAACAAAATGGCGGAATTTGGAAAAAAAAACTTTTTTCCAAAGTCCGCCATTTTGTTATTTATTCATGAAATTTAACTTCAGTATTTCCGACCAAAAAGACATGTCTATAGATTAAGAATTATCAAGAATTTTTTATTTCAGATAACATCAAGAGCCAAAATCACCGGGGCCACCCACGTGCTTTTTTTGTATTTTTAATATGTAAATAAAAACATCCTAAATATCCAAAACGATTCATTTTTATTTTCCTACAAAAAAACGCCCTCCAAAAAAGACATGAAAATCGGCTTAAGTTACCAGACTACTACTTTAATAGCTTTTCTCGTATTTTTATAATTAAGAAAATACATATGGCCATTATTCGTTAAGATAAAAATAACGATCTAGATTAAAAATTAGGCAGTAGAAGAGGAACGATCATTTCTTCAATTTCTCGACGTTTTTTCGAGAACAATCCGCTCGGCTAACTTGGGAACAGCCTGCCTAACCCCGGATACTCTTAATTCGTCTCGTATCGCCCTCGCCCATCCCTTCCCGTCGCCATTCCTCTGCTGCCGTACTTTGGTTGGTTGCCAAAAAATTATTGCGCGTTTCCCAAAAGGTATTCGATCACTATGCGGACGACGAGAGGATAGGATGGCTTTCCGGGGACGTTCTAGAGGCGCCTGTGAACCGGAAGTTCCGCAACGATTTCCCGCGAGCATCTATTCAACCGTGTGGCTGCCATTTTGCGACTAGTCCATTCAATTCGTCCGCCAAGAGCGACCCACCTTGAGAGTTGCCTGAACTACGAGCAATCGTTTCGTTACGTTTTTTTCCCACATACTCATCCCATCTCATACTCGCACCGAACATCGTCCATGTTCTCCCGATTTTTATTTATCATATTGTCGCTGTAACGAGGCACTGCACTTTTTAATTACGATTGAAAACGTGACGCATTCGCGGGGGCAGCGACTGGTAGAGAATAGTTTTAAATCTGGCCGCTAGAGCTCAGGTTGGTAAATGGTAATTTCTGATATGCAAATTAAACTTAAAGCTGTCGAGTTTATCTACGTGTTTATCTATGTTAACAATTGCGCGAAAAAACGATACCTTCAACGCTTAACGATAATATGGTTATTTGCAAACGCGTTGGTTTTTCTTTATTTATTTATTTTGTCATGGAAACAGTGATTATCATACGTGGCTCGAAGGCTCGTTGGCATTACAAGCTTTCCAGCTCGTTGAATTATGAATCAAGAGCCTGACGCAACGCGAGATTATTGGAAAGTCGCGGATAGTCTGATTTTCTCAAGGACACGAGGTTACACCGTGATTATTTTGTTCTCCATTCTCGTTGAGAACGCGAATGGAAAAGAAAAGCTCTGCGAGTTTAAACTCGCGAGTTGCTTCCTCGAAATTTCGCGCAACGCTCGATGCGCCCTCCGTGAAGAAATACATTAGATGCGCAGCGCCCTGGTAGCAGGGGAAGGAGTTAAAGTAGAAATCTTTCGTCGGGGCTAGCGCGAAAACTGTTGTACCGATCGGGCTCATTTTTATCGTGGCTGTATAATGCACGAGGACCTTGTGACCTCGTGAAAAGAAATTGGCGTTATCGTTCACCGGAAACGGTGGGAAGATGCGTGGTCGAAGTGCAATTTTACAAATGCGTCAAATGCCCGGTAATGTATATAAAAAAAAACATTGAACAGGCGTTTATGGAGTAACACCACTTTAGCGGCAGAAAAAAAAGGCCTAACTTTGACGATTTATTTTGGGAGTATGAAGAAAGGAATAAGATCTCTCTTTAGAGGGTTTATTCAACACATATTAGAGTATGAAAAAAGATTTTTTTATTACCATTTTGATGCAAAATGGCGGCGACACAGCCCATCTTGAAAATCGTCTTTTTTGAGAGAGACCACTAGTGTAACACTTTGAAAAAATCGATTTTTTTTTTGCATTTTTCGAGAATAACATACTAAAGTTTCAAGTGCGGATCCGCACTTCCATAGACAATGTATCTTTAGAGATATATTCAAAAATTTCAAGTGAATCGGTTGAAAATCGTCCGAGTTATGTTTCCGGCCAACAAAAACGGAGACGTCATCGCAAAAATGCTGCACAGCCGCCATTTTGAAATTAATCGCTTCAAAAAAATTATTGTATACAGTCACTGATACGTATGATAAACATCCTATTTTGTAATCTCGATTTATTTTGTAGTTTTTCTGGAAAAAAAAAAATCCCTAAAAAAGCCTTTTTTTTGGCATCTAGAGTGGCCTAACCCCGATTCGAAGGAATCGTGGGTTGGAAGGTCAGAAGCGGGTCTCGTTTTCCTGTTTTCCTTGAGCCCATCCACGCTCCTCTTCTTCCACACTCGAAAGAATAATCGTAAATTCGATAATGGAAATTATTTATCGACACGATTAAACTACATCACAAAAGCTTTTTGCGAACTAACGAAATGTCCAGGAGCGATTTTACCCAAAGCGATATCTATTAATCCTCTTCGATTAAGAATAAAAAAAAAACCCAACTGGTTATTTAAACACATTTTGCCGGATTTCCTGACGAAATAACCCGAGAACAGGAATCGCGTCATAGTTTCTTTTTCGTGGTCGCACGTGAATCGTGAGAGAGCGAGCCAGTCCTCGCGAGCACACGCGCACACAAACACACAACGTTATGCAAGACCGTATCGAGCGCTGGCATCGCTGTGTTTTGAAGACACGCCATTGTAGAACACGGCGCTCTCGGGCAAGTTTGTTCCCTCCGGTTGACTCTCTTTCGTGTCTCACGTGAATACGGCGCCATTGTGGAGCTGGAACAAAGAAAGCATGGGCACGATCGTCGCGTGCAAACGTGTCGAACGAGCGCTGCTACGTACGTACGTTTTTTTTTCTTCTTCTCGTAAGCTTTGAGCAATGCGGCAACTGACGTGTATTTCATTTTACCGAGTTACCGTACGCGTGTATGAATAACAAATTAGAAAATTAGTTTACTACATCACCAGGTAGTTTCAGTCATTCGGACTTTTGTCGATGTCCTCGCGATATGAAGGGAAATTTTCTACCGGCGGTGATTAAACTCGGGGATAATGTGTGCCGTGCGTAGATATGCTAATGAATGCGGATAGTTGTGGTGCAAAATATCCAAACGACCGAGACCATCGGCCGCGAATTTCGTCTGGATTCAGGAACGTTAAGTATTCCGGTGCGGACATTGCGACAGGGATCCAGCTGGGTCAGCCCTGTGTTCTGGTTAGGATCCCACGATATATCGAATCGAATTCCAACAGGGTAACGTTACGCTTGTAAATTGGATATCGATGGCGACTCCCGAGTCGATTCCTCACTGCACTAGAACCCGCGTGCGAGCTGCAGCGACCCAAAATGCACTGCGATACCACGGTTTCCAATTTACGAGAGAGATTTTCCTTTGTATGTGAAACATCTTTACGCACGTCGGGAGTAAATCGGTCGATAGGGCACGTCGATGGCACGTCGTGGTGACGCTCCCCTCCACACAATTCTGCGCACGGTTTGATTGCGCATGCAGAGAGGCGATTCTGAGCCAGTGCGCAGTGGTGCGATTCTGTACCAGACGCAATATCATAGCGTCTGATGCAAAACCGAAATAGCCAATTGCAAGGAAGATTCCAGTGGAAAGGCGCGACTACCATAGGCTATTTCGGTTTTGCGTCAGACGCTATGATATTGCGTCTGGTTCAGAATCGCCCCACAGATGCAATATCGTAGCGTCTGGCGCTAGCGACCAACAGCCAATTGCAAGGAAGATTCCAGCGAAAAGGCGCGACTCTCATAGGCTATCGCTCGCTAACGAGACCGATAGTTGTAGATCACAGATGTCTATACTATACATAGTATAGAATAATATAGAAGAATTTTACAAGATATATTTTTTGTAGAGCATTAAATTTCCTATAAAAACACAATATAACATTTTTTTATCATGAATAGTTTTGAAATAATAAACAATTTTCTTAACAACATTTTGAATGCATGCATTTTTTCATATAAAAATTTTTTCATTTTTTTTCTGGATATGTTGATTACTTTCAAGGAACGATACCAAAGAATTTCCAACATCACCAAATTAAGAACCACCCTATTCTACTTCTATTTTTTTCGAATTTTCTCTTTTAATCATTTAAGTAGAATTCCTTGATGCGCAACAAGTTGGACTCATCATGTGAATCGATGCTTTGCTCGCTCGGCAATGTTGGCCAACAAACACAATTAGCTCAATTAGAACCGACCACGCTCACCATGCACTTCTGTTTCTTGTGACGTTTATCTTCCCTGACAAACTCGCTCGTATGTCTCCTTACGTCTGAGAATGCTACTTCAAATATGAAGCAATTTTTTTCCATAAGACTTTTAACGAACATTAGAAAAATTTCCTTTTATTCATTCAATCGATTCTCTGTGGACAGAGAAAAACCAAAATGTGTTTCAACACACTTTTTGGGGTTGAGATTTAATTAGGTCACGATATGGAAGAGAAAGAGAGGAAAAAACACCCTACGAGTGACTTTCGTTTTGTACAATAACGAAGAGATCATCGAAAAAATTATGCCGGTGAAGAAGAAATGTCAGTGAGATTTTTGTGGCTTGGGTAATCCCAATTGATTGCCACATTGACTATTGTCTATCGAAAGTCATTTTAAATGGTTTAAGCTTAGAAATATTGTAATTTAAATGAACGAAAATTCATTAGCTCTTCTTGACAATTAAAAAATTACTAGAAAACGATAAAGCGGGGTTATGTTGACGAAGTTTCGTTACCAAAATTTATCAATTTACCTGTAGAATCTAAAAGTTTAGATTCTACAGTAGAATCTAAAAGTAGAATCTAAAGGTTTATTTGGTTTATTTGGTTTATTTGGTTTATTTGGTTTATTTGGTTTATTTGGTTTATTTGGGTTGGCCAAACAAACCAAACAAACCAAATAAACCAAATAAACCAAATAAACCAAATAAACCAAATAAACCTTTAGATTCTACTTTTAGATTCTACTGTAGAATCTAAACTTTTAGATTCTACAGGTAAATTGATAAATTTTGGTAACGAAACTTCGTCAACATAACCCCGCTCTATCGTTTTCTAGTAATTTTTTAATTGTCAAGAAGAGCTAATGAATTTTCGTTCATTTAAATTACAATATTTCTAAGCTTAAACCATTTAAAATGACTTTCGATAGACAATAGTCAATGTGGCAATCAATTGGGATTACCCAAGCCACAAAAATCTCACTGACATTTCTTCTTCACCGGCATAATTTTTTCGATGATCTCTTCGTTATTGTACAAAACGAAAGTCACTCGTAGGGTGTTTTTTCCTCTCTTTCTCTTCCATATCGTGACCTAATTAAATCTCAACCCCAAAAAGTGTTGAAACACATTTTGGTTTTTCTCTGTCCACAGAGAATCGATTGAATGAATAAAAGGAAATTTTTCTAATGTTCGTTAAAAGTCTTATGGAAAAAAATTGCTTCATATTTGAAGCAGCATTCTCAGACGTAAGGAGACATACGAGCGAGTTTGTCAGGGAAGATAAACGTCACAAGAAACAGAAGTGCATGGTGAGCGTGGTCGGTTCTAATTGAGCTAATTGTGTTTGTTGGCCAACATTGCCGAGCGAGCAAAGCATCGATTCAAATGATGAGTCCAACTTGTTGCGCATCAAGGAATTCTACTTAAATATGGGTTATTTGGTTTATTTGGTTTATTTGGTTTATTTGGTTTATTTGGTTTATTTGGTTTATTTGGTTTATTTGGTTTATTTGGTTTATTTGGTTTATTTGGTTTATTTGGTTTATTTGGTTTATTTGGTTTATTTGGTTTATTTGGTTTGTTTGGCCAACCCAAATAAACCAAATAAACCAAATAAACCAAATAAACCAAATAAACCAAATAAACCAAATAAACCAAATAAACCAAATAAACCAAATAAACCAAATAAACCAAATAAACCAAATAAACCAAATAAACCAAATAAACCAAATAAACCAAATAAACCAAATAAACCAAATAAACCAAATAAACCAAATAAACCAAATAAACCAAATAAACCAAATAAACCAAATAAACCAAATAAACCAAATAAACCAAATAAACCAAATAAACCAAATAAACCATATTTAAGTAGAATTCCTTGATGCGCAACAAATTGGACTCATCATGTGAATCGATGCTTTGCTCGCTCGGCAATGTTGGCCAACAAACACAATTAGCTCAATTAGAACCGACCACGCTCACCATGCACTTCTGTTTCTTATGACGTTTATCTTCCCTGACAAACTCGCTCGTATGTCTCCTTACGTCTGAGAATGCTGCTTCAAATATGAAGCAATTTTTTTCCATAAGACTTTTAACGAACATTAGAAAAATTTCCTTTTATTCATTCAATCGATTCTCTGTGGACAGAGAATGTGTTTCAACACTTTTTGTGGTTGAGATTTAATTATTTTATTTTTTCCAAAGTCCGCCATTTTGTTATTTATTATTTTTATTTATTATCATTTATTATTTTTATTTATTTATTTTTATTTATTTATTATTTTTATTTTATTTTATTTTATTTTATTTTTATTTATTATTTTTATTAGTTATTTTTATTTTCCTACAAAAAAACGCCCTCCAAAAAAGACATGAAAATCGGCTTAAGTTACCAGGCTACTACCTTAAACTTCCAGGGTGGGTTCGTAGAAAAAGAGATCACGGTGCTTTTATATCCAAGTGCGAATATTTCACTTATATTTTTCTATCTCAACATAAGTTTCTGTTACATTCGCTATTTATTAATGTTTGTTTGTTTGGTTTGGTTTGTATTAACCAAACCAAACAAACAATTAATAACTATGTTGTCGTGAAAACAAAGATTGCCATAACTAGAAAGTTTAGATCTTACATAACGAGCTAAACTTACGCTATGTGAAAGCAATTACAACGAGAAACCTTGATTATAATTACTCATAATGTATTATGAGCAGGGAATTGAGGTTTTCTTTTTTCTCTTCTTTCTTTTGTTGAATCGTGTGTTTAATTCGCTCGTTGACTTTTCGTTTATTTGGTTTATTTAGTTTATTTGGTTTATTTGGTTTATGTGCGTGACAAATTGTTAACAACCACGGAGGATGGAAGGGAATTTGTCATGGTCGTTGTATATATTTCCCCACACCAAAAAAATTCACAATATCATACGATTTTTACACGAAGAAATAGTCAAATACGAGGGGGGACCCAAAAAAAACGGGAATTGCGCTGCGGCGGGGAGGGAGAGTGGGGGAACCCATTGCTCGACCAGGTGTCCGTTGGGGACACGTCTCCTGAGTTAGTGTGCGAAGTTCTGTCGCCGTGAGTGCATCGGTTCGCCCGTGGGAATTTTTGTAGTGAAACAACTTTTTCCATTTCGGCGAAAACGTGATCGCCCGATTGTCGAGAGCGACGCGCGGCTGTGAAATTTTGTTTCCTGTTGGGGAAATCGGCCGCGGAAACTACTGTAATGCTTAAGACTGCTTATGGAGATGCTGCCCTAAGTAAAACCAGAGTCTACGAGTGGTTTTCACGTTTTAAAATTGGAGAAATGTCAATTAAAGACCAACCCCGTTCAGGACGCCACTCAACGTCAAGAAGTGACGAAAACGTCGACAAAATCAATGCTCTCATTCGTGAAGACCGTCGCCGAACCATCGATCAACTCTGTGAGATGTCTGGGATATCATGGCGTTCAATTCAGAGGATTTTATCCAAAGATTTGCACATGAGCAGAGTTGCAGCCAAATTTGTCCCTCGCCTTCTCACAGACGAGCAAAGGGAGCGTCGACTTCAGGCATGTTTTGAACTTCAAAATTAGCTCGAAGAGGACCCTGAACTTTTTTCCAAGGTAATTACTGGTGATGAATCGTGGTGCTATGGATACGACCCCGAAACAAAGCAGCAATCAAGCCAGTGGAAGACACCTCGCTCTCCTCGTCCGAAAAAAGCTCGCCAAGTGAAGTCAAACATCAAAACAAAGCTCATTTGTTTTGTCGATTGCAGAGGTGTTGTGCACGCGGAGTTCGTTCCCCCGGGTCAAACTGTCAACCAGAAGTTCTACTTGGAGGTTTTGAAAAGATTGAGGCAGAGTATCCGGACGAAAAGGGCAGATCTTTGGCGCACAATTGACTGGTTCCTCCATCATGACAACGCGCCGGCCCACGCCGCTCTCTCCGTAAAGCACTTTTTGACCAAAAACTGCATGACACCAATTGTCCACCCCCCCCCCCCCCCCCATTCATCGGATCTAGCCCCCTGTGATTTTTTTTTGTTCCCCAGACTCAAAAGGGACATGAGAGGAAAGCGTTTTGCCACTGTGGAGGAGGTAAAACAAAAATCGCTGGAAGGCCTAAAGAACATCACGATAAGTGAATTTAAAAAATGTTTTGAACATTGGAAGGATCGTTTGCAGAGGTGGGTTGTGGTCAAAGAAGAATACTTTGAAGGTGATCAAAATTTGGTGTAAAAATATTAAAAAATAAAGAAATTATGACGAAATTCCCGTTTTTTTTTTGGGTCCGCCCCTCGTATAGTCCAGCTCGTTCAATGCTATTAGGAGCAAATTTACATCAACTTCCGTTAATTTTAGTAGAGGATTTCAATGTTAATTTTACCAAAGCTGAATCATTGCCACTCATAAATTTTCTCCAAAATGAATTTCAATTGATCATGAACAACCACGGAAATGAGCCTACTGCAAGGTATGGCACGACTATAGATGCAGTGTTCTATAGATATCTTGAAAACATGACATCTAAAACATTCGTTTCGTACTTCAGCTATCATCGATCGCTTGTTAATTTCATCGAATTGAACGCAGCAACGACTGCTACTGTAACCGAAGCAAGCAATAAAAAATTATTGAAGAAAATCAAAAGCTACTTTTCTTGCTGTTTTTTTTTTAATTCTCCACGCCACATAACCCACACGGTATTCTCAAGATGTTGGATGTTTCACATCTACCAGGCGTCCCATGACGGCTCACTTTTTCTTTTAAATTATTCTACGCCTTCGTATTGGCTTTTCGCCATTTTGTAGTATGAAATTCTAATATTAGAATCTTATTCAGTGGTTCGAGCAACTCCTAGATAGGATTTCACGACAATTATATAGATTGTGGTTTTTTGACGGTCATGTTGGAACCACTATTTTGAATTTTCATATTTTGACCTCAGATTCACATTCACGCGACCCCAAAACATCGCCATACCAAGTTTTATAATGACGAGAGAGATTTTCAATTTTTTTGGAATTCTTTGCGACACCATACTGGTTTACCGCCAATTTGAGGAATGAAATTCTGCCATCGAAATCGTTTTCAGTGGTTCAAGGAACTCCAAGATATCGGATTTCCCAACAATCATATAGATTGTGATTTTTGGACGATGATGTTGGGACCACCATTTTTTATTTTGTAATTCTAACCCTAAATTCGTGTTGAGCGATCCAAAAGGTACAGCGAGTTTTATAATTCGCTTACAAGAGAGATTTACAATTTCTTAAATTGCCGCAAGTGGCCATATTGGTCTTCGGCCATTTTGACCACCGAAATTCTGACGTTTGAAGAAAGTTTTTGTCACTTATCAACGGTACTCACCCAAAAGCACACTGGTTCCTGGATCATGCATGCCAAAAGTTCCTTGAGATGTACACCGGGCGTTCTCGTGTCCGTTATGCTGTCGTTTCCGGTAATGTTAACCTCGTCGACGACGATACTCGTATTGTTATTTCGCCACGACGGATCCTTGACAATTTGCGCCGCATAATAAATGGAGCACGATAATATCGCGACGCTTATTGTCGTGTAGACGCGAAAGCTCGGGACCGGTAACCGGTCTAGAAAAACCGTCGGCATTATCGGATCAATTTTTAAGACACTCTGCTACCGGCTAATGATGAAAATTTCTGGCTACCCTGAAACACAACAGCAAGAACAACAACAACAAAAGCTATTAATCTAATTGAACAATACCTTATAAAATTTCATTGTAAATGACTAATTGATAAGAGGGCGAAGGGGGATGAAAAAAATGTTGTTTGTTCGCTCGGGTAGTTGTACACACGACAATTTAACTGACGATCCTTCTTCGTCGTAAAATTAGCTGACTAGGAATTCTCATACGCTGGCACGAGAGTTGGGAAAGGCGTGGATATGAATTAAATCGATAATTCCGTATGGTGTCGTGCCAGGCGACAGTGAGTAAGTGAGAGAGAGAGAGAAAAAGAGAGAAAGAGCTGTGGACGGAAACTTCAAAGCGTCTATTAGAGGTGACGTCGAACAATTCCTTCGGTGAGTCAGCAATGTATTTTTTTCCTATCGAGTTGCGTTGAGCCGAGCCTAAATATCACGGGACTCTCTTCTGTTTCGCCTGTGAATGCAATTATGCAATTTCAGTAGGGCCTCTTGTTGTTTACACGACCGCGAATAAAACGGCTTTCAGTCTTCCGCGCAGCTTGAAAATCTCAAAGTCCCTCTAGTACAATCAATAGGGACTATTGTGACGCATTAAAAATAAACGACAATTTTTTTTTTTTTACTTAGGTTCAGTATCACGTACTGAATGTAAATAAACAAAATCCTTACAAATTAGGGGAGCGCAAGTGCCGCCATTTTGCGGAAAACCGTATTGGCCAATATCTTCGTTACCGTGCACTTTAGGCCAAAAATGGTAATAACCTTTCTTGTAGATAATTCAATTTCCTATCTTTCTTTTTAAATATTTTTTTTTGTATCACTTACCGTTTACGACTTATACGACTGTTGAAATTTATTTATTCACTTTTTGACCTGTATCTCTCCTAATCATTGTTTAAACAATAAAATGCTAATAACTTATCTTCTAAATCCATACATTTTCCACAACTTTTATGTAAAACTTTTTTGTCTAAAATTAATATTCTTAAAGTTATAACGCGTTCAATGTTGCGCTACTGGGTGCAAGGCTAAGAAAAACGCGTTATAACTTTGAGAATATTAACTTTAGACAAAAAAGTTAAAAAAAAAAAGTTTGACAAATTGATGGATTTAAAAGATAAGTTATTAGCGTTTTATTGTTTAAACAATTATTAGGAGAGATACAGGTCAAAATGTGAATAAATAAATTTTAACAGTCGTATAGGTCGTAAACGGTAACTGATAGAAAAAAAATTATTTCGAAAAAAAGATAGGAAATTCAATTATCTACAAGAAAGGTTATTACCATTTTTGGCCTAAAGTGCACGGTAACGGGATATTGGCCAATACGGTTTTCCTCAAAATGGCAGCACTTGCGCTCCCTTAATTTGTAAGGATTTTATTTATTTACATTCAGTACGTGGTACTGAACCTTATTAAAAAAAAAATTTGTTGTTTATTTTTAGTGCATTGTGGACAAGAGTAACGGGCTCCCTATTGATTGTACTACTCGGACCGAAAATCGTCCATGTTCTCCCGATTTTCATTTATTAATAGCTGTGCCCCGCGCTTTCACCCGGGTTAAATTTTCGTCCCCCGATTCAACGCGCCGCCACCGCCGCTCCTTAAGGTCATAACATAAAGTTATGTAGCCTAAAACCTTCCTGAATAAATGGGCTATCTAATGCAAAAAGAATTTTTCAAATCGGGTAAGTATTTCCTAAGATTAGAGCGTTCAAACGAACAAACTTTCCAGCTTTATTATAGTATAGATAAAGTAATATAGTAGTAAGATAAGGGTCATGGCATGAAGTTATATGGTCTAGAGCCTTCCTGAATAAACGGGCTATCTAATGCAAAAAGAATTTTTCAAATCGGATAAGTATTTCCTGAGATTAGGGTGTTCAAACGAACAAACTTTCCAGCTTTATTATAGTACAGATATAGTATAGTAGTAAGATAGTAAGATAAGGGTCATGGCATAAAGTTATATGGTCTAGAGCCTTCCCGAATAAACGGGCTATCTAATGCAAAAAGAATTTTTCAAATCGGATAAGTATTTCCTGAGATTAGCGCGTTCAAATAAACAGACGAACAAACAAACAAACCCTCCAGGTTTATTATAGCATTATAGTTTATTATTTTTTCAAAGTCCGTGTTCACTGCCATTTAAAAATTACTCGACCGATTCATTTCAAACTTTGTACACATTTTCTACATATAAAATACCTCCCCCCAACGTTTAGTTAAATTTTTCTTTTTTACATTAAGGGTGTTTCCCAGCCACAAAATGGCGGACTTTTTCGTAGAAAATAACATTTCACACTTTAGATGGCCGCCAAAAATTTTTCAATAAAAAAAAAAATTATCAGAGAACGTTGGGGGGAAGATTTGATTATAAATTGACTAAATTTTCATGGCTTTTCATTTTCAGATAATTCCCGGCCGAGTTATAGTGAACACCGCAAATTGTTTTTTTTCCAAGACGTTCTGGGGGAAGCTCTGTTACGGGCTTATGCTTCAATATTTCTACATGAAAAAATTACACAACATTGTCAAAAGTATGCTCAATAATGTACAAAAGGTTCGAATAAAATTGCTCAATCCATACTTGAGAAAAAAAATCGCAAAAAAAGTGTTTTTTTTTTCCGCTGAAACCCTTACCCCTCCCTTAACCCCTTGCCCTACGATTTCAGTTCCAACAGCGTAAGTCCGAAATGTAGATAAGACCGCCCAGCCTTCTGGCCATTCCAAGCTTCGGCAAAGCACACGAGCATACGGGGTACGCGTGCTGACACGTACCACGAGCCACGCTCGTGATGTTTACATTTGGTCCGACCGATGTACCACAGGCTAGCCTCGTGATAATCTGTTTTGGCCCCGAAAACCTGACCACGAATTTCACACGTGCTTGTAGGGCAAAGGGTTAACAATCCCGTTTATTGTGTTAACCCCCATTGGCCCGCTCGGCTTCGAAAAACCGGAAAGTAAAGTTAGGCCCGTTAAGAACTACGATTTCCGACGTACTTTCACCGTTATTATAATAAATCGGCTGATTGGAAATGTACGTCCCTCGACGTAATGTCGCCGAGTGCTTGAATTCCCAATGGGCAGACCGCGTGAACTTGTACGCGAAGTAACTAAATCCGCGAGTGGGACGATAACAAAAAAATGCATAAAAAAAATAGAAAAAAAAATAGAATGTTGCAACAAAATCGTTGTTATTATAGTGAAAGAAAAAAGAACTTTAAAATGTAACCCTTTTTTATTACAATAGTTCAATAATAAAAAATACGTATTATTTTTTATTTAATTCTTTTTATGACGATAAATAAATATTCCCTTATATTGAATATTATTTTTGGCTTTTATTATTGTTCGTAATTATTTTGTTGCATTATCATTTTTCACGTAGTTTTTCTTTTTCTATCCTAACGCTCGTCGTTTTTGAAATGCATCGACTCTTTTTTTTACGAATCTATAAAGCACTTTGGCGAAAAGTTTTGCGAAACTTTTTCCGCTGTGACGTAAATAACCACGTGGACGTTAGTCGCGGATCGATCGATGAACCGGCGTCGCAGTAACGCCACGTAGTTAGCCGATCGTTCTGTTTATAGTCATCGACGCGTTCTTTGATATATGTTTCAAGGCGACAGCTTTGCGGTTAGCGAATCGACGGGCGAAAAAAAAGCAAGGAAATTTGAGAACGATAAACGCGAAAAAAAATTAATATTAACAGCAACAATCGCTTTGAATTGTAAAATGTAACCGAAGTAAAAAATGGAAAATATTACAAGAATTTTTTTGTGGTTTGTTTATGGCATTCCATGAAAATTTGGATCTACAAAAATTTCGAAATATTCTACAAAATATAGTCAATTTCGATTGAGGGATTTTTTATTTATTTCAGAATCCCTCATTTTTCCGGGGCGGAACGAAGACTGCTATATATATTTTTAATTTTTTTTGCATTTGAAAATAATACCGCCTGGTTCATCGTGTCTAAACTTTTTTTTTTTACAAATTTTCGAAATCAAAACATCAATTTTTAGCGTATATTGGCATTACTCCTTTCCATCCTCAATGATGTTCGAGGGCTCACATACCTCTGAAATTTTCAAAAATTCAATTTTTTTTTTACAAATTTTTATTCTTTAACTTTCGAGAATTAAAAAAAAAAAACTTTTAAGAAAATTACCACTCCGCTACAAAGTTATGGCAATAAATGTGACTGGACATCGGAGTCCACCGATTTTGTACCTACCGGAAAGTTTAAACGCCTTTTTCTCGAAAGTATGTTTTTAGACATTGTCAGCACGATAATTTTTAATATTTTTTAACTTTTCTTTTTTTTTAAATCTTGACAATTATTTTCTCTATAGTCTGACGCGAGGTTTTTTTAATTCTTTGGTTGGACCATTGTTTCATAAATTATTAAACACTAATTTTTTGTTTTTAAATTGCACACTCAAGTTTGAAATACTGTAATTTCTTTATTTTTGAAAAAAATAATAATTCCCTCCGTCAGACTATTACTACTACATTATTTTAATACATTCTTTTTTATTTTTGCAGATTGGATAATTTTTGGTGAAGCTATGATGTCGACAAGGAGGCGCCATGGTTTTCATCAGTAGTCCTATTTATACCCGTCAAAAATAATGTTAATATTGAAAAAAAAAATTTGTTTAATTTTTTTCTCATAGTTGAAAAGTTAATAAAAATGTGAAATCAACAATTTAATTTTTTTCCCACCATATAACATTTATAATAATTTTTCAAATTTACTCTATTCTCAGCGCGCTGAAATTTTCAAAAAATCAATTTTTTTTTTCCCAAATTTTTACTCTTCATACTTTTAAGAATTTTTCGATATAAAAAACTTTCAAGAAAACTCCACTCCGCTACCAAGTTATAGCAATAAATGTGACTGGACATCGGAGTTCACCGATGTTGTACCTACCAGAAAGTTTAAACGCGTTTTTCTCGAAATTATGTTTTTAGACATTGTCAGCATGATAACTCAGTCAATTTTTAATATTTATTAATTTTTCTTTTTTTAAAATCTTGACAATTATTTTCTTTATAGTCTAACGCGAGGTTTTTTTAATTTTTTGGTTGAACAATTTTTTTATAAATTGTTAAACACTAATTTTTATTTAAATTGCACACTAAAGTTTGAAATACTGTAATTTCTTTATTTTTGAAAAAAAAAGAATAATCCCCTCCGTCAGACTATTACTACTACATTATTTTAATACATTCCTTGTTATTTTTGCAGATTGAATAATTTTTGGTGACGTTATAATGTCGACAAGGAGGCGCCATGATTTTAATGAGTAGTCCATTTATACCCGTCAAAAAATAATGGAAATATTGAGAAGAAAAATGTTGAAATTTTTTTTCTTATAGTTGAAAAGTTAAGAAAAAATGTGCAATCAACAATTTAATTTTTTTTTCACCATATAACATTTATAATAATTTTTCAAATTTACTCGGTTCTCAGCGCGCTGAAATTTTCAAAAAATCAATTTTTTTTTTTCCAAATTTTTATTCTTCATACTTTTAAGAATTTTTCGATATAAAAAACTTTCAAGAAAACTCCACTCCGCTACCGAGTTATGGCAATAAATGCGGAGTTCACGTTGTACCTACCAGAAAGTTTAAACGCGTTTTTCTCGAAACTATGTTTTTAGACCTTGTCAGCACGATAACTCAGTCAATTTTTGATATTTTTTAACTTTTCTTTTTTTTAAATCTTGACAATTACTTTCTCTATAGTCTGACGCGAGGTTTTTTTAATTTTTTGGTTGGACAATTTTTTTATAAATTACTAAACACTAATTTTTTGTTTTTAAATTGCACACTAAAGTTTGAAATACTGTAATTTCTTTATTGTTGAAAAAAATAATAATTCCCTCCATCAGACTATTACTACTACATTATTTTAATACATTCTTTCTTATTTTTGCAGATTGGATAATTTTTGGTGACGTTATAATGTCGACAAGGAGGCGTCATGATTTTAATCAGTAGTCCATTTATACCCGTCAAAAAATAATGGAAATATTGAGAAGAAAAATGTTGAAATTTTTTTTCTTACAGTTAAAAAGTTAATAAAAAATGTGAAATCAACAATTTAATTTTTTTTTCACCATATAACATTTATAATAATTTTTCAAATTTACTCGGTTCTCAGCACGCTGAAATTTTCAAAAAATCAATTTTTTTTTTCCAAATTTTTACTCTTCATACTTTTAAGAATTTTTCGATATAAAAAACTTTCAAGAAAACTCCACTCCGCTACCAAGTTATGGCAATAAATGCGGAGTTCACGTTGTACCTACCAGAAAGTTTAAACGCGTTTTTCTCGAAACTATGTTTTTAGACCTTGTCAGCACGATAACTCAGTCAATTTTTAATATTTTTTAACTTTTCTTTTTTTTAAATCTCGACAATTATTTTCTCTATAGTCTAACGCGAGGTTTTTTTAATTTTTTGGTTGAACAATTTTTGTATAAATTGTTAAACACTAATTTTTATTTAAATTGCACACTAAAGTTTGAAATACTGTAATTTCTTTATTTTTGAAAAAAATAATAATTCCCTCCGTCAGACTATCACTACTACATTATTTTACTAGATTCTTTTTGATTTTTGGAGATTGGATAATTTTTGGTGAAGTTATGATGTCGACAAAGAGGCGCCATGGTATTCATGGTTTTCATTTATACCCGTAAGAAATAATGTTAATAATGAGGAAAATTTTTTTTTTTTATTTTTCTTCTTACAGTTGAAAAGTTAATAAAAGATGCGAAATCAACAATTTAATTGTTTTTTTACCATATAACCATTATAATAATTTTTCAAATTGACTCGATTTTCAGAGCGCGCAACGCGGTGAGTCTTTAAAGTGGTCTCATGGCCGCAAAATTGAGATACGAAGATTGCCCAAGCGGCATTCTCTAAGCCGGCGAGCGGGCTTTTCAAAACACCCGTCATGTCCGTCAGTCGGTCGAACGAAAAGGAAGTTATGGCCATTTGAAATTTCGTCGTTCGACATTTTCTATAACTCCGGCCAAAGAAAGAAAAAAAATTGATACACTTTTCCTTCGTCTTTTAGATGTTTGACGGCGATTCAAAATCGAGAGATTTCCTAATCTTAATTTTCGTCAAAAATTAAAAAGATTCGTGTAAACGAGCGAACAAACGAAAGAAAAAATTCACTATTTTCTCCTCATTCAGTGTTTAGGTGTCTAAAAGTATTTACATTTACAAAAGAATCGTGAATAATGAACATTTTTGACAATGACATTCGGTAAAGTCGAGCTAGAGTCATAAAAAACGCATATCGAGCGTGAAGAAAGTGCCAAGTGTGAGAAAAGAAGAAGAAAAACATTTACCCTCGCTGTGGTGTGTGTTTGGGATGATGCGCAAGACCGGAGGATAGCTATAGATATTGAGCGAACGAGAAACGAACTACGTGAGCACGTTGCCCACCCTTACGCGCAGCACATAACCAACATCATCACTCGTAACACTCAGCAAATAAAACACGAGTATATTCCCTAAAATCACGGAAATTAAGTCACGATAACGTCGTCATAACCACCGGAGTCAATTGGGGAAAGAGAAAACACGAATTTTTCAATATTAGTCGATCAAGAATCACGTAGTAAAACAATGGAGTTTAACGTTCGTAGTGAGAGAAGAGCCTCCCGATACCTAGCGGCCCGTTACGTCTGTTCGGCTGGTCTCTCGTGCTGGCACTGTTTTGCGCTACGTTTTGCCCGAAGGCTGACGAGAAATCAGCAACTCGGGTGAGGGAAAAAGGGAAGGCGGATTAACGAGTCACAGGCACGACTCGGCCAAGCTCAAAACCCGCAGATTCACCGACCAAGATATCTGTTATTAAACGTCGCGCTCGGATGCAACTGACGAAGAAAAATATTGCGTTTGATTCAAGGTGGGGTTATTCGGTCGGCCAATGAAAGTTCGTGATAGGTCTTTTTTTCGTCGTATCAAAACGACCCTTCCAACAATCAGCGGCTTTTAGTTTCTCGTCTATGAATTCCATGTGGTCGCAGCACTGTCGTTTCTTTCTATTTCTCTTTTATACCACGTTCGTTAACATATGTATATTTACAGTTTCTCGCCGTTATGTATCAACGGGTTTTCTTTTTCTCTTCAGTTCTGTATTACGTCTTTTCTCGCAAGTGTGATTCTCACGTGCCACCCCATTGACTTTGCTCTCATCCTCGCGATAAAACCGTAAACCCACTCCGATACCGTTCGTATGTAGGTGGTGATTTTTTAACCCACTGCGAACTGCACGATAGTTAACTGTATTTTAATATTTTTTCTTCTCTTTTTCTTGTCAAAGCCGGAGCTGTCTAGCTCACGAGCTCGTTCTACCACACCGCGCAACGTACACGGTGCGTGTCGCACGGGTTTGCCTACTTTGCCACGACTTGTACCGCCTTGTGCCGTTATTTCATTCGGAGCAGGAAGGGAGGCACGTACGTTCGATATCGACTCGATCGGTAATGTCGCGATAGATTGAATGTCAAAAAATATTTATACGGGGCGCAGCTCCATCTGTTGGTGGGCCATAGCAGTTGAGATCGTATAGAGCGGGATCTGTAATTTCTCGAGCGAACGCTTTTTTTTTGTCTTCCACCGGCCTTATCCGCGATCTGTCTGATCGACCGTTGGAAAATCATTCCGAGGAAACTACCTTATCGGTACGAGCGTTACGTTTCGATACTTGCGCTCCATCTGTGCGACAATTTGTTCATTTAAATTAACACACTCGGCGTTAACACACTATGGGGTCATTAATACACCGCGTTGCGCCATTAATTATTGGTAGATAAGAAGACTATATTTGAAATTCATGGAAACTCCTCTTTTAATTACTTCGCGTCAAGACGTTACCGCGTCTCTTGCTTCGAATAGCATTTCTCGTTACACTAATAGTGCCTCATAGACGCAAGGCGGTCGTACCGTGTGACATCTGTATTTTTTCGCATTTTTCGTGAATTTCTAATAACGAACCATGAAAATACGCCATCTTGGAATTTTTACAATATATTTATTAACATTTGTACATTCACTCAGAATTTTTTGAAGTCAAAATATAGATTGGAATTGACTTTGCAGCGTTCGAAGGACACGCACGATTCCGGCTGTTCTGTTTATCTGAAATCAAAGAATGAAATGAAATTTTAATCTGTAGATCTATGGCTGTAACTAGCATTAGCACACACACCCAGGGATAGACACACACACAAACACATGTCCCTAAATTTTCAAAACCGTGTTAAAAATGTAATTTTGTATATTTTCACTCAATCATAGTTCCGGCTATCGCCACAGATTTACAAATTAAAATGCCATTCCATCTTTTGATTTTAGATGAACAGAATAGCCGGAATCATGTCGACCTACTTATTTTTCACATGTTTGTCTTTCTAACACTGCAAAGTCGATTTCAATCTATATTTTGGCTCCAAAAAATTCCGAGTGACTGTACAAATGTTAATAAATGTGTTGTAAAAATTCCAAGATCGTGTATTTTCATGGCGCGTTACAAAAAATTCACAAAAAAAGCGAAAAAACGCAGCCGGCTGCCTTAATTTTTTTTCTTATAATTCAAGGACAATTTTTCCACCCACCCTTATCTACGATATTAATTAATTGTCGACTAGATATAAAGCGCTGAAAATGGGGGCTCGTATCGAAATGATGTATCATTCCTTCAGGATTCTTTCGAAGACGAAAACAAAATAATTGTTGAATGGCCAATAATCGAGACTATTAAAAAATTTCAATGTTATTTTTGTTATCCATCAGTTGTTTTTTTTTTTTTTAAATTAACAACGGCAAGAGATCGCGACGATTCTTTTGTATATCGATATCTCGAGAATCGTGCTGATAGCGCGATTTCTTGGTCGAAGTAAAAAATGATTAGCCATTAATTCAAGGCAGTCTTCTCCGTGTTTTTTTTTTTCCCTATATTCGAATTGCCGTGTGTATGAGCGGAGCACAATCGCCATTAATAGTCGAATGCGTGCCAAGTCATACGTGATTCTAAAACGCACAAGGCCACTTCCAACGGTCAGGCTTTGGCAATTAAAACAATTATTAGTTGCGTTATTAGTTGTCTTGTTCATTCCCAGTGTTATATTTTCACGCGGTAATCATCGTGAAATATCGTTCACGTCGTTTCGCGAAGAGGGTTGATAAGCCCTTACAATAACGAACGTTTACATGTTTCACAGGAAATATGCAGAACAGAAGAGAGCAGACTCTTCACTAATCGGTCATGAAGCTGAGAAGTGGTAAAATCGTTCAAAGCGATTACAAAACTGTTAGGAAGTATTCTTCCTAATAGAGATGGAGTACGCGTTAATCCGTAGATTAAACAGCGTTCGTAGGAGCCACCATGACAGTTAAGCTACCCGCCACTTCCCCAAACTGTGGCGCCCTCATTTCAAAACGAAATGGCATATTTTTCGGTAAGAAGATGGAACATTGACCCATTAATTTAGCTCGGTTATTATATAAATACAGGCTTAAGGCTTTTCAAGATCTCGGAGACTCGAGAATTAACTGATTCTTCTGTAGAATAATATTTGAACACGTATCATTGCGCCAAAACAAAAATTACCCCTTGTAAGTAGCGGTTACGAAAAGTCATCTGCAAACTATATTTTACCAAGTATTAACCTTAATATTTTATTTAAACACTCGGTATTTTTTTTAAGCAGGGTTTTCCACGGCGTTAGATCCTCTTCAACCTACCAGGGGTGTTAGTTGAAATTTGCCGGTTTTTTTCGATAAAGAAAACACTTAATTTTCAGAGGAATCTCAAAATTTTTTCATTCAAAGTATTGACCATTGGTTTCTACACATTTCGCCCATCTCTCAGGCAAATTATGGATACCATCCCAAAAAAACTTTTTCTCTTTCGAGGTAAAAAATTCGACGAGCCATTTTTCGACTTCTTCACAATTAGCGAAGCACTGCTCTGCAAGGGAGTGTCCTATCGATGCGAAAAGGTGATAGTCGGACGGGGCGAGGTCTGGAGAGTACGGCGGGTGTGATAATATTTCCCAATTAAGTGTTTTTAATGTGTCTTTCACCAGTTTAGCGGTATGAGACGGCGCGTTGTCATGTTGCAAGATAACTTTGCCATGTCTTCGGGCCCATTCCGGCCGTTTTTCGATCAACGCATAATTCAAATTGATCATTTGTTGTCGGTAGCGATCCTTGTTCACCGTTTCACCAGGTTTTAACAACTCGTAGTACGCCACACCACACTGGTCCCACCAAACACAGAGTATTGTCTTACGGCCAAAGCGATTTGGCCTTGCAGTCGATGGGCCGGCTTCACCAGGTGAAAGCCATGATTTTTTTCGCTTCGGGTTCTCAAAATAAATCCACTTTTCGTCCCCCGTGACAGTTCGATGCAGAAAAGATTTCCATTCGGATCGTTGAAGCAGCATTTCACAAACGGTTTTTCGATTTTCCATTTGTCTATCGTTCAGCTGGTGTGGCACCCATTTTCCATACTTTTGGATCTTTCCCGTGGCTTTTAAACGTTGGCAAATTGCTCCTCGAGTCACATTTAGTGTTTCTGCCAATTTTTGTTGCGATTGGGTTGGATCAACATTCAATAACGCCTGCAGTTCCTCGTCTTCGAACTTTTTCGCTGCACCAGGATGTTCATTGTCTGTCAAATCGAAATCTCCACTTTTAAATTGACGAAACCATGTCTCACATGTTCTAATCACTGGAGCATGTTCACCATAAGTTTCTACCAGCAACCGGTGAGCTTCAGCTGCTTTTTTCTTTTGACGAAATAAGAAAAGCAACGAATGCCGCAAATGCGATTGACTTGGAACGAAACTCGACATATTCACTGAGGTAAACAAATATGACGCTATTATTTTGGCGGAATGTGACTTGCGTATTTTTGTAGGTTAATGTCAATAGAAAAAAATGATATACATGCCAAATCATAGAAATGTATACATATTGCTAGCGACATCTACTGGTAAAACCGGCAAACTTCAACTAACACCCCTGGTACATCCGGACTGGCTAATCTCCTCGAAAAGCACGACAATATTTTTCTCCCCAATCTTTTGCACATTCATCCACGTTCCCAACACATTGCTGACGCTCTCGTTCCTTCTTCTTCTCCCAAAGCTTTCTGCTCTCAACCGTTATTCATTTGATAATGCCTTTTCCCGTTTTCTTCATTGTCCTCTGGTCACACTCCGCACAATGTTTTTCCGCTTCTTTCACTAGTCACTCTCCTTTGCCTCTCTTCTTTACGATTACCAGAATCGTTGCTTTTGTAGGTTAGGTTCATCGTGCGATCTGAAGTATGCGCATGAACGAACTCCGTGCACGTCATCGACGGCCAATCATAATGACGAGTGAAGTCGACTTCAGAAATAAATCGCATTTCGAGATATTTCGCGACATGTCTTTTTTATAGGGGAAAGGAAATGGAATTGGGAAGGGTCACACGTAAAAATTCGAAAGGGTATACGTTGGAACAAAGAAAAAATAAAAAAATCCGCGGCAAATACGATCCCGCGTAACTAAGACGTCCGCGGGCGCAACGGAAGTTAGGTTAGCTTAGTAAAATGCGTTTAGAGAGTGGTGAGGAAAATAATGAGAAAAAATAATGTAATTGGGAAGGTTCATACGTAAAAAACCAAAAGTTGGTATACGTTGGAACAAGGCAAAAATAAAAAGAACAGAAAAAATAAAAAATAGTTTATCTTAAATATTCTAGCGCAGTATTTACAGCTATCGTATCGATATCTATTTTACGTTATCGCCCTATATATATTCATAATCGTAATAATCGCTGGCTCGTACACCGCTGGGATCTGGAACGAACAAAATGGAATAGAATTAGTGTCAATATGACATCCAGTGGCAATCACGTCTTCGTTAATATAATGCGCAAGGCCTATCGCGTGCTGATACGAAGCAGCTGTAGATATCGATATATGGAATTACATTGTGGACGGTAGATGTCCTCCCATCACAAATGATCCGGCGCATGACGAACGAAATAACGAAAATAAAGGAGAATGTTTGCGATAACCATTTGTTTGAAAGATATGTAGTACCGCAAACTAGTACAATCAATAGAAAATATTGTGGCGCATTAAAAATAAAGGGGATTTTTTAAAAATTAGGTTCAGTATCACGTACTGAATGTGAATTAACAAAATGGTTACAAATTATGGGAGCGGAAGTGCCGCCGTTTTGAGGAAAACTGTATTGGCCAATATCTCCGTTACCGTGCACTTTAGGCCAAAAATGGTAATAACCTTTCTTGTAGATAATTGAATTTCCCATCTTTTTTTTCAAATAATTTTTTCTGTATCAGTTACCGTTTACGACTTATACGACTGTTAAAATTTATTTATTTACTTTTTTACCTGTATCTCTCCTAATAATTGTTTAAACAATAAAATGCTAATAACTTATCTTTTAAATCCCTACATTTCCCACAACTTTTATTTAGATTTTTTTTGTCTAAAATGAATATTCTCAAAGTTATAACGCGCTTTTATTAGCCTTGCACCCAGTAGCGCAACATTGAACGCGTTATAACTTTGAGAATATTAATTTTAGACAACGAAGTTTTAAATAAAAGTTGTGGAAAATGTATGGATGTAAAAGATAAGTTATTAGCATTTCATTGTTTAAACAATTATTTGGAGAGATGCAGGTCAACAAGTGAATAAATAAATTTTAACAGCCGTATAAGTCGTAAACGGTGACTGATACAAAAAAAAATTATTTAGAAAAAAGATAGAAAATTCAATTATCTACAAGAAAGGTTATGACCATTTTTTGCCTAAAGTGCACGGTAACGGAGATATTGGCCAACATGGTTTTCCTCAAAATGGCGGCACTTGCGCTCCCTTAATTTGTAAGGATTTTGTTTATCTACATTCAGTACGCGTTTAAGGGAGCGCAAGTGCCGCCATTTTGTGGAAAACCGTATTGGCCAATATCTCCGTTACCGCGCACTTAAGGCAAAGAATGGTAATAACCTTTCTTGTAGATAATTGAATTTTCCATCTTTTTTTTCAAATAATTTTTTTTGTATCAGTTACCGTTTACGACTTATACGACTGTTAAAATTTATTTATTCACTTTTTAACCTGTATCTCTCCCAATAATTGTTTAAACAATAAAATGCTAATAACTTATCATTTAAATCCATACATTTTCCACAACTTTTATTAAAAATTTGTTTGTCTAAACTTAATATTCTCAAAGTTATAACGCGTTTTTATTAGCCTTGCACCCAGTAGCGCAACATTGAACGCATTATAACTTTGAGACTATTAATTTTAGACAAAAAAGTTTTGAATAAAAGTTGTGGAAAAGAAATGGATTTAAAAGATAAGTTATTAGCATTTTATTGTTTAAACAATTATTAGGAGAGATACAGGTCAAAAAGTGAATAAATAAATTTTAAAAGTCGTATAAGTCGTAAACGGTAAGTGAGAAAAAAAAATATATTCCGAAAAAAAGATGGGAAGTTCAATTATCTACAAGAAAGGTTATAACCATTTTTGGCCTAAAGTGCACGGTAACGGAGATATTGGGTAATACGGTTTTCCTCAAAATGGCGGCACTTCCGCTCCCATAATTTGTAACCATTTTGTTAATTCACATTCAGTACGTGATACTGAACCTAATTAAAAAAAAAAAAAACCCCTTCATTTTTAGTGCGATGTGGACAAGAGTAACGGGCTCCCTATTGATTGTACTAAACAGTAATACAAACAATTGCACGAGAAAATTAAGTGCACACAGACTCAATGTTGCCCGGATGATCCGGGCGTGTCTCTGCTTACGAGATCAACACATGGTCCTGTCCCTAGTCTCTTTTTTTATTCTTCGTCTCTACTCCCCACGCACACGCAATATACTCACTCACTACCTCCCTCTTTCTCACGCCCTCTGTCTCTTTCTCTCGTCGTCGGGCCGTATCTGCCCGTTCGACGCTACAAAGCCGATTCCCTCTTGCCCGCGACGACAAAACGACGAACCTATCGGCTCACCGACAGTACAGCGAACGCTTCCCACCAGCGCGGACTTTGAAGCGCGCCACCGGTTATAAATTTATATACGTATATGTAAATAATACACGAATTAACGGTCCGCGCGGTGAGCTTTCGAACCTCTTCGACAATCTCATTTATACGAGGTACCAATATCCCCGTTCTCGAGCGTTCTATCCCGCGTGAAAACATTCTCTCGTGCCGCGTACGGTGATTAGTCGCTCCGATGCCCATCGTTGATCCTCGACTGGGCAATGAACACGTGGTTTTATCGTCGACGCGCGCATCCCGACCAATTAGATCCGACCTACGCTGATACGATAATTGCCGATAGACGAGTCTGACCGCGGTGACAACAGGTGTCGGTACCGTGTCCTATAAATGTATTATAAAAATTAACGAGTGGCGACATCACTCGTTACTTCTTTCCAACTCGATAGGTTTCAACGGTAAATTGTGCTTTTTTATCGTTACGACGAAAAATTGTTGGGTGGAAAGGGTTTCGAAACGTTTTCCGGAAAGCATTTTGTTCACGGGTTTTCGGATTTCTTGAAATATCGGTTTTTGTCAAAAACAGCCTTACGGGCTTACATACCGCTACGCGCGCTGAAAACCGAGTAGATTTGCACAAATTATTATAAACGTTATATGGCGAAAAAAAAATTAATTTGTTGATTTCACATTTTTTATTAACTTTTCAACTGTACGAAAAAAAAATGATACATAATTTTTTTCTAACATTAACATTATTTTTTATGGGTACGAATGGACTACTGACGAAAACCATGGCGCTTCCTTGACGACATCATAACTTCATCAAAAATTATCCAATTTGCAAAAATAACATTTTTATAAATTATTAAACACTCATTTTTTTTTACATTGCATATGAAAGTTTGAAATATTAATTTCTTTATTTTTGAAAAAAAAAAAAAAAAAAAAAATTCCCTCCGTCAGACTATTACTACTAATTACTTTACTAGATTCTTTTTTATTTTTGCAAATTGGATAATTTTTGGTGAAGTTATGATGTCGACAAGGCGACGCCATGGTTTTCCATTTATACCCATAAAAGATAATATTAATGTTAAAAAAAAAAATTTTAATTTTTTTTCTGATAGTTGAAAAGTTGATAAAAAATGTGAAATCAATAATTTAATTTTTTTTCACCATATAACCTTTATAATAATTTTAAGGATTATTTAAGACGGCCCGTAAATTTCACCAATCAATATTAATTTATTTAGAAGGAAATTTCACGCATACTTAACCTCACATCTCGACCTATTGGCAAGCATTTTCCTTAAGGGTGAACACCACTGTGACCCCCTGTTTTTTTTCACATTTTTCAAGAATTTTTTTTTGTGGGAAAAAAAAGAGATATTCGAAAAATTTTGTTGGGTTTTGTTCCTTGTTTATTAATGTATCGAAAAACATTTTTTTCACATTTTTCACGCCGCATGGTGGCGCTGGGGAAGCTCTCGCGTCAGGTGCTGTCATCTCCGCGGCACGCAGCAGAACTCTCTTCAACGTCGATCTGAAAAAAAATACCGAGTGTTTTCGTTGATAATATGATATTTTGAAGAGAAGTACATAGGGATTTGGAAAAATATTGTTTTAAAAGAAATAGGCACGCCTTTGAAATTAACTTTAATTTCAAAGGCGTGCATATTTTTTCGCGTCAGGTGCTGTCATCTCCGCGGCACGCAGCAGAACTCTCTTCAACGTCGATCTGAAAAAAAATACCGAGTGTTTTCGTTAATAATATGATATTTTGAAGAGAAGTACATAGGGATTTGGAAAAATATTGTTTTAAAAAAAATAGGCACGCCTTTGAAATTAACTTTAATTTCAAAGGCGTGCCTATTTTTTTTAAAACAATATTTTTCCAAATCCCTATGTACTTCTCTTCAAAATATCATATTATTAACGAAAACACTCGGTAGTTTTTTTCAGATCGACGTTGAAGAGAGTTCTGCCGCGTGCCGCGGAGGAGACAGCACCTGATGCGAGAGCTTCCCCAGCGCCACCATGCGGCGTGAAAAATGTGAAAAAAATGTTTTTTGATACATTAATAAACAAGGAACAAAACCCAAAAATTTTTTTTGAATATCTCTTTTTTTTCCCACAAAAAAAAATTCTTGAAAAATGTAAAAAAAAACAGGGGGTCACAGTGGTGTTCTCCCTTAAGAACGTGTGAAAGATCTGTTTTACCGACTCGCAATTACCGAGAAAATGCATTGAAACTTTTGGCCAAACGGCATTTCTAAAATATCGAATCGAATTATTTGAAATTTGGTCAAGTATCTCTGGAAACCTGAATCTTGAACGTAAAGATCGGAAATCGTTGAAATACAAAATAGAAATGTACATTTCCCGTTAAAAGTCGATAGGTGTAAAACAAAAATGAATTATTAATGCATAACGTACGATCTGTCTTGAATTTCGAAGCTAGAACCACACAAACTTGAGGCGTTTTTTGAGGTTATAACGGATTCTAAAGGATTGTTCGTACACCCTTGCCGCGAATAAATAGCCCCAAAAGATATTTCGAAAGAAAATGTTTAATAACAATCCAAGCTGTTATCAATACGTGAATAGTCTGTAACTGTTTTTTCGACGTTTCAACATCGTTCTTTACAAGTTTCTAGCAACGAAAATGTTTGCTAATGGCTACCAACCGAAAATCAAGCACGGTGGCGACCTCTGTGCTGATTCTTTACCACCCACATGACTCGGTCGGTAATATCTGCAATTTTTTTCGTTGCAACGCTTGTGAAATTCTCGTGATTCCGTGGTTAGTGACATAACGAAACTGTCGAAGACGATGAGAAACCGAGAGGGCGTTGATCCATGCTTGATGAAAATGTTGCACGACGAGCCAGAGCTCGCGTATCAATAGTAAGCCTCAAAGAAGAGAAAGAGTAAACATGCTCCTCTTTATTTATCTCTCTCCCTCCCACAAACCGCGATTCAATCAACGCGACACTTGTTGCCAGACGCGTACTTGTACCCGTAGTTTTTTTTCTTTTGCGAATTTTTGCAGAGTTGTCGCCAGCGATATACTGGCATCATTTTTTTCGTCTTTACGTCGTAAACGATTTTCCTCGTTTCTTTTTTGTTAGCTTCCTAAGTAACTTTGATTACATTTTGACAATGTACAACTAACTTAGGAAATGAAATGCGGTTTGTGAGGATCACGAAGAGAAATTCTTCGAAATGTCACGATTCCATTTAACCATGAGCGTGTATATAGATCGGGAGTATGATAATCGTCACTTCCGGTCCTACTTCCGGTTCGACTCGGCCAAGGCGACCGGTTCAATCAGAAGTCCACCCCTTGGCATTTACAATATCACGTGTGGCTTTGAAACTTTTTCTTTCTCGGCTGTTATTTCATAAATGGGCCTGTATTTTAGTTATTTTTAACATCTAATCGTCGTCTGACAATGAAATAAGTGTTTGAAAAAAATTAAATGTATTCGTGACCCTCGAATTATTGGCTGAGAGTCGTGAAAGTGCGACAAAAAATTAAATAGATAATTCGTTATGAAAAAATTGATAAAGAAACACTTTCCATTTCTCTGTCTCGTGACACGCTTTTCTCGGTGCAGACCACATGCCATTTTGTTCTCCATTGAAACACTCGGAACCAGTAACGCCAAAACTAACCTCAAAATAGCATTTCAGTTTCGCGAAGAAGCTGCTGTAAATGAAAAAAGAGACGGCATCTCCTAGAAACTACCAACCTTGACAATCTCGAAATAACCAGGAGCAAACACAATCTATGCTAGGCGAATCATTTATAAATATTCTCAATGTTTACAGAGCGTTCTAAATAAAACCGTGAGTTAACCACTCCGTTACGATATCCCCACCGAGTGCAATAAGGCGAGAAACGTGCGTGTGTACGCGCCGTTAGTCTCTCGAGATAAAGAAGAGTGAAGAAACGCCTAGCGTGAAAAAGATGGTAGACGTAAAAATGACAATAAAAATAGCAATGATGATAATAAAAAAAAAAAATCTGAAGGACGAAATAATTCATGTGGTCGGGCGTCTTGTCTAGTCGACTGTTCTGAACTGTTTTAGGTATCGTACACACGTATTTCATCGCACTTTCTCAATAACACAAAGATATTTGCGTCGTGTCGATTGGCGCCGAAAAAAATTGCACAATGGCGACGTAAATTTGAAAAATAACCTCGGGTTAGGATACAAAAAATTCAAGGTCATTGACCGATCGGTATCATCGATATATATGAAAAATTGCTCGAGAATGTTTCGCATAATTCATTCTTTTCGCACCTGCTCTCAATGTGAACGATACAAATTGTTATTATATAATTCGTCAAGGCGTTCTTTTTTTGGGGATAAAAATAAATAAATTTATTTCATTCTTCGCGCAAAAATGCTATTCTTTCAAATAAACATCAATGTTTGAGATCGATAAATAAAATCATTAAAACCTTTTGAAAAAAGGTCGATTTTTCGAATATTTGGTTCGCAAACTTTTACAGAACTGTTTTATTCATAACGTGCAATGGCAGCGATAAAAATTGTTATAAATTTGTCGAGGCGTTCCTTGTTGGAGGAAGAAAAATTAATTTTTTCATTTTTCCAACAGAATTGCCATTTTTTTAAATAAGCAACATCGTTATTTGAGATAAATAGAAAAAAATCATTGTGTTCTTTCAAGGTAGTAGTCTGGTAACTTAAGCCGATTTTCATGTCTTTTTTGGAGGGCGTTTTTTTGTAGGAAAATAAAAATGAATCGTTTTGGATATTTAGGATGTTTTTATTTACATATTAAAGATACAAAAAAAAATTTGTTTGAAAAAATTTAATAGTTCATTATTATTAATATTATTGATCGAAGTTGGCACCTCGAAGTTGGCAGCCCGGGTCCTAACTTTTTTTCTACCTAACCGATTGCTTTTAAATTTTAACAGGCTACTCCACACCCTTATAGTTCTCGTCGGAACTAGCGAGAAATTTTTTCACCCCTAACTTTTTATTTTACAGCCCCTTCTTTGCTAAAGTTCTTTTATTTTAGCAAAGAAGGCGTTGTAAAATAGAAAGTTAGGGGTGAAAAAATTTCTCGTTAGTTCCGACGAGAACTATAAGTGTGTAGAGTAGCCTGTTAAAATTTTAAAGCAATCGGTTCGGTAGAAAAAAAGTTAGGACCCGGGCTGCCAACTTCGACCAATAATAATAATAATAAACTACTAAATTTTTTCAAAAAATTTTTTTTTCTTATCTTTAATATGTAGTTAAAAACATCCTAAATATCCAAAACGATTCAGTTTTATTTTCCTACAAAAAAACGCTCTCCAAAAAAGACATGAAAATCGGCTTAAGTTACTAGACTACTACCTCAATAGAAATCATAAGTATACAAGAGATTTAGTGATACACTTTTGAAACGAATTCTTACGTACCTCTCGCTACTTCTGTAAAAATGTCTAACTACTTAAGACTATTTTTACCTCGTCGTTCTCACGAAATTGTTATCTTATCGTGTGATGCTCTTCAAGAAATTAGCGATACAGATACAGCTCAAATCAGCAACTCAAATTGAAACGAGTCTGAAAAATAAAATTTACACACCGATTCCTCATTCTTTTTCCTCGTTCGTACAATCCCGACGATATTTAAAAAGTGTATCGAGCATTTTAACCTTCGTAATAATTCTTAAATAAATTATCCTTGTCAAGAATTAAGATATCATGAAAAATACGAAATATTCGTAAACAAAAATAATAATCGATCGAATTATCGGTACATCGTTATAAAATGAAAATCTCGAAAGATAATATTTAATCTAAACTCAAATCTCGCCGATCTTTTAACGGATGTACACAATTTTTCAAAGTAAAATCGTCGAAACTGTTGAATTTGTGATTTTCAAAAATTAGAACAGCTAATTTTTTGATGGTTCACTGTTGAAAATTTGCAAGTCCAATTATTCGAGAAACGACGAAACATTGAATTTCATCGATGACGCTGTTATCGCAGGTGTCATGGCCGTTTAAAGACTTTTATTTGTAGGTTAACCAACGATATTTATGATATAATTATTCGTTCCGATGTGACGACCATTTTAGAGGATGAACAGTCTCGAAATGGCGTCAAAAGGATTCTTATGCAATTTAATTGAAAGAAATGTTTTAGTATTTCCAAATGCTTTGAAGGAAAAAAAAATCCAAACAATATAACGAAGATATCATTGATGAATATAAATTATATTCAATTATTAGATGTAACAATGATTATTGTCAATTTACCGTACACATTTATTTAGATTGGTTTAAAATCGTCGATGTTTCGCGCGACGCCTGCCGCGCACAGTGACTTCGGACGCCATATTGAATAGTACAAACTCTCGCCACCAGAGTGGCGTATTAACACGATCATTACTACTGACTCCAAAGCACCTCGTTCCACGTGAACTATGCACGTAAAAAATTGAACTTTCGGACGAGACTGTAAACGCTAAACATCTTGAAGCCTCGTTGCATGATTTGACAAATATGGTTGGCTTATAATCGTGAGTGGTACGAGATTAGGCCTTCTCGGTTCCCGATAACTCAGCGATAAGTTGTAACCGAACGATCGTTCATTTTTTTGTTTTTATTTTTTCGACTGCCCACTAAATCATATTCAGACGGGACAGAGGATATTTTTGAAAATAGTAGCACATAATAGGCGTTCGACTACCAAATGTAACGCGTTTTCTTGAATCTTCGGAGTTTATCTTCATTAGACATTTTCGGGCGAAAATCAGTGAAGTGCTTTTATGCTTTTACTGAAGTGTCTCTTTTTTAAATACCGACAGCCAATGGTGTAGCGATATTGAAAATTTCACTACAGACGTCATTGAACATGGACATGGAGTGCGATGACATTGACGAGTTGTCGACAACCACGGACAATGCGAACGTGAGAAGTCGAGCTTCCAGATCTCCGCTTTCTGGTAAGTTCAATGAAAAGCATTTTTTTCAATATGTTCATTAATATTCTCATCAGCGTGTCCCGGATACCACGGCTAATCTTCGGAAAATATATTGGACATTTTTTGAGGTTAGTAATTTCAGAGTCAATGGTTCGAGGCTGCTCACCTCTCATAGCCATCTGGTGGAGTCGTTGCGTAACTAAACCCGCTATTTTCAAAAATCATGCGGATGCTTTATCACGTTCACTTGTGGCATCCTCCATAAAACCATTCCAATCAGAAATATTTGATGTCATAGCCCACTTAGCATACAACCACAGGAAGTCCTGCATTGTTGGTACAATATTGCGATCAACTCGGTGAATCCTATTGAATAAGTTCTTTCTCTGCGTAGGAATTTTCGTACGCCTTGGTAGGAACCACTCCAGAGCGTCCCAATTCTGAATGCGTCAGTTTGGGGATTTTCCGTGATATTTTCTCGTTCGGACCAATGGTATTGTCTGGAGTGATAGTAATTATACCACCCGTCGCGATCACACTCGCGTCAATCGCATAATAGGCGTAGGACTTTTGAAATTAACGCGTTATAACTTTGTGAATATTAATTTTAGACAAAAAAGTTTTAAACAAAAGTCGTGGGAAATTTATGGATTAAAGTGATAATTTATTAGCATTTTATTGTTTAAACAATTATTAGGAGAGATACAGGTCAAAAAGTGAATAAATAAATTTTAACAGTCATATAAATCGCAAGCGGTAAGTGATACAAAAAAAATTATTTTGAAAAAAAGATAGGAAATTAAATTATCTACAAAAAAGGTTATTAGCATTTTTGGCCTAAAGTGCACGTCAATGGAGATATTGGCCGATACGGTTTTCCTCAAAATTACGGCACTTGCGGTCACTTAATTTGTAAGGATTTTAGTCATTTACATTCAGTACGTGATACTGAATCTAAGTTAAAAAAAAAATAACTCTTGTAATTTAGTGTGGAATTGATAAGAGTAACGGGCTCCCTATTGATTCTACTATTAAGGCATCTAATAATCGATAAATATGAATGGAACAATAACTGGGATACAGTTTGAATAAATAAATATAAATAAATATAAATAAATATAAATAAATATAAATAAATATAAATAAATATAAATAAATATAAATAAATATAAATAAATATAAATAAATATAAATAAATATAAATAAATATAAATAAATATAAATAAATATAAATAAATATAAATAAATATAAATAAATATGAATAAATATAAATAAATATAAATAAATAAAAAAGTTAGTTTGTTGGGCGATTAAAACCCTGCATGGAGATAAACCTTCAACTTATCCGGATAACCCGGGGACCTCGTACACTTCCGACGCCGAAAACATGACGCCGATGAAGCTAATTTTCTTTTCCATCGTGGAAATAATGGAGCATACTGAACAAAAATAAACAACTAGTTGGAATATTGATTTTTACATCTTCCACGCATTCGTACAAGAAAGAAATCGTGTATGTTTGCGATCTTTATCACAATGCCGAGCATGCTTTCACCAACGTGTTGTTTGGTTGATTTTACTCTCTTACTCACTGATTTTTCTTTCTTTCTGACACTTCTCATTGTGTACACATGTATGTATATATACACATATCTCAAATTATCGCTTTGACAACTTATCATCGTTTCGTATCTCTCGTATCGAGATGCAAAGATAGGTCAAAAAGTAAAGGAACCACGCCACGTCAACGCTCATTCGATTTATCATTACGATTACACTTATTCTCGAGAGATACCAGAACGAGCGAGATACTGATAAGAATTTTCATGTGAAACATCACGTGTAAGCGAGGTTGATCCGGACAATTATGCAACGATTGTGAAAACTCTGAAAGAGCTTTAAAAGTACGTTGACTCGTGAACGTTGAGAAAATATTATATTGTTGATATTTTGGATTTAAGGATACTTAAGGGGGAAGATAGGTTTAGGACCAGGTTTCTTTTAGTGATTTTCATGAATTTTTTTGGCAAGAAAAGAATATTTATAATTTATTGAAACTTTGAGAACATTTTAGACGTATATTCAAATAAATATCGTAATTTTTTTGAAGTATTTTCTCGGAAAATATGAGCTGCCGCCCATCGGAGGTCACCCATCAGACGTAGCTGTTTGTGTACATTCTGGAGGCCACAGTTTTTGTCTGAAATCAATAGGGTTTCAAATTTACTTTAAAGACATGTCTTTCTTCTATGTGAACCTAACTACCCTCAAAAAAATTGAAAATTGCATTTTTTAGAGGTGTTTAAACAAAAGAGCGTAATTTTTTAAATTGTGCTGTTATTTTAAAAATCAGACGTAGCGGTTTGTGTACATTCTGGAGGCCACAGTTTTCATCTGAAATCGATAGGGTTTCAAATTTACTTTAAAGACATGTCTTTCTTCTATGTGAACCTAACTTCCCTCAAAAAAATTGAAAATTGCATTTTTTAGAGGTGTTTAAACAAAAGAGCGTAATTTTTTAAATTATGCTGTTATTTTAAAAATCGGACGTAGCGGTTTGTGTACATTCTGGAGGCCACAGTTTTCATCTGAAATCGATAGGGTTTCAAATTTACTTTAAAGACATGTCTTTCTTCTATGTGAACCTAATTTCCCCCAAAAAAATTGAAAATTGCATTTTTTAGAGGTGTTTAAACAAAAGAGCGTAATTTGTTAAATTATGCTGTTATTTTAAAAATCGGACGTAGCGATTTGTGTACATTCTGGAAGCCACATTTTTTATCTGAAATCAATAGGGTTTCAAATTTACTTTAAAGACATGTCTTTCTTCTATGTGAACCTAACTTCCCGAAAAAAAATTGAACATTGCATTTTTTAGAGGTGTTTAAACAAAAGAGCATAATTTTTTAAATTATGCTGTTATTTTAAAAATCGGACGTAGCGGTTTGTGTACATTCTGGAGGCCACAGTTTTTGTCTGAAATCAATAGGGTTTTAAATTTACTTTAAAGACATGTCTTTCTTCTATGTCAACCTAACTTTCCTCATAAAAATTGAAAATTGCATTTTTTAGAGGTGTTTAAACAAAAGAGCGTAATTTTCTAAATTATGCTGTTATTTTAAAAATCGGACGTAGCGGTTTGTGTACATTCTGGAGGCCACAGTTTTCATCTGAAATCGATAGGGTTTCAAATTTACTTTAAGGACATGTCTTTCTTCTATGTGAACCTAACTTCCCGCAAAAAAATTGAACATTGCATTTTTTAGAGGTGTTTAAACAAAAGAGCATAATTTTTTAAATTATGCTGTTATTTTAAAAATCGGACGTAGCGGTTTGTGTACATTCTGGAGGCCACAGTTTTTGTCTGAAATCAATAGGGTTTTAAATTTACTTTAAAGACATGTCTTTCTTCTATGTCAACCTAACTTTCCTCATAAAAATTGAAAATTGCATTTTTTAGAGGTGTTTAAACAAAAGAGCGTAATTTTTTAAATTATGCTGTTATTTTAAAAATCGGACGTAGCGGTTTGTGTACATTCTGGAGGCCACAGTTTTCATCTGAAATCGATAGGGTTTCAAATTTACTTTAAGGACATGTCTTTCTTCTATGTAAACCTAACTTCCCTCAAAAAAATTGAAAATTGCATTTTTTAGAGGTGTTTAAACAAAGGAGCATAATTTTTTAAATTATGCTGTGATTTTAAAAATCGAACGTAGCGGTTTGTGTACATTCTGGAGGCCACGGTTTTCATCTGAAATCAATAGGGTTTCAAATTTACTTTAAAGACATGTCTTTCTTCTATGTAAACCTAACTTCCCTCAAAAAAATTGAAAATTGCATTTTTTAGAGGTGTTTAAACAAAGGAGCATAATTTTTTAAATTATGCTGTGATTTTAAAAATCGAACGTAGCGGTTTGTGTACATTCTGGAGGCCACGGTTTTCATCTGAAATCAATAGGGTTTCAAATTTACTTTAAAGACATGTCTTTCTTCTATGTGAACCTAACTTCCCTCAAAAAAATTGAAAATTGCATTTTTTAGAGGTGTTTAAACAAAAGAGCGTAATTTTTTTAATTATGCTGTGATTTTAAAAATCGGACGTAGCGATTTGTGTACATTCTGGAGGCCACAGTTTTTGTCTGGAATCAATAGGGTTTCAAATTTACTTTAAAGACATGTCTTTCTTCTATGTGAACCTAACTTACCTCAAAAAAATTGAAAATTGCATTTTTTAGAGGTGTTTAAACAAAAGAGCGTAATTTTTTAAATTATGCTGTTATTTTTAAAATCGGACGTAGCGGTTTGTGTACATTCTGGAGGCCACAGTTTTTATCTGATATCAATAGGGTTTCAAATTTACTTTGAAGACATGTCTTTCTTCTATGTGAACCTAACTTCCCGCAAAAAAATTGAAAATTGCATTTTTTAGAGGTGTTTAAACAAAAAAGCATCATTTTTTTAAGTATCAGTTGCATTGCATTTATCAATTGCATTTTTTAGAGGTTCAATTTTTAAAAGACGCAATTTTTTGGGGGGAAGTTAGGTTCATATAGAAGAAAGACATGTCCTCAAAGTAAATTTGAAACTCTATTGATTTGACATGAAAACTGTGGCCTCCAGAATGTACACAAACATCTGATGGTGAATTCCGATGGGTGGCAGCCTATATTTTCCGAGAAAATACTTCAAAGAAATTACGATATGTATTTGAATATATGTATAAAATATTCTTAAAGTTTCAATTAATTATATGCACTCCTTTCTTGCAAAAAAAAATCATGAAAATCACTAAACAAACGTGGTTCTAAACCTATCTCCCCACTTAACGTATTGGGAATTACCACGGTCCCTGTGGATACTTCTCCCGTATCACATGGGATTCCCATTATCCTTTGGAAGCCCCCACTCCGTAAAGCTTAAGGCGACTTCAACGCGGTACCGTGTACAGTGACGGGGATTGGTCGGACGGTGGGCGAATTGCAGGGCGAATAGCGCGCGAATTTGAAATTCGTGTCGCTCAATCCCAGGCGTAACTTGTCCACAGGAAAAAATGCCCGTTTTATTTACGCGTCGCTAAATCGCTGAAGTTACCTTAAGTCCAATCAGCAACTAAATTGACAGAAAAAAAAGTACAACTGTAATAACGTAAACCACGGTATATTTTTATATTGCAGTACGGTAGTACGTCATTTCAGACACCTCCTAGACACCGTAGTTATTTTAGTTAGCTGATGAATTGAATTTTCGAAAAATGCCAATTCCAGTTGCGCAACGATTCAAGAGTGGCTCAAATTTAACCTTAAATACGCGACTACCAATCTTGAGTACATGTAGCGTGCATTATTAACAACAGAATTGCCTGCACTCGATCGCCAAGTGTCTTTGCATTAGTCTCGTTGCCGCGAGTTCTTTTTCATTTATTTCGCAAAGACGTGGGACAAAGTGGCTGCTAAAAAATAATTTTAAAAAAGTTCGCACGTGCTCTAGCATACTCGGAATAAATATACGATCTTTTGCGCTCTCCCGGGTATATGCAAATGGCGATATTATTATCCGTGATGGTTCTACAATATGAAAAAAAACTCTTAAACACAAGGAGCATGAAGACCGAGGTGCCTATCCTATTTCTCCTTCACCGAGGTGGTCGCGAAACGAGTTTCTTTCGAAATTACTGTTAAAAAATCACCGACGAACCGAGTGCACTGTTTCTAAGAAAAATTATTATTCGTCGCGTTCGCGTCTCTGCAAAACCAATTCACACCAGCAGGTGTTTAGCGTAGACAGGAAGAGTAAAAAATGAGATTCGATAATAATTTTAGTACATCAGAATAGAGCAATAATTAATTCGGAGCCTGATGGTATTGAGTTGATGAATAATGCGAAAAATGTCGAAACGAACCAGTCGCTAAAACAGTTAGCGAATATTCAGAATTTTGTTATCCTTACGATGTGTAATCGTCGACACTTTTTATACCCTACATTTTCAACTCGGTTAGCCAGTGCATAGGAGACTCTACTTATAGCCCCCGGTAGCGCGACCCCGTGTACGCGAACGACTCGTGGCGCTCGCCACCTAGCGGCGCTATTGATAACTTCATTCGTAGATTACACTGCACGAGCTATGCGCGTTAGAAAAATCACAGAACAGAAATTAAATCAGAGCCTAACAGCATTGAGTTGTTAAACAATGCCAAGAAGATCGTAACAAACCAATTGCTAAAACAGTTAACCAATATTCAGAATATCGTTGTCATTACGATGTATAATCGCAACCACTTTTGAATACACAACATTTTGACTATGTTAGCCAATGCATAGGAGACTCTACTTATAGCCCACGGTAGCGCGACCCCGTGTACGCGAACGACTCGTGGCGCTCGCCACCTAGCGGCGCTATTGATAACTTCATTCGTAGATTACACTGCACGAGCTATGCGCGTTAGAAAAATCACAAAACAGAAATTAAATCAGAGCCTGACAGCATTGAGTTGTTAAGCAATGTCAAGAAGATCGAAACATACCAATTGCTAAAAGAGTTAGCCAATATTCAGAATATTGTTGTCATTACGATGTATAATCGCCACCACTTTTGAATACACAACATTTTGATTATGTTAGCCAATGCATAGGAGACTCTACTTATAGCCCACGGTAGCGCGACCCCGTGTACGCGAACGACTCGTGGCGCTCGCCACCTAGCGGCGCTATTGATAACTTCATTCGTAAATTGCACAATCGCCGTAGCTGAATGATTCCTACGAACGATACAACGTGAAAAGGACATGTTTCAAGCTGACAACGGTATAATGCAGATGTTTTTTTTGTCAACGTAAAGTCAGGATGCGCGACTTTCTTCGAATTTCATTCGGCCGAATTTTTGTACGAGTCTGTATCGGCTAAATATCCTTAAAACTTGGACACGTATTATGCCTTAATTTTCTCGGGAATAATAACAAAATTTTAAACACGAAGCATTCACGTTCTTCCGTTACGTTCGATCGAATCCTTCATTTCGTCTCTTCGTCCATCGTTTTTTTTTTGTTTTCTCATTTTTCGTTCACTCTCGTCGAGCAGTTATACATTATTCGTTCATTATATCAGTTGTCTCCTTGTGTATTTAATACAACATAAATATACTACATACGTACAATTGAAATGTAAAACGTTCCATTGTATACGAGATGCAAGAATATATTTCACAACCCGCACTCAGAAACGCAGACGACTCGTTATTCGCTATGAATAATCTCTTTCGGCTCGTCATTATCCGAACTTGGTAGACGACCCGGAGGTGAACTTTTCATAAGTTAAACGGGCTCGGCGTGAACGCTACTAGGTCGGAAATAGCGGCATAATCGATTAACCGTTCGCACGAAGGTACATTAAGTGTTTTAATATTTATTTTTTCGAATGAAATAAAACAAAAATAAAACAACGACAACAACGACGAGTCGGGTCTATTGAAGACATCCAGACGTACGAAATTTAAATGGCAATAATGCGACAATATTAATAAAACGAGTGAAAAAAAATGTTCTCACCATTCTTTCGAAGGTGGGGATATATTTATAAAACTATTCCATGCCCTTGAATACTCGGAAAATGCAGTATGGCGTCCATCGAAGGATATTGAAAATTCACGACTTTCTCTCGTTAAAATTGTTTCTCTTTATTTATTTATAAATTCGACTGTTGTAATTGAGGATAATCCAATGAGTAAGGATAATGAATGTCCGAACGTGTACGAAAATCGCTAATCGCTCCTGCATCCGCCATTACGATCGAAAATTTCCTTCTTTTTCATTTGTGACACCCCAACGAAACCCAACAGCACATTTTCACTGAAATTGGGTCTATCGCAAAAGTGCGTACTTCAAAGGATTACGGGAATTACCACACTAGCGGCAGAAAAAAAGTTCTAACTTTGACAATTTATTTTGGGAGTATGAAAAAAGGAATGGGATTTCTCTTCAGAGAGTTTATTTAACGCATATTGAAGTATGAAAAAAAAATTCTTTATTATCATTTTGATACAAAATGGCTGCGACAGAGTCCATATTGAAAATCGTCTTTTTTTAAAACACTTTTACAGGAGGACGGTTTTCTCGTAAAGTACAAGACCTAGAACAAAAAATCAAAAATATTTACAATCTATATACAATTCGCTATGGAACTACGTAGGGGTGTTTTTTTAAATCAAATTTTGTAAAAATGGTGTACTTTAGAAAAAATGAATCGATTCTTTGCCGGAAAAAAGCAGTAAATTGTTTATAAAAAAAAAAGTTTACATTAAATCAAAAAACGGCTCGGTACTCCGGTAGAGAATGTAATTGTGAAGCTACTATCAAAATTTCCAATTGTTCCATTCAACGGTGTTCAAGTAATACGCCCTACCAGTTTGAAAAGGACGATTTTCAAGATGAGCTCTGTCGCCGCCGTTTTGTATCAAAATAATAAGACAAATTTTTTTTTTCATACTTCAATATGTGTTAATTAAACCCTGGGAAGAGAAATCCTATTTCTTTTTCCATTCTCCCAAAATAAATTGTCAAAGGTAAGCCTTCTTTTCTGCTGCTAGAGTGGTGTTATCCCTTGAGAGGGGAAATGGAGTTAGGACAGCGTTTTCTCAATGATTTTCATGAATTTTTTTATAGTATAAAAAATGAATATAATTCATTGAAACTTTCAGAATATTTTATACATATATTTAAGTATATACTACAAAAATTTTGAAGAATTTCCTTGAAAAACACCGAAAATATTAGCTACCCCATATTGCAGGTCACAATCAGACTCTGCATTTTGCGTACATTTTGGAAGCCGCAATTTTCATCTGAAATCAAACGAGGTTGGAATTTACTTTTATTATATGTCTCTCCTCTATATGAACCTAAATGCTATCAAAAAAATAGAAAATTGAATTTTTTACAGGGGTCAAAACAAAAAAACATGATTTTTCGTCATTTTTTACAACTTTATTTGCAAAAAAAAATTATTTTAAATAATGATAATACTCCGATTTTAGATTCATATAGAGCGCAATACTATGAAGAAAGTAACTGCCAATTTTCAAAACGATTGGTTGAAAAATTTTCGAACTAGCGTGTTCAAAATTCAAAAAAAGTCGTTGTCAGAAAAACGCGTTTGAAACACGTGGCGCGCTCGGGGCCTGAAGGAGAGCTGCTCACTTTGAGGTAGTAGTCTGGTAACTTAAGCCGATTTTCATGTTTTTTTTGGAGGACGTTTTTTTGTAGGAAAATAAAAATGAATCGTTTTGGATATTTAGGATGTTTTTATTTACATATTAAAGATACAAAAAAAAAAAATTTTCGAAAAAATTTAATAGTTTATTATTATTATTATTATTATTGATCGAAGTTGGCACCTCGAAAAAAAGACGCGTGGGTGGCCCCGGTGATTTTGGCTCTTGATGTTATCTGAGATAAAAAATTCTTGATAATTCTTAATCTATAGACATGTCATTCTGGTCGGAACTACTGAAGTTAAATTTCATGGATAAATAACAAAATGGAAAAGGACGTTTTTTTCCAAAGTCCGCCATTTTGTTGTTTATCCATGAAATTTAACTTCAGTAGTTCCGACCAGAATGGCATGTCTATAGATTAAGAATTATCAAGAATTTTTTATTTCAGATAACATCAAGAGCCAAAATCACCGGGGCCACCCACGCGCTTTTTTTTTCGAGGTGCCAACTTCGATCAATAATAATAATAATAAACTATTAAATTTTTTCACACAAATTTTTTTTTGTATCTTTAATATGTAAATAAAAACATCCTAAATATCCAAAACGATTCATTTTTATTTTCCTTCAAAAAAACGCCCTCCAAAAAAGACATGAAAATCGGCTCAAGTTACCGGACCTTAATGGCTTATAACAATGGAACGAGTCGGAATTTTCATTTAAAATTTTGGGAACATATTTTTCAATAGTTTTACTAACAATTTATGAAAAAAAAAAAATCGATTTTTTGAACCGTCTAACCCTGTTTCCCCGCTTAATGCAACGAACAATAAATTAAGAAAAAAAACCTCCCCATTGAATTTTATTAATCATCGATCGAAGCACATTTCGCGTGCATGACAAATTGAAGTTTAGCTGGTATGGAAGGATTGGTTCGACTCTCCAGCTATCATGAAGTCGTTGGTGAGACTGCTTGGGTACCGAGGTCAAGTGCAGATAACCCGGCAAAACAGTCGGATTGAGAGTGAAAGGCGAGAGCAAACGGATAGGAGGCCGTTCACCAGTCTCCATTCCACGTTGTTTCCCATCTTCCCCATTCGGACTGTCCTCCCATTCCCCTTCGGAGAGTTTTCTCAATTCCCAAAGATATTCCATCATTGGACCGAGATCGTCAGCCTCCCAGAAATTCAACCGTTCAATTGCCGATGGATGTTCTAATTTGTTTTTTGGGCGGAATGAAATGTGGGTTACTTATAGGAAGTAGGACGCTTTAAGATAGTAGTCTGGTAACTTAAGCCGATTTTCATGTCTTTTTTGGAGGGCGTTTTTTTGTGGGAAAATAAAAATGAATCGTTTTGGATATTTAGGATGTTTTTATTTGTATATTAAAGATACAAAAAAAAATTTGTTTGAAAAAATTTAATAGTTTATTATTATTATTATTATTGATCGAAATTGGCAGCCCGGGTCCTAACTTTTTTTTCTACCGAACCGATTGCTTTAAAATTTTAACAGGCTAGTCTACACACTTATAGTTCTCGTCGGAACTACCAAGAAACTTTTTCACCCCTAACTTTTTATTTTACAACCCCTTCTTTGCTAAAATAAAAGGACTTTAGCAAAGAAGGGGTTGTAAAATAAAAAGTTAGGGGTGAAAAAATGTCTCGGTAGTTCCGACGAGAACTATAAGTGTGTAGAGTAGCCTGTAAAAATTTGAAAGCAATCGGTTCGGTAGAAAAAAAGTTAGGACCCGGGCTGCCAACTTCGAGTTGCCAACTTCGATCAATAATAATAATAATAATAAACTATCAAATTTTTTCAAAAAAATTGTTTTTTGTATCTTTAATATGTAAACAAAAACATCCTAAATATCCAAAACGATTCATTTTTATTTTCCTACAAAAAACGCCCTCCAAAAAAGGCATGAAAATCGGCTTAAGTTACCAGATTACTACCTTAAATCTCAAAAAATCATTTTTTTTTTCATTTATCCATTTCATTAGGACCATCTTTTACAAAGATTTTGGCGCAAAGAAAGCTGAAAACCTTTTGAGTCGGAAATCAAAAAAATTTCGATTTTTTCCAATATTCCGGCCTCCGGGACCCGGCCTCTTAACAATTTGTCCACGATATTTTGAACTAAGATATTTTATTACGTGATAATAAAGTCGTACAACTGTCAAATCGAATACATTTCCCTTGGTCATCACTTCCTTACATAAATGAGAGTTAATAAAACGATGTCCTCGTTCAGTAAATTAAATTATCTCTGTTTACTTTTGAACTCGTTATCACTGAAATACGAGCATGGAAATCTTGGAGAAGAGAGTTTTTTTCCGCAATGCCAAATGTCGCTGGAAAAAAAAATCCACGAAATTCCACGACCGTTTATAAACTCGCTACGATCGTTGACGAAACTCTTGACTCACTCTTGCCTTGCTATATTGGTCGTAATTAGTAATAACACGATTTTTTTTAAATCTTAATACCAGCGGGCACGTGTAAACGGTTATATCGAATTCCCTAAGAAAATTTATCGATGCAATCTTTCATTATTATTTTTATTCCTTTCTTTCTGAAGTTTAACGAGTAAAATGTTATCATTGCAAATTGTCAAAACGTCTTGTCAGCAACTTAATCTCACATCTTACTCATGTAATAAAGCCAGAGAGTTTGTATGTTTGTTTGAACGCGCTAATCTCAGGAAATACTAATCCAATTTGAAAAATTCTTTTTGCATTAGATAGCCCGTTTATTTGGGAAGGTTCTAGGCCACATAACTTCATGCTACCACCCTGAGAAGGGGTGGCAGCGTCGATTTAGTTTTTTAGTAATTTGTCGTTTTATTTTTTAACATAATTTCCGGATGGTATTTATAGTTAAGGAGATAGGTTTAGGACTACGTTTTTTTAGTGATTTTCATGAATATTTTTGGCAAGAAAGGAATGTATGTAATTTAGGGAAACTTTGCGAACATTTTATACATATATTCAAATAAACATTGTAATTTTTGTTGAAGTATTTTCACGGAAAATATGGGCTGCCACCCATGGGAGGTCACCATCAGACTTAGCTGCTTGTGTACATTCCGGAGGCCACAGTTTTCATTTGAAATCAATAGGGTTTCAAATTTACTTTAAGGACATGTCTTTCCTCTATATGAACTTGACTTCCCCTCAAAAAAATGAATATCGCATTTTTTAGAGGTGTTTAAACAAAAGAGCATAATTTTTTAAATTATGCCCTTATTATAAAAATCGAACGTAGCGGTTTGTGTACATTCTGGAGGCCGCAGTTTTTATCTGAAATTAATAGGGTTTTTAATTTACTTTAAAGACATGTCTTTCTTCTATATGAACCTAACTTACCCCGCAAAAACTTGAAAATTACATTTTTTAGAGGTGTTTAAACAAAAGAGCATGAATTAAAAAAATCCTCTTTTGTGTAAACACCTCTAAAAAATGTAGTTTTCAATTTTTAGAGGGAAAGTTAGGTTCATATAGAAGGAAGACGTGTCATTAAAGTAAATTTGAAGCCCTATTAAGGGATAACACCACTGTGACCCCCTGTTTTTTTTCACATTTTTCAAGAATTTTTTTTTGTGGGAAAAAAAAGAGATATTCGAAAAATTTTTTCGGGTTTTGTTCCTTGTTTATTAATGTATCAAAAAACATTTTTTTCACATTTTTCATGCCGCATGGTGGCGCTGGGAAAGCTCTCGCGTCAGGTGCTGTCATCTCCGCGGCACGCAGCAGAACTCTCTTCAACGTCGATCCGAAAAAAAATACCGAGTGTTTTCGTTAATAATATGATATTTTGAAGAGAAGTATATAGGGATTTAGAAAAATATTGTTTAAAAAAAAATAGGCACGGCTTTGAAATTAAATGAGCAAAATTTCTCGTCTAAAATAGGCTATAACTTTTATAATTATTGACATATCGAAAAAATCCTATGTACTTCTCTTCAAAATATCATATTATCAACGAAAACACTCGGTATTTTTTTTCAGATCGACGTTGAAGAGAGTTCTGCTGCGTGCCGCGGAGTCGAAAGCACCTAACGCGAGAGCTTCCCCAGCGCCACCATGCGGCGTGAAAAATGTGAAAAAAATATTTTTTGAGACATTAATAAACAAGGAACAAAACCCAAAAAAATTTTTCGAATATCTCTTTTTTTTTCCACAAAAAAAAATTCTTAAAAAATGTGAAAAAAAAACAGGGGGTCATAGTGGTGTTATCCCTTAATTTCAGATGAAAACTGTGGCCTCCAGAATGTACACAGACAGCTACGTCTGATGATGACCTCCGATGGATGGCAGCCCATATTTTCCAAGTCGAAATGTTTTAAAACAATTACTATGTTTATTTGAATATATGTATAAAATGTTTTCAAAGTTTTAATAAATTAAATACATTCCTTTCTTGCCAAAAAAAATTCATGAAAATCACTAAGCAAAACGTAGTCCTAAACCTATCGCACATCCTTAATGACACGCACTCGATTGTTTACTCATAATGCGTATGTGATATAAAATGCAAATTAAACTTATTATATTATATCGATCATTATACACGTCAATACTTAATTTTTATCACGACAACACGACCACTGTTTACGTTCGTTAGTACGTGGCACATTTTTCCTCGTCAAATATCAAAATTGAAAAATATATCGTCGTCCAAAATGTGACAATGGTTGGAAAAACGTTTGTGGCTAAGAGGAATGACTAAGCATCGGGATTTTGTCGTTATCTGCCCAAACAAAAATTTAAGATAACTAAGAATACGTACGTATTCACAATATTTCACGGTAGATAACGATCCTCTCGGATAACGCCCGCCGAACATCCTCGTGTCGAAAATGTGGCAATAACATTTCGATCTATAGACACGAATTATAACGACGACGCGAAGAAAATCGTTGGCTTCTTGAAAAATTAACGGAATTAATTAGTGCCTTTATTTTTTTAACGCTCGAACGCCGTTTTTTTCGCCTATGTTTTGATTAGAAAAAAAAAATAAAATTAAAGAACAAAGAAAGACGAAAGTTTCAAGCGATAAATGAAATTGAACTTTGGATACGATCCTATTTTTATCGCTATCGAAGATGGTGTTTCTCGATAAGAGAATGGCGATTTGAGAGATTACGCGAAATTAATTTAATTCACCACGCCATGGATTAACAAACGGGCTTTTTTTTTTCCTCATGCCTATATTCAATTTCGAAGAGAATGAAAAACAGGTCTCCCACTAAGGGACGAGCCAGCATTGAGCTAAAAAAATATACCTAACTTCTCATTGGTTTGGTTTGGTTTGGTTTGGTTTGGTTTGGTTTGGTTTGGTTCGACGTAAACACTGTAGTTCACGTTGCCAAATTTTTTATGTCTCATCGAATTTGAAATCTACGATCTAACATAACGTTTCCTGTCCTAATTTCCGTTTAAACTGAAACATTTAAGAATTTTTGTCCGCCATATTGTGACCACGTGTCAAACTTTCACGCCATCTTGAAAATGTTTGCTTTGAAACCACTGAACTCAAAAGCAGAATCCACTGCCACAATTCAATACAGACGGAGTTCATTATTTCTATAAGGATACAGCCAATCTATGTAATGCACCATGTTTAACCTCAAAATCATAAAATAATTGCCCGTCAGTCTAAGGCTAAATAAATAAATTCGAACAATAAACTATTACTTATAACATCAATCTATCACACGACCTAATGTGATGTTTATAAATTGTTCAATTCTTTCAGCAATTATGCAATTTCAGTCTCTCGTCGTTTGCACAACAGGAATAAAACGATTTTTGATTTTTCGCGCGGTAGGTAGTAGTCTCATAACTTAAGCCGATTTTCATGTCTTTTTTGGAGGGCGTTTTTTTGTAGGAAAATAAAAATGAATCGTTTTGGATATTTAGGATGTTTTTATTTACATATTAAAGATACAAAAAAAATTTTTTTTGACAAAATTTAATAGTTTATTATTATTATTACTATTGGTAGAAGTTGGCACCTCGAAAAAAAAGCGCGTGGGTGGCCCCGGTGATTTTGGCTCTTGATGTTATCTGAAATCAAAAATTCTTGATAATTCTTCATCTATAGACATGTCATTCTGGTCGGAACTACTGAAGTTAAATTTCATGGATAAATAACAAAATGGCGGACTTTGGAAAAAAAGTCCTTTTACTTTAGCAAACAAGGGTTGTAAAATAAAAAGTTAGGGGTGAAAAAATTTCTCGGTAGTTCCGACGAGAACTATAAGTGTGTAGAGTAGCCTGTTGAAATTTGAAAGCAATCGGTTCGGTAGAAAAAAAGTTATGACCCGGGCTGCCAACTTCGATCAATAATAATAAACTATTAAATTTTTTCAAACATTTTTTTTTTTGTATCTTCAATATGTAAATAAAAACATCATAAATATCCAAAACGATTCATTTTTATTTTCCTACAAAAAAAACGCCCTCCAAAAAAGACATGAAAATCGGCTTAAGTTACCAGACTACTACCTTAAAATCCCATACCGCCTCGGAGCGAACATCGTCAATATTCTCCCGATTTTTATCAATCATATCGTTGCTGTAATGAAGCAGTAGATTTTTAATTGTGATTAAAACCGCGACGCACTCGCACGGTAATCATCGGGCAGCCGACTGGGTTGATGGTGGTTCGAAATTTGTCCGAGAGAGGTCAGGCTACTGGTAATTCCCAATGAAGACCTTGAACTTCTCGCGCATGCGTATTACGGACTGTTTACTTTCGCGAGATACACTCGGTATATTCCCATGCATAAAAGTAAAATCGTGATGTCACGGACGGCAAATCTTCTTTTAATTTAATTTTTTTTCAAGTGATTGTTGCAGAAGTGCACGCGCCGGTTTTCTAAGGTGTAAATTAGCACTGTACGGTCTTAAACGATTGAAATAACATTGAGAATACCTCGAATTCATATGCGTTCGAAAATAAAAAGTAAAATTAAGAAAAAAAGGAAGCGCATCTCTCGCTGCTATTGAACCCGGAGTTTACGATAACGCGGAGAGAAAAAAATATCTACGCAATCTCTATTTTTGGTCCCGTCGCTAAAACATCATCTTCAATCGTCCTGTCGAGGATTCGCGTGACAACAGTACGAGGCCGGTTCAATAAAATGACGAACCGAAAAAACGAAATAAAAGATACCAATAGTTTCATTAGTATTTTACATTTCGCTCGCTATTATAAGAACTTTTGCATTAGCCGTTCTGAGAAATTCACGAGCGATCTTTGGTATTGTTTTTTTTCTTTCTATTTTTTTTTTTTCAAATCTTCGCAATCGGTGTCAAAGGTGCGGGTGCGATAGCCTGCCGAAGGCTCCTGTTATTATCCCGTATAATTTTTATGCATCTCGATTGGCATATAGACTTTCTAATATTAATGACGTGAACGACTGAAATGGACGATGAAAAAAATGTTGTTTTTTTTTTCAACTATCCTCAACGTCACTGAAATTCATTCGTCTCGTGCAAACTTTTTTAATTATCTAAAAAAACAATATTTAGATCGGTTATATACTGATCTTAAATTTTTTTAAATAAAAATATTAATAATATTTAAATTATATTTAAACAATAATATTGAAATAAAAATATTAAATAATTAAATAAAAATATTAATAATATTTAAATTATATTTAAAAAATAATATTAAAATAAAAATGTTAAATAATTAAATAAGAATATTCAGATCGATTATATACCGATCTAAATATTTTTTTTTTAATAAAAATATTAATAACATTTAAATTATATTTAAATAATAATATTAAAATTAAAATAATAAATAATTAAATAAAAATATTAATAATATTTAACCGACAACAGTGGACGCGCGGTCGGTGCGCGGCTTCGGCGATCTCCCAAGTTAAGCAGTATTGGCCGCGGTCAGTACTGGGATGGGTGACCGCTTAGCCGGGCACTGGCTTGCACGCCGACTACTGAGCGGGAGGCAGTTTTTCTGAGTTTCAGATGGTAATACAACTGAAACTCATTTAAAAACAAAAAGCCTGTATCGGCACAGGTTTTCCGCAGTTTCCCTATGTCCATGGCAAATGCGATACAGTGTAGCTAAGACGTCTGCGGACGCAATGGAAGTTAGGTTAGCTTAGCGAAGTGCGGGTAGGGAGTGATAGGGGGAAAAATGGAAAAATTGGAAAAAATGGAATTGGGAAGAGTCATACGTAAAAACCCGAAAGGGTATACGTTGGAACACACAATAATAAAAATAAAAAAAAATATTAATAATAATTAAATTATATTTAAATAATAATATTAAAATAAAAATAGTAAACAATTAAATAAAAATATTTAGATCGATTATATACCGAACTAAATATTGTTTTTTAAATAAAAATATTAATAACATTTAAATTATATTTAAAAAATAATATTAAAATAAAAATATTAAATAAAAATATTAATAATATTAAAATTATATTTAAATAATAATATTAAAATAAAAATATTAACTAATTAAATAAAAATATTTAGATCGATTATATACCGATCTAAATTTTTTTTTTTTATAAAAATATTAATGATATTTAAATTATATTTAAATAATAATATCAAAATAAAAATATTAAATAATTAAATAAATTTTTTTTTTTTATAAATATAACATTTTTTTCCAATATTTAGATGGGTATATAAAATATTTTTTATAAAAAATTGTAAATTCTATCTTGTAAATATTCGTTCTTGAAATTCATCTTGATTTACAATATTTCTTTTAGAATCGTACCTAAATAATTATTCGTACGATCGCAAAAACATTTCCAACGAACGGCTCGTTTGGAATCTACGATAATTTTCTTTTGCTTTTTCGAAAATGGTAAAAATCATCGCCGGAGGCTTCTCTTTGAAAAAAACGAAAAAGGAAAAAAAATGTGATCAACTTTTTTATTCCTGACCCAAATCACTGATTCCCATTGGTTGAAGGTTATTATCCGGAGGGTTCACACTTTTCGACTTTGAGTCCTGCGACTGCACAATTTTTATGATGCAACAATTGCGACGCACGACTATACAATTCAATCTGAAAAATTTTTCCCGGTCTCGAGCAACGACCTGCTCATGGACAATCTAAATGTTTTATTATTAAACGTGTTCTATATGCGATTCAGGGGCGGAGGGGGGGAGAAGAAGATTCGTGCAGAATTGTCAGAGGGACCTTGTGACTTTTTTTTTTCATTCAAAAATATCATTTTAAGGTTTTAGGTCAAGTGCAAACTGGTCCGATAACGAGATGAAAACATCGTCGAAGCGACTTGGGGAAAAAAATATTTATCACTTTATTGAATTATCCGCGTCATTGTTAGACGCGCCAGGTCGCGGTATTGCGTCCACAGAGGAACGTCATTGTGAGACGAAAGTTTCGGTTGTTCTCGTATTGAAAAAAAAAAAAAAAAAAAAAAAAACAATCGTACACACACACCGAACTGTTCTCCTTATATCAGCGTTTTTAACGACGGAGTGACGTGTGCGGAGAGCGAATATTTTGTTTCAGGGGGCAAATAGGGTTAGGACAGCGTTTTCTCAATGATTTTCATGAATTTTTTTATAGTATTAAAAATGAATATAATTTATTGAAACTTTGAGAATATTTTATACATATATTTAAGTATATGCTATAAAATTTTTGAAGAATTTCCTGGAAAAACACCGAAGATATTAGCGACCCCATATTGCAGGTCACAATCAGACTCAGCATTTTGCGTACATTCTGGAAGCCGCAATTTTCATCTGAAATCAAACGAGGTTGGAATTTACTTTTATTACATGTCTCTCTTCTATATGAACCTAAATGCTATGGAAAAAATAGAAAATTGAATTTTTTACAGGGGTCAAAACAAAAAATCATGATTTTTTGCCATTTTTTACTTTATTTGCAAAAAAAAAATTATTTTAAATAATGATAATATTCCGATTTTAGGTTCATATAGAGCGCAATACTATGAAGAAACTAACTGCCAATTTTCAATACGATTGGTTGAAAACTTTTCAACTTAGCGTGTACGCAAGTTTAAAAAAAGTCGTTTTCAGAAAAATGCGTTTGAAAAAATAGCAAAATGCTGAGTCCGATTGTGACCTGCAATATGGGGTCGCTAATACCTGCGGTGTTTTTCAAGGAAATTCTTCAAAAATATTATAGTATATACTTGAATATATGAATAAAATATTCTCAAAGTTTAAATAAATTATATTCATTTTTTATACTATAAAAAAATTCATGAAAATCATTGAGAAAACGCTGTCCTAACCCTATTTCCCCCTTTAATGGCTTATAACAATAGAACGAGTCGGAATTTTCATTTAAAATTTTGGAAACATATTTTTCAATAGTTTTACTAACAATTTATGAAATTTAAAAAAAATCGATTTTTTGAACCATCTAACCCTATTTCCCCTCTTAGGGTAGTGGTACCAAAACTTAAGCCGATGTTCATGTCTTATTTGGAGGGCGTTTTTTTGTAGGAAAATAAAAATGAATCGTTTTGGATATTTAGGATGTTTTTATATACATATTAAAGATACAAAAAAAAAATTTTTTGAAAAAATTCAATAGTTTATTATTATTATTATTATTGATTGAAGTTGGCACCTCGAAGTTGGCAGCCCGGGTCCTAACTTTTTTTCTACCGAACCGATTGCTTTCAAATTTTAACAGGCTACTCTACACACTTATAGTTCTCGTCGGAACTACCGAGAAATTTTTTCACCCCTAACTTTTTATTTTACAACCCCTTCTTTGCTAAAGTCCTTTTATTTCAGTTGTTGATCAATGAATCGATGTGACAACTTTTAGGTTTTTTCGATTATCTTTGCCAATTTTTTGTGGGATCAATTCCATCTTGGATCGAATGAACGTTCAATTCTAATTTCGAAATGCAAATCCTAAAAAAGAAAAGTAGTACAAAAAAGCTGAGCTTTGCGCAAGGATTAAATTTCATCTCAATTTGGTAAACTGACGCTTTCTAAAATACATCACGATTTATTATATTTCAGGCACTAAAGTGTCTAAATATTCGGGATATAAAAATAAAAAATCTTTTAAGCAATTGGCCAAAAGCGGGCTTTCGTGAGTTGAAATAAAAAAATTATTATTACGAGCCAGACTATTTTTTTGTCGGTCCACGCGACGTAACAAGTGGAAAACTAATAAAATAACAATAAATTTTTTTAAATTCCAATATACGAGTTGATTTTCGCGTGTCTCACGTGACGAATGATATTCCGCGTTGCGATATTAAAAAATAAATACATGAGTCATTCGGTAATGAGAATAGTGATGCAGGGACAGTAGGGTGGCAGACAGTGAGGTTTGCACTGAAAATGACACATCGGTGGCGGGATGACCTAATCGTAAGTAACGACTTCTCTCTCTCTCTCTCTCTCTCTCTCTCTCTCTCTCTCTCTCTCTCTCTCTCTCTCTCTCTCTCTCTCTCTCTCTCTCTCTCTCTCTCTCTCTCTCTCTCTCTCTCTCTCTCTCTCTCTCTCTCTCTCTCTCTCTCTCTCTCTCTCTCTCTCTCTCTCTCTCTCTCTCTCTCTCTCTCTCTCTCTCTCTCTCTCTCTCTCTCTCTCTCTCTCTCTCTCTCTCTCTCTCTCTCTCTCTCTCTCTCTCTCTCTCTCTCTATTTCTCTCGTAATTGTCCCTTTTCGTAACACTGGAATCGGTGTGACGACCGGTACTCTTTAGGTTAAGGGGTGCCACCACTCTAACGGCAGAAAATAAGGCCTAACTTTGACGATTTATTTTGGGAGTATGAAAAAAGGAATAAGATTTCTTTTCAGAGGGTTTATTTAAGGGGGGGAAATAGGGTTAGACGGTTCACAAAATCGATTTTTTTTTAATTTCATAAATTGTCAGTAAAACTATTGAAAAATATGTTCCCAAAATTTTAAATGAAAATTCCGACTCGTTCTATTGTTATAAGACATTAAGGGGAGAAATAGGGTTAGGACATCGTTTTCTCAATGATTTTCATGAATTTTTTTATAGTATAAAAAATGAATATAATTTATTGAAACTTTGAGAATATTCTATACATATATTTAAGTATATACTATAAAATTTGTATACATATATTTAAGTATATACTATAAAATATTAGCGACCGCATATTGCTTGTTTTTCTTGGTACTATTTTTTCAAACGCGTTTTTCTGAAAACGGCTTTTTTTTTAACTTGCGTACACGCTAGTTTGAAAAGTTTTCAACCAATCGTTTTGAAAATTGGCAGTTACTTTCTTCATAGTATTGCGCTCTATATGAACCTAAAATCGGAATATTATCATTATTTAAAAGAATTTTTTTTGCAAATAAAGTTGTAAAAAATGGCAAAAGATCATGCTTTTTTGTTTTGACCCCTGTAAAAAATTCAATATTCTATTTTTTTGATAGCATTTAGGTTCATATAGAAGAGAGACATATAATGAAAGTAAATTCCAACCTCGTTTGATTTCAGATGAAAATTGCGGCTTCCAGAATGTACGCAAAATGCTGAGTCTGATTGTGACCTGCAATATGGGGTCGCTAATATTTTATAGTATATACTTAAATATATGTATAAACATTTTATAGTATATACTTAAATATATGTATAAAATATTCTCAAAGTTTCAATAAATTATATTCATTTTTTATACTATAAAAAAATTCATGAAAATCATTGAGAAAATGCTGTCCTAACCCTATTAACCCCCTTAAGGGCTCACATACCGCTGCGCGCGCTGAAAACCGAATGAATTAAAAAAAATTATTATAAAGGTTATATGGTGAAAAAAAAATTAAGTTGTTGATTTCATATTTTTTATTAACTTTTCAACTATAAGAAAAAAAATTAAAAGAATTTTTTTTTTCAATATTAACATTATTTTTTACGGGTATAAATGGAACTACTGATGAAAATCATGGCGTCTCCTTGTCGACGTCATAACTTCACTAAAAATTATCCAATCTGCAAAAATAAAAAATAATCTAGTAAAATAATGTAGTAGTTATAGTCTGACGGAGGGAATTTTTTTTTTTTTTTTGTTTTTCCAAAAATAAAGAAATTACAGTATTTTAAACTTTAGTATGCAATATAAAAAAAAAATTACTGTTTAATAATTTATAAAGAATTGTTCAACCAATAGATTAAAAAAACCTCTCGTCAGACTACAATGAAAATAATTATCGAGATTTAAAAAAAAAAAGTTAAAAAATATTAAAAATCGACCGCTTATTGAAAAAAACTATTAAGAAAAACGCGCTTAAAGTTTCCGGTAGGTACAACGATCCAACCCAATGTCCGGTCACATTTATTGCCATAACTTTGTAACAGTGGAATTTTCTTAAAAGTTTTTTTTTGAAAAATTCTTAAAAGTAAAAAGAATAAAAGTCTGTAAAAAAATTCGATTTTTTGAAAATTTCAGGGGTACGTGAGCCCATAAAGGCTAACACCACTTTAGCGGCAGAAAAAAAGCGCTAAATTTGACGATTCATTTTGGAAGTATGAAAATAGGGATAGAATTTCTTTTCAGAGGGTTTATTTAACACATTTGATACAAAATGGCGGTGGCAGATCCCACCTTGAGAATCGTCTTTTTTTAAAACCTTCACGGCAGGACAGTTTTCTCGTAAAATATAAGATCTGGAACAAAAAACCAAAAAATTTTATAATCTATATACTATTAACTGTGGGACTGCGTAGGGTTTTTTTTTTAAATCAAATTTTGTAGAAATGGTGCACTTTTGAAAAAATGAATTAATTTTTTACCAAAACAAAGCAGTAAATTGTTTATACACACGGGGCAGTATGGGAATAAACAAAAAAATTGTAGACACAATAAATTTGGCAAATTCGTAACATCGTTGAATAAAAAATAAAAATAAACTAGACGTGTCACTCGAGGCACAGACCGATGATGACCATATGAGTTTTGGCGATACGCTGTTTATCAGTCAATTGGAGTTTGACGTTGATAGACGGGACGCATTAATTCTAAGATCGTTGAGAAAGTAGCGATAGTGTAGACGAAACAACATCCTTTCGCTATGTTCAATTAATTTTTTTCTTTCCCTCGAAGTGAGCTTCAGACCTGTTATTAGATTTTTACAAAGAAAAAAAAAAAAAATAACAGATTTTGTCATATCTTAAATTGTCAATACACAATAACCTCACAATCGCACACTGACCCTGTCCGAAATCTGCGAAGAAACAAAAATTCTTCACTACGATAATTGCTCAATGATTATTTATCAATAATGAGAGAAAAAGTTTTTGAAAAACTGATTTTCCTGGAAATTTTCTGCAAATAACAATGCCCGGTGAATTATTGGGTATTTGGATAAAGAAAAAATGGATGCAAATTGAAACTTGCATATTGCTTCCTCATAATTTTTTCGCCCATTTACAAATTTTACTCTGTGAACAAGATGCCTTCGCAATTTTTTGATTTCCCCATGAAGATTCTAAAAATTTAATAAAATCTTCCATTAAATCTTCGTGCCAAATTGAATGAGAGAGAAACATCCCCAATTTTTCCTCTCTTATTCAATTTGGCTTTTTACACTCGCTTTTTTACATTCAATCGAAAAACGATTACGTACTCCGATAGAGAATGTAATTGTGAATATACTATCAAAATTTCAAATAGATCCATGCAACGGTATTCAAGTAACACGTCCTCGCAGTTTGAACAAGACGATTTTCAAGATGAGCTCTGTCGCCGCCATTTTGTATCAAAATGATAATAATAAATTTTTTTTTCATACTTCAATATGCGTTAAATAAACCCTCCGAAAGGAAATCCTATTCCTCATTTCATACTCCCAAAATAAATTGTCAAAGTTAGGCCTTTTTTTTCTGCCGCTAGACTGATGTTTTCCCTGAAGTTCGTCTATGATCGTGCGTTCTGAAGTAAGTACATAAACACACTTCAAGCACGACATCTACAACTAATCGTAATGACGAGTTAGTCGGCTTCTTCATTACTTACCGGAATTTTTCATTACTGAATTATTGGAAAAATAATCCCGTCGATAAAACAGACACGCAACGAAATATCTCGGGAAGCTTTCTATTTCCGTCGCTGTCGATGTGTCGTGCTCGGAGTTCGGTCATGCGCGCACTTCAGATCGCACGACCGTAGACGAAGAACCTAACCTACGAAGCAGCGCGCGCATTGCGCGCCCATCCTCTTAATAATAATAAAAATATCGTAAAAAGTAATAACTTCACGTCGATACCGAATGATGTAATGATGTATTCAATGAAGTAAGAATTTCGCGACCCTGCGACTCATCGTAAAAATTACGAATGGAAAATTTTTGTAACAGATCAAAACATCGAGCAGCATTGACGATTGTACTATCGTTTATTCCTATGAAGAGACGAGACAGTGTCTCGACACCAAGTAATTAAGGATATCAAATGACTGTAAAATAAATTGAAAAAAAAAAAACAAACATCCGATTATAAATTATAAACACTGTGAATTCAATGAGTAATGATGTAAAATTAAATGAATTATAACATAAAAATGCAAACTTCACGGACCTCGCAATAATTAGTAGTCTGGTAACTTAAGCCGATTTTCATGTCTTTTTTGGAGGGCGTTTTTTTTAGGAAAATAAAAATGAATCGTTTTGGATATTTAGCATGATTTTATTTACATATTAAAGATACAAAAAAAAAATTTTTGAAATAATTTAATAGTTCATTATTATTATTGGTAGAAGTTGGCACCTCGAAAAAAAAGCGCGTGGGTGGCCCCGGTGATTTTGGCTCTTGATGTTATCTGAAATCAAAAATTCTTGATAATTCTTAATCTATAGACATGTCATTCTGGTCGGAACTACCGAAGTTAAATTTCGTGGATAAATAACAAAATGGCGGACTTTGGAAAAAAAAGTCCTTTTATTTTAGCAAAGAAGGGGTTGTAAAATAAAAAGTTAGGGGTGAAAAAATTTCTCGGTAGTTTCGACGAGAACTATAAGTGTGTAAAGTAGCCTGTTAAAATTTGAAAGCAATCGGTTCGGTAGAAAAAAAGTTAGGACCCGGGCTGACCAGAAAAACACTGTTTTGAGAAAAACGCGTTTAAAATTCAACAACAGATTATCATAAGTAAACTTAAATTTTTGTTTGTATCTTTAATATGTAAATAAAAACATCCTAAATATCCAAAACGATTCATTTTTATTTTCCTACAAAAAAACGCCCTCCAAAAAAGACATGAAAATCGGCTTAAGTTACCAGAATACTATCTCAGTACTCGCCTCCTAAGCTCCGATAGAGACTCGTGTGTCTCCGCTTGTTTTAAGTCGAAAAAAAATTATGGAACCGCTATAACTAAAATAATAATTTGTAATGAAATTTCCATTGCAGAAATATTACGAATCAGGAAAAAGCAGTGATAATTCGCGTGTCCTAAGATACGAGATTCCTTTGGAAATTAAAAAAAAACATATATGTTTTTTCTCTTTTGTGCCGGTCGTTCTTCGCGAACTCTTAAAGCTCGAAAGTGAATTAGATCCTTTAGTTTTTTGAATTCCCGCCCTGATGATGATCCCGCTAAACGAGACAAAATGGCGCCCGAATAACGAAATCACTACACATTGAGGGCGCATCGGTCGCATATTCAAATCGTATTATTTGATCGGGTGTCATCTAAAATGAATCAAGACACTTCGAATAATCGAGGCGAAAAGTTCCTTCCTCTTGGAGGTTAGGTTTATTTACCAAAATTCCCATACATCCGGTTGCTCCAGGCTTCAAGCGTCTAAAGTCAATGAGTTCATTTTAAAAATTGAGTTGGAAAGTCCCTGCCTCTTGGAGGTTAGGTTTATTTATAAAAATTCCCATACACCCAGTTGCTCCAGGCGTCTAAAGTTAATGAGTTTATTTTAAGGGGTAATACGCAGTTGGAAATTTCAAAAAATCGATTTTTTTTATTGCACTTTCGGAATGTACATATATTTGAGTATATTCTCTGAAAATTTCAAATCGATCCGACAAATATTCTTGGAGATACACGCATATTTGTAAGGACACTTTGAAAACAGCGTTTTTCTCAAAACGCTGTTTTCAAAGTCGTTGAGCACGGTTTCTCGAAAACGGCTAAACCGATTGGTCTGCAATTTTAACACAACCTTCTCAGGTATATTCTTCAACTATTGATCGAAGGAATAAGGTTTCCGATAATTATTTCTATTTGTTTAAACAATTCAACGAAAAAATTTTGCCCGAACATTGGAATTTTTTCTCTTTGAAGCCGCCATTTTGTCAAAAATCAAAATTTCGACTATTCCCTCGATCAATACCTAGATTTATCTATCCACTAATAGAATCTTTTTGGTTTTTTTATTTTAAATAATCCAAACCGGAGATATCGTGCTCACCGTCAGACACCTTATTTTGAAGGATCTCCAGGAGATCGTCTACAGGAGCAGTGCAAATCAATATTTTTAAAAATGAAAAATGCCGATATAAAGTCAAAAGCTAGTACATTTATTAATACTTCTTGTATTTGTCAAATAAAATCCCTTTTCAGAAAAAAATTCGTAAATAAACGACTTTTTTTGGCCTTGCAACTGCTTATAACCCGTTAAAAATCGAGTTGGAAAGTCCTTTCCTCTTGGAGGTCAGGTTTATTTACCAAAATTCCCATACACCCGGTTGTCCCAGCGTCTGAAGTGAGTCAGATCATTTTGAAAATAGATCTGAAAAGTCCCTTCCCCTTAGAGGTCAGGTTTGTTTACCAAAAATTCCCATACACTCGGTTGCTCCTTCATCGAACCTTCTCATTTTACGTTCTACATCTAAACACACAGTGACGAGTCGTTATGAAATGAAATGAATCAGCTCTTTCTCTCTCTCTCTGCCTGGTATCTCGTTGTAAAATACGCGCATAGATGATTTGTCGGAGCTCTCGGATACTCGAGAGGCCTCGCGAAGATCACGGCGACAGCACAAAACGATGATCCTTTCTCCCACTCCTCGTCACATTCACGCGGACGTTTGCCAACTTACATACACAGCGGACAATTCTCCTCCTTCCAAATCTCCGCTACTCTCCCTCCTCTCGTCTTATGTGTGTGTTGCTACTGATGCCTGTTGCTTACTCCGCGCTCTCGATGGAGTTGGAAGCACTTCCAAACCCGACAAGATTAGATTATCGTTTTAGCCATCCCCCACCCTCCCTGTCCCTCTCCCGGGCCCCTTCAATAATCACTCTTTCCCTCATTCAAAACTGAAACTCCTTAAGGCTCGTGGTTTAGTGTCCTCGAAGTTGTCGGACGCGCCACGTTTTGCCGGGAAATTCGACGAGCAGCCGATTCGATATTTGAAAAAGAAAAAAACATACACGTCGAGTCATCTGGCGTTTAACGGAGCGTGACTATCGATAAAGACGGAAAGTTACTTTTAGTGGTTTTGCGCAGACGTTATAACCGCGGGGATTGGGGTTTAATATGAACGAAAAATTGTGTGTGTGTTAATTATTTATTGTATATATATAAGTATTTTGTTTTTATTTGATTTTTCATATGTTTTTGTAAGTCGTAAAAATTCTGCATGACTCGTTGAATCTTCGAGACACGTGCTGACTGTAATAACTGAGTTTACATCGTGATTGAGTCATACCAGCATAATAATGCGCTTCGACGATCAACTTTTTACGATTCTCGGTAAGTCTTCACACGTATTTACTTTCTTCTTCTTCTTCGCCAGCTTCTTTTTAGTCGGAAGATCACAACGACTCCTCGATGGTTAATTGTTTGCATTTCTTCGAAAGAACAATTGTCTTTTCTCCTTCTGGTAATTGTCATGTTACCAGAAAACCAAAAATCGCGAAGTTATATGTTCTTTTAAGTTTCTTTCCCCCTGTTCAACGCGCAATCGTGCCATGAGTGATGAGCATTCTTAAAAAACACTTTTTAAAGAAGCACAACGGTTAATTCTCGTTCTATTCAGTATTTAATTAAAAACTCAGTTTAGCAAGATTTCGCAATAGGTCGATGATTACTGTTTTACTTTTAATTATCCGTTCTCAAAATTTTGAAAATGTAACGTAATAAATGAACCACTTTTCCTGTGAAACAGTGTCCGAAAATTTGGGCCACGCTGGACGATTTTGTTTTTCATTTATTAACCGTAAAATTTGTCCAATCGCACCTCGTGTTTTTCTGTGTTTTTTTTTCATTCGCTAAAAAGTGCATTGTCAAATAACCGAGTAACATTTAAAATGAAAAATTCATGAAGCAATGTGATTTATTCATTCTGAACCGTACACATGCGTTTGGCTCTTCGGCTTTTCGATGATTTTTCGACTTTCCGAGATACCTCTTTTTCTACAGCTGATAATATGTGAACTGATTATAAAATTTACTTTTTGGCAATTCCTGCGTGTGGGTTAGACTCCGTCGTTTCGATTTAACCCCCATTAAATTGTTATCGGAGCCGACGATCTAGAGTTCCAGTGCGTTTCATGGGGTGGGTACCTCTGATCCACATGTGCCGTAATAAATTGACTGATAATATGGGAACTGATTTTGAAATTGGCTTTTTGGCAATTCCTACGTGTGGGTTAGACTCCGTCGTTTCGATTTAACCCCCATTAAATTGTTATCGGAGCCGGCGATCTAGAGTTCCAGTGCGTTTCATTGGGGTGGATACCTCTGATCCACATGTGCCGTAATAAATTGACTGATAATATGGGAACTGATTTTAAAATTGACTTTTTGGCAATTCCTACGTGTGGGTTAGACTCCGTCGTTTCGATTTAACCCTCATTAAATTGTTATCGGAGCCGGCGATCTAGAGTTCCAGTGCGTTTCATGGGGTGGGTACCTCTGATCCACATGTGCCGTAATAAATTGACTGATAATATGGGAACTGATTTTAAAATTGACTTTTTGACAATTCCTACGTGTGGGTTAGACTCCGTCGTTTCGATTTAACCCCCATTAAATTGTTATCGGAGCCGGCGATCTAGAGTTCCAGTGCGTTTCATTGGGGTGGATACCTCTGATCCACATGTGCCGTAATAAATTGACTGATAATATGGGAACTGATTTTAAAATTTACTTTTTGGCAATTCCTACGTGTCGGTTAGATTCCGTCGTTTCGATTTAACCCCCATTAAATTGTTATCGGAGCCGGCGATCTAGAGTTCCAGTGCGTTTCATGGGGTGGGTACCTCTGATCCACATGTGCCGTAATAAATTGACTGATAATATGGGAACTGATTTTAAAATTGGCTTTTTGGCAATTCCTACGTGTGGGTTAGACTCCGTCGTTTCGATTTAACCCCCATTAAATTGTTATCGGAGCCGGCGATCTAGAGTTCCAGTGCGTTTCATGGGGTGGGTACCTCTGATCCACATGTGCCGTAATAAATTGACTGATAATATGGGAACTGATTATAAAATTGGCTTTTTGGCAATTCCTACGTGTGGGTTAGACTCCGTCGTTTCGATTTAACCCCCATTAAATTGTTATCGGAGCCGGCTATCTAGAGTTCTAGTGCGTTTCATGGGGTGGGTACCTCTGATCCACATGTGCCGTAATAAATTGACTGATAATATGGGAACTGATTTTAAAATTGACTTTTTGGCAATTCCTACGTGTCGGTTAGATTCCGTCGTTTCGATTTAACCCCCATTAAATTGTTATCGGAGCCGGCGATCTAGAGTTCCAGTGCGTTTCATGGGGTGGGTACCTCTGATCCACATGTGCCGTAATAAATTGACTGATAATATGGAAACTGATTTTAAAATTGGCTTTTTGGCAATTCCTACGTGTGGGTTAGACTCCGTCGTTTCGATTTAACCCCCATTAAATTGTTATCGGAGCCGGCGATCTAGAGTTCCAGTGCGTTTAATGGGGTGGGTACCTCTGATCCACATGTGCCGTAATAAATTAACTGATAACATGGGAACTGATTATAAACTTGACTTTTTGGCAATTCCTACATATGGCTTACACTCCATCGTCTCGATTTAACCCCCATTAAAATGTTATCCGAGCCTGCGGTCTAGAGTTGCAGCGCGTTTCATCGGTTGGGTACCTCTGTATCGCAGCAAGGGTGAAAAATCATGTGTACCATTCTGGGGTTAAATTCATCAGAAAATGTTTTTCATAAAATAATTGTGTTGTGTGTATGAAATGATCTTTTGCAACGAACGGAACAAGTTACATTAAATCGAGAGCAGACAAGTGTTCACGTTTAAATGTGGCAATAAGCGCGTTACAACGTAACTTTTTGAAAGTCGAATTTAAAGTCGAGATAAATTTAATAAATTCATCGCGCAACAAAATCGACGTTAAGCTGAAAAAACCGTATCTCCTAGCGTAAAATTAATTCTCGTACGTGTGCTCTCGTACATGTACATATATTATTACCCGAGCGATCAATCTCAAAATGGAGCACTTAAAAAATGTATTTGAAAAAAAAAAAATTTACATGAAGCAATTATTATATATTTAAAAAATCATCGTCTTTCGCCTCGTGACACAACCAAGTGTCACTCTCATGAATAACAAATTGGCACACTGAAGTGTACATAAAGGCGAGGCTACTTCAAATATTATTTAAAAATATAAAAGTATGTTGTTGAATTTAAAATGAGCGATCTTGTGAAAATGGAAGTAAGGAAAGGCAGAGAAAAAAATTAATAAATAATGAAGCAAAAATCCATCCAATGACGAGTAACGTCGAGAGTCAATGGTTTTTATCGTAACCTTGTCGAATGCGTGTTTAACCGACGTGTAATATTCAATATATCGTGGAGTCTCGTCACCGTTCAAGCGATCTCGAAACGCACATACATTACGTCTGTTATATAAAAGGCAAACTTGTTTGTCACGCCCCGAACGCTTGACCATACTGGCCCGGATAATTGATCACTGCCGGAAAAAATACGTTTTTAGAAGATTTCCTTTGACGTGTTATTTCCTCATTACATTCTCGAAAGTAAGTTTAATATTTATGACTTGAAACAAAAAAAAATTAAAGCAGCCCAAAAAATATATCAAGCGTTTTCTTCATTCGCATTTCGGCACTTCGGTTGAAAAATCGTAACGTAAATTAGTCAAAAAATTATTTTGCTTCGTAGTCACTTTGTTGATTGAGGTAGTGACCTATTACCATGGATATATGTGTGTTCATTTGGCGTTTATGAACAATTGGAAAAACGTACGCAATTTTTCTTATTTTTACGTTGTTTATCAGATTTTCGTCGATGAAAATCATTGGTGTTCGTTAAAAAAATATTAATAATTAAGCAAGATATTGAACGTTGAAGACCGCCCGGCGCGTCACGCGCATTGCTCCCTTCTTGCCACGATTCCAAGAAGTCGGATGCGGATTTTTAAAGTTCTCGAACGGCATTTCATTGGGCACATTTGCCTCCCTAGATTGAACCAAAAAATAAAAAATAAAAACGTAAAAATTCTAAGAATGGCGAGTAATAATCTGAGCGATACGAAATTTTGCTACATTTATCGTTATATCGGTACAAAAAAATTGATTCTTCTATACCGACGTCAGTTCAATGTGTGGAGAAAACTGTTATATTCATTAAAAAGAAGAATCAAGAGAATATCTTCAGGCTTTCTTGAGTTATCGTGGCAAAACTATTAAGGAATATTGTTTTAAGAAAAACGCGTTTAAGCGGAGTAGCAAAGCTTTGACGGCTGAAAATGGGGTAAAAATTCAAATGGCGTTTATAAACAATTTCGAAAAACATACGCAATTTTCCTTATTGTTAAATTGTTTATCACATTTTCGTCGATGAAAATCATTGGTGTTCGTTCAAAAAATATTAATAATTAAGGAAGATATTGAACGTTGAAGACCCCCCGGCGCGTCACGCGCATTGCTCCCTTCTTGCCACGATTCCAAGTAGCCGAATATGAATTTTCGAAGTTTTCAAACGGCATTTTATTGGGAACATTTACCTTCCTAGATTGAACCAAAAAATTGTAAAAAAAAAATGTTAAAATTCTAAGAATGGCGGCTAATAATCTGAGCGACACGAAATTTTGCTACATTTTTTTTCTATATCGGTACAAAAAAATTAATTTTTCTATACAAAAGTCGGTTCAGAGAGTGGCTAACGGTTGTACTGTTTTAAAGTAGTTTCAACATTTTCAAACATTCTGTTCTTCGAGTCAAAAGAGTTCGGAAGACTCTCATTCCCGATTTTCGCGCATTATTATAGTGCAACAAGCTTGTCAAGTCTTTATACGCGCGTGTATAAATGAATACACTTATGTCGACGATGTACATTGAAACAACACCCAAGCACGATCGACATCTTTCCAGTCCATCAGTTAATCACATTTTATTATATATATTTTCTCCCTTCGTCGCGTCGACGCGAGAAATCGACATACATATGAACTACAGCAACTTCGTAAATCTTCTTACGAACCGGGTAATTTAACGCCAATACCCCTTCCATTACCGGCGACCTCCATCGTTCTTACAACAAAAACAAACGAGCTGATTATTACTCGTCAATTTCGCTTTTTCTTCTTCGATTACTCGGAGCCAGACAGAGAATAGAAGAATATTTGCATCGCATGTTTCCGCATATTTCCATTAATATACCGATGTTATTGAAACGACATAGATAAAAAGTAGAATAATAATACACGAGGTCGTCTGTTGCCTGTTTTGAAACATCAGGATCGCGTGGATTAGACTCGTCGAAGTTAAACAAAGATTTTATGATTTTTTTTTCAAAATCCATTTTAAGATTTCAAACGAATCGACTATCGAATTTATGTCTAACGAATGACTATCGATATTCTTATGAACAAATGATTACTCATCGTCGAACAACCGATTATCGATTCAATATGGAACAATTGATGAATTTGATTTTGAATGAGTGACTATCAATTTTATTTCGAACAAATGACCATAAATTTGATTTTCAACAGGGGACTATTCATTTTATTTCGAACAAATGGGTATAGATGTAATTTTGAATAAGTGACTATAAATTTCATTACGAAAAAATGACTATCCATTGCGATTCGAAGATACGACTATCGATTTCGTTTGGAGTAAATGACTATCAAATTTATTTCGACAAACGATTATACATCTTGAAACAAGCGACTATCGGCCGATCAGGAACAATTAACCATCGATTGGATTTTGAACTAGTAATGTACTATCATTTATTGACTATTAATTTTATTCCGAATAAATTTCTGTAGATTTGACTTTGAACAATTGACTATCAATTTTATTACGCACAAATGATTATCCATTGCGATTCGAAGATGCGCCCATCTATTTCATTTCGACCAAATGACTATCAAATTTATTTCGAACAAACGATTGTATATCTTGGAACAAGCAACTATCAGCCAATCAGGCACGATTGACCATCGATTTGATTTTGAACAAGTGACTAACAATTTTCTTTTCAGCAAATGCCCATTATTGTGATTTAGACGGAATTACTATTAATTCGATCCAGAAGAAGTATTATCTACTTCCTTGCGAATAAACGACTATCGATTTCATTTTAAACAAATATCGAACAATTTCGTTTCTAACAAATGACTATCGGTCTAATTCGTACAAATGACTATCGATCGTATTCCTACAAATGACTGTCGATTTTATTCGTAGAAATGGCTATCGATCTTATTCGTACAAATGACTATCTATCTAATTCCTACAAATGACTATCCATCTTATTTCTACAAATGGATATCGATTTTATTCGGATAAATGACTATCGATCTAATTCGTACAAATGACTATCGATCTTATTTCTACAAATGACTATCGATTTTATTCGTATAAATGGCTATCGATCTTATTCATACAAATAACTATCGATCTTATTCGTACAAATGACTATCCATCTTATTCGTACAGATGACTATCGTTCTTATTCGTACAAATGACTATCGATCTAATTCCTATAAATGACTATCGAACTTATTCGCAAAAAATGACTATCGACCTTGTTCCTACAAATGACTATCTATCTTTTTCCTATAAATGACTATCGATCTTATTCTCAACAAATGACTATCGATCTAATTCGTAAAATGACTATCGATCTTATTTCTACAAATGACTATCGATTGTATTCGTATAAATGGCTATCGATCTTATTCGTACAAATAACTATCGATCTTATTTCTACAAATGGATATCGATTTTATTCGCATAAGTGGCTATCGACCTTATTCGTACAAATGACTATCGATCTTATTCGTACAAATGACTATCGATCTTATTCCTACAAATGACTATTATCTTTTTCCTATAAATGACTATCGATCTTATTCTCAACAAATGACTATCGATCTAATTCGTACAAATCACTATCGATCTTATTCGTACAAATGACTATCTATCTTACTCCTACAAATGTCTATCGATCTTATTCGTACAAATGACTATCGATCTTATTTCAACAAATGACTATCGTTTTTATTCATACCAATGATTATCGATCTTATTAGTACAAATGACTATCGATCTTATTCCTACAAATGACCATCTATCTTTTTCCTATAAATGACTATCGATCTTATTCTCAACAAATGACTGTCGATCTAATTCGTACAAATGACTATCGATCTTATTCGTATAAATGACTATCTATCTTATTCCTACAAATGACTATCGATCTTATTCTCAACAAATGACTATCGATCTCATTCGTACAAATGACTATCTACCTTATTCCTACAAATGACTATCGATCTTATTCTCAACAAATGACTATCGATCCTATTCCTACAAATAACTATCGATAGTCTATCGAGCGTAGCTGCATATATGGATAACTGTATTAAAAATCCGTGTTCATATTCATTCCCTCCCAGTGTTAAATCTCGCGAGTATGAAATTAGTTTGTCCGCAAACAAAGTAAGGCTGCGAAGCTGATTTGTTTCGCAGCCTTATTTGTTGTATTATGTTTGTCGATCTTATTCGTATAAATGACTATCGATCTTATTCTCAACAAATGACTATCGATCTCATTCGTACAAATGACTATCTACCTTATTCCTACAAATGACTATCGATCTTATTCTCAACAAATGACTATCGATCCTATTCCTACAAATGACTATCAATAGTCTATCGAGCGTAGCTGCAGATATGGATAACTGTATTAAAAATCCGTGTTCATATTCATTCCCTCCCAGTGTTGAATCTCGCGAGTATGAAATTAGTTTGTCCGCAAACAAAGTAAGGCTGCGAAGCTGATTTGTTTTTTTTTTCACGCCCCACATTATATTCCGCACACTCGTGGATCAGTGCAGTGGCATCGCCAGATTGTCAGTCTGCCGTTGCTGCTCCAGAAGGGGGTATCCCCGCCGGCTTCGGTACCACGTCGTGAAAAAACACGAACACAAGTGCTGCACTGTATAACGGAGGCGTTCGTACGCAAGTTGACAACGCTTTTTGCCCGACAATATACGATATGAATCACTTACACATGCCACCGTCATCATTGTCCGTCAGCAGTGAACAAGAGCATTCGCAACTAGCTCCGAGTATTTATCGCAAAACTGACTCATTCGTTGTCGCATTTTCAACTCTTTCACTCGCGCTCCTTCTTTCTCACTTCCCTTCCTCATTCGGGGAGCTAAAATGCTTTGTTCAACGTGTTCGTGAATAACGGGTGCAACGCTGTCAGTCCTCGGAGACCGTAGCAAGCGATATGTATTCCATGAATTGAACGTTCGCTCATGTGTCGCCAAACCAAAAACAGAATTAATTGGCATCGAGATCACTTAGCCGCTAAATCGCATTAGCCTCAAGTGGCAATTCCAAGGACGCCATTTCCGTTTTTATTCAAACCCCGAACACCGAAAAATAATGAGCTTCCGTTTATCTCGCGCTCGCTTACCCTCGTCAGCGAACGATTCGCATTTTTCTAACGAGCGAACGTAAACTCTCGTTAAGGTCGCTGGTTAAATCGCGTTAAATGGATCTATCGATAATTCCATTATCACGGAATTAAGGAGCGTTGATTTTCATGAATCCGATCGGGGTTTCGAGGGGGAAAAAAAAAAATCGATTGGCAAGGATCTGTTTTTTGTATGCTCGACCATTTTGCTTCCGTAATGAACAATTAGACGAGAAATTATCCATCGGATATGCACAAATATTCGCTGGTAAGTTTATATAATTATTTTAAAAAATACGTTTTCATTTTTGAATTTCGCGGGCTCCACGTCCCTGTCCCCCTGGCGGCGTTCGCTCGTAATAAACATCACTGTACTACCATCATTTGATATCCCGGGAGAATATCGTCGACCATTTTGTTCGCGGACCCTTTGTCGCGAAACCGCCATTTTGTATTCGATGGAAATTCAAATTCGCCTTTGCATTACGCGTCAGAGTGAAACCATTGTCGTTTTTATGGATAACGGTTTATCGGTTCGATCATAGTCGCGCGACAATCAGGGACGAGACAACGACGAAATTTCACTCTCGGGAACGGTTAATTCGTTATTTCCGGTGGATAACAAAAAATACGATTTTCCGATATCTCAAGGAGGACCACTAGTGTGACTGCCGAAAAAAAAGGTGATTTTCGGGAATTTATTGAAAGAAAAGTATTGCATCGAATGTTTTAAAATTTTGAGGATATATTTGGATATAAATTATCTATATACAGCAATTTTTTTCTACGAAAATATTCCATTTTTAACGACTTACGCGCCATATCCCGAATCTCAAAAAAAAAAAAGTTCTCCCACTGCTCCAGTGATTACTGCCTTCAGAGTGGCTGAGATAACAATTAAGTAAAAGTCCGTTAAACTAGAAGGTATTGTCTGTGCAATGACGTACGATTGTGAAAGAAAAATTAAAATTTACCAAAATGGCGGTGTTTTGAAAAAAAAGTTCCAAATTACGCTTAAAAATCTGATGGTTTTTTGCATGGTAAATTGACAATTTTTATCCAATCGAAAAACTGGAGGGTCATTGTACGAAGAAACAAATAACTAAATGCGCTAAAACAAAGTTCGAGTTGATCGGATGATTTGCATTCGAGTTAGAACTGCAGCAAATTTGAAAAGTGTGGGTTTGAGTTGAAAAGTTGAAAGTTTGTGAACCTTTCGGTTTTTAAAGGTTCACACACTCTTCGGAAGGCTGTTGTTCAAAAATTATTTGAGATCCGCACTTGAAATTTTAGTATGTTATTCTTGAAGGTATAGACTATCGGAAAATGCAAAAAAAAATTGATCTTTCGAAAGTGTCACACTAGTGGTCCCACATAAGCCTTCGTACTCTCTTTAACACCACTCTAGCGGCAGAAAAAAAGGCCTAACTTTGACGATTTATTTTGGAAGCATGAAAAAAGGAATACGATTTCTTTTCGGAGGGTTTATTTAACACATATTGAAGTATGGAAAAAAAAATTTTTATTATCATTTTGATACAAAATGGTGGCGACAGTGCCCATATTGAAAATCGTCTTTTTCAAACTGAGAGGACGTATTACTTGAACACCGTTGAATGGATCCATTTGAAATTTTGATAGTAGCTTCACAAATACATTCTCTATCGGAGTACGTAGCCGTTTTTTGATTTAATGTAAACTTTTTTGTTTATAAACAATTTACTGCTTTTTTATGGCAGAAAATCGATTAATTTTTACGAAATTGTACCCTTTCTCCAAAATTTGATTTAAAAAAAAAACCCTGCGTAGCCCAATAGCCAATAATATATAGATTACTAATTTTTATGGTATTTGGTTTCCGGTCTTATACTTTACGAGAAAACCGTGCTCCCGTGAAAGCGTTTTAAGGAGTTATACGCAGTCACGAGACCGAAAAAAGGCGATTTTTCAAGATTTTTTTCCTGGAAAGACATTTTTATTTATTAACGTAAAAATTTATATACATATTGTGGTAACTTTTAACTTTATTTTCATATTTTTTATTTGTAAAAATAATGATTTTTAAAGCTGCTATAGCCGATCACCGGGAGCTCCTCTAAAAAAAGGTGTCTGACGGTGAGCACGATATCTTCGGTTTGGATTATCAAAAATAAAAAAACCAAAAAGATTCTATTAGTGGATAGACAAATCTAGGTATTGATAGAAGGAATAATCGAAATTTTGATTTTTGACAAAATGGCAGCTCCAAAAAGAAAAAATTCCAATTTTCGACAGAAATTTTTTCGTTGTATTGTTTAAAAAAAATAGAAATAATTATCGGAAATCTTATTCCTTAGATCAGTACCTGAAGAATATATCTGAGAAGGTTGTGTTAAAATTGCAGACCGATCGGTTGAGCCGTTTTTTGAGAAATCGTGCTCACGACTTTGAAAACACCGTTTTGAGAAAAACGCGTTCCGAGCATCCTTACAAATATGCATGTATCTCCAAGAATATTTGTCGGATCGATTTGAAATTTTCAGAGAATATACTCAAATATATGTTCATTCCGAAGATGCAATAAAAAAAAATCGATTTTTCGAAATTTCCAACTGCGTATAACTCCTTAAAGAAAGACGATTTTCAAGATAGGCTCTGGGGCCGCCATTTTGTATCAAAACGATAATACATTTTTTTTTTCCATACTTCAATATGCGTTAAATAAACCCTCTGAAAAGAAATCCTATTCCTTTTCTCATGCTTCCAAAATAAATCGTCAAAGTTAGGCCTTGTTTTTCTGCCGCTAGAGTGGTGTTACCTCCTTACGGTAGTAGTCTGGTAACTTAAGCCGATTTTCATGTCTTTTTTGGAGGGCGTTTTTTAGTAGGAAAATAAAAATGAATCGTTTTGGATATTTAGGATGTTTTTATTTACATATTAAAGATACAAAAAAAAATTAGTTTGAAAAAATTTAATAGTTTATTGTTATTATTATTATTGATCGAAGTTGGCACCTCGAAAAAAAAGCGCGTGGGTGGCCCCGGTGATTTTGGCTCTTGATGTTATCCGAAATAAAAAATTCTTGATAATTCTTAATCTATAGACATGTCATTCTGGTCGGAACTACTGAAGTTAAATTTCATGGATAAATAACAAAATGGCGGACTTTGGAAAAAAGTTTTTTTTTCCAAAGTCCGCCAATTTTGTTATTTATCCATGAAATTTAACTTCAGTAGTTCCGACCAGAATGACATGTCTACAAATTAAGAATTATCAAGAATTTCATGAAAATCGGCTTAAGTTACCAGACTACTACCCCTCAATCATTCGGGAACTCGGTTTTCCAAAACCACAATTTTGTCGGGCCTCTACGTTTTGCAATTATGAAAATAAGGTTTTATTTATGTAGTTGGAATTTGATGTTCGGTACTTTTTCAGTCGGTTCCATAATTATTCTTGTCGTGTAATCCTCGGTGTCGAATTCTTGGCAATGACATTTCCGTTTTAAAAAGGTTGGATTTCAGTATATCCAAAACATTTAGGATCCTCGCACATAAATTCCGAGTTTTGGACGCGTTCGGTGAGCTTTCACAATTCGGAATTTCAACGCCGCCCCCTCCTGCTGATACATCAAACACACGGACGTAGTCTATATCTTCGCGCCTCCGCGACAAAAAGTGTCTCGCGGGGATAACATAACCCCACTCTTTATAGACACACTCCGTCTCTCTCTCTTTCTCTCGCTTACTTTCTCTCTCCCGCTTATCAGCGAGAGCTCGTGCGATGTCGCGATCATCGTTCTCGCCTGCCGCTGACCGTTCTCCACCGTTCTCCAACGTTCTCTCTCTCGGTCGTTGCTGAGCGCCAAAACGTGCGTGCGTTTACAGCTGTTTCCCAGTCGTCACTGGGCGCTCGAATAAGCCTGGTGTAGAAGTGTGTACGCACTCCGCAGCGTATACCGGTGTATAGCCAAGCACCATTTATTTACAAACACACGCACGCGCGAAATTCATAAAGAATCGACACGTACATATTAACGTCTACGAGCGGGTAAGCGCGATGTTTTGATCGCGCGAAGTTTCCATTCGGGTGTCTACATTTTTATCGGGCAACTTTCGAAACTTTTACGCATCTTCTCTTCATTTTTTTCTCTTCTCCACACGACATAATCTTAACGCGGGTGAAGCAATACGTGTCTGCAACACATCCCGTAAGAGATGATCGCGCGCGCACGCACGGAAGCGGGGACCGAGGAGCCAATCAACATATGAGAACACATGCACAAGATAGTGCGCGCGTGTGTATCATAGGTGGCGCATGGAAGTACGATTCTCGTGGGCGAAGAGTGGCGCAACTAGACGAGGGCACGGATCGTCGACAACGAGATTACGGTCTAGAGGCCGTTATTGTTCTTGTCAGTCGTTCGACGATACTCGCTCATGATACTTCTAACCGGCTGTCTTTCGTTATGCGTCAATAGAACAGATATCTTCTTTCCGTTTCGTTTTGCTGTACATATACAATAACACAGGCGCGTATGATACATGCATAGCGATGGAACGAAGAAACTTGGTCACGCGATCGCGGAATGAGACAAGATCGCTGCTGCGAGCCTCGGGAGCCCGAAGACGAGACAACTAGTCAGAATTTTTCCTGTTTGTTCTTCGATCGTTGATTATATACGAAAGACCACAATCCACCGTTCGCGAAATCATCGCGGAACTTGTAAATAAAAGAAGGTTAATAAAAAGCAACAAAAAAAAAACTGGCCAAGCTATCGTCGCGTGTCCCCGAACCGAAGTTATTTTCGTTCTTTTGCATAACACTCGCGAGGACAATCGGCGGGACGAGAGACAGAGAGCGGGATTGTGTCTTTCGTTCGATGTTCCGAGTCTACTTTTTTCAATTAATGATCTGTAAGGGGGACGATGCCCCGAGTCGTGGTGTAACAACACGCACGAATGATCATGTTACCTTTGAACGAGTGCGAACGTAATGTGAAGAGAGAAAAAAATGTCGACGAGTGCAACGAGTTTTTTCGTTACGATTGTTTTTCTCGCTCGTCCTATCTGACGAAAATACGACGCGAATTCGCGTGCTCCGATTATATACAACGATAACGATCGATTAATCGGTAACGGCAGTCGGGGATGATGAACATTTTGCAGCGACAAGCTTTAAGCGACAGTAAAGTGTACCAACATGGACGCTCAGGAATTCGTTAATGGCGATTTAAATTTATTGTTTTCGATCGTTTGCGCGCTAAATCGCGCTCTCTGCATTACCGACACGGAACAAATCTCTCGACACGTTGCGGTAGTTCATAAACGCTGCTCGACGTTTCTGTGAAAAGCCATTATTTTGTACGTCGCTACGAACGAAAACAAAAGTTTTTCTCGTCGATGATCAGTGACGCGTGTGGCGCGCGATTCGAATCGTTGTACAAAACAGTTTTGTAACGAATAATTGTGATGTTTGCTACGAGAGACTTTAAATGAGACACGGAAGTTCGTCGCTCGTGAGATTATTTTTTTCTACGGTGCTGATACACCGGAAGAGTTTCGTCAACGATATTTCCTGTTATTGCGGATCAGAAAGATCTGCGGTTTCTAACCTCACAATGGGTCTCGCAGGTACGTGCGTTTAATCAGACCCGACGATTATTTTACGCGCGAGGATCGTTATTTTTTAACAAGATGTGATTAATAGGGATGAACCTAATCAAGAATTCGTTTCTTTCGTTTGTTTCAATTTTCCTCGCGCTCAACCGAATGAAACGATCGAGTAGATCGTGCGACGTCTGGTGTACGAAGTTTTTAGAGCGAATCGTTCGATTTACGACAGGAAGCACGATTTTAATCACTTGCGCTGGCAGCTAGATCACAAATGCGAACAATCTTAACGTGCGTGGCACGTCTTTCCAGCGCAAGCGGTTAATAACACTGGAATCGGTGTACGCGGCTTCGCGCAATGCTTTTGTAGGTTAGGTTGATCGTGCGATCTGAAGTATGCACATGAACGAACTCCGAGCATGGCATCGACAGCCAATCATAATGACGAGGAAGTCGGCTTCAGAAGTAAATCGTACTTCGAGATATTTCTTGACATATCTTTTTTTATGGTAGACTAGCATGTTCCCCGTATTCATCGTCCGAAAAAATGTAACTAGACTGAATAATCCTTTGATTATTGACGCGCAATGCTGCTAGATGGCGCGGTAAACGTGTTCTTATATCGAAGAGTGCGAAGACTCAGCAGCAGATTAGTTGCTATTATGATCAGACAACTACCCTTTTTATTATGCCGTATTAATTATCAATTATCGATTATTAATTACCAATTGTCAATTGACAATTACCAATTATCAATTGACAATTACGAATTATCAATTGACAATTACGAGTTATCAATTATCAATTGACAATTACCAATTATCAACTGTCAATGATCAATTATCAATTATCAATGATCAATTTTCAGTTATCAATTATCAATTATTAATTATTAATGGTTGATTATTCATTATTAACTATTAATTATCAATTATCAAATATCAAATATCAATTATCAACTATATATTGTCAATTATCAATTATCAATTATCAATTATCAATTATCAATTATCAATTATCAATTATCAATTATCAATTATCAATGATCAATTATTAATTATCAATTATCAATTATCAATTATCAATTATCAATTATCAATTATCAATTATCAATTATTAATTACCAATTATCAATTGACAATTACCAATTACCAATTATCAATTGACAATTACCAATTATCAATTGACAATTACCAATTGACGATTGACAATTATCAGTTATTAATTGACAATTACCAATTGACAATTGGCAATTACCAATTGTCAATTATCAATTATCAGTTATCATCTATGATTAATCAATTATCAATTATCAGTTATCATCTATGATTAATCAATTATCAATTACCAATTGTCAATTATCAATTATCAATTATCAGTTATCAGTTATGATTAATCAATTATCAATTATCAATTATCAATTATCAGTTATCAGTCATGATTAATCAATTATCAATTATCAATTACCAATTATCAATTGTCAATTTTCAATTATCAATTTTCAATTATCAATTTTCAATTACCAATTTTCAATTATCAATTTTCAATTATCAATTTTCAATTATCAATTTTCAATTATCAATTTTCAATTATCAATTTTCAATTATCAATTTTCAATTATCAATTTTCAATTATCAATTTTCAATCATCAATTTTCAATTATCAATTTTCAATTATCAATTTTCAATTATCAATTTTCAATTATCAGTTTTCAATTATCAATTATCAATTATCAATTTTCAATTGTCAATTTTCAATTATCAATTATCAATTATCAATTATCAATTATCAATTTTCAATTATCAATTATCAATTACCAATTGTCAATTGTCATCTATCAATCATCAATTATCAATTATTAATTTGGAGACCATGAATTGAGGGACCGTGCTGTCCCGCCATTTTTATAGGGGGGAAACTGGAACCGGAAGTTCTGGCTGCCTAAGCCGCAGTCCCTATAACGAAAACAGCCACTCACGCGCTTATGGCTAGGGTTATGTACGTCCATATTTGTTACGTAAGCACACTACGTTACGCTATCGTGCAAACAACCTAACCTATTGTAAAAAGGGGCCCCGATGACTTTTAAGAGAAATACAATCGTGGTCCTGGCGGTCCTGACGTAGATTAGTCCCACCATGTACAGACGAGGCAAAAGAGTGGGTATTTTTCTTAAAATCGAAATCCTTGGTGTATCATTTTTCTGGCAACAAATGTTCTTACGCTGCATTTCCATGTACCAGGGGCAATTGGTCAATTTGACATTGAACTAAGACCCCAACGTAACCCGTGGGCGCAGCGCTACCATATTGCTAGTGCCTGCTCACTCCCATTCCTAAAAAATCCATCTTCTTCGGAATCGCAATAACAAAAAATACGATTTTTTGTAATTTTAAACATTCCTACTTCCCTCAATCGGATCACACAATGATAATCAAAGGCTGATTCTGCTGCGGGAATGACGTGCATTTAAAAGAAACAAAAAATTTCTTTATACATATGCTCTGATTCACGGAATTCGGTTGCGTTCGTCGTGGCGGGTTTAAAAATTCCGTGATTATCATATCGCTTTCACCCATCGTCACCAAATGTCAGGAGTTCCTGTTCGTCGACTCGCCTGTGTATTTATATCGCGAAAGATTACCAACGTCGGCGGATGGTGGCGTTAGATGTCATGGCCACCGTTAAAATGCCCATTTTTCACAAGAGCGAAAAATCGTTTACCGCTATATAATAATTAAAAAAACCTACAATGCAAAAAACCTAAAGGAAACCTTCCTCAATAATAAAAAGCATCCTTTTAACTTTTTATATTTTTCATTTGTCTACAAACCCCTGCCCCCTTCAACGACAATTCAACTGAACAATACGGTGAATGCTAGTTGAAATATTATTAATAACAACAATGTTAACAGCACGAATATTCGCGACAATAATGATAAAAAGTATTCAAATATTAATAACGATAATTGATTATAAAAAAAAAACAAATAGTCCGAAACATTAACAATGCCATTTGTAAGTTACTTAAGTTCGTGAATTTTAATTTCGTCCGGGTCGTAGTTAATGGCGCCTTAATATCTTCAGTAGCGAGAATTGTGCAATATTAAACTCGTCTTTATTGTCATTTAATGGCCGAATAAACAAAACAGCGCCATGAAGTGACGATTAAAAAAATAAATAAACATTCAACGCTGTCAAGAATTATATACCGTGGAGACAAATTCACTAATTATTTTTTTCCTCCAATTATAATGCTCTTGACGTTATGGCCGAAGATTTCACATGGAATGAAGAGTACGGGGACACGCGAGTAACGTGTTTGCGGGCAATTCGAACCGAGTGACTTTTCGTAATCGTCCATAAAATTACACGCAAAGCCACTTTAACTCTAAGCGAAATTTTAAAAGTATATTCCTGGAAACTATGAACAAATTAATTTTATAATTTTTTTTTAATTCCAATTTTTTTAACAATTCACCGTCTTCCCCCTCCCCATTATTTCCAGGCAACATTGTCGTTCGCGGTCACGTGTCGAGCCGGAATATGACGTTAGCATTTTCACAGGATTAGGGGACGATTCCTCCTCTTAGAAAAAGAGATATGTCACGAAATATCTCGAAATGCGATTTATTTCCGAAGCCGGCCAACTCGTCATTATGATTGGCCGTCGATGTCGTGCTCGGAGTTCGTTCATGCGCGTACTTCAGACCGCACAATGAACCTAACCTACAAAAGTGGCGCGTAGATCGATTCTAGTACAAGTAAAATGTAGATGGCGTATATTGAAGAGACACCACTAGGTAACACCACTCTAGCGGCAGAAAAGAAGGCCTAACTTTGACGATTTATTTTGCGAGTATGAAAAAAAGGAATAGTATTTCTTTTCAGAGGATTTATTTAACACATATTGCAGAGTGAAAAAAAAAATTTCTATTAGTATTTTGATACAAAATGGCGGCGACAGAGCCCATCTTGAAAATCGTCTTTTTTTTCGAAACACCTTCACGGGAGTACGGTTTTCTCGTAAAGTATAAGACCTGAAAGAAAAAACCAAAAATGTTTACAATCTATATACTATTGGCTGTGGGACTACGTATTGGTTTTTTTTTTAATCAAATTTTGTAGAAATGGTGCACCTTTGAAAAAATTAATCGATTTTTTGCCGCAAAAAAAGCAGTGGTAAATATGGAGCAAAGGGGACCCACTTCCGATTGACTTGTCTTTAATATATGTTGTCGAGGGACCCTTTCTGAACAACTTTTTCCTCTGACACAATTGGGAGTCGTTATTTATTAAAAAGTTATTAACAAATAAAGTTAATAATTCATATAGCTATTTTCCTTATAGCAGCCAGTCCCAATCATCTTGCCCTTCACATGTGTTGTTAATAATACCCCCCTGAGTAACATACTAAAAGTTTTATCCGTCCTCATTGTTTGTTAAAAAGTTATTAACAAAACAAAATTCATAAATAGAATATGAAATACTTGCATGGTGGCCAGTACACGTATGACCGGAGGGGCTGCGGCCTCCCTGCCCCCGCCGCATACCAGCCCATAGACAAACCAAAAACAACCCCAGTAACCTAAAGAAACAAACAGACAAACCCAACAAACAAACAAATAAACCCAACAAACAAACAAACGAACAAACCCAACAAACAAATCCAAAACAAACCCAAACCAAAAACCCAAACCCAATAAACAAACAAATCCAAAACAAACCCAAACCAAAAAACCCAAACCCAATAAACAAACAAATCTAAAACAAACAAAAAACACAAATAACCTAAACAAACCAAAAACAACCGAAATAATCCAAACAAACAACCCAACTAAACACCTAACCTAATAACCTAAACGAACAAACCCAACAAATCCAAAATAAACCAAAAACCCAAACCAAAAACCCAAACCAAAAACCCAAACTCAATAAACAAACAAATAAAAAAAAACCCAAACAACCTAAACAACCCAACCCAACAAACAAACCCAACAAACAAGCCAACGTTTATGAAACTTTTTTTGTTAATAACATTTTAACAAACAATGAGCGACGGATAAAACTTTTTGTATGCTACTCAGGGGTGTATTGGTAACAACAAATGTGAAGGACAAGATGATTAGGACTGGCTGGTATAAGGAAAATAGCTATATGAAATATTAACTTTATTTATTAATAACTTTTTAATAAATAACGACCCCCAATTGTGTCAGAGGAAAAAGTTGTTCAGGAAGGCTCCCTACACAACATATATTAAAGGCAAGTCAATCGGAAGTGGGTCCCCTTTGCTCCATATTTACCAAAGCAGTAAATTGTTTATAAAAAAAGAAGTTTACATTAAATAAATAAAACGGCTACGTACTTCGATACAGAATGTGATCGTGAAGCTACCATAAAAATTTTAAATCGATCCATGCAACGGTATTCAAGTAATACCTCATCCCAGTTTGAAAAAGACGATTATCAAAATGGCCTCTCTCGCCGCCATTTTGTGTCAAAATGATAATGAAAATTTTTTTTTCACACTTCAATATGTGTTAAATAAACCCTCCAAAAAGAAATCCTATTCCTTTTTTCATACTCCCAAAACAAATCGTCAAAGTTAGGCCTTTTTTTTCTGCCTCCAGAGTGGCGTTACCCCTTAACACAAACCGAACAGCGAAACACCAACCGCATAACCTTCAAATTCATTTCCCAATTTTAAAGTCAGCAATTTTACGCGCTCTCTACATTTTTTGTTTCTCTTCTTTTATTCATCGCACTCTCCTACCACTTGTTTATTTTTTTTCCTTGTTCCTCCTCGCGGCGAACGAAAACTATTTGATTATGATAATATCGCGCTAATAGCGATGGTAAATACGAGCGTCGAAACGCCCGAACGAACGTTTTAGTACGATAGCAATTAAAAAATTTTTATTTTTATTTTTTTAAAGCAGCCAAGTCAAAGAATACGACGACCGAAGAGAGGACGAAGAGAAATGAGGAAAAAACGACGAGTCCACTCGTCGAAATAATACATATAGCCTCCACAGAGTTAATACGTAACTCCACAAACTGTACTCGCGACGATGAAGCGTGTGTTTGTGTGTATGTGCGTGTGTGCTCGAGCCTATTTACACGCAAGCAGGTCTCAAGAGAGAGAGAGAGATAAAGAAAGAGTGGGGAGTTTCTCGACCCGTGACTCGGCGTTTTCTCATCGGGGAAAAAAAAATATCATTGGTTCGACTCGGGTCTCTTGGCTGGCGACCGCATACAGTCATCTAAGAAACAAGGTTTCGAGGAATATAATGTTACGTGGGATGACATTGTGTAATTTGTAAATTCGCAGAGGTTTTCGAATATAGTGTAGCTTAAGTTGGAATTCTTCACTCGGTGGTACATGATTCATGAAACTTTTGCAAAAATTCCATGTTCATCCGAGGATAGAATTCAAGGTTGTCAGTTTGTTTCGTAGTAGAGAGGGCCTACACAAATGTTATTGGGAATTACCATTCAGCAACCCTGACCTCACGTGGACAAATTTCAAAACACTCTCTACCAGTCGGCGCCCGAAGATTACGAGGCGAATGTGTCACCGTTTTAATCTTAATTAAAAATTCACTGCTTTGTTGCAACAACGATGTAATAAATAAAAATCGGTATGAGATTTTCGCGCGCACCCGAAAGAACAAAAACCGTTTCGGTTTTGTTGCATTGTTGTTGATCCAGTTTGATTTCATAATTGCGTAATTGCTGAAAAAATGAACAATCTATAAATGAGGCATTCTTCATCAACTGAGCCACTTTTTTTTTCAACCTCTTATATCGAGGAATTCGATAAGCCTCTCTAATTTTTTTCAAAAGTTGCCAGGTTGAAATATTAGTCAAAAGGAACGTCTGTGATTTTTTTCAGATTTTTCTGGGCGCCCGTTTAGGATTTTCAAATTTTTTATTACGAACACTGTAACTCAAAAAATATTAATCGAACAAAAAAAAAAGCATAAGAGTAAAAACTGTTTTAGTTTTATTGCTTTATCGAAAAAAATCAAAATCATAATTTTTCCGCATTGAGAAAATTGAAATATGACAAAAAAATGAGAATAACATTTTTTTAAACCTAATAAACACACTTTGGATTTCGGTACAAATTTTACAGGATGTCTCTGATTGGGTAAAGAGTCTCCGAAAAAAATTTCAGAATGGTACCTGCAATGGTTACGATGAAAAAAAAAAAAACCCTGCGAAATCTCACAACCGCGGATATTATTTCAAAACAAAAATAGTTGTTGCGTGTTATTGGTAAACATTTTTTGGTCATCATTTGAGAATATATTTGAAATAAAAAGGTAAATATAAAGCCCAAGGTAATATAAAGTTTGTTAGTACGATCTTCAGAGTGGAACATTCAAGTTAATAACCAAGGTAAACCAAGGTAATAAAAGGTAAAAGCTATAAAGGATAATAAAAAGGTAAATTATCTCCAATGATGCCCAAAAAATGTTGACCAATAACACGCAACAACTATTATTGTTTTGAAATAATATCCGCGGTTATGAGATTTCGCAGGGTTTTTATTTTTTTTCTATCGTAACCATTGCAGGTACCATTCTGAAATTTTTTTCGAAGACTCTTTACCCAATGAGAGACATCCTGTAAAATTTGTATCGAAATCGAAAGTGTGTTATTAGGTTTAAAAAAATGTTATTCTCATTTTTTTGCCATATTTCAACTTTCTCAATGCAGAAAAAATTATGATTTTGATTTTTTTCGTTAAAGCGGAAAAACTAAAAAAGTTTTTACTCTTATGTTTTTTTTCTGTTCGATGAATATTTTTTGAGTTACAGTGTTCGTAATAAAAATTTGAAAATTCTAAACGGACGCCTAAAGAAATCTAAAAAAAAATCACAGACGTTCCTTTTGACTAATATTCCAACCTGGAAACTTTTTTAAAAATCTAGAGAGGTTGAAAAAAAAAGTGGCTCGTATAACGTAATGTCGTGTGATAGATTGTGATAGATGCACTCGGTCGGTATTCAATTGTCACCGCCGATCAAATCCAACTAATGTTACTGCTAGATGGCGCCTGCGTCATATTCCATCTCAATCCGCCCACCTGCGATACCGACATATGGTCAACAGGGTCGTGATTTTATTTTTTCTGTCACCATAAGTTCGACAAAAATTCTCTGATGAACGCCTTTCGATCATTTAGACGGCGTTTAACAACGAGATCGGAAAGTTTTAGCCTCGCAACATTTGCACAAGGCGTACAGTCGTGTGATAACCATATACATACATCGGCGGTGTCTCATTAATGAACGGGATCTGGGAAGAAACATTGAGAACAGATTAGCGACTAACGAGCTCTCTGGCACTCTCATTCCGCCGCTACAGCTGCTCCTACTATTAGACTTGCACGATTTTATGGAGTGACTCGGCGGACGATTGCAACACAAAAAAATGTGGCGTCAGATATGGGGAATTTAACGATAAATTCATCTAGCTGTAAACCTGGGTGATTTTTGAGGGTTTTTTTCCTTGTTTTTTCCAATTTGTACGACGCCACATAAGAGTAGAAGTAATTTCATTGAGATAAAGGCTCACATACACCTGAGGGCGCATGAAAACCGAGTAAATTTGAAAAATTATTATAGAGGTTATATGGTGAAAATAAAATTAAATTGTTGATTTCATATTTTTTATTAACTTTTCAACTATAAGAAAAAAAATTTTTCCATTTTTTTTTCTTACTATTAACATTATTTTTCACGGGTATAAATAGGACTATCGATGAAAACCATGGCGCCGATGAAAACCAAGTAAATTTGAAAAATTATTATAGAGGTTATATGGTGAAAACAAAATTAAATTGTTGATTTCACATTTTTTATTAACTTTTCAACTGTAAGAAAAAAAATGTAAACATTTTTTTTTCTTAATATTAACATTATTTTTCACGGGTATAAATGGGACTACTGATGAAAACCATGTCGCCTCCTTGTCGACATCATAACTTCACCAAAAATTATCCAATCTACAAAAATAAAAAAGAATCTAGTAAAATAATGTAGTAGTAATAGTCTGACGGAGGGAATTTTTTTTTTCTTCAAAAACAAAAGATTTTCAATATTTAAAACTTTAGTATGCAATTTACGAAAAAGAAAATTAGTGTTTGATAATTTATAAAAAATTGTCCAACGAAAAAATTTAAAAATACCCTCGTCAGACTATAGAAACAATAATTATCAAGATTTAAAAAAAAGGTAAAAAAAATATTGAAAATTGACTGAGTTATCGTGCTGACACTGTCTAAAAACACAGTTTCAAGAAGAACGCGCTTAAAGTTTCTAGTAGGTAGAACGTGAACTTACGTGGCTAGTCTCCCATTCATTGCTATAACTTTGTAACGGAGTGGAATTTTCTTAAAAGTTTTTTTTCAATTCTCAAAAGTATAAAGAATGAAAATCTGTAAAAAAATACTTGAAAATTTCAGGGGTATGTGAGCGCATAATTCCCCACATAAAAAAAGACATGTCACGAAATATCTCGAAATGCGATTTATTTCGGAAGCTGGCTCACTCGTTATTACGATTGGCCGTCGATGTCGTGCTCGGAGTTCGTTCGTGCGCATACTTCAGATCGCACGATCGTAAACGACGAACATAACCTAAAAAGCAACGCGCGCATCGATTCTGATTAATTTTACACGGTTAAGGTAGTAGTCTGGTAACTTGAGCCGATTTTCATGTCTCTTTTGGAGGGCGTTTTTTTGTAGGAAAATAAAAATGAACCGTTTTGGATATTTAGGATGTTTTTATTTACATATTAAAGATACAAAAAAAAATTTTTTTGAAAAAATTCAATAGTTTATTATCATTATTATTATTGATCGAAGTTGGCACCTCGAAAAAAAAGCGCGTGGGTGGCCCCGGTGATTTTGGCTCTTGATGTTATCTGAAATAAAAAATTCTTGATAATTCTCAATCTATAGACATGTCATTCTGGTCGAAACTACTGAAGTTAAATTTCATGGGTAAATAACAAAATGGCGGACTTTGGAGAAAAAAAACGTTTTTTTCCAAAGTCCGCCATTTTGTTATTTATCCATGTAATTTAACTTTGGAAAAAAAACTTTTTTTTCCAAAGTCCGCCATTTTGTTATTTATCCATGAAATTTAACTTCAGTAGTTCCGACCAGAATGACATGTCTATAGATTAAGAATTATCAAGAATTTTTGATTTCAGATAAAATCTAGAGCCAAAATCACCGGGGCCACCCACGCGCTTTTTTTTCCGAGGTGCCAACTTCGATCAATAATAATAATAATAATAAACTATTGAATTTTTTCAAAAAATTTTTTTTTTGTATCTTTAATATGTAAATAAAAACATTCTAAATATCCAAAACGATTCATCTTTATTTTCCTACAAAAAAACGCCCTCCAAAAAAGACATGAAAATCGGCTTGAGTTACCAGACTACTGCCTCAAAGACTGAAACTTTCGGGGATTTGTCGCAAATCCGGCTCTACATAACCGACCGTACATTACGATGGATACGAACGCCGAGAAGGATTAGAATGTTGACTCGGTAGGTAAAGAAGATTACTGCCGATTGATGAACTGCAGATTTGACTTGGCATGTCACCGAATAAACACTGCTGTGATTCGAGAGTCCAAGAGCAGACTGAATCGATCGTTCGATATATATTTAACACGACCATTTAAAAAATTGCCAATAACCGCACGGAGACTAGCGATGTCGCGATTGCAAGCGCGCATTTTTTTTTTGCTACCACGGTTATTCTTCAGCCAATGTAACGCCAACATTTGTAGCAAGAAATGGTTAAACGTCGAATGCTAATTACGAGAACGAACGCGTGTGTCCGCTGACGTGCGTTATTCGACGGAAAAGTTGATAGCTTTTTTTCTTACTCACTCCATTTACACACGCGTGTAGCCGTTCAATCGTTAATGCCACTTCTGCGACTCTATGCCTCGTTCGATGCAATTAAATTTGTCGATAAAAAAAAACACAAAAACCTCCAGGTGTCTTGACTCTTGACCGCTACCTCGAGCATTACCATTCGTCTCGTCTCAAGCCTCTTCTTTCGTTGTGACATCATTTTTTTTTCCCTTGTTAGAATCGCAGATGCAAATGAACGGCAATCATACGACGATGAGTCGAGACTTTGTAAAAGTTTTTTTTTCCAATGCCCCTGTATTATCGACTTTGTCAGCCATTTTAAGTTGCGCAATGTGTCGTAAACTTTTGATTATCTTGAGCGCTAACATCAACGGTAATAATTCTGATTCGGATCGTCCTAAAGATATTACATTTCGCGAAAAAAAAAATCCGATTAACGAGGGGTTTACTGCTCTTCGTGCTAATTAGTGCTGGCTGACTGGGTATGAGCGGCCATATTGAATAGACCACGCTTCCGGCGTAAATAGGCCTGTTGCGTACCTCCTGCAGCGTCGCCCTATCGGTAAAATCTGGCAACACAAGGGTGACCCAGCTGACGAAACGTTCATTATGGCTTCGAATAGCAGCGAAATTATTCGCGGAAATGGAAATTGCAGCTTTGTCAATTGCTTCAATACCGAAGCTAAAAATCCGGAGTTAAAGTTCTATTGTTTTCCATCAAAAAGTTACGAAATAGAAAGGAAAGAAACGATGGATTCAAGCCGTTAAGAGAAGGTAAGTTAATGTATGATTATTTAATATATAAATAAGGCACAGAATTATTTCAATCAAATTTTTATTATGTTTTTTTTTTCCGTTGGAGGTGAAAATCTGAAAAGACACTGCTAGCGCGATTCTAGCAGTAGTGTGGGATATTATCCCACTAAAAACACCCCCTATTCTACAGATTAAAACTAGTCATATGTGGACCAACTATTAATTTTCTTATGTCACATCTTATCCTAATTTCTATTGTACGGCCCCCATATTGGTGCGCGTGTTCTTTATCCTAAACTAGCAACAACGCGCTCGCTTCGTTCGCGCTTCAATGTTTCATAATTCGAACTTGTCCTTTAGATTAAGAATCAACTGCAAATTCTTATAGATACTTTTTCCCAAACGGCACAACGGATTTTGTCACCATACCGCAGTCGCTAAGATTATTTCGTCTCGATCGGTTGTCATTTTGTTAAATAGTACATAATTTATTATAAGGTTTTTAAATTATGAGAATTGCATTGGTCGAGAGTCAATAATCTATTGAATCTTTGATCTTATTGAATCTTTGTATACCATAGATGTTGTTTCATGGTGAACGAAATCGTGTTTGAATTACGCGCGCTTTACGACAACCAATCAGATTGACGATAAACGGGCTTTATAATTCGATATATTTATCTCGCATTTCTTTATTATATAAGGTTTTTAAATTTTGAGAATTGCATTGGGCGAGAGTCAATGATCTATTGAATCTTTAATCTTATTAAATCTTTGTATACCGTAGATGTTGTTTCATAATGAACTAAATCGTGTTTGAATTACGCGCGCTTTACGACAACCAATCAGATTGACGATAACCTGTCTTCAAAATTCGATATATTTATCTCGCATTTCGAGAGTTTCGAGAATCGAGTGCCATGTCTTTTTTAAGAAAGGAATCAAGCGGTTTGGTTTCTTCTTAACCTCCTTGTAATGCCATGATTGTCAAGTAGCCGGACTACTTCCAGACACCTTTTTTTGGAGGACCTCCAGGAGATCGTCTACAGGAGCAGTGTAAATCGATATTTTTGAAAATGAAAAATGCCGATATAAAGTTAAAAGTTACCACTACATTTGTTAATACTTCTTGTATTTGTCAAATAAAATCCCTTTTCAGAAAAAATTCGTAAACAAACAACTTTCTTTGGCCTTGCAACTGCGTATAGCCCTTTCAAAACATCTTCACTGGCGGACGGTTTTCTCGTAAATTATAAGAGCTGGAACAAAAAATCAAAAAAATTTATAATCTATATATTATTGGCTATGGGACTGCGTTGAGGTTTTTTTTTTTAATTAAATTTGGTAGAAATGGTGTACTTTTGAAAAAGTGATACGATTTTTTGCCAAAAAAAAGCAGTAAATTGTTTATAAAACAAAAAGTTTACATTAAATTAAAAAACGGCTACGTACTCCGCTAGAGAATGTATTTGTGGAGCTACTATCAAAATTTGAAATCGATCCATGCAACGGTGTTCAGGTAATACGTCCTTACAGTTTGAAAAAGATGATTTTCAAGATGTACTCTGTCGCCGCCATTTTGTATGAAAATGAAAATAACATTTTTTTTTTTCATACTTCAATATGCGCTAAATAAACGCTCTGAAAAGAAATCCGACTCCTTTTTTTCATACTCCCCAAATAAATCGTCAAAGTTAGGCCTTTTTTTATGCCGCTAGAGTATTGTTAGGCTTTTCCGCCCTTAAAAAGGCGGAAAAAAAAACAAACAAAACCTCACATAAATAGGATGCTGATTTTGTATAATTTCAGAACAATTTTCTAGCAGACGACAGTGTGTGTCTATCGCACTTTCTCCAACAGCTGATTGTAGTACAAAAACTCGCCACCGGGATCGCTAGTGGTCCGTTCTTCCTTCATTCTGCGTCCGCGCACGGTTGATCTATGCGATTTTTTCTTTCCTTTCCAATGAAACTTTTCAATCGCAATGCGTTCGTCGTTTCGCGGAAATTGAGCGGACTATTAACGGACTCGGAGAAATTGAAGTCCGGTCGCTTAAACTGTAATGATACCGCATTGCGGTAACTAGTTTTGTTTTGCATCGTCATTATTATCGGTCGTAAAAACGACCGCTGAAAGTTTCGAGCAAAGGACGCTAATTTCATGGTGTTAAAATATGGCGAGGAATATACATAGTATTATTGAAAATAAAAAGATCGTCACGTCGACGGTTCACATCGAAATATGAAAACGCAATTCTTGTGGCACACCAACGGCGCTTTCTCTTCGTTGATTCCTCGTCTATCGAGATGTTATTATCCGTCGGATTGAAAAAAATTAAATAAATAATATCTCGCGCCGAATGTATCGGCAGCGCAGACTTTAACAAGCAGCAAGAAGCCATTTCCTCGACTCGATGATAATTATATATTCAGCCCTGGAAATATATAAGAACTCACGGGCGTGTGTGTGATAAACTGATTGATGGTTTGCTATTCCTGCAAATGTATTTCAACTAATGCACATTGCTACTTTTTATTCAGAATCGATAGATTTCGGAATATAAATCGTGTTATTTGATTATTCGAGATTATCGAATAGATTACTAGGGATTTTACAGATTTTATTGACGGATACTTTATCGCTCGCAGTTGCAAACTAATCTTACGCGACTCTTTATTACAATTATTTTTTTTTTCGAAATTCCAATTCCGGACTTTTGGTACTACAATCTTATAAAATGAAATCTTAACGTTGCTTCACGTGTGCGATTTCTAAACACAAGTGAGATTCTTAATTATTTTAATTATAAACATTTAAATTATGAAAATTTAAATTATAAAAATTTACATTATAAAAATAAAAATTAGAAACATTTAAATTATAAAAATTTAAATTATAGAATTTGAATTAAAATAAATTAAATTATTAAAATTAAAATTATAAAAATTTGAATTATAAAAAATTAAATTCTAAAAATTTAAATGATAAAAATTTGAATTATAAAAATTTGAGTTATAAAAAATTAAATTATAAAAATTGAAATGATAAAAATTTTTATTATAAAAAGTTAACTTACAAAAATTGAAATTATAAAAATTTTAATTATAAAAATTTTAATTATAAAAAATTAAATTATAAAAATTGAAATGATAAAAATTTAAATTAAAAAAATTTGAATTATAAAAAGTTAAATTATAAAAATTTAAATTATAAAAATTTAAATTATAAAAATTGAAATTATAAAAATTTGAATTAAAAAAAATTAAATTATAAAAATTTAAATGATAAAAATTTAAATTATAAAAATTTGAATTATAAAAAATTAAATTATAAAAATTTAAATTATAAAAAATTAAATTATAAAAAATTAAATTATAAAAAATTAAATTATAAAAAATTAAATTATAAAAAATTAAATTATAAAAATTTAAATCATAAAAATTCATCCAGATCATCTCTTAGTTACATTAATAACAAAATTGAGTTACAAGTCTAATTAAGGCTCATTTTCAATACCGAGAACACAACGATAATTTTATCGCCCGTTTAACTATAGAATGCTGCCTGTCCCGTGAGTTTTAGTGCGCTTCGGTACGTCGAACGCGTTAACATTTTATTATCGAGTGCGAGGCGCCATTACGGTGAAGCCCCGAGGCCTAACTTTACGACTAGATCGAGTACGTACTAAATACGAACGCTTGTCACCTATTTATAGATTGCTGTCCATCGCTTCGCCCGGTATTGGAAATTGAGTAACGTCCTAATGGCGATCGTGTTCGACCGTAACTATTTCCATAATCGTGCAACCACTGTCACTTTTCTGAGGGAAACGACATTTTTTTTTTCTTCCGAGAAAAGAAAAAGATCGAGTTTTGGGAGCCTCGAAGTGCCAACACGCAGGAAAAGTATGATAGATCGATGTTACAACTAATAATTTATTATTGGAAGTCATTTAAGGTAGTAGTCTGGTAACTTAAGCCGATTTTCATGTCTTTTTTGGAGGGCGTTTTTTTGTAGGAAAATAAAAATGAATCGTTTCGGATATTTAGGATGTTTTTATTTACATATTAAAGATACAAAAAAAAAATTGTTCGAAAAAATTTAATAGTTTATTATTATTATTATTATATTATCTTTTTTGGAGGGCGTTTTTTTATAGGAAAATAAAAATGAATCGTTTCGGATATTTAGGATGTTTTTATTTACATATCAAAGATACAAAAAAAAATTTTTTTGAAAATTTAATAGTTTATTGTTATTATTATTATTGATCGAAGTTGGCACCTCGAATAAAAAGCACGTGGGTGGCCCCGTTGATTTTGGCTCTTGATGTTATCTGAAATCGAAAATTCTTGATAATTCTTAATCTATAGACATGTCATTCAGGTCGGAACTACTGAAGTTAAATTTTCATGGATAAATAACAAAATGGCGGACTTTGGAAAAAAAAGTCCTTTTTCCAAAGTCCGCCATTTTGTTAAAATTTTTGTTTGTATCTTTAATATGTAAATAAAAATATCCTAAATATCCAAAACGATTCATTTTTATTTTCCGACAATAAAACGACCTCCAAAAAAGACATGAAAATCGGCTTAAGTTACCAGACTACTACCTTAATTAGCCGTAGAGTGGCGGGCAATGTTTTTCTGATTTTGAGGTTAAACATGGCGCGTCATATAAGTTCACCCTATCCTTATGGCAATAATGCAATTGTCTGTATCCAATTGTCGCAGTTGATGAACGGTAACAATCCGGACTATCGTATCGTACTGAAAACATTACATTTCGTCCAAAAATACACGACAATCGAGGGTTTAATAGTATTTCCTGTGCTCATTTATTCTGGCTGACTGGGAATAATCGGCCATTTTGAACGGGCCACGCCTCTTGTTTCTAATTGTCAATAACGACTCTCAAATAACTTAGGTTATGTTTTGGAAGTTACAGGTCGTTCCGACCAGCCCGTAATTTCTGTTAGAAAATGAATCAAATGTCAATTTTTTCTGAAAAAACCCAGTCCATTCTCGCACTCCATCGTTCTTTTGGCTCACTCGTTCATAACCTCCTAAATATTGCCTCAGAATGGCGAATCCATCAGTCAACATTGCTCCTGCGCACGAGGCATGTTCTGAATTCCAGGAATTCCGCGCATGCGTCGTAAATCCGACGCATGCGCGGTACAAGTCGTGCGCCGAGGAGATGCGCGAGTACTTATTCGAGAAGGATGTTCTTCCGAAGACCATATCATTCGATATAGACAAGGGAACCTGAGTCTACTTGGAACAATGTGCAAATTTCGTTTGCGATCTTGTTTTCCTCCTTTTTTTGTTCCTAAATATGGCTTTGAAGTGGCGAATCGATCAGTCAACATTGCTCCTGCGTACGAGGCAAGTTGTGCAATTCTAGCAGCTCTGCGCATGCCTCGTAGATCTGACGCATGCGCGGTATAAGTCGTGCGTCGGAGCGATGCGCGAGTACTTATTCGAGAAGGATTCTCGTTCGAAGACCATATTACTCGATAAAGATAAAGGAAATTGAGTCTTCTTGCTTTCTTCTTTTTTGTTACTATACCATACCGTACATTATCGAAAAATAAAAGAGCATACCGTCTAGCTCTCGGTTTCGTTTGTTCTCTCTGGCTGCGATCGAGATTCTCGTCTCCCCTCGGGACAATATTAGGTCTTCGTAAATTTGCCCGGTCATAATGAGAACGATAAGGCGATCGGTTGTCTCTTCGTGTGTGTGTGTGTGTGTGTGCGAGTGTGGCAATGGATCTCCCCTCAACGGACAATCTTGTTTTCGAACAAATAACGCATGTACGCCACTGATCATACGGACGAGCATTTTACCTCTACCATTGTTTACCTCGTAGTCTTTTCTTTTTTTTTCACAAAAAAACCTAACATATCGTTGAGGATTTAACTTTTTCCTCGTCACTTTTGACTGACGCTAATTGCCCTCGCCAAAATGGTTTCCACGTTACGACAGAGCCCGAGGAAATAATGCCGCACGAGATTTTAGAATACCGGAAATTTTCCGGACCCAATGAACCTGTCGGAAGTCGCCGGTCAGAATTATGTCATTCCGAGAAGGTGTGTTCAATATTTTTCTTCTCTAATATCCGTGATATTTGCATGTAATGCGAAACGAGGAAGTGGAGCTGCGTGATACCTGTTAGATCGTAATGCTAGTTTGACAGTAATTATCGGACGATTCCAACTGTTTTTCCTCTCACATATCAGAATCGTTGGGATTTCAATTTGTTTCACCTGTGAGAAACCAATCGAGAAGTTCTCGATGACCAAACAGAATGGAAAATTAAATTTTTCCTGTTGAATTCCATTCTTTTTTGTTTTTTCTATCGTCGATAAAATACGAGAAAAACATTTTCTTCGGGTTTTCACGTCAAGTACCTTTTTAAAATCCTTTTTTCATTGTCGCATATTTTCAATTAGCTGCAGTTTCTTATTTTCGAAATAAACAACGGAAGGTGTCCCATGATATTTAAAAAATTAATTTCATAAAATTTTTCTAAAATAATAATGATATTTGAAAAATTAATTTCATAGCAAATTTTTAAAATAAAAATGATATAAAAAAAATAAATTTCATAAAAATTAAAAAAAAAATGGTATTCAAAAAATTGTTTTCTAAAATTTTTTTAAATAAAAATGATGTTTAAAAACTGAATTACATAAAATTTTATAAAAGTAACAATTTGAAAAAAATAAATTTCCAACAAATCTCCGACTTGCAACTGTGAAATTCTGCACCGTTTGAAAAAAAGAAACATCGAGTTTCCACATTCTTACACTCTTTATACAAAAAATCGTCAACATTCTTCAAAAAAAAAAAAACCATACATTTTTAACCGATCATATCACATAAACATACTTTGCTCTTTTTTTTGGTTTGTCAATATTTTTATCTTGAAAACTGTGCGATGGACTAAAACCAAAAAAACGTCAAGTGCCCTGTTTCGTATCGCCGACGAACAAATACCGTTAATTAAATTTTCGCACAGGAAATGTTAAAAAAATTTCAAACATTCCTCCTCCAAACGTTTATTCAATTCCGTAATAATTAAAATTATCATAATTACTCGATGATGATGATAAAATTATTACACATTTTTCAATGGAAATCAACGAATCTTCAAACGAACGACGGAAACTATTTTCTAACGTGACAAAGAGTAAATTTATTAACGAAACGCTTTGAGAATTCAGATGAGTATCGGAGGACAGTCTAATACGTGATGAAAATAAGTTTGCGCGAAAAATCTGAATATTCCATTTCGCGGAAATAGAAGCGATGCATTTTTTTTGTCTCGGAGTTTCGATTTTCAGCGTTTTTTTGTCTTTTCTATTTTTTTTGACCAAGTGAAAAGTGTGCGATTTCTTCGTGAATTTACATGTGCTACAGGACAGGATCGAGGAGTGGACTGTAAAATTCTCGTGGTCTTGGTGACGCACGATGACCGGCAAAAAATTGCGTTATGACGTAAGATGAAAATAAAACCGAAGCACATCGTCCACTTCGGCACATTTTGGTGGGGCCTCTAAGTGGTTTGGTTTGGTTTGGTTTGGAATTCCAGGAAAATTGGCGTTTGAAAAATGATGTATTGTCATGATTCTACGAACGCTTTGGTAATATTATTAAACATTTTTTGTGTATTTACATGGACACGATAAAAGGGGTTTGACAGCAGATATATCGGTTGAAGGTGTAATTCAAGCAAATATTACAGGCATAAGGCTATGAATATATTTCGCGTGAATATACACGCGGATATTACGCCGGAATATATATACTTGCGTAATATTTGATTGATGTTCATTGTGGACATCGTGAAAACGCGAAGGTTTCCTCCTTGAACACGCACGTGATACCTTGTTTTGTTAATTTTTTTTTATTATTTCATCTTCTCGTTTCTCCGTAAAGTCCGTAGAGCGATGGATAACTAATGGGAATTACCATTTGGCAGCCTGACCTCTATCGGCCAAATTTCAAACCACTCAATCCCAGTCGGTAAACGATCATTACTGTGGCGAATCTCTCGCGCTTTAATCATAATTAAAAATGTACTAGTTTATTACAGCAACGGCCATTTTGAATTTAGTCGAATTTTAAGTTTTTAATCTCAAAATGTAGGGATTAAAGATTCAATAAATAAAAAAACGGCGAAACGATGATCAAGTATACGTCTTATTTGCAGGACGCTTGTGTATTTGACTCTTAAGAGATGATCTTTTCACCCTTCCTGGCAATTGTCCTCGATTATTATCTAAAGTTCGATTGAATACCACTTAAGGGGTAACGCCACTCTAGCAGCAGAAAAAAAGGTCTAACTTTGAGGATTTATTTTGGAAGTATAAAGAAAGGAATAGAATTTCTTTTCAGAGGGTTTATTTAACACATATTGAAGTATGAAAAAAAAAAATTTTATTAACATTTTGATACAAAATGGAGGCGACTGAGCCCAACTTGAAAATCGTCTTGTTCAAACTGGGAGGACGTATAACTCGAAAACCGTTGCATGGATCGATTTGAAATTTTTATAGTAGCTTCACAATTACATTCTCTATCGGAGTACGTAGCCGTTTTTTTATTTAACGTAAACTTTTGTTTTTATAAACAACTTACTGCTTTTTTTTCGCAAAAAATCGATTCATTTTTTCAAAAGTGCACCACTTGTACAAAATTTCATAAAAAAAAAACCCCTACGTAGTCTCATAACCAATAGTATATAGATTATAAAATTTGTTGGTTTTTTGTTCCCGGTCTTATACTTTCCGAGAAAACCGTCCTCCCGTGAAGGTGTTTTGAAAAAAGACGATTTTTAAGATGGGCTCTGTCGCCGCCATTTTCTATCAAAATGATAATAAAAAAATTCTTTTTCATACTTCAATATGTGTTAAGGGAGAAAATAGGGTTAGGACAGCGTTTTCCCAATGATTTTCATGAATTTTTTTATAGTATAAAAAATGAATAAAATTTGTTGAAACTTTGAGAATATTTTATACATATATTTAAGTATATGCTATAAAATTTTTGAAAAATTTCCTTGAAAAACACCGACGATATTAGCGACCCCATATTTGCAGGTCACAATCAGACTCAGCATTTTGCGTACATTCTGGAAGCCGCAATTTTCGTCTGAAATCAAACGAGGTTGAAATTTACTTTTATTATGTGTCTCTCTTCTATATGAACCTAAATGCTATCAAAAAAATAGAAAATTGAATTTTTTACAGGGGTCAAAACAAAAAAGTATGATTTTTTGCCATTTTTTACAACTTTATTTGCAAAAAAAAATTATTTTACATAATGATAATATTCCGATTTTAGGTTCATACAGAGCGCAATACTATGAAGAAAGTAACTGCCAATTTTCAAAACGATCGGTTGAAAACTTTTCAAACTAGCGTGTATGCAAGTTCAAACAAATAGCAAAATGCTGAGTCTGATTGTGACCTGCAATATGGGGTCACCAATATCTGCGGTGTTTTTCAAGGAAATTCTTCAAAAATTTTATAGTATATACTTAAATGTATGTATAAAATATTCTCAAAGTTTCAATAAATTATATTCATTTTTTATACTATAAAAAAATTCATGAAAATCATTGAGAAAACGCTGTCCTAACCCTATTTCTTCCCTCAATGGCTTAAAACAATAGAACGAGTCGGAATTTTCATTTAAAATTTTGGGAACATATTTTTCAATAGTTTTACTAACAATTTATGAAATTAAGAAAAAATCGATTTTTTGAACCGTCTAACCCTATTTCCGCCCTTGAATAAACCCTCTGAAAAGAAATTATATTCCTTTTCTCGTGCTCCCAAAATAAATCGTCAAAGTTAGGCCTTGTTTTCTGCCGCTAGAGTGGTGTAAACCCTCAACTAGCAAAATTAATTATAACCAAGAAGAAAGCAGACAAAACTCACAAATAGCCATGACCTAACCTCACTCTTTAATTGCACGTTCGCCATGTTCGTCGTTGCGATGAATTATGCGATTTTAATTCTTACGAACCTATAGTCGATATTTCTCGAGGGTCCGAAAGGTCTCAAAAAGTATCCATTAGTTTCCGTTGATTCTTCTTTATCGACGAAAGTGCCATCTACCGTCGACCCGTGTCAGTCGGTAACGACGGACACGCGAATAACCGATTGAGCACAAGTTATCGACGAGCATCAAAAGTACCGACGGCTATGATAGCCTAACCTCCTAAAATCCGAGCGAACGATTCGAGGAATTAATCGGAATGAAAAAGAAGCTACCAGGAGGCACGACATTTTTGTTGTCATATTAATGACGACGGATATTGAAAGCAATACGTTTGCTCTCGTTGAACTTTGAATTCTTTATCGTTTGATTAATAATTGTGCAACTTAACGAGGCATAAAAGACGAGAATAATCTTCGACCCGTAATACCGTATTATTCGAGTAATTGAGTGTCGCATCAAACAAATCGTTTCTCACTAATCGAACTTTAGACTCCTCGTCTTAGAGTGTCACAAAGTCAGCCTAGAGTGTAGGAAAGAAAGAAAAAAAGGGCCAAAAAGTCAACACAAAGTGTTAAGAAGGAAAAAAAAATTATTTTGCACGAGATAGCGCATCGGATCACATTAATCTTTGGAGGGTGCCTTTCGGACATTCAGGAGAGGAGAAACTAAAAATTTCAGACTTTTGGGAGGGAACAATCTCCAACGGTAACCGAGCAATCTCGAGTTAACGCGTACATAACCTCACTTATCTGGATTATTAATTCGCGAGCGAGATGACGAACGAGGAATAACAAAAGTAGCGGGCAGACAAGACGATCTGTATACCCATACATTTGTATTAATGTACTCGTACGAGCAAAACAATTAATGCGTGACTGTGCGATGTCGGGGGCGGAGGAGAAGAAAAAAAAACAGTGAAGAAACTCCGACGACCGGCATTAGACTTTGACTTACATTGCGGTAGGTTCGGCATGCCAGAAACGTTACCCAGCAAACGATATAACCGTTGGTTGGCGAGAACGATGAATAGGCTTCTCTTGAACTGAAAGCATAAAGCGTCGTCGACGTTTAAAGTCCAAACGCACGTTTCGTCACCCACGCGTTAACGGATTCCAGTCGATCGGCAGACGCCGGAACGATAGGAATTATAAAACGAGTTCTCATTTATTTCCTTCCTCAACCTCTACCCCACACTGTTTTTTTTTCTTTCGCGCATCAACGCAAGGTCAATATCCACCGATCCAAGGCGACTTTACAGTCGGAACTTTCTCAATTTATAGCACAAGTTACGGGAACGGATGGATTAGTTTTTTCATAAGCCTTAAAAATGGCTACGCGGTTTTAGTTGAAGAAATGACCGCGTCAAGGTTAGGCGCCAGTTTCGTAACGTAAATGAGGGCGCTACGAAAATTGTTTCGAAGATGGCGGCGTGACGCTGAGGAACCAGACAGGGGCGCCACCGACCCAAAGTCTCATGGCCGTCCGAAAACGACGGCTCGCTCGAGGATTGGACAAAACATGAAAAATTGAATGTGATTGGATACGAATTATGTATAATTGTGGGTAATTGTGTAATTGAATACAGTTGGGACACTGTGCATCCTTGTAATTAACGCGGTAGTCTGGTCCAGAGCGAGATTTTTGACGTCATTTCTAATGTGCAATAATTTTTAAACCGTTGAAGTTGTCTTGATGAAAATTTACACGTGCATTTATTGATCCTTAGAGAATGCTTGTGCATAAAAAAAAAAAAATTATTTCAAATATTTTCATGTAGTTTTTTGCCTTGTTGCCAACATGGTGAAAAAGCAAGGAAAATGTTATAAAAAACGGATGCGTTAGTGAATGAAGTATACTATAATCCCTCTTAATTATGTTTCTCGTAAATCCGTAAGTTTATCCGAATACGAAAATCATACCATCATAAAATTTCTTGGCAGTCGTTCGGAAACTTTTGAATAACTATTAAAAAAAGGGCTTACAAAGGGTGGTCTGTCCCCTTTTATGTATACAGATAATTTTTTAAAAAACGGTGAATCATTCGTTTTAGCTTGATGAGGAGAGTTCTTATCGGCAAACACATTTGCAAGGACAAGGAGACAACTGGAATGTAAAAACTCAAATAGGCGTAGCTTGCCTCCTTAAAACTGTTTTCTTGCACAAATAGAAAAAGACGTGGATTATAATTTTATTTCCGCTGTAAAACCGTATAATTTCCATTCCAATCGGTTCGCAAGTTTTCAATGTAGGGTGCAAGACGTAGATGTTCAAGGGAGTTTCTTCCCCTTAAAATAACAGGAAAATGATGAAACTTTAATTTTAGCTTAACGAGAAGAGTTCGTATCGGCAAGCACATTTGGAATGACGAGGGTCTCCTCGTCATTCCAAATGTGCTTGCCGATACGAACTCTTCTCGTTAAGCTAAAATTAAAGTTTCATCATTTTCCTGTTATTTTAAGGGGAAGAAACTCCCTTGAACATCTACGTCTTGCACCCTACATTGAAAACTTGCGAATCGATTGTAATTAAAATTATGCCGTTGTATAGCGGAAATAAAATTAAAGTTGATGTGTTTTTGTATTTGTGCGAGAAAATTTTTTTAAGCGGCAAACTACCCCTATTTAAGATTTCACATTGCAGGTGTCTACCTGCAAAGTAAAATCTTCTTTAAAAAATTTTTTAAGGGGCAAACTACCCCTATTTAAGATTTTACATTGCAGGTGTCTACCTGCAATGTAAAGTCTTAAATAGGGGTAGTTTGCCCCTTAAAAAATTTTTTAAAGAAGATTTTACTTTGCAGGTAGACACCTGTAAATCTTCTTTAAAAAATTTTTTAAGGGGCAAACTACCCCTATTTAAGATTTTACATTGCAGGTGTCTACCTGCAATGTAAAGTCTTAAATAGGGGTAGTTTGCCCCTTAAAAAATTTTTTAAAGAAGATTTTACTTTGCAGGTAGACACCTGCAATGTGAAATCTTAAATAGGGGTAGTTTGCCCCTTAAAAAAATTTTCTCGCACAAATAAAATGTAAAATCTTAAATAGGGGTAGTTTGCCCCTTAAAAAAATTTTTTTAAAAGATTTTTTAAACGAGAAAATTTTTTTAAGGGGCAAACTACCCCTATTTAAGATTTTACATTGCAGGTGTCTACCTGCAATGTAAAATCTTAAATAGGGGTAGTTTGCCCCTTAAAAAAATTTTCTCGCACAAATACAAAAACACATCAACTTTAATTTTATTTCCGCTATTCAACGGCATAATTTTAATTGCAATCGATTCACAAGTTTTCAATGTAGGGGGCAAGACGTAGATGTTCAAGGGTGTTTTTACCCCTTAAAATAACAGAAAAATGGTGAAACATTAATTTTAGCTCAATGAGAAGAGTTCGTATCGGCAAGCACATTTGAAATGACGAGGAGACACCTGGAACGTAAAAACTCAAATGGGGGTAGTTTACCCCCTTAAAAAAAATTTCTCGCACAAATACAAAAACACTTCAACTTTAATTTTATTTCCGCTAAACAATAGCATAATTTTCATTCCAATCGATTCGCAAGTTTTCAATGGAGGTGGCAAAAAGTGGATGTTCGAGGGTGTTTCGACCCCTTAAAATATATATATTTTTTTTCATTATCTGGTGGGTTCTTCATTTCTTCGCACAAGAAACATTTTAATCTTTATTTCATCAAAATCGATGCACTGCTTCTATGTGAAACTGCAAAATCGCCACATGTGTAACTTTAGGGGGTGGTTCCACCCCTTGAAACCGTTTTTCCGCCGATAAAAAAAAATACGTATCGCTCAGTTTTCAATGCTCTACAACATACTTGAGTTTCAACAAAATCGGAGGAGGACACCACGAGTACTTTCCTTGTCAGTAGCCTCTGCGTTAGCTGCTTAACGACCGCGCTACCTGAGCGCGCGGCTTGCTTAGAATTTTTATTTCTCGGCTAATTTTCGAAATATCAATAAACGGTTTTCAGGAGCGTATGAAGAAAGGTCTAAGGAATGAGAAAATGAAAAAAAATCGATTTTTTCAAATTTCTAGACCAGACTACCGCCTTAAGGAGCCAAGCTCATTTTGTCACTTGTTTCTTTTGAGAAAAGCCCTCTTGCGAATAAAACAAACGTTACGATAAATTCTGTAAAGACACGCCGCTTGGAACGTTTAAATGTCCTTGGAAATGTCCTTGTAAATGTCCTATTCGCAATTCTTAATGCAACCATGAAATATTGAGAATTAACCATGGAGGCGGTGGCCTATTCAATATGGCCGCTCATTCCCAGTCAACCCAAGTCAGCCAGCACCAGCATGGGAAACAGCAGTAAACCCTTGATAATCGTATATTTTTTGGCAAAATGTAATGTTTTTAGTACGATCAGAATTATTATCGTTGATACTTGATGCGTGGACAGAATCGACTACGATAATTGGATGCAGACGGAGTCCATTATTGCTACAAAAATAAGGTGAACCTATAAATACCATGTTTAACTTCAAAATCACAATAAGATTTCCCACCACTCGACCTCGAACGACAAACTATTGCTTATAACATCAATCCGTCACATGACACAATGCTATATTTATAAATTGTTCATTATTCAGAAATTCTGCAATTTCAGTTGCGCCCCTTCTCGTTTAACACGGCACGATTAAAACGATTTTTGATCTTTCCCGTGGGTTGAAAATCTCATAGCCCTCGGGCCAAACATCGTCCGTGTTCTCTCGATTTTTATTTATTATTTATTTTCTTTGTTATACCCTTTCGGGTGTTTACGTTCCACCCTTCCCAATTCCACTTTTTTGCATTTTTCCCTCTATCGCTCCGGACCCGCACTTCGCTAACCTAACCTAACTTCCATCGCGCCCGCACACGTTTCAACTACGCTGTACCGCATTTGCCATGGCAACAGCGAAACTTCGGAAAACCTGTGTCGATAAAGAAGGCCTCGTTTTGACCGACTGTCGGTTGTATTTACTACGTCAGAAATTCAATAAAACTGCCTTCCGCTCAACACTCGGCGTGACTTTTTATTTGTTATATCGTCGCTGTAATAAAGCGAGACATTTTTTTATTACAATTAAAACGTGACACATTCGCACGGTCATCATCGAGTACCGACCGAGCGGGAAGGTTTTGAAATTTGGCCGAGAGAGGTCAGGGGTCGCTAAATGGTAATTCCTAATAAAATGACCGGGTTACAGCGGAAGTATAATCGACGGAATCAGACATATGAAATCGTGGGTATGCGGAAACAGCATCGAATGAATTTTTGTATTTATCGAGCGCCCTTTTTTATCGTAACGAAAATATGCATTCAACGAGAAAATAATCATCATTGCTCGTTGTTACAACACATTACTTCGTGCTATCGGGTTTTTTTTTTTCTCCGAAAGTTAATGGTGCTAGCATGATCGACTCTCGTCGTCTTCGTCCCGTCATCATAATTATCGATGATATAATTATACGAAGCGAGATTATTACACGATGAATTATCGAATCTATCATTTATCAGGCTGGGACTTATTACATTGTTTTTTTTCCTCGTAATCCACGTTCATTCCCATTGGTAACAATCTTGAATGTTGTTTGTCGACTACTTTAGGTGTATGGTGCGCAGTAGGCAATTTGAAGTAAAAAAACATTGAAATTGATAGTAATTTAAAAATATTTATTTCAACGAGCAATTCTTGCCTACTGAATTTTTTTAAAATATAATTGATGTCGAAAATCATCATTTTTTTATTCCCACACATTGGTACCACGTACTTTGTACACGAGGACGTTTCGTGTATTAAAAATTTTACGGAAAATTCAAAATAATGATTACGAAATTGCTAATAATTAAAAATTATTTATTTCAACTAGCAATTCTTTCCTACTGAATTTTTTTTAAATATATTTGATGTCGAAATTCATCAATTTTTTATTTCCACACATTGGTACCACGTACTTTGTACACGAAGACGTCGTCGAAGGTGTCGTAATCATTAGATTACGAAATTGCTAATAATTAGAAATTATTTATTTCAACTAGCAATTCTTACCAACTGAATTTGTAAAAAAAATATTTTTGATGTCGAAATTCATCAATTTTTTATTTCCACACATTGGTACCACGTACTTTGTACACGAAGACGTTTCGTGTATTAAAAATTTTACGAAAAATTCAAAATAATGATTACGAAATTGCTAATAATTAAAAATTATTTATTTCAACGAGCGATTCTTGCGAATTAAATTTTCGAAAAATATATTCTCGTCGAAACACATCAATTTTTTTTATACCTCCACATTGGTGCTACGTACTTCGTACATGAAGACGTTTCTTGTATTAAAAATTTTGCAAAAAATTAAAAATAACAATTACGAAATTGCTAATATTTGAAAATTATTTATTTCAACGAGTAAGTCTTGCCAATTGAATTTTTTTTAAATATATTTTTCGTACACAAAGAAGTTTCGGGTATGAAAAATTTTACGGAAAAATTCAAAAACAATTCTTGCACACAAATTTTCTAAAAATACATTTTCGTCGAAATGCATTTTTAATACACGAAAAACGTGTTTCGTATATTGAATATTTTACGAAAAAATTCGAAAGAAATCATTAGGAAATTGCTAGATAATTGAAAAATAATTCATTTCAACAAGCAACTGTTGTCAATTGCAATTTTTTTCAAATAAATTTTCGTCGAAACGTATTAATATTTTATGACTCCACATTGGTGTCACGTACTTCGTACACGAAGACGTTTCGTGTACGAGGGTGTTGAATGTTTAACTCGCGATAACCGCTATCTCGACCTCCCGACATTTGTCGTGTCAGCGACACGCAAGAGTATATTTAAAGGAAGAAAGAAAAAAAAAACTTGAAAAAATAAAACAAAAAAGGAAAAAACTTTCCTCACCGAAAGAACGAGGGAAAGAGACAGAGGGATGACCCATCGTTGATATCTCGAAAAATATCGGTGTATTTATGCGTCTCGCGGAGATAACGATAATAAACGACAACGGCCAAGACGAATCCGAGAGTCAGGCCGAGGTATGGAAAACGCAGAAGATTTTCGATACGAGATGATTGCGACGAAATGATACATTGATACACGCTACTTCTACACATATATCCAACGATCGTTGGCTCATTGTTTTTCGATTTTGTCACGCATTGACGAACCAACGAGAGATAATCTTGTATGTTATTTCGGACTTGACGAAAAATTCCACAATTAAATTCGATTGCAATGCTCGAATGTTTGTAATGCTTGGAACAACTCTCGTGTCCTTCCGCTTACGAGATAATGCTTGTTTTGCTCGAAACGCTTCTCTGATAAATGTTTAAAAAATATATGTATTCAGGTCGTTGTGGAGAAAATTTTTAAGAGACTTTCGATCTTTTAATAACATTTTCTTTCACGTAAATTTTTTCCGACGAGACTCATTCATTTGTTCCCTCTCTTTTTTCGAATAACAAAGATGTCATTCTTCCGAGGATTTACCTTTGTAAAATTATTAGTTTATTAATTATTTGGTAAAATGGTAGCAAAATAGTAAATGGAAGGATTCACGATCGTTAAATAATCATTTAATAAATTATTCTGGACCGAGGAAACGGAAGAGGAAATCGAATCTCGAGAGTGGAAAGTTGGAGACTGGGAAATTTAGAAATTTGGAAATGCGAAAATTTGGAAATTTGGAAATTTGGAAATTCGAAAATTGGGAAATTTGGAAATTTGGAAATTTGGAAACTGGAAGCTTGAAAATCGGAAGCTTTTGAAAACTGGAAACTTGGAAAGGGAAAATCTGGAAAGTCGAAATCTGGAAATTTCAAATGGGGAAGGTTGAAATTTTGAAACTGGAAATTTAGAAATTTGGAAATTTGAAAATTTGGAAACTGGAAGCATGAAAATTGGAAGTTTTTGAAAACTCGAAACTTGGAAAGGAGAAATTTGGAAAGTCGAAATCTGGAAAATTCAAATGGGGAAGGTTGAAATTTTGAAACTAAAAATTTGGAAACTGGAAGCTTTTAAATCTGGAAACTTGGAAAGGGGAAATTTGAAAAGTCGAAATCTGGAAACTTCAAATGAGGAAGGTTGAAATTTTGGAGATTTGGAAATTTGAAAACTGGAAGCTTGAAAATTGGAAGCTTTTGAAAGCTCGAAACTTGGAAACGGGAAATTTGGAAAGTTGAAATCTGGAAAATTCAAATGGGGAAGGTTGAAATTTTTAAACTGGAAATTTGGAAATTTGGAAACTGGAAGCATGAAAATTGGAAGTTTTTGAAAACTCGAAACTTGGAAAGGAGAAATTTGGAAAGTCGAAATCTGGAAAATTCAAATGGGGAAGGTTGAACTTTGAAACTAAAAATTTGGAAACTGGAAGCTTTTAAAAACTGGAAACTTGGAAAGGGGAAATTTGAAAAGTCGAAATCTGGAAACTTCAAATGAGGAAGGTTGAAATTTTGGAGATTTGGAAATTTGAAAACTGGAAGCTTGAAAATTGGAAGCTTTTGAAAGCTCGAAACTTGGAAACGGGAAATTTGGAAAGTCGAAATCTGGAAAATTCAAATGGGGAAGGTTGAAATTTTGAAACTGGAAATTTGGAAATTTGGAAACTGGAAGTTTTTGAAAACTGGAAACTTGGAAAGGGGAAATTTGGAACGTCGAAATCTGAAAACTTCAAATGGGGAAGGTTGAAATTTTGAAACTGGAAATTCGGAAATTTGGAAACTGGAAGCTTGGAAAGGGGAAATTTGGAAAGTCGAAATCTGGAAACTTCAAATGTGGAAGGTTGAAATTTTGAAACTGGCAATTTGGAAATTTGGAAATTTGGAAACTAGAAGCTTTCGAAAACTGGAAACTTGAAAAGGGGAAATTTGGAAAGTCGAAATCTGGAAACTTCGAATGGGGGAAGGTTGAAATTTTGAAACTGGAAATTTGGAAATTTGGAAACTGAAAGCTTTTGAAAACTGGAAACTTGGAAAGTGGAAATCTGGCAACTTCAAATGGGGAAGGTTGAAATTTTGAAACTGGAAAGTTGGAAATTTGGAAATTTGGAAATTTGGAAACTGGAAGCTTGAAAATCGGAAGCTTTTGAAAACTGGAAACTTGGAAAGGGGAAATTTGGAAAATTCGAATGAGAAAGGTGGAATTTTGGAAATCTGTAAACCGGAAATCTGAGAAGGTTGGAAGAGGAAACGGAAAAAGAATACAACAATACGATGGAAAATGAGACGGGGAGAAAAGGAAGAATGGAATAAAGGTAAAGGAGAGGGAGATTAACGGAAGCTGTGCGAGGGAGAAACGAAAAAAGGAAATATTGATGTAGGGGATAAATGTCAGGGAAAGAATTGTAAAACCCCAAAAAGGGTATACTACTACTACAACTACTACAACTAGTACTATTTAATAAATTATTTGTTATTTAATAGTAAAATGGTATCAAAATCGTAAATGAAAGGATTTACGATTGCAAAGTTATTATTTAATGAATAATTTCCAATTTAGTGAAATTATATAAAAAACGTAAATGGAAGGATTTACGATTGTAAAATAAAAAGCCTCGTTTTCTGATCGGATAAATAAATTAACCGAGCAAAATCGTGACTAAAATCGTAAAAAAAAAACAAAAAAAAAATATTTTCTACTAGCTTGTTATTTGTACTAAATATATGTGTAATTAGTTTTATAAATAAAGTACTTTTTCATACAAAAAAAAAATATTAAATGACCAAATGATTGTATACCCTCTACCGTGGACCCTTAACAAAATTCCGTCCAAAACAAAATCTCATAATAATTGAATTGTAACGAGAATAGATCAGACTGAGTTTTTTTTTGTTCTTAATCTTTCTACATAAATCTATCTTCATTCGCTACTGTCAGCGCTGAGGAAAAATAATATAAAAATATCGTGCTTCGAATGGCGAGCAATTTTTTGTTGTCTTTTCTTCGTTTTTTTTTTTTTTTTCCAATTTTTAATATTCCGAGTATAGACACGTGCCTTCAAGGTGGCATTGCTATAACTTGCTCCACATCTCGACGAGCCTCAATCATTTCGTAACTTTCCATCGAGCAGCAGCATAAATCATGAATGAAGGAACTTGTCAGAGAACACTTATCCTCGAATTGCTAGAATTACGAAGTAGAATAATATCGACAATATCCAATTTTTTTTCCCCTCCTCCTAATAACATTGTTAACGTATAAAACGAGTATTGTTTTTTTTTAATTTCGTTTATTTTTATTATTGAATTATTGTAGATTTTATTTTTTGTTATTTATTATTTTAATTGTATTCATTAAATATTATTACTTTTTCGATGTTACAGACGCGGATCTGAGCATGGGCGCCGGTGGCGCGGGAGGTTCTGTCCTCGGTATACCGGGATCAGGGGTTGCCGGGGTGCTGTCTCAGCATTGCGCGATTTGCGGTGATCGAGCAACGGGCAAACATTATGGCGCAGCCTCATGCGACGGTTGCAAAGGATTCTTTCGTAGATCGGTCAGAAAAAATCACTTGTACACGTGCAGGTAAGCATTACGTGACACAATTCGTCGTACCAATGATTTTCATCGTCGAATCGTGAGACTCGGAACAACGAATGAATAGGGATACACTCCCTACTCTGAAAAAAACCCGATCATTTCGTTATTTCGAGTGATTGTTCATTAACAAATTGTCATTGCAATTCTGGGTATTTTTTTTCGTACTCTTTGGACAATTTTGAATGAAAAAGCTTATGAACAATTTGCCTCGATCACTGATGGATTCGAAGCTATGAATTCTTTAAAATCAGCGATTTTTCCGAAACTGTTCGATTCTTCAAAAATTCGTAACTACGAAAATAAAAATCTCAGCGAAAAGTTTCATGGGACTTTTTTTCTTGAAATGTACCAAGGTGTCGGAAAAAAAATACCCGTCGTCGTTAAAAACGATGGATTATGCTGTTTAGTCACTTTTTATGCGACACACGATTTTTCGACGATCAAGAGACGCGTCTTGACGTCGAGTAATTAAAAAAGAATTTTTAAATGATGATATACGCTGGAGTTGTCGCCCAGTACGACTAAAATCTTTGGACACTCGAAAACCTGATCATTTCATTATTCCGAATAATTGTTCATTAACAAATTAACAAATTGTATTTGCAATTCCATGAATTTTTTTCATGGACTTTGGACAATTTTGAATAAAAAAGCTTATGAACAATTGGCCTCGATCACTGATGGATTCGAAGCTATGAATTCTTTAAAATCAGCGATTTTTCCGAAACTGTTCGATTCTTCAAAAATTCGTAACTACGAAAATAAAAATCTCAGCGAAAAGTTTCATGGGACTTTTTTTCTTGAAATGTACCAGGGTGTCGGAAAAAAAATACCCGTCGTCGTTAAAAACGATGGATTATGCTGTTTAGTCACTTTTTATGCGACACACGATTTTTCGACGATCAAGAGACGCGTCTTGACGTCGAGTAATTAAAAAAGAATTTTTAAATGATGATATACGCTGGAGTTGTCGCCCAGTACAACTAAAATCTTTGGACACTCGAAAACCTGATCATTTCATTATTCCGAATAATTGTTCATTAACAAATTAACAAATTGTATTTGCAATTCCATGAATTTTTTTCATATACTTTGGACAATTTTGAATAAAAAAGCTTATGAACAATTTGCCTCGATCACTGATGGTTTCGAAGCTATAAATTCTTTCAAATCAGCGATTTTTCCGAAACTGTTAGATTTTTCAAAAATTCGTAACTACGAAAATAAAAATCTCAGCGAAAAGTTGCATGGGACTTTTTTTCTTGCAATCTACCAGAGAGTCGGAAAAAAAATACCCGTCGTCGTTAAAAACGATGGATTATACTGTTTAGTCACTTTTTATGCGACACACGATTTTTCGACGATCAAGAGACGCGTCTTGACGTCGAGTAATTAAAAAAGAATTTTCAAATGATGATATACGCTGGAGTTGTCGCCCAGTACGACTAAAATCTTTGGACACTCGAAAACCTGATCATTTCATTATTCCGAATAATTGTTCATTAACAAATTAACAAATTGTATCTGCAATTCCATGAATTTTTTTCATGTACTTTGGACAATTTTGAATGAAAAAGCTTATGAACAATTTGCCTCGATCATTGATGGATTCCAAGCTATAAATTCTTTAAAATCAGCGATTTTTCCGAAACTGTTCGATTTTTCAAAAATTCGTAACTACGAAAATAAAAATCTCAGCGAAAAGTTTCATGGGACTTTTTTTCTTGAAATGTACCAGGGTGTCGGAAAAAAAATACCCGTCGTCGTTAAAAACGATGGATTATGCTGTTTAGTCACTTTTTATGCGACACACGATTTTTCGACGATCAAGAGACGCGTCTTGACGTCGAGTAATTAAAAAAGAATTTTTAAATGATGATATACGCTGGAGTTGTCGCCCAGTACAACTAAAATCTTTGGACACTCGAAAACCTGATCATTTCATTATTCCGAATAATTGTTCATTAACAAATTAACAAATTGTGTTTGCAATTCCATGAATTTTTTTCATATACTTTGGACAATTTTGAATAAAAAAGGTTATGAACAATTTGCCTCGATCATTGATGGATTCGAAGTTATGAATTCTTTAAAATCAGCAGTTTTTCCGAAACTGTTAGATTTTTCAAAAATTCGTAACTACGAAAATAAAAATCTCAGCGAAAAGTTTCATGGGCCTTTTTTTCTTGAAATGTACCAGGGCGTCGGAAAAAAAATACCTGTCGTCGTTAAAAACGATGGATTATGCTGTTTAGTGACTTTTTATACGACACATGATTTTTCGACGATCAAGAGACGCTTCTTGACGTCGAGTAATTAAAAAAAGAATTTTGAAATAACGATATACGCTGGAATTACCCTCCAATACGATTAACAAACTTTAGACACCGTTCAGATATTTATAATTTTGCCCTTTTTATCAAAATATGAAGAAAAAACGTAAATACCATAATTGGTCTTATTGGCGTGAAAATGCCTGCATTCCTTGCTTCTTGACGTTTTCTGAAACTTGGCTAAAAATACGGTAGACACGTTTTTTTTTCACTAAAATACCGCCTCTGAACGAATAAAAAGTTGTTTGTCATTGTTGACAAAAAAAAAAAAGAAAAAATAGTAGCAAGAAGAAGAAGAGGCTCCGAGACGAGGGGCGGGTTATCGTCGACCCCTTTATCGACAAGACTCGAATTTTTTTCTTATTCCACCGGCACTGCAACCATCAAAAGAAACGTGTACGCGAGGCTTTTTAAAAATAGTACACTCACGATGTGTTAGCGGAATATCGGATCTAATCTGAATTCATTTCGAAAGTCGATTGCTCGGATAATCCCGGGGAAAGAAAAAAAATGGTACGGTGAATAAAAAATTCATGTGCAGGATTGCGGTTAATTAATGCGTTTATAGCTGATTATTTGCATTATAAATGAGATATCCTTGTCAAACTAATAATAAAGCATCCAGGTATATCGATACGTAATATCTGTGCGACTGTATTTCTTTTTTTTTTCCCCCTTTTTTTTCTTTTTCTTTTCAATCTGTGTAACGAACAGAACGTGATTATTAAATTCCTTCGGCAGATTCAGCAGAAATTGCGTCGTTGACAAGGACAAGCGTAACCAATGCAGATACTGCAGACTTCGTAAGTGCTTCAAAGCTGGCATGAAGAAGGAAGGTGAGTGATAAATTGATACGAATAATCCATTCTCAATGAAATAACTCCGGATGAATTTTTTTGGGAACATTGAAGATGAAGAAATTTCTAAATTATGATTAGAGGATGTTTTTTTTTAATCTATTCGGAAATACAATTAATCCAGTACACACTGTAGTTTAGATTATTGGGAACCTCATTTTGAGGATTTTAGTGTACTTGAACATAATGTTACGTAACATAATGTTTATCTTACTAGTATAATAGAGCTGAAGAGTTTGGATGTTTGTTTGAACGCGCTAATCTCAGGAAATATTGAACCGATTTGGACATTTTTTTTTGCATTAGATAGCCCGTGTATTCAGGAAGGCTTTGAGCCGTATAACTTTATGCTTTAACTTTAAGGAGCGATGGTGGCGTCGGTTTATTTTTTCGTGATTGGTCCTTCTATTTTTCCAAATAATTTCCGGATGTTATTTATATGAGATGCATGTTATGTGCTCGTAATACGTATGAAACAGATATATAATTCAAATTTAATGCGGGTCAAACCGCGGGGCACAGCTAGTCAGATATAAAAATAGAGTGTCGAAAGAAAAAAAGCATAGCCCTGCCGTTAAAGGGTCAAACCACGCTAGCGGCAGAAAAAAAGGCCGAACTTTGACGATTTATTTTGGGAGTATGAAGAAAGGAATAGGATTTCTTTTCAGAGGGTTCGTTTAACACATATTGAAGTATGAGAAGAAAATTTTTTATTATCATTTTGATACAAAATGGCGGCGACAGAGCCCATCTTGAAAATCATCTTTTTCAAACTGGGAGGACGTTTTTTTTTTAATAAGGTTCAGTATCACGTACTGAATGTGAATTAACAAAATGGTTACAAATTAAGGGAGCGGAAGTGCCGCCATTTTGAGGAAAACGGTATTGGCCAATATCTCCGTTACCGTGCACTTTAGGCCAAAAATGGTAATAACCTTTCTTGTAGATAATTGAATTTCCCATCTTTTTGTTATAATAATGTTTTTTTGTATCAGTTACCGTTTACGACTTATACGACTGTTAAAATTTATTTAATCACTTTTTAACCTGTATCTCTCCTAATAATTGTTTAAACAATAAAATGCTAATAACTTATCTTTTAAATCCATACATTTTCCACAACTTTTATTTAAAACTTTTAAGTCTAAAATTAATATTCTCAAAGTTATAACGCGTTCAATGTTGCGCTACTGGGTGCAAGGCTAATAAAAACGCGTTATAACTTTGAGAATATGAATTTTAGGCAAAAAAGTTTTAAATAAAAGTTGTGGAAAATGTATGGATTTAAAAGATAAGTTATTAGCATTTTATTGTTTAAACAATTATTAGGAGAGATACAGGTCAAAAAGTGAATAAATAAATTTTAACAGTCGTATAAGTCGTAAACGGTGAGTGATAAAAAAAAAATTATTTATAAAAAAAGATGGGAAATTCAATTATCTACAAGAAAGGTTATTACCATTTTTGGCCTAAAGTGCACGGTAACGAAGATATTGGCCAATACGGTTTTCCTCAAAATGGCGGCACTTGCGCTCCCTTAATCACGTACTTCAATAAACCCTCTGAAAAGAAATCCTGTCCCTTTTTTCATACTCCCAAAATAAAGCGCCAAAGTTAGGCCTTTATTTCTGCCGCTACAGTCGTGTTATCCCTTAAAGGGCGATTTTTATACCGCAAAAATTACGTAGATTCCGAGAAAATGCAAGATTACTATCGATCCATATGATCGCAAATTGCATCACGAGAATCGTTAGTAAAAAAGATTTTGAAAAAAAAAAACGGGGGGAACGTAAGAATTGTTTTTCCGAGGTTTACTGACTGCATTAAAATGGTCGCCGAAAATAGGAGACATCCTCCTGCACTCCGTGTGGAAAATGTGACTAAACCTTCTAGATTGTTTTTTGTTTTTCAGCCGTCCAGAATGAACGGGATCGGATAAGTTGCAGGAGGCCAAGCTACGAGGAACAGACGAGTAACGGCGGTGGACTGTCCGTCGTTTCTTTACTGCAGGCTGAAATGCTTAGCAGACAAGTTGGGGCAGCCTTAGAGGTCAGTTTAATTTAGCCTCCGGCAAAAATATCAATGAATATTCACGATTTCTTCGAGCAGCAGAGATGCTAATGCCATTATAAAGCCGCTGAAATAGCTGTGTCGTGATCGTCAACGTCCCAACAATGATAAGCAAACCATCAATGTTCTACGGTGATCTTGACGGTTTACAACCCTCTCCCACCCCCCCACACAGACAGAATTTTCGGGTTACGATATTTAATTTATTAAATAAATTTACTTCAATTTATTTATTAAATTAAATATCCCAGACACTCTGTGATGTCACCTTGAAGAATCACAGATCTCTATGTCCGTGGACTGCAGAGAAGCTGAGCCCAGTATAGAGCGCCATCTTTGGTAATTCTTCTTTCTTCACGCGTTCTGGTTCACCCTGGTTACCATCTAGCGGTAAAAAACCATGTCTCGAGTCCCACCTTGCTTTCTCATGATTTATTTCTTGCCTGGATGATTGAATTCCCTAAAAGCCATTGACCTACCCCTCCATGTTCAATATCCAGAAGAGCATATTCGATCCAGCGCTCACAGATTCCCGGGTGTGGAGGCAAAGCTAAATACTCTGTGATGTCACCTTATGCCCCAGAGAAACCGTTCCCAAGACCTTCTATAAAGCTTTGAATAGTTCGTCCTGTAGCATGAAATGACTTTTGCACATCACTAAGTTTCGTCGGAACATGGCCTCCCACTTTGCAAACTACGCCGCTTAGCATGTAAAGCCCACTTCACATGCTGCTTCATGTGGTGTCCCGCATCCCAACGCGGGACATCTTCGCCGATTTTTCGCGCCAATTTGACGAATTTGAAAATTTCAAAAAAGTACATTCAAGGAAATTTGATAATCTTTCGAACGAACCGGGTCCCATTGAGATTGGTCAACAATTGCGCGCGCGCGCAACGAAAATGTGGGATGAGTGAAAAATCGTGTGACGAGCCGACCTCGTGATTCAAGGGTTGCGGATCCGATAGAGGGTAAATATGGTATCCAACCGAAGGGTTAGGAACAGGGATGAATACTACTCCAGGAGCAATTGGATGCGCAACCACCCGGCGGCAGGGGAGGGCGTTAAAGCGGAAATCCTTTATCGGGGCTAGCGCGAAAACTGTTTTACCGATTGGGCTCATTTTTATCGTGGATGTATCGTTGACCGAGGGCCTATCGAAGACTCAACGAACCTTCCAAGTCTCTGCGATTGTTTCGATAGAACGCTAAACGATCGCCAACAATGTGATGGTAAATTAGGATTCTCCTTTGTCATTCGCAGGTACAACAGTTGGGAAGTCCGAGCAACGAGACCGATCTCAGTAACAAACAGATAGCAAATATAAATGACGTTTGCGACAGTATGAAGCAACAATTGTTGATTCTCGTGGAGTGGGCCAAGTACATTCCCGCTTTCAGCGAACTCACGCTCGACGATCAAGTCGCACTTTTGCGAGCGCACGCCGGTGAACATCTACTTCTAGGAGTCGCCAGGCGCAGTATGCATCTTACCGATGTCCTATTGCTCGGCAACAATTGCGTCATCACGAAAAGCTGTCCTGGTATGTAGAGTTTTGGGAATTGACACGCGGTCAAAGGGCTTCTAGTCACGATACACTTTGCACGAGAGTAACTAACAATTTTCGTCAATGATATATCCGTACGTTTACGTGCGCGAGTGTGACTAAAAATAAATAACGGGGTTGGGAAAAGTCACAGCGGGTGTTTGCGTTATCGCTGAACCCCGGAACGAGCTAATTGGATAGCCGTGAAATTTGCATGCGTCTGCCATTAAAGGGACCTATACAACTAGACGAGAAAAAAATTCGTAAATGTTGAGGAATTTTTTTAACTAAGAATTATTTATTTCACGTTTATCAAACTGTAGATATATTTCGATGGAACATTTAAGTATACGAAACAATTTTTTTTAATTCATTCATCATCAAAATGGCGGAGCTGTGGCACCATGTGTTACAGCAAGGTTTTGGCGGGAATTTTGAATCGGCGTGCAGTCTAACTCCCCGTAGACTATGACGAGCAAGAAAATTCAAACATTTGTTCAATTAGAACGTGTGTCCCATCTATTTTACGGTAATTAAAAGGAGGAAAATGCAAATTTAACAAAATAGCGCGCATTTAATGAAAAAAATCGAAATTTCACGCAGAACTTCGGCAAAATTTTTATTAAAAGAGTAGTTTCTTTTCGAATTTTTCAAAAACCACTAACGTCAAACAGAAGGCAATGATATTATCAACATTTCTACAAAGTTTGAACTCAATCGGTTTAATAGTTTTTGCGTGATCCTGCACGCCAATTTCGAAAATGTAGTTTTGAGAAAAACGCGTTTAAAGTTTCGACACATAAAAAACCAACAATTGAAATTGTTTACGGGTTAATCAGCGATACCAGGCCCGTACAACCCTTCAGCTTTTTTTTTCATGAAATAGATTTTCTCCCTTCTTTTGTCTTTTGTCTCTGAAAGACTGCGCCGCTGCGCTGCCGTTGCTGCATTCGCCTCTAATCGCTGCCGTCGAAATTGTTTCGAATTTTTTTCGAACTTTGCTTTATATCTTTGGGAAAATATTGTAGTCCTATCGTTAAAAAGAATGGATTTTTTTATCGTTGCGATTGTATACGTCTCTTTGATGTCCCGTCACAAGATCCATCAGTGTACGTCTAAAATAATTCTGTATTGTCCAACCAAAAGAGAAAACGCTGCGCAAAAGGATTCTTCCAATGAAAAATTGGTACAACCTTTTTTTATACTCTCAAATAGGCTTAATGCGAAAAAGAAAAAAAAAACAAATCATCATGTGCTTGATTGTAAAAAACCTCATTGGGATTTAATGGTTTCGATCGATCGGCTCGAGACGATATCTGTCACGGCGAATCGTCCAGTTTTATTTATTATTTGCGAGACCAAGATTGCGCGAAGACGCGTTGAGTGTCAATGAACCGTGCATCTGTGTATCGGTGAAAGAACAACAGATTAATCGAGATAACGAAGTAAATAATGAAAATGGAAAACCGTCGATAAAGCTTAGCCTCGAACGACGATTGGAAGAACGTTAACGAGAATTTTTACGATAAAAACTGGACGATTCGAAGAAGAAAAAAAAACAACTTGCACGATTCCATGGGGTGTAGCTAGTTGACTGAGTCCGGCATTTGTGTTTTGTGCCAATTCAATGGAAAAAAATAAGAAACATTGTTCATTGCATGCCGATGTAAGACTGGTTTTGTCGTGAATGAAAAGAAAAACAAAAAACATACGGTGGATCTGGTGATACATTAAATAAACCGGACTCAGTCTCGAACGTCGAATGGAACGGTATAACCGTGGTTGTTAGTAATATCTTTTTCCACAGAGGGCCGCAATCAAGATTTGGACATAAGCAGAGTAGGAATACGCGTTATGGACGAGCTGGTGAAACCGTTGAACGAGGTGCAGATCGACGACACCGAGTTTGCCTGTCTAAAGGCCATCGTATTCTTTGACCCGAGTAAGTAGTTTCCATCACTGGTCATTGTTACGATCTTGGAGTATACGCCGATTCGAGAATATATCGACAAAATCTGTTTTATCTTTGTTTCCGTAAAAAGCGCTGCGCTTGGGAAATTGCGAGATGGGCTGCTAATCGAGGGTAAAGATTCAAATGGCATTTATGAAGAATTAAAAAGACATACGTAATGTTTCTTATTTTTAAATTGTTTGTCACATCTTTGTCGATGAAAATCACTGGTTTTCGTTTAAAAAATATTAATAATTGAGAGAGATATTGAGCGTAAAACGCGCTGCGCTTGGGAAATTGCGAGATGGGCTGCTAATCGAGGGTAAAGATTCAAATGGCATTTATGATGAATTAAAAAGACATACGTAATGTTTCTTATTTTTAAATTGTTTGTCACATCTTTGTCGATGAAAATCACTGGTTTTCGTTTAAAAAATATTAATAATTGAGAGATATATTGAGCGTAAAACGCGCTACGCTTGGGAAATTGCGGGATGGGCTGCTAATCGAGGGTAGAGATTCAAATGGCATTTATGATGAATTAAAAAGACATACGTAATGTTTCATATTTTTATATTGTTTGTCACATCTTTGTCGATGAAAATCACTGGTTTTCGTTTAAAAAATATTAATAATTGAGAGAGATATTGAGCGTAAAACGCGCTGCGCTTGGGCAATTGCGGGATGGGCTGCTAATCGAGGGTAAAGATTCAAATGGCATTTATGAAGAATTAAAAGGACATACGTAATCTTTCTTATTTTTAAATTGTTTGTCACATCTTTATCGATGAAAATCACTGGTTTTCGTTTAAAAAATATTAATAATTGAGAGAGATATTGAGCGTAAAACGCGCTGCGCTTGGGCAATTGCGGGATGGGCTGCTAATCGGGGGTAAAGATTCAAATGGCGTTTATGAAGAATTAAAAAGACATACGTAATGTTTCTTATTTTTATATTGTTTGTCTCATCTTTGTCGATGAAAATCACTGGTTTTCGTTTAAAAAATATTAATAATTGAGAGATATATTGAGCGTCAAACGCGCTGCGCTTGGGCAATTGCGGAATGGGCTACTAATTGAGGGTAAAGATTCAAATGGCGTTTATGAAGAATTAAAAAGACATACGTGATGTTTCTTAATTTTAAATTGTTTGTCACATCTTTGTCGATGAAAATCACTGGTTTTCGTTTAAAAAATATTAATAATTGAGAGATATATTGAGCGTAAAGCGCGCTGCGCTTGGGCAATTGCGGGATGGGCTGCTAATCGAGGGTAAAGATTCAAATGGCATTTATGAAGAATTAAAAGGACATACGTAATGTTTCTTATTTTTAAATTGTTTGTCACATCTTTGTCGATGAAAATCACTGGTTTTCGTTTAAAAATATTAATAATTGAGAGATATATGGAGCGTAAAACGCGCTGCGCTTGGGCAATTGCGGGATGGGCTGCTAATCGAGGGTAAAGATTCAAATGGCATTTATGAAGAATTAAAAAGACATACGTAATGTTTCTTATTTTTAAATTGTTTGTCACATCTTTGTCGATGAAAATCACTGGTTTTCGTTTAAAAAATATTAATAATTGAGCGATATAATGAGCGTAAAACGCGCTGCGCTTGGGAAATTGCGGGATGGGCTGCTAATCGGGGGTAAAGATTCAAATGGCGTTTATGAAGAATTAAAAAGACATACGTAATGTTTCTTAATTTTAAATTGTTTGTCACATCTTTGTCGATGAAAATCACTGGTTTTCGTTTAAAATATATTAATAATTGAGAGATATATGGAGCGTAAAACGCGCTGCGCTTGGGCAATTGCGGGATGGGCTGCTAATCGAGGGTAAAGATTTAAATGGCGATTATGAAAAATGGAAGAGACATACGTAATGTTTCTTATTTTTAAATTGTTTGTCACATCTTTGTCGATGAAAATCACTGGTTTTCGATTAAAAAATATTAATAATTGAGAGATATATGGAGCGTAAAACGCGCTGCACTTGGGCAATTGCGGGATGGGCTGCTAATCGAGGGTAAAGATTTAAATGGCGATTATGAAAAATGGAAGAGACATACGTAATGTTTCTTATTTTTAAATTGTTTGTCACATCTTTGTCGATGAAAATCACTGGTTTTCGTTTAAAAAATATTAATAATTGAGAGATATATTGAGCGTAAAACGCGCTGCGCTTGGGCAATTGCGGGATGGGCTGCTAATCGAGGGTAAAGATTCAAATGGCATTTATGAAGAATTAAAAAGACATACGTAATGTTTCTTATTTTTAAATTGTTTGTCACATCTTTGTCGATGAAAATCACTGGTTTTCGTTTAAAAAATATTAATAGTTGAGCGATATAATGAGCGTAAAACGCGCTGCGCTTGGGAAATTGCGGGATGGGCTGCTAATCGGGGGTAAAGATTCAAATGGCGTTTATGAAGAATTAAAAAGACATACGTAATGTTTCTTATTTTTAAATTGTTTGTCACATCTTTGTCGATGAAAATCACTGGTTTTCGTTTAAAAAATATTAATAATTGAGAGATATATTGAGCGTTGAAGACCCTACGCGCCCCACGCGCATTGCTTCCTTCTCGCCACGATTCCGACTAGCCGGATGCGAATTTTCAAAGTTTGAAAACGGCATTCCATCGGGGAGATTTGCCTCCCTAGATTGAACCTAAAAATTGTTACCCCCCCCCCCCCCCCCCCAACGAAAATTAGCGCAATTCTTGCGAGCAACTAAAGACGTTAGATTTTCGTTCATTACTATGCTTCAGATGCGAAAGGTCTGAGCGAACCGGCGAGAATCAAGCATCTACGTTATCAAATTCAAATAAACCTCGAGGATTACATAAGCGATCGGCAGTACGACAGCCGAGGTCGTTTCGGCGAGATACTCCTGACGTTACCGGCGCTGCAGTCGATATCCTGGCAGATGATCGAGCAGATACAGTTCGTACGTTTGTTCGGTGTGGCGCACATCGACAGTTTGCTCCAGGAGATGTTGCTCGGTGGGGCAACGGCGGAAATGAACGGTTCAACGACCCCGTTGCAAATATCAAACGCGCCGGGAAGTTACGTCAGCAGCAACGAGAGCCCGAGCAGTCCATTGACACCGGCGAACAACGGTCCCGTCAGTCCTCAGGATCACATGCTGGGCGCCGGTAGTCCCGTCATGATCCTGAGGGATCTCGCGCCAATGAACAACGACGAGGACACGACGACCGTCGCGGGTTTTCGACTTTTCAAACAAGAGCCAAGCCTCGAAACGGAATCGACCTTCTGACTAGGCAACGAACGATTCAACAGTTTTCCGGGGCTGAGCTATTGAAAATGCTTCCACGAATTCGAATCGGGACGCTGGTCACATCGGTTTAGGTATATATAAAATGAAGGCATTGGTTTTTTTTTTCCTTTTGTTTTGCGGAATCGGTTGTACTGAAACTTCGAAATTTAGAATCTTTCTCCTAAGGCGGGCGACGTTTTTTTTCGTATAGCAGCCCAAAGAAATGAATGACACTATCATGGGGCAGCCGAAAACAATGGAGTTGATCGATTCTGGGCGCTAGGGGGCGCCCGAGCCGCTTTCCTAACAACTGAGCCCCTTGACGCCCCTTTTCCTCCGACTCGGTTCAAACGGGGTTCAATTTCTTTTTTATAGTTTGAAGATAGGCTGAGCTGGGTTTAAGCTTCGATCGAGATTGGAAAAATCGGGTGTGAGAGGCTGCACAGACGAAATAATTCGAATTTTCCCGCTGATATCCCATTTCTGCCGTTTTTTTAAGTTTCGTTTGAAAATTTATTCAAAATTTAAACTCTGCAACCTTTCTCCAGAGGCTTTGGTATACTGGCCGCAAAAAAAAATTATTACCAGCAGTGGGTAACCGAAAACAATGGAGTTGATCGGTTCTGGCCGCTAGGTGGCGCCCGAGCCGCTTTCCTAACAACCGGGCCCCTTGAGGCCCCTTTTCCTCCGACCCTGTTTAAACTGAGCTCAAATTCTTGTTTATCGTTTGAAGATAGGGTAAATTGGGTTTAAACTTCGATCAAGGTTGAAGGAATCGGGCGTAAGAGGTTACAAAACCCGAAATATTTCGAATTTTCCCGCCAATATCACATGTCTACCGTTTTTTTTCAAGCTTCGTTTCGAAATTTATTAAAAATTTGAACTTTGCAGCCTTTGTCCGTAGGCTTTGGTGTACCAGCCTAAAAATAATAATAATTCTAGCACCAAGCAGCCGAAAACAATGGAATTAATCGGTTTTTTTTTCGGCTTTGTAGCGTCAACGTTTTGAAAGATCAAAATTCTTTCCACTCACATCGCGCTCGCATCCTACTTTTTCTTTCGCTAATTATCATCAGCCGTTAACAGTAATTTATTTATTATATTTGAATTGTTATTTAACAATAATTATTTTTGAATTTGGCAAGTGTATTGTTGACAAATGAAATAACTGACCGATTGTCGGAACGATCCCCGAAGAAGAAGAAAAACCCAAAACAGTTTTAGCGACGAGTTTTCTGTTCCTTCCGAAATTTCAAAGCCAAAACTCGTAAAGCCGATGAAAAATTTTCTATCTCCACCGACTGCCCGTCTATTCATTTATTTTTGTTTTCAATTCAGTTTCAGTGCACCGATATATCTCGACGTTACGTAAAGATCATTTATACCGTAAAGGTTGAAAGAGTAAAAAGAAAAATCGTTAGGCGTTACGTGAATTTACTCGATGCGGAAATCTACTGGGTAAATAGTTGTTAGTGTCTGTTCTTTTTTTTTTTTTTTTCCTGTTTTCGTTACAATTCGTTAGCGTATAAAATATTTATGCATAACTGGCGTTGCCCGAGGAACAACCTCGATAACGCTCAATCGTGGAATATATATGAGACGAGGTCGACCGTCTTGCCGCCGCGGACTAAAGGTTATCGTGAATAATTTTCTCGAAATAAAAAGAGAAAAAAAAAAAAAGGAAAATGTTGCAATCTTCAGCCTGTCGCGGAATAGCTCAATGCGAGACCAATTTTTTTTCCCCCTTTTTTTGCTCCAACGAGACGCATGTATTATATGCGGCCGTACACAGGACTCTTGTTACACAGCGTTTGTTACGTATAACTAGTTTTTTTTTGCCGAAATTTCCTCGAAGCACAAACCGACGAGATAAAAAAAAATATTCGGCGAAAAAAATATTCGTAATTATTTGTGACGGTTCGGAATTGTGCTTCGGGGCTGCTCAAAAAAAAAAATCATATTGCTCAATCTAAACTTTAAGGATCTCTCGGGGTCAAGTCGTGCCTTAGTCGCAGCTTGCAATTAAAATTGCGTTTGTGTAAATTAGGGTGGTTCTTAATTTCGTGATGTTGGAAATTCTTTGGTATTGTTCCTCGAAAGTAATCAACATATCCAGAAAACAAATTGGGCGCAAGCGGAACTTTGTTCAATAATTCTAACCCACCCCACCGAGCTGTCGAATTTTTATATGAAAAAATGCATGCATTCAAAATTTTGTTAAGAAAATTATTTATTATTTCAAAACTATGCATGATAAAAAAATTTTATATTGTGTTTTTATAGGAAATTTAATGCTCTGCAAAAAAGGTATCTCGTAAAATTCTTGTGAATCTAATATTTATCACGTTATTACCAAAAAAACTGTCATCATTCATTCCAAAAGTCCATCATTATGGCCAAAACAGGAGTTTGACGTCGAAAAACTGCAATGTATTCTTCATATGCAATTAGAAATATGAAGAGATACGTAGTGCACTCAATAACAGTATGTTAACGATATTTAAATTTTCAATTTTATTAATATTATTATCATTCATGATAAATTTTTCTTCTTTGATCGATAAGGACATTGATTTCTTTATCAGTTCCAAATCGATGGCTTTTTTCGAAAGATTTGCAATCAACTCCTCATTTTTTGATATCGATGCGAGCGAGTGGATTTCTAATGAAAATTATTTACAAGACTTAAAAATAGTTAAAGGAATTAAAGTGGTTAACGATGTTGCAGAAAGAGCAGTGAAACTTATTACAAAGTACAATGATCGTCTCACTTATGACGAAGATCAGAAACAATTCATTGTACAAATAATTGAAGAATATTTTTTTAAAAATCCTGATATCAACAAAGCAACTTTGCTCCAACCGATGTAATTCATTATTGTAAGTTGACTTTTAAAATATATGACATCATTCATTATAATTCACAATAAAATAGATAAAATTGAAAATTTGAATATTGTTTACATTTCATTGTTGAGTGCGCCACGTATTTCTTCATAACCTTATATACATACGAAAAATAAATTGCAGCTATTCGACGTCAAACTCCTGTTTTGAGCATAATGATCGACTTTTGGAATAAATGATGACAGTTTTTTGATAATTACGTGATAAATATTAGATTAGATAAAAAATTTAATATTGTGTGTTTTATTGGAAATTTAATGCTCTACAAAAAAAGGTATCTTGTAAAATTCTTGTGAATCTAATATTTATCACGTTATTAGCAAAAAACTGCCATCATTCATTTCAAAAGTCCATCATTATGGCCAAAACAGGAGTTTGACGTCGAAAAACTGCAATGTATTCTTCATATGCAATTAGAAATATGAAGAGATACGTAGTGCACTCAATAACGGTATGTGAACGATATTTGAATTTTCAATTTTATGAATTTTATTATCATTCATGATAAATTTTTCTTCTTCGATCGATAAGGACATTGATTTCTTTATCAGTTCCAAATCGATGGCTTTTTTCGAAAGTTTCGAAATCAACTCCTCATTTTTTGATATCGATGCGAGCGAGTGGATTTCTAATGAAAATTATTTACAAGGCTTTAAAAATAGTTAAAGGAATTAAAGTGGTTAACGATGTTGCAGAAAGAGGAGTGAAACTTATTACAAAGTACAATGATCGTCTCACTTATGACGAAGATCAGAAACAATTCATTGTACAAATAATTGAAGAATATTTTTTTAAAAATCCTGATATCAACAAAGCAACTTTGCTCCAACCGATGTAATTCATTATTGTAAGTTGACTTTTAAAATATATGACATCATTCATTATAATTCACAATAAAATAGATAAAATTGAAAATTTGAATATTGTTTACATTTCATTGTTGAGTGCGCCACGTATTTCTTCATAACCTTATATACATACGAAAAATAAATTGCAGCTATTCGACGTCAAACTCCTGTTTTGACCATAATGATCGACTTTTGGAATAAATGATGACAGTTTTTTGCTAATTACGTGATAAATATTAGATTCACGAGAATTTCACAAGATACCTTTTTTGTAGAGCATTATATTTCCTACAAAAACGTTATATAAAATTCTTTTATCATAAATAGTTTTTAAATAATAAACAATTTTCTTAACAAAATTTTGAATGCATGGATTTTTTCATATAAAAATTCGACAGCTCGGTGGGGTGGATTAGAATTATTGGACAAAGTTCCGCTTGCACCCAATTTTTTTTCTAGATATGTTGATTACTTTTGAGGAACAATACCAAAGAGTTTCCAACATCACCAAATTAAGAACCACCCTAGTATATATACACTAGGGTGGTTATTAATTTGGTGATGTTGGAAATTCCTTGGTATTGTTCCTCGAAAGTAATCAACATATCCAGAAAAAAAATTGGGCACAAGCGGAACTTTGTTCGATAATTCTAACCCACCCCACCGAGCTGTCGAATTTTTATATGAAAAAATGCATGCATTCAAAATTTTGTTAAGAAAAGAAAAGAATCAATGTCCTTATCGATCAAAGAAGAAAAATTTATCATGAATGATAATAATATTAATAAAATTGAAAATTTAAATATCGTTAACATACTGTTATTGAGTGCACTACGTATCTCTTCATATTTCTAATTGCATATGAAGAATACATTGCAGTTTTTCGACGTCAAACTCCTGTTTTGGCCATAATGATGGACTTTTGGAATAAATGATGACAGTTTTTTGCTAATTACGTGATAAATATTAGATCCACGAGAATTTCACAAGATACCTTTTTTGTAGAGCATTATATTTCCTACAAAAACGTTATATACAATTCTTTTATCATAAATAGTTTTTAAATAGTAAACAATTTTCTTAACAAAATTTTTAATGCATGCATTTTTTCATATAAAAATTCGACAGTTCGGTGGGGTGGGTTAGAACTATTGGACAAAGTTCCGCTTGCGCCCAATTTTTTTTCTAGATACGTTGATTACTTTTGAGGAACAATACCAAAGAATTTCCAACATCACCGAATTAAGAACCACCCTAGTGTAAATAGAAAGGAAAAAAAAATTAAGTGAAAGGAACGCGGGGCTAATTTCCTCGTATCGTGCTTTTTTTTTTGTTTTTTGTTTTTTTTTTTGCGAAAGCATCGAGAGCCTTTGCGATTCCTTTTTACAAAGTACGATCATCGCTAGACCGATGATATCGTTAATTCAAATAGGTATAATGTATGTGATAAGATCTTGACTCCCCCCCCTCGTTATGCCAGATCGTTGCGTGTCCTCGCGAAGACGTAACACCAACGTTTTTCATGATCTCTTCGCATGTGGAGGTAAAGAAATGAAAACGTTAACGAGCAATGCAATCTCCAATGACAATAAGTGACCGGTGAGCGGCGTTGCTGCGATCCTAACGGGCAAAAACATTTTTTTTTTTCAATATATTTTTTTTACGCAATAATCTTCTAACTCTAGTGTCAAGAGTTGTTCGTAATTCCAGGTGCACTTTCGAAAAAACGCGGGGAATATTAGTTTCCTTTTAGTCCGCAATTCGTAGTTCGTCAAAATGGCCGCCATGCGCGCGCAGTGAAAATTTAAAATTCCGACCGTTGGAACGATCGCAGCGACTTTAGTTACCATCCGTTGTAAAGGTCCTACTTTACGTTTTCTAATATTAGTAATTGTTCGTAATTCCAGGTGCACTTGCGAAAAAACGCGGGGAATATTAGTCTTCTTTTAGTCCGCAATTCGTAGTTCGTCAAAATGGCCGCCATGCGCGCGCAGTGAAAATTTAAAATTCCAACCGTTGGAACGATCGCAGCGACTTTAGTTACCATCCGTTGTAAAGGTCCTACTTTACGTTTTCTAATATTAAGAATTGTTCGTAATTTCAGGTGCACTTGCGAAAAAACGCGAGGAATATTAGTCTTCTTTCATTCCGCAATTCGTAGTTCGTCAAAATGGCCGCCATGCGCGCGCAGTGAAAATTAAAAATTCCAACCGTTGGAACGATCGCAGCGACTTTAGTTACCATCCGTTGTACAGGCCCTACTTTACTTTTGCGGGTGCTAACAATACCTGACGTGTAAAATCTCGATTCAAACTTTAATTCTACTTTACCGAAAAGTGTACAACCCACACATTTTGCGAGATCGAAAGATTCGAGGTTATGGTCACAGTGACAAAATCAGCCAATGGTTACACTCCTGCGCCGTACAACAAGTGCCTTTAGCGACCACTGGACGGCGTTGACTGCATATCGAATTAACGTAATTAACGAATGGAATGAACGGTAATAAGTAAACGAGTACGACCATTGTTTTTCGTTCGATTTAAGGCTGTCTGAAGCACCGACGGACGGTAAAAAAACCTGTAATTCACCTTTTTTTTTTAGACCTTGAGATTTTGGCAAAAAAAATCGGCTCGATCTGCAGGATCGACTGAGAAAGACAATAAGATTTTGGTGTTTAAAAAAATCTCAAGGTGTCTCTGGACTAAAATAGTCCGAGAACTCGTTGGTGGAGGTCTCTGTCGGACGTTTCGGAACGCATTGAGCGTTCGCGATTGTACTCGCGAGCGCTGTATGTCAAAATACGAAAGCTCTTCGAAGCATTTTTTTCTGTACCTCCACTGTTGATATACCACACATTCCAGTTGTGAAAAATACACCTTGTAAATAATTCTTCACTAGCACGAAAAAAAAAAAACAAAGCAAAAGAAAAACGTGGATGCGTTAATCTTTTATTTTTTTCTCGAAAAATAAAATAAAATAAAATGAAATGTATACGCCATTGCAATGCAATTTACATTTAGTGATACCCCCCCCTTTGTGTGGACGTATAATGGGGTATTCCATTGTTAATAAATCGCGTGAAACATATTGAGACAGTTGCGATGTATATCCTAGTGTGTATATGAATTGTCCTACTCAAAGTGACATAAGGCCGGATGGTAAGCAATAAATAATAGGGTAAACGAATATAATGAATTTCGGTCTAACATAATTATCGCTTAAGGACGTAGATCGTTAATTATTTTTATCTCTAAGTGAAACGTCCGGCAAAAAATCAATCTCGCATTTTCAACAAAGAAAAAAATATTTATCTGTAACGGATTCACGGAGGTGGTTTGGCGCGAAAATTTTGTTTAATACGAAAAACAACGTTCCTCGTGAAATTAAATCGAAACTCTTGCGCAAAGATACAAACGGAAAAGTGTTTTGAACGATCGTGCCAATGGCGAGAACAGAATCTGAGGATTTTGGGGCGACAAAGAGTTAAAGAATCGTGTCATAAACGCAAATCCAAGTTCGAAGTTCAAAATAAAAATGGGAATAAATAAAATTATGTTCGATCTCGAACGTTAATGTTAAATTGAATTGAAATTCGAACTTGAGATCCTCGGACTCTTTTTGAGCTTCTCAGGTGTTTCAACTTGAATTCACTTCTGATTAACTATAATTTACATCGTACAATTATCATTTCACACAAATATAAATTGATTCGTCACTTACCGATGTTACTGAAGATTTATACACTTATTCGCTGGCCACTAACGACCGGTTCCACAATGGCGATTGAAAACCCGTTTGAATTTTGTTTTTCATTGTCTCTGGCGGAAATGATCGATATTGAAAATATAATCGATTGTCAATCAATCGATTACAAGGATAATCGATTGTCAATTAATCGATTGCAAGGATAATCGATTGTCAATTAAACGATTACAAGGATAATCAATTGTCAATCAATCGATTACAAGGACAATCGATTGTCAGTTAATCGATTACAAGGATAATCGATTGTCAATTAATCGATTACAAGGATAATCGATTGTCAATTAATCGATTACAAGGATAATCGATTGTCAATTAGTCGATTACAAGGCTAATCGATTGTGAATTAATCGATTACAAGGATAATCGATTGTCAATTAATCGATTACAAGGCTAATCGATTGTCAATTAATCGATTACAAGGATAATCGATTGTCAATTAAACGATTACAAGGATAATCGATTGTCAATTAATCGATTACAAGGATAATCGATTGTCAATTAATCGATTACAAGGATAATCGATTGTCAATTAATCGATTACAAGAATAATCGATTGTCAATTAATCGATTACAAGGATAATCGATTGTCAATTAGTCGATTACAAGGATAATCGATTGTCAATTAATCGATTACAAGGATAATCGATTGTCAATTAGTCGATCACGAGGATAATCGATTGTCAATTAATCGATTACAAGGATAATCGATTGTCAATTAATCGATTACAAGGATAATCGATTGTCAATTAATCGATTACAAGGATAATCGATTGTCAATTAACCGATTACAAGGATAATCGATTGTCAATTAATTGATTACAAGGATAATCGATTGTCAACTAAACGATTACAAGGATAATCGATTGTCAATTAATCGATTACAAGGATAATCGATTGTCAATTAATCGATTACAAGGATAATCGATTGTCAATTAATCGATTACAAGGATAATCGATTGTCAATTAGTCGATTACAAGGATAATCGATTGTCAATTAATCGATTACAAGGATAATCGATTGTCAATTAATCGATTACAAGGATAATCGATTGTCAACTAAACGATTACAAGGATAATCGATTGTCAATTAATCGATTACAAGGATAATCGATTACAAGGATAATCGATTGTCAATTAATTGATTACAAGGATAATCGATTGTCAACTAAACGATTACAAGGATAATCGATTGTCAATTAATCGATTACAAGGATAATCGATTACAAGGATAATCGATTGTCAATTAGTCGATTACAAGGATAATCGATTGTCAATTAATCGATTACAAGGATAATCGATTGTCAATTAATCGATTACAAGGATAATCGATTGTCAACTAAACGATTACAAGGATAATCGATTGTCAATTAATCGATTACAAGGATAATCGATTGTCAATTAATCGATTACAAGGATAATCGATTGTCAATTAATCGATTACAAGGATAATCGATTGTCAATTAATCGATTACAAGGATAATCGATTGTCAATTAATCGATTACAAGGATAATCGATTGTCAATTTATCGATTACAAGGATAATCGATTGTCAATTAATCGAATACAAGGATAATCGATTGTCAATTAATCGATTACAAGGATAATCGATATCTAAAAATCGACTATTCGGGAAAAAAATCGAAAAACAATCGTTTGTCAATTAATCGATTACGCGGATAATCGATATCTTAAAATCGATTATTCGGGAAGAAAAATCGAAAAATAATCGTTTTTCAAATAATCGATTACGAGCATAATCGATATCTGAAAATCGAAAAATAATTGTTTGTCAAATAATCGAATGCGACAATAGTCGATATCTAAAAATCGATTATTTGGGGAAAAAAATCGAAAAATAATCGTTTGTCAAATAATCGATTGCGAGAATAATCGATAGGTGAATATCGATTATTCGGGGAGAAAAAAATCGAAAAATAATCGTTTGTCAAATAATCGATTACGAGGATAATCGCTATCTAAAGATCGATTATTCGAGAAAAAAAATCGAAACATAATCGTTTAATCGATTATTTTTGTTTTTTAATAACACCTAAAACGCGATTGTGAAACCGGATCTAAAGGATTTAAAAAATGAATGATAACATTAGCTGAAATGTGAAATTTCTGTTAAATGCGCCAGAAATAATGTTAAACCGCCTCGACGAATGTCCAATTGGATTAAAAATGTCTCGATAAGTATATCGTTTAACCTTAAAATCGTAATGTATGCGAGATAGGAAAAGTGCCATAAGAAATCGTCTATGTCGCCGTCTCTCGATACAGGGACGAACGATAATTCTGTATGTAAAGTATTCATCGAAATATCAAACAGAGATTTTGAAAAAAATATAATTTTTCAATTGCATTTCAAAAATAAATATTATTTTCGCTTCCTCAAAGAGGAAACTTTCTTCTTTAACATCTAATTGCCGTTTATTTTGATTGCCATTTCACGCTATAGAAATTTATCATTTTTGTATTTCTCTGAAATTCGACAATTCGAAAGAGCAAATTTTTCACACTTAAATCAATAATTAAACGTCGCTCATCGTTTTAAATTCGATCGAATCAAACGCAGACGAGGAAGAAAAAAAAAGACGCGACGTTCATTGTAAAAATAATACGATTCCAACCTCTCCTCAATTATTTTCACGGAAAATTGTCGAATCCTAAGATTAATTTCACCTCTAAAGTCAATGCGTCAATTACTCATTGACTGGATGAAGGAGAAAAAAAAAATGGTTTCGTGACACACTTAATACATCGTTTCATCTAACCGATGGGTGATAAATTATGTATAATTAAGGTATTCTGACATAATATAGTCGTGGGTTGTGAAATAGAGGTTATCATTATGCGTTCGCCTCGTACATATATAAATATTAAATATATATTTTTCCTTTTCAAACTTTGTCCACAGTTTTATCGCGACTGAATTCGTACAAGTGTATATAAAATTTATATTTGTTATTTATCATAACGTACGATATATTTGTATATTTGAATAAAAGGGATATGTGATTCGAACTAAATAACTATCGTTAGTGGTATTATTGTATGGAAAATAACGGAAATTCGATGGTTGGGAGCGTGGATGAATTATTAGTTTAATAAAAAGAAGAAAAGTTTAATAAAAAATGGAAACTCACTTTATTTATCATCGAAGAAGCAAAAATGTATATATAAAAATTGTTGATTACGTATCGCGAACATACTGTACGATAAGCAATAATATCTCGTTAACCCCAACGTATCAAACTTCAATGTTCGCACTTAATCAAAAATCCATGCGTTTACGTTTTCTCATCAGACTCGCAACAACCTCCGAAGTTTCAATATTTCCGCCTCCCATCTTCAGCCACTCGATTAACAACGCTCTGGCCTTTCTACCCGCTAGAAACAACCCTCTTTCCAATGTCGGCAGTTGCGTTCCCAATGTCGGATCAGAAACAGGATTCTGACTCCAATCCATCACCATTCTGAATCGCGTTTTAAAAGTCTGAAATATATAGTTATCGATGGAAAAAACACAAAGTATCTTACGAACAAGTTCGATCGATTCGTCGTCAGGAATTTTTAGTTTTTTTTTTTTTTTTTTTTTTTCAAATAGTCAAATCGGTAAATGAAATTGAAAAAAATTCATTTTTAATGCAGCCGCATGACGTGAATTACTACTATATTTACATTGGGAAGGAAAATGCGCGGGAAATACTTGAAAGCGCTCGAAATTTACATTTTACTGTCTTCCTTATGTTCAGCATTTATGATTCTGCGTACAGCTACGCTACGAGGGACTAATGCATTATTTTCAGGTCGCGTTTGCTTAGGATCTCCGGAGAGGTTTTACGGTCGCACTTCAGCAAATTTGCATAATAATGAAAAAATATATATCACAACCTACCTGAAGCAAACTATCTGTTATCTTTTCGCATTCTCGATTGTTGAACTGCCTCAAACACATTCCTAACTCGTAGTAATGAGGATTCCATTTACTAAGCGTAACTGCGCAAGCATCGGCCTCTAGTATTTCGCTGTCGATAAAACGTGATGGCGTGAAATAAAAATATATCATTAAAGGATGAATAACGGTCTGTGTAATTTCCCAGAGTTCGCTAAAGGTAAGTATTTAATATGTAATAACATTCAAATACTGTCCGGATAACGTATTTAATTGAATCTACATGCATTTTTTACATTTTTGTGCTCTTAGCCACCTTTGGGCAACTTCAACTTGCCTGAAATTTCGGCGCTCTGTACAGCTGATAGATCGATTTTTTTATTTAGAGAACACAAATATCGTTAAAGCCTGAATTTCTCTTATCATTGAATATAATTTTTTAACGCGCAACCATCCGGCAACTGACCAAAGTTTTATTCTCTCTGGTAATATATCAAAAATAAATTAACGGCGCTACAAATTTTTTCCTCAATTTAATTCCAAATCTTCTGCTAATAGACTTTCATTGTCGACAAAAAATTCGACTAGCAGATAAACTTTTTGCTGACAATACATGTAGCGGTAAAATAGCAATATAAAACGGTAACTAGACGTTAAAATGGGTCCGTGTCTAAACATCACGTTGCAATTACTTTAAGGATTTTAACGTCGCAGTCAAAAACTACATAGGGCATATTTACACATCCGGTTTTATGGATTCTGTTGGGTTTTATTGGGTTTTGAATACAACAACACAACCCAAAACCCAACAAGACCCAACAAAACCCAATAAAACCCAACAAAACCCAAAAAAATCCAACAAAACCCAACAAAATTCAACAAAATCCACTAAAACGGACGTGTAAATATGTGCTGTGTATTTTTCGCCCGCGACGTTATTACCAGTAAAATAATTGCAGCGTAATGTTAAGACGCGCTACCGTTAGAAATACAAACGTTAATTTTAACTGATCAGAAAATTTGATTTTACCCATCTCTGTGTAGGCGCTAATACTTTCAACGCATTAGCTTAACGTAACGTAATTATATAACTAATTAAAAATGATTGAAAGTAAAAATTCTCACTTACCGATAGCCGTCTTTGTAAAACTTTGGTACGTCGATGCTGACGATCGGTCGTCTTCTGGCGTTCATCGGATGCGCCAACCAAAACGGCAGTTCCAATTTTGTTCCGGCCTTCAGATCTTCGGCTTCGGAGGACGGGTCCAAGAAGCCTAGAAAAACAATAAACGGTTAACAAATTATGTGAAAATTTTCTTAATACCGAGATTATATGAGAAAGATATAACTTAATACTTGACGAATAATTTACAAAGCGAAAATACAGACACAAATTTTGTCAAACGCATCGACAAAAGTTAAATCATTCTTTTTATTTCTTGAAAATTCATCAAATATATAGATCGTTTTGTATACATTATTGTAATCGTTTACCTAATCTTGGCAGAACAACCTCGAATCGACAAGTAATACGTTCTTCGGTCGCCAAAATGTCGCTTATTGAAAAATAATCTGGATGATAACTGTACGTCAGGGACATGATTGTCAACGAGTCATAACCTTTATGTTATTACGACATATCGGAAAAACAAAAGAAGAAACAACAGAAACAATCGCACGAGCTCTTTCCCGCGAAAACAACGTCGTACGTCCCGAGTCACGTGACAATTCCCATGGCAATGATCGCACGACATCTGTGTTTTCATAAACAAACAACAACGCGCTCGCTTCGCTCGCGCTTGAATGTTTCATATTTCGAACTTGTCCTTTAGATTAAGGGTGAACACCACTGTGACCCCCTGTTTTTTTTCACATTTTTCAAGAATTTTTTTTTGTGGGAAAAAAAAGAGATATTCGAAAAATTTTTTTGGATTTTGTTCCTTGTTTATTAATGTATCAAAAAACATTTTTTTCGCATTTTTCACGCCGCATGGTGGCGCTGGGGAAGCTCGCGCGTCAGGTGCTGTCATTTCCGCGGCACGCAGCAGAACTCTCTTCAACGTCGATCTGAAAAAAAATTCCGAGTGTTTTCGTTAATAATATGATATTTTGAAGAGAAGTACATAGGATTTTTTCGATATCTCAATAATTATAAAAGTTATAGCCTATTTTCGACGAGAAATTTTGCTCAAAAATCATTCTTTAATTTCAAAGGCGTGCCTATTTTTTTTTAAACAATATTTTTCCAAATCCCTATGTACTTCTCTTCAAAATATCATATTATTAACGGAAACACTCGGTATTTTCTTTCAGATCGACGTTGAAGAGAGTTCTACTGCGTGCCGCGAACAACTGCGGAGATGACAGCACCTGACGCGAGAGCTTCCCCAGCGCCACCATGCGGCGTGAAAAATGTGAAAAAAAATGTTTTTTGATACATTAATAAACTAGGAACAAAACCCAAAAAAAATTTTCGAATATCTCTTTTTTTTCCCACAAAAAAAAATTCTTGAAAAATGTGAAAAAAAAACAGGGTGTCACAGTGGTGTTCACCCTTAAGAATCAACTGCAAATTCTTATAGATACTTTTTCCCAAACGGCACAACGGATTTTGTTACCATACCGCAGTCGTTAAGATTATTTCGTCTCGATCGGTTGTCATTACGTTAAATAGTACATAATTTATTGTAAGGTTTTTAAATTATGAGAATTGCATTGGGCGAGAGTCAATAATCTATTGAATCTTTGATCTTATTGAATCTTTGTATACTATAGATGTTGTTTCATGGTGAACGAAATCGTGTTTGAATTACGCGCGCTTTACGACACAACCAATCAGATTGACGATAAACGGGCTTCATAATTCGATATATTTATCTCGCATTTATTTATTATATAAGGTTTTTGAATTTTGAGAAATGCATTGGGCGAGAGTCAATGATCTATTGAATCTTTAATCTTATTAAATCTTTGTATACCATAGATGTTGTTTCATAATGAACTAAATCGTGTTTGAATTACGCGCGCTTTACGACAAACAATCAGATTGACGATAAACTGGCTTCGAAATTCGATATATTTATCTCGCATTTCGAGAGTTTCGAGAATCGAGTGCCATGTCTTTTTTAAGAAACGAATACGCGGCTCAGCATCTCTACTTTTGTTTTTTTCGTATAGCTTCATGGACCTAAAACTATAGAATTGGCAGTACTGATATTTTTCATAACCAATAAGAGCGTTTGATTTCCAATTGTACTATTTGAAGATTTTTCATTGTCTATCGTCAGTCACGCTGTGCGTTAGCCAATGGGAGACCAGAAAATGTAAGGTTCTATCGAATTGCAGCCTTCTCATTGGCTGGCGGCCAGCGTCACTGACGATAGCCAATGGGAGACGAGAAAATTAAAAATTCTATTGCAGGGCAGCTTTTCCATTGGCTTTCGAACGCCGCTTGTATCTCGTTGCGTGCGTACAAGCCCGTTAATTTGAAGCTATCGAAAAATATTGGAAAGAAGCATACTACAATGGTAATTACAGTTATAAAGAATTTTTTTGATTATTCATTACTCGTAATTATTAACGAAATTGTAAATCGTTCAGCAGTTTAAGAAAAGACTTAAAATTCTGAATTGAAAGTCTTGAGAAGTACAGGTACGTTGACGATGAATCCTCTGACAAATGTGAAAAACATAACCAAACTCGGTGAACAAGATTTACAAGGCAACAAAAAGACCTCTTGGCACGACGAATACAGAGATAGCGCGTGGATATTTGTCGGTGGTTGTCCGTATGAATTGACGGAAGGCGATATAATCACTGTATTCTCGCAGTACGGCGAAGTAGTTAATATGAATCTGGTGAGAGATAAGGATACCGGCAAAACAAAGGGTTATGGATTTCTGTGTTACGAGGATCAAAGAAGTACAATTCTCGCTGTGGATAATCTCAACGGTACCAAGATTTTGGGAAGAACGATTCGCGTCGATCACGTTGCCAATTACAAGGCTCCCAAAGATTCCAAAAACATTGATGACGTAACAATGAAACTTAGGATGGAAGGATGCGGACCAGCTAGAAAATAATTCATTGCTATATATAATTTTTATAAGTGTATACACGACCATGTGTACTCGTAAGTTTATTATTTTAACACTGTCAAAATAAGCTGCAAAGAATAAAAATATTTTTTATTGTAAATCAGAACCATAATCATGAAAATGCTAATTTCCTATACGAGACACTTTCCCAATTTCATTAAATATTTCAAGATCTGTTGTAAAAAAACAAAGCGCACAAACTGAAAACTTACACATCACTTACTCATTATTTTATCTCTTTCATAAATAGTCTATGACCAATTTTTTTAATTTATCAACTATCATTTAATGATACTCTGGATATTCATGTACAAAAAGTTAGTCCGATATCTCAAATTTGTGGAAATTAAAGCGAACAACAAACATTTTTGACCAGTGGAGGTCGTGTAAAATTTCACACACGTTCTAAACTTTTCCAAAAAGTTTAATATATAAAGAGGAAGATGTGTACAATCATAGCGAATTTTGAAATAAACATATTTTCTGGTAGACAACATTTTGGCAGCTTTGCGAAAAGTTATATTTGTCACTCTTATGTCCGTATTCATATGCCCGTATTCATAGTCGTTCCTTGAGGAATAAGGATCCCTTATTCCGTTCTCAAATGGAATATCTAGGGAATAAGGGATCCTTATTCCTCAAGGAACGATTATGAATACGGGCAATAGTCGTTCCTTGAGGAATAAGGATCCCTTATTCCGTTCTTCTTATGCCCGTATTCATAGTCGTTCCTTGAGGATTAAGGATCCCTCATTCCCTAGATATTCCATTTAAGAAGAACGGAATAAGGAGCCCTTATTCCCTAGATATTCCATTTAAGAAGAACGGAATAATGCCCGTATTCATAGTCGTTCCTTGAGGAATAAGGATCCCTTATTTCCTAGATATTCCATTTAAGAAGAACGGAATAAGGGATCCTTATTCCTCAAGGAACGACTATTAATACGGGCATAAGGGATCCTTATTCCTGAAGGAACGACTATGAATACGGGCATTGAATGGAATATCTAGGGAATAAGGGATCCTTATTCCCTAGATATTCCTAATGCCCGTATTCATAGTCGTTCCTTGAGGAATAAGGACCCCTTATTCCGTTCTTCTTAAATGGAATATCTAGGGAATAAGGGATCCTTATTCATCAAGGAACGACTATGAATACGGGCATAAGAAGAACGGAATAAGGATCCCTTATTCCCTAGATATTCCATTTAAGAAGAACGGAATAAGGGATCCTTATTCCTCAAGGAACAACTATGAATACGGGCATTAGGAATATCTAGGGAATAAGGGACCCTTATTCCTCAAGGAACGACTATTGCCCGTATTCATAGTCGTTCCTTGAGGAATAAGGATCCCTTATACTTGAGACATAATTTACGAAAAAAATACAGACACAAATTTTGTCAAATGCATCGACAAAATTTCCCTAGATATTCCATTATTGCCCGTTTTCATAGTCGTTCCTTGAGGAATAATGATCCGCTATTCCCTAGATATTCCATTTAAGAAGAACGGAATAAGGGATCCTTATTCTTCAAGGAACGACTATGAATACGGGCAATAGTCGTTCCTTGAGGAACAAGGATCCCTCATTCCGTTCTTCTTAAATGAAATATCTAGGGAATAAGGGATCCTTATTCATCAAGGAACGACTATGAATACGGGCATAAGAAGAACGGAATAAGGATCCCTTATTCCCTAGATATTCCATTTAAGAAGAACGGAATAAGGGATCCTTATTCCTCAAGGAACAACTATGAATACGGGCATTAGGAATATCTAGGGAATAAGGGACCCTTATTCCTCAAGGAACGACTATTGCCCGTATTCATAGTCGTTCCTTGAGGAATAAGGATCCCTTATACTTGAGACATAATTTACGAAAAAAATACAGACACAAATTTTGTCAAATGCATCGACAAAATTTCCCTAGATATTCCATTTATTGCCCGTTTTCATAGTCGTTCCTTGAGGAATAATGATCCGTTATTCCCTAGATATTCCATTTAAGAAGAACGGAATAAGGGACCCTTATTCTTTAAGGAACGACTATGAATACGGGCAATAGTCGTTCCTTGAGGAACAAGGATCCCTTATTCCGTTCTTCTTAAATGAAATATCTAGGGAATAAGGGATCCTTATTCATCAAGGAACGACTATGAATACGGGCATAAGAAGAACGGAATAAGGATCCCTTATTCCCTAGATATTCCATTTAAGAAGAACGGAATAAGGGATCCTTATTCCTCAAGGAACAACTATGAATACGGGCATTAGGAATATCTAGGGAATAAGGGACCCTTATTCCTCAAGGAACGACTATTGCCCGTATTCATAGTCGTTCCTTGAGGAATAAGGATCCCTTATACTTGAGACATAATTTACGAAAAAAATACAGACACAAATTTTGTCAAATGCATCGACAAAATTTCCCTAGATATTCCATTTATTGCCCGTTTTCATAGTCGTTCCTTGAGGAATAATGATCCGTTATTCCCTAGATATTCCATTTAAGAAGAACGGAATAAGGGATCCTTATTCTTCAAGGAACGACTATGAATACGGGCAATAGTCGTTCCTTGAGGAACAAGGATCCCTTATTCCGTTATTCTTAAATGGAATATCTAGGGAATAAGGGATCCTCATTCATCAAGGAACGACTATTGCCCGTATTCATAGTCGTTCCTTGAGGAATAAGGATCCCTTATTCCGTTCTTCTTAAATGGAATATCTAGGGAATAAGGGATCCTTATTCCTCAAGGAACGACTACGAATACGGGCATAAGAAGAACGGAATAAGGGATCCTTATTCCTCAAGAAACAACTATGAATACGGGCATTATTCCTCAAGGAACGACTATAAATACGGGTGTTAGGTTTTAACGGTTGGCAATTCTGACATGGAGGTTTCTAGGTACTTTTTCTCTACCCTCCAGCTAAAAATCAGCTGATAGAACAAAAGACTAGTAAATAACCGATAAAGTGTGAGATTTCACCAATTTTCCCCTTATTTTCTCAGTACCAAATAAATTATAAAAATTGAAGGATTATCTGCGCAAAAACAATAGCGTGTCGTTAGAAATATAACAATTGAATTTGTTTTTTGGAATTTGAGAAGACGAACGTCCATCCTAAAGTCCGGATCGTCTCTAAAAGTTTGTTTTGCTGAACTGTCATTCCACACGTCAATAGGTAAATATATTATCTTTCAGATTCCTCAAAAAAAAATCCTATTTCCATTGTAATATAAATTTGTTTTTTCTTTTACTTGTTCTTTTTTATCATACTCACATTTTCTTTGTTTATTTGCAATTTTTTTGTTCCCTTCGCACATACAATACATTTAACATTCTTATATCCCGCTGTCAATTTACGGTGTCCAATATATAAATTTTAACATGACAGCTAAAACATACCGTATCTCTCGTACCGTTAACATGACAAACATGATAAAAAAGTTAAGACACTTGTCGGAGGATGAAAAATCTGATATCGGTAGAGCTTTTGAATTGTTGGATACGGACAAAGATGGTTATTTGGACTATTACGAGACAAAGTGCGCCATGAGAGCGCTAGGAATTGAAATTAAAAAATCTCAATTATTGGCGATAATGCACGCTTATGACAAGAACGAGGGAAACAAAATTAATTTCGAAGATTTCTATTACGTCAGTACGTGAGACTCGAGTCGCTTGATCCGTTACGCGCAGTTTTTTCATTTTTATTTTTAATTTTTTTTTCATCGACAACGCTTTATTCCAGTGGCTGATAAGATAGCCAAGAGAGATCCGATAGATGAACTTAAGCACGCTTACAAATTGTTCAGCGCGGAATCTTCTTGTGGGAAAATAACGTTGTTAGATTTGCAAAGGATCAATAAAATCGTAGGATGTCAATTGAGCGAAGAAGAAATGCGTGCAATGATCGAAGAATTTGATACCGACCAGGACGGATGTAGTAATGTTTCATTGATTATTATCATTTATTTTGTTTCTCGCACAAATTTAACACAAAAATTAATGATCGTTACTTCCTGCGTTACTCATATTACTTTGTGCATTTATTTTGTACGATTTTTTTCATACAACGCACTAAAATATACGCAATAAAATATATAAATGTATACTTCTCAATTGCAGATAAACAAATTGATATTTTTTTCTTTTTTCTCTTCCAGTAAATGAAGCCGAATTTATTGAAATAATGACCAATTCTTAGGTCTAAATGTAACGCAGCGATGATCGTGATTCTTCAGAATTAGTCGCGTAAGAGTTTAAAGATATTGCGTAAAAATGAATTTTGGCGTGAATTGGGATGAGGAAAATCGTAGAACATTGCTCGAGGAGCGCGCTGCGCTCGATCGCTCAAACCAGTCTGTACTGAGGTCGCAGGCTGTGGCGATTGAGACTGAACAAATTGGTCGGGAAGTCGTCGCCGAGCTGGGAGGACAGAGGGAAACTTTGTTGCGTGCAAAAACAAGACTGACCGATACCGACCTAGAGCTGGATACCTCGAAGAAAATTATGCGGATGATCAACAAACGAGTTTTAACGAATAAAATTGTACTTGTTCTAATAATCCTATTGGAAGTAGCCATACTCGGTTTGACCGTTTATCTCAAGTTTTTTAATAAACACTCATAACGTTCTATATATCGCGAACAGTAAGCAATTAAAATGAAATTAAGAGAAGAAAAAAAGTCAAGGGCTTTCGATGTTGCCGGAAGATGCTTGTATAAATTTTATGTAAATTACAATAAAGACTCGTAGAGACGTAATTTATTTCACAAATACTTGTACTGCTAGCAGTAATACCGTGATTATGAAATTTGTATAAAATGTTATTACTGTAGCCAAAGGGAAAATCGAAAAAGCGTTATCCACCAGAGGCCGGATCTCGGTCGTCTAAAAACAATCTGACAGTCTCAGTACAATCGATAGAGAATATTGTGGAGCATTAAAAATAAAGGGGTTTTTTTTTTTTTTTTCATTAGATTCAGCATCACGTACAGAATGTGAATTAACAAAATCGTTACAAATTATGGGAGCGGAAGTGTCGCCATTTTGAGGAAAACCGTATTGGCCAATATCTCCGTTACCGTGCACTTTAGGCAAAAAATGGTAATAACCTTTTTTGTAGATAATTGAATTTCCCATCTTTTTTTTTAAATAATTTTTTTTGTATTACTCACCGTTTACGACTTATACCACTGTTAAAATTTATCTTTTCACTTTTTGACCTGTATCTCTCTTAATAATTGTTTAAACGATAAAATGCTAATAACTTATCTTTTGAATCTATAAATTTCCCACAACTTTTATTTAAAACTTTTTTGTCTAAAGTTAATATTCTCAAAGTAATAACGCGTTCAATGTTGCGCTACTGGGTGCAAGATCAATAAAAACGAGGTATGCATAGTACAATGATGAAAATTCAATACATATGTAAAAAAATATCAATGATATTGACATAATTAACAATAATTAACTTCTTACCTGCAAAAAACAGCGACTTCCCGTTGACATTTTTCAAATATTTGCATAATATTTTTAACAATTCAATAATACTTCATAACTCGAATTGCCCCACGATTATTATCAAATTATCAATTATATACCGTTGGCATAATGAGCAAAACATAGGAAAACGCGCAATTACGTTTGCTTATCGACAAGAAGTAAAATAAGTCTAGCAATTTTGCCTCCAACCGAAAAGGCTGCGAAGTACCATTTGTTCCGGACTTATCAATTTTTCCATGCCTTTTTGAATAAATTTCCCGTTTTCCTATTCTTTTGTTCATTATGCCAACAGTATATAATTGATGACTTGATAATAATCGTGGGGCAATTCGAGTCATGAAGTATTATTGAATTGTTAAAAATATACAAATATTTGAAAAATGTCAACGGGAAGTCGCTGTTTTTTGCAGGTTAGAAGGTATTTATTGTTAATTATCTCAATATCATTAATATTTTTTTACAAATGCATTGAATTTTCATCATTGTACTATGCATACCTCGTTTTTATTAACCTTGCACCCAGTAGCGCATCATTGAACGCGTTATAACTTTGAGAATATTAACTTTGGACAAAAAAGTTTTAAATAAAAGTTGTGGGAAATTTATGGATTCGAAAGATAAGTTATGAGCATTTTATTGTTTTAACAATTATTAAGAGAGATACAGGTCAAAAAGTGAAAAAATACATTTTAACAGGAAAACGTGCAATTACGCTCGCCTATCGACAAGTAAAATAAGTCTAGTAAAATAAGTCAATTTTTCCATGCCTTTTTGAATAAATTTCCCGTTTTCTTATTCTTTTGTTCATTATGCCAACAGTATATAATTGATGACTTGATAATAATCGTGGGGCAATTTGAGTTATGAAGTATTATTGAATTGTTAAAAATATGCAAATATTTGAAAAATGTCAATGGTTAGTCGCTGTTTTTTGCAGGTTAGAAGGTATTTATTGTTAATTATGTCAATATCATTAATATTTTTTTACATATGCATTGAATTTTCATCATTGTACTATGCATACCTCGTTTTTATTAACCTTGCAACCCAGTAGCGCAACATTGAACGCGTTATAACTTTGAGAATATTAACTTTGGACAAAAAAGTTTTAAATAAAAGTTGTGGGAAATTTATGGATTCGAAAGATAAGTTATTAGCATTTTATTGTTTAAACAATTATTAAGAGAGATACAGGTCAAAAAGTGAAAAAACACATTTTAACAGGAAAACGTGCAATTACGCTCGCCTATCGACAAGTAAAATAAGTCTAGTAAAATTGTAAATTTTCCATGCCTTTTTGAATAAATTTCCCGTTTTCCTATTCTTTTGTTCATTATGCCAACAGTATATAATTGATGACTTGATAATAATCGTGGGGCAATTCGAGTCATGAAGGATTATTGAATTGTTAAAAATATACAAATATTTGAAAAATGTCAACGGGAAGTCGCTGTTTTTTGCAGGTTAGAAGGTATTTATTGTTGATTATGTCAATATCATTAATATTTTTTTACATATGCATTGAATTTTCATCATTGTACTATGCATACCTCGTTTTTATTAACCTTGCAACCCAGTAGCGCAACATTGAACGCGTTATAACTTTGAGAATATTAACTTTGGACAAAAAAGTTTTAAATAAAAGTTGTGGGAAATTTATGGATTCGAAAGATAAGTTATTAGAATTTTATTGTTTAAACAATTATTAAGAGAGATACAGGTCAAAAAGTGAAAAAATACATTTTAACAGGAAAACGTGCAATTACGCTCGCCTATCGACAAGTAAAATAAGTCTAGTAAAATAAGTCAATTTTTCCATGCCTTTTTGAATAAATTTCCCGTTTTCCTATTCTTTTGTTCATTATGCCAACAGTATATAATTGATGACTTGATAATAATCGTGGGGCAATTTGAGTTATGAAGTATTATTGAATTGTTAAAAATATGCAAATATTTGAAAAATGTCAATGGTTAGTCGCTGTTTTTTGCAGGTTAGAAGGTATTTATTGTTAATTATGTCAATATCATTAATATTTTTTTACAAATGCATTGAATTTTCATCATTGTACTATGCATACCTCGTTTTTATTAACCTTGCACCCAGTAGCGCAACATTGAACGCGTTATAACTTTGAGAATATTAACTTTGGACAAAAAAGTTTTAAATAAAAGTTGTGGGAAATTTATGGATTCGAAAGATAAGTTATTAGCATTTTATTGTTTAAACAATTATTAAGAGAGATACAGGTCAAAAAGTGAAAAAACACATTTTAACAGGAAAACGTGCAATTACGCTCGCCTATCGACAAGTAAAATAAGTCTAGTAAAATTGTAAATTTTCCATGCCTTTTTGAATAAATTTCCCGTTTTCCTATTCTTTTGTTCATTATGCCAACAGTATATAATTGATGACTTGATAATAATCGTGGGGCAATTCGAGTCATGAAGTATAATTGAATTGTTAAAAATATACAAATATTTGAAAAATGTCAACGGGAAGTCGCTGTTTTTTGCAGGTTAGAAGGTATTTATTGTTAATTATGTCAATATCATTAATATTTTTTTACAAATGCATTGAATTTTCATCATTGTACTATGCATACCTCGTTTTTATTAACCTTGCAACCCAGTAGCGCAACAATGAACGCGTTATAACTTTGAGAATATTAACTTTGGACAAAAAAGTTTGAAATAAAAGTTGTGGGAAATTTATGGATTCGAAAGATAAGTTATTAGCATTTTATTGTTTAAACAATTATTAAGAGAGATACAGGTCAAAAAGTGAAAAAACACATTTTAACAGGAAAACGTGCAATTACGCTCGCCTATCGACTAGTAAAATAAGTCTAGCAACTCTGCCTCCAACCGAAAATGCTGCGAAATACCATTCGTTCCGGATTTATCAATCTTTCCATGCTTTTTTGAATAAATTTCCCGTTTTCCTATTCTTTTGTTCATTATGCCAACAGTATATAATTGATGACTTGATAATAATCGTGGGGCAATTCGAGTCATGAAGTATTATTGAATTGTTAAAAATATACAAATATTTGAAAAATGTCAACGGGAAGTCGCTGTTTTTTGCAGGTTAGAAGGTATTTATTGTTAATTATGTCAATACCATTAATATTTTTTTACATATGTATTGAATTTTCATCATTGTACTATGCGTGCCTCGTTTTTATTAACCTTGCAACCCAGTAGCGCAACATTGAACGCGTTATAACTTTGAGAATATTAACTTTGGACAAAAAAGTTTTAAATAAAAGTTGTGGGAAATGTATGGATTCGAAAGATAAGTTATTAGCATTTTATTGTTCAAACAATTATTAGGAGAGATACAGGTCAAAAAGTGAAAAAATAAATTTTAACAGTGGTATGAGTAAAAAATTATTTTGAAAAAAAGATGGGAAATTCAATTATCTACAAGAAAGGTTATTACCATTTTTGGCCTAAAGTGCACGGTAACGGAGATATTGGCCAATACGGTTTTCCTCAAAATAGCGGCACTTCCGCTCCCATAATTTGTAACCATTTTGTTAATTCACATTCGGCACGTGAAACTGAACCTAATAAAAATATAAAAAAATCCCCTTTATTTTTAGTGCGATGCGGACAAGAGCACGGTCTTATATACAAGACCGTGATTTAAACGCACATTTGACCACACCCGATTGAAGTTAGCCGAGAGTGTTAGTTTCTAAAAAGCAACACAGAAAAACGTCTTTTCAACAAGCGAAGTAGAACTCTGTGCAGCGTTTGGAAAATCCCGTGTGGGTAGATTCTCTTTTCCTTTGTTCATAAGTCATAATAAGATTGGATTAGAAAGAGAAAAAAAATCGCCCGGACGGATATTTCGAAAATTCTTCTATACTTTTCGTTAGACGGGAAATATAACCCCGACAATCTCAGATCGAGTATCGTTCATTTGATTGGTTTTTCCCAATGGAATTGACCAATCCTATGGCAGATCTCGTTTGTTCATGACGAACGTATCAAATAGAAGATGCTAAATCTTTTACTTGTGTAGACGAACATATGATTGGTGATTAGGAACAATCTAGATATTTGACTTAGTTCCGACATGTAAAAAAGTTGTTAATTCTCCTGAAATATATCCTTGTTTCTTAGACTTTTCTCTATTTTTCTAATCTCTTCTAACTCCAAACGACGAAAAAGGCTAACGGCAATTCTCCATAAGAATAAAATTACCTAAAATAGGGGGCAGGGTGAATAATATCTGTTCAAGTATCTTTACTGGTTTTTAATTGTAAAATTCCGTTATATAGTCTATTCAGACGTTCCAGCGGTACGATTATGTATCCACATGAGAATGAAAACGAGTATCGTGTGAACATCGACGTGTGTATGATTTTTTTTCATGTTTCATATTCAAAAGCTTGCGGCGGCAATTTTTAATCTTCGTCCGCGGAACCTTGATCCGCTTTTACATCATCTTCGCCCTCGCCCCCGCTGAAGTCTCCCATACCCTCAACCTCTTCCTCGTCGTCATCGCCAGCCACCTCGGCGTTCTCCAGCTCGGCACGTTCCATTTGTCGTGCAAGTTCAGCCTCGTCGGTAGCCGTTACAACCTTAGGCTACGAATAAAATGGTCGGAACATTGTACGAGTGTATTTAAGGGCGGGGTAAGGGTTTTCACTTTCGAAAAATCGAATTTTTTTTTTTTTCGTCTTATCTTATTGTTTAACATTTCAAGAATATGTCCTTAAAATTTTAAACCGATCTAAGCAATATTCTTGAAGTTATTGTCTTATTAATCACCTGGCGCCTTTAACGCTATACCTCTAACAGCTGCGGGCGGTCGGGCTAGCAGTGCACTTCAGACGCGTTTTTTCTCAAAACTACTCTTTCAAAGTCCGTGTTCACTGCCATTTAAAAACCACTTGACCGATTCATTTCAAACTTCGTACACATTTTCTACATATAAAATACCTCCCCCCAACGTTTAGTTAAATTTTTTTTTTTCACATTAAGGGTGTTTCCCACCCGCAAAATGGCGGAATTTTTCGTGGAAAATGACAGTTCACACTTTAGATGGCCGGCAAAAATTTTTAAATGAAAAAAAAAAAATTATCAGAGAACGTTGGGGGGAAGATTTGATTATAATTTGACTCAATTTTCATGGTTTTTCATTTTCAGATTATTTCCGGCCGAGTTATAGTGAACACCGCAAACAGTTTTTTTTTTCCAAGACGTTCCGGGGGAAGCTCTGTTACGGGCTTATGCTTCAATATTTCGGCATGAAAGAATTACACAACATTGTCAAAAGTATGCTCAATAATGTACAAAAGGTTCGAATAAAATGGTTCAATCCATATTTGAGAAAAAAAATCGCAAAAAAGTGTTTTTTTTTAACACTGAAACCCTTATCCCTCCCTTAAAAAGACATATTTTTTGTTTTTTAGAAAAATTCATTATTACTTTGTTGAATAAATAATTGAATAAATACTTACCGCCATTTGAATGTTGAATACACCACCCAACGATGTAATTTTCATTTGTACAACCTCGATAGCGTTATTGAGGGCCTTTAAGCCATCTTGTTTCTCGGGAGTCGACGTCGTCATTACTGTAGATAATTGATTACGTTAAAATCGAAAAGTATGTGAAAAATTAATTTTTTTTCGTAATTAATGTATGTTTACCGTAGAGAGGAGGCGCGATTAAGTTTATCTTGATCGGAATTTCCTCGGTCGAAAGTGCTAAGCCCGCTTTGAGCGCGGTTTTTACCGCATCTATACCCTCGTAACCGTAACACGCAACTTCAACATCTGCTCGTATTTTGACCGCTTGAGAAGTTAGCTTGCGCTTGATGTTGTTTAATAGGACGTCTTTCGTAAGATCGTCAAGTCCACACTCGGCCAGTATAGAGGGATCTCTGAAATATAAAATCATTTAGATATATCGTAATAAATACGGCTCATTTCACTTGGCACGTCGATAATTAATAAACTATTTTTAATGGCGAATATAATTGTTTTATGAAATTGATCTCTTACAATACTGATTGTTTGAAAAAGTCGTAAGCGGAGGCTTTTTGTTTCTTGTACTTTTCCTCAAAGTGCCACGCCGTTTTCTGATATAATTCCTCCAATTGATCGTCATTGTCGTAATGCAAAAGTTCAGCAACGTGTCGCAGAATGGAATTGACGGCTTTTGCCTTGGCGTATCGTTCTGTACACTTTTCTATATCCTCGGCTGACACACGACGTTTACTCAGATCAATGTAACCTGGACGAAAGTACTGATATTTAAATACATCGATCTCAGAGATGTAGGCTCTTGAGTCTTCTCCGAAGGAGAAGATCAAATGTGCCGAACAATCTCTTGTTTGTCATATTTGATCCAATTTTTTGCTCTTAAAGTCAAAAAATGAAAAAACGTTTTTTCCGATTTTCAATCGCGGAGCTCCTTGAGCATACAAACTTTTTATTCACGATGCCGTTTCAATATATTGAAACAAATTTTTTAACAACATTTATGTATTTGATGTGCTGCACGCTACACATATTGAACTTTCGTTTGGCTAAATTATCATATATCACAATTTTTTTAATAACGAATTATTCTTGACATACAAAACCATCAAAAACAAATAATTTGCAAATATGTTTGCCGAGTTATGACAAATTTCAAAGTTCCGTGTTGGTTGTTTTTTTTTTTTTTCATCAAAAATTATGATTACAGAGTGAAATGCAATAAAATTGACAATCAACAATCAACATGAATTTTAAGCCTCGGCAATCAGTAAAGAAATGTTTGAATAAATAAATCGAGCCATAAAAAACAAAAATTATAACGGGGATTATTTTACGGGAAAGAAATTGAAAATATAATTTTCCAAAAAATGACACAAACGAGTAAATGCTTTGTCTACATTAAAAATCACTGTACACGGTTCATTTTTAAATGATGGAAAAAAATTGTACATTTTTAAGGTAGTTCTAACACAAGAAATGGGAGGAGATTAGGAGAGGTGCGCGAGGCGGGCAGCCACGTCACGCAGCGTCGAAACAATATTTTTTTAATAGTCCGTACTTTTTTACTGTATGGTTGAAAATTTACTGTAAAATATATGTTATTCTTCATCTACTAAACTACATTAGTGCCAAATTTCAAAAATTTTTCATTACTCCTTCGTACATTTTGGTGACTAAATATACGGAAAGTGCTCGTTTTGTACGTTATAGGTCAACGTTCGTATGCAAATTTTGGAATTTTTCATAAACGATATCTTGAAAACTGTACGGCGAAACAGTCTCAAATTTCGCATAAGTATTCTTCGGTACTTTTTTTTTAGGTTTTCCCAAAAATTCATTAAATTCTGCGTTACTCTTCATTCGTGTTAGAACTACGTTAAGAATCTAAATACCTTTTTCTTTATCGACTCGAATAACAACGACGGGCTCAGTTTTGCCCACTCTAATGAGTTTATTGATGGAACGTATGCGTCTCCTCGACAATTCGGAGAGCAATATCATGCCTTCTATGTTGTTGTATTCTAGTAGATGTACGTAAGCTCCCATCTCGGCTATACTGCGTACGTTAACCATGACAACATCCTCAACTTCAGGATATTTCTCCTTGTAAAATCGACACGAGAGTACCATTATTACCTGAAATACGTAGATTTAAAGGAGACAAATTTTTTTTTTTTAATAATAATATTAAATATTGTCAGAACGTGAGAATTATTCATAATTTCCTGTACATTACTCGTTAAACCGGAATTGAAGGTTAGACAAAAGGTTAGATGGACGAAAAATAAACGCATAAATATGTAATATTAACGTAAATCCACATACCTGTTTGTTAGGCTAGTTATAGAAATAATTGCAATGTTTATTTGCACTATGTGAAATCACTTATAACAGCGCAAATCTACTTAAATATGTCAACAATCCATGTGGAATCTTTGAGTCGGATACGGCTGATGAAAGAGGGAAACAACGGTTCTCAACTTGACGATTGTCGGCATTTTGTTAAAGTATTTTACCGGCCATTACCCGGAAGAAAATAATGATGTCAATAGGTGTGAAAAAAAAAGCAAAGACGAATGAGTAACATAAAAATGTTTCAACATTTACCGATTTTAAGTATTTTTCTAACTAAGAAATAACTAAATGATTGATTTTAATAACTTTTTCTTTTGTTATCGAAGGCTGACTTGATCTTCTTCCCCGCCCCCTTGATCCTTAATCTTCTTGCCCGTATTCATAGTCGTTCCTTGAGGAATAAGGATCCCTTATTCCCTAGATATTCCATTTAAGAAGAACGGAATAAGGGTCCCTTATTCCCTAGATATTCCATTTATGCCCGTATTCATAGTCGTGCCTTGAGAAATAAGGATCCGTTATTCCCTAGATATTCCATTTAAGAAGAACGGAATAAGGATCGCTTATTCCCTAGATATTCCATTTAATAAGAACGGAATAAGGACCCCTTATTCCCTAGATATTCCATTTAAGAAGAACGGAATAAGGGTTCCTTATTCCCTAGATATTCCATTTATGCCCGTATTCATAGTCGTTCCTTGAGAAATAAGGATCCGTTATTCCCTAGATATTCCATTTAAGAAGAACGGAATAAGGATCGTTTATTCCCTAGATATTCTATTTAAGAAGAACGGAGTAAGGATCCCTTATTCCCTAGATATTCCATTTAAGAAGAACGGAGAAGGATCCCTTATTCCCTAGATATTCCATTTAAGAAGAACGGAATAAGGGTCCCTTATTCCCTAGATATTCCATTTATGCCCGTATTCATAGTCGTTCCTTGAGAAATAAGGATCCGTTATTCCCTAGATATTCCATTTAAGAAGAACGGAATAAGGATCGCTTATTCCCTAGATATTCCATTTAATAAGAACGGAATAAGGATCCCTTATTCCCTAGATATTCCATTTAAGAAGAACGGAATAAGGGTTCCTTATTCCCTAGATATTCCATTTATGCCCGTATTCATAGTCGTTCCTTGAGAAATAAGGATCCGTTATTCCCTAGATATTCCATTTAAGAAGAACGGAATAAGGATCGTTTATTCCCTAGATATTCTATTTAAGAAGAACGGAGTAAGGATCCCTTATTCCCTAGATATTCCATTTAAGAAGAACGGAGAAGGATCCCTTATTCCCTAGATATTCCATTTAAGAAGAACGGAATAAGGGTCCCTTATGCCCTAGATATTCCATTTATGCCCGTATTCATAGTCGTTCCTTGAGAAATAAGGATCCGTTATTCCCTAGATATTCCATTTAAGAAGAACGGAATAAGGATCGCTTATTCCCTAGATATTCCATTTAAGAAAAACGGAATAAGGATCCCTTATTCCCTAGATATTCCATTTAAGAAGAACGCAATAGGGATCCCTTATTCCCTAGATATTCCATTTATGCCCGTATTCATAGTCGTTCCTTGAGAAATAAGGATCCGTTATTCCCTAGATATTCCATTTAAGAAGAACGGAATAAGGATCCCTTATTCCCTAGATATTCCATTTAAGAATAACGGAATAAGGATCCCTTATTCCCTAGATATTCCATTTAAGAAGAACGCAATAAGGATCCCTTATTCCCTAGATATTCCATTTATGCCCGTATTCATAGTCGTTCCTTGAGAAATAAGGATCCGTTATTCCCTAGATATTCCATTTAAGAAGAACGGAATAAGGGTCCCTTATGCCCTAGATATTCCATTTATGCCCGTATTCATAGTCGTTCCTTGAGAAATAAGGATCCGTTATTCCCTAGATATTCCATTTAAGAAGAACGGAATAAGGATCGCTTATTCCCTAGATATTCCATTTAAGAAGAACGGAATAAGGATCCCTTATTCCCTAGATATTCCATTTATGCCCGTATTCATAGTCGTTCCTTGAGAAATAAGGAACCGTTATTCCCTAGATATTACATTTAAGAAGAACGGAATAAGGTTCCCTTATTACCTAGATATTCCATTTAACACCCGTATTCATAGTCGTTCCTCGAGGAATAAGGCTCCCTTATTCCCTAGATATTCCATGTAAATATAGGGAATAAGGGAGCCTTACTCCTCGAGGAGCGACTATGAATACGGGTGTAAGAAGAACGGAATAAGGATCCCTTATTCCCTAGATATTCCATTTAAGAAGAACGGAATAAGGATCCGTTATTCCCTAGATATTCCATTTATGCCCGTATTCATAGTCGTTCCTTGAGGAATAAGGATTCCTTATTCCCTAGATATTCCATTTAAGAAGAACGGAATAAGGGATCCTTATTCCTCAAGGAACGACTATGAATACGGGCATATGAATACGGGCATTAAGAAAAACAGAATAAGGGATCCTTATTCCTCAAGGAACGACTATGAATACGAGTATAAGTTACACCGCATGGGTTGTCACCCTTATGCCCGTATTCATAGTCGTTCCTTGAGGAATAAGGATCCCTTATTCCCTAGATATTCAATTTAAGAAGAAGGGAATAAGGGATCCTTATGCCCGTATTCATATGCCCGTATTCATAGTCGTTCCTTGAGGAATAAAGATCCCTTATTCCGTCCTTCTTAAATGGAATATCTAGGGAATAACGGATCCTTATTCCGTTCTTTTTAAATGGAATATCTAGGAAATAAGGGAACCTTATTCTTCAAGGAACGACCATGAATACGGGTGTCATTCCTCAAGGATCGACTATGAATACGGGTGTTATTCCTCAAGGAACGACTATGAATACGGGCATTAGGATCACACCTTATCAAATATGAAATATTCCGTATCGCGTAATTTGCGGTAGCCATTCACGCATCGACGTTAGATATCCGATAGTTAATAGAACGGAATTGCTGTATGGTGATTGGTTGCGCGAGTAGCACCATCACTTTTCTTAAAGCAAATCGAACGTAAATTAATTTCTTGTCCGATAATTGGTTACCAGGAATTGTCGCGTTCCACAATTGGATATTCGATGTTGAATTTTCGAATAGCGAAATTAATGCGTGATTAAAGGTTCACTAAAATTCGATACCAAATATAGAAATAAGATTCTTAACTGTTATTAGAAACTATAAAAAAAAATACCATCGAACAATTCCAAAGAATAAATTCAGCAAACGAGACGAAAATTAGCCAATCACCGAGACGAATAATCGTCGAGCAGATGGCACTCGCGAACGTACAGGCGGGACGAGATCAAAGAAAACACTTGCGGCGGAACGTCAGTCTGCGTCAGCCATTTTTTCCTCAATCAAAAACAAAATAATTCCACGAATTCAAATAACAAAGTTATTCATGAGGCCGTTAATAAAATCGTAACAGTAACATTTTAATGGAATAAAAATCATTCTTTCGCGAGTCATGTTAGTACACCGTGAAATTTGTGCGTCGTTGATGAGAAATTTTTTGTCACCCAAAGACTTTCGTTTAACGCTTGTAAATGGAAGAGGTTAAGCTTTCAAATTCGCTTACGGATGAAACCGCAAATTTCGATTCTAATCATGAAAATGAGAACGAACAAAAAATGGCTTACGGCGAGTGTACACCCCAAAATACATCGGAGAACCGACCAATCGACAATTCCATATTCAACACAATTTCAAAGATTGTCAATCCCGCTGCAAAGGTATGTTTTAATCTCTTGCCGTACAATTACAAAAAATTATTCTTTTTGCCTTCAATTTGTTCACTTTAGTTCAACAGAGTTTGTTCATAACGATGAAAAAAAAAAAAAAACCCTAAGGCCCGTTTCCTCCAATGTGGTTTAAACGGAGTTCAAATTTTTTTTCAGCATTTGGCGATAGGATGAACCGAGCTTAAACTTATTTCATAAGCTAGTAAAATCTGAAGGCAAAACGAACGAATGAAATTTTAAAATTTCTTGGATTTTCTTGCAGGTTCCGGAAATTCAAGATTTCAAGATCGTCAAACCCATTAGCAGAGGTGCTTTTGGCAAGGTTTTTTTAGGTTATAAAAAAACAAATTCCGAACAAATATATGCCATTAAAGTAATGAAAAAGAATGAAATGATACACAAGAACATGGCGTCTCAAGTAGTAATAGAGCGTAACGCTTTGGCCCTAACGAGAAGTCCATATTGCGTTCAATTATTTTATTCTCTACAGTCATTAAGCTGCGTGTATTTAGTCATGGAATACATGGTAGGTGGCGATCTTAAGAGTTTGCTCGGAGTTTACGGTTACATGGAAGAATCGATGGCTGGTTTTTACATCGCCGAGGTATGTCTAGCTCTCGAGTATCTTCACAAGCACGGTATCGTTCATCGCGATTTGAAACCCGACAACATGCTTCTGTCGCGCGAGGGTCACGTTAAATTGACGGATTTTGGCCTTAGTAAAATATCAACGATGCACAGAGACTTGGAAATATCGGATTTAGTGAATTGTACGCCGAGTCTGTGCGCTCGTACGCCCGGACAATTATTATCCTTAACTTCGCATTTGTCTTTTGGTTCCGGTCAAAAATCAACGAGCAACTCTGATCTATTGGATTCGAGCGATCGTAGTGATCCAGCAGTAAATTTGTTGCCAGCTCTGCAATTGACCACTCGTTATTGTCGCATGTCCTCAAATTCGTTGGCGTCAAGCTCGGCGTCGCTGAATTCATCTCGTGTATCAGGCGTGACGCCGTTTCAATCGGCCGAAGATATCAGACTTGCAGTGTCGTCGGACGAGGACACCGGTAATGTAAGCCAGGATGATGATAATTGCGACAGCACCGAGAGTTTTCACACATGCGAGGCCTCGTCGTTGAAGCAACCGAGCTTGTCGGTGGAAAAAACCGAAGAAGAGGACGAGTCGACTCTCGAGGCTGATAATTCGCATCAACAATTGTCCCACACGAGTCCATTGAGCACTAGCGTTAATTCATTCGCGAGAGGTACCAAGAGAAAAAGAGCCGCATTGTCAGCTGCCACGGGCCTTACCCAAGAGATTTCCGTCATGGAATTGGAGGGTGACTGGACGCCAAAGCGTAAGAATCGCGGTACGATATTCGCCTCGAGAAGTCCAGCCGCACCGTGCCACATCACTGCTCTCGGCAAAAAGAGAGACAAGCCTGGCGGTGAATTGCGCAACGGAACACAAGATTCCAGTAACGGTGGTCGCGTCGCCTTTAGCACACCCGTCTCTTCCATCAAACAGAGAAATCGCAGTGAGAAAAAGCTCAAGGACGAAAAGCCCCTGCTGATAAAATCAACGAGATTCGATTTACCGCCGCTCGCTACATCACACTCGGCGCCCAATGTGAATTTGGATATTGCCAATGGTGATCATGGTTTGCCGCAAGAAATATCACCGATCAAAACACCAGCTACAACTTCGGCGAACAGTTATACGCCTTACAGAACACAAAAATCCGTACGAAGACGGGCGGGCTTGAATCGTTCGGACGATCGTATACTCGGCACACCCGATTATCTCGCGCCAGAATTATTGCTTCGTCAAGGACACGGGCCAGCTGTCGATTGGTGGGCGCTGGGTGTCTGTCTCTATGAATTTTGCACGGGTGTACCGCCGTTTAACGACGAAACGCCGCAGGCGGTGTTTGCGAATATTTTAGCCCGCGACGTACCGTGGCCCGAGGGAGATGAAGTAATATCGGAGGCCGCGACGCAAACCATCGACTCGTTGCTCACGCTCGATCAATCTTTGCGACCGTCGGCGAGTGACGTTCGCGAAATGAATTTTTTTCGGGATTTCCCGTGGGACGAGCCCCAAAAAGCAACGCCACCTTTCATTCCTCAGCCGGATGATAATTACGATACTTGTTACTTTCAAGGTTAGTGTTTAGCCTGTTTTTTTTTTCTCGTTCAATTGCTTAGCTCTGTCGCTGACACGGTTATTTACCGGCATAAATCAATTTTCAATGTTTAAACATTTTCGAAAAACGTTATTTACATAGTCTATATTTACGTGAAATAAACGTTAAGCCTCCATCTCCCATAAACGCATATACCCCAAAGTCATATTCCCCAAATGCATATTCTCCAAAGTGCATATCCCCCAAATGCATATACCCCAAAAGCACAACCCCCAGAAGCATATCCCCCAAATGCATATTCCCCAAAATACATATCTCACAAATGTGTATTCCGCAAAATGGATATGAGGTATTCCATGCCAACTGGCACAACTTTGGGACCGACCTATTTTGATTTTTCCCCTGATTTTTTTTATATTCTTTTTAATACTGAAGAGACCATCTGTGCTTTTGTTCATTTTTTTTTAATTTTCCGTTCTCATTTTATAAATTATTAGAATCGGTGTCCGCGCTTTGTCCGCTGATTTGTCGATTAAGTTCGTACGATCGTGCGATCAGAAGTTCGCGCCGAACTCCGAGCATGACAAAATCAATAGCCAATGAAAATAACAAGTTTTTTTATAGGGGGTAATGAATACTTACGAGATTGAATACGAAATCTAACCCCATTAAATAAAATAATGTCGCGAAAAACGACCGAATAATTTTTTTCGTTTTGCAATGGCTTCTTCTTCTTCAATTATAGCTCCCCTACAGTCGGAGCCGAAAATTTTCTTCTAAATGTGATATTCTGGAACGTTCCTGGCATATTATTAAATGAGAACGGAAAGGAAAAGAATTGAACGAAAGCACAGATGGTCTCTTCAGTATTAGAAACAATATAAAAAAAATCAGGGGAAAAATCAAAGTAGGTCAGCCCCAAAGTTGTGCCGGTTGGCATGGAATGCCCCATATCCATTTTGCGGAATACACATTGGTGAGATATGTATTTTGGGGAATATGCTTTTGGGGTATATGCATTTGGGGTTTGTGCTTTAGGGGTATATGCATTTGGGGTATATGCATTTGGGGATTATGCTTTTGGGATATACATTTGGGGGATATGCATTTTGGGGAATATGCATTTGAGGGATATGCATTTTGGGGAATATGCATTTGAGGGATATGCACTTTGGGGAATATTCGTTTGGGGAATATGACTTTGGGGTACATGCGTTTAGGGGAGATGGAGGCTTACCAAACAAACACAATTTAGCGATAACCAAGGGAAAGTATTTAGACGAAATAGAATAATTGTTGACTGTGCGACAGTGGTGAAGAAAAGAAATACGCCTTATAACATTCGTGGCTAAAGTTGAATTCCAAATATGCCGAAATCTCTTCTCACCACGTGTTACAATTGTTGCCCAACAGATTCAGGAAAGGAGCTTTATTCTTAGTACTTTATGTTTCAGCGAGGAACATTTTGCAGCATCTGAATGTCAGTAATTGTGACACCTAGTCCCGATGAGATCGTGAAAAAGAAAAAAAAAATGATATATTTATCGTGTCGAGCAAAATTTGACATGGTTGCACGAAATACGACGAGCGCGCATGAGATATTGTCAATGCCGATTCATTCACGATGTATCATATACTTTTATATACGTCCGGTAGGTATAATAATATAAACTAATTTCTTACGATTCGTAAAACAACAGGGTGTTTCTCTTGATTTTTGTTTTTCTCCCCCGTTTCCTCGATACAACGTTTTCTACGTAATTACGTTTAATAAGACGACGAGAGTGACATAAAAACTGCATGCCTGGGCGTGATTATTGAAAAAAATTCACTTTGACGAGCGCGATACTTGGGCCCCGTCACGAGACACTCGCGTTATATTCACGGTAAGTGATCGAGGATGATGCTGTTCGCTTTCCGCAACGTTGTATCTGATGGCGGAGAAATTATATCTACAGTCGGACGCTTTAATCGTCAGGGAAAAGAAAATCCCGTCAATTGCATTGAAATTATGCGAGATCCGATCATACTTTGCATATCTGCGGTTATCTACTTCAGATTTTTATTTATCCACGGCAGGAAGTGTGTGACTCTCGTGTAAACGCCTGGATACTGGCCCTTGCCGCACCCGATGCCCCAGCTAACGATACCAACTTGAGTCCATCGGCCGTCGTTCACCATCAACGGTCCACCGCTGTCACCCTGTGGATCATATATTATTGTTGATTAATAACGAAATCACAAACGCACAAATTAACATGAATTTAATAAAGAAAATAAATAAGTTATAATGGTTTTTTTTTTTCACTTTTTCACTTGAAAACATTCTGATGTCACAATGTAACGTGCGCTTTATTGGTTAAAGCCTCCTCGATTAAAGGAACAAAATGCCTTACCGAGCAAGAGTCTTTTGCAGCGACCCCGGCACAAAGAAAACTATCGACGATACCACCCGGAGCAGCGGAACCATACTTGAATTTGCATTCCGAGTTTGACCAGATCGGAATCGAGACTTCCTGAAGAATGTCAGGCTGTTGGCCACCTGAAAGAGTTGAAGGAAAACACATTGTATCAATTGTCGCTTCGCAAAAGATTTTAATTAGAGAGTAAACGACTTTTTCGACTTAGTTTGCAAATAAACAAACTGATAACAGTTATTACAGAAGATTACTAATGGTCAGTACTATTATTACTTTTTCACGTTCGAATACTCTGTATTTTCTAATTTTTATATGTATTTCAAGTCTTCGCACTTTCTCTCAAGGAGCCCCAGCCAATCACAGTTGCTGTCTTCCCAGAATAAAGTTGCGATCCAGAGGGCAGACAAATTGGTCTTATGGCTTCTGTGAACTCGACGGGCTCGTTCATCGTTAGTATAGCTACGTCGTTATAAAGAGTTCTCGCGTCGAAGCCACGATGCCGTACGACCCGTTTGACTCGTCTTTCAACATGACGAACTTCGCTGTTTGTCTTGATGTTATAGTCACCGAGACGCACGGTAAGCCTCGCAACGTCCCAGGAATTCATGCTAAACAGATTAAAAGAAAATTGTAACAAAATATCCTGTTTCTTTTACGTATTCAGCACTGTACCGCTACGTTATGCAATGCATTTTGATTATTGGTCAAAATGTGCTCGTGAGCTAAAGTAACATAACATAAAAGGTAATTTTCAATAACTTGAATGCAGAGATGTAGTACAGTCAGTGCTACATTGCCCCTCGTCTCATCCTTCTGTCGGTAAGTTATGAACTAATCTGACCATTAAAATAAACCATAGACCAAGGTTTCGTACAACCTATACGATCTGATAATTTATGGATTCCTAATTTACAATCAGATGCGTTATCCGCTGCGCTACAGGACATATAGTTAAAAAATTGTAAATATTGACGGGGGCAATCCTATAAATTTCTGATCCGTATTCAGACGTGCGCCGTGCGACGCGCCAAATTTAATTAATAATTTTCATAAGGACAAATAAAGTTATGACGTCGTCAAACAAGATTCAACTAACTTTGCGACGCAATGAGCGGCGCTCAAAATGCGCTTGTTGTCAATGAGTGATCCACCGCATACTTGACGGCCGGCGTTGAAAAGGGCAGCTATCCACGGCCATTCGCCAAGATCAGCTTTTTGACCTCCTACTATACGCTCTTGATCCTGATAGCCATTTTTCGCTCCGCATTCGGCGCTACTTATATGTGCTGGGGTCGTTGTCTGTGGTGGTCTCGAAGTCGTGGCACCTGGCCACCAGCCTGGTTTTTTCGTCGGCCATGTGGTGGCCCAGGGCCTCTTCGAGGTCGCCACCGGAGTTGACGCTGGCTTGTCATCGGTTGGGTTAACAGCCGCAGTGGAATGTGTTGGCAGAGGAGGTATCGTGTGATGGGGAGGATGAGTTGGCAGTGGTGGTGGCCACGAAGCTGGTTTTTGTGGTTTCATACCCAGTATGTGCGGTGGTTTATTCTTCTCGTTATCCTCTTCATTTATCTGTGTAAAAAGTTTTCCTAAAGTCTTCGCAATTCGGCGTATCGATCGGAATATTTTGGTATTTTTTAATCCATTCAACCACCCAATAATCGATTCGATAAATCGTTATTTCCACACAGGATCTATATCGCTGAAGTTAGTATTCGGGAAGGTATAATCAAGTGGTCTTTATATGACTGCGAAAATTTATTCACGAGTCCTTGCATGGATTCCTCTAGATTTAAATGTAGTTTACTCTTGCAGCGAATGGCTTGGCTTTAATGTCGTCAATTTGAATTTATTGTCGTTGGAGTGAGTGTGGCGCCAATAAACGATTTGAGCCCGACAGCGATTAGTCTTCTTTAGTCCGAACACCGACAGATATTTCGAACAACGATTGCGAAACCCAAATTGCCATCGTATTAAAACGACAAAGACTTAACGATGGCAATTTTGATATCCCAACGTCGTCCGAAATATTGTTGATCGGCATCGTAGAAAAATCATAAAATGGGTTTGATTATATTTTACCTGAGTGTTATCAACGGCTGGTTCATTGTTCCCCGGGACGAGTGATGGTGTTGTGAGAGGTTTTCCCGCGCAACATACGCCAAAGCCCATGCGACCATCATTTCGAATAAAGCTGCATGTCCCGTAGACGCCGAGAACCCAACCATCTAGATCTGGTAGGTCGGGAATTTTGAAATACGGATAGCACTCCTTAAAGGTCGTGCAGTATCCAACTTCGCCCTTAGACGACAGACAGGCATCACTGCCGATTTTCTCATTCCATAGGATTGCCCGACTGTCCCTTGATTGTAGTATCGCATTCATGCTCTCGGCAGCTTTCAATTTAATTAATGTACTTATTAAATTCTCGAATGTGACGTTTTTTCACGACCAATTCTAAAAATGGCGTTATTGAATGTTGCATTCTCATTATTTAATATTTCATATCTATAATAACGATATAACGTGAGAGAAGAATTTGTTTTTAGCACTTCAACAAATGTCTGTATACGACAAAACGTTACAACACAAAATGCAAATTCATATTTTCATATTTTTTCTACGACATACTTGAAACTATGAGATTGAAGATAAAATGAAGGGGGTATGAAATGATTATGAATATTTTTACAACAACAAATTAAATAACCATTCAATTATAATATTCCAATGAGATGTACAAAATCTTTTACTTAAATAATAATGCCAAATGAATTGAGCCATAACACAATTATAGTGAATCAATGATATTTATGAAAGAGTTTGCTAAATGATCGCCAGAGAAAATAAAATGATATGGTGATGCCGGAATGATATGTTAACCGGTGGCGAATCAGTGGGCGTCACAAAATCGTGCGCTGAATGCGTAAAATTGTTCGCGTTACTTTGACCGGCGATCGCAAGACCTGCTTGTGTTTTAGTAATGCCGTGATCCTTTGACAATGGGGCTCATCTTATCCGGTTTCAAAATACCCATTAATTCAACCTTGAAATTCCGTCGCAGCGGACTGTCAAATTAATTACTGCGATCTAATAACATTGAAAATAATGAAATAGCATTAAATCCCCGCATTTTTTTGTTCGTATGTACAACTGAATTAGAAATCGATCGAGTTGTTGTTCGATTATAGTTCCGATAAAAAAAATTACACTTTCAGGCTAATCGATTGACGAATTTTATTTGATAACGTTCGAACTTGCATTTCAAATAAGACAGAATGTTCATTCCATGAATTAATGTTACGAAGTAAATTAAGTTAAGCGCACCTAACTTCATTTTATTCGGCATTTTACGAAACGTGATGACGTAAAGTAATGGGTGGAAGTTTTTTAATTAGGTCACTTTAACATTCAATCATTTCATTCACTCAATAGCGTTTGATAAAGGCATTTTTAAAAATCACAACTTACCTTCGATGACAACGCTGCCATCCTCATTCTCATCGTCAGCCAAGATTGGTTCGATGACATAGCCAATAATAAGATGAAAATACACGAAAAGCTTTAACCGATTATAAAGTCGTGCGGCCATCACCGTGCCCGTTTTTTTTTTGACAAAGCGCGCGACAAATAAAACGACGAAACGTCACGCGAAACCGATATTACCGAGCTAAACGGATTTTCATCAAGGTCTCCCCAAGGTAGTCTCCGAAAGACCTGCACTAAGCCATCGAACTGCCGGAGCTCGATCTTATAACGGGCTCGCCCTTCTCCCGGCTCGCCTGCCCCCTAGCAGGTTCGTCCGGGACGTTTTCGCCTTTTCTTCTTCGTCGTTCTTCTCCATCTATTCTATATTCGCGGGATACTTTGTATTCCGTTTCTTTTCGCATTGCTGAGATCGCCCGTTGAACAGCGAAGGAAAATTTGAACGCCATTTGTTGGAAATCAATCTCCTATCAATGCAAAGCTTCCATCAATGTTTAATATGATTTGGCGTTAAAATTCTGGCGCGTGATTATTGAATTACCAGCAATGTGCGATGGTCAATTTGGATGAGTTCGACGAAATAGTTCTATCGTTCATCTAAAAGTAATTATTAGTCTAGATTTATGAACTATGCTTTAATCATCAGGGTCGCCGAAATTATAATGTGAAAATGCTGCATTATTCATTACAGAAATAACTACAATTGGATGATGAAAAACATTAAGCATTACATTGTCCATGAGAAATGTAAAAGACGACCATTATGCATTGCATCAATAATGAATAATACGAAAAAACATTACATTATCCATTACTGAAGTAATGGCTAATGAAAAAGTGTTCCATTATCCATTACTGAAGTAATGGGCAATGCAAAAGTGTTCCATTATCCATTACTATGGTAATTAGTAGTGCAAAATACTTCCATTATCGATTACTATAATGATGGGTAATGCAGAGCAGCATTAACTTTTCATTACTATAATGATGAATAATGTATTACCTCGAGTAATCCATTATTTCTTCGACTAATGCATTATCGGAATACGAATACAATAATTTATTATTGTACTTTAACAAGGAATAAGAGAAAATTTAATGGCATAATACACAATCGTATAAAATCATACATCTTCCGATCCAATCCTAAAACATCTATATGAGTCTTATGTATAACAATATATACAATTATATACAATTTTATGGAAAATTGCCAATTTTTTTAGAGCCATATACAAATTTATATAGTATTATCAAATTCTATAGAATCATATACAGTCATATGGAAAACAATTGTCGCATACAATTGGATATAATTCTATAAGAATTTATATGATTCTATATGATTCTATCGTCTCAATTTTCGATCAAGTTGTATAAAATCTTATCTCATAAAATTCTATATGATTGTATAAGATCGTATCCAACCATTTTCCCCCGGGCATTTAGTAAACGGGCAAAGTTACTCGCGACTCTGTTAACACAAAAACATCACATCACCTCTATCTGTGTGGTAATAGAGTACCGCGTTACATCTTTTTGGAGTTGCACGTTACTTCTATTGATGTTGAAGGTCGTAAAAAGAAAATCTTTCTTCAAACTACGGATTATTGAAATAAATGTAAGTTAATGATATTTGCATCTTTAATTTGAAATGAAAAATCTCGCAGTTTTATTTTGATGATTTTGGCTTAAAGTATGAAGTTAATAATGCTTCGGAAGCGAATATTTTCAACGCTGGGTTTCATATAACCGATATAGAGCGAATCTCAGAACTATTGGAATAGTTTGCTTATTTACTTTGTGGTGTTGCCGTCTCAACGTCTCTTCAAAGCACGTCGTTTGTGAAGGAAAGTAAACGAAGACAAAGAAAGTAAACGAAGACAAAGAAAATCTTTTTTCAAACTACGGATTATTGAAATAAATGTAAGTTAATGATATTTGCGTCTTTAATTTGAAATGAAAAATCTCGCAGTTTTATTTTGATGATTTTGGCATAAAGTATGAAGTTAATAATGCTTCGGAAGCGAATATTTTCAACGCTGGGTTTCATATAACCGATATAGAGCGAATCTCAGAACTATTGGAATAGTCTGCTTATTTACTTTGTGGTGTTGCCGTCTCAACGTCTCTTCAAAGCACGTCGTTCGTGAAGGAAAGTAAACGAAGACAAAGATAGCGGTCGTGCGCTTTGTGTTCAACCAAATCATGTGATTTCATTGACATTGTTATATAAATTAATAAAGAATTTCGATTCCAATAATGCAACTCATGCATTACTCGACACAATGCAGTACTGGAAGTAATGCTCCATTTTTATATTTTCCATTATTTATTTCTATAAAAATGGAAAAATGGCATTGTCTTGCATTAGTCATTACTGAAGTAATGGGTAATCCAAGGCATTACAATACCCATTACTTCTGTAATGAGTAATGTAATGATTTACACATTACCCATTACTTTAGTCATGTTCAATACAACACTGTGCCAATTGACCATTAATACCGTAATGCAAAATGATATGTTTTTTCATTTTCCAGTACTTATGTAATGCTTAATGGCCTGATATTGGTATTATTAATTAGAAGATTAACGCAATGTTTTTCTTGACCGGATTATTTATTAAATGAACGATGCGTAACGGAATTCAAGTCCCATTACTCATTACTAGAATAATTACTAATGAAATCAATAATGCATTATAAAAATAATGGATTTTTTGCAACTCTGTTAATCATTCTGTTGAGTTTTAATTGTCCACTCAGCTATGTAACTCGCGAGTGTCATGTTCCGGAGTGGAAAATTATAACTAAATGCCAAGCACTACGGTCACTTTTTATTAGTTGTGCGGAATCCTATTTAAGATGAGCAATCTTAGAATAAGTTATTTACGATTTATTATCAATGTGCCAAGAGTCGTGTGTGCGTAATACGAGATCCCCATGAAATATGATATCAATTATGGGTATTTATGAAGTTACATCGTTCAATTTGCAAATAATTCATACGTTGTGTTCAAGCAGCGAGAACGCAATGAATCACCGTCGGTTCAACGGACTGATCTCAATCGATTTTGGTTCGGTGAAATTATTATCATTCACGAGTATACGGGACTTAATGCGAAAATCTAAACCGTCGTTGATCTGGACGAGTTTGTGTTTGCTAGTTGAAAGTTGCTAATATTTAATCCTTACTACACTACCGGCAAGCGTTGCTGGCCTTGGCAAAAGGCCCGAGGATATTGTGGGCACGTAAGGACGGCCGTGAACTTGCTCTGCATGGCGTTGAGAGGCCTGGGTGGAGCCGGTTACTGCGATCGCTCTTATACATTATATATACTCGGGACCTTGCAAAATCTCTTCTCACGGTACTTCCAAATATCAATTTATATCCCGATGACCGTAATTTTTATATAGATTATTAAGACTTGTGTAGCACGAGGTACGTTAAACAATCTCAATCCTTTCTCGTTTCAACGACAACTTTTATTCCGGTCAATGTTCATACTCACAATAAAACCGCGCAGCAAAGGTAACTGATAAAAACAAGTGAGATTAAATATCAGGGTGGCGCGATGTAGCGTTAACTAGTGGCCATTGAATGTACTTCTTGTAGAACAAAGTACCGAAAGAAGGGGGAGTTGTTTTGTCGATGTTTTGCGCGATTTTCGATGCAGTTCCTTCGACCAACTTTACGCGTTGGATTCTGCATTATAGATGAGTCGACAATGTTAGGACCTTCGTACTCCTGTGATGTTTTCTTCGCGAACGACCGGCGTGTTTTCTGCTGTTCGGACGCTTGGACGTATACAGAGGGCACTGGAATAAGGGAGAAGGTGAATGGCATGTTTGTTGACATGTTTACTGCGGCACACGGTGAACGTAGGACACACGCGGTACCATATAAATGGCATAAAATTGATAAAGGGAAGACGAGCAACCCGTCAGACCGGACCATCGACGAGGGGTTCCCGAAATATCCGAGAGAGCTGGTCAGTGACTTTCCTACGTGGCCTCGGATATAAAAACCGCCGAGGGTTCCTTGCCCCTCCGGCAGAAACGAACCGAGAGATGATGATCGCCATCAATGACGTCAACAAGAAGGATCCGGTATCACGCGATCGAACTCTCCCCTACGTACCAAGACTAAATCATAATGTTAGGCTTCCTCAACATTAATTATATACACGTGTTTGAACATGAAGCAACGATAGATGGATGAATGTGTTCGCCACAGTAAGATCCTGGCTACTGGTTCAATGGACATGTTTATTTATAAACCATACGAAGTAGGACTGGAAACGCGGTATGCACTTACGTCGCTATCACTTATAAACGTTCGTTTCCTTATTTTCTATATTCTTCTTCTGCTAAGCGTCCTCTGCGACGAGTCGCGGTCGTCGGGCATCACAGAAACAAAGGGGCATTCCAATCGCTCGTCAGCCGGACAAGTTGTAGTTGTGCATAGAGAGTTGTGCATGTACATAGAGAGGTTAACATAAGAGCTAAGTGTGCGCGCGGCTATGACGCCAACGTGGCAGGCCAGTCTAATACGGGGAGATCGCGAGTCTGTACGAGATCACTGCCAATCTTGTGCATGCCCGGTTATAAAACAAAAAACGATCACTCTTCCTACTATAGTCCAATCTCTCATAAGGCTGATCCTTCATTGAATCGGGAAGGAAATTGGTTTGGAATTCTTCTTCACTATCTACATACTTCCAACCGAAATTTTCAGTTCCACTTCACTTTAGTGGCTCCCGGATTTTTTGTTTCGTTCTCTTTTTCTTTGTCGTCTCATACACTTCGTCATACTTAAATACGCTTGCCATTGAATTGGGAAGGAAATTGGTTTGGAATTCTTCTTCACTATCTACATACTTCCAACCGAAATTTTCAGTTCCACCTCACCTTAGTGGCTCCCGACACAAGGAAGAAACAGACGAATGGAAAATTTGTTTGAAGTAGAACACTGTTTGAAGTACGGTGTTCGATGCATAGTAAAATACCTTTCGAACTGAGAAGAAGTGGAAGTTCGTACTATTATGGACTCTTGATATCTAAGGGGTTGTACAGACGCTGATTTCGAACATGCAGGAAGAACTTTGAACATTGAAAATCGTCCGAAATTCGAATAACCTTTTAAGGGCGGCGTAAGGGTTTTCACTTTCGAAAAATCGAATTTTTTTTTGTCTTATCTTATTGTTTAACATTTCAAGAATATGTCCTTAAAATTTTAAACCGATCTAAGCAATATTCTTGAAGTTATTGTCTTATTAATCTCCTGGCCTTTAAGGGAGGGGTGAGGGTTTCAGCGTAAAAAAAAACACTTTTTTTGCGATTTTTTTTCTCAAATATGGATTCAGCAATTTTATTCGAACCTTTTGTACATTATTGAGCATACTATTTGCGGTGTTCACTATAACTCGGCCGGAAATAATCTGAAAATGAAAAACCATGAAAATTTCGTCAAATTATAATCGAATCTTCCCCCCAACGTTCTCTGATAATTTTTCTTTTCATTTAAAAATTTTTGCCGGCCATCCAAAGTGTGAACTGTTATTTTCCACGAAAAATTCCGCCATTTTGTGGGTGGGAAACACCCTTAATGTAAAAAAAAAAAATTTGGCTAAACGTTGGCGGGAGGTATTTTATATGTAAAAAATGTGTACAAAGTTTGAAATGAATCGGTCAAGTAGTTTTTAAATGGCAGTGAACACGGACTTTAAAAAAGTAGTTTTGAGAATAACGCTTAAATTCTACCTGATGGATCCAAAATGGCGCCCACCTCGAAACATATGAATTTGAATATTTTTCAAGACTCCTGACATTTCGGATCAAGTTGAAGCATCATCTAAACTGAATTATCCGCTTGGTTTCTTACCGCAAAAAAAAAAAAAACGATGGTTTCAAAATTCAGTGCGATGCCATACGATACTAATTTCATCCGTCAGGGAAATTAAAATTTTTGGAAAGCAACGCTATCTAATCGGTTCAACTTACGGGAATGTGTACTGTAGTTTTGTACGTCTAACTGCAGAAATAAAGCGACTAATACTTGCGAATGATCTTTATAACGTGAGTAATAGGTTTCGAATAAGTTTAACGATAATCCCTTGCAGGCAGAATGCCGCTCGGCTATACGTGGATTATAGAATAGTCGTCAGGGTAATTGGGGACTGTGGGTATCGGCAACAGAAATGAAATATAATTCGCGATATATATTCTCCTTTACAGCGAGGCTCAGTTCGCAAAGCTTCGAAGAAGAATACCGCGTTAAACGATCACATTGAACCCAAACAGTTCATTGAACTTTGCAAAACGTAGCGAGATTATTCTCTTCGTTGTCGCTACCGAAAAACTTTAAACTACGCAATAAAATAATATGTCCGTGACGACAACAAAAAACTGCATATATTGATTATTGGGTTCTAGTTGTACGATCTGTAAAGCGGAGGATTTAAGTTTGGGGCTGTGACAATGAATTTCGTCTTACTGTTATCTTCTTTTTCCTTCCGAAAGTTCGATTGAGTTAAGGGAAAGGTAAGGGTTTCAGCGTAAAAAAAAACACTTTTTTTGCGATTTTTTTTCTCAAATATGGATTGAGCAATTTTTATCGAACCTTTTGTACATTATTGGGCATACTTTTGACAATGTTGTGTAATTTTTTTCATGCAGAAATATTGAAGCATAAGCCCGTAACAGAGCTTCCCCCAGAACGTCTTGGAAAAAAAAACAATTTGCGGTGTTCACTATAACTCGGCCGGAAATTATCTGAAAATGAAAAACCATGAAAATTTAGTCGAATTATAATCAAATCTTCCCCCCAACGTTTTCTGATAATTTTCTTTTTCATTCAAAAATTTTTGGCGGCCATCTAAAGTGTGAACTGTTACTTACCACGAAAAATTTCGCCATTTTGTCGGTGGGGAACACCCTTAATGTAAAGAAAAAAAAATTTAACTAAACGTTGGGGGGAGTTTTTTTATATGTAGAAAATGTGTACAAAGTTTGAAATGAATCGGTCGAGTAGTTTTCAAATGGCAGTGAACACGGACTTTGAAAAAGTAGTTTTGAGAAAACCGCGCCTAAAGTTAGCACTGCTAGCCCGACTGCCCGCGGCTGTTAGAGGTATAGCGTTAAAGGCCAAGAGATTAATAAGACAATAACTTCGAGAATATTGCTTAGATCGGTTTAAAATTTCAAGGACATATTCTTGAAATGTTAAACAATAAGATAAGACGAAAAAAAAAAAAATTCGATTTTTCGAAAGTGAAAACCCTTACCCCGCCCTTAAACTACACAATAAAATAATATGCCCGTGACGACAACAAAAAACTGCATATATTGATTATTGGGTTCTAGTTGTACGATCTGTGAAGCGGAGGATTTAAGTTTCGGGCTGTGATAATGAATTTCGTCTTACTGTTATCTTCTTTTTCTTCCGAAAGTTCGTTCGACTTAAAGTACAAAAATTATCATTTTCTAAAGTCACAATGACCCTCGTTATTTCTTAAGGTCATCGAAATTCCGTCGAAATCATTATCGAGCTCGACGTAAACACTCGTATCACAAAGAAGTTGATTCTAGCGTTATGTGCAAATTTCGTTACTCGAAGAATTTTCGTTAGAAGTATTTCTATGTGCGAAATATTCGACGGCAAACTTTCCGACGACCACTGAATACCATGCCCCTGTAAAAGGTCAACAACTTCTATAGCGATCATCAATCTTCTATCTGACATGGTTAGATCTCTTTATTAATGCTCTATCTATATTTATTGCCAAAAAAAAACATCAAAGGATGTAAAGTATTATTATGTATACCGCCTTAGCAAATTTTTTTTTTTTTTTGTGTTTCGCCGAACCAACGGAATTATTTCGCGGAAGGAGAGGCATTTTCAGTGCCAGTGGCCTCTCGTCAAGGTCAACCATCCTGCGCAGAATCGCAAAATTCACCCACTTGTCATGTGTCCGGGTATACTTACGCGTTCACTCTTATACATTCTCATGGCGCGTTATTGCGAATACGCGGATGGCATTCTTTGAGAGATATCCCTTTTGTTGTTTCCATGTCGTTATAACATAACGCTAGGTGTCAAGACATAGTTGAACGAGATGTACAGCGGTCAAATGTTCCGTAGCACATGTTACGTCAAAATATTTGACTAATTAATTCAGTTTGTATAATTGTTAATTAGTCATGAGTTTTTATTATTTTTTACGTACTGTCGTCGAGTTATGTAACCATCGAAAATGAACAATATATTTGATCCTTCTCATCGAATTATCCTTCCTCTACAAAAGAAGACACGTCACGAAAGATCTCGAAATGCGATTTATTTCTCAAGCTGACTAACTCGCCATTATGATTGGCTGTCGACGGAGCTCGTTAATGTGCATACTTCAGAACGCAAAAGCAGAACGCACACCGATTTCAGTGAACTAAAGTTAATTTGTCACAGTTCCAAGCAAGACCCGTAAAATTCGATTGCACAGAACTAACATCTTCGATATATATTGTCTTTTAAAACGTGATCGACGCTATTACCTGATTTAACGCACCATTTGTCGTACGTTGCGATTAAACCTTCATCTCGTTTCCTATCCACCGCGCATGCGCCAACGATCGATTCGCGTGCTCTGCGCATGTGCCGTAGATCGTTCGCGTACCCCGCGCACAGTTGAATCAACCGGCTCGTCCCGAGTACTTGATTCACACAAGGACGCCACGACACAAATATTATTGTTTAAAAAAAAAATGTGCATTTTCTCGTGCTGGTATATTACATAATTTTAACACATATTAACATCGTGCCGCCTATCCTCGCATACTTAATTAAGCAATTAATTAAGCGATTATCTTCAGGTACTTATTTGTATAAAACCAAACGAATTGACAACAATATCGTTAGTACAATTTTCATTCTTCATTCTTCTTTGACGTTCCATTGTCATTCTTAATATTACCTAACGTTCAATAGCGTTTTTCTTCTTTTTTTCAATGTTGTCTGTTACCGGTCACTGGCACTTTTGGCTGATACGATCCGCAGATTTAATTTTTTTATTTCAATTCTGTGCACTTCCGCGACCTGTGTATGTCGAATCGTACATTCGTAGTTCGGGCGCGTACCCACGCACGTGAGACGCCTAGGCATGCGTAAAATCGATACGTTTTGTGTTTTACAACCGCGATAATTTATTCTCGCTTTTCCATTACCTAGGAATGTCTCAACGAACGACTCTGGGTGGCTTCTTGTCGTGACACACGACGTGAATATTATTTGTTAATGAAAATCATTTCGGGGAACGTGAGAATAAAACTTGAAGATAATGTACGTTCGTCTGTAATTAACGAAGTGTCGAGATCAAATATTATTTTGTATAATATGCCAAACGTTATTGAACTGCTCATGGCACATTTTTTTTTTTTTTTCGAATCTAGAAATATTCATCCGGAAGAGATCTCTTTTCTGTGCACGAATGTCGTCGTCAAGGAAAGTCGGGATCGAGCTATTGTTAACGGACGATAATAATTGAGTCTCGTTAACGGACTGATTAATGATAACAAAGTAATAATGGTAATTTATAAAACGTACTAATATAATATTTATTGTAATAATAAACATCGTAATAATATAATATCACCTCTGGCACAATCTCACGATGGCAAGACGTCACGACAAAAAAAAATACATCGTTCTAAACACTTTTTTTTTTCGTTCTCCTTTTCTTTGTCGTCTCATATACTTCGTCATACTTAAATACGCTCGCCGTAACATCGTTCGCGTTGTAATCCGCGAACGACTGGGAAAGATACGAAAAATCTATAAATGTTTGCAACGGAGAGGGTCATAGATAAAAAAAAAAGGATCTAAAGAATGTCTAAGCCTACGTGTGAGATGTCTTAGTTTTTTTCTCTTTTATATCCGTCGCGTACCGTTCTTGGATCGTATTGCGCGTTGGATTATAACTGGGTGGAGGAAAACAAACGCTCGCGAATTCGCCACTCGAAAAAGCCGTGTATGAAATTCGCCAAACCACCTTGAGCTTAGTGTGGCGTCAAAATTGTGAATTAGCGACGTTAAATCACGATGAAATTTCGTGAAAGTTTTGCACATGACGAGAAATGCAATAGGCGAGGTTGACTGAACGGAAATATCCGGTTGAATGAGAAAACAGTTACCCGACTACCAATTGGCTGGAATTGAACGCCAGGAGGCTATGAAAAATCAGGGAAGTCTCTGATTAGCTGGCTTCGATCGGTGCAGCCAATGAGAAGGTAGCGCTGCTGTCTTGTTCCCAGAATGGCCGCTTCCAATTGGCTGCCTCGATTTTGGCGCTTAAATGATCGTGTTTGATAGTGTTCGGGATACGTTATGACAGATTACAATCGTTTGCTTTCAGGGTGACGACTCCGCAAGCGTATTTCTTTACGAATTCACGAATAAATGAATTTCGTAATTGTCGGATTAATGATCGTGCGATTTTAGTTCTACCTCCCAGCTAGTATATGCATGAATATACTATCTATACTATGACAATGATGTATCAAGCTTGCAGAAAAAAAGAATAACTTGACTTTTTTTTCAAATGAACGTCTCTGTTCTCCGTTTTATATACTTTCGCACTGTCTATCTCGTGTTCCACTAATGTTTCAATCTTCGCTTTCGTTCCTCGTGTATAAAAATAACAATATACGTAGTACGTAGGCTCTAATCAATAGAATCAAATAATATTATAATATCTATATGCTGTCTGCAATAAATGTAACAAAATATAGTATAATCAATAATAATATGCATTTACAAGCGTATTTTGATCGTTGCTTTGATATCGGTACGACGTTTTTTCTTTCTTTCAATGCTTAAAATACTAATTTTCCCCCGTTGTGTTTGGGTATTGATGCTTATGTCACTGTTTCTATCCTCTCTTTCTCTCGGTCTCTCTCGTTTAACAAACTACTCTATTAAAAAAAAAAAAAGAAAGAAAGGTATCTAATATCATTTGTAACGATGCGAGCTCGCAACTCGTAATCGTTGTATATATATTACGGAAGTTTTGTTTTCATAAACAAAAGGCAAGGATTAGTATATGCCAGTGGTGCCAAATTTCGTTATACTCTAAAGAATCAATTATTCTTTCCGGTTTATCAAATTCTTCTGTTTTTTTTTTTTTCCCCGTTCTGTCTTAACAGATTAGAGCCACTTTTTGGCGATGCAGGAAATAATTGTTATCATGTTGGCGTCTCGGCGAAATATTTTGATACGGTAATCATGGCAGTCGCTGAGAAAAAATTTCAATGGCCTTTTTTAACCAAATTTATGATTTTAAGCTGTGACGTTTTTTTCTGTTCAATTCTTTGAGGCATAGATATTGTTTTAAATCTGCGGCAAGATTTGAGACGAGTGGAAGATCAATCGGAATCTTTAGTAAAAATTCTCGTATAATATTAAAATTAAAATAATGACAATGGCAACGGCCTCGTCGTTGCGTGGGACGAGACATATTACACACACATACCTTTTCCATGACTCCCTTAAACTATTTCTCTCTCTCTCGCTCTCTTTCCTTTGTTTAAACAGAATTTTAGACTATAAGAAATTGGATCAGGGGAAACATTTTTGAGATAATTATATATGCATCTATATTATAATTGTTATAGATAGATATATATGTATAACGATGAACTTAAATCAATTTTGATTGATTTACCTAAGTGATGTTTAATGGAGATCGTTCTAAACGATCAAACGTGTCGACGCGAATCGCCAGAGGGGAACAAAATCGACTTCTTGCTCTTCTTACGATAACAATACAAGTACAAGTTCGCCTTGGATCATTCATTCCGATAGCTTTTTTTCTTTCGTTATACTATCGCTTCGCTCGTCGAATTTTATTTATCTTCAATTTGTCGTTTAAAAAGTGGAATTTGATATTGTTTACTCCCCCTGTTTGCGATGTTTGTAATTACCCTCTTATTAGCCGGGATTTTTGCAACCCTATCGCACGGCTGACTAAGGCAAAAGTTACCTATCTACGTACTAAAAAAAAAAAATCTAAACACGACGAATTTGACGAACTAACGCTCATTTTTCTTACACGGCATTCGCATCAACAATCAACAATGCTTTACGTTTACAACGGTCATTCTGTGAAGTTCCTTACTTCGCGGCGCAAGGATCGCTCGAATAATTCGTGTTTTCAATTGGCTCTTGGAATTTTTCAAGACATAACCTCAAAGATACATTTCGCGTAACCTCAAAATTGCTCAATACTCACGAGGCGTTACGAAACTTCTAAAAACAATGAAACTTTCGTGTCAATGATCGTTCGTTTGTCCTCACTTTTATCTTTACGTATTATGTACAAAAAAAAAACAGACCGACTCGTCGCGAGTTTTATCGTTCACGAGGGTCCATTGTTCACGTGTTGGCGACCTCGTGAACGTGTTGCGAGTGCCCGTGAACGTGCGAATGGCTGTGAGAATGCGAATGAGTTACCGCGATTGGGGAAGGTGACAATTGGGGCTGAGCAGGCGGTAGCTCGATCAGTGTTACGTCAAATCCAATCGTCACGCTTTCGTTAAGATCGTCCGGATCACCGGGCGTTCCTGGATTGCTCGTATTACGATCGACGGCCTGCACCGGACTCGATCTCGAGTGGCTCACCTCGAGAAGAAACAGATCCTCATCGACGTAATAACGTATCATGTCGTCGTCAATTTTCGCTGTAATTCTGAAACATCATTTACAAATGAAAAATACAATTTAATTCATCGCCTTAGTATAATCGGAAAACACGAGAGAGTATAAATCAAACAAATAATCGTCATTATCGAGAAATAACCGTTTCTTTGTCGTGAAAATTGCGGGACATTCTTTTCAACGGTACGGAATTTCATTTTATTCGGATTGTACGAAACTCTGTAGGCTTGTACTGCGATAGTTAAACTGGCGGAGTGATAATCGTTGATAAAAACCAATTAGTGAAATCGATTTTCATGTAAATCGATGGATGCGGCGCTTTGAAACCTTGAGGTTACTAATCCTCAATTCGATGCAATCGAATTTCGAAATTCAAGATGGCAGGATCAGCATGGCTGACGAAAATATACAGTCATCCAATAGTGATGATAATTGGCACCAGGGTTCTTGGACGGCGCCAATTTCAAATTGAAAGTCAACAATTTCATAATACAAGATCGTGGAGTCAATATGGCCAACCAAACAGTCGGTTTAAACTCAAATGTGTTTCGTGAAATTGTTTTCAGGTCGTACTTATCGAATTCAATGAAAAACAATTAATGTAACGATTTAAAAATGGCCTATTTGTGGAATGCGTGATTTTTATGATAATTTCACTTCGCGAAGACAAGCCCGTCGAGATTAATGAAATGAAAAGTATAAATCAGCGAAGAAATTTCGCAAAAAAAACAAAAAAAACTTGACGATAGGTGGATTAATAGAGGATAGATACAAGACAAAAGACACATGATGCATGCAGAGCGTGAATGAAGAAATAGCTGTGGAAAATTGTTAGAAGGAAATAGAGAAGAACAAACAATTTTTCTGCTGTTAAACGATCAATCGTAAGCGTCAGTGTTCGTCGTAGCCCTAACCACAAGTACATTCAGTGCTGTATTTTTTTTTTTTCGTTATTTCTCGCGAACGAAAAAGAAAAAAACAGACGAGATAAAAAAAAAAAAAATAGAGCATTGATATATCGCTTCGCGTTCAAAAGAGGCAAATGTAGTAAATGTACCATCGAGAAACAAAAAAATAATAATAGAGTACGGCCAATGTCACCGTTGTATACACATTTTTTTCTTATTTATTTTTCATTAATTTTTATTTATTTATTTTTTTTCATGCACTACCGCAACCGTGCATGCGAGTAAAGATGACACTCTACTAAACTTACCCCTTTGTGTTTTTGCGATAGAGGTTATTAATACTCGAGGATGCAATTTTGTACTTTGACTCAATCTGTAAAATAAGAAAAAAAGTAGAACATTAGAATTTTGACATTGGCTCTGGCGCTTTTGTAGCTCTTTTTCCTCTTTTATTTTCTTCAGATAAAATTCTTTTGTTCTCTTCACGATTCTCTGATTAACACCTCGTGTATAAATAACACCACTAATCTCTCGCAATAAAACCATAACGCTTGCGTCCGATTGCAAAGAAAAAAAACAAATGCAAATGACATAAACACACGCGTCAAGGAAAATCAAGACCAAAGACAAATAAAAAAAACATCACGCTCACTTTTTTCCACTGTCGGGGCGCGATCATTTCCGAGTCTATCCGTCCGAGGCTAATGAAAAATTCGATCGACACGCGTAATTATTGTAATTTTAATCGCCAGTCCTTGTGATATATTATGGTCGAAGGGCGATGGGGGTGGATTGTGAGGCGGACATCATGCTCATTAATATTGATTAGCCAATGAAGTAGTGCACGGATGATTATTCATGATGTACAATTAATGTCGGTTCATGCATGTATATATAAACAACAAAGTTTCATTTTATTTTGCGATGTTCTCAATTATCCCGCGCACCCAATGAATACACAATGAATTTTCATTAGTTGCCGATGTCTTTCCAGCATTGTCATTTTATTTTTTATTTTTACGAAAATATGGTTTCTCAATTTTCAAATCGCTTCGACGATCTCGACGACTTACCGTTGTCGCGAAAGAGGAAAGTGAAGAATATTTTACTGCACTTGCAGAAAGGCACCTAAATCAAACGTACCGCAATAACAGTCACGCAAATTACGTAAAACACAGGTAAGCCTCCATCTCCCATAAACGCATATACCCCAAAGTCATATTCCCCAAATGCATATTCTCCAAAGTGCATATCCCCCAAATGCATATTCCCCAAAATGCATATCCCCCAAATGCATATTCCCCAAAAGCATATCCCCCAAATGCATATACCCCAAAAGCACACTCCCCAAATGCATATACCCCAAAAGCATAATCCCCCAAATGCATATTACCCAAAAGCATATCTCCCAAATGCATATACCCCAAAAGCATATCCCCTAAATGCATATTCCCCAAAATGCATATCCCCCAAATGCATATTCCCCAAAATGCATATTACCCAAAAGCATATTACCCAAAAGCATAACCCCCAAAAGCATATACCCCAAAAGCATATCCCCCAAATGCATATACCCCAAAAGCATAATCCCCAAATGCATATACCCCAAAAGCACAATCCCCAAATGCATATACCCCAAAAGCATAATCCCCAAATGCATATACCCCAAAAGCACAATCCCCAAATGCATATACCCCAAAAGCATAATCCCCCAAATGCATATTACCCAAAAGCATACCCCCCAAATGCATATACCCCAAAAGCACAATCCCCAAATGCATATACCCCAAAAGCATAATCCCCCAAATGCATATTACCCAAAAGCATATTACCCAAAAGCATAACCCCCAAAAGCATATACCCCAAAAGCATATCCCCCAAATGCATATTCCCCAAAAGCATATCCCCCAAATGCATATACCCCAAAAGCATAATCCCCAAATGCATATACCCCAAAAGCACAATCCCCAAATGCATATACCCCAAAAGCATAATCCCCAAATGCATATACCCCAAAAGCACAATCCCCAAATGCATATACCCCAAAAGCATAATCCCCCAAATGCATATTACCCAAAAGCATATACCCCAAAAGCACAATCTCCAAATGCATATACCCCAAAAGCATAATCCCCTAAATGCATATTACCCAAAAGCATATCCCCCAAATGCATATACCCCAAAAGCATATCCCCCAAATCCATATTCCCCAAAAGCATATCCCCCAAATGCATATTCCCCAAAATGCATATCCCCCAAATGCATATTCCCCAAAAGCATATCCCCCAAATGCATATCCCCCAAATGCATATACCCCAAAAGCACAATCCCCAAATGCATATACCCCAAAAGCATAATCCCCCAAATGCATATTACCCAAAAGCATATCCCCCAAATGCATATACCCCAAAAGCACAATCCCCAAATGCATATACCCCAAAAGCATAATCCCCCAAATGCATATTACCCAAAAGCATATCCCCCAAATGCATATACCCCAAAAGCATATCCCCCAAATGCATATTCCCCAAAAGCATATCCCCCAAATGCATATACCCCAAAAGCATAATCCCCAAATGCATATACCCCAAAAGCATAATCCCCCAAATGCATATTACCCAAAAGCATATCCCCCAAATGCATATACCCCAATAGCATATCCCCCAAATGCATATTCCCCAAAATACATATCTCACAAATGTGTATTCCGCAAAATGGATATGGGGCATTCCATGCCAACTGGCACAACTTTGGGACCGACCTACTTTGATTTTTCCCCTGATTTTTTTATATTGTTTTTAATACCGAAGAGACCATCTGTGCTTTTGTTCATATTGTTTTTCTTTCCGTTCTCATTTCATAAATTACTAGAATCGGTGTCCGCGCTTTGTGCGCTGATTTGTAGGTTAAGTTCGTACGATCGTGCGATGAGAAGTTCGCGCCGAACTCCGAGCATGACAAAATCAATAGCCAATGAAAATAACAAGTTTTTTATAGGGGGTAATGAATACTTACGAGATTGAATACGAAATCTAACCCCATTAAATAAAATAATGTCGAGAAAAACGACGGAATAATTTTTTTCGTTTTGCAATGGCTTCTTCTTCTTCAATTATAGCTCCCCTACAGTGGGAGCCGAAAATTTTCTTCTAAATGTGATATTCTGGAACGTTCCTGGCATATTATAAAATGAGAACGGAAAGGAAAAAAATTGAACGAAAGCACAGATGGTCTCTTCAGTATTAAAAACAATATAAAAAAATCAGGGGAAAAATCAAAGTAGGTCAGTCCCAAAGTTGTGCCAGTTGGCATGGAATGCCCCATATCCATTTTGCGGAATACACATTGGTGAGATATGTATTTTGGTGAATATGCTTTTGGGGTATATGCATTTGGGGGTTGTGCTTTAGGGGTATATGCATTTGGGGGATATGCTTTTGGGGTATATGAATTTGGGGATTATGCTTTTGGGATATACATTTGGGGGATATGCTTTTGGGTAATAGACATTTGGGGGATATGCATTTTGGGGAATATGCATTTGAGGGATATGCATTTTGGGGAATATGCATTTGGGGGATATGCACTTTGGGGAATATTCGTTTGGGGAATATGACTTTGGGGTATATGCGTTTAGGGGAGATGGAGGCTTCCCAAAACACATACTTCAGTTTCTCTTTATTATTACGATTCGTGGAATAAATCATTTTTTACTTCAACATATCGGTTTAGTAATTATTTCGGGGAGCCTTTAGGGACAGGGACGGTCTTTTCCGTGGAAAGATCAAGAATACAAAATCCCGTTTACTCGGCCGATATTACAGATCGTATCAACGAACAATAAAGATCCTCGCTTGATTTTCTTGGCAAATTTCGACTTATCGCCACGCGAGGGTCGCGAGGATAATTCGTTTGTTCAAGAATTATAACATTTTTTGTACGCGGAGTACCGAAAGTGGTGAGAAATGTCACTGTAGCGTAACTGAACTACAATATTCAACTATTAAATTTTCTCAATCCAATTACCGCATTGATCGGCGATCAGAATTGGCTAATTCAAGGAAAACTTTGAACTATCAATGGGGATCATTTTTTATACGTCATAAGTTGACATATATATTGCGGACTCCTTTTTGTTAGATCCCTGAACGCTGTTCATCCATGTAAGTACTAAAATTATTACCGTCAAGCTTATTCTAGTTTTAAGCACGCCTCTAAAAAGTCAGAATACACTTTTTTTCTGAATTGAAGTCGAAACGCTTGTCCGATTGTCCTAGATCGCGGATATTTGCGTTAAGTAAAAAGGTATTAGATCATTAGTGTGTACAGTTTTTGTAATATTTGAGGTTAAACCTATCACCGGAGTTCCAAAAATGACCGCGAGTGTGGCGCCACTTGAGATATCCGGACACGTTTTCATCTAACTTGGATATTTAATTTTAGATTTTCTCAAAATCAGTATTACCTCATCGACGCTATTAAAGCGCGACAAGACTTCCGCAAAAAATTATAAGTATAATATGCCGTAAAAGAAAAAAAATCGCACAACAATTCACTACGACAGATTGTTGGCAAAAAGTGTCTTTCCACAAAGTAAGGTTAAGATTAGTCGGGTTCAGTGACCCTTGAATAATTTGTAGGACAAAAAAAAATAATGAAAATCCACTTTGCTCCTTAACACAGCAAGCATTCACATTCACAATAATATTTTCGTTCCATTCCTTCGTGGAAATGGAGTTACGAAAGGAGAAAAAAAGGAATAATACTCACAGCATTGAGCAATCCTTGAACCGTAGGTGGGGTTACGTGCAGCGGCGTGTAAACGTCCTCGGATTCTTGTCTAACGTAAAGCATAACACGATCCTCAGCGTCGTTTCCACGTAGATGTTGCTGCTGCATGTGAAGTCTGTTACCGACACCGGTAACTATCGTACCAGCCGAGTTGAGATTGCTCTGCTGAACGCCCTGCAGTACCGAGCCCTGAAGTTCCTGAACTTGCATGAGCAGCGAGTCCTTCTTGTCGTGCAACGAGCTCATATTGTCGGGCGGAAAATGATTGTGAAATTTGAGCGCCGGTAGACTGGGTCTCCCGCATGCCGGATACGGGCTACTAGCGCCAGTCTTTATTCCACCACCCTCGCCGTTACTCAGCGACGATGTGTCCGTGTCACCTCCACCACCGCCCCCGCCGCTTCCATAGAAACCCGACAGTTCCATCGTCGAGAACTGAAATAACATTTATTCACGTTGCAAAGTCGTTGGGTCTTTCTGTAGGTCAAGTTTTCATTTGAATTTCCCGCCAAAACAATCGAAATATCGAACCGAGCATGGCAGCCAATCGGCGAACGAGCGAGTTCGATATTTCGAGTAATTTGAAATACACATGCCTAACTTCAAGCTGATATTATTTTTCACGTTCTAATTGGCCAGATGTGTAGAATTACTGGTTAATAATACTTTAATAGTTAATAATACTTGCAGTTCGTTCAATTGACAAAGTGGCAATCGATATTTTGTAAACGGGAAGATTGATAATTCACTCACTTTGTCAATAGCGTGTTCGGCAGGCGGTGAGAAAAGTACAGGGGGCTTGTGAAGATCCGCCATCGAGTAAAATTCGCTTCTCTCGGTGACCGAATGATAAAGCTCGTCGAGCTTTTTCCTTCCGGTCGCAGTCATTTTTCTCTTTGCCGCTCGTCTTTCTTCGTCGCGCGTTTTTCTTTCGGCGCCCTGAAACGAAAAAAAAAAAAAACGATTTTTCCATAAGCAATCCGTTCGAACGGAATCAACAAACGTTCGATTGACGATTAATGAGAAACAAGCTCGTTCACCTTATCGCAGAAAACTTTAATCTGACAATAGCCACGATGTGACGGTGGCGTGTAAGAATGAGTGTGCGGTGGTGGTTCCTCGTAAGTGTCGACTTGAATGTGAAGAGGCAAACCTTTGACGCCCTTTTGGCTCGAAAAATCCGTACTCAGACATTGCACTGCCACGTTTATCTAATAAAAAAAATTAACAAAATGATCAATTCGTAAAGACATTATTCAATTACTTAGTAAGTAATAATTTAATTCTTATTGAGTAATTATTTCGTCCTTACGAGGTATTTTTACAATTAAATCATTAAATTGGTGTTACAATAAATTCTTACTTTTGCGGACGACTCGAGAGGATTCCAATAAACCGCAATTGCATTGTGAGCAACCTCCTCGATGCAACCCACCAGACCCACGCTGTTCTTCGTATCTGCAATAGCGGGATGAGATTTTTTTGTTCTTAATTTCCCGTCACAAATTCATTACTGAATTGATAATTAATTGTTTTTTTCTCTTCGTTACTTAACATTACAATAAATTTTCGACGAAATTCACACCTTACCGAGTTTCCATCGTTGCCGAAGCAAGATAATCTTTTGTTAGCGTGGACAAAAAGAAAATATTCACGGAGATTTAACGATTCAAGTGTCTTAAGGTTAATACTTTTGTGCGCGAGTTCCCCAGCTTTGATAGCCCACGACTCGAATTTCATTTGTGGTAAGAGTTCGAACGAAAATAAATGTTTACAATTCCTTCTCAACGTGAAATATTACGTTACTGTTGATATTTTTTGTACCTCTGAATCATCTCTGTGTGCGAAGTAAATATATGTTAAGTCTGCGGTGACTCGTTTTTTTCCAATGAATCCAACAAAGTTGACTCGTCAAACTTTCCGTTTGTCTAATTAGCGCCGAATTAACCCTCGTACAACTCATCTTGTAATCTTATAAGGATTATTATTCATTTGACTCACCAGCATCAAGGATCCGTTGCTTCACCGAGTGTTGTCTACCGTGCCAGAATTGCCACGCTTTTATCTCATCCTCGGGACTTTTCTCCTCTCGGAACATCAGCATAACCACGCTCTGGAAGGGGAAAAAAATAAAAATAAACATAGGACAAACGAACCAAAAAAAAGCGCAGAAATCCGAAGAAATTTAAGGGCGGGGTAAGGGTTTCCACTTTCGAAAAATCGATTTTTTTTTCTTATCTCATTGTTTAACATTTCAAGAATATGTCCTTAAAATTTCAAACCGATCTAAGCAATATTCTTGAAGTTATTGTCTTATTAATCTCCTGGCCTTTAAGGCCTTACATACGTCGAGAATTTTCAAAAAATCGATTTTTTTTTGTTTACAGATTATTATTCCTTATAGTCTCAGGCGTATTTCTGTGTAAGCTAATTGTAAAAATTCCCCATAGTTCAAAAGTTATTGTAGATAATGTGACTGCCCGACGAAAGGACAAAGGTCTGACGCGCGCCTACCTGAGTTGAGTTGAGAACAATTCGTCGATTAGAAAAAAATAAACAACAACAATTTTTTTTACTGACAAGAAAGGCGTACAATATGAAGCTGGAATGGGAGATTAGACGTAAGTTAACTAAATAAATTAAAAAAATTCATAAAGTTCTTGCTCCAGCCGCGCGCAACTTCGAGCGAAACGCGCTTGAAACTTTAAACGCGTTTTTCTCAAAACTACTTTTTCTGACACGGTCGGCATGATAACTCGTACGGTTTTTAATATTTTTTCATGATTTTTTTTTCTTAAATATTCGGAATTGTTTCTTCTATAGTCTGTCGAGCCGGATTTAAAAAATTATAATTAGAAAATTGTATAAAAACAATTAAAGTGTGACTTTTTTCGACACAAACTTAACATTTTTTTTTAAATTGTTTAATTTTTCGAATTTCAAAAATCCGGCTCGACAGACTATAGCTACTACCTTATTTTACAAGAATTTCTTTACATTTTGCAGATCCGTCAACATTTGAGGAAGAAATACTGCCGACCGTGGAGCAACTTTTTTTTTACAGTGCTTCAAAAAATGTGATTTTTCATGTTGTAATTGTTGAAAAAAAAAATTGAAATAAATTTTTTTACAAACTTAACACAGTAATAAACAATGTGTAAGAATTTTTTTATCAATTTCTATTTCTATCCCTCCTAAAAACAGTTTTTCTTTTGGTACGTTTTCGGTACCGCTGGACGTATGTAAGGCCTTAACGCCATACCTCTAACAGCTGCGGGCGGTCGGGCTAGCAGTGCAACTGTCGAACAGGTATACACTTTATTCATTGCTATTGTGTATATAGTCTATAGTGTATACTATACACTACAATATTTTAAAAGAAGAAACGAGCGTCAGTTTGTCGTTAGACGTTCGAACGTGCGCTTGCCATTTTATAATAATCTAAAAAATTTCCCGCACAAAAATGCCGAGAGTAAGCAAAGTTTCGAGAGAAGACCGACAAAGTGGAAGGACTTATTTGTGTAGATAAAAAAAAAAACGGTTTAATCCGAATAAAATAATTAAAGATGACGCTACGACAAAAAGTGCTTCATCGAAGAAAATCAAACTAAATACCAGTGCAAGTGTACCGGAAGACGTTGAAAAAACATTACAGAATCATCGATTTTTCGCTTGTTTTCTCAACCATCGCGAGTTTAGTGAAACGTGCTCAGTGTGATGGTTCAATTGAGTTCAAAAGCTGCGAAAAAAAAGAAGGCCTTGGCTTCCAAATCCAAGTCAAATGTGGAAATTGTGATCCACGCTTTATATCGTCGAGCGAGAAAACTTGTCATCGCTATGAAATCAACACTCGTTTTGCCTTTGTAATGCGTACATTAGGTTTGGGTTTAGCAGGCTGCAATAAATTTTGCGGGCTCATGGACATAGCAAGTAGTTTTTTTTTTTGAATCAAAACCATCTTATTTGGATCTCATGAAATCTATTTGCTGCAGCATCAAAACGACTGCTGAAAAATTTCTTGTTTCCGTCGCGGACGAAGAAAAACAGCTAACACGTGAAAATTCGGAGTCAGACACTTTGACCGTTTCTGGTTGACGGCACGTGGCGGAAGCAAGGCTTCGGCTCTTCCTTTCGCGTCACTTCCTTGATTGGATATTGGTCTGGAAAAGTTATCGATATTTTCATCAGTAGTTTTCACTGTCGGGCTTGAAAATAATGGAGAAAGCAATTAAATACTAATGAATTTGAAGAGTGGTACCAAGAACATGTTGAAAATGATTAATGCCAAGCCAATCACACCGGACCATCAGGTAACGTGGAAGTTAATGCTGTTATCGAATTATTCCGCCGATCAGAAAAAAATTACGGAGCAAAGATCAGCAACTATATCGGAGACGGTGACGGTAAAACTTACGGCGATTTAGCGAAGGCTAAACCTTACAGTGAAAATTTCACTATAAATAAAAAAGAATGTTTGGGTGACGTGCAAAAAAGAATGGGTAAACGTCTACGTGATCTAGTAAATAGAACTGTGGAAAATAAAGTTGTAAAAAACGGAAAAAAATGCTGGTAAAACAAGGCAAAGTAAGTTACTCGGTGGCAAAGGAAATCTCACTGGAAAAGTCATTGATAATTTGAGTCGATACTACGGAGCAGCAATCGGACATAATTGTGATTCGCTGGAAGGAATGAAAAATGCAATCGGGGCAATGTTCTATCACCAGCAGTCAACAGACGATTATCCTCAACATCATAGTTACCCCAGGTCATACAACATCATAGTACACCAGGGGTGTTAGTTGAAGTTTGCCGGTTTTACCAGTAGATGTCGCTAGCAATATGTATACATTTCTATAATTTGGCATGTATGTCATTTTTTTCTATTGACATTAACCTACAAAAATACGCAAGTCACATTTCGCCAAAATAATAGCGTCATATTTGTTTACCTCAGTCAATATATCGAGTTTCGTTCCAAGTCAATCGCATTTGCGGCATTCGTTGCTTTTCTTATTTCATCAAAAAACAAAAGCAGCTGAAGCTCACCGGTTGCTGGTAGAAACTTATGGTGAACATGCTCCAGTGATTAGAACATGTGAGACATGGTTTCGTCAATTTAAAAGTGGAGATTTCGATTTGACAGACAATGAACATCCTGGTGCAGCGAAAAAGTTCGAAGACGAGGAATTGCAGGCGTTATTGGATGTTGATCCAACCCAATCGCAACAAAAATTGGCAGAAACACTAAATGTGACTCGAGGAGCAATTTGCCAACGTTTAAAAGCCATGGAAAAGATCCAAAAGTATGGAAAATGGGTGCCACACCAGCTGAACGATAGACAAATGGAAAATCGAAAAACCGTTTGTGAAATGCTGCTTCAACGATTCGAAAGGAAATCTTTTCTGCATCGAATTGTCACGGGGGACGAAAAGTGGATTTATTTTGAGAACCCGAAGCGAAAAAAATCATGGCTTTCACCTGGTGAGGCCGGCCCATGGACTGCAAGGCCAAATCGCTTTGGCCGTAAGACAATGCTCTGTGTTTGGTGGGACCAGTGTGGTGTGGTGTACTACGAGTTGTTGAAACCTGGTGAAACGGTGAACAAGGATCGCTACCGACAACAAATGATCAATTTGAATTATGCGTTGATCGAAAAACGGCCGGAATGGGCCCGAAGACATGGCAAAGTTATCTTGCAACATGACAACGCGCCGTCTCATACCGCTAAACTGGTGAAAGACACATTAAAAACACTTAATTGGGAAATATTATCACACCCGCCGTACTGTCCAGACCTCGCCCCGTCCGACTATCACCTTTTCGCATCGATGGGACACTCCCTTGCGGAGCAGTGCTTCGCTAATTTTGAAGAAGTCGAAAAATGGCTCGTCGAATGATTTACCTCGAAAGAGAAAAAGTTTTTTTGGGATGGTATCCATAATTTGCCTGAGAGATGGGCGAAATGTGTAGAAACCAATGGTCAATACTTTGAATTAAAAAATTTTGAGATTCCTCTGAAAATTAAGTGTTTTCTTTATCGAAAAAACCGGCAAATTTCAACTAACACCCCTGGTAAGTGCACGAGCGGTGAGAACTCGTGGTGTTCATATCAAAAAGCTTTGGCCACAACAGGAGTGGAAAATTTCAAACATGACTACACTCCACTTCAACATGATGTCATAGAAGCGATCAAATCGATTTATGAAGATTTGAGTAAAGACAAACTTCTAGAAAGGTGTCTTGGAGGCTTTACTCAAAATGCCCAACGAAAGTTTGAACCAGCCGATTTGGAGAATTGCAACGAAAAAATTATCTGGCAGCAGACAAATTGTTGAATTTTCATCTTATGTTGCTGCATTCACTTTCAATGAAGGTGCTCGTGCTTTTATAACTTTTCTGTCTGACATGAACGTCAGCGTCGGCCCGAGCGCTCGTGCTTATGCATCATTTACGGACAGCAATCGCATTGACAGGGCCGAGATTGAAGCTGAGCAGCGGAGCAAAGAAGCCAGAATGAAACGAAGACTTGAGAGAAAAGAGGCTGAAGACATCGACAATGCCGCAGGAAGTCTGCTGTATGGAGCTGGAATCGATGATTCTGTGTAAGTTGGAAAAAAAAAAAAAAATTCTCTTCACTTTATTACTTCATAAACTTTAGACGCGTTTTTCGCAAAACTACTTTTTCAAAGTCCGTGTTCACTGCCATTTAAAAACTACTTGACCGATTCATTTTAAACTTTGTACACATTTTCTACATATAAAATACCTCCCCCCAACGTTTAGTAAAATTTTTTTTTTTTACATTAAAGGTGTTTCCCACCCACAAAATGACGGAATTTTTCGTGGAAAATAACAGTTCACACTTTGGATGGCCGCCAAAAATTTTTAAATGAATAAAAAAATTATCAGAGAACGTTGGGGGGAAGATTTGATTATAACTTGACTAAATTTTCATGGTTTTTCATTTTCAGATTATTTCCGGCCGAGTTATAGTGAACACCGCAAATTGTTTTTTTTCCAAGACGTTCTGGGGCAAGCTCTGTTACGGGCTTATGCTTCAATATTTCTGCATGAAAAAATTACACAACATTGTCAAAAGTATGCTCAATAATGTACAAAAGGTTCGAATAAGAAAAAAAGTGTTTTTTTTTTAACGCTGAAACCCTTACCCCTCCCTTAATGAAATTCGCCGCTCCAATTAATCATATTATCGAAGTCGAGCAGCCGAAAACTTTCACCTCGAGTACATTTAAACGTGCTCGCGTTTAACTTCACCGGACACACGTTGTGTATTCAATTTTACGCTAGAGATCAATTTATTTCGTATAAAATATTGCCGGTCACGCCGTAGGACTTTCGAAAGTATATGCTGATAAAAAATTCGTGATTGTCCCCGCGGCCGATTACAACATTTATAACGAGGGTGCTCGTATAGTTCGGGGGGTGGGACAGCGAGCGAGTGCAACATTGCTTCGTCTATTATCACAAAATAAATTAAAAAAAAAGTATATGACACTTTTTGCTACTTTACAATGGATATTCGAGTAAAACTCGATGTGATTAGAGTTTGGCGCGGAAATTTCCGATCCTAAAAGGTCTCGAAACATACTAGAAGATCAAAAACAATATATCTTCTTTTTTTCGCAATTTTAGAAACGCCGGCATTTCAAGGGGCGATAACTTTACTAACGTTTCACGGATTTCAGCGTACATAGAGAGTTTTGGAAAGCTAACGAGTCGACTTAGAGAATGCCGTTTGATTCATTCCGATATCGCAATTTTTCTGATCGTGAAAACCCTTTTAAAATCGCTGGAAAAAATGCCGAAAGTGCGAAACCGATGTTTCAACTTTGAAAATTTGGTGAAAATTCATTTTGAAGCTTCAACGATTACGAAAAAAAATGAGCGTAGAGTGAAACGGCAATTCCCACGGGAACAACATTTATCGCCATTTTAGTGGTTTTTTTTTTGCCTCGATGCAAAAGTTTAAAATTTATTTATCGTATCGATTCGTGTATTTTTTCTCGCTCATCACGGATTCACTAATCGCATTTTCGAAAGTTCCATAATTTTTTCTTTTTTTGAGGGCTCACATACCCCTGAGATTTTTCAAAAAATCGATTTTTTTTACAGATTTTAATTCTTTATACTTTTGAGAATTAAGAAAAAAAACTTTTAAGAAAATTCTACTCCGTTACAGAGTTGTAGCAATGAGTGTGACGGGATCCGTAAGTTCACGTTGTCTCTGCCAAAAACTTTAAGGTAATAGTCTGTTAACTTAAACCGATTTTCATGTCTTTTTTGGAGGGCGTTTTTTTGTAAGAAAATAAAAAATGAATCGTTTTGGATATTTAGGATGTTTTTATTTACATATTAAAGATACAAAAAAAAATTTTTTTGAATAAATTTAATAGTTTATTATCATTATTATTATTGATCGAAGTTGGCACCTCGAAGTTGGCAGCCCGGGTCCTAACTTTTTTTCTACCGAAACGATTGCTTTCAAATTTCAACAGGCTACTCCACACACTTATAGTTCTCGTCGGAACTACCGAGAAATTTGTTCACCCCTAACTTTTTATTTTACAACCCCTTCTTTGCTAAAATAAAAGGACTTTAGCAAAGAACGGGTTGTAAAATAAAAAGTTAGGGGTGAAAAAATTTCTCGTTAGTTCCGACGAGACCCGGGCTGTCAACTTCGAGGTGCCAACTTCGATCAATAATAATAATAATAATAAACTATTAAATTTTGTAAAAAAATTTTTTTTTTCTATCTTTAATATGTAAATAAAAACATCCTAAATATCCAAAACGATTCATTCTTATTTTCCTACAAAAAAACGCCCTCCAAAAAAAGACATGAAAATTGGCTTAAGTCACGAGACTACTACCTTAAACGCGTTTTTCTCGAAACTATGTTTTTAGACAGTGTCAGCACGATTACTCAGTCAATTTTAAAAATTTTTTAACTTTTTTTTCTTTTAAATCTTGATATTTATTTTCTCTATAGTCTGACGAGAGGTTTTTCGAATTTTTTTGCTTGGACAATTTTTTATAAATGGTAAACACTAATTTTTTGGTTTTTAAATTCCATACTAATGTTCGAAATACCGTAATTTCTTTATTTTTGAAAAACAAAAAATTTCCCTCCGTCAGACTATTACTACTATATTATTTAACTAGAAAATTTTTTATTTTTGCAGTTGGAATAATTTTTGGTGAAGTTACGATGTCGACAAGGAGGCGACGTGGTTTTCATCAGTACTCCATTTATATCCGTAAAAAATAATGTTAATATTTGTAAAAAAACATTTTTCAATTTTTTTTCTTATAGTTGAAGAGTCAATAAAAAATGTGCAATGAACATAAAAATTTTTTTTTCACCATATATCCTTTGTAATAATTTTTTAAATTTACTCGGTTTTTAACGCGCGCAGCGTTATGGTCAGCCTTCAATCTCAAAACGTAATTTTTTGCCCCGGTCATTAATAACTCGAACGAGAGAAATAATTTTCCTTTTTATATTTAGAATTCACGCGGGTCCGAGTTTGACACTCGCTCGAATCGGAGTAAATGCTTGAAGCGCACTTTATAGATTGTACGTTTACCGGTACACACCAATCTCGTTCCTGTCTCTGGATATATATCGGCTTTACCGAGTGTAAGAGCAGAAACGTGATAGAGAAACGAATTTTTCGTGTTTCGGGTGAATGAACGTCGGATTTATATATAGAACTCGCATGTGCACATGGATAAATGTTAAGTCATTTGTTAGAAGCGAGTGCTCGCCACCAACGAGTAATTATTGTTATAAAAAAAACAATTTTTCTCTTTCCAACGAGCAGAAACGCTTCTTTCCAATTTTTGTAAAAAAAACAAAAAAAAAAGGAAAACATTTTATCTTATTTTATCTTTTTCATCACTGACGTTCGTCGATAGAAAAATTTATCCCAATTTTCGAAATACAAAATTTTGTATTCCGAGCGACTCGAACATTTTTTGTCTTTGAAAAATATGCTTCGAGGTATTTTTAATAAAAACGAACCAGTACATATTTTATTTACATAATTTCATAAAATCCTTCGACAAAATCTATACGGTAAATAAAAACGTAAAAAAAAAAAAAAAAATGAATATTTCGATACTAGATATTGTACGTAACACGGTAACCGATACTCCACACCTTCGTTTATCGTAAAGCGCAATTTTTCTTTTCTACCCGCGGCCGTTTAATCGGCGAGGGTCTAAAAGTCGACGGTTCGAACGCACTCGATTAGTAATTAATGAGGAAGTCGTAACTTGCTCCCGTTTGAAGTGAAGAAAAAAGATAAAAAAAAAAAAACGGACAAACAAAAATATCATAAGCCTGGCGAGTGGTTTTATCAGAATGGAAGCAACAAATACAACGGCGCCGGTAAACGATACCGATGGGATATAACGGTAGACTTAAACGTTCGCTGCGAGACTGAACGAAGCGATAAATGAGCTAACTCGTTTATCTTTTGTCTCTTAAAATTTGTTAAGCTTTCTTATTTGTTTTTTTTTTTTTTTTCGTCGGTATTTCTTATAAACAATAACAAGAATTATTGATTATTTAAGAAAATAATCAATATATTACCTTGACAGTTTGACCGGCCTTGAGAAGTGGCTTGTCCGGATCGGGCACGTAGTCGAGCGTAATACCGTAAAATTGTCCTTTATTTATGTACGTTATTCTGTCGTCTTCCCGCCTCTGTGACGTACTTATCGGCGATTCCAGATGATACTTAAAACCGTACGCCGAATAGCTGTAAAGGAAAATAAAAATAAACATTTTTATGGTCATAATCAGTATCCATTTAATGAAGATATTTTTTTTTTTACAAAAGAAAAGAAATAATAATCGATTAGAAAGTTGGAAAATAATTTTTTTAAACCGTATGCCGAATAACTGTAAAGGTAAATATGAATAAAAATTTTTATAGTCATAATCAGTATCGATGGAATAAAGATATTTTTTTTTATAAAAGAAAAAAAATTGATAATCAATTAGAAACTAGGGAAATAATTTTTTCTTAAATAGTATGCCGAATAACTGTAAAGAAAAATAAAAATAAAAATTTTAATAGTCATTGTGGGATATAATGTATTAACGGTGAACACCACTGTGACCCCCTGTTTTTTTTTCACATTTTACAAGAATTTTTTTTTGTGCGAAAAAAAAGAGATATTCGAAAAATTTTTTTGGGTTTTGTTCCTTGTTTATTAATGTATCAAAAAACATTTTTTTCACATTTTTCACGCCGCATGGTGGCGCTGGGAAAACTCTCGCGTCAGGTGCTGTCATCTCCGCGGCACGCAGCAGAACTCTCTTCAACGTCGATCTGAAAAAAAATACCGAGTGTTTTCGTTAATAATATGATATTTTGAAGAGAAGTACATAGGGATTTGGAAAAATATTGTTTTAAAAAAAATAGGCACGCCTTTGAAAATAACTTTAATTTCAAAGGCGTGCCTATTTTTTTTAAAACAACATTTTTCCAAATCCCTATGTACTTCTCTTCAAAATATCATATTATTAACGAAAACACTCAGTATTTTTTTGCAGATCGACGTTGAAGAAAGTTCTGCTGCGTGCCGCAGAGATGACAGCACCTGACGCGAGAGCTTCCCCAGCGCCACCATGAGGCGTGAAAAATGTGAAAAAAATGTTTTTTGATACATTAATAAACAAGGAACAAAACCCAAAAAAAAATTTCGAATATCTCTTTTTTTTCCCACAAAAAAAAATTCTTGAAAAATGTGAAAAAAAACACGGGGTCACAGTGGTGTTCACCCTTAACAGAAGGGTCCATGTACTGAAAAGCATCTTACGTAGCAACGGCGTTGCTAATGACGATGATATAATAAAACAATCTAAGAGAATAAACAGTTTGAGAGAAACCAGCGAAAGGATCGCAAGTACTTGCTTAATAAATCTATTTAATCAATAAATAAAGTCTTCGTCTTTATTTATTTATTTATTTATATAAATAGAATCCTGACAAAACAGTCGACAAGAAGTGCGACATCATAAACAGTCTCGATGAATGGAGATATTTTTTTTTATAAAAGAAAAAAAATTGATAATCGATTAGGAACTAGGACAATAATTTTTTTAAACCGTATGCCGAATAACTGTAAAGGAAAATTAAAATGACAATTTTTATAGTCATAATCAGTATCGATGGAATGAAAATATTTTTTTTAATAAAAGAAAACAAATGATACTCGATTGGGAACTAGGAAAATAATTTTTTTAAACAGTATGCCGAACAACTGTAAAGGAAAATTAAAATTAAAATTTTTATAGTCATAATCAGTATCGATGTAATGAGAATGTTTTTTTTGTAAAAGGAAAAAATTTATAATCGATTAGGAACTTGGAAAATAATTTTTTTGAACTGTATGCTGAATAACTATAACGTCAAATATAAATAAAAATTTTTATAGTCATAATCAGTATCGATGAATGAAGATATTTTTGTTTATAAAAGAAAAAAAATTGATAATCGATTAGAAACTAGGAAAATAATTTTTTTAAACCGTATGGCGAATAACTGTACAGGAAAATTAAAATTAAAAATTTTCATAGTCATAATCAGTATCGATGTAATGAAAATATATATTTTATAAAACAAAAAAATTGATAATCGATTAGAAACTTGGCAAATAATTTTTTTAAACAGTATGCCGAAAAACTGTAAAGGAAAATAAAAATAAAAATTTTTATAGTCATAATCAGTATGGATGGAATGAAAATATTTTTTTTTATAAAAGAAAACAAATGATACTCGATTGGAAACTAGGAAAATAATTTTATTAAACAGTATCCCGAATAACTGTAAAGGAAAATAAAAATAAACATTTTTATAGTCATAATCAGTATCGATGTAATGAAGATATTTATTTTATAAAACAAAAAGATTGATAATCGATTGGAAACTTGGAAAATATATTTTTTTGAACCGTATGGCGAATAACTCTACAGGAAAATAAAGGAAAATAAAAATTAAAGCTTTAATAGTCATAATCAGTATCGATGTAATGAAAATATTTTTTTTATAAAAGAAAAGAAATTGATAATCAATTAGAAACTAGAAAAATAATTTTTTTAAACCGTATGGCGAATAACTGTACAGGAAAATAAAGGAAAATAAAAATTAAAACTTTAATAGTCATAATCAGTATCGATGTAATGAAAGTATTTTTTTTATAAAAGAAAAAAACATAATAATCGATTGGAAACTTGACAAACATTTTTTTTTTATCGAAAATTAATTCAGATAGTTGAAATCCATATTCATATAAATTTTTCTGCCGTGAAGACGATTTACGTATATCGAGGAATTAATATACCGATTCGATGAGAACCGAGAGGACGGATTACAATTATCAATCGCAATGTTGTAGAGCAATGTTAATATTTTTGTTTTGTTTTTCTCATAATTAGTGTATCGGACACCGATTGCGAATTGCGAAAGACTATTGCGTGTTGCCGATAGGTCGATGGGATCTTCGTTAATTTATGTTATATATATGGATATATGGGGAAATGACAACGAGTGAAAAGGTGCGTGACAAAAATCGTTTGCGACGGCATCGACGAAGGTGGCACGCTATCCGAAGGAAGTGGGCATATCTCTACGACGATACAATACATATGTATATTTACATAAATGCATATAGCTGTATTAAAAAAAAAAAAAAAAAAAAAACGGAGCACTAAATTGTGCATGGGGTATTTCAGGCAAAATTCGCAAAACCACGAGTGTCGCTATTTTCGTGTTATTGTTTTTATTTTATTTTTTTTTATATATCGTAGGGCGACGAGATAAAAGCATTTTAACTAATTTTAACGAATTTTCAGATTTTTTTGACAGTCGTTCCGATCGTTATTACCGGAAGTGGTAAATAAATGCTTAAAATTTCTAATTTTTTTTTTCCAACGTTTTTCCAAAAATTCTTGGGCAAAAGAATGAATTTTTTTAGATCCCTTCGACGATGGTTCTGGCTTCAGTGGCCACAGAAAAATGAATAACATTTTATCAGTAATTTTTTCGAATTTTTTTCGACATTAAAAAATTCCAAACTCAGTGGAAAAAAATAAAAATAAATAAAAACAAACGGTGAGGATCGTGGAATTGTCGATTTGTTCTGGAACGACCAACGTACAGACCTCAATTATCTATTTGCTGGCGAGCAATTTTTTTTCCCGCTTAGTTTAGCCTATCGCAATCGCGATGCAAACTTTTAACGATATCTTTACATTGTGAGGGTGTTCGAGCATTTCGTATTTAAAAAATTTTCCCGGGTACCCGACTCTGAAACCCGACGTTGATAACGTCCCGGGATAAAGCGCCTCGGCGACGGGCAAAGCGAGAAAATAAATAATATAAAAAAAAAAAAATGCATTCAGCTTTGCCAGGACACTGCAACGGGTTAACGCCCTGTCATTGCCCGACGCCTACCACCACCTTTTTTATTGCAATAACTTCTACCGTGTATATCTCCACGTAAAAGGATATAGTGATAGTAAATATTAAGGTGCATTCGGTTTATAAATCGAACGCTTTGACCGAGTATATTTATATCCGACACATTTCGATTTCACGGACTTCGAGACTCTTGATCCTGATATCTCCTTAAGGTAGTCTGGTAACTTAAGCCGATTTTCATGTCTTTTTTGAAGGTCGTTTTTTTGTAGGAAAATAAAGATGAATCGTTTTGGATATTTAGAATGTTTTTATTAGTTAGTTAATAGTTTAGTTAGTTTGGAAAAAAATTATTTTTTCCAAAGTCCGCCATTTTGTTATTTATCCATGAAATTTAACTTCAGTAGTTCCGACCAGAATGACATGTCTACAGATTGAGAATTATCAAGAATTTTTTATTTCAGATAACATCAAGAGCCAAAATCACCGGGGCCACCCACGCGCTTTTTTTTTTCGAGGTGCCAACTTCGATCAATAATAATAATAATAATAAACTATTAAATTTTTTCAAACAAATTTTTTTTCGTATCTTTAATATGTAAATAAAAACATCCTTAATATCCAAAACGATTCATCATTATTTTCCTACAAAAAAACGCCCTCCAAAAAAGACATGAAAATCGGCTTAAGTTACCAGACTACTACGTTAAGCCACTTCACTCTCAATGCGATTTATTATAAATCGACAACGCGAGAGTAGCGAAATTTTTATTCATATCGTTGCCAATTCATCACAATTACATTAAGGGGTTGGGCCACTCTAGAATTTTCTAAAAATCGATATACTAAGGATGGAGGGGTGAAATCCCTGAGCACTCCAATTTCGAGTTTGGCCGCATCCTTCTAAAAATCGATATACCGAGATGGAGGGGTGAAGTCCCTAAGCACCCCGCTTTCGAGTTTGGCCGCATCCCCTCTCGACTCGCTCCGAGCACGACTGAAAACTTTTTTGAACCGGGCGGAAACGTAGCTCGAACAAATTTTCACCAATCGATATGACAATTTTACTGTACATTAAACACTAGATCCTCTACGAAAGTACGTAGGATTTTTGTGTCATATTCCATAGTTTTTTTGTTATAAATAATTATCTGATAATTTTTTTCTGAAAATTTTTAACCCTTTTAAAAAAAAATTCGCCATTTTGGCAAAAATCAATATGTCGAAAAAATCCTACGTACTTCTGTAGCTGTTTTTATATAGAATTTTTTAAAATTTGGTTTTTTCGTTCCGGGTTAAAAATTGCACGAGCTACGTTTCCGTCCGTCGATCATTCCGAAAAAAAGGTGTCAACGGAGAAGTGATCTGCAGTCGCCATTTTGTTATCAATAATTGTAAAAAAAATATTTTTCATAGTTCATTAGTAGTATAATGAGGAACTGTGCTCAGAATTTAAATTGATTTAATTATTTCGCTAAAAGAAATTCCCAAAATGTGCCTATTCTTTCTAGCTCCAAAGTGCTTTCTTTCCTCAGCCCTTAATCTCACATATTGAAGAAAAAATCACGAATAATGCTATCTTCTATACATAACATTTATTTATAACGAAAAATAAATAAATACTTACATTTTTGGTATCTGTATCTTGTCGGCGTCGTTCTGTCGGCCAAAGTCGTGCCACGGTCTCGATCTCGGTGGATTAGGGCTCACATTGGCATTCGTCGAACCTCCGGATACGAGACCGCCACGTTGCACCTGAGCCTGTGCGTGACCCTGTTGCAATTGAAGCTGCAGAGGCTGATGATGAATAACGGCCCCGCTGTCGAGTACAACTGCGGTACCCGTGGTCGTACCACCGGGACATAGTTCCGTGTAGTCGAAGGATGACTACACGAGAAGAAAGAAAAATAAGTAAAACATAATTAACAGGGTTATAAACAAAATGCTCCCACGACACGTTTTAGCATAACACCAAAGTCTAAACTTATAGTTTGTTGTTTAAGGTATAACGCTTTATTGAATGCTCACAACCTGTGCAAATCCCGGACCCAAGCGATTTCGAAAAATCATCCATTAAATAGTTTTATGATCGGTGATTCTTATTCACGGCTGAAAACGTTGAACGAAAAGGCGAAAATACGCATTAGCTCGTGAATTCGAAATTATCGCGTTTGAAATTCCCGCGCTTCGTTCGATATTTTCGATACTTTCGATATTTTCGATATATTTCTCTCGCACTTCGAGATTTTCGCATTCGATCTGCCACATGTTGATTACTTCAAGAAACGATTATTATGTCGCTGTTGATTATTTATTACAGTAAACTTCCTAAACTATTAAAAGCTCAACCATTTGCAGTATTTTTTGTATCTTAAAATGTCGGACAGAGAAAAAAGTTACGAGCGCACGAAGTCAAAAGGACAACGAGGTCTCTGCGGTCTCGTAAAGTCGTCCGAGTGTGCATCCACTCGGTTCCGCCTCATTGCGCGACAATGCCAAAACCGCCATTGTTAATAAGTGGAACTGGCTGCCGATGCGGTATTTTCATTGGAAAGTACTTCCTTACTTCTTTTTACAACGGCTTTATGCGGTCACGTACGAAGAGGCTACTTTTGTAAACAAATATTGTAGATGCAAGGAACGCAAAGAACGGATCTTATCTGGCTGACGGTCAAGCGAATATCCAATGAATTATTAGCGGTGTCTCGGACTTTACGTCTGACTGTGGGAAGTGCCTCGTTACATTAGCTCATTATGTGGTGTGCTCATTATTGCCGTTTATTATTGAAAGAGTCTATGGCCGTTTGGCATTGTTTACGAGCGTTTTGTCAGCGTCCATTGGATTAAAAGGTCTTTGTCCATTTCGTAGATCATTAAGAATTCCATTAAAGCAGGACGTATAACTGACCTGATGAAGCGCCGTTGGGGGATGATGATCCTGTCTTGGTGTGACAGCGTCAGCGCCGATTCCCGAGTCGGGACTCGGCAGATCGACCGTAAGTACTTTGCTGCTGCTCGATGACGAGCGTATGGCGTGTGTCGTTGCGTACGAGCTTGGAACGACTTCGTACCTCGTGTAGGATGTCGTCGTGGTCGGTAGTGACGAACCACTGGACGATGCCAATGCCGGTAATGTATCACCGGTAACGTATACCGCGGTTGTTTCCTGATGCAAACCCGTCTGATTAGCCGCGTTCGCCGCGGCGTTCGCTGACGTCGATGTGTAAGCGGCTGACTGTAATCGCGGACTGCACGACGAGTAAGGATCGTAGGGACTGCCGTATTGCTGCACCTGTGAAGAGAAAATAGCATGAGACAATCCGCGCGAAGCTTCGAACAGACGCTTAGAAAACCATTCGATCCTTATTACGAGCTACTGAAATGACAAAGGTCGAAGTAACGAAACGTTATCGACAGCCATATGGGTGATCGAGCGTACAGCTGACTCCTAAATGAAGCAGCCAATCCTTGGATGAGGGACGGTTTAGTCATGTGCTTGCCGGGCCCATTTAGCTGGGAGGCCATTTTTTCGAGTGACATGATTCCCGTAGGAACATCAGGGTCGTGGAAACTACCGTCTGTTATCGGGTGTAAGAATCCTACGGACGCGTATCTGTATGCTGCCTCTTGAGTGAAGCAGCCAATCTTTAGATGAGGGTCAGCTTAGTCATGTGCTTGCCGGGCCTATTTAGCTGGGAGGCCATTTTTTCAAGTGACGTGATTTCCTTTAGGAACATCAGGGTTGTGGAAAGGACCGTTTCTATCGAGTGTAAGAATCCTGTGGACGCGTATCTGTATGCTGCCTCTTGAGTAAAGCAGCCAATCTTTAGATGACGGACAGCTTACTGATGTGCTTGCCGGGCCCATTTAGCTGGGAGGCCATTATTTCAAGTGACGTGATTCCATTTAGGAACATCAGGGTTGTGGAAAGGACCGTTTCAATTGAGTGTAAGAATGCTGTGGACGCGTATCTGCACACCTCAAGCTGCCTCTTGAGTAAAGCAGCCAATCTTTAGATGAGGGTCAGCTTAGTCATGTGCTTGCCGGGCCTATTTAGCTGGGATGCCATTTTTTCGAGTGACGTGATTCCCTTTAGGAACATCAGGGTTGTGGAAAGGACCGTTTCAATAGGGTGTCAGAATGCTGTGGACGCGTATCTGTACACCTCAAGCTGCCTCTGGAGTGAAGCAGCCAACACTTGGATGAGGGACAGCTTAGAGATGTGGTTGCCGGGACCATTTAGCTGGGAGGCCATTTTTTCGAGTGACATGATTCCCGTAGGAACATCAGGATCGTGGAAACTACCGTCTCTTATCGGGTGTAAAAATCCTGTGGACGCGTATCTGTATGCTGCCTCTTGAGTGAAGCAGCCAATCCTTAGATGAGGGTCAGCTTAGTCATGTGCTTGCCGGGCCTATTTAGCTGGGATGCCATTTTTTCGAGTGACGTGATTCCCTTTAGGAACATCAGGGTTGTGGAAAGGACCGTTTCAATAGGGTGTCAGAATGCTGTGGACGCGTATCTGCACACCTCAAGCTGCCTCTTGAGTGAAGCAGCCAACACTTGGGTGAGGGACAGCTTAGTGATGTGCTTGCCGGGCCCATTTAGTTGGGAGGCCATTTTTTCGAGTGACATGTTTCCCGTAGGAACATCAGGATCGTGGAAACTACCGTCTGTTATCGGGTGTAAGAATCCTGTGGACGCGTATCTGTACGCTGCCTCTTGAGTGAAGCAGCCAATCTTTAGATGAGGGTCAGCTTAGTCACGTGCTTGCCGGGCCTATTTAGCTGGGAGGCCATTTTTTCAAGTGACGTGATTTCCTTTAGGAACATCAGGGTTGTGGAAAGGACCGTTTCAATCGGGTGTAAGAATGCTGTGGACGCGTATCTGTACGCCTCAAGCTGCCTCTTGAGTGAAGCAGCTAAAACTTGGATGAGGGACCGCTTAGTGATGTGCTTGCCGGGCCCATTTAGCTGGGAGGCCATTTTTTCGACTGACATGTTTCCCGTGGAAACTTCGGGGTCGTGGAAACTACCGTCTGTTATCGGGTGTAAGAATCCTGTGGACGCGTATCTGTACGCTGCCTCTTGAGTGAAGCAGCCAATCTTTAGATGAGGGTCAGCTTAGTCACGTGCTTGCCGGGCCTATTTAGCTGGGAGGCCATTATTTCGAGTGACGTGATTTCCTTTAGGAACATCAGGGTTGTGGTAAGGACCGTTTCAATCGGGTGTAAGAATGCTGTGGACGCGTATCTGTACGCCTCAAGCTGCCTCCTGATTGTGAGTGAAGCAGCCAACCCTTAGATGATGGACAGCTTAGTCATGTACTTGCCGGTCCCATTTAGCTGGGAGGCCATTATTTCAAGTGACGTGATTTCCTTTAGGAACATCAGGGTTGTGGAAAGGACTGTCTGTATCGAGTGTAAGAACGGTATGAACGCGTATCAGGATTTGGGCAAATGGCGGGAATAGTACAGTCTAGTGAATGGTAGAGTCGTAAAAACTCTAAAGGTTATACAGTGACTCGACTGTGAACGAATGGGCTCGAATAAATTTTCAGGGATTTTAATACGGGTGTTCATTTACCGGTGGATGGAAGCACCGGTTGAGATAGTTAGGTACAGATACAAATACGGAAATCTTCATCTTCGAAACGACTTCCAGCTGTGATGCTATCGTCGAGGTAACGAACGACGACGATCGGTCGGCGAAGAGGGAGAGGGAGATGATAAGAAATGGGAATTTCTATTGCGCGAGTACGAGAGTCCGTTACCTGTAGCTGATGCTGATGATGATGATACATTCCTGGCGGCGTTGGGCTATCCGGTTGTGCCTGTTTGTGCCGTTTGCTGGACTGCTGACCTCCGCGGGACGAGCTCAAGTCTTCGGGTTCTCTCTTGACCCCTGCTATACCACCACTGCCATTGCCACCTGATGACGTATCGTGACGCAACGACTGAGGACTCAATGGCATCGAAATACCACCTTGAAGACTCTGTCCCGGACTGTGCGACTGTTGATTGTACTGATGAAGAAAATGATGCAACTCGCCGTTTCCCGTCGCCTCGTTGTTCTCCATACGATTCGATCCACCCGAGCCCGGATTCGCTTCCTGTACTAGAAGCTTCTGGCCCATCACACCCCTTCAACATTCCGAAACAGATTCAAATGATTTTTTTTCTCTCTTTCACGCCGGAGAAAAGGTGATTTAAAGAGGATACCAAAAAAAGGACATCGATCGATCTCCGTTTGTGAAGAGGGCTTAAAGAGGCGCGACGAATTTACGACGTCAACGCCGTACGCGGCATATCACGGAAAGGGTGTCGAACCCTTTGGGAACTCTCGCACGGTTCTCGGTGAAATTTTTCTCATTATTCAGATCGGTGAATTGAATGCCTGGCGGGACGATGAATAAAAATGCAACGCAAACAGTCAAGAATTACCATAGACGAATGAAATTGTAAATTATTTTGTTTGTAACTGTAGGAAAAGTATCGTTCAACGCTGGAAAGATGCTGTTCTTTTTAAATGTTGTCGCGTATTTAAAAATCGCAAAAAAAAAAAAAGTGAACACTGACACAGTCTTTGACTAAAAAAAATTTAAATATGTGTTTCGTCGATAAAAATTCGGACAAAAAAAATAGAGGAATATCTTACTCACGGTAATAAAAGAAAACTCGTGATTCTGTTACATTTATCTTTGTTTATAATTCGAATAAATCGTTGCGATAATTTTTGATAAATTTTTCAAGCGACGTTAAAAAATGTCCGACTATTTTCTCGGGTATAAAACGCAACCGAGCTCGTTTCCTAACGGTTTATGGCATCAAACCAAGGAATATCCAACGAGAGACTCCTCTCGTATATCTTCGCGTACAAATGCGTCCATGTATAATTTATAATTTTATACTATTCGCGCAACAAACGCCGCGAAACGCTTTCTTTTCTCGGTCTCGCGTTACAGAGAGAGAAAGAATGAGGACGAATATAAACCATACAAGACACAATATCCTGGACGGTGGTAATAAAAATTTTTCGAAACTTCTTTACTGCTCCTCGGGGCTAGACGAAGGACGAGGATGGAAAAAAAAGAAGAAACGAGAGGAAAAAAAAAAAGGATGCAAGAAAACTCGTCTCTTGGTATATATGGTACCTTACGCGAGGGATCAAAAGCGACGCGTCTCTCGGCATTATGTGAAGTAGTTAACATGTTATATTTAGCATGATAATGCGTATCCACAAAGACGTCTACCCTTATAAACTGCCAACGCTTTCGGTATATGTTATCTTTTTACATTCTTATTCCCACTTACATATATATATAAAGTTCCCTGCGTAAAATTTACCCCCCTTGAGGCTGCATCTTTTCTCTCTCTCTCTCTGTCTTTCTATACATTATATATTTTCACATCTTCCATCGCTTTTCAACTTGCGAGGCCTTCTTCGTACCTACGGTCAGATGCATCGGGACAATAAAATATATATTTTTTTAACCTTTTGCTCCCTTCCTCTCGATACCTGATCTCTCGCTTCTCTTCCCTCTCTCTCTCTCTCTCAGTTCTCTTTCGGTAAGCCCCTGTTTTTTTTCTCGAAGATACGCGCGCCGGAAAAATCACGGAATGGCAAGAGTATGTAGGAAGTACTTGGGCTCGTTCATATGCGATGCAAAGAGAATCGAAAAGAATGAACGAGAGAGAGAGGTAAAAAAAAAAATTATATATATATCGCAAACGTTTCGAGAGATCGTCATAACCCGGGGCTATGAGAGGGTTTTTTTTTTTTGCACCCTATGAATTCGGCTTAAATGAAATGGATCTTGTGGAACGACCGAGCGCAGAATAAGCGAAGAGATGTGCTTGCACGTTTCACGGGCGATCGAGTAATGCGATGCTAATCCTTAGCGATTTAACCCCTTTTCGAATTCTCTCTTTCTCTCTTCGGACCTGTCGCGAAAAATCCTGAGAGCCAACGGACTCTATATCTACACGCGTGTAGTCAGTGAACTGGAATCGTTTATAATTAACGATCGTAGAAAATTAATCGAAATAATTGAGCACAAATTGTTACGGGTCAAATTCATTTTTCATTTGCTTTTGTCATTTTTTTTTTCATCGTTTGTTTACCGAAGCGAAAAAGAAAAAAATGATGCCTGGTCGCAAAGGGCATCGTTATTGATTGATCAATTTTATTTTTAGGCTGCGAGTGATTCCTTGAAAGAAATTATTAAGGTAGTAGTCCGGTAACTTGAGCCGATTTTCATGTCTTTTTTGGAGGGCGTTTTTTTGTGGGAAAATAAAAATGAATCGTTTTGGATATTCAGGATGATTTTATTCATACATTAATGATACAAAAATTTTTTTTTTTATAAAATTTAATAGATTGTTATTATTATTATTATTGATCGAAGTTGGCACCGCGAAAAAAAAGCGCGTGGGTGGGCCCCGGCGATTTTGGCTCTTGACGTTATCTGAAATGAAAAATTCTTGATAATTCTTAATCTATAGACATGTCATTCTGGTAGGAACTACTGAAGTTAAATTTCATGGATAAATAACAAAATGGCGGACTTTGGAAAAAAAACGTTTTTTTTCCAAAGTTGGAAAAATAAGTTTTCTTTCCAAAGTCCGCCATTTTGTTATCATTTTGTTGTTCAGTAGTTCCGACCAGAATTACATGTCTATAGATTAAGAATTATCAAGAATTTTTGATTTCAGATTACGTCAAGAGCCAAAATCACCGGGGCCACCTGCGCGCTTTTTTTTCGAGGTGCCAACTTCGATCAATAATAAAAATAATAATAAACTATTAAATTTTTTCAAAAAAATTTTTTTTTGTATCTTTAATATGTAAATAAAAATATCCTAAATATCCAAAACGATTCATTTTTTATATTCCTACAAAAAAACGCCCTCCAAAAAAGACATGAAAATCGGCTTAAGTTACCAGACTACTACCTAAAGCGCTCACATACCACTGAAATTTTCGAAACATTTATTGCTTTCTTACAGATTTTTATTCTTTATGCTTTTAAGAATTTTTTAAAAATAAACTTTTATGAAAATTTCATTCCGTTACAAATTTATAGCAATAAATGTGACCGGACATCGGGTTGGGACGGCTACCTACCGGGAACTTTAAACGCGTTTTTCTCGAAACTATGTTTTTCGACAGTGTCAGCACGATAACCCAATCAATTTTTAATATTTTTTAACTTTTTTTTTCTTTTAAATTTTGATAATTATATTCTCTATGGTCTGACGAGAGGTTTTTTTCATTTTTAGCTTGGACAATTTTTTACAAATTATTAAACACTATTTTTCGTTTTTAATTGCACACTAAAGTTTGAAATACTGTAATTTCTTTATTGTTAAAAAAAAAATCCCTCCGTCAGATTATTACTACTATATTATTTTACTAGATTATTTTATATTTTTGCAGATTGAATAATTTTTGGTGAAGTTATGATGTCGACAAGGAGGCGCCCCATGGTTTTCATCAGTAGTCCATTTACACCCGTAAAAAATAATGTTAATATTAAGAAAAAAAAATTTGCTTATTTTTTTTCTTATAGTTGAAAAGATACGAAAAAATGTGAAATCAACAATTTAATTTTTTTTTCACCATATAACCTTTATAATAATTTGTCAAATTTACTCGGTTTTCAGCGCGCGCAGAGGTATTTGAGCCCTTAGACACCATTGTTCAAATTATTTTTTCGGGATTATTATTATTAAGGAACAATAAATATTCATTTTTATTGTAGTTATATAATTTTCGTTACAACTATATTTATTGCTACAGATAATCGTGATATTTTACGAAGTAAAAAGATCCAAGTTGTCGGCTGTCGTGTCGTACAACGGCTGGAGTCAAAGTGGCGCCAGTTATTTTTCGATCTTCAATGTCTTCCGTATGGAAAATAAAATGGAAAAATTTACGTCGATCTCGAGGTAACGCTCGATTATGAGCAAAAGGTTATGCTTAAATTTTTTACTTTTTTTTTTAAAATCGAAGTCCCGCTCTAAGCTGACTAATTGTGAGGCAAATGGACGTGGCAAAAACGCGAAGTATCTACGAGAGGGACAGACCTGGTAGAGGGGTCATTGGTCGTTGCTCGAAGAACCACCGAGTACGTATAATATGTTTGCTTTAAAATAGTGATTCTCGCATCCGCAGCGAAGATATAAGGGAGGTAAGGATGCTGCAAGTAGAAATACACCGATACGAGACAGCCCGAAGACCCATCAATGACGATCGCAAAGCTGTACGAGGATTTTCCATTACTCAGACTGCATGTCATAAAATCATTGGTCGTTGCGAGAATTCGTATATCCGTGTTTATATTATTCGCCGAATAATGTACGGTTAGTGTTACTGGTGGGGACGAATGAAAAATGTATTATAAATCGTACGGTCGTTGATCATCCATCAGTGACTTAACTCTTTACACGTCAAATCAATAATACTGACAATAATAATAATAATAGGAATAATATACTAGAAGTTTTATAAACGGTGGATCTTCCACCGCAATGGCTTGGAGCCATTTTGAACTTCCAAATGTCGACTTCGAAATCGAGATCAGTGACCTCAATAACTCGTCCTCTTCTCTGGACATAATTTCTATAAAGGTACAATTGTTTCTTGAATTTTGCTCGGTTATCTTGATTGCTGCCATTTTCTTTTTCGAAATTTTGACCTCAACCTCATTGATACCTGAGGGCCCCCCTCAGATATCTGCGACCTCAATAACTCGTCCTCTTCTCTGGACATAATTTCTATAAAGATACAATTCTTTCTTGAATTTTGTTCGGTTATCTTGATTGCCGTCATTTTTTATTTCGAAATTTTCACCTCGACCTCATTGATACCTGAGGGCCTCCCTCAGATATCAGCGACCTCAATAACTCGTCCTCCCTTTCTCTGGACACATTTTCTATAAAGGTACAATTGTTTCTTGAATTTTGCTCGGTTATCTTGATTGCCGCCATTTTCTTTTTCGAAATTTTGACCTTGACCTCATTGATACCTGAGGGCCCCCCTCAGATATCTGCGACCTCAATAACTCGTCCTCTTCTCTGGACATAATTTCTATAAAGGTACAATTGTTTCTTGAATTTTTCTCGGTTATCTTGATTGCCGCCATTTTTTATATCGAAATTTTGACCTCGACCTCATTGATACCTGAGGGCCTCCCTCAGATATCAGCGACCTCAATAACTCGTCCTCCCTTTCTCTGGACACATTTTCTATAAAGGTACAATTGTTTCTTGAATTTTGCTCGGTTATCTTGATTGCCGCCATTTTCTTTTTCGAAATTTTGACCTTGACCTCATTGATACCTGAGGGCCCCCCTCAGATATCTGCGACCTCAATAACTCGTCCTCTTCTCTGGACATAATTTCTATAAAGGTACAATTGTTTCTTGAATTTTTCTCGGTTATCTTGATTGCCGCCATTTTTTATATCGAAATTTTGACCTCGACCTCATTGATACCTGAGGGCCCCCTTCCGATATCAGCGACCTCAATAACTCGTCCTCCCTTTCTCTGGACACATTTTCTATAAAGGTACAATTGTTTCTTGAATTTTGCTCGGTTATCTTGATTGCTGCCATTTTCTTTTTCGAAATTTTGACCTCGACCTCATTGATACCTGAGGGCCCCCCTCAGATATCTGCGACCTCAATAACTCGTCCTCTTCTGTGGACATAATTTCTATAAAGATACAATTCTTTCTTGAATTTTGTTCGGTTATCTTGAAAGCCGTCATTTTTTATTTCGAAATTTTCACCTCGACCTCATTGATACCTGAGGGCCTCCCTCAGATATCAGCGACCTCAATAACTCGTCCTCCCTTTCTCTGGACACATTTTCTATAAAGGTACAATTGTTTCTTGAATTTTGCTCGGTTATCTTGATTGCCGCCATTTTCTTTTTCGAAATTTTGACCTTGACCTCATTGATACCTGAGGGCCCCTCTCAGATATCTGCGACCTCAATAACTCGTCCTCTTCTCTGGACATAATTTCTATAAAGGTACAATTGTTTCTTGAATTTTTCTCGGTTATCTTGATTGCCGCCATTTTTTATATCGAAATTTTGACCTCGACCTCATTGATACCTGAGGGCCTCCCTCAGATATCAGCGACCTCAATAACTCGTTCTCCCTTTCTCTGGACGTAATTTCTATAAAGGTACAATTGTTTCTTGAATTTTGCTCGGTTATCTTGATTGCCGCCATTTTTTATTTCGAAATTTTGACCTCGACCTCATTGATACCTGAGGGCCCCCTCATATATCAGCGACCTCAATAACTCGTCCTCTTCTTTGGACTTAATTTCTATAAAGATACAATTCTTTCTTGAATTTTGTTCGGTTATCTTGGCTGCCGCCATTTTTTATTTCGAAATTTTCACCTCGACCTCATTGTTACCTCAGGGTACCACTCAGGTATCAATGAGGTTGCTGATTTCTATTAGATTTGAAAATTTCGAAATAAAAAATCGTGGCAATCAAGATGATCGACCACAATCCAAGAAAAAATTGTATCTTTATAAAAAATTTTAATCATAACCTAAAACTTTCTTCTACTTTGGTCGACCGCACTGTCCGCGCCATTTTGATTTCTAGTCAAATTTAGAATTCCGCGGTATAAATCTTTTAATTTTCTATCGGTTCGATCGTAGTGACGTAACCAACAAACATAATCCCGCGAGTCAAATTAAAACAGAGATTTTCCTCCGTTCGCTTGAATTGTTTGTGAATAATCGTAAAATTATTTGGTACCAAAATTGGACGAAAAAGAAAACAATGCAAAAAAATTAGACGAGAAGCAATAAGATAGGACGAGAGAGTGAAAAATGAAAGAATAAAAGTGAGAGACCAGGCCGGAATTGTTGTTTAGCAAAACCGGAAATCAGGTTCTCGGAGGCGACAAGTGTTTGCGACCTGCGTGAACCCGAGACGTGGACGAATGGTGCGCGAAGAGAAGAAGAGAGAAGGAAAACGAGGAAAAGAAATATGTAGAATGGTATTTTATTCACACAGTTATTCCATGAGATACGTGAGAGTGCGTACTCGATTGTGTATTACTTACACACACATATATAGATATACTATATATTAAATTTATATATATATAGAAATATAGGGGCAGGTAATAAGAAAACTTGAAATACAGGTCCGACAAAGTTTGCCCGATGCTCTCACGAGGTTCCCTGATATAAGTACCGTTTATTTGCCTGGGTGACTTCAACCAATGACTTCTTTATGTTTTCTTTCCTTCCGGTTCTTTAAAGAATATTTTTATCTTAACTGAATCTAAAAAAAACCATCGTGAGCTTTTTTACAGAATTTTTATTTAGTTCTCCATTGCTACTGTGCTCGTTATCCATGAGGAAAAAAGAATCATCTATAAAGGATCTTGCAACCAATTGCAAATTTCAGTTGTGCTTTTTTTTCACGAAAAATAAGTTGTTTCAATAAAATGACTGTAATTTTGCTTCCTGTTGAAATTGCAATCCCTCTCATAATTCAATTTAATCGTAATCGTTCGAACTTTAACGTAGTAGTCTGGTAACTTAAGCGGATTTTCATGTCTTGTTTAGAGGGCGTTTTTTTGTAGGAAAATAAAAATGAATCGTTTTGGATATTTAGGATGTTTTTATTTACACATTAAAGATACAAAAGAAAACTTGTTTGAACAAATTTAATAGTTTATTATTATTATTATTATTGCTCGAAGTTGGCACCTCGGAAAAAAAGCGCGTGGGTGGCCCCGGTGATTTTGGCTCTTGACGTTATCTGAAATAAAAAATTCTTGATAATTCTCAATCTATAGACATGTCATTCCGGTCAGAAGTACTGAAGTTAAATTTCATGGATAAATAACAAAATGGCGGACTTTGGAAATAAAACTTTTTTTTTCCAAAGTCCTACTGCAAAGTTTCCGTTTGGAAAAGAAAAACTTTTTTCCAAAGTCCGCCATTTTGTTATTTATCCATGAAATTTAACTTCAGTAGTTCCGACCAGAATGACATGTCTATAGATTAAGAATTATCAAGAATTTTTTATTTCGGATAACATCAAGAGCCAAAATCACCGGGGCCACCCACGCGCTTTTTTTTCGAGGTGCCAACTTCGATCAATAATAGTAATAATAATAAACTATAAAATTTGTTCAAAAAATTTTTTTTTTGTATCTTTAATATGTAAATAAAAACATCCTAAATATCCAAAACGATTCATTTTTATTTTCCTACAAAAAAGACATGAAAATCGGCTTATGTTACCAGACTACTACCTTAAAGCGCCGTTTCGTTCGATTTACCACGATTTTTGTAATTTTTTTCCAAGATTTTTAAAGTCCGACCATCGTTTGTTAATTGTCGTTCGTTCTGATTCCGTCGTTATTCAAAATGCCCCGAGGATCATAAAAATTGAGCGGAACAAAGAGGAATTTATTTTTCCATCTTCAATTACTCTTCGCGGGGCTTTTTGAATTAGAAATTTCCCGCCAATTACGAATCTCATTGAGTTGAACACTAAACAATGCCACGAGCAAAAGCCAAAGATCAGTAACGTTTTTAGCGTTTTGCCAACAAAAAAAAAACCTCCTAACAACGCAGCTACAATAAAAAAAACTACACATATATCGTATGAAACGTAGAATACGACGAAGTACGTAAAGAAGGTAGTAGAAACAACGATTGCGGAGTGAAAATAAGGAGGATGCCGAGTGTAGATTGCGCGTGGCGTGCGTAACGAGGCAACGTGACCCTCTAAGAAGAGCACGCTTCGCTTGTGACCTCCCTCAGGACGCTCCGGTTCCACTATAATACCCCTTCCACTTTACCCTCACTAACAATTCCGTCGACATGACACGAGTTTGCTCGAAACGAGACCTGACATTCGTATATGCTCCGTTGTGATCATCTCTTCCTTCTTCCTACGTCTGTCCTTCCATCATCGTCACCATAACAGCAGTAAAAGACAAAAAGGTCGTGTTTTTTTTGTAATTCCAACGTAACCATACAGTCCGAGTAGTTGGTTTATAGTCGGTACATGTTTTTATGGCTGCGTAACATCGTGCACGTTCGTGGTTAGACGTTACCACGCCATTTTGTTTTATACTCCGCCATTTTGACGTTCGTTTCACGCCGCGAAAGGTTCTTTGTTCTTTCGTGTGAAGGAAAATGTGGTTAAAGTGTCGAGATTTCGCGAGACCGTGCGGCACAATACGGGAGCAATTTAAGGAGAATAAAACGACGATTACACACGTACGAGACCCGTGTTATCATTGTTCGCAACCTCGGTTCTCTTGAATGCTAGTGACGAGTTGCGTACGGCTACAAATTCCAGGTATAACCCCACTTTTCTCGATGACATCTTCTGAGTGTGACCTTACAATTGTACTGTCGTGTACTTGCCGACGGTACAGCACGTTACACGAGCCACTGTACACGCTACGATGTATAAAGTCAGGATTGTCAACGGGCTCGAGCCGGTAATAAAATTATGATCGTAAATTTAAATAAACGAGAACGTGACCCTCGTCTTGATGCTCTTTACGTGTCGGGCATACGTCACGAGAGAAGAACGAGAGAAAGGAGAGGAAGAAATTGAATTAATAAGAGCTGGAGAGAAAGAGAGGTTTGAACTTTTGGTGTGATGTCCAACTTGGGACAGTTGTTTTCATTTCCTCGTTTACTCACGGCTCCTAACGATACACCTTGGTGTTGGCTAGTCCGCTTACATTTTTTTTCCTGTTTCTTCGTGATTTTTCCGTAAATGTACGACATAGAAGAAGAGGGGAAAAAAAATGCCAAGTCTTGGGGCTTTATGACGTGAGACTGGTGGCAGTTGTTGGGTCAGAGGCCACAGGAGCAGAGTACTGGTCTCCGTATCAGATCTCCGCGTAACGATAAACCAGGAAACGAGGCCTGTATAACGTATGAGACACTCTTGTACGAGGGAAGTTTACCATTTTTTTTTCCAGGATCGCGAAATGGCAATCGCGAACGTAGAACGTTCTTGAAAGCGTATACCCGCGTAGAAAATTTGCAGCTTTATAGCAGACTTTTGATAAAACCGTAAGAGCGTCGAATGTAACGAGGGGAATTGTCCAATTGGATATATATGTAGCATCGCTGAGAAAAGCTGGTGAAACGCGTGAACTTTTTTACAAATCCGCTAGGACCGGATTTAACGCGGGACATTTTTCACTCGAGTAAAATCGCGTCCGTTATATTCGTTCCTCGCAAAATCTAATTGGTACCCTGATCAGGACCCCTGATACGGAATTTATGAAGACTTTACTATGGAACTGATAAGGACCCTGATATTGAACTGGTCAGGATATGCGGAACTGGTCAGAATCCTGATGACGAACAGGAGACTATTACTGATACTGATACTGGTAAGGACCTTGATACGAAGCGGAATTGGTCCGCTCTCTGAAACGGAACTGGTGAACTTTCTGATGCGGAACTTATCAGGACTCTACTACGGACCTAATCAGGACCCTGATCCGGAACTGGTCAGAATCCTGATAAGGAACAGGAGACTGTTACTAGGTATTGGTCAGGACCTTGATTCGAAGCGGAATTGGTCCGCTCTTTGAAACGGAACTGGTGAACTTTCTGATACGGAACTTATGAGGACTCTACTACGGAACTGATCAGGACCCTGATACGGAACTGGCCGGGATATACGGAACTGGTCAGAATCCTGATAACGAACAGGAGACTATTACTGATACTGAAACTAGTAAGGATCTTGATACGAAATTGGTCCGCTCTCTAAAACGGTACTGGTGAGCTTTCTGATACGGATCTTATGAAGACTCTATTACGGAGCTGATCAGCCCCTGATGCGGAACTGGCCAGGATATACGGAACTGGTCAGAATCCTCATAAGGAACAGGAGACTGTTACTGGGTATTGGTCAGGACCTTGATACGAAGCGGAATTGGTCCGTTCTCTGAAACGGAACTGGTGAACTTTCTGATACGGAACTTATGAGGACTCTACTACGGAACTGATCAGGACCCTGATACGGAACTGGCTGGGATATACGGAACTGGTCAGAATCCTGATAACGAACAGGAGACTGTTACTGATACTGAAACTAGTAAGGATCTTGATACGAAATTGGTCCGCTCTCTAAAACGGTACTGGTGAGCTTTCTGATACGGATCTTATGAAGACTCTATTACGGAGCTGATCAGCCCCTGATGCGGAACTGGCCAGGATATACGGAACTGGTCAGAATTCTCATAAGGAACAGGAGACTGTTACTGGGTATTGGTCAGGACCTTGATACGAAGCGGAATTGGTCCGTTCTCTGAAACGGAACTGGTGAACTTTCTGATACGGAACTGATCAGGACCCTGATACGAAACTGGCCGGGATATACGGAACTGGTCAGAATCCTGATAACGAAGAGGAGACTGTTACTGATACTGATGCTAGTAAGGATCTTGATACGAAATTGGTCCGCTCTCTAAAACGGTACTGGTGAGCTTTCTGATACGGATCTTATGAAGACTATTACGGAGCTGATCAGCCCCTGATGCGGAACTGGCCAGGATATACGGAACTGGTCAGAATCCTGATAAGGAACAGGAAACTGTTACTGGGTATTGGTCCTGGGACCTTGATACGAAGCGGAATTGGTCCGCTCTTCGAAACGGAATTGGTTTGCTTTTTGATACGGAACTTATGAGGACCCTACTACAGAACTGATCAGGACCCTGATACGGAACTGGTCAGAATCCTGATAATAAACAGGAGACTGTTACTGATACTGATACTAGTAAGGATCTTGATACAAAATTGGTCCGCTTTCTGAAACGGAACTGGTGAGCTTTTCGATACGGAACTTATGATAACCCTACTACGGAAGTGATCAGGACTCTGGTTTGAAACTGATCAGAGTCCTCGACACCGATCAGGCCTGAGCTAAGGAGCCGATTAGGATTCTAATACGGAATTGATTAGATCTCCGACGAGGTCCTATCAAAACTTTATCTACTGCGGAATTTTTTACCGAGGTAAATGTTCTCCGATAGAAAATTTCGATCGTTATATTTGACCCTTGTTAGGCCCTACCTCATCCCCGGAATAAATCACATGTGGAGCAGAATCAACGATTTCACATTCCCTTTCAACATTGCCGTATTAGAACAATGCTCGTTGCAAATATTCGTGAGTCAGCGTAAGCAACGGAATGGAATCCCGCGATATGATTTTCCATTCCGCATTGGACCGTGACGATATACAACACGCAGAAGAGAGACAGGGGGTCGTAACGCGGCCGAGATGTTGAGAGTAACAGAAATTCGCCGTAGAGGCGACGAGAGTGGGTAGCCTCGCATTGGAGAACGGATTATAGACCTACACGGTCTCTTCAACCTTTGCTTTTAGAACATAAATTCATATATATATATATATGGGGTATTTCATGACAAATCGATCAGCTTCAAAATCTCATTCATTTTTCTTCGAACAACATTTTTTTTACCGCTCATCCACGAGAGTGTAATCAACGGTTTTTAAGTGAAATTAATTCATTAGAATATTTGATATCGTATAAATTGTAAACTGGATCTAAAAACAACTACTCGCCCAAAGTAATCGTCTTGAAGTGTACTTCCGTGTAAATTGAAGTAGAAAATGTCATGCTGACGGAATTTTTATCGAATGTGAATAGAAAATCGATTTTTTTTAACTGTTTTTTGTTTAAGAGGGGAAAGAGGGTTAGACGGTTCATAAAATCGATTTTTTTATTTTTTTAATTGTTAGTAAAACTATTGAAAAATATGTTCCGAAAATTTTTAATGAAAATTCCGACTCGTTCTATTGTTATAAGCCATTAAAGTGAGTAGCTCTCCTTCAGGCTCCGAGCGCTCCACGTGTATAACCGAGCGGTCACTATTTTTTCAAACGCGTTTTTCTGAAAACGACTTTTTTTTAACTTGCGTACACGCTAGTTTGAAAAGTTTTCAACCAATCGTTTTGAAAATTGGCAGTTACTATCTTCATAGTTTTGCCCTCTATATGAACCTAAAATCGGAATATTATCATTATTTAAAATAATTTTTTTTTGCAAATAAAATTGTAAAAAATGGCAAAAAATCATGCATTTTTGTTTTGACCTCCGTAAAAAATTCAATTTTCAATTTTTTTGATAGCATTCAGGTTCATATAGAAGAGAGACATATAATATAAGTAAATTCCAACGTCGTTTGATTTCGGATGAAAATTGCGGCTTCCAGAATGTACGGAAAATGCTGAGTCTGATTGTGACCAGCAATATGGGGTCGCTAATATCCCTGGTGTTTTTCAAGAAAATTCTTCAAAAATTTTATAGTATATACTTAAATATATGTATAAAATATTCTCAAAGTTTCAATAAATTATATTAATTTTGTATACTATAAAAAAATGAGTGAAAAGTTTTCAACCAATCGTGTTGAAAATTGGCAGTTACTTTCATAGTATTGCGCTCTATATGAACCTAAAATCGGAATATTATCACTATTTAAAATAATTTTTTTTTGCAAATAAAGTTGTAAAAAATGACAAAAAATCATGCATTGTTGTTTTGACCCCTGTAAAAAATTCAATTTTCTATTTTTTTGATAGCATTTAGGTTCATATAGAAAAGAGACATATAATAAAAGTAAATTCCAACGACGTTTGATTTCAGATGAAAATTGCGGCTTCCAGAATGTACGGAAAATGCTGAGTCTGATTGTGACCAGCAATATGGGGTCGCTAATATCCCTGGTGTATTTCAAGAAAATTCTTCAAAAATTTTATAGTATATACCTAAATATATGTACAAAATATTCTCAAAGGTTCAATAAATTATATTTATTTTTTATACTATAAAAAAATGAGTGAAAAGTTTTCAACCAATCGTGTTGAAAATTGGCAGTTACTTTCTTCATAGTATTGTTTTCTATATGAACCTAAAATCGGAATATTATCACTATTTAAAATAATTTTTTTTTGCAAATAAAGTTGTAAAAAATGGCAAAAAATCATGCTTTTTTGTTTTGACCCCTGTAAAAAATTCAATTTTGTATTTTTTTCATAGCATTTAGGTTCATATAGAAGAGAGACATATAATATAAGTAAATTCCAACGTCGTTTGATTTCAGATGAAAATTGCGGCTTCCAGAATGTACGTAATATGCTGAGTCTGATTGTGACCAGCAATATGGGGTCGCTAATATCCCTGGTGTTTTTCAAGAAAATTCCTCAAAAATTTTATAGTATATACTTAAATATATGTATAAAATATTCTTAAAGTTTCAATAAATTATATGCACTTTTTATACTATAAAAAAATTAATGAAAACCATTGAGAAAACGCTGTCCTAACTCTAAGAAAAGAACCGAAAAAGTTCTGCGCGTAGGAACAAACGTTTTGCCAGCCATCCCATATCGTATATTGCAGAATTGCGTGGTTCGATCAACCGCGAGAACTGTCGATCCCGGCCAAGCCGAATCGATTTATTATCGCACTTCTCACCGGCCCTCGACAATTTTTATTTATTGTCGATTTCGCGATCTTGCGTCGCTGTTCGCGTGCAGACGCGAGGGAGCCAAGAGGGAGGATTTTTCACTTGAAAAGTGACATCCGACATTCGTTGCAGAATTTTTTTTGTCTTCGCCACGACACCGAGATAATTCTCGATGAAATTTCGTCGAATTGTGCTCGTCGTTTGGTCAGGGATTAGATCAGAGTGACAACTATTTCCGGCAGGTTATTAATTTTCATCTCGAGCTAGTTTTCACTTTGATCGAAAAAATAAAAATGTCTTCACCTCAAAATTCACTAGAAGAATTATATTTTAAAAAATTGTAGTACCCTTTGGAATCATTTTCAATCAGTTGTTTGAACTTTATGGAAAGAAAAATAATTTTCTTTTTCAATTGATGACAAACGAAAAGGAATGAAGAATTTATTTTCAAGCGCGAGCCATGAAATGAAGATTTATTTGTCATTTTTATTTCTCGATGAATTCTCTCGCGTTTAATTAATTTTTCGGTGATGCACGTACGTAGTTTTTACCGAGTAGTCCAAAGTGGAATCGTTCGTGAGGGCCTTCTCGGCTTTCGTGACCGAACGAAGAAGGTTGACGACGAAAAATCACGAAATACTTCATCTCTCGGACAGTCACGACAACGTTGGAGAAACTTTATCTTCCTTTTTTTTTTATTATCATTTTATTTTTATTTCTTTTATTTTATATTGACGACGATGGGACAGCGCGATTACGAGAAATCCCAAATGACGCGCTGCGGGATATCGTCTTCACTGGATTTGTCTCTCCTCGTCATTTTTTTTTCCTTTTTTTTTCCGTTTTCGTAACTCCACTGTAGCGTGCTAAATGCGCTGGGAACACTCCAGCTTGGACGAAGAGCTGGCAATAAAAGTTTACGTTTTTTTCTTTTTTTCCAAACTGTATTCCACGAGCGAGAGACGAAAAATAAAGATTTTTCATTTATAACGCTTTGAATTAAAGTGGAAAGAGAACGTTAATGTTTCTTTTTTTTCTTCTCAAGTCACCTTGAATCGCAGGGATTATAATAATTTTTTCTGTCCAAACTCCGAAGTCACGTTTTGCACAAATGGTTCACCAATTTGTCCGTTGTTACTTTACGAGAAAATAATTAAATCGAATTTTAAATTGAAAGAGATACGAAATTGGAGCAGATGACGGAAAAACCATTAATTTTGAAAATAAAAATTGAATATAATTGCAAAGTAAAAAATGAAATTCATCTCGTTATAAATGTAACGAAATTCACGGGATGCACAACAATGAAAATTGGATTAAAATCGTTGCTTCTCGCTCGACTGATCGCTACGGGAGAAAAAAAAATACATTCACGGTCGTAGAGATGCATCAAAAGAGTGTGGAGAATTTTTAACGATCCGGTCTCTCGTACAAATTGTCAGAGATTTTATCATCATCTCACTCTCTCTCGCACGAGATCCGAGGGAAGATTAGAGACAGTATCGTCCTTTTTCTATTCACCCTTTGGATCCTCGCTGAGATCTCGTCGAGATAAGGATGGAAAAAATATACAGAATCCATTGCTGATAAATTTTCGTCGAATTTGCACGCGTGCCCTTCGAGGATCGTCGAACACAATGAGATTTTTAGTTTTTATTAACGATAGCATGAGAATTTTTTTTTTTTTTTTCAATCGACTAAAATTGTACGGAGTACTTTTTCGTCTGGATAAATTTTATTACCGTCGAATAACATTGTTTCATAAATTTTGTCGAATTCGTACGCGTGCGCTTCGAGGATCGTCGAACACAATGAGATTTTTAGTTTGTATTAAAGATAGCATGAGCATTTTTTTTTTTTTCATTCGACTAAAATTGTACGGAGTACTTTTTCATCTGGATAAATTTTATAACCGTCGAATAACATTGTTTCATAAATTTTGTCGAATTTGCACGCGTGCGCTTCGAGGATCGTCGATCACAGTGAGATTTTTGGATTTTATTAAACGATAGCATGAGAATAAATTTTTTTTTTTCATTCGAATAAAATTGTACGAAGTACTTTTTCGTTTGGATAAATTTTGTTATTATCGAATAACATTGTTTCATAAATTTTGTTGAATTTGCACGCGTGCGCTTCGAGGATCGTCGATCACAGTGAGATTTTTGGATTTTATTAAACGATAGCATGAGAATAAATATTTTTTTTTCATTCGAATAAAATTGTACGAAGTACTTTTTTGTCTGGATAAATTTTATTACCGTCGAATAACATTGTTTCATAAATTTTGTCGAATTCGTACGCGTGCGCTTCGAGGATCATCGAACACAATGAGATTTTTAGTTTTTATTAAAGATAGCATGAGAATTTTTTTTTTTTCATTCGACTAAAATTGTACGGAGTACTTTTTCATCTGGATAAATTTTATTACCGTCGAATAACATTATTTCATAAATTTTGTCGAATTTGCACGCGTGCGCTTCGAGGATCGTCGATCACAGTGAGATTTTTGGATTTTATTAAACGATAGCATGAGAATAAATTTTTTTTTTCATTGGAATAAAATTGTACGAAGTACTTTTTCGTTTGGATAAACTTTGTTATTATCGAATAACATTGTTTCATAAATTTTGTCGAATTTGCACGCGTGCGCTTCGAGGATCGTCGAACACAATGAGATTTTTAGTTTTTATTAACGATAGCATGAGAATTTTTATTTTTTTTCATTCGACTAAAATTGTACGGAGTACTTTTTCATCTGGATAAATTTTATTACCGTCGAATAACATTGTTTCATAAATTTTTGTCGAATTCGCACGCGTGCCCTTCGAGGATCGTCGAACACAATGAGATTTTTAGTTTCTATTAAACGATATCATGAGAATATATATATTTTTTTCATTCGAATAAAATTGTATGGAGTACTTTGTCATCTGGATAAATTTTATTACCGTCGAATAACATTGTTTCATAAATTTTGTCGAATTCGTACGCGTGCGCTTCGAGGATCGTCGATCACAGTGAGATTTTTGATTTTTATTAAACGATAGCATGAGAATATATATATTTTTTTCATTCGAATAAAATTGTACGGAGTACTTTTTCGTCTGGATAAATTTGATTACCGTCGAATAACATTGTTTATATAAAACTTCGATTTTTTTAGTTACAGTTGACAAATAAGTTGGGGCAATTCTATTTTTATATTTTAACGAGCCCTTGTTTATCCGCAGAATTAATAAATTAATTGATTAACGAATTTAGTGAACGAATTTATTTATCGACAAACACTTTGCTCCTCAGAATGCAAGGTCAACGAAGAGGGGGGGGGGGAGGGATTTAAAAAATTGTAAGCCAGCAACGACCCCAACAGCTCAAAAGAGCTCAATGTCAATGAGACACGCCGAAAAGCCACACGTGAATGAAACGAACGGGCAAGAAGCGATCTTTTAAATTCGTACGTTGAGGATTTTCTCAACAGTAAATTACAAAATATGCTAAGCGTCCGATATAAATCAAAAGTGGGACCTGCGGGAATGAGTGTCTGGCGTTAACCGTACGAGTAAAGGGGAACCCAGAACCCACCCCTGTTGTTATAAAAAAAAAAAAAAAAAAAACCACGTTGCTAGGGATAGTTGGAACGGATGACGAAATGAAGGTTAGGTGGGGTTGGCGAAGCGACGTGCCCCAAAAAAAAATAAAGAAGAAAACAACCCTCGCGTCATTTGGGGTGAGACCGTTTTCGTGGCAAAGATATATCGACTGCTGGCGAACGTAAGGGCGTAATTCGAAAAACTTTAACGCATAAAATCACGAAACGCCAAAGCCTTTTGTTCGTTAACGTACGAAGTATATATCGTACAAGTGTTGCGAGTTCACCGAGAAGACACATCGCCGCTAGAATTCTATAGTCAACTTAGCTCGCAGTTTGCAAACCGAGCAAATGGTCCGGAAAGAAATAATTTCTCGTTCGCGTTCCACCAGCGAGCACGTGAGTGAGTTACAGGGAAATGTCAATTTTTCTCAATGTCAATCGTTTCGGTGAAGACATTAGATCGCACTTAAATGGACCGGTTCATATATTCTTGATCATTGAGTTCGTTCGAACGCTAATTGATTTGATTCGATGAAAAATTTACTAGTTTCAATGATATTGCGTTGGAATTAATGAAAATTGACTTGATAGCCATTTACTTGCTTCAATAAAAATGTATGTTATATTCGCATCAATGCACATAATTCCATGAACATTTACATAATCCACTGAAAATTTCTTTCTTTTGTTGAAAGTGTATTCGATTTAATTGAAACGCACTTTATTCCATGAAAATTTTTATAATCCACTCAAAATTTTGTTCGTTCGTTAATAATGTATTCGATTTAATTGAAACGCACTTTATTCCATGAAAATTTAAATAATCCACTGATAACTTTGTTCGTTCGTCAATAAGATATTAGATTTAATTAAAATTCACTTAATTTCACGAAAATGTACATAATCCGCTCAAAATTTCTTTCTTTCCTTAAAAATTCATTCGATTCAATTGGAACGCACTTAATTCCATGAAAATGTACATAATCCACTCAAAATTTCTTCCTTTCCTTAAAAATGTATTCGATTCAGTTGAAATACACTTTATTCCATGAAAATATAAATAATCCACTCAAAATTTTGTTCGTTCGTTAATAATATATTCGATTTAGTTGAAATACACTTTATTCCATGAAAATATAAATAATCCACTCAAGATTTTGTTCGTTCGTTAATAATATATTCGATTTAATTGAAATGCACTTAATTCCATGAAAATTTACATAATCCGCTCAAAATTTCTTTCTTTCCTTAAAAATTCATTGGATTTAATTTAAATGCACTCAATTCCATGAAAATGTACATAATCCACTCAAAATTTCTTTCTTTCCTTAAAAATTCATTCGATTTAATTGGAACGCACTTAATTCCATGAAAATGTACATAATCGCTTCAAAATTTCTTTCTTTCCTTAAAAATTCATTCGATTTAATTGGAACGCACTTTATTCCATGAAAATATAAATAATCCCTTCAAAATTTCTTTCTTTCCTTAAAAATTCATTCGATTTAATTGGAACGCACTTAATTCCACGAAAATTTACATAATCCACTCAAAATTTATTTCCTTCGATAAAAATGTATTCGATTTAGTTGAAATACACTTTATTCCATGAAAATATAAATAATCCACTCAAAATTTTGTTCGTTCGTTAATAATATATTCGATTTAATTTAAATGCACTTAATTCCATGCAAATTTACATAATCCACTAAAAAATTATTTCTTTCCTTAAAAATTCATTCGATTTAATTGGAACGCACTTAATTCCATGAAAATTTACATAATCCACTCAAAATTTATTTTCTTCGTTAAAAATTTATTCGATTTAATTGAAATGCCCTTAATTTCACGAGAATGTACATAATCCGCTCAAAATGTCTTTCTTTCATTCAAAATGTATTCGATTTAATTGAAATTCATTTAATTGAATGAAAATTCCAATTGAATAAAATAAAATTTAATGGGTCACCGCAAATGAAATCGCGCCCATTCTCACCCAGCTCCCCGATCTATATTGCACGTGTGCATTGCGCGTGAAAGTTTTTAATTTTTCATTCATCCAGACTCAGCACCCACGTATATTGCCGTTTGCTTTTATGCTCGTTTCGTCGTTTCTAAATCGGGTGCACCACCTTCTTTAACATTCGTCGATCATTCACAAACATAAAAGCGTCTCTCAATTAGTTTAACCTGTAAAACAATGTGAGAAACGCCTTTTTTACTTTAAATCGTCAATATATATGTTATTTTCAGCGTAGGTATAACCCTGAGCCGTGAGTAATGTACACCGAGTTGTGGAACTAAGCGAGTCGGGCACGGCCACTTGGTCACCTGCGTGGGTACACGCGCTTCCAACGTCATTTATTTAGAAGCCGGAACAAACTTTGTAAACCGAACAAATTGTACATAATGTACGGTAATTCGTGTTACACGATGTCACAGACACAAGGGCATTATTAGACGGTACCTGCTGTTAAGTACAGTAAGACCTCGATTTTAAGAACAAACTGGTACCGGAAGTTCTTATACTATACTATACTATACGGGGCGCCCTCTCTCGTCATGCTTAAGGGGGGAAAGAGGGTTAGACGTTCCAAGAAATCGATTTTTTTTTTATTTCATAAATTGTTAGTAAAACTATTGAAAAATATGCTCCCAAAATTTTAAATGAAAATTCCGACTCGTTCTATCGTTCTAAGCCATTAAAGTGAGTAGCTCTCATTCAGGCCCCGAGCACGACACGTGTTTCAAACGCGTTTTTCTGAAAACGACTTTTTTTGAACTTGCGTACACGCTAGTTTGAAAAGTTTTCAACCGATCGTTTTGAAAATTGGCAGTTACTTTCTTCATAGTATTGCGCTCTATGTGAACCTAAAATCGGAATATTATCATTATTTAAAATAATTTTTATTTTGCAAATAAAGTTGTAAAAAATGGCAGAAAATCATGCTTTTTTGTTTTGACCCCTGTAAAAAATTCAATTTTCTATTTTTTTGATAGCATTTAGGTTCATATAGAAGGGAGACATATAATAAAAGTAAATTCCAACCTCGTTTGATTTCAGATGAGAATTGCGGCTTCTAGAATGTACGCAAAATGCTGAGTCTGATAGTGACCTGCAATATGGGGTCGCTAATATCCCCGGTGTTTGTCAAGAAAATTCTTCAACAATTTTATATGATATACTTAAATGTATGTATAAAATATTCTCAAAGTTTCAATAAATTATATTCATTTTTTATACTATAAAAAAATTCATGAAAATCATTGAGAAAACGCTGTCCTAACTCTATTTCCCCCTTAAGGTTATGTGCGCCCACATTTTACGTAAGTACATAACGCTATCCTAACGCGCGGACAACCTAACCTAAAAAAGGGCCCCAAATGACTATTAAGAGAAACACGACTGCGGTCCTGGCCTTTGGAAAAGAGTGGGGATTTTTCTTAAAATCGAACTTCTCAATCGAGATCTTACTGTATCGCGTTTCAAACAGATCGCGAATTTATGCCCATCGGAATTAGAATTTGCACGAGTGTTTCTTCGGCTACAAAAATATTGGACAACGATTGTGAAAGTAATTGAAACTCTTAAAGGAGGAAATAGGGTTAGACGGTTCAAAAAATCGATTTTTTTTTAATTTCATAAATTGTTAGTAAAACTTTTGAAAAATATGTTCCCAAAATTTTAAATGAAAATTCCCACTCGTTCTATTGTTATAAGCCATTAAGGGCGGAAATAGGGTTAGGACAGCGTTTTCTCAATGATTTTCATTAATTTTTTTATAGTATAAAAAATTCATATAATTTATTGAAACTTTGAGAATATTTTATACATATATTTAAGTATATACTATAAAATTTTTATACATATATTGAAGTATATACTATAAAATATTAGCGACCTCATATCGCTTGTTTTTCTTGGTACTATTTTTTCAAACGCGTTTTTCTGAAAACGACTTTTTTTGAACTAGCGTACACGCTAGTTCGAAACGTTTTCAGCCAATCGTTTTGAAAATTGGCAGTTACTTTCTTCATAGTATTGCGCTCTATGTGAACCTAAAATCGGAATATTATCATTATTTAAAATAATTTTTTTTTTCCAAATAAAGTTGTAAAAAATGGCAAAAAATCGTGCTTTTTTGTTTTGACCCCTGTAAAAAATTGAATTTTCTATTTTTTTGATAGCATTTAGGTTCATATAGAAGAGAGACATATAATAAAAGTAAATTTAAACCTCGTTTGATTTCAGATGAAAATTGCGGCTTCCAGAATGTACGCAATATGTTGAGTCTAATTGTGACCTGCAATATGGGGTCGCTAATATTTTATAGTATATACTTAAATAGATGTATAAAAATTTTATAGTATATACTTAAATATATGTATAAAATATTCTCGAAGTTTCAATAAATTATATTAATTTTTTATACTATAAAAAAATTCACGAAAATCATTGAGAAAACGCTATCTTAACCCTATTTCCCCCCTTTTTTTGAACTTGCATACACGCTAGTTTCAAAAGTTTTCAGCCAATCGTTTTGAAAATTGGCAGTTACTTTCTTCATAGTATTGCGCTCTATGTGAACCTAAAATCGGAATATTATCATTATTTAAAATAATTTTTTTTTCCATATAAAGTTGTAAAAAATGGCAAAAAATCGTGCTTTTTTGTTTTGACCCCTATAAAAAATTCAATTTTCTATTTTTCTGATAGCATTTAGGTTCATATAGAAGAGAGACATATAATAAAAGTAAATTTCAACCTCGTTTGATTTCAGATGAAAATTGCGGCTCCCAGAATGTACGCAAAATGCCGAGTCTGATTGTGACCTGCAATATGGGGTCGCTAATATTTTATAGTATATACTTAAATATATGTATAAAAATTTTATAGTATATACCTAAATATATGTATAAAATATTCTCAAAGTTTCAATAAATTATATTCATTTTTTATACTATAAAAAAATTCATGAAAATCATTGAGAAAACGCTGTCCTAACCCTATTTTCCCCCTCAATTGATCGTTAATCATTTGTAGTAATTTCGAATAAATTGAAATAATTATGCTCTTATGAATTTTAATATTTCTTATTTTACCGTTCGGAATTAACCTTCTACAAAATTACTTACCAGCATTTTCTCAATCGAAAGGAATTTTCATGCTCAGATCCCTCCGTGTCGTAAATTTCATAACGTACCAATGAAATTTTGAGGATCACGAAGAAAAATAAAAACATCGAACAAATAGACTAAAAACGATGTTTGCCCTGTTGTTTTATAATATCTATAATAATCTTTTTCAAAAAATTTCCTTATAAGTAATTTTCCCATGGGAAAAAGAGTTAGAGAAAATATTCACCGTGTGCGATTTCAAAGTTTGTCAATGAGAATTTCGAATCTTATGGGGAAAAAATGAAAAAATCGTTTAAGGTAGTAGTCTGGTGTCTTAAGCCGATTTTCATGTCTTTTTAGGAGGGCGTTTTTTGTAGGAAAATAAATATGAATCGTTTTGGATATTTCGGATGTTTTTATTTACATATTAAAGATACAAAAAAAAATTAGTGTGAAAAATTTTTTTTTGTATCTTTAATATGTAAATAAAAACATCCTAAATATCAAAAACAATTCATGTTTATTTTCCAACAAAAAAAAAAACGCCCTCCAAAAAAGACATGAAAATCGGCTTAAGTTACCAGACTACTACCTCAAAATCGGCAAGAAAAAATTGTTAAAAAATAAAATAAAAATACTCACGCCGACCAGAGTTCGTGCGGGGGTGGTAATTTGACGTCCGATGTTTTTTCCGGCAATTTGTAATACTCGTAGACGTACGAGGCAGCGGGATCATCGGCGTGTGATGTTACCGCCGAGACCTGGTGTTGCTGTTGTAGATTGAGCATCGCAGCGGTCGCTACCGACAGTGGATGCTCGCAGTATGCACGCCAATCGCCCTCCATACCCTGTACCTGCACCTGCACGGCGGCAACCCTCTTGTGTACGTCAGCGTGATCCTCACCGCCGTTCGTCGTACCGTCGTTTCCCGCGCCGGAGCTTTGCAACGATTGTTGCTGCGCCTCCTCGTTACCGATCTCCTCGTCCTCGTCCACGGTCTCTCGTCCACCGTAAGCCTGCTGTTGGCCCTCCTCGGCCACGCCAGCGGGCTCCTCCTCGCCTCGACTTCGTCTTCTGTAAATTCCAAAGACGAGCGTTACGTTAGAAAAGAGTAAAAACGGAAAATCGACAATTTTTCTCTTTTTGCGAACATTTTTTCGTCCGTGGTTCAGTTTGTAAAAATCTGTGAAGAAATTATCAATAAAAACACATCGTATCGCAATCCACCTAGTGGCATTTTTAAGCTTAAACGATAAATAATCGAACGGGGAGAAAATGGAGTCGCAACTCGATCGCGAAGCAAAGATTACCGTTATTTTAATGTGCCAACTTATTATTGGAGGGATCGTTAATTTCCAACGCTCCCGCCATTTTTCTTCAGAACCATCAATGTATTTTTTCTCGTCGATCATGATCCACATAGTATTTTGAGGTCCGTAAAAAACATGGCGGAAAGTAGGGACAATGATTCGTTTGAGATATTCCATTGAAAAATGTTGTCAGATGACTTTCATGACTCGAAGCTCAACTCCCGTGCCTTTAGATCTTCATCCCTCCACGTAGTCGCCGTAAAGAGCGATAAAACAAAACAATGGAAGAAGAACAAAACGTATTTGATGCTGTACTGGCTTGATGGGTGGATTGGAAGGAGAAGAAAAAAAAATGTTGAAGCAGATGCCCGGGGAAGTGGATGGACGTCGAAGGGGATCAGGTATGTAATATCTGATGGAAGTATGCATGTGTCCTGATGGTTGGTGGCTCTGGAGCAAAATGGTATCCGGTGTATCTGTATACACGACCGGAGATTAATTATTATAGACCCTTTTGCCTTTTGCCTACAGTCATCAATTTATATATCCCCCACTCTGTGATTTGTACTTCCTACTTTCTTCCTTTCGCTTTTTTTCCTGCTCTCTGCCTTTTTTCCCTACCCTCTGGTGTCTCCTCCTTCTTGCTTTTTTTTTCTTCTCCATGCCCTTTTTTCCTACCCTCTCCTGTCTCCTTCCTCTCATTCATTTTCTTCTCTTCTCCCTTCTTTCTGCCACTTTCTATCTCCTCCTTCTCGCTTTTTTGTCATTCTCCTTGTCATACGTTTTACCATTTCATTCCTCCTCCTTCGTTCGTCCATCTCCTCCTCTTTTTCTCTTCTGTTTCTTATCTTTTCCCTACAATTTTCGTCACTCTCGGACGCACTTTTTTCTTTCGCATTATCTACCTAAACTCCCGCGTCTCCTTCCCTCTCCCGGCCTTTTTTTTCCTACCCTTTCGTATCCTGCTATCTCTCCTCCTCTCCCGCCATCACTCTTTGTTTCTCCCTACATCTTCCTTTTCCTCCCTTTTCTTCTTCCACTCACGCTCTTTCTGCCACTTCCTTTCTCTCGCTTTTATCTTCTTCCTGCCTTTTTTCCTACCCTCTCCCATCTCCTTCCTCTCACTCATTTTATTCTCTTCTCTTTTCTTCCTGCCATTTCCTATCTCCTCCCTTTCGCTTTTTTTGTCGTTCTCCCTCACATTAATTTTACCATTTCGTCCCTCCTCCTCCTTTCGTCCATCTCCTCCCTCCCTTGCTCTTCTATTTCTTATCTTTTCCCTACAATTTTCGTCACTCTCGGACACACTCTTTCCTTTCGCATTATCTTCCTAAACTCCCGCGTCTCCTTTCCTCTCCCGGCCTTTTTTTCTTCCTACCCTTTCGTATCCTGCTGTCTCTCCTCCCCTCCCGCCATCTCTCCTTGTTTCTCCCTACATCTTCCTTTTCCTCCCTTTTTTTCTTTCACTCCCGCTCTTTCTGCCACTTCCTTTCTCTCGCTTTTATCTTCTTGCTGCCTTTTTTCCTACCCTCTCCCATCTCCTTCCTCTCACTCATTTTCTTCTCTTCTCTTTTCTTCCTGCCATTTCCTATCTCCTCCCTTTCGCTTTTTTGTCGTTCTCCCTCACATTAATTTTACCATTTCGTCCCTCCTCCTCCTTTCGTCCATCTCCTCCCTCCCTTGCTCTTCTATTTCTTATCTTTTCCCTACAATTTTCGTCACTCTCGGACACACTCTTTCCTTTCGCATTATCTTCCTAAACTCCCGCGTCTCCTTTCCTCTCCCGGCCATTTTTTCTTCCTACCCTTTCGTATCCTGCTGTCTCTCCTCCCCTCCAGCCATCTCTCTTTCTCCCAGCATCTTCCTTTTCCTACCTTTCTTTCATCCACTCGCTCTCTTTCTGCCGCTCCCTCCCTCTTGTTTCCCACTTTTTCCTCCCTCTCCCTCTCTCTCTCTCTCTTTGTACACAAGCATCCCTAACTAAATATGGCTTATCCTAACTCTAATTTATGCATGTCGAATCAATCTCCCTTCCAGCAGCTCCACGTATTTATAACGTATCCCCCTCAGCTCGGTCTCTCAATCTTCAACGCACATAACCCGGTGTCTCACTCCCTACTTCGGCGTATCTCTCAGACGTTCCTGTCGCGGATAATATACATCTGCACCTGGATGCACGTATAACCGTTGCCGCGGAGACCATACACGAGAAATGAGAGAGCACTGCATCAGTCAGACCGATAATGAGGGCTCGAGTTATCCTGTTCAAATATTTTTCTCGTTCGCCTGTTTGCATAGGTTTGCACGCATCTAAAGACGATAGAAGGGCCCGGCGAAAGAGACGTAGAGAATTTTTTTTTATTATTTTATCATCATTTCGTGCACGAGACGTGAAAATTCGCCGGAGGAGAGTTGAAATTAAAGAACCGAGAAACAGCCTCGTTTTTTTTTCTTTCTTTTCAGCTTTCATTCAATTCATCCCCGATATAGTCTTTCGTGATCGTCGAGTCGTGACTAGCGAGATTTGACCCTTGCGCAAATATTAATTCTCTTCCATTCGCCAGGACCTCTTTTTCGTCACAATAAACTTCACAATTCTTTTTCCACCCTCCGATAAAATTCATTGAACTAAAAAAAAAACCGTTAAATTCATTAATTAAAAACAAAACGTCGGTGGATAATTGGGGTTCGTCAAGCTTCGCCACCGGAATGAAAGGAATTTTTAAATAATCCTCAAAATATCGCATTTCTTTCGGGTTTCGTAATTCGCAACTGGATCAGTCATTACCTCCGGATCCCGCCGCGTTCGATGTACGAAAATAACGAAAACCTTAAGGTAGTCTGGTGACTTGGGTTCAAAAAATCGAAAAATTTTTTTTTCCTTAATTCGAAAGTACAATGCCTTGAGAATATACTGTGAAAATTTCAGACCGAAATTCGAAATACTCCCGGAGTTATAATGAGTTTTCGAGAGTGCCTCGAAGTTTTTCGCAAAACAGTGTTTTTCTGGTCAGCCCGTGTCCTAACTAGGGCTGTTACTTTTATCCGGGTTAGACGGATACCCGAAAGTATCCGGGTATCCGGATATCCGAATAATCACGGATCCGGGTAACCGGGTAATAACGAATAATGTCGGGTAATTACCCGATTTTTCGCGTACAGGCTCAAATGGAACCGCCGGCGTAAAAAAAAAAAATAATGATATTGTATTATGTCTGGTCACCAAATAAGTCGAAATATAGGGCGTTAATAGTTACCATTGAAAAAACATTGGAAAATAACTTCTATCAAATTTGCTCTGTTCAATGAAATTGTGCGAAACTACGGTAAAAATGAAAACTTAGTGTTGACGAATCAGACGTCACGGTTTTCCAATTTATAATAATTGTGTATTTACACGGAAAAACATTTTACATGTGACACCCACAATTTTTTTTAGAATCTGCTGTTACGATCACAATTTCTTGCCTGCGCATATTAAGAATAGCCGAGATCTGCTTCTTCACATTCTATATTTTCTCTTCAACTCTAAAGTTCATAAAAACTGCACACACGCCTATAAAGCAAATATACATTTCAGAAACTAAGGATATTTATTAAATAATAATGAATCGTGATTAAAAAATAATATTAAAGATGCAAATAGTGGGGGTCAACGTTGATTAAGTTCTCATGAAATGATCATGTGTTTCCCTAACATTGTATAGAAGATTATGTCATTGCTTTTTTAATCTACACAAGAATGTTTTATTGAAGTTGTAGTTTTTGTCGGATGTGAATTACAGTAAAGAAATAGTTTGGTAATAATAGTAAATACGCCTGCAAGATTCTTTCCAAGTATCTTCGTTATAATGATAATTTAATTTGTTTAATATTGATATCAGTCGGTAAAAATGAAAAATGGTCAACTAAATGATCGGACATAAACACCAATATAATCCCGGTAACATCAAGAGCCAAAATCACCGGGGCCACTGGCGCGCTTTTTTTTCGAGGTGCCAACTTCGATCAATAATAATAATGATATCGGACTATTAAATTTTTTCAAAAAAATTTTTTTTTGTATCTTTAGTACGTAAATAAAAACATCCTAAATATCCAAAACGATTCATTTTTATTTTCCTACAAAAAAACGCCCTCCAAAAAAAGACATGAAAATCGGCTTAAGGCAGTCGTCTGGTCTAGAGCGAGATTTTTGACGTCATTTCTAATGTGCAATAACGTTTAAACCGTTGAAGTTGTCTTGATGAAAATGTACAGGTGCATTTATTGATCCTTAGAGAATATTTGTCCATTAAAAAAAAAAATTATTTTCAATATTTTCATGTAGTTTTTTGCCTTGTTGCAACATGGTGCGCCGAAATCGACGCCCACTCTGGATGATGTTGTATGCATCTGAAAAAAAAAATATATATATATATTCGGGTGGTTCTTAATTTGGTGATGTTGGAAATTCTTTGGTACTGTTCTTTGAAAGTAATCAACATATCTAGAAAAAAAATTGGGCGCAAGCGGAACTTTGCCCAATAATTCTAACCCACCCCACCGAGCTGTCGAATTTTTATATGAAACAAATGCATGCATTCAAAATTTTGTTAAGAAAATTGTTTATTATTTCAAAACTATTAATGATAAAAAAATTTTATATTGTGCTTTTATAGGAAATTTAATGCTCTACAAAATAGGTATCTCGTAAAATTCATGTGAATCGAATATTTATCACGTTATTAGCAAAAAACTGTCATCATTTATTCCAAAAGTCCATCATTATGGCCAAAACGTTTGACGTCGAAAAACTGCAATGTATTCTTCATATGCAATTAGAAATATGAAGAGATACGTAGTGCACTCAATAACAGTATGTGAACGATATTTAAATTTTCAATTTTATCAATTTTATTATCATTCATGATAAATTTTTCTTCTTTGATCGATAAGGACATTGATTTCTTTATCAGTTCCTAGTCGATGGCTTTTTTTCAAAAGATTTGAAATCAACTCCTCATTTTTTGATGTCGATGTGAGCGAGTGGATTTCTAATGAAAATGATTTACAAGGCTTGAAAATAGTTAAGGGTGACCCCCTGTTTTTTTTCACATTTTTCAAGAATTTTTTTTTGTGGGAAAAAAAAGGCACGCCTTTGAAATTAAAGTTAATTTCAAAGGCGTGCCTATTTTTTTTAAAACAATATTTTTCCAAATCCCTATGTACTTCTCTTCAAAATATCATATTATTAACGAAAACACTCGGTATTTTTTTTCAGATCGACGTTGAAGAGAGTTCTGCTGCGTGCCGCGGAGATGACAGCACCTGACGCGAGAGCTTCCCCAGCGCCCCCATGCGCCGTGAAAAATGTAAAAAAAATGTTTTTTGATACATTAATAAACAAGGAACAAAACCCAAAAAAATTTTTCGAATATCTCTTTTATCCCATAAAAAAAAATTCTTGAAAAATGTGAAAAAAAACAGGGGGTCACAGTGGTGTTCACCCTTAAAGGAATTAAAGTGGTTAACGATGTTGCAGAAAGAGGAGTGAAATTTATTACAGAGTACAATGATCGTCTCACTTATGACGAAGATCAGAAACAATTCATTGTACAAATAATTGAAGAATATTAAAAAAATATCCTGATATTAACAAAGCAACTTTGCTCCAACCGATGTAATTCATTATTGTAAGTTGATTTTTAAAATATATGACATCATTCATTATAATTCACAATAAAATTGATAAAATTGAAAATTTGAATATTGTTTACATTTCATTGTTGAGTGGGCTACGTATTTCTTCATAATCTTATACACATACGAAAAATAAATTGCAGCTATTCGACGTCAAACTCCTGTTTTGACCATAATGATCGACTTTTGGAATAAATGATGACAGTTTTTTGCTAATAACGTGATAAATATTAGATTCACGAGAATTTCACAAGATACCTTTTTCGTAGAGCATTATATTTCCTACAAAAACTTTATATAAAATTCTTTTACCATAAATAGTTTTGAAACAATAAACAATTTTCTTAACAAAATTGTGTATGCATGCATTTTTTCATATAAAAATTCGACAGCTCGGTGGGGTGGGTTAGAATTATTGGACAAAGTTCCGCTCGCGCCCAATTTTTTTTCTAGATATGTTGATTACTTTTGAGGAACAATACCAAAGAATTTCCAACATCATCAAATTAAAAACCACCCTAATATATATATTTTTTTTTCAGATGCATACAACATCGTTCACAGTGGGCGCCGATTTCGGCGCACCATGTTGCAACAAGGCAAAAAACTACATGAAAATATGTAAAATAATGTTTTTCTTTTAATGCACAAGTATTATCTAAGGATCAATAAATGCACGTGTAAATTTTCATCAAGACAGCTTCAACGGTTTAAACGTTATTGCACGTTAGAAATGACGTGAAAAATCTCGCTCTCGACCAGACGACTGTCTTAAGTTACCAGACTACTGCCTTGAGAACAAAAAGGGCCGCGAAGTAGGAAAAAAAAAACAAAACAAAACAACGAATGAACAGAAAAAATAAAATAAAAAATTCCCGCGCACGAGGAAACTTAGTGTGCGTGCGAGTATAAATGGGGTGGCTCGGTACACCGGTCACGTATACGTATCCCGGTCTCACGTAATGTATACGTGCTCGCATTATTCCAAAAATTCATACGCACCGCTCCCGGCCGAACTCGAGGCGGCTCTCGTTTATTATAGTTGCAAACCCGTGTATATTTGTATATATCGTCGATTTAAAAAAGTCAAAAGGGCGTATAATACATTATATTACATTTGTAAACGGACTCGGGATCAGCCTGTTTCACTTTTACAAGTCAAAGTATATTTTATACGCGTTTAATACATATCACACATTTGTCGACGCCTAAAGTACAAAATGCCATCTCTCACCGCGTTTTACTTCTCAAACGAGACGCTTTTACGTCCTTCTGACAATTAGAGATCGATTTATGTATGTATAAGGATATATATACGAGTCGTTGTAATCGAATCGTTTCGTTGGCTTCGCGACGATCGTTCGAGGGGCCTCGAAAGATTTTTTGCGCCTCGACCAAGAAGAGCGTCTCTCCTTCCCCGTGCGCGCCAACTTTTTCTGCAGTCGTTGCACGACGACGAGGAGTGATCTCTCGTCGGTAAAGACGAACGAAATCTATTCGCGTATATATATATATATATATATATATATATATATATATAAACGCACGCCCTCACGGGCATGAAATCGGACGAGAGAAAAGGGGAAAAGGATCGTTTGTTGACGGCAAAAAACGATCGGCGGATTCTTTCGCGCATGTAACGTCGCGGCATTCGTAAATCGAGCGTCTGTCGATCGAGACGAAAAGACAGAGAGAAAACACGGTTCTTCCTCGCGTGTAGGGACGCACTTGATTTTTATTCGACGGTATAAATATAAATGCGACACTGTAACCCCCGTCGGGTACACGCGCTTACGGAGGTTGAGTGGAAAAAATATTTACGAGATGAGCGACGGGACGAAAGTCGACGAGAGTATGACTCGGGCACGGTCAAAGGGATAGAGAGTTAAAAAAATATTTTCCTGAGTAATTTTTTCAAGTATTTGTTGAAATGTTGACGGAGTGAAGTGAAGTTATTGAAGGATATTTCTCAGGTACTGCTGAGGAATTGTAAAAATATTTTTCAAGTATTTTTAACAACCTCGAATCATCGTAATGGTATTTTCGAAGTATTTCGAAAATCCTCTCTCTCTCTCAGAGTAACGTGAAACTCGAATCGACACTCATTACGCGGTAGTCTGGTCTAGAGCGAGATTTTTCACGTCATTTCTAATGTGCAATAACGTTTAAACCGTTGAAGTTGTCTTGATGAAAATTTACACGTGCATTTATTGATCCTTAGAGAATACTCGTACATTAAAAAAAAAAAATTATTTTAAATATTTTCATGTAGTATTTTGCCTTGTTGCAACATGATGCGCCGAAAGCCGCCTCAATCGGCGCCCACTCTGGACGATGTTGTATGCAAATGGAAAAAAAAAATATATATATTCTCATTCTGTATGAGTATCCTGAGCACTGGTAGCAGAATTGGTACTTAAAAATTTTTTTTTGACAAAACGGCGGCCTGTTGAACTTTCATTAAGGGAAAACACCACTGTGACCCCCTGTTCTTTTTTCACATTTTTCAAGAATTTTTTTTTGTGGGAAAAAAAAGAGATATTCGAAAAATTTTGTTGGGTTTTGTTCCTTGTTTATTAATGTATGAAAAAACATTTTTTTCACATTTTTCACGCCGCATGGTGGCGCTGGGGAAGCTCCTCGCTGTCATATCCGCAGTGGCTCGCGGCACGCAGCAGAACTCTCTTCAACGTCGATGTGAAAAAAAATACCGAGTGTTTTCGTTAATAATATGATATTTTGAAGAGAAGTACATAGGATTTTTTCGATATCTCAATAATTATAAAAGTTATAGCCTATTTTCGACGAAAAATTTTGCTCAAAAATCATTCTTTAATTTCAAAGGTGTGCCGATTTTTTTAAAAACAATATTTTTCCAAATCCCTATGTACTTCTCTTCAAAATATCATATTATTAACGAAAACACTCGGTATTTTTTTTCAGATCGACGTTGAAGAGAGTTCTGCTGCGTGCCGCGAACCACTGCGGAGATGACACCACCTGACGCGAGAGCCTCCCCAGCGCCACCATGCGGCGTGAAAAGTGTGAAAAAAATGTTTTTTGATACATTAATGAACAGGGAACAAAACCCAACAAAATTTTTCGAATATCTCTTTTTTTTACGACAAAAAAAAATTCTTGAAAAATGTGAAAAAAACAGGGGGTCACAGTGGTGTTATCGTTTAATGATATTTCATAGATTTTCGGGTATTCTTCGAGTTATAAAATGTCGGCAAAATTATTGTTCGAATCAATTCTGCTACCAGTCCTCAGAAACAAGCTACCTAAGGTACGTGCAAAATTTGAGCTCGATCGGTCCATTAGTTATCGAGATATCGTGGGCGCCGATTTGAAAAACATAGTTCTGAGATAAACGCGTTCAATGTTCGCTTCCCGACCGCGCTACCTGAGCGCGCGGCTTGCTTAGAATTTTTATTTCTCGGCTAATTTTTGAAATATCAATAAACGGTTTTCAGGAGCGTATGAAGAAAGGTCTAAGGAATAAGAAAATGAAAAAAAAAAAAAAAAATCGTTTTTTTCAAATTTCTAGACCAGACTACCGCCTTAGCGACGAGCTTGGGGGATGATACACCACTCGAGCGGCAGACAAAAAAAAGGCCTAGCATTGACGATTTATTTTTGGCGTATGAAAAAAGGAATAGGATTTCTATTCAGAGGGTTTATTTAACACATGTTGAAGTGTGAAAAAAAAATTTGTTATTATCATTTTGATACAAAATGGCGGCGACCGAGCCCACCTTGAAAGTCGTCTTTTTCAAACTGGGACGACGTATTATTTGGGTACCGTTGCACGGATCGATTTGAAATTTTGATAGTAGCTTCACAATTACATTCTCTATCGGGGTACGTAGCCGTTTTTCAATTTAATGTACACTTTTTTTTTTACAAACAATTTACTGCTTTTTTTTCGCAAAAAATCGACTAATTCTTTCGATAGTGCACTATTTCTACAAATTTTGATTTAAAAATAAATCCCTACGTAGTCTTATAGCCAATAGTATATAGATTATAAACATTTTTGGTTTTTTGTTCCAGGTCTTATACTCTACGAGAAAACCGTCCTCCCGTGAAGATGTTTTAAAAAAAGATGATTTTTCAAGATGGCCTCTGTCGCCGCCATTTTGCATCAAAACGATAATAGACATTTTTTTTTCACACTTCAATATGTGCTAAATAAACCCTCTGAACAGAAATCTCATTCCTTTTTTCTTACTCCCAAAATTAAATCGTCAAAGTTAGGCCTTTTTTTTCTGCCGCTAGACTGCTGTTTATCCCTTGAGCTTTTGGTTCAAGTTGAAACTTGGGTGTAGGAATTTCGCGATGAACCTAAAGATAAGTGGAAAATTCAGTTCAGACTTCGGTCTAAGCTCACGTCGCAAAACAAAGTCGAAAAAGTACGTCGACCATTTTTAATTTCCTGTACTCAATTAATCCGACTGTACATATCGAAGATTCGTCTCAATGCCGTGGAGGCTGTGTGCACTATCTTCTCTCTTTCTCACGCAACAACCCACCCTCCCCTCTCCTCGTCCTGGTATAATCTTTCTCTTCATTTTTCTCGCAGCACACGAACGATTTCGTGCCGCGCAGAAAAGCCGAACACGCAAGAAATCCCAGCGACGCAAACGAGAGACGGATACATATGTAAATTCGAGCCGCGGTACTTTTATAAACCCAACCCCCGAGATTCTTTACCGCCGTCTGTTGAGATAGAAAGAGCGCGGAGAGGCAGAGGGAAAGAAACGTGAGTGAGAAGATCTCCATACACAGAGACGGTAGTTCACCTGCGTATCCGGTTTTCTTGTGCTCCGGTTTTGTTTTGTTTTGTTTTTTTTTTTCTTTTCGTTTTCAGAGGTGATGAGCATTGAGTCTGGTCGCGAGGTGTATAGGTTTATAATGCCCGAGAAGTTATCAATGAAGTGGATTCTCTACCCCTGGGCCTCACGGTCTCACGGAATAAGATACTTTTGGATTTTTTTTTCACTCTGGAGCTTTGGTATGGGTGTACGGAATGAAACGAAATTATATTTCTATAGTTGAGCATCTTGAGACGGGAAAAAAAAAATTGTGAATAGCTCCTTTAGGGTCGTTCATATTTTTGATAATGTCCGAACACTTCACAAAGCCGCGAAGAAAAAGTATTTTGAGCCATTTGCGACAGAGATCGTGGCAAAAAATATAACGGATGTAATAGTTTTTTTTTCAAAATTATTTTGTTCCTCGTTCGATTTTGGGAATGATCGATAATTCGATTTAACGAGTACGAAGAAAAGTATGTTTGATCTTCGCTGAGTAAACGTGACGTAGAAAAATGTATTTTCGTAACTTTTGTGACTTTATTCTATTTTTTTCTTGTATTTGTTTTTGGCAGGGCTCAATGGGCCCGACTAGGCCCAAACAACGTATTTTCGATTGGGAGGGCCCCAATGGGCCCGAGTAGGCCCAAACAACGTATTTTCGATTGGCAGGGCCCAACGGGGCCGAGTAGGCCTAAACAGCGTATTTTCGATTGGCAGAGCCCAGCGGGCCCGACTAGGCCCAAACACCGTATTTTCGATTGGCAGGGCCCAATGGGCCTGAGTAGGCCCAAACAACGTTTTTTCTATTGGCAGGGCCCAGCGGGCCCGAGTAGGCCCAAACAACGCATTTTCGATTAGCAGGGCCCAACGGACCCGAGTAGGCCCAAACTTCGTATTTTCCATTAGCAGGGCCCAATGGGCCTGAGTAGGCTCAAACAACATATTTTCGACGGACAGGGCCCAACGGGTCCGAGTAGGCCCAAACACCGTATTTCCGATTGACAGGGCCCAACGGGCCCGATCAGGCCCAAACACCGTGTTTTCGATCGACAGGGCCCAATGGGCCCGAGTAGACTCAAACAACGTATTTTCGATTGACAGGGCCCAATGGGCCTGAGTAGGCCCAAACAATGTATTTTCATTTTCTTCATTGCGGAATATCGTGGAAAATCCACTATCAATTATTTTGCTTCGAGTTCGTATCTCTTTTTGGGACGCTCAATAAAATGACCGAAAAAACACAAAAAAAACGTCAATTATTTTGTCATCCATTTTTCATAAAAAAAATTGCTCGGCTCAGTTAATCTCTTCTTAAGCAAGAAAATGTGGTGTTCTTTTTTTTTTGACCATTTCTAGCTGCATTATCTCCTGCAAGGCTCGGGAATAAAATTTTTTCTCTTTTCACCATTCAAATTCACCGTCGCAATGAAATGCTCCGTTGAGAAATTATTCTGTCCAGCTTTTCGGAGGATTTGGCGAGGTATATTCGAATGCGCGCTAAAAAAAAAAAAAGTTCTCGAGGCTGATGGAATTTTGGGATTATAAGAACGTACGTAATTAATGAACGTCCGAGGGATATAACTGTATAGAATATACGAGAAAGAGAAAAAGAGGCAGAGGGAGAGAGAGAGATTTCTGTGGTCACAGGAGGACAGCATCTTCCCTGTGGTTTGGACCACAAAATTTATTCGAGCCATTCTCACCTAACGGAATCCTCCTTGGAGACGCTCGATCCTCGTTCCATCTTTTTCCTTCTTTATCTTCGTCTTTTTTTTCAATTATTATTATCATTATTACTATCATTATTATTATTATTTTTATCGTAAATAAATTCTCCACCGTAATCCAATAATCGTATGCAGGACCGTCTCTTTTTTTTTCTCTTTTTTTTTTTATGTCCGTCGATCTATCATTCGTCTCGACACTCCCAGGTGAAGCGTTCAGGTATAGCACTCGTACTGGGAGGGGGGTTAACTAAATATTATATCAACGAATCTTCCTACGGTCCAAAAGCTCACACCCTTCCTCGATTTCGGCCGATGCGAGAAATATTTTATTCATTATTTTATGTATTTTTATTTTTTATTTTCAGTTAAATTTTCGTTGATGTGTCTCGGACAAGATCGACGATGAATTTCGAAACCGTGAGCAAATTGAGAAATATCGAAAGTTCGAGGAAGATAAAAATATTTACGTTACGAAGACATTTTTCAAGATATATATCTCGTCGGATGTTGTAATAATGGACAATTCTCAAAGACAGTAACACCGAATGGACTCGTTAGTTATAATTCATTAATAAATTATTGACTAATTAAATACCAATAATTCGTGAAAAAAAAATTAGAGAAATTTCGTTACTAAATCTAATTTCTTTTTTTAATTCTGTAACTCCGATCGATTTCACGCCGGCGATATTTCTTCACAGATTCTATACACATTTCTCGAGGATTGTGTAAATTTATTGGTAAATTTGAAATGCTGCTTCTGAACGAAAAAAATTAAATAAATATATACAATTTTGAAAAAAAATGTCAAGGTATATTTCGTCGAACGTTGTAACGAAGGACAATTCGTAAAGACAACAATACCGAATAGACTAATTAATTATAATTCATTAATAAATTATTGATAATTAATTACCAATAATTCGTGAAAAAAGATGAGAGAAATTTCGTTAGTAAATCTAATTTTTTTTTTTCAACTCCGAAACTCCGATCGATTTCACGCCGGCGATATTTCTTCACAGATTCTATACACATTCCACGAGGATTGTGTAAATTTATTGGCAAATTTGAAATGTTGCTTCTGAACGAAAAAAATTAATACATGCGATTTTGAAAAAAAAACAGGAAACAAAAAGGAAATAAAAAGAAGAAAAAAAAAGAGTATAAATATATATAAATATATAAGAGACTTGTATATATGTATATACACTTATCAACCGGGGGTATGCACTCGACGTTTAATATTCCATGGAAGTGTCGTCCACGCGACCGTCGCTAAAATATATACATACTCGTCGCGATTTGCCCCTCGAGTTACTGCACATTCGAATAAAGCCGCCTCTGCCGTGCCCTCGCCTTCTATTTTTTTTTATTTTATTTATTTTTTTCTTACTCGTCTCTTTCTACTTCGTCGCGCTGTCTTTTTCTACTTCCCCGTGTAGAATCTCTCGGGATGCCGCTCGACGGAAACGCTCCTTATAAAATCGGTGGATAATTTTTTTTCTTTACTTCGAATTAAAAGAAAAATATTAATGAAAATAAGTTCTTCTGAAAAATAATTTTTCGAACGTGTGTACGTGGAAATATTTTTTTTCATCGCGAAAATTATTTTTTTTTAAATTAATTTTAACGACACGAAAAAATCAATTGAAAAAATATTTTTTTCATCACGAAAATTATATATTTTAAATTAATTTCAACGACACGAAAAAATCAATTGAAAAAATATTTTTTTCATCATGAAAATGATATTTTTTAACGTAGTAGTCTGGTAACTTAACCCGATTTTCATGTCTTTTTTGGAGGGCGTTTTTCTGTAGGAAAATAAAAATGAATCGTTTTGGATATTTAGGATGTTTTTATTTACATATTAAAGATGCAAAAAAAAAATTGTTTGAAAAAATTTAATAGTTTATTGTTATTATTATTATTCATCGAAGTTGGCACCTCGAAAAAAAAGCGCGTGCGTGGCCCCGGTGATTTTGGCTCTTGATGTTATCTGAAATCAAAAATTCTTGATAATTCTTAATCTGTAGACATGTCATTCTGGTCGGAACTACTGAAGTTAAATTTCATGGATAAATAACAAAATGGCGGACTTTGGAAAAAAAAGTTTGGAAAAAAAAGTTTTTTTTTCCAAAGTCCGCCATTTTGTTATTTATCCATGGAATTTAACTTCAGTAGTTCCGACCAGAATGACATGTCTATAGATTAAGAATTATCAAGAATTTTTGATTTCAGATAACATCAAGAGCCAAAATCACCGGGGCCACCCACGCGCTTTTTTTTTCCGCGGTGCCAACTTCGATCAACAACAATAATAATAACAAATTATTAAATTAAAAAAAAATTTTTTTTTTTGTATCTTTAATATGTAAATAAAAACATCCAAAAAAACGCCCTCTAAAAAAGACATGAAAATCGGCTTAAGTTCCCATACTACTACCTTCAATTAATTTCAACAAGAAAGATCAATTGGAAACTATATTCTCCATTACGAAATTTCAACGAATTACAACAATTTATCTCCAATTTTTGTTGTTGTTATTTTGAAATTCTTGTAATAAATTTATCGTTGATCACCGTTGTGAAACCGAAAATTCGCTAAACCTACGACTGTTGCAGAAAAAAAAAAACACAAAAAACAAATTGTTATTCCAATCTCGAATTTTTGAGACACTCTCGAGAAGCCACTACACATTTGCTAGTAATTAATTCGTACCGGGCGTGGAACAATTATCATTAATTAGTCGTGCGATAAGTACGTGTCCGATAAGTATCTGTAATGAGAATTCACGACCACCCTGGTCGGGGAAATATTTATTTGATTTTTTATTCTTCGAGACAAACAAAATCCGAACTTCAATCCGTAATTCGTTCGTAATTCTTGTGAAGTCTATCCCGGGTGCTGATAAATCTTTTCAAGTATTTTCATATAATAATAATGACAACAATAGTAATGATAATAAATTGATAATTTTTATTATAAAATCGTGATCGCATGGGCGAGATTGACAAAAGTCTCGCGAGATAAGTAACGACGATAAATATGAGACGGTAATACCAAACGCCTACTTCATATCCCAATGAATCTGAGCATCGGAGGACAAGCTTCTTTCACTGAGATATGGTGTCCAATGCATTTGATATTTTTGTTTTTCCTTGTACTTTAATTATTCACTCTTCGTGTACAGCGTAATTATTATTAATTTAAGATCGTAAGAGATTGGAAAAAAATAAAAATAAAATCTTACGGTCAATATATACTCGCGTGAATATATATTTATATATAAAAAAAAAATAGATATCTATGTATATTATAAAACTGATAAAATCGTTAACGAGAAGAAATGAAAAAAATTCCACAAGCCAAGCATTTCACGTGATATTAACCGTGAGTGGATCTATATCTTGTCTCCTCTTCGACTTATAATCCCTTAACTCCTTCGCAAGCTTGCCATAGAGAGTTTGTAATAACGCGGGCTAATTAATCTTCGAGCTATATAGAACTCTCGACGTTACAACCGGCGAGATCTCGTCGCCTCGTCGTCGTCGTATGCACATTCAAAGTGCTCTCCTCGTCTCACCAAGCCGTGTGCATAAATAATCCTTCACTTCCGGCGACAGGCGTTGCGAGCTGCTAGGCAAAAAAAAAAGGGAAAGAAAAGAAAAGACAAGGGAAAAAAAAATTGTAGTAACGGACGAGGTAGCTGGTCTGGGAAGGGCGTGTACGTGGGTTCTCTCGATGTTCTCTCTCGTGTGGCTCCAGTTCGGCGACGGAAAATTCAACCTACGTACCCTTATATACTCGCTATCCTTATCTCTTCGTTCTACTAGTTTCTTCTTTTTTTTTCTTCTTTGTTTTGCCTTTTTTTTTACCGAGTCACTATGAATTTCTACGGGCGTCCCTACACGCGGAAATCTCTATGCTGTGTGCTCGCCAACATGGCGAGATGATTTCTATTTATGTAACGGACGTGTAATCGTATTTATAGCATCGGACATTTAGGGGTTTTTTGTTGTTGTTGTTGTTATTGGAAATAAGCGCCATTTTACGGAATTTCTTGGATTTCTGGAAGGGCTGGAATTAATTGAGATATTGGAAGTGATTTGTTGTGATTAGGCCGGTGGTAAATGGTCCATGAAATGGTCTATAGGGAAGAAATTCATTATAGAATTTTGAGACTTTTGGCAGTGGTAATTTAAGTGTCAGAATTCGGTATAGCGATAGTTTAAGTGTTAAAATTAATTATATAAGACATTTTAGTGGCGAAATTCATTGTATGGGGAATTTAGCTGGCAAAATTCATTATATAGGGAATTTGAAGGTCAAAATTCGTTATATAGGGAATTTAAACGTCGAAATTCGTTATATAGGGAGTTTAAACGTCGAAATTCATTGTATGAGGAATTTGAGTGACGAAAATTATTATATAGGAAATTTGAACGTCAAAATTCGTTATATGGGGAATATAAACATACAAATTCATTGCATGGGGAATTTGAGTGATGGAACTCATTATATAGGGAATTTAAACGTCGAAATTTGTTGTATGGAGAATTTAGGTGACAAAATTCATTATATAGGGAATTTGAACGTCAAAAGTCGTTATATAGGGAATTTAAACGTTGAAATTCATTGTATAAGGAATTTGAGTGACAAATATTATTATATAGGGAATTTGAACGTCAAAATTCGTTATATGAGAATTTAAACATACAAATTCATTGCATGGAGAATTTGAGTGATGGAATTCATTATATAGGGAATTTAAACGTCGAAATTCGTTGTATGGGGAATTTAGGTGTCAAGCTTTATTATATAGGGGATTTGAACGTCAAAAGTCGTTATATAAGGAATTTAAACGTTGAAATTCATTGTATGAGGAATTTGAGTGACAAAAATTATTATATAGGGAATTTGAACGTCAAAATCCGTTATATGGGGAATTTAAACATACAAATTCATTGCATGGGGAATTTGAGTGATGAAATTCATTATATAGGGAATTTAAACGTCGAAATTCGTTGTATGGCGAATTTAGGTGACAAAATTCATTATATAGGGGATTTAAACGTCGAAATTCGTTAAATAGGGAATTTAAACGCCGAAATTCATTGTATGAGAAATATTGAGTGACAAAAATTATTGTATAGGGAATTTGAACGTCAAAATTCGTTATATGGGGAATTTAAACATACAAATTCATTGCATGGGGAATTTGAGTGATGAAATTCATTATATAGGGAATTTAAACGTCGAAATTCGTTGTATGGCGAATTTAGGTGACAAAATTCATTATATAGGGGATTTAAGCGTAAAAATTCGTTAAATAGGGAATTCAAACGCCGAAATTCATTGTATGAGAAATATTGAGTGACAAAAATTATTATATAGGGAATTTAAACGTCGAAATTCATTATATGGGGAATGTAAGTGTTACAATTCATTACATAGAAAATTCGGACGTCAAAATTCATTATACAGGGAATTTGAACGTCAAAATTCGTTTTTATAGGGTATTTAAACGTCTAAATTCACAATATAGGGAATTCAAACATAAAAATTCGTTGTATGAGAAATTTAAGTGAAAACATTCATTCTATAGAAAATTTGAACGTCAAAATTCGTTACATAGGGAATTTAAACACTGCTTACACAATATCATTCCGCATGAATCAACCTGAAAAATAATTTGACTATCGTTGCGGTACTCTATATAAATGCAAAAATTCTTCAAATAGATAATTGAAGTATTAGTACTCGTTATGCCGGAAACAGAAAGCAATCTAGAGTTTTAAGTGCTATTTAACCTGACGCAAAGTCGTACTAAAACTTGAATGAATAAAAAAATTCCTATAGTATTACTATTTTTTATTATTAGAAGGAGAATATCTCCGATCGAAATAAATCCTGATCCTCGTAGTAACGAAATTGTAATTCAGCTTGGCAAATATTACTTCCACAAACATTATTCAAATGCGGATAAATAAAATTATAATTTCAACTGCGACGTATTCGTCGATTTTTTTCGATTGTGACGAGGCGGCGCTGCTACTTTTATAGATACACACGAGAGGATCTCGAGAGAGTTCAACGGCGCGGCAGTCCTAATATATTCTTCGAGGACATTGGACACGCTTGTAAAAATATAATCGGGCCCAGTGGCAGAAAGGGATGGAGTGCGCGAGGAAGCTATAGAGAGAAGTGAAAAAGGGCAAAGGGCGGCGAGAGGGTGGGGAGGGAAGAGAAGACCCAGTGACTTTGATGGATCGAAGAGACCGTCCAACCCCTTCCATCCCCCTTTTTTCCATGGGGGCCCTGTCGCTCTGCTTCACTCTCCATCCTGTATTATATATATATATATATTTGTTTTATTTTTTTACAGGTAATTCCGTATCGGACAGGTTACTCTCTCACGCTCGGCTATCCCTTCCCCCGTCAGTGAAATGACGACCGAAAATATACGCATCGTCAAGTAGATTAAGGCCGTAGTCTGGTCTAGAGCGAGATTTTTCACGTCATTTCTAATGTGCAATAACGTTTAAACCGTTGAAGTTGTCTTGATGAAAATTTACACGTGCATTTATTGATCCTTAGAGAATGTTTGTGCATTAAAAAAAAAAATTATTTTAAATATTTTCATGTAGTTTTTTGCCTTGTTGCAACATGCTGCGCCGAAATCGGCGCCCACTCTGAACGATGTTGTATGCATCTGAAAAAAAAATATATATATATATTCTCAATCTGTGTGAGTATTCTGAGCACTGGTAGCGGAATTGAGTCGAACATCAATTTTGCCGACATTTCATAACTCGTCGAATACGAAAATGTATAAAATGTATGTATGAAATGTCATTAATGAAAGTTCAACTGGCCGCCATTTTGTCAATTTTTTTTTTCAAGTACCAATTCTGCTACCAGTGCTCAGAATACTCATACAGATTGAGAATATATATTAGGGTGGTTCTTAATTTGGTGATTTTTTTTTGGTATTGTTCCTCAAAAGTAATCAACATATCTAGAAAAAAAATTGGACGCAAGCGAAACTTTGTCCAATCATTCTAACCCACCCCACCGAGCTGTCGAATTTTTATATGAACAAATGCATGCGTTCAAAATTTTGTTAAGTAAATTGTTTATTATATCAAAACTGTTTAGGATAAAAGAATTTTATATAACATTTTTGTAGGAAATATAATGCTCTACGAAAAAGGTATCTTGTGAAATTCTCGTGAATCTAATATTTATCACGTAATTAGCAAAAAACTGTCATCATTTATTCCAACTGGCAACAACGCGCTCGTTTCGCTCGCGCTTGAATGTCTCATATTTCGAACTTGTCCTTTAGATTAAGAATCAACTGCAAATTCTCATAGATACTTTTTCCCAAACGGCACAACGGATTTTGTCACCATACTGCAGTCGCTAAGATTATTTCGTCTCAATCGGTTGTCATTTCGTTAAATAGTACATAATTTATTATAACGTTTTTAAATTATGAGAATTGCATTGGGCGAGAGTCAATAATGTATTGAATCTTTGATCTTATTGAATCTTTGTATACTATAGATGTTGTTTCATGGTGAACGAAATCGTGTTTGAATTACGCGCGCTTTACGACAACCAATCAGATTGACGATAAACGGGCTTCATAATTCGATATATTTATCTCGCATTTCTTTATTATATAAGGTTTTTTAATTTTGAGAATTGCATTGGGCGAGAGTCAATGATCTATTGAATCTTTAATCTTATTAAATCTTTGTATACCATAGATGTTGTTTCACAGTGAACTAAATCGTGTTTGAATTACGCGCGCTTTACGACAACCAATCAGATTGACGATAAACTGGCTTCAAAATTCGATATATTTATCTCGCATTTCGAGAGTTTCGAGAATCGAGTGCCGTGTCTTTTTTAAGAAAGGAAAGTCGATCATTATGGTCAAAACAGAAGTTTGACGTCGAATAGCTGCAATTTATTTTTCGTATGTATATAAGATTGCGAAGAAATACGTAGCGCACTCAGCAATGAAATGTAAACATTATTCAAATTTTCAATTTTATCAATTTTATTGTGAATTATAACGAATGATGTCATATATTTTTTAAATCAACTTACAATAATGAATTACATCGGTTGGAGCAAAGTTGCTTTGTTAATATCATGATATTTTTTTAAATATTCTTCAATTATTTGTACAATGAATTGTTTCTGATCTTCGTCATAAGTGAGACGATCATTGTACTCGGTAATAAGTTTCACTCCTCTTTCTGCAACATCGTTAACCACTTTAATTCCTTTAACTATTTTTAAGCCTTGTAAATAATTTTCATTACAAATCCACTCGCTCACATCGATATCAAAAAATGAGGAGTTGATTTCAAATCTTTCGAAAAAAAGCCATCGATTTGGTACTGATAAAGAAATCAATGTCCTTATCGATCAAAGAAGAAAAATTTATCATGAATGATAATAAAATTGATAAAATTGAACATTTAAATATCGTTCACATACCGTTATTGAGTGCACTACGTATCTCTTCATATTTCTAATTCCATATGAAGAGTACATTGCAGTTTTTCGACGTCAAACTCCTGTTTTGGCCATAATGATGGACTTTTGGAATAAATGATAACAGTTTTTTGCTAATAACTTGATAAATATTAGATTCACAAGAATTTTATGAGATACCTTTTTTGTAGAGCATTAAATTTCCTATAAAAATATAATATAAAATTTTTTTATCATGAATAGTTTTGAAATAATAAACAATTTTCTTAACAAAATTTTGAATGCATGCATTTTTTCATATAAAAATTCGACAGTTCGGTGGGGTGGGTTAGAATTATTGGACAAAGTTCCGCTTGCGCCCAATTTTTTTTCTGGATATGTTCATTACTTTCAAGGAACAATACCAAAGAATTTCCAACATCACCAAATTCAGAACCACCCTAATATATATATATTTTTTTTTTCAGATGCATACAACATCGTGCAGAGTGGGCGCCGATTTCGGCGCACCATGTTGCAACAAGGCAAAAAACTACATGAAAATATTTAAAATAATTTTTTTTTTTGATGTACAAGTATTCTCTGAGGATCAATAAATGCACGTGTAAATTTTCATCAAGACAACTTCAACGGTTTAAACGTTATTGCACATTAGAAATGACGTCAAAAATCTCGCTCTGGACCAGACTACCGCCTTAATGAAATATCCACTCATATTTCTGTTGCATCCCCTCAAAGTCTAGTAAAAATAATGTACGCTTGAAAAATGGCTCGTAAGCGTGAGATAAACTTTTAGTAATAATTGCGCAATTTTTTTACCACAATTTTGCGAGGCTTCGTGAATTTTACTTTAATTTTTGTAAAATTTTTTCCAAGTCCCTGACGTTTTATTGGAATTTTTGTAATATTTTCCAAAATTCCAATAAACTATAAAGGAGTCGTGAAGAATTTTACAAAAATTATAGTAAAATTTACGAAACTACGAAAATTGGGTTAAATAAATTTTGCAATTGTTACAAAAGTTTCTCTCGCGCTTATATTCCATTTTTAAATGTAATTATTGTTTTGCCAGACTTTTAGGGGAATTTTCGAGAGACAAATTCTGGTAAAAGTTACACGATAATAATACGATACGTAATAACTGAAAAAAAAAACAAATTATATATTATCGATCACTCTAGCAACATTTAGAAAGGTCCGCGCTCGCTCTTCGGTATGACAAAAATTAAACCATTTATAAATTTCGCGGGGTAACCGGTTCGCTCACATATACTTTACATAACTCTCTCTCTTGACCGTCGCGTCTCGTTTGGCCCGTCTTATCTGTCAACCTGTCCGATAGCGACATCAACATTTTTAGCTTCACGCTCGGGGAGTCAACACTTGAATTCGCTACCATGTAACTAATCATGTATTTTTTATTTATCGTCTTCCCGATTAAACGATTTTTCAAATATTTTTATTTCATCTCGATAAGAGTATTTTCAGTCTGGTAACTTAATTTTTAATGGCTCGCTGCAACCTGTTAATAATAATATTAATTGCGTTAATCGTGACACGCAATTTCGTCGTTTTTACTATTTTAATTTGAACTTTGGTAGAATAAAAATGAAGTGACAAATATCGTTGACACGCGGTTCTTACAATGTTAATTATTATTTTGTGGCGAGGACAACAAAGCATTTGTGGTTCTGAAAACGATAACAAAATGGCAGTTGGCCACGAACTCAAAATGGCCGTTGCTACGAAATCAAAATGGCCGTGGCCATGAATACAAAATGGCTGTTGTCGTGCAAACGAAACGGCGCTAGCTTCGTTTACAAAAGGTTTTGTAACGTCGAACGTAATTTTCTGTTAATAAAAACAAAATCTCATATTTGCGTTAACGTAACCTGGAAGACAACCGTTGTTTCGATAATCTTTTGGCAAATATTGGTTCCATGTCTAAACATCACGTTGCAATTACTTTACAGATAATAACATCGCAGGCGAAAACTACGCAGCACATATTTACACATGCAGTTTAATGGGTTTTGTTGGGCTTTATTGGGTTTTGAACGCAGTAACGCAACCCAAACCCAAAACCAAAACCCAAAAAGCAAAACCCAAAACCAAAACGTAAAACCAAAACCCAAAACCAAAACCCAAAACCCAAAACCCAAAACCAAAACCCAAAACCGAAACCCAACACCAAAACCCAAAACCAAAACCCAAAACCAAAACCCAAAACCAAAACTCAAAACCAAAACCCAAAACCAAAACCCAAAACCAAAACCCAAAACCAAAACTTACTTGCGGAAAATAGTCTTGTCTCAGTTTCCCTACAACATTTATTTTAATCTGCCGGGGAAAAAAAACATAAAAAATTGATCGTTACGCTGAAAAACGTCTGAATATCTTCCGTTGGGCATAACCTATATTACGAGTTTTGCAGCTAAGGGGAAAAAAGGTTTTGCGATAAGAATGTACGAATTCTCACTCGGTTGGAGTGCTCTGCGTTTAATTCCTATGCGTTACAGTGACGATTAGTTCTCGCGAATGAACGATAGTGAGGAAAAACCGACCGAGCATGGCTCTAACATCGAGCTCGCTTATCTGTTAAGCTTCCGACGTAAGTTTCACCGTGAGGGTAACGCTTAAACGTTTATAGTTTCGTCGTTGTCACTGCCAGTTGTAACACTCGAGCTAAAACGCGTTTAATATACGCTCTTCGGTCACAGGGAACTTCGAGTGAACGTGAAATAAGCCCGAACGACATGGGCTACCTACCGTGACAGCGATAGGATAAGGTAAAAATGCTATACCTCTATATGGAACTTCCTACATCGGTTCGAAATATATATATATATATATATATATATATATATATATATATATATATATATATATATAATAGAGAAAAATAAGAAAAAAATATTCTGCTACGTTCGAAACGTTGAGGATTAACTGGCGTGGTAGAGCAACTGTTAATGGCCCCTTCGCGGACTTTGTATAGTCGATTTTGCGACAAGAAACGATAAAGTCGACAAGCACGAGTGTGGGAGTTCGTTACGACACGAAATCGGGTGTCGCGTCTTTGCTTTTAATAACAAAATAAAAAATACGTTCGTTCTTTTTTTTTCGTAGATTAATTTCGTATTCGTTTCTTCGGTCACGTAGCTCAATAGAAAGTCGATTGACGAGTTATTTTCAAGCGCCGATAAGCGCCCTATCTCGTTTCCTGTTCTCGTGATAATTAACAGGATTCGAAAATTAATTCAATTGACGATATTGTTTTTTAATAAGTTGCTTCTTTTGCAATTTGCTCAATTAACATTTTAATTTTATGGCCCAACGTTGTTTTGAACATTTCTCTTGTAATTCTTTACATATGAATATTCGCACGTTTTTTTGTTATTAATTTAAAAACACATTCAAACACAATTCTTCCGTTATCTATTTTTTTTTTTTTTTTTCGTGTATTGCAAGAAAGTTTACTCGTTGAGGGGGCAAATAGGGTTGGACGGTTCAAAAAATCGATTTTTTTTAAATTTCATAAATTGTTAGTAAAACTATTGAAAAATATGTTCCAAAAATTTTAAATGAAAATTCCGACTCGTTCTATTGTTACAAGCCATTAAAGGGGGAAATAGGGTTAGGACAGCGTTTTCTCAATGATTTTCATGAATTTTTTTATAATATAAAAAATGAATATAATTTATTGAAACTTTGAGAAAATTTTATACATATATTTACGTATATACTATAAAATTTTTGAAGAAATTTCTTGAAAAACACCGCAGATATTAGCGACCCCATATTGCAGGTCACAATCAGACTCAGCATTTTGCTATTTTTTCAAACGCGTTTTTCGGAAAACGACTTTTTTTGAACTTGCGTACACGCTAGTTTGAAAATTTTTCAACCAATCGTTTTGAAAATTGGCAGTTACTTTCTTCATAGTATTGCGCTCTATATGAACCTAAAATTAGAATATTGTCATCATTTAAAACAATTTTTTTTTGCAAATAAACTTATAAAAAATGGCAAAAAATCATGTTATTTTGTTTTGACCCTTGTAAAAAATTCAATTTTCTATTTTTTTTATAGCATTTAGGTTCATATAAAAGAGAGACATATAATAAAAGTAAATTCCAACCTCGTACGCAAAATGCTGAGTCTGATTGTGACCTGCAATATGGGCTCGCTAATATCTTCGGTGTTTTTCAAGGAAATTCTTCAAAAACTATATATATACTTAAATATACTATAGTATATACTTAAATATATGTATAAAATATTCTCAAAGTTTCAATAAATTATATTCCTTTTTTAAACTATAAAAAAATTCATGAAAATCATTGAGAAAACGCTGTCCTAACCCTATTTCCTCCCTTAATGGCTGCGAAAAAAAAATCACGAAAATTCAAGTAAACTTAAATGAAAATTTTCAAGCGTCGTATCTCGTGACAATCAACAAGATTCGAAAATTAATTCAATTGACGATATTGTTTTTAAAAAAGTTCTTTCTTTTGCAATTTGCTGAATCAACATTTAACTTTTATGGCCCAAAGTTATGTTCATCATCTCTCTTGTAATTCTACACTTATGAACATCTGCACGTTTTTTGTTATTAATTTAAAAACACATTTAAACATAATTCTTTCGTTATCTATTTTTTTTGGTGTATTGCAAGAAACTTTACTCGTTAATGGCTGCGAAAAAAGAGACACAAAAATTCAAGTAAACTTAAATGAAAATTTTCAAGCGTCGAGTCATCGAGCGTTATTAACCAAAAGCGCTGTCTGTTTTTGTTTCGGTTATTGTCTCGTAAAATATTGAATTTCATGGTTGTTCATTGTTTCGTTGAGAAAAAAAAAATTGCGAAAGAAGCTGCGACGGGAGAAATTCTCGTGTTACAACGTTGAAAAGTTCCCCTATAGCGAAAGACCCTCTTCCGGGTGTACATTCATATATATATATATAAATATATAAATATGCGTATACGAAATGACTTTTCGCACGTCCCACACGCGGCGGTGCGCCACGCGGTGCGCAATAATGAGTCGATTTTCTCTGTGCCGAGAGTCTACGACCCGACGAACGTAGTGTATGTATATAGCCGTGTAATATATAATACGGCAACGGAGCGAAGGAAACTGAGAGAAGGAACCCCCGTGGCGCGAGATGAACTTCGGCACAGAATCAGCCGCGCACCTCCGAAGAATATACGCGTATATGGGGCGTTCCGTCATTATCTCGACCATCAAATGATCATCCCGAATGTGTTTATTTATTTTTTATACTTATTTTACGACGTAAAGTAATAAAAAAATATATCAATCGTCCGTTATTTGCGCGGAAACTTTTTGTATCTGAAAAAAATTTCGTTTTTTTTTTCGTCCTTTGATCGCTATTCAATTTTTATGTTTTCTTAAGGGGGGAAATAGGGTTAGGAGGTTCAAAAAATCGATTTTTTTTTTTTTCATAAATTGTTAGTAAAACTATTGAAAAATATGTTCCCAAAATTTTAAATGAAAATTCCGACTCGTTCTATTGTTATAAGCCATCAAGGGGCTAAATAGGGTTAGGACAGCATTTTCTCAATGATTTGCATGAATTTTTTTATAGTATAAAAAATGAATATAATTTATTGAAACTTTGAGAATATTTTATACATATATTTAAGTATATACTATAAAATTTTTGAAGAATTTTCTTGAAAAACACCGCAGATATTACCGATTCCATATTACAGGTCACAATCAGACTCAGCATTTTGCTATTTTTTCAAACGCGTTTTTCGGAAAACGACTTTTTTTGAACTTGCGTACACGCTAGTTTGAAAAATTTTCAACCAATCGTTTTGAAAATTGGCAGTTACTTTCTTCATAGTATTGCGCTCTATATGAACCTAAAATTAGAATATTGTCATTATTTAAAACAATTTTTTTTTGCAAATAAAGTTGTAAAAAATGGCAAAGAATCATGTTTTTTTGTTTTGACCCCTGTAAAAAATTCAATTTTCTATTTTTTTGATAGCATTTAGGTTCATATAGAAGAGAGACATGTAATAAAAGTAAATTCCGACCTCGTTTGATTTCAGATGAAAATTGCGGCTTCCAGAATGTACACAAAATGCTGAGTCTGATTGTGACCTGCAATATGGGATCGCTAATATCTTCGGTGTTTTTCAAGGAAATTCTTCAAAAATTTTATAGTATATACTTAAATATATGTATAAAATATTCTCAAAGTTTCAATAAATTATATTCATTTTTTATACTATAAAAAAATTGATGAAAATCATTGAGAAAACGCTGTCCTAACCGTATTTCTCTCCTTAACGGCTCCTGGAGAGTCGAAAGAAAATTGCAACGTCCTGGATAACACGGCTACCGAATGGATTTGTGTGAAATATTTTTTTTCCTATAAGAAAAAACGTTTTTCTTGCCGACAGAATTGAGAAAAGGGTTTTTAGCATTAAGGGATAATGCCACTGTAGCGGCAGAGAAAAAGGTCCAACTTTGACAATTTATTTTGGGAGTATGAAGAAAGGAATGGAATTTCTTTGTAGAGGGTTTATTTAACACATATTGAAGTATGAAAAAAAAATTTTTATTATCATTTTGATACAAAATGGCGGCGACAGAGCCCATCTTGAAAATCGTCGTTTTCAAACTGGGAGGACGTATTACTCGAACACCGTTGCACGGATCGATTTGAAAATTTGATAGTAGCTTCACAATTACATTCTCTATCGGAGTACATAGCCGTTTTTTTATTTAATATAAACTTTCTTTTTTATAAACAATCCACTGCTTTTTTTTGGCAAAAAATCGTGTATTTTTTTCAAAAGTCCACCATTTCTACAAAATTTGATTAAAAAAAAACCCCCTTCGTAGTCTCATAGCCAATAGTATATAGATTATAAATATTTTTGGTTTTTTGTTCCAGGTCTCATACTTTACGAGAAAACCGTCCTCCCGTGAAGGTGTTTTAAAAAAAGACGATTTTTCAAGATGGGCTCTGTCGCGGCCATTTTGTATCAAAATGATAATAAAGATTTTTTTTTTCATACTTCAATGTGTGCTCAATAAACCCTCTGAACAGAAATCCTATTCCTTCTTTCATACTCCCAAAATAAATTGTCAAAGTTAGCCTTTTTTTTTCTGCCGCTAGAGTGGTGTTTCCCCTTACAAAAATTCGTAAAGCTTGATAAAATCGATTAAAAAAATCATACAAAATATAATCACCATCGAAGATTAATAATTATTCAAGAAAAAAATATAAATATTTTTTCGTGTCTATTTATATGATTTTTCCAGTCGATGGTGCACGGAATGTCCCATATCTACGTAAGAGATGATCCGGCATAGGGGTAATAGCGAACGGTGGACCGTGCAATGAGGCTGAGTGTGAGGAAAAGGTCGCGGCGGGGAAATAATAGAGATGACGGAGTTCGGGAAAAGGAAAGAACGAGAGAGGTCTATGTGTTTATAGAAGAGAGGCGAGAAAAAGGTTGGTCCCGGGTCTTTGAGAGGGTATAACGTCATCGAGAGGGTGTTTATTAACCTATTCTTCGCCCTTCTTTGCAACAATGTAACGCTCGCAACAACAACAACAACGTGGTGCACAATGTGAAATTATTTCGCACGAACCAACCAGAAGCATTTTTATCCATCGAGCATTTCGTTCAAAATTCACGAGCCCCCAGATCGCAAATTGTTTCTATTTGTTTTGTAAATTTTTTACATTATTCACGAAACACAGTGGAGCGTAGGTATATTTTTTTTCGATTTTTAATGCTCTCCAATACCGATTTATGATTTTTCGAAATTTTAATATCGTCGAAAGTTTGAGTAATCGATATTTCGACTTATGAATTATAAATCGCGTTGGAAAAAAATTATTAGGTCAAGGGTGATTAATTTTTTGCTGTAAAATATTTGTCGTGTGATTTTTCATTTTTAACATAACAATTATTCGCATTAGGTTAAACGGAAATTTTAAAAATTAACGAAAATTAACGAAAAATATTACAGAATAAATAATAAAAAAAAGGGTTTATCATCGATGACGTATTCGAACGAAATGTCCTATGTACACGTATATGCCGCAACCTATGCGCGTGTCTCGTACATGCCGAGTAAGTAACTCTATATTATTATCCTTTTTCACACCTCCGTGCACCTCTATGAACGATCTATTTCGCATCTCTCGTCTATTCTAATCCTTGGGGACGCGAAAACATTCGCAGTTGGTTAATGGAACACAGTGCCAAAAAGTTATTGTCTGGTATTCTGAAGCGACGGGATACTCTTGTACCCGGGGAATTATTATTTCCGATATTATAATCAGTTCTTTTCATTCAAATTTTTTTTTCCAATCTTCGCGCAGGTGAGAACATAAAAAAAAAAACAGAAGAGGTGCCTCAAGCGTTTGGGCATAATTAGGGTGCGCTGATTGGGGAATTTGTCGTGACAACGCGATCATTTCGACGTCAGTTTGCTCATTCCTATTATCGTATTTATCGTAATTTTTTAATTAGCTTATAAAAAAGAATTAACCTCAATTCGTAGTCTTCCAATGAGCCCTGGAATCGAATTTGACTGTTAAAATATATCAACCCCAACGCATGAACTTTGATATACAATGGCAACTTCGATACATGGATTTCGATATATCAACTTGGATGCACGAACTTCGATATATCAACTTCGATATGCGAAGTTCGATATATCAAGTTCTATACATAAACTTGTAGATATCAACTTTAATCTATCAACTTCGCTACACGATCTTCGATATATAGACTTCGATATATCAACTTCAAGACATGAACTTCGGATTGCCAACTTCAATACATGGAATTCGGTAAGCCAACTTGGATATGTCAACTTCAATATGTGAACTTCGCGATGTCAACTCCAATATATGAACTTCGAGATGTTAACTCCAATATATACACTTCGAGGTATCAACTCCAATATATGAACTTCGATGTGCCAACTTCAATATACGCACTTCGAGATGTCAACTCCAATGTATGAACTTCGAGATGTCAACTCCAATATATGCACTTCGAGATGTCAACTCCAATATATGCACTTCGAGATATCAACTCCAATATATGAACTTCGAGATGTCAACTCCAATATATGAACTTCGATTTACCAACTTCAATATATGCACTTCGAGATGTCAACTCCAATATATGAACTTCGAGATGTCAACTCCAATATATGAACTTCGAGATGTTAACTCTAATATATACACTTCGAGATGTCAACTCCAATATATGCACTCCGAGATGTCAACTCCAATATATGAACTTCGAGATGTCAACTCCAATATATGCACTTCGAGTTGTCAACTCCAATATATGAACTTCGAGATGTCAACTCCTCCAATATATGCACTTCGAGATGTCAACTCCAATATATGAACTTCGAGATGTCAACTACAATATATGCACTCCGAGATGTTAACTCCAATATATGAACTTCAGACGCCAACTCCAATATATGAACTTCGAGATGTCAACTCCAATATATGAACTTCAAGATGTCAACTCCAATATATGAACTTCGAGATGTCAACTCCAATATATGAACTTCGAGATGTCAACTCCAATGTATGAACTTCGAGATGTTAACTTCAATATATACACTTCGAGACGTCAACTCCAATATATGGACTTCGATGTACCAACTTCAAAATATGAACTTCGAGATGTCAACACCAATATATGAACTTCGATGTACCAACTTCGATATATCAATTCGACAGCTTGAACTGAACTTTGATACATGAACTTCGATACATGAAATTCGATATATCAACTTCGATACACGAACTTAGATATATATCAGCTGTACTATTGCTGGAGCAATTGAACTGGACTGTTAAAATATTTTTCGGAAGTATGAATTTGAAAAATGGATCATTTTATTCCTTGTTGGTGGCTCAATAATCACGCTTAAAATTATAAATAATCCTATGATGTAAAAGAAATAAAAACGAGACAATCATTGAGGACGATTTGAAAATTGTATCGTCAATCGTAGATGTCGATAAAGATGTGATGAACCGGGCCAGTTGGCACGTGAAACGTTTCATTCCGATGTCACGCTAAAATTGAGTCGATCGTGCGTGTCATCGCGTGGCTACGGTAAAAAATGAGAGGCCGAAAAAAAAAGGAAGACAGAAAAACTCGAAGGAGATAGGAACGAGACTTTTCTATATATATATATATATATATATATATGTACGTGAGGATTTATATCCCTTCGTTTTATGGTTTTGCCCCGAGAGTCGAGACTCCCGATCGCATTGGATAATTCAATGAACCGGCTCGTTAAGTTCCCATCGCGGCAGTTGAGACCCGGGACTGTGCAACACGAGTAGATATAGGCTCGGCGGAGGAATCAAGTAGATCGGCCAAAGCAAATTCGAGGGCGCGTTTTTTTTACAGTACAATGGTTGTGGACAACTGTTACGCACGCCTGGAGTTGATTCGATGCGTGACATTGCTCGTTGAAAAGATCCGTTGCTCTCCTAACGCGCGTCTTTCGATGGATTAACTTGATTAACAGATTTCAATGGATTTTGTACGTAAACATTATGGAATCGCTGTTTCGTCGAATTCTATGATATCACAATCGATTCTGACTATTTTGATTGTGTTAAAATCGATTCTGTCTATTTACAGTCTACTTTCGTTCGAGATTTCAACTTTAATTCGGTTTACTTTGATGCAGTGAAACGTGATTCTAGTAACTGCATTTTATCAACTTTCACAGCACAGTCGATGCATTCTGCCAGCGGTATTATAACAACTTCGTTATATAAACTTCAATATATATACAAACTTCAACATAATAACTTCGTTATATAAACATCAATATACGAACTTCAATATATCAACTTCAGAACATGGACTTTGATGTATCGACGTCAATACATGAACTTTGACATATCAACTTCAATACACGAACTTCGACATATAAAGTGCAACACATTAAATTCGACCCATCAACTTTAATAAGCGAACTTCGACATATAAACTTCAATGCATTAACTTCGACACACCAATTCCAAAACACGAACTTCGGCATATCAACTGCGATGTACGAACTTCGATGTCTCAACTTCGGTACATAAGCGTCGATACAAAAACTTCGATATATCAACTTCAATGTGCGAACTTCGATATATCGACTCAAACACGTAAACTTCAACATAGCAACTCCGAAACATGGATATCGATATTGCAACTTCGAGACGTGTACTTCGATATATCAACTTTAGCACACGAACTTTTCGACTTAAATACACCCACTTCAGCCTGCTAATATCAACACGTGAACTTCGACATATCAACTTCAAAACATGGACTTCGACGTACCGACTTCAATACATGTACTTTGACATATCAACTTCAATACAGGAACTTCGACATATAAAGTGCAACACATTAGCTTCGACCCATCAACTTCAATGAGCGAGCTTCGACATATAAACTTCAATGCATTGACTTCGACACGCCAATTCCAAAATAAGAACTTCGGTATATAAACTGCGATGTGCGAACTTCGATATCTCAACTTCGGTACACAAGCGTCGACACAACAACTTTGATATACCAACTTCAATGTGCGAACTTCGATATACCGACTCCAACATGTGAACTTCAACATAGCAACTTCGATACATGGATGTCGATATAGCAACTTCGAGACATATACTCCGACATATCGACTCCAACATGTGAACTTCAACATAGCAACTTCAATACATGGATGTCGATATAGCAACTTCGAGACATATACTCCGACATATCAACTTCAGCACATGAACTTCTCGACTTCAATGCACCCACTTCAGCCCGCCAAGATCAACACGTGAACTTCGATATATCAACTTAGATGCACGAACTTCGATATACACCAGCTTCGGTACATCAAAGTCACTGGATAAACTTCGCTATCTCGAGGAAGCTCTGTCAACTTCATCAAATCAACGTCACATACTCAACTTCATTATACCAGCTTGCTCGGATCAGCGTGATTAAAACTACGCGACTAAAAATTCATGGCATCAACTTCACGTCACTATTTCGGCCTCTCGACATAAACTTCACTATGACAACAACACTCGATCAACTATATAACGTCAGATTCGCTAGATCTGCGCTATCACATCAGCTTCATTATATCAATTAAGGCCGTAGTCTGGTCTAGAGCGAGATTTTTGACGTCATTTCTAATGTGCAATAACGTTTAAACCGTTGAAGTTGTCTTGATGAAAATTTACACGTGCATTTATTGATCCTTAGAGAATACTTGTACATTAAAAAAAAAAATTATTTCAAATATTTTCATGTAATTTTTTGCCTTGTTGCAACATGGTGCGCCGAAAACGGCGCCCACACTGGACGATGTTGTATGCATCTGAAAAAAAAAAAATATATTCTCAATCTGTACGAGTATTCTGAGCACTGATAGCAGAATTGGTACATGAAAAAAAAATTTTGACAAAATGGCGGCCTGTTGAACTTTCATTAATGATATTTCATTATTCGACGGGTTATAAAATGTCGGCATAATTATTGTTCGACTCAATAAAAAAAATGTTTAAGTACCAATTCTGCTACCTGTGCTCAGAATACTCATACAGATTGAGAATATATATATATTTTTTTTTTCAGATGCATACAACATCGTCCAGAGTGGGCGTCGATTTCGGCGCACCACGTTGCAACAAGGCAAAAAACTACATGAAAATAATTAAAATAATTTTTTTTTTTTAATGCACAAGTATTCTCTAAGGATCAATAAATGCACGTGTAAATTTTCGTCAAGACAACTTCAACGGTTTAAACGTTATTGCGCATTAGAAATGACGTGAAAAAATTATATTGTATTATTCTTGATGCGGTCCAATTTTATTCGGTCGAAGTTTTCACTAAGTTCATTGACAAAATCGAGACGGGACAATTCAAAATATCGAAGCATACCAGTTTGCCGTGTTAGAAATGTCTACAGTGAATAACAAAAATCTTCGAGCTCTTCAAAGTTCATCCTGAAAAATTCAACAAAAAAATCTATTGAGGAGACAATAAAATTTTCATAAATGTCCCGATCGATACATTTCCAGACTAGTTAATAACACTTCTAGAGATACAGAGTTTATACTCGGAACACATTAAGCTCTCTGTAAACGTGCAAAATCCAGTCTTGCAGTCTTAATCGTAACGAAATACGATCTTTATCCCTCTCAAAAAAAAAAAAAAAAAAAAAATACATACACACACACAAAAAGGCAAAGCCGCAGTTAAATACATATCGCAACAGCGGGGAAACCGGGTGAGGTTCGACGACAGAGTTCTCTCGTACTCGTTCGAACGACGATAAGACGATTTAATACACGTGTACACATATACCACGACGGCGGACTGTCTATGGCCAATAGTCCCTTACCGAGGAGGCTCGTAGCGTTAAGATTGCGGTATTGCGCACGTCCAACGACGATATTGTAAATTCGCGAAAGTTTTTTCGCTCCGAACTGGTGAGAAATTTCAAATTACGAACTCCAGTGTATGATAGCAAAAAGATACGCTAACAGGGGGAGAGAAAGAAAGAATTTCAGGGGGTGGAGAACGGAAAAAAACAATTTTATCGCGAAAACCATTACGTTGAGTGTCGTAGAAATTCAACAAAAGCTATGAGAATCGTTAAAGATTTCGTATGAAAATTTAGAGGATCGATCCAACGAGTACAAATCGCCACGGGTTGTACACGAAGTAGATAAGAAACTCGAAGCAAAAGGGGCAACTAAAAGGAGGAAAAAATAATAAATATATATATGTAAATATAAGAGCATTATTGTGGACATTGAATGCGAAAATTGAGACGTTAGTCCGGATAGATCTAATGGCTCGTGGTTAACGTGTAAATGCAGCTGGTCGTTGAACGTTATCGGAACGACCCTTCAAAGTGCTCTCTCCTTCTGGTCCACAGAATCCCATGAGAGAATATATATAGGGAGAGAGTGAGAAAGAAAGAGAAGAGAGAAGAGAGAGAGAGAGTGGTTGTTGAGAGTCTTTCGCCCCCTCGCGTGATCCTTGAATTATTCTGTTAACTGCTGCATATAAACGGCAGTGCATCCCCAACGTACCTAATAGTATCGAGTTACGTTCTCTCTTTTTTCAACTTCTTTTTTTTTTATCCATCTTTTTGTTGTTGTTGCTTAAATGAGAAATTTTAATCGTTCGATATAATCCCCGACAAGGCTCATGTATCCCTATCTCACATATATATGGTCCGGGTAAAATGTATAATGCATATGTCGCCTGTATAATGCGGAGTATATGGCGAAAGAGACGGTTGAGATATGCGGAAAATTGATGCTGACGCCGAAGGCAGAAAGTTTACAATGTAACTGGTTACGGAATCACGGCGTATCGTAGATTAAAAGGACGATGGAGTTTCGTTAAAAGAATGTGCGATTTTACTAATAAGGAGCGCGAGGGTTGGTTTGGGTTTCCGCACATTTGTATACACATATTAGGGTGGTTCTTAATTTGGTGACGTTAGAAATTCTTTGGTATTGTTCCTCAAAAGTAATCAACATATCTGGAAGAAAAATTGGGTGCGAGCGGAACTTTTTCCAATAATTCTAACCCACCCCACCGAGTTGTCGAATTTTTATATGAACAAATGCATGCATTCAAAATTTTGTTAAGAATATTGTTTATTATTTCAAAACTATTTGCGATAAAAGAATTTTATATAACGTTTTTTGTAGGAAATATAATGCTCTACGAAAAAGGTATCTTGTGAAATTATCGTGAATCTAATGTTTATCACGTAATTGGCAAAAAACTGTCATCGTTTATTACAAAAGTCGATCATTACGATCAAAACAGGAGTTTGACGTCGAATAGCTGCAATTTATTTTTCGTATGTGTATAGGATTATGAAGAAATACGTAGCGCACTCAACAATGAAATGTAAACAATATTAAAATAAAAATTAAAATTTTCAATTTTATAAATTTTATTGTGAATTATAATGAATGATGTCATATATTTTAAAAATCAACTTACAATAATAAATTACATCGGTTGGAGCAAAGTTGCTTTGTTAATATCAGGATAATTTTTTTTAATATTCTTCAATTATTTGGTCAATGAATTGTTTCTGATCTTCGTCATAAGCGAGACGATCATTGTACTCTGTAATAAGTTTCACTCCTCTTTCTGCAACATCGTTAACCACTTTAATTCCTTTAACTATTTTTAAGTCTTGTAAATAATTTCCATTAGAAATCCACTCGCTCACATCGATATCAAAAAATGAGGAGTTGATTTCAAATTTTCCGAAAAAAAGCCATCGATTTGGAACTGATAAAGAAATCAATGTCCTTATCGATCAAAGAAGAAAAATTTATCATGAATGATAATAAAATTACGTGATAAATATTAGATTCACAAGAATTTTACAAGATACCTTTTTTGTAGAGCATTAAATTTCCTATAAAAACACAATATAACATTTTTTTTATCATGAATAGTTTTGAAATAATAAACAATTTTCTTAAAAAAATTTTGAATGCATGCATTTGTTCGTATAAAAATTCGACAGCTCGGTGGGGTGGGTTAGAATTATTGGACAAAGTTCCGCTTGCGCCCAATTTTTTTTCTGGATATGTTGATTACTTTCAAGGAACAGTACCAAAGAATTTCCAACATCATCAAATTAAGAACCACCCTAATATATATATTTTTTTTTTTCAGATGCATACAACATCATCCAAAATAGGTTTGGCCATAATGATGGACTTTTGGAATAAATGATTACAGTTTTTTGCTAATAACGTGATAAATATTGGATTCACAAGAATTTTACGAGATACCTTTTTTGTAGAGCATTAAATTTCCTATGAAAACACAATATAACATTTTTTTTATCATGAATAGTTTTGAAATAATAAACAATTTTCTTAAAAAAATTTTGAATGCATGCATTTGTTCATATAAAAAATCGACAGCTCGGCGGGGTGGGTTAGAATTATTGGACAAAGTTCCGCTTACGCCCGATTTTTTTTCTAGATATGTTGATTACTTTCAAGGAACAATACCAAAGAATTTCCAACAACACCAAATTAAGAACCACCGTAACACATATTGTCATCAATAATTGACGATGTTTATGACTTTAGAGAAGATCCCGCGGCCACGACGATTTAATAAATATTTTTGAAGTTATGTTGCGAGCATCGATGATTTTTTTTACACTCAGTTTCGTAACGATGTTTTGCGATAAACCGAATATAGTTTTAGCTCGTTCTCGTTGTTCGGATATTTTTTTTTGGCGAATTAAAATACTACGCATTGTTTGCAAACGATAGTCATTGAATTTTGCAACAATAGAAAAAGTGGAAAAAAAAATGTTCGCGTTATTAGCACAACTTAGCGTGGGCTAAAGACCGCGTGAACGAAAAGTCAATATATCTCGTGGCAATTATTCGCCGTGTATCGAAATTCGTTCGGGGAAAAAGAATGTGAAACTTCGTTATCGACGAAGTGTCATGTCACGAAAGCGATTTTGTCTCATCATCGAGGATGAACGAGGAAGACAATAACTGAGCGCGTCGGATGGTGTAGGGGATGGACCATTCTGAGGGACTACGGCGGGAGGAAGAAATAAAAAATAAGAACGAGAAAAGGAGCAAGAAGAAATCGGTGAAGGAAGGATATATATAGATATATATCGATGTATATAAATGGTAAATGGGAAATTGTAAGTGGTAGAGGCCACCGTAGCCGATGCTCTGCTCTGAACATGAATGAATGGAACCTGCTTCGCCACTTGCATACCCATTATAGGAACCCAGGGAATATAACAGCCGATCGTCTCTCTGGGTATGGCATTTACGTACACTAATGTATACAACACACATACGCGACCAACACGATCTATATATATATATATATATATGACTGTAAAACAGGCTACCAATACTCGTACATTTGAATGGCAATTGAGCAGTGTCTATCCGGCATTCATGTATATCGTTCTGATGTTTGTCGTCTTTTTTTTTCATCCTCATTTTCTTCGTTTTTTCTTCTTCATGTTCCGCACGAACGGAGAACGTAAAGTACACGCGTGCCGGTAGATGATGCGAAGCCAGGAACAGAGGGATTCTCGGTTTGATCGAAGTTCATTTTTCTAATACCGGGAGATTTCACTTGATGAGAATGTTTCACGAATATTTTTGTTTGTTTCGACAGTTTTCTTGCTTCGCGCGTAAAGAATTTGTGAAAACAGTGCTCGCTGACGAAGTTTCGTGTTAAATTACCTCGTAAAATTTTCGATACATGAACTTCGATATATCAACATCGATACATGAACTTCGATATATCACCGTCGATACACCAACTTCGATAAATCAAATTTGATACATGAACTTTGATATATCAACATTGAAATATAAACTTCGATATATCAACTGCGATACATCAACTTTCATACATCAACTTCGATATATCAACTGCGATACATCAACTTCGGTACACGAAATTTCATACCTAAACTTTGATACAACAACTTCAATACAAGAACTTAGATATATTAACATTAAAACATCAACTTCGATATATCAACTGCTATACATCAACTGCGATATATCAACTTCCATATATCAACTTTCATATATCAACTTCGATATATCAACTGCGATACATCAACTTTCATATATCAACTTCGATATATCAACTGCGATACACGAAATTTCATACCTATGCCTTGATACAACAACTTCAATACAAGAACTTAGATATATTAACATTAAAATATCAACTTCGATATATCAACTGCGATATATCAACGTTGATAAATTAACTTCGATATATCAACTGCGATACATGACCTGCGATATATCAACTTCGATACATGAACTTTGATATATCAACATTGAAATATCAACATTGAAATATCAACTTCGATATATCAACTGCGATACATCAACTTCCATATATCAACTTTCACATATCAACTTCGATATATCAACTGCGATATATGAACTGCGATACATCAACTTCGGTACACAAAATTTCATACCTAAACTTTGATACAACAACTTCAATACAAGAACTTAGATATATTAACATTGAAATATCAACTTCGATATATCAACTGCTTTACATCAACTTCGATATATCAACTGCTTTACATCAACTGCGATATATCAACTTTGATATATCAACTGCGATATATAAACCTCGATACATGAACTTTGAAATATCAACATTGAAATATCAACCTCGATATATCAACTGCGATACATCAATTTCCATATATCAAATTTCATATATCAACTTCGATATATCAACTGCGATACATGACCCGCGATATATAAACTTCGGTACACTAACTTTGATACATAAGCTTCGATATTACAACTTCCACACACCAGCTTCGATATATCAACTTCAATGCACGAACTTCGATATATCAACTTCAATGCACGAACTTCGATATATCAACTTCAATATACGAATTTCGATAAATCGTCGTCAATGCACGAACTTCGATGTGTCCACTTCAATACATGGGCTTCGGTATATCGACGTCAATACACGAACATCGATATATAAACTTCGATACATGAGCATCGATATATCAACTTCGATACATGTTTAAATCGAACCTAAACTTCACACTGCGTTCTCAACAGAATTTTCGACGTAATCACGAACGATGTGTTTCGCGGTTTAAGTGTCTCGCTCGAGTCAAGCTCCTGATGGCAAATCACGATTCGGGGCCAAAATAACCCGAATACCGTACGTTTTCGACGGTTCCGTAGAAATACCAAGAAGTTACTGTTACATTTAGCGTGCATCAAGGGTATCGAATATTCATGAATTAAACGCTCGTCAATCTTCCCACGGACGGCGAAGTGTTTTGCCAGAATCTCGCAGAATTTTAATCGACCGTCTCTCGACGATTATAAATGTATATATATATAAAAAAAAAATAAGATGAAGAAGGAAATTCTTAGCTCAAGTCATCGAGCTGTTTACCGGGGCAAATTGACGCAAATCCGTGAAACGATCAAGCGAATTCATTCTACCGTCTACATACGCATGCGAGATTGGAATCTTGCATAATGCATACCGCGCTCGTCAGACAGTTCATTAATCGTCCTAAGACTCATCCTTTTCGTCATCTAACACTCGCGTCATTTTACATTGTATTTTATACTTTGTACCCGTTGTAATTGCATATATATGCAGTCGTGTTTTGAGTTCCGGATGAAACGACAGAGACAAGGAAACACAAGTACAAGAGAGAGAAAGAGAGAGAAAGATTGAGAGGAGAATGTCCTGGCGCATAATACGAGTTTTGGTCAATGGCGAAGTGGATATGTGTGTATATAGTGAACGCGTGCGGATCTCGTGCCGCCCTCAGCTCGATTCACTTGGCATTTTAATCAGGTGCACATGGGGCCACTTTTGCCGCAATTCAGCCAAGCAGAGAAGAGCTTGGCTTTTATACAACCGGGAATAAAGTAATATTCTTGCTCGCGGGAAGCTCGTTCACCATGACGCAGGTGTTTACGCGGCTCGTTGACTTTTCACAAATCTCCCCCTCGTGATCTACAAAGTTTCACCATTAGCTGTAATAAATATGTATACGAGAGTGAACGATTTCATTCTTCACGGTTCTACTTGTAATTAATTTAACGGAGGAATTAAAAAATTTATTAAAGTAGTAGTCTGGTAACTTAAGCCGATTTTCATGCCTTTTTTGGAGAGCGTTTTTTTGTAGGAAAATCAAAATGTATCGTTTTGGATATTTAGGATGTTTTTATTTACATATTAAAGATACGGAAAAAATTTAATAGTTTATTATTATTATTATTATTGATCGAAGTTGGCGACTCGAAAAAAAAGCGCGTGGGTGGCCCCGGTGATTTTGGCTCTTGATGTTATCTGAAATCAACAATTCTTGATAATTCTTAATCTATGGACATGTCATTATGGTCGGAACTACTGAAGTTAAATTTCATGGATAAATGACAAAATGGCGGGCAAAATAAAAGGACGTTTTTTTTCCAAAGTCCGCCATTTTATTATTTATCCATGAAACTTAATTTCAGTAGTTCCGACCAGAATGACATGTCTATAGATTAAGAATTATCAAGATTTTTTGATTTCAGATAACATCAAGAGCCAAAATCACCGGGGCCACCCACGCGCTTTTTTTTCGAGGTGTCAACTTCGATCAATAATAATAATAATAATAAACTATTAAATTTTTTCAAACATTTTTTTTTTGTATCTTTAATATGTAAATAAAAACATCCTAAATATCCAAAACGATTCATTTTTATTTTCCTACAAAAAAACGCCCTCCAAAAAAGACATGAAAATCGGCTTAATCAGCGGAGACAACACATCGACGGAGGGTTCACGAAAGATAATTAGAAAAATCACAATTTCTTCTTTTTCGTTCCAGACGAAAAATAAGTTCCGTCAATTAAAATGACGATAATCCTATTTTCCGATGGATCGTCGATCACAGCTCGTTTCTTCCACCGATCACAAATTGCACGGTGATTCGGTTGAACATTAAAAAAATTCACAAATAAATTTGTAAATAATTTTTATCGAATATCTCCGGTTCCGTAATATAATTTTTCCGTTATATCGGGAGATCGGCCGGTCGTGACGAAATATCTCGATCGTTTCGTGTCCCACGATTCTCCGGAATATCCTTGAGAATTTTTATTTTCATTTTAATTTACATTTCGTACAATATTTCGATCGACGAAGATCGAAGAAGCGAGATGAGTGAGTGAGAGAGAGATTTTTCTGTCTGGAATGATGTTCGAGCACTGAATCCGCCGAGCGAATTAAATTACAATAATAGATAACCGGCCGTTTAGTCAATAAATTAAATGTCACTTCCAGACGTTTAAACAATTCCAATTATAATTCCAATTAGGAATTATTGATATGCGCGAGGAATCGAGGATCGGGCTTTAGCGAGAATTTCCTCGAGGTTATCGTGGAATAAATCCGGACCTCGTGCGAAATTTATACCGGGCAATTAAAATTGGTTAACGAGGAATTAAAATTTGTTTGTATTGTCAGTCGTTTATTCGCGTCTGTCGAACGAGTCTCTTGAGAAACTTTCTGTCTTTAAGGTAGTAGTCTGGTAACTTAAGCCGATTTTCATGTCTTTTTTGGAGGGCGTTTTTTTGTAGGAAAATAAAAATGAATCGTTTTGGATATTTAGGATGTTTTTATTTATATATTAAAGATACAAAAAAATTTTTTTTTTTTTAATTTAATAGTTTATTATTGTTATTATTATTGATCGAAGTTGGCACCTCGAAGTTGGCGGCCCGGGTCCTAACTTTTTTTCTACCGAACCGATTGCATTCAAATTTTAACAGGCGACTCCACACACTTATAGTTCTCGCCGGAACTACCGAGAAATTTTTTCACCCCTAACTTTTCATTTTACAGCCCCTTCTTTGCTAAAATAAAAGGACTTTTTTTTCCAAAGTCCGCCATTTTGTTATTTATCCATGAAATTTAACTTCATTAGTTCCGACCTGAATGACATGTCTATAGATTAAGAATTATCAAGAATTTTTTATTTCAGATAACATCAAGAGCCAAAATCACCGGGGCCACCCACGCGCTTTTTTTTCGAGGTGCCAACTTCGATCAATAATAACAATAATAATAAACTATTAAATTTTTTGAACAAATTTTTTTTTGTATCTTTAATATGTAAATAAAAACATCCTAAATATCCAAAACGATTGACTTTTATTTTCCTACAAAAAAACGCCCTCCAAAAAAGACATGAAAATCGGCTTAACGGAGAACACCACTGTGACCCCCTGTTTTTTTTCACATTTTTCAAGAATTTTTTTTTGTGGGAAAAAGAAGAGAGATTCGATAAATTTTGTTGGGTTTTGTTCCTTGTTTATTAATGTATCAAAAAACATTTTTTTCACATTTTTCACGCCGCATGGTGGCGCTGGGGAAGCTCTCGCATCAGGTGCTGTCATTTCCGCGGCACGCAGCAGAACTCTCTTCAACGTCGATCTGAAAAAAATACCGAGTGTTTTCGTTAATAATATGATATTTTGGAGAGAAGTACACAGGGATTTGGAAAAATATTGTTTTAAAAAAAATAGGCACGCCTTTGAACTTAACTTTAATTTGAAAGGCGTGCCAATTTTTTTTAAAACAATATTTTTCCAAATCCCTGTGTACTTCTCTTCAAAATATCATATTATTAACGAAAACACTCGGTATTTTTTTTCAGATCGAAGTTGAAGAGAGTTCTGCTGCGTGCCGCGGAAATGACAGCACCTGACACGAGAGCTTCCCCAGCGCCACCATGCGGCATGAAAAATGTGAAAAAAATGTTTTTTTATACATTAATAAACAAGGAACAAAACCCAAAAAAATTTTTCGAATATCTCTTTTTTCCCACAAAAAAAAATTCTTGAAAAATGTGAAAAAAAACAGGGGGTTACATTGGTGTTCTCCCTTAAGTTACCAGACTACTATCAGTCGCCTGGCAGTCGTCTGGTCTAGAACGAGATTTTTGACGTCATTTCTGAAGTGCAATAACGTTTAAACCGTTGAAGTTGTCTCATGAAAATTTACACGTGCATTTATTGATCCTTAGAGAATACTTGTACATTAAAAAAAAAAATTATTTTAAATATTTTCATGTAGTTTTTTGCCTTGTTGCAACATGGTGCGCCGAAATCGGCGCCCACTTTGGACGATGTTGTATGCATCTGAAAAAAAAAAATATATATATATTCTCAATCTGTATGAGTATTTTGAGCATTGGTAGCAGAATTGGTACTTGAAAAAATTTTTTGAGAAAATGGCGGCCTGTTGAACTTTCATTAATGATATTTCATACATACATTTCATACATTTTAAAATGTCGGCAAAATTATTGTTGGACTCAATTCTGCTACCAGTGCTCAGAATACTTATACAGATTGAGAATATATATATATTTTTTTTTCAGATGCATACAACATCGACCAGAGTGGGCGCCGATTTCGGCGCACCATGTTGCAACAAAGCAAAAAAACTACATGAAAAAATTAACAAAATTTTTTTTTTTAATGCACAAATATTCTCTAAGGATCAATAAATGCACGTGTAAATGTTCATCAAGCAACTTCAACGGTTTGAATGTTATTGCACATTAGAAATGACGTCAAAAATCTCGCTCTAGACCAGACGACTGCCTTAAGAACGTCAAGGATACATACGCGAGACGTAAAGTTAATATTAAAAATAATATTTAAGGTCTCGCATATCCCTGCGCGCGCGCTGAAAACCGAGTAAATTTGATAAATTATTATAAAGGTTGTATGGTGAAAAAAAAATGTTATCGTTGATTTCACATTTTTTATTAACTTGTCGACTATGAGAAAAAAAATTGAAAAAAATTTTTTTGCCCGATATTAACCTTATTTAAACGCGTTTTACTCGAAACTATGTTTGTAGACATTGTCAGCACGATAATTCGGTCGATTTTCAATATTTTTTTACTTCTTTTTTATTTATAAATCTCGACAATTATTTTCTCTATAGTCTGACGAGAGGTTTTTCTTAGTTTTTCGTTCGGACAATTTTTAATAAATTATTCAACACTAATTATTTTTTTTCAATCGCACACTAAAGTTTGAAATACCGTAATTTCTTCATTTTTGGAAGAAAAAAAAAATTCCCTCCGTCAGACTATTACTACTACATTGTTTTACTAGATTCTTTTTTATTTTTGCAGATTGGATAACTTTTGGTGAAGTTATGGTGTCGAGAGAGAAGACGCCACGATTTTCATCACTACTTTTATACCCGTGAAAAATAATGTTAATATTTGAAAAAAAAAAATGTTTCCATTTTTTTTCTTAGAGTTGAAAAGTTCATAAAAAAATGTGAAATCAACAATTTATTTATTTTTTCACCATATAACCTTTGCAATAACTTTTCAAATTTTCTCGGTTTTTCAGCTGGCGGTACGCGAGCCCTTAAAATAATATTTAAAGATTCATTCTGTACGGGAAAAGAAATGATTATTAATTGAAAAAAAAAAAAAAAAAACACAAATCATTTAAAAGATAAAAGATTCGAGGGTAAATGGCGAATTCGGTGTCACCTTAATGTTCGTGATAAATCAATCGAGAAGTAGGGAAATAAAAAAATTCTCCGACCGTCAGAAAAAGTGAATTATTTATTTTTCAAATGAAATGCAATTTTCGTTGCTAGGAAATTACTGGTGAGAAATGAAAATAAATACATTGTTACTAATTGCCGATCAAAAGCGTCGTTGTTGAGCGATATGTGCCTCGAGGGACTTTAGTAAATCTCTACGATATCTAACATCCACTTACCATCGTTTATCCGTGCTCGGACGTTATACAAGACGAATGAAAATAATTTTTGGTTTTATATTACGTACTTTCTATATCGAGCTCAACGTCCCGGCGCATGGACGAAGCAAATGATTGACGTGTGACTTAATGCTTCGATCGTTTGTGAAGAAGTTAAAAAAGAATACATACTAATCGTGCGCGGGGATTAAAAAAAAATATATATATATACAATCCCCGTAACAACGGGATTGAGCTAGAAATGTCGTTCAAACATCGCTGTAGGATAGAAATTTATATGAATTTTTATTAGCTTTATTTCACAAATTTCACCTCGATCCACGAAACTTCGTCCACGGAGAGGCCAACATTGCGAAAGATATGATTCATCATGCGGCCGGGGTTTTGAGAGTCGTGTGAAATTTCGAAGAAGCAATTTGATGGTTTATACTTGTAGTTATTTTTCCTTGTTTTTATTACCAATTTTCTATTAGTCAATTTTTTTACTTTATATTTAATAACTTTTAAGTTTGATTCTTTATTTTATTTACGTTAAAGCAAATGATGGTTATTTCTGAATTACATATATCGATTTATCGATGTATCGATGCATCGATGTACTTGTAGCTGTTTTTCGTGTTTTTATTACCAATTTTTTATTAGATAATGTTTGAACTTGATATTTAATAATTAATCATATGACGGTTATTCCTGAATTAAATATGTCGATTTATCGATATATCGATGTACTTCTAGCTGTTTTTCGTGTTTTTATTACCAATTTTTTATTAGATAATTTTTTAACTTGATATTTAATAACTTTTAGATTCGATTTTTCATTTTATTTACGTTGAATCAAATGACGGTTATTCCTGAATTAAATATATCGATGTATCGATGTATTTGTAGCCGTTTTTCGTGTTTTTATTACCAATTTTCTATTAGATAATGTTTGAACTTGATATTTAATAACTTTTAGATTCGATTCTTCATTTTATTTATGTTGAATCAAATGACGATTATTCCTGAATTAAATATATCGATTTATCGATGTATCGATGTACTTGTAGCCGTTTTTCGTGTTTTTATTACCAATTTTCTATTAGATAATGTTTGAACTTGATATTTAATAACTTTTAGATTCGATTCTTCATTTTATTTACGTTGAATCAAATGACGATTATTCCTGAATTAGATATATCGATTTATCGATATATCGATGTACTTGTAGCTGTTTTTCGTGTTTTTATTACCAATTTTCTGTTAGATATTTTTTTAACTTGATATTTAATAACTTTTAGATTCGATTCTTCATTTTATTTACGTTGAATCAAATGACGGTTATTTCTGAATTAAATATATCGATTTATCGATGTATCGATGTACTTGTAGCTGTTTTTCGTGTTTTTATTACCAATTTTTTATTAGATAATTTTTTAACTTGATATTTAATAACTTTTAGATTCGATTCTTCATTTTATTCACGCTGAATCAAATGACGGTTATTCCTGAATTAAATATATCGATTTATCGATGTATCGATGTATCGATGTATCGATGTGTCGATATATCGATGTATCGATGTGCTTGTAGCTGTTTTTCGTGTTTTTATTACCAATTTTCTATTAGATAATGTTTGAACTTGATATTTTATAACTTTTAGATTTCATTCTTCATTTTATTGATGTTGAATCAAATGACGGTTATTCCTGAATTAAATATATCGATTCATCAATGTATCGATATATCGATATATCGATGTATCGATGTACTTGTAGCTGTTTTTCGTGTTTTTATTACCTATTTTCTATTAGATAATGTTTGAACTTGATATTTAATAACTTTTAGATTCGATTCTTCATTTTATTTACGTTGAATTAAATGACGGTTATTCCTGAATTAAATATATCGATTTATCGATGTATCGATGTATCGATGTACTTGTAGCTGTTTTTCGTGTTTTTATTACCAATTTTCTATTAGATAATGTTTGAACTTGATATTTTATAACTTTTAGATTTCATTCTTCATTTTATTGATGTTGAATCAAATGACGGTTATTCCTGAATTAAATATATCGATTTATCGATGTATCGATATATCGATATATCGATGTATCGATGTATCGATGTACTTGTAGCTGTTTTTCGTGCTTTTATTACCTATTTTCTATTAGATAATGTTTGAACTTGATATTTAATAACTTTTAGATTCGATTCTTCATTTTATTTACGTTGAATCAAATGACGGTTATTCCTGAATTAAATATATCGATTTATCGATGTATCGATGTACTTGTAGCTGTTTTTCGTGTTTTCATTAGCAATTTTCTATTAGATAATGTTTGAACTTGATATTTAATAACTTTTAGTTTCGATTCTTGATTTTATTTACGTTGAATCAAATGACGGTTATTTCTGAATTGAATATATCGATTTGTCGATGTTTCGATGTACCGATGTACTTGGAGCTGTTTTTCGTGTTTTTATTACCTATTTTCTATTAGATAACGTTTGAACTTGATATTTTATAACTTTTAGATTCGACTCTTTATTTTGTTTACGTTAAATCAAATGATGGTTATTCCTGGATTAAATATATCGATTTATCGATGTTTCGATATATCGATATATCGATGTACTTGTAGCTGTTTTTCGTGTTTTTATCACCAATTTTCTATTAGATAATGTTTGAACTTGATATTTAATAACTTTTAGATTCGATTCTCCATTTTATTTACGTTGAATTAAATGACGGTTATTCCTGAATTAAATATATCGATTTATCGATGTATCGATGTATCGATGTGCTTGTAGCTGTTTTTCGTATTTTTATTACCTATTTTCTATTAGATAATGTTTGAACTTGATATTTAATAACTTTTAGATTCGATTCTCAATTTTATTTACGTTGAATCAAATGACGGTTATCGATGTATCGATGTATCGATATATCGATGTATCGATGGAAAACTAAGAAGAAAAATTAGTGAGATCCGTTCACGAAAAAAAAACATAAAGGTAATTCAAACTTAAATTCGTTGGATCAGCTGGAGGCTCGTTGTTTTTTGGCTGGAACAGTCCATATACTATACTATATTTAAATAGAAAACTCTCTCTCTATCTCTCGGAAGGCCAAGTTGGTATGTCTCTTTGGCCCAGGCGCCAAAACCAGTTTGAACTCGGCGAGCCATTATGAACCCGATACGAATCGCTTCTTAACTAATCTGGTGTATGGCGACCTTCCATTAGCCCGATTCCACGCATAATTCATCGTCTCTCGCTTCGTCTACCCCGGTCTCTCTCTGGGCTACCTGGCCCGTGAGACTTTCGTCTTCGTATTAGTCCAGCAGGCCCAAAACAAAAACTCTTTTGATATCTATCGCCGCTCTATAAACGTTAAATTATCATTGTTTCTGTTTATCACGTTTTTTTTTCTTCTTCGTTCCATTTAACATCCTTATATTTTATAATTTACTTCATAAATGTTTATTTCATTTTTATCGCATTTTTTTATTTGTCAAATCGTTTTCATTGTCTTTTCCGGAGTTTGGAGCATTTTTTCTATAGGTTCTAATTGACGGTATTATAAAAGAGTTAAAATGACCACGAAAATTCTCGTGCAGGCATTCGACACTTTACCGGCAATTCGCTGTTCTCGAAGTTACGGAAAAAAAAATGTAAAAAAAATATTTTTCTCTACCTCCCAATGTCTTTGGGAATAAATATCACGTGAGCTTAAAGAATAGTCTCATGAAATTGTCTCATCTTCTCGTGGACCCCCTTTCCATCCCTCGGCCTCTCATTCCCTCCTTTTCGAGTTTAGGTCAGTCCGGCAGCTTCGAGAAAGAATTTTATCTCTCAGACCGTTCGGAAAACGAATCCCTTGGGTGTCAGGACGCATACCACATATATATCTATGTTTATGCCTATGTATATAAAGAGCCTGCTGTCCGCCGATGCGGAAGTATAAAGCCAGAAACTTTATCATGATTTTTTTCTTCGATACGCTTGGTATAAATGGGCGTACTCACGAGACTCGACAAATCATTCCTCGTTTAAGCTTCCTAAGATACTCTCGGCCGTACGAGAGACATCATTTTGCCGAAGGGCTTATTTGAATATCAATTTCTTCAACGGCACGTACAACGACAATTCTTAAGTGACCACACTTCGTAAACCCACAAACTACGAGGATTACAAAATGCCAAACATTACTTTTTTTTCAGTCTCGAATGACGTACAAAAATAGAGAAAGTAATTCCCGTTAAACGAGAAAAACTTAGACGGAGCATTTCACGCTGGTTGGATATCAAAGATAATTCAGCAATTGTGTGTTCTTGGAAGTAATTTAAGGTAGCAGTCTGGTAACTTAAGCGGGGGACTTTAACGTAAGGCGGACCATCGAGGAGCGAATCTACTGACAGTCGACAGTTCCCGAAAAAAAGACAACAAACTACGCGCTCGATTTTTCAAAGGCGATTAACATAATTCCGTATGGTTTTTTTTTTTTTCTTTAAGGTACAGTGGGAGATTGTAGGATAAGTAAATTTTTTCAAAATTAGTATAGCTCGCGTGACAGTGAAAAAAAAAAATCTCGTCGTATTGAACGTTAAGAGAAAATTGTGAATAATTTCGAAAGTTCCGAAATAAATTTACAATTATCAAAGTTATTTTTTTCGCACGCACAGAATCATCGGCAAACTTCCAAGCTTTATGAAAACTATTGTAACCTAAAAAGGAAAATCATCGGATCGGACGGTAGGTTGAAAAAATATATAATCTTCAATTTCAAATGAATTAAAAATGATCGAAGTTATTTTTTCTCACGCAAAGAATCATCGGCAAACATCCGACCTTTATGAAAACTTTTGTCACCTAAAAAGAAAATCATTGGATCGGACGTTAGGTTGAAAAAAAATGAAAATTTCAATTTCAAATGAATTAAATATTATCGAAGTTATTTGTTCTCACGTGAAGAATCATTAACAAACATCCAAGCTTTACGAAAGCTTTTATGACCTAAAAAGAAAGTCAACTCATCGGATTGGACGTTAGATTGAAAAAAAATAAAAATTTCAAATCAATTCAAAATAATCGAAGTTATTTTAAAGTTGATTTGATTGATTTGTTCAAAGAATCATTAACAAACTTTCGAGCTTTACGAAAAATTTTGTAACCTAAAAAGAAAGTCATCGGATGGGACGTTGGGTTAAAAAAAAATGAAGATTTTGTTTGCATCGATCAAGAATTTTTACTCTATTTTCCTATCCTATCTATTTTCTTTCAATACCTAACTAAAATTCTACAATTGATCGAAACAAAAGTTGCATCGGATTCCGTTACATCCGAGGAGCTACAAAGAGGCAAAACACGCTTAAGGCCGTAGTCTGGTCGAGAGCGAGATTTTTCACGTCATTTATAATGTGCAATAACGTTGAAACCGTTGAAGTTGACTTGATGAAAATTTACACGTGCATTTATTGATCCTTAGAGAATACTTGTACATTAAAAAAAAAAATGATTTTAAATATTTTCATGTAGGTTTTGCCTTTTTGCAACATGGTGCGCCGAAATCGGCGCCCACTCTGGACGATGTTGTATGCATGTAAAAAAAAAAAAAAAAAAATATTCTCAATCTGTATGAGTATTCTGAGTACTGGTAGCAGAATTGGTACTGAAAAAAATTTTTTGACAAAATGGCGGCCTGCTGAACTTTCATTAATGATATTTCATACATTTTCGGGTATTCGACTTGTTATAAAATGTCGGCAAAATTATTGTTCGACTGAATAAAAAATTTGTTTAAGTACCAATTCTGCTACCAGTGCTCAGAATACTCATACAGATCGAGAATATATATATTTTTTTTTTTTTCAGATGCATACAACATGGTCCAGAATGGACGCCGATTTCGGCGCACCATGTTGCAACAAGGCAAAAAACTACATGAAAATATTTAAAATAATTTTTTTTTTTTATGTACAAGTATTCTCTAAGGATCAATAAATACACGTGTAAATTTTCATCAAGACAATTCCAACGGTTTAAACGTTATTGCACGTTAGAAATGACGTCAAAAATCTCGCTCTAGACCAGACTACGGCCTTAAGGTAGTAGTCTGGTAACTTAAGCCGATTTTCATGTCTTTTTTGGGGGGCGTTTTTTTGTAGGAAAATAAAAATAAATCGTTTTGGATATTTAGGATGTTTTTATTTACATGTTTAAGATGGAAAAAAAATTTTTTTTCAAAAAATTTTATAGTTTATTATTATTATTATTATTGATCGAAGTTGGCACCTCGAAAAAAAAGCGCGTGGGTGGCTCCGGTGATTTTGGCTCTTGATGTTATCTGAAATCAAAAATTCTTGATAATTCTTAATCTATAGACATGTCATTCTGGTCGGAAATACTCACGTTAAATTTCATGGAAAAAAGTTTCTTTTTCCAAAGTCCGCCATTTTGTTATTTATCCATGAAATTTAACTTCAGTAGTTCCGACCAGAATGACATGTCTATAGATTGAGAATTATCAAGAATTTTTGATTTCAGATAACATCAAGAGCCAAAATCACCGGGGCCACTCACGCGCTTTTTTTCCGAGGCGCCAACTTCGATCAATAATAATAATAATAATAAACTATAAAATTTTTTCAAAAAAATTTTTTTTTGTATCTTTAATATGTAAGTAATAACATCCTAAATATCCGAAACGATTCATTTTCATTTTCCTACAAAAAAACGCCCTCCAGAAAAGACATGAAAATCGGTTTGAGTTACCAGACTACTACCTTAATAATAAAAAAAAGTATCGAGATACGTATGAATTATTTATATATTCGTTAATAAAAGTATATTCGGTGTTCGGTGGGATGTTTCGCGGGAAAAAATAAAATAAAATAAATGATTGAATTAATTAATGACCATTTGTGTACTCTGTATTATAATTCTCATATATATTATCTAACCGTCGTTTTCTTCTTTATTCACGCACATTATAAATTACGGCCGTCTTCTGCTTCGTAAAAAAAAAAAAAAAATATTTATATACGTATATGCGAGCTCACACAGCGTTTGAATCAACTTGAGAAGAGAAGAAATTTAAAAAAAAAAGGAAAAATAATGTCCGGCAAAAACATCATTTTCCTCTACACCTTCCCGATGTCTCGTACACGCCGAGTCCCCGAGGTGCGTAGATAAATTTTTTTTTTTTCCCTCGCGCTGAATATCCAACCTCTCTTGCAACAAATCATTCCTCGTTAAGTCCTCTACCGAGAGAGGCCTTTTTGCTTGCCTATGCGCAATTCCACAACGCACAAAGACATTTTGCACATGGGACTTTTGCCAATCGCATGAAATATCATTTTATTTCTCGGTTCCTGGTTATCCCTCTTTCTCGCACAATCTGCTAAGTGAATAGAAATAACGGTATTAGCATGTGCGACGAGGATATTCGTTTAATCGACTAAGTGGACAGTGAAATATTTTGAATAGACGGGAAAACACTTGCCGATATTCTCCCGAGAGTCAAATGAAACTTAAGGACTTTCTCTCACGTCGAGACTGTTTATCAGCGATTTTCGCTTCAATCGCGCGCGTTGCGGAATTTTTAATATTCATTATTTTACGAAAATGCAGCGTTACTCATTATTTCAGGAGTTTTTAATTTTTCATAATATCATTTGTGAAGGTAATTTGAATTTTTAAAGTTTCTTCGAATTTTCAGATGCCCTTTGGATATTTGGATGTGCGCCAATTACTGAAAATGAAAATTCTCGAAAATACATGAAATTACATGGATTCTAGTGATTGGAACGTGACACATTCGCATAGTTATCATCGGCAGATAATTACCGACTGAGCGAGAGTGAGAAAGTTCACAATTTTGGCCGATAGAGGTCAGGTTGCTTAATCGTAATTCCTAATGGATTCCCTTTCAAACTTCCGCGACGCTCATGCGTGCGGCATTAGAAAGAATCCCTTAATCCTTTCATCGGCAGTTATATCTGCTCGAACATGACGAAGAATTTGCATAATACAACCCTCTTTCTCTGTCGTACGTGTCTCCTTCGTAATACGAGCGCGCGCACTCGCGTTTATACATCCGTCTGTAAAGCGTCCTCCGATCAGCCTGTTCGCGAGAACATCGTTCACGAAGAGACTTTCACGGCACGAGCTATATCAATTCCCTGTTCGGAGTTTAGTGTTCGTTGCATTTACAAAACGCAACGCGATTCGCATGTATATGCTCACGGATTACAAACGAACACATAGACGCCTACACACGGCTATGTCGCGAGAGGAAAGCATAAAATGTAAGAGCTTTTCGAGATGATTCTTATTATTGGCGGTTGTAACGCGGATAAGTGGAGGGAGGATATGCGTACCAGGATATGCGTAACGTGCGTACATGAGAAATGTAAATGGTTCAAGTCAGCGCATTAATTTTAATCGTTCAAGCCTACCCGAGCATTATTACTCAGCGTACACGGGGCGTTTTAGTTCGCATCACGAATGACCGTGATTTGCACCAATTTTTATTAATTCTTTTTTTGTCAACAATTCGTTCGTACGTTTTCCACGAAAGTGTAAAATCAAACGTTAGAGGTTATCGAATTTCTCACCTTTTACCAATGAACCTTGATGAAAAAAAAGCAAAATCGTAATACAGGCAATATTGCAATAAAAACATTAATTAAAAATATAGCGCTGATAAAAACTCTGGATGCTCGAAAGGAAATAATTATCCTTCTACGCCCGATTCCCCCAACGTTAGTAAAACCCCGTTTAAGGGGGGGAACAATTTCATAAATTGTTAGTAAAACTATTGGAAAATATGTTCCCGAAATTTTAAATGAAAATTCCGACTCGTTCTATTGTTATATGTCATTGAGGGGGGGAATAGGGTTAGGACAGCGTTTTCTCAATGATATTCATGAATTTTTTTATAGTATAAAAAATGAATATAATTTATTGAAACTTTGAGAATATTTTATACATATATTTAAGTATATACTATAAAATTTTTGAAGAATTTCCTCATATTGCAGGTCACAATCAGACTCAGCATTTTACTATTGTTTTCAAACGCATTTTGCTGAAAACGACTTTTTTTTAACTTGCGTACACTCTAGTTTGAAAAGTTTTCAACCAATCGTTTTGAAAATTGGCAGTCACTTTCTTCATAGTATTGCGCTCTATATGAACCTAAAATCGGAATATCATCATTATTTAAAATAATTTTTTTTTTTTCAAATAAAGTTGTAAGAAATGGCAAAAAATCATGCTTTTTTGTTTCGACACCTGTAAAAAATTCAATTTTCTATTTTTTTTTATAGCTTTTAGGTTCGTATAGAAGAGAGACATATAATAAAAGTGAATTCCAACCTCGTTTGATTTCAGATGAAAATTGCGACTTCCGGAATGTACGCAAAATGCTGAGTCTGATTGTGACCTGCAATATGGGGTCGCTAATATCTGCGGTGTTTTTCAAGGAAATTCTTCAAAAATTTTATAATATATACTTAAACATATATATAAAATATTCTCAAAGTTTCAACAAATTACATTCATTTTTAATATTATAAAAAAATTCATGAAAATCATTGAGAAAACGCCGTCCTAACCCTGTTTCCCCCTTTAAACGACGTTGGTAGAATCGGGCTTCAGAAAGGTAAATTTGAAAGAATAATAATAGAGTCTCTGTCGATTGGATCTGGAAAGTCCAATATGTCTATACATAATATCTTCTAGATATCTGTATCCACTGGTAAAAGTCAAATGGTCGGATCTAGAAGCTGTGTTGTGTCGGGAACGAAGTGAGATACGATAGAAACACGCCCTTCTCACATTCACGAGATTCCACTTGTATTTATCTTTATTCCCTCAACGCGGAAATGCGCTCATATAATTTGAGGACATAACGACAGATAGCGCGTCGATTGTTGAGCGTCGACGCGCGCGCCCGCGTGGCGCCTGATAAGCCAGAGCTATTCGCTGATTGGATCGACAGACGAATGCTCGACGAATCGGAGCGATCGGCGGGGGCGATGGTGGGGAGGGAGATGAGCGCGCAATTCAGTCCGGTTAACATTTAATACGGTTCGGAAACTTCTTGGACGACGCGTTACATCCGTTACATCGTTCGCGTCGTCGTCGTCTCGTGTGAATAACGCTCGAACGAGACTGCGAGGCGAGGATGACGGGTTTTATTGCGACGGTATTTAATAATCGGCCTTATCGCCTGAAGTTTTTTCGACGATTTGTCGTGATGCCAATTTACGATTACCGGAAATCTCTCGTGTTATATCGCACGTCGGAGAAATTGAGACCTCGAGATTTCGATATTTATATCGAACGATGTTATCCAGGACTTTTCATCCATGTAACAGTTCTTCGAGTTACTCTTTTCGATTACAGAGCTGCACTGGAACTATTTGAAATACCGGATCGCGTAAAAGTTATTCAGATCCGGAATTTGGGCATTAAAATTTCCGAGATGATGAATTTCTTCATTGGAATTCCCGCGAAGAGTCAGTTTTATCGTTAAAATTCTTTGGGCAATGAAATTCAGTACGAAAACTTCTCGGATAATTAATTTTGTCATGAGCATTCTAAGATTAATTATCCGGAAAAAAAACATAAAATTCAATTCTTCAAACGTGCTGCAGTGTCGTAATCCGTTTTCAATTAAATTTAAAAATCTCGTATCACGAAAACTTTTCGACTATAAAAAATATTTATTCAAAACGAAACGTGACGTCACCTGTATACTCTCTTCACAATTTTACGATTTGTAGTAACGGAGTTGATGATTCGACGCGCTAAGATGAATGAAGAATTTTTTATAAATCTCCGTTCGATATTGCTAATGGTCCAATAGTCGTAGAACATGATACTTTTGTATCCAATTAATGATAATGATTCTACTTAGTTTGACGAAGCTATAAACGATTTTATGGCCAGGAATATTTTAATATAACTATGACACGATAATATTATAAATGACATTAGTATTATTTTTCGTTTAGTTGATTCTTCATAGATTTTTCTCATTTTTATTGCGCGTTATATTTAAGGGGGAAATAGGGTTAGACAGTTCATAAAATCGATTTATTTAATTTCATAAATTGTTAGTAAAACTATTGAAAAATATTTTCCAAAATTTTCAATGAAAATTCCGACTCGTTCTATTGTTAAAAGCCATTAAGAGGGGAAATAGGGTTAGGACAGCGTTTTCTCAATAATTTTCATGAATATTTTTATAATATAAAAAATGAATATAATTTATTGAAACTTTGAGAATATTTTATACATATATTTAAGTATATACTAAAATTTTTTTAAACATATATTTAAGTATATACTATGTAATATTAGCGACCCCATGTTGCTTGTTTTTCTTGGTACTATTTTTTCAAACGCGTTTTTCTGAAAACGGCTTTTTTTTAACTTGCGTACACGCTAGTTTGAAAAGTTTTCAACCAATCGTTTTGGAAATTGGGCAGTTACTTTCTTCATAGTGTTGCGCTCTACATGAACCTAAAATCGGAATATTATCATTATTTAAAGTAATTTTTTTTTTGCAAATAAAGTTGTAAAAAATGGCAAAAAATCATGCTTTCTTGTTTTGACCCCTGTAAAAAATTTAATTATCTATTTTTTTGATAGCATTTAGGTTCATATAGAAGACAGACATATAATAAAAGTAAATTCCAACCTCGTTTGATTTCAGATGAAAATTGCGGCTTCCAGAATGTACGCAAAATGCTGAGTCTGATTGTGACCTGCAATATGGGGTCGCTAATGTCTTCGGTGTTTTTCAAGGAAATTCTTCAAAAATTTTACAGTATATACTTAAATATATGTATAAAATATTCTCAAAGTTTCAATAAATTATATTCATTTTTTATACTATAAAAAAATTTATGAAAATCATTGAGAAAACGCTGTCCTAACACTACTTCCTCCCTTAAGAAGGAACAATTATTAAAATAAAAGTAAGTTAAAAAATGCACAAAAAATTAAATTAAAATGACGACATCTTTAGCAGCGAAGTTTACTATTATTTTTTAGTTGTCTTTTTTCTCTTCTTGTATTTTAATAATTTTTGTTCTTTGAATAGCCAATTTTACCTATTCTTAAGGATTTATACGCACTCAGGACTATCAAAAAAAAATTGTTTAAATTCATTTTCGTCATGTACATATATTTAAGTATACACACAGAAAATTTCATGTCAATCCGACAAATATTCTCGATGTTACACGCATATTTGTAAAGACGTCTCGAAGCGTTCGAAAGTAGCGTCGTAAGTTTGAATGCGTTTTTCTCAAAACTGCGTTCTCAAAGTCGGTGAGCAAGATTCCTCGAAAACGGCTAAACCGATCAGTCTCAAATTTTTACAGAAGCTTTGTAAATATATTGTTTACCGATCAAACTAAGGTTTTTTCTTACCGATAAATATTTTTCATTTTATAAACAATTTAAGGCGAAATGTGTTGTCGAAAATCGAAATTTTTCTTTTGAGAAGACGCCATTTTGTTAAAAATTAATATTTTGCTTATTCCACCGATTAAATACTAGATAACATCTTATATTAACGAAATCATTTTTGTTTTTTCATTTTAAATGAACCAATCCAAAGATATCTTGCTCACAGCGCAAGACGCCTTTTTTTAGAGGAGCTCCCTGAAATTGGCTGTAGCAGCTTTAAAAATTATTATTTTTACAAATAAAAAATATGAAAATAAAGTTAAAAGTTACCTAAATATGTATATAAATTTTTCGGTTAATCAATCAAAATGTCTTTTCAGGAAAAATTTTTGAAAAATCACTTTTTTTCGGTCTCCTGACTGCGTATAATTTCTTAAATTCATTTTCGGTCTCTCTCTCTCACGGAGCTTCCCGAATAATTGGAGTGTACGGCCTATTCTGCAGTTTTTACTGGCAAGAATACATATATAGTACCCGTGAACTAACGACAATGCCATGGGGCAAGAGAGAGGGAGAGAGAAGAGAGAGAGGAGAACCTTTATTTCACTCTTCGCCACGCTCCTTCCAAGCCCTTTTTTCCAAGCACAAAACCTTCGCGGCTCGTCCATTCAACGTGAAATAGCCTCGGACCATTATATTGCCATTGTAGAATAACGAGAGTTCGGGGGCATACAATTCTTAGAGTGCTCGGAAGAACGTGAAACGATCTCGTGGAAGTTCCGGAACGGAGAGTTAACATTGCGCTCTTTGTTGCTGCATCTTTTTCCCCCAGGAGCGTTTCCCAACGAGATTACTGACCACAGCGAATGCCAGAAATATCGCGTAATCGAGACTACTCCCGAATATTTAATAAATTCAGAAAAAAAAACCGATATTCAACCCCTATTAATAAAATAATTTTTTTTTATTTTTTAAATTTTAATTATTAAAAATAATTTCAATATTTTTTTTTGATACAATTTGATGAGTCATTTAATTTTTGCTATAAATGTTTAGATGGTTACGTTAAATTGTACTCAAAAACATTTTTTTTATGTCTTTAAACATTTATTTTTATATTTTTATTTTTATATTTTTATTTTTATATTTTTTATTTTTATATTTTTATTTTTATATTTTTATTTTTATATTTTTATTTTTATATTTTTATTTTTATATTTTTATTTTTATATTTTTATTTTTATATTTTTATTTTTATATTTTTTATTTTTATATTTTTATTTTTATATTTTTATCTTTATATTTTTATTTTTATAATTTTATTTTTATATTTTTATTTTTATATTTTTATTTTTATATTTTTATCTTTATATTTTTATTTTTATATTTTTTTAACATCTCTTCTGCGTGTAATAAAAATTGTGTCGCGCACGATTTAAATTGGCAATTTTGTCTCACGAGTCGTCGGCACCATGGAGAGTACGACCCGAAATGAGAATGACTCGGCGACGAAAGATTGAGCGGTAATTATCGCATTGTAATTCGTTTCGCACCGCTGTGTCGTGTGCACAATTCAATTTAAGGGGGTTGAACTTTTGGTTCGTGCTCGAATACGCACTGTTATTAATTTCATTGAAAGCTTTTGCCACCGGCATCGATCCCGGTTATTTGACGGTACAAACGACTTTTTTTATTCTCATTGACTCTCACGTCACTACGACGACCAATTTCCCACAAAATATTCACGCCCCAGTGAGCGACTCGTAAGTTTTTCGTTGCGAACGAAATTCGTTCAGTGAAATTTTCGTGGCGAGGTTGTGAGATTATATCTAGCCCCTAATTATAACACCATCTTTTCTTCGTCCCGATACAGTAAACGTCAAGCTGAGCTCTCGTACATCAATTTTTTAATGATTTATCTTATTGTTTATTTTTTTCTAGCGCAATTAAAATTTTCTTAATTATTTTTTTTACGATTTTCATCGTCGTTATTTCGATATCGTTTATTCGCGATCCGGGCAATCACGTACTATTCAAATTGCGAGCGCTTTGCACCAACGTAAAAATGTTGTTATTTTTTTTGTCAAACCATGTAAATGAATATTCTTAATTTTTGTCGTTCAAACGAAATTTGTTTAAATCAATGTTAAACGTCAACGCGCAATAACGAATGATTCGAGTGACCGCGAGTCTGCATTTAAATGACGATTTACGACGCGAAATAAATATCCAATTTCGAAATAAAATTATTATTATTTTATGCGTTTTGAAGCGTCGAAAGCGTCTCGTCGCGTTCGAGGGCACCGATTAACGGACTTTAACAGTGGGATCAGTGGAAAAATTCGATACGGGGTGTCTCGCAAACGGAATGAAAAAAAATAAAGCGAAGAATAAAAAAAAATTAAATAACGAATGAATCGTTGAAAAAATATTTTTCTGATATTTATTATCTTAATTGATCGACGTTGAATCGTTCACTGGCCCAATGACGTTTTTCTATCAAACACGGCTGAATGTTTCAAACCAAAAGGTCAGTTATACGAATGACGAAATTTTTTTTCCACCACTTCTGACATAAATCTTCGAGTGATATCGCGCGGATAAGAAATGTATGTGTTTGTTAAAAATATATTTGTTACATGTGACATATAATTTTGAAAAAAAAAAACCGGATACACAAAAGATACATTTTTTATATTTTCCAAACGGCAATGAAAAATATTTTACGGAAAATCTATTTAATTTATATTATTAATCATTGTTTATATAAAATATATTGTAATGCGTAAAGTAAAAATTTATATTTTCGCACGTAAATTCCGGAAATAATTTTTTTCATCGCGGGACACCCCGTGTACTATGGTCAATAGTGTATTGTTTTTTTTTTCAGAGTGGGGATAAAGCCTCGTGCCTCTCGTCCGCATGGAAACAACGAAGGGGGATGGTCACGTGACAATGTCCGGCCAGTTCCTCGACCGTCGTGCTTCTCTCGCGGTCAGCTCAGCAAAAATGATCCTCGAAGGGTCATCCAAGCTTTTCGTACTGTTTTCTCTCTCTCCCTCTCACTTAGCATAAAAGGGTGGCTAACTTGGCTAATGTTCAATGGAAAATCGTCCATTATGTAGAGTTTCGTGTCCCATGGTCATAATTAGGTATATGTCCCTGGCACACGGACTTTGAACCATGGGAATTTTTCTGAGACCCTTGAAAAAAAAATTCCAACCGGGGGACTTTAACGTAAGCCGGACCTTCGAGGAGCGAATCTACTGACAGTCGACAGTTCCCGAAAAAAGACAACCAACTACGCGCTCGATTTTTAAAGGCGATGAACATAATTCCGTATGGTTTTTATTTTATTTTAAGGTACAGTGAGAGATTGTAGGATAAGTAAATTTTTTCAAAATTAGTACGGCTCGCGTGACAGTGAAAAAAAAAATCTCGTCATATTGAACGTTAAAAGAAAATTGTGAATAATTTCGAAAGTTCCGATATCAATTTACAATTATCTAAGTTATTTTTTCGCACGCAAAAAATCATTAGCAAACTTCCAAGCTTTATGAAAACTTTTGTAACCAAAAAAGAAAATCATTGGATCGGGCGTTAGGTTGAAAAAAATGAAAATTTCAATTTCAAATGAATTAAAAATTATCGAAGTTATTTTTTCTCACGCAAAGAATCATTAACAAACTTCCAAGCTTTACGAAAGCTTTTATGACCTAAAAAGAAAGTCAACTCATCGGATTGGACGTTAGATTGAAAAAAAAATAAAAATTTCAAATCAATTTAAAATAATCGAAGTTATTTTAAAGTTAATTTGATTGATTTGGTCAAAAAATCATTAACAAACTTTCGAGCTTTACGAAAAATTTTGTAACCTAAAAAGATAATCATCGGATGGGACGTTGGGTTAAAAAAAAATGAAGATTTTGTTTGCATCGATCAAGAATTTTTACTCTATTTTCCTATCCTATCTATTTTCTTTCAATACCTAACTAAAATTCTACAATTGATCGAAACAAAAGTTGCATCGGATTCCGTTACATCCGACGAGGTAAAAAGAGGCAAAACACGCTTGAGGTAGTAGTCTGGTAACTTAAGCCGATTTTCATGTCTTTTTTGGAGGGCGTTTTTTTGTAGGAAAATAAAAATGAATCGTTTTGAATATTTAGGATGTTTTTATTTACATATTAAAGTTACAAAAAAAAAAATTTATTGAAAAAATTTAATAGTTTATTATTATTATTATTATTGATCGAAGTTGGCACCTCGAAAAAAAAGCGCGTGGGTGGCCCCGGTGATTTTCGCTCTTGATGTTATCTGAAATAAAAAATTCTTGATAATTCTTAATCTATAGACATGTCATTTTGGTCGGAACTACTCAAGTTAAATTTCATGGATAAATAACAAAATGGCGGACTTTGGAAAAGAAAGTCCTTTTATTTTGCCCGCCATTTCGGTATTTATCCATGAAATTTAACTTCAGTAGTTCCGACCAGAATGACATGTCTATAGATTAAGAATTATCAAGAATTTTTGATTTCAGATGACATCAAGAGCCAAAATCACAAATAACAAAATGGCGGACTTTGGAAAAAAGTTTTTTTCTCCAAAGTCCGCCATTTTGTTATTTATCCATGAAATTTAACTTGAGTAGTTCCGACCAGAATGACATGTCTAAACATTAAGAATTATCAAGAATTTTTTATTTCAGATAATATCAAGAGCCAAAATCACCGGGGCCACCCACGCGCTTTTTTATCGCGGTGCCAACTTCGATCAATAATAATAATAATAATAGACTATTAAATTTTTTCAAACTAATTTTTTTTTGAATCTTTAATATGTAAATAAAAACATCCTAAATATCCAAAACGATTCATTTTGTATTTTCCTACAAAAAAACGCCCTCCAAAAAAGACATGAAAATCGGCTTAAGTTACTTTGGAAAAAAATATTTTTTTCCAAAGTCCGCCATTTTGTTATTTATCCATGAAATGTAACTTTAGTAGTTCCGACCAGAATGACATGTCTATAGATTAAGAATTATCAAGAATTTTTGATTTCAGATAACATTAAGAGCCAAAATCACCGGGGCCACCCACGCGCTTTTTTTTCGAGGTGCCAACTTCGATCAATAATAATAATAATAATAAACTATTAAATTTCTTCAAATTTTTTTTTTGTATCTTTAATATGTAAATAAAAACATCCTAAATATCCATTTTGTATTTTCCTACAAAAAAACGCCCTCGAAAAAAGGCATGAAAATCGGCTTAAGTTACCAGTCTACTGCCTCAAGTTTCCTCGTTAAAATTTCCCAGACTTAAAAATTAGTCCGCCATTTTGTTATTTATCCATGAAATTTAACTTGAGTAGTTCCGACCAGAATGACATGTCTAAACATTAAGAATTATCAAGAATTTTTTATTTCCGATAATATCAAGAGCCAAAATCACCGGGGCCACCCACGCGCTTTTTTATCGCGGTGCCAACTTCGATCAATAATAATAATAATAATAGACTATTAAATTTTTTGAAACAAATTTTTTTTTGAATCTTTAATATGTAAATAAAAACATCCTAAATATCCAAAACGATTCATTTTGTATTTTCCTACAAAAAAACGCCCTCGAAAAAAGACATGAAAATCGGCTTAAGTTACTTTGGAAAAAAATATTTTTTTCCAAAGTCCGCCATGTTGTTATTTATACATGAAATTTAACTTCAGTAGTTCCGACCAGAATGACATGTCTATAGATTAAGAATTATCAAGAATTTTTGATTTCGGATAACATCAAGAGCCAAAATCACCGGGGCCACCCACGCGCTTTTTTTTCGAGGTGCCAACTTCGGCCAATAATAATAATAATAAAAAACAATTAAATTTTTTCAAAAATTTTTTTTTTGTATCTTTAATATGTAAATAAAAACATCCTAAATATCCATAACGATTCATTTTGTATTTTCCTACAAAAAAACGCCCTCCAAAAAAGGCATGAAAATCGGCTTAAGTTACCAGTCTACTACCTCAAGTTTCCTCGTTAAAATTTCCCAGACGATTAAAGTCCGCGCGATAAAGTTCAATGCTATTTTTTCGTTAAACATTCCATCTCTTCCTTCTCCAATTCCCCCTAAGACTAAAGAAACAAACGGTTGATGAAACTCACGAATTTCACTGTTTTTCTCGTTCGTTCCTCTTGTTTTCAGTGGCAATGATATCTTCCCGTTTCTTCTGTTTCCAGCAGGTCTCCCTGTCGATTACGAACTCGATACCCGAGTTAATGATATCTTCAGGACGGTTCATGCTCGGGGCCTTATTCTCTATCCCGGTGGCTGACACATTAACGACGTAAAGTTCCCCGGCACGAGAACATTTCTTCCTTTATCTTTTTCGCTATTTCTTCTTTTCTTCTCTCGTCCTCTTTTCTCTCCGTTCTCCCTTAACTTCCCTCACTCGCGAACACTCCGTCGTTCCTCTCGAGGTTATATCTTGATCGATACGTGATTTTACCTTCGCGTCCTTCCCGCTGCACTTTGGGTAATTATTACACCGGGGGATAATCAATTATTTTTCCTCTCGTTTTCTTTTTCTTCTTATTCTTCTCTTCTTCTTCGCTCACCCTCTCTCTCTCTCTCTCTCTTAGTGTTTGGACTGGCTTCACCGGATCTTATCCAGCTAGGGATTTTTTCTTCTTCCTTTTACGTTTCTCAACGTTCCTTCTACGCTCCATTCGCAATCAAACCCTCCGCATCGTCGTATCATCGGGAGTTTTTCAGTGTCTACGTGCGTGCGCGGAATGATCCTTTGCTCTTTGCGGATCCCTCTCGTACACTCATTAATATGATAATCATCGAATACTCTCTGGCTTTATCCCGGGCGGTAACCCCCCTTCCCTCCCCCTCGAGACTGTTATATTATCTCGTATGTGCCGCCCCAAGTCCTCCGCGGGGATTATTTCACCGGCAAAACATCGTCGTAAATCTATGTTCGAAGGAAGAAGAAGAAAAAAAAACGGCAGAAAAAACCGATAACAACAAAGTAAGATAATAAACGGGGTTTCGTTAATTCGAAGTCCACGTGGCCATTGGCCCAAGGACACTTTGATGTAAAAATCACGGGACAGGGACCACTTTACGGTTTGGACAATGCACTTTGGACGTGGACAGAGGTGCAAAACACTTCGTCGAAAAATTCTCGTTCGTTCTCGCTCGTAGTCCACAACAGGTTTTTCTTCGGTTCCCGCACTTTTTGTTTCGTTCGATGCTCCTAATTTGCGCGTGTAACTGACGATGCGACAAGTTTAGCGCGAATTTTCGGCCTCCAATCGAACGAACACTCTTTGACGTTGCAAATTTCCAAGCGAAGGATTTGTCATTACTGTATTTCGCGCTGGAGAAGTTCTCGTGACAAACGCGGCGCGAATCCCGCCGCCGGTGTGAGCTGTGCTCACTTCTTTTTCTGTTTCTTCGTTCTCATTCCTTCTCCTCCTCCTCCATCCACTGTCACCTCCTTCTCCGTCCTCGTCTTATTCCTCTTGTCCTCCTCCTTCTTCTTCGTCGCAACGGAGGACTTCCCTCGTGGTTTCCCCCTCCTTAACTTATTTACGTGATCTTTTTTTTTTCAATCGATCCTCTTATCGCCACTCACTTCATTATCATCCCTGAATTAGCCCACTCCCTTATTTCGTCCTGTCGCTATTGTCTGCCCAATTTATTCTGCAACGGGGCTCTTCGCAGTTTCTCCAACAACGTCCAGTTTGTTCGGTTCTAGTGTTGTCAAGATCCAGGCTCGACTTGAAACACGATCGAGTCCGTTCAAACTCCCCGGGTTATTGCGAGTGCAGGTAATTGCCAAGTGACCTTGGAACTTTGTGTTATCGACGATTAAAGGGCGGTTCACGTTGATCGTAGAAAATTCGAGGAGCGTAAAGCGTTAATTGGTCATGTTGGAAGAGCGCGATGTTTTTCTTCCCGCTCGTGGAAAACCCGGTTAACCCGCTGCCAAAGCTCAACTTGGCAAAACGTTTATGTACTTAAGTATGTATAATTTTGAACGAACTTTCCGGTTCGGTGTCTTGTATTGGACTGTGCAGAAGTGGCACCTTCCAGTTTCTGAGCTTACATCTTGTCAAGTAAGTGTGAGCTTCGTAGAGTCGTGTTGCCAGCGCCGCCACCGTTCCCGCCACGCGCATTGCCACTCGTCGTCGTCGTCGTCGTCGACGTAGTCTTTCGTAGTTGTTCGTTTATCGTTTTACCTGTAGCTGGATGGTATGCGCGATATCGTACGAAGTTGCCTCGTATGTGTGTGAGAAAAAAGAGAGAGAGAGAGAGAGAGGAAAAAAATGGGAAAGAGAGATAGAGAAGGTAAAACACACGATAGTCGTGCGTGCCACCACTCGTCCTCACCCGTTGAGCCCGTGCGTGAGGGGGGCCCTTTATGTGTACGTACGTGCGTGCGTTCGGCGTTTCTTGGGCATTACGGGGGCAAACGCGCGCGTTGTCCCGCCCATTCCTTTGCCCCCTCTTTACTCCACCACCTCCCCATCTCAACTGGCCCCTTCTCGTCATAGTTCGAGTTTTCATCGGCGACGGCAGCCATACGAGGCAGCGATAGGCCCCCGCGCGCGAGAATACCCGTGGACTCGCCGCCGTCAAAGCTTCGGGGCAACCGCTATGCACCCCGCACGGCGGTTGAATCGTCGGGCGACGGGGCTCAGTCGAGCATAAACACGAGAGCCTCGCGCCACGAGAACGAGAGAACCAAAACAAGAGACATTCGTTACGACATTGGAATCGTGCTGGTGACAAAGTCATAGAACGCTGGAGAGTCATCGGAGGACGTTGATGTCAACACGGCCGGGACGCAGTTCCAGAAACTAGCCGATTGTTGTGATCGTGTTCCGTATACTGGCCAGCCGGTCACTCATGTTATGTCGCGCTGGGCACGGTTTGAGTGTACATTGGATGTCATAAGGTCACGCTTCTGGAATGGCTTTTTTCAGTCTCGTACGAGGAATTGGATCTTCGCGGTTATCGGGTTGGATCAACGCTTTTGGTAACGTTGCTGGACAACGTGTTTCGTTAATTGGGCCTGGATTTCACGTTCGATGAATGCACGTGATAATCACACTTTCAGCAACAGGGCTGGACACTATGTTCGGTAATTGGACCAGAGAACATTTTCGGTAATGGGACTGAACAACATATTCGGTAACTGGTCCGAGTGACGGTTCTGAGTATCGAGGGGGGTAGATAACCTTCCGAGGAACGGGTCTGGCAATATGTAATGTCGTGGGGCTCGTTAATATTTTCAGTAAACGGCTGAGTTAGATGTTGTAAAAAGGGGTGGGATAATCTGGACAGTACGTATGCTGGATAACATTGTTGAGAACGGAGCTGGACAATGTGTTTAGTAACTGGGTTTGAAAGCTTGTTCCGTAATTGGGCAGGACAATTTTTCATATAAGCTTCATAGCTTCTTCACATACTCGGAGATGATATATAATTTACATTCAAATCTGTATTTGTAACTTGATCATGGTAAGACGGAAACTTAGAACTTTGGTAGTTTTGATAGTCCTGGAACACGGTTGCTGATCTTATCAACAGAAAACTTCATCCCTCTTGAGAACTTCTCCAATCCTGTTTACAGGATTGTTGAGGTTCTTGAGAGTAATCAAGTTTCCTTCATCCATCTCAAGAACAGAAAACTTCTTCCCTCTCAAGAACTTCGATAATCCTGTTTACAGTATTCCTGTTGACAGAATTGTTCTTAACAGAATTCCTGTTTACAGGATTTCCGTTGACAGAATTCCTGCTTACAGGATTTCTATTGACAGGATTGCAGATGCTTTCGAGAGGCATGAAGTTTTCTTCCTCCCTCTCGAGAACAGAAAACTTCATCCCTCTCAAGAACTTCTATAATCCTGTTTGCGGGAATCCTGTTGACGGAATTCCTGCTTACAGGATTGCAGAAGTTCTTACGTTGGAACGAAGAAAATAAAAACAATTGTAAAACCTGTGATGGGATAATCCAGTTCGTCGATGAAAAATCCTACACTTTTGATGCAACTGGTACTCGACTAACACACAATTGAAATAGCTAATGTATCTTTATAACTTTTAATGAAGTCGAATAGAAATAATTTGGATATTGAAACTTCCATATTGTTTTCTAATAATTTTAACGTCTTCGCGTATCTTTCTCTACGATCATATTGCGGATGATTCGTGTTGATACAAGATCAAGTTTGGGGTGCAGTGGATGATACGTAATTGTCGGGGATACTTGGCAGTTTATCCTCGCCAGCATCCGCCCTATCCTCATTTTAACCCTGCAAGGGGTCCAGATGGGATTTGTTGAATTACCGTCTTTTCGATCCCCTGCACGTTACACATCAGGGTGAGTCCGGGATGAGAGTCTCGGGGAAAACAAGTGAGCAACAACCGGTACACGGATCGTTATTCCAGCGCGAAAATCTAATAACCGAATAAGTAACTGATTAATTATAAATTCTCAAGTACTCCAAACGGCCAGAACCTTCTTCGCTGCCCAATGCATTATTGATCCAACGATCATCAAGGCATTTAGGAAAATGAAAATGAGACAAGAACGAAGAAAACAGTTACGGACCCAGTTCCATCATTAGTAGCCAGGAGGAACGTTGTAACTTGATACAGACGAGAGAGAGAGAAAAAAAAACAAGAGCTACGTACTCGTAAACTAGAACCAAACTATGTGTGATCCCGATACGACTCTAAGAAAGTCTCTTCATCGGATCTTCTAAATGTGAAGGGAGAGTCGAAGGCAGAGATGGGTGTATCGACCCGGAGCTCTCGATCGAACATTTAATACATATACAAATATCTATATATCTACGGGTATCCATATCGAACGTATCGAATTCGAGTTTGAGCTCTGCTCTCTCGGCAATCGGGCGTCTCTCATATACGACGAGAGATCCTCGGGCGTGGAAAACGGGCGAGGCTATTTCTCTATCTTTCTCAGTCTCCGGTAGTCTATCCGGCGTTCATCCGTTCTGGGTCCCGTGAACGATCTCGTTTTCCCATGAAACCCGTCTAGGCATGGACTTGTCCAAAGCCAGAGTTTCACTTTGCTCATCGGGAAAGAGGCATAAGTGCGTCGTGTTGAATTAACGAAGTCGTTCAATACAGATGCCTTCCATGCCATTTATTTTGATCGCTTGCCGATTTCGAGGGTTGCCTCTGAACGTTTTACCAACACTTGCCAGGGGCAATTCTTCATTGACGAATTCAAAAGATAATCCGCTGTACCATCTGTTCCTCGATCCGAGGATCAGATCCTTCAAGTACCTTGTGTTCCCTTTAAACCAGTGAAATCTGCCACTTTACGTGGTCCAACGGACTGTCCCCATTGCACCCTGTTGGCAAACACTTCGACGTTTTTATTGTAAAATTCTGCTCAAACCACTTGTCCTCCTCAAATTATGCGGAATCACCAGCAATTTATCAACCGTCTAAGAATTTGGGTTCTAGTACCGACAAATGCTCGACGCTTGTTCCCGTCCGGTTCTTAGTCGCCTCTTATTTCTAATCATTGTGCCAAGTGGGGTTTAACTCTTCGTCCGATTTGCGTGAAATGACGGCATTTAGCTGAGACATTTTATCACATTCGACAGCCTGCTGAATTGCAAAATTTTTTTAAGTTATCACACCACTCTAGCGGCGAAAAGAGAAGGTCTGACTTTGACGATTTATTTTGCGAGTATGAGAAAAAGGAATGGGATTTCGATTCAGAGGGTTTATTTAACACATATTGAGGTATGAAAAAAAAAAATTTTCTTATTTTTTTGATACAACATGGCGGCGACAGAGCCCATCTTGAAAATCGTTTTTTTTTCAAACTGGAAAGACGTATTACTTGAAGACCGTTGCATGGATCGATTTGAAATTATGATAGTAGCTTCACAATTACATTCTTCATCAGAGTACGTAGCCGTTTTATTTATTTATTTAAAACTTTTTTTTTTATTAACAATTTTCTGCTTTTATTGGCAAAAAATCATTTCATTTTTCTAAAAGTGCACCATTTCTATAAAATTTGATAAAAAAAAAACCCCTATGTAGTCCCATAGCCAATAGTATATAGATTATAAAATTTTTTGGTTTTTTCTTTCAGGTCTTATACTTTACGAGAAAAGCGTCCTCTCGTGGAAGCGTTTTGAAAAAAGACGATTTCCAAGATCAGCTCTGTCGCCGCCATTTTGTATGAAAATGATAATAAAAATTTTTTTTTTCATACTTCAATGTGTGTTAAATAAACCCTCTGAAAAGAAGTCCTCTTCCTCTCTTCGGACTCTCGAAATAAATCCTCAAAGTTCGGCTTTTTTTTTCTGTCGCTCGAGTGGTGTTACCCTTTAATAATCCCTTTGAGTTCAAACGGATGGAATCAGCCTTTTTAGGGATTGAACAGAAAGCCCTGAACCCGGTTTTTAATTTTCTAGCCTCGAAATTTTTATAAAATTGAAGCTAAAAGAAGGGTTTGAATTTCGACTCGGGTGGTTTTGTCGCTAAAAAATCTTTCTATCGATCTGTTTTTCTCGACAGGCCCGTTAAGGGGGGAAATAGGGTTAGGACAGCGTTTTCTCAATGATTTTCATGAATTTTTTTATAGTTTAAAAAATGAATATAATTTGTTGAAACTTTGAGAATATTTTATACATATATTTAAGGTTAGAGAATAAAATATTAGCGACCCCATATTGCAGGTCACAATCAGACTCAGCATTTTGCGTACATTCTGGAAGCCGCAATTTTCATCTGAAATCAAACGAGTTTGGAATTTACTTCTATTATATGTCTCTCTTCTATATGAACCTAAATGCTATCAAAAAAATAGAAAATTGAATTTTTTACAGGGGTCAAAACAAAAAAGCATGATTTTTTGCCATTTTTACAACTTTATTTATTTACTTTAGAAGTTTTTGTTGTTTTCGCTTTATCAGGAGTGTACGTAACGGTCGAAGTATTATCCGGTGAAGTTTCGCGCGATGAAGTTTCATCCGGTTTTCACCTGGTCTCGTCTGGAACGTAGCGGTACTCGATGCAACACTCGAAGTTATTTTCCTTCTGCATCACATAACTCGACGACGAAGATTTTCCCAGCCGGTTTTGTCGGTGATGTAACGCTTCTAAATTCTCCAGTTTCAAGCCTCATCCTCTGGGCCATTTAAAGACACGGATATACAGTTTCGAATATTCTTCGGTCCGCTGAACGGAGAATGGACCAGCGGCCGAGTGACCAAGCCCGATGACAGAAAAGCGCGCGGTAAGATTATCGAGATCATTTTCCAACTTTGTTAATCCGTGCACGTATGCGTACGCATGGGACGCCACGACAGGGCAGGAGGCGTTTTCTAAAAGTGTCGATCGAAACGCGGTGACTTCTCGCGGAAAAGTTGAGAGAGTAGCGCAAATACCAGGCAGATCGAGCCGCTCAACGACGGTTTATGTCGCTAAGTTGAGAGGAGAAAAAAAAGAAGAAATAAGTATAACGAGCGTACCAGCGATCTCCGCTGGGTGGAACGAGAGAGCACACCGGTGGGCACGCACTTAATTATCTCCGTGCGATTTTTCTCTCCGTCCGTAATACTCGCTCTCGCGGGTAGCTTAATTATCTTTATGGGATCCATTGAAGTCTTCGTTCTTTTAAGGGTTAATAATAATAGTCAGAAACTTTCGAACTTTCGTTCGAAAATTTATGAAATTTTAACGGTCGTCAAGTAGATTTCGAACGATAAAAAACACTGCATTATTCAAGGTCTTTAATCTCGTTCGATCGATAGGTAGGTCAATATTCCGAAGAGAAGTCCGATGAAAGTTTCATCGACTCGCGGTATCAACCGCGCGATGTCTTCTCTCTTGTGTCTAGCGAGGCTCGTCACACGGACAGGTGGATGGTACGATTTTAAGAAAAAATTGTCACGGAACTCTCCTTACGATCAATTATAGAAATATCTTTCATCCCGATCGTCGTCGTGGATTTATAACGCGAAACGATATCGCCTCGGGGCAGAATAATATTTTTATCAAGAAGAATGCTGAAAAAGAACGTACTTCGTGCTCCATCTATCGGTGGGAATTTGTACATTAGGTATTATCATTCGGCCTGACCTCTGTCGGCCATATTTCGAACCACGCGCTCCCACTCGGCGTCCGCTGATTACTGTGCCGAATGTGTTACCTTATTTTCAGTAATTAAGGGAGGAAATAGGGTTAGACGGTTAAAAAAATCGATTTTTTTTTTAATTTCATAAATTGTCAGTAAAACTATTGAAAAATATGTTCCCAAAATTTGAAATGAAAATTCCGAATCGTTCTATTGTTATAAGCCATTAAGGAGGGAAATAGGGTTAGGACAGCGTTTTCTCAATGATTTTCATGAATTTTTTTCTAGTACAAAAAATGAATATAATTCATTGAAACTTTAAGAATATTTTATACATATATTGAAGTGTATACGATAAAATTTTTGAAGAATTTCCTTGAAAAACACCGCAGATGTTAGCGACCCCATATTGCAGGTCACAATCAGACTCAGCATTTTGCTACTTTTTCAAACGCGTTTTTCTGAAAACGACTTTTTTCGAACTTGCGTACACGCTAGTTTGAAAAGTTTTCAACCAATCGTTTCGAAAATTGGCAGTTACTTTTTTCATAGTATTGCGCTCTGTACGAACCTAAAATCGGAATATTATCATTATTTAAAATAATTTTTTTTTTGCAAATAAAGTTGTAAGAAATGGCAAATAATCATGTTTTTTCGTTTTGACCCCTGTAAAAAATTGAATTTTCAATTTTTTTGATAGCATTTAGGTTCATATAGAAGAGAGACATATAATTAAAGTAAATTCCAACCTTGTTTCATTTCGGATGAAAATTGCGGCTTCCAGAATGTACGCAAAATGCAGGTCTGTGACCTGCAATATGGGGTCGCTAATATCTTCGGTGTTTTTCAAGGAAATTCTTCAAAAATTTTATAGTATATACTTAAATATATGTATAAAATATTCTCAAAGTTTCAATAAATTATATTAATTTTTTATACTATAAAAAAATTCATGTAAATCATTGAGAAAACGCTGTCCTAACCTTATTTCTCCCTTAAGGGAGGAAATAGGGTTAGGACAGCGTTTTATCAATGATTTTCATGAATTTTTTTATACTATAAAAAATGAATATAATTTATTGAAACTTTGAGAATATTTTATACATATATTTAAGTATATACTATAAAATTTTTATACATATATTAAAGTATATACTATAAAATATTAGCGACCCTATATTGCTTGTTTTTCTTGGTACTATTTTTTCAAACGCGTTTTATTGTTCCCGGCGGAAACTAGTGCTGGCTGACATGGTCTGACTGGGAATGAGCGGCCATATTGAATAATCCAAATCTCCTTGGTCTTCCACTATCGTTTCAAAAACTTTGCTTATCATTTATTATAAATAAATGCCATCAATTATTGTCACATCGAATAAAAATTATAATAACATAAATAAGCAATAGACTAAATAAATAAAGGTTATTTCGCGTTAATGGTCTCGAAGAAATTTTGTGGTATGTCGATGTTTTTTTTTTTTTTTATCAGTTACAAAATCGTTATTACATCTGGGGGAAGAAGGGCCTTATACTGTCACCGTTAACTGGCGACGTCCACGTCTCGTTACGACAGGAAAAAAAAACTTCGTTATACGTTCGTCACTGGCCGCGAGAGAGGATATGAAAAAATAAAAATAAAATAAAAATAAATCGTGCGCGTTAAGCACGAGATCTTGGCCGGATAATACGAGGAACGAACGAGTTTATATTCGGTCCTTTCACGGGACGACGATCAATGTCGGTGTGCAACGTGAAAGACGAAAAATAAAATAAAATAAAAAACAAACAAGAAGAAGAAACTTAGAAGAAACTTCTCGTTAGAAGAAAATTCACGTAGACTATTTATTTATACGAATAAATAAACAGTTCTTTTTCTTTTTCTACGGGATCCGAATTATTTTCAGAGGTGACTGAGTGATTGGATAATTAGTGATTATATAAAATCACTCTCGCGGCGGAGAGTCCTGCGTGGCACAACGTTTTCTGTCGTAGCTTATCGACGACCAAAGGGAATGCACAACAGAGCGAGAGAGAGAGTGGCTGTTAATAAATGAAAGAAATAAACATATTTCTATAGGGACTTATAAATATCGGGCATTCCATGTAAAAGTCGACACATTGGGACCGTTGCAAAGGGTCGTAAAAACCCTCAGGGTTACACATTAGAACGTATGAATAAAAAAAAATAAGAAAAATGTTTGTTAAATCGTTGCTAAATGGCGATTAAAGAATAAACCATCTAGAAAATTTTTTGAACAAATCCCAGAGGTTTAGAGTCAATTCCAAGTAAGAGTCCACCATAAAGACCATTGGGAAGGGTCGTAAAAACCCTCAGAGTTACACGTTAGAACGTATGAATAACAAAAAATAAGAAAAATGTTTGTTCAATCGTTGCTAAATGGCGATTAATGAATAAACCATCTAGAAAATTTTTTGAACAAATCCCAGAGGTTTAGAGTCAATTCCAAGTAAGAGTCCACCATTAGGACCATTGGGAAGGGTCGTAAAAACCCTCATGGTTACACGTTAGAACGCATGAATAAAAAAAAATAAGAAAAATGTTTGTTCAATCGTTGCTAAATGGCGATTGACGAAAAATAATTTAGAAATTTTTTTCGACAAATCCCAGAGGTTCAGAATCAATTCCATGTAAAAGTCCACCATTGGGACCATTGGGAAAGGTCGTAAAAACCCTTATGGGTAAACGTAGGAACGCACGAATAAGAGAAATTCAAAAAAATGTTTGTTCAATCGTTGCTAAATGGCGATTGACGAAAAACAATTTAGAAAAATTTTTCAACAAATCCCAGAGCTTTAGAATCAATTCCATGCAAAAGTCTACCATTGGGACCATTGGGACCATTGGGAAGGGACGTCAGAAACCCTCATGGGTACACGTAGGAACGCACTTATAAGAAAAATTGAAAAAAATGTTTGTTCAATCGTCGTTTAATGGTGATTAAGGATAAAACAATTAAAAAATATTTTTCAACAAATCCCAGAGGTTTAGAGTGAATTTTACGCGGAATTTCCCGTAGTTATACGTAACATATATAATCTTGTACAAAGAGGAGATAGAAAATTTATTTAAATACCCTCGCGTAACCTTCGGACCGGAGATACACACCGAGGCTAATGAGACTCCCATAAGCGATGCAGTAAGCATACGTAATAAATGATCGTGCATGTATATGATACAAAATGGAATGAAAGAAATATAAACGCGAGCTCTTCGCTCTGCCGAGTCGGCAAAAGGTAAGGAAGAGAGGCGGGTTGAGAGCAGGGTCGTTTCGTGTAATACGATCCTATTTCTTTTTTTTTCATTCGATCCGTACATCGTTCGCGATCTGCTCGATTTTTTTCTCTTCTTTTCTTTCAATTTGCCTCATTAACCGTCGCGTTTTGTTGTTTCAACGTATTATAATAAGCCGGACGAAAATCAAAACGCCTTGTCAAAGTCATCGATTACAGCGTGTAACGATTATAATAATTGTTACACATAAAATATAAATTATCTTCTCGTGAATGGACTACGTGGCCGAATTTCGTGCTCGGGGCCTTGGGTACCGGAACTCGGAATCGTAACTCTAATTCTCCAGATATTTTTTGTTCTTTTTTTTTTTCATTAGATATATCGTTAACATTTTTGTATTTACGTTCTATTACCGTTGGTCGAAAGTACATGGACATGGAGGGCAAACAAAAAATTACGGAATGTTTATTTACTCGAATTTTGAAGGTAACAATGAAATTTATCGACCGAGCACGAAATCGGAAGTCGAATGGTTCGTCAGGCATTCAAAATAGGCGTCGGATCTTTTCAGCAATTATTTCTTTTTGCCGCTTTTATATGAAACTAGCTGTGAACCGCGGTTTCATCCGCGTTCAATTTCCGTCTCTCGATTCAACGCGCCGCTGTCGTCACCCCTTAAGGTCTGAATATAAAGTTATCGGGTGTAAAGCCTTCCTAAAGAAACGGGCTATCTAATGCAAAAAACAATTTCCAAATCGGATTAGTATTTCCTGAGATTAGCGCGTTCAAACAAACAAACTCTTTGGCTTTATTACAGTTTAGGACAGATATGGTAGTATAGTAGTAAGATAGATAAAGTTGGGGTTATAGCATCAATTTATATGGCCTAAAGCCTTCCTGAATAAATGGGCTATGTAATGCAAAAAGAATTTTCCAAATCGGATTAGTATTTCCTGAGATTAGCGCGTCCAAACAAACAGACGAACAAACAAACAAACTCTGCAGAGCTTTACTATAGTAGTAAGATATGGTTTTTGTAACATTGGACACAAAACGAGCATTGACGCGGATACGTGGTTGGAATACGTATAAAAGAGGTTCTGTGGCGACGAGGTTTCGAAAGTTGAACGAAGCTGTGAGCGAGAACAATGTAATTTAACAAAAAAACACAATTTCGGACAATAACGAGCGGAACACACGCGTGCCGTTCGGAATTTATGTGATCCTATCGGGGAGAATAATGCGATGAGCCTGAAAGATAAATAAATTGAAGAAGATAAAAAGAGTCGACGTTATATAAAAATAAAGAATGAAACAAGAGCGGGGTTATCAAAAAATTATTACAATAATATTTAATCTATATATTTTGCAATTGTTTCCAGAAATTTGAATTTAACAAGGGGATCATTTTCTTCGGCGTTTATTTTTATTTGTGTTTAACAATTAAATATAAATAATTCGTCGTAAATGCTCGTCGATTGGGGGTGTGAAGTAACGGATTGAAAAAAAAAAATTCCGCTGACGATCGATAATAGAGTAGAGGAGAAGCAAATCGATTGAAACGATTAACATAATTCATGTATCAGTGAGGGCCACCTGGAGTGCCATGATATTCAACCCCATGGTCAATGTTCAACCCCCTTTACCGAGGGCTAAATTCCTGTATGTATCGTATAAACACATGGCTCCCCCTGTGCTATATTCACGATTCTACTATGCATAGACAGATTTGCCAACCTCTCTAAGTCCTATATACGTACGTCTATACAGTACTGGGCATTTGAAGTGGACCGCGGATATCTTCGTCGATTTTCGCGACAATTTGACGTATTTGAAGACTTCAAAAAAGGACATTCAAGGAAATTTGATAATCTTTCGAAGGAAACGGTCCCCATTGAGATTGGTGAACAATTGCGCACGTGCGCACCGAAAATGTGGAGGTGTTGAAAATCAGGTGATTGGTCCACCTCATGATTTAAGGGTTGCGGTTACGATAGTGGGTAAATATGATATCCAATTAAAGGGTTACGAACAGGGATGAAAATTACTTCAGGAACAATTGGATGCGCGACCCCCCCGATGGCAGGGGATGGGGTTAACGTAGAAATCTTTTGTCGGGGCTAACGCGAAAACTGTTGGACCGATTGGCGTCAATTTTATCGTGCGTGTATTATTCACGAGGGCCTATGACCACGCGAAAAGAAATTGGCGCTATCGTTCACCGGAAACGGCGGGGAAGTCCATCGTCGAAGTGTAATTTTCTAATTCCACTTCAAATGCTCAGCACTGTATATGTATTTATATCTATATAGGGTTCGTCGCGCTTTCTCGCCCATTCGATTACAGGGGGTAACTGAGACCGAGGTAGACGAAAAAAGTTGAGAATGAAAGGAAGAAGAAGAAGAAAAAAATTTATATTTCGAAAGGGGTTCCCGCAGCAGAAGGAAGAAAAATTTGAAGAAGAACAAAAAAAGAAATAGGGACAAAAGTTTTAGGGATAGTGGATCGATGCTCGTGTGTGCTGTTGGAATGGTCAGACCAGTGTTGCGAGGCGATGACCCTTCGACGAAGGAAGATCCCTCGAACCTTTATTTTCCACTTGGGTTACTATATATATATATATATATATATATATATATATATACATGTGGTCTTTATATTCTTCGATCTCTTCTTCATCATCTTCTTTTTCTTCCTTCTCTCATTGTTAATTCACGCTAACGTGAACGTGACTCCGCGATTGCCAAAGGGATATATATATATAATTTTTTTTTACAGGCAGAATCTCGCTTTGGACAATTGCGAATGAAAATATGAGTGGGGCGGAGCAGGAGAGGAGAATAATTTAGAAAAATATAACGAGGAGAATGGGATTCGTGAAAAATAACACCGGAGCAATATTTGCGGACTGTTCGTTTTTAAATGTCAAACTTGTCTACCTACTTTTGTCGAATCTACTTGGTATGTTTATAGACTTTTCTATAAGACTCGGCTGAAGATTGGAATGACGGACTTTTGCGGTTAGATAAATTGAAAAAGACGATTAACAGTCGAACATAAATAATATATCGATTGGGAAGGAGTTGAAGCTTTGAGACAATTGTGCTATTATCGAAATGGCCATGTTTCACGACCGGTGCAATAAACTGCTGATTGTTTTGCGGTTGTACTTTTTATTTTCATTTTCTTCGAGCGATGGTAAAAATCAATGAGCAGGTAATGGGAAATACCTGTCGAATGACAATTCCTTTCTCTATTGAAATGAAAGTTTAAAAGAAATTCTTATTCGACGTAATTAATACGTTAAAAAAGGACAACTGAATAAAAATCAGAGTACACACAATTCTCCCTTCTATCTCTTATTCTGTCTGTCGTGTGTACGATTTCCCGCGGCTGTGGATGCGAAATAGCCGGCAGGGAGAAAAATTAATGATTTATTTATGACGCGTATCGCCAGTTCCCGAGATGTGGCAACCGAATTTCTCCGGGATAATGGTCCCGGGAATTGTACGACGGGTAAGAGTACACAGGAATAAAAGACATACGAATAGATCGCCATGGAGAGAGAGAGTTGACAAAAAAAAAGAGGGAAATAAAGAAGTGCACAGAAGGCAAAAAAGAAGAACTGCGAGGGAAAATAAAACCAAATTATCATATACTCGCATGTGTAGGTTCGCACCGGCTCAATTAAACGACTATTGAAAATGGCTCAGTAAATCTGAACAAAGAAAAAACAATAGATGACACGATCATGTAAAAATCATCCGGTTTTTCGATCGCTCGTATCATAAATCGAATGTAAAAATATCAAAAGTCTAGATTATGATAATAATAATAGTAATAATGGTAACAGTAATAGCAATAGCAAAACAAATAGAAATAGGCATAGCAATAGCAATAGAAATAGCAATAGCAATAGCTATAGCTATAGCTATAGCAATACAAATAAAAATAGACATAGCAATAGCAATAGCAATAGCAATAGCAATAGCGATAGCAATAGAAATAGCAATAGCTATAGCTATAGCTATAGCAATAACAATAACAATAGCAAAAGCGATAGAAATAGAAATAGCAATAGCCATAGCAATAGCAATAGCAATAGCAATAGCAATAGCAATAGCAATAGTAATAGCCACAGCAATAGCGATAGCAATAGCCATAGCAATAGCAATAGCAATAGCAATAGCAATAGCAATAGCAATAGCAATAGCAATAGCAATAGAAATAGCAATAGCCATAGCAATAGCCATAGCAATAGCAATAGCCATAGCCATAGCAATAGCAATAGCAATAGCAATAGCAATAGCAATAGCAATAGTAATAGCCATAGCTATAGCAATAGCTATGGCTATACAAATAGAAATAGACATAGCAATAGCAATAGCTATAGCAATAGCAATAACAATAGCAAAAGCGAAAGAAATAGAAATAGCAATAGCCATAGCAATAGCAATAGCAATAGCCATAGCAATAGCAATAGCAATAGCAATAGCAATAGCCATAGCCATAGCAATAGCCATATCAATAGCAATAGCAATAGCAATAGCAATAGCAATAGCAATAGCCATAGCAATAGCAATAGCCATAGCCATAGCAATAGCAATAGCAATAGCAATAGCAATAGCAATAGCAATAGCCATAGCAATCGCGGGGGACTTCAACGCGAGGGCGATCGAGTGGGGCATGACAGAAACGAACAAACGAGGACGTCTACTGCTGGAGATGGCCGCAAGGCTAGACCTAGTAGTGGCAAATACGGGAAATGTACCAACTTACAGACGACCAGGATACGGGGACTCTATACCGGACGTAACGATAACGTCAGAACGACTGGTGCCGCTGATCAGGGAGTGGCGGGTGGTCGAGGACTTCACGGCCAGCGACCACCAGTACATTGTCTTTGAAGTGGCGGTGCACACTACGACGATACGGACGAGGATTCGACAACCCCCGCGGTGGAACACGAACAAACTCGACGCACAAAAGTTCGCGGAGGAACTGGCGGCAGCGCCGGCTCCGATCACGAACGTTCCCCCGGAGCTGACTGGTCGGCGAAAGGCGAAAAGACTGGCAGACGAGACGGCTAAGCTGACGGAGCGGCTGTGCAACAGCACAATGCCGAAACGACAATATAGACAAAACAGACAATCACAGTACTGGTGGACGGACGAGATAGCCGAGCTGCGAAAGAAGTGCCTAGCGAGCCGAAGACGGGTTACCAGGGCCGGCGGGAGACCCGAAAGGGAACCCCTGCAAGAGGCATACAAGACGGAGCGTAAAAGACTGACGAACGCTATTAGAGACAGCAAGACGCGTTGCTGGAAGAAGCTTTGCGAGGAGGTGGACCGGGACCCGTGGGGAACCGGGTACAAGATTGTGACCGGTAAACTGGGGGCCCAGGCCCCGCCTGACCTCAAAGACGCGGAAGCCACACGACGGATCGTCGACGGACTGTTCCCGACACACCCGATACGCACGGACGAAACGAACGACAACGAGACTCCGGCGGTCCCCGTCTTCACAGCGGAGGAGCTCACCAGAGCAGCCAACGCGGTGAAGGCGGGTAAAGCGCCGGGACCTGACGGGGTACCGGGAGAGATTATCCGGTTGATGGCTACCCAGAGGCCGGAGATACTTCTCGACCTGTACAACACGTGTTTGACGACAGGGACATTCAGCGATCGCTGGAAGACGGCGAGGCTGGTCCTCATCCCGAAGGGGAAGGGCGAACCCGACTCGCCGTCGGCCTACCGGCCGTTGAGCTTACTGGACACGACAGGGAAACTGTACGAACGACTACTTAAACCAAGACTTACAGACGCAATACAAAGCGGTGGAGGCCTCTCGGACCTGCAGTTCGGCTTTAGGAGGGGTCGATCGACCATCGGAGCAATCCAGAGGGTGGTCGACTCCTTCCGAGCCACGGACAGACACTGCCACGCAGCGCGGCCTATCGTGCTGCTGGCGACACTGGACGTCAGAAATGCTTTCAACTCGGCCAGGTGGGTTGACATTCTGGGGGCGTTTAGAAACGACTACAGGATTCCGCCGTACCTGTTCCGGGTGGTGGAAGACTACCTGCGACATCGACGAATCACATACGAGACAACAGAGGGGCAGGTAACGAGACAAATCACCGCGGGGGTAGCCCAAGGATCCATACTTGGGCCGGACTTCTGGAACGGACTGTACGACAGCCTGCTTAGACTGGAGCTTCCGCTCGGCGTACTCCTCGTCGCATATGCTGACGACGTGGCGGCGGTGATCGTCGAGCGCTCTCCAGATCTGGCGCAGTACAAATTGAATCAGACGATGAGACGGATCGGACATTGGATGACCGACCACGGACTGCAACTCGCGACCGAGAAGACAGAACTGCTTTTCCTCACAAGAAAACGCATACAGACGACATTACCGATGAAGGTCGGAACAGACGAGATCGAGACCAGAGGGGTCGTCAAGTACCTGGGGGTGACCTTAGATACAAAGATGACCTTCTGGCCTCACATACAAAGGACTACTCGGAAGGCGGCCGAAAGGATAGCATCCCTAAGCCGCCTGATGGCAAATACGAACGGACCGAGACCGGGGAAACGGAGACTATTAATGTCGACGGCCCACTCGATACTGCTCTACGGCGCAGAGATCTGGGCGGACTCCCTGAAGACAAAAAAGTACTGCCACGCGATGACGGCGGTACAAAGACGGAGCGCGCTGAGGATCGCTTGCTCCTACCGGACTGTCTCTGCACAGGCTGTTCTGGTGGTAGCGGGCGTGATTCCCATAGACCTTCTTGCCTTCGAGCGTAGGAGGATCTACGGTAAGAGCGAGGACACGAGACGACGGGACGCGGAAACGACAGAAAGAGACAGAACGCTACAGACGTGGCAACAACGATGGACAGAAGAAACGACTGGAAACTGGACGAGACGACTAATAAAGGACCTGAAGCCGTGGCTCAGTCGGGATTTCGGGGACGTGAACTTTTACGTCACCCAATTCCTGACGGGACACGGTTACTTTAGAAGGTACCTGCACAAAATGAACAGAGTGCGAACACCGGACTGTACATACTGCGGACACGAACGGGACGACGCGGAACACACGATTTTCGGATGCGACCGCTGGACAAGACTGAGACAGGAACTGACATCGACTGTTGGAAACATTACCCCTGACAACATCGTCGGGGTGATGCTCCACGGAAACGAGCACTGGCAACTCGTTGCCACATACATAGAGACTATACTGAGACGGAAAAACGCGGACGGCTGCCTAACCTGACAGACTAGACGCGACCGAAGAGAGAGAAACAGTACTGACACACACAACACTATGAGACGAACACAGACAGACCCCCCGACCAGAAGTAATATTAACATAGTTCCTGGTCGGGGGCGGACGGAAAGGAGAGGGCGGTTTAGTGGGTAGGCCAATCGGGAGTCCCACATATCCACCAGGTCGACTGGTGGAATCCGTAACTAGGATTCCGCAACTCCTTGTAAAAAAAAAAAAAAAAAAAAAAAAAAAAATAGCCATAGCAATAGCAATAGCCATAGCCATAGCAATAGCAATAGCAATAGCAATAGCAATAGCAATAGCAATAGCAATAGCAATAGCAATAGCAATAGTAATAGCCATAGCTATAGCAATAGCTATGGCTATACAAATAGAAATAGACATAGCAATAGCAATAGCTATAGCAATAGCAATAACAATAGCAAAAGTGATAGAAATAGAAATAGCCATAGCCATAGCAATAGCAATAGCAATAGCCATAGCAATAGCAATAGCAATAGCAATAGCCATAGCCATAGCAATAGCCACAGCAATAGCAATAGCAATAGCAATAGCAATAGCAATAGCAATAGCCATAGCAATAGCAATAGCCATAGCCATAGCAATAGCAATAGCAATAGCAATAGCAATAGCAATAGCAATAGCAATAGCAATAGCAATAGCAATAGCCATAGCAATAGCAATAGCCATAGCCATAGCAATAGCAATAGCAATAGCAATAGCGATAGTAATAGCCATAGCTATAGCAATAGCTATAGCTATACAAATAGAAATAGACATAGCAATAGCAATAGCTATAGCAATAGCAATAACAATAGCAAAAGCAATAGAAATAGCAATAGCAATAGCCATAGCAATAGCAATAGCAATAGCAATAGTAATAGCAATAGCCATAGCAATAGCAATAGCAATAGTAATAGCAATAGCAATTTTAATAGCCATAGCAAAAGCAATAGCAATAGCCATAGCACTAACATTAGCAATAGCAATAGCAATAGCAATAGCAATAGCAATAGAAATAGCAATAGCAATAGCGATAGCCATCGGAATAGCTATAGCAATAGCAATAGCCATAGCCATAGCAATAGCAATAGCAATAGTAATAGCCATAGCAATAGCAATAGCAATAGCAATAGCCATAGCCATAGCAATAGTAATAGCAATATCTATAGCAATAGCAGTAGCCATAGCAATAGCAATAGCTATAGTAATATCAATAGCAATAGAAATAGAAATAGCAATAGCAACAGCAATAGCAATAGCCATAGCAATAGCAATAGCAATGGCAATAGCAATAGCAATAGCTATAGTAATGGCAATAGCAATAGCAATAGCAATAGAAATAGCAATAGCAACAGCAATAGTAAAATTAATAGTAATAATAATCAAACTCCAATGATGTATTAAATATACTATTATTATTATTATGATTATTATTATATGAATACGTATAAATATATTTATTGTTATGGTACTTATACGGTTTAGTAGTCAATCACATATACACAGCATAAAATTGTATGTACAGCGAGCGCGAATAGATATAATTATAAATAAGAACCGAGGCTGGACCACGCCCTGTCTCCGCTCTATTCTCTTTCTCTTTCACGGATACTCTCAGCTCGAATTTTCATCCTCGTCTCTCCTCGTCGTCATCGTCGCCTTATTCCATTTCTTACTCTTTTCTTTCGTGTTCTCTCTCTCCCCCCCCACGCGACTTCATCGCCCCGATTGTATACAGAGTATGTGCTGTCTATAAGGTGATACAAAAAATGGGAAATATTCATTCCTGCTAAATTACATCAAATAAAATATATTTCATGAAAACGTAACGTGTTTATTAATGTAAAAAAAATGTAATCAATTTAAAAACTGATACAGTGACGAAACTTTGTGAAATTGGATCGTTTTTCTAATCGGACAGTTGTCTCGTGTAATTTGAAATTTTGAAAATTCAATTTACTCTTGTTTTCTTTTTTTTTAATTCGATATTTAATCTTGATGAACAAGTTCTGGAGCATCCTGTAGGGATGTGATACACGGAGAAACTCCGATCTCTCGATGTTGAGCCGTTTGTGGACCTCTCAAGAGCTCTTGAGTTTTCTCTACCGTGCTCTTCGAGCGCGAGCAACAACGAGATAGACGACTTGAATTGTATTAAAAGGCGTTCTTCCTCTTCGCCGAGACGAGAACACGTATCAAGATTATACGTTTTTTTTTTTCATTGCATTTGTATCAACAAACTTTGTTTTTTTCGAGAAAAAAAGTCGAGGTCTCAAAACATGTTGAGAAGCGATTAAAAAAACTCCAATATTTTTTCACTCGTACTCACTTCAGTGAATATTATAAAAAATAATTAAAAAAAAATCGCTCGAATAAAATGTGACGGGTGATTGATGGTGGATCGATTTTGGATCGAATGCCGTATGTATAGGTGAATATATCGCCGGGGAAATCGGCCGCATGCGATCTTGCGACGGCCTTGCGAATCGTGCAGCTCTTGTCGATCAATAACGATCGATAATTATTATAACAAGAATCGGAAAGAAAAATATATCTCGATACAAATTAGGCTAACCTTACGTATCAATTACGTTTCAACTCGATGAGATAATCGATTTTACAGACAGGTTATTTCTAGTTGAAATGAGAAAAAAATGTTAAGGCTTTGTCTCAATGGAAAAGTCGAATGGTAAAGAAGAATAATCAATTTATGACGAAAACTTGGATCTTCGTTAATGGAAGGGTTAATACGTCAAAGACTGTTACTTTGTACTTATACATTTATATAAATATCTATATGTAGCCACGGAGAATGGAAATTGAGGACGAGATCGTGCTCGAGGGATTACGTCCTCAATAACTCACGACACGAGCTAACGCTTCTGAGCTGTAATAATCGGGCGAATATAATTCGTCATATTCCTATATATTTAGAATGAAAGATGGCGAAACGAACGTTAGTCGATAGATCTTGGCGAGATAGGTTAACATCGTTTAATAAACTTTTATTCCGCACTTTAAAACATTTTTATTCCGCTCTTTTTAAATCTAGCATCCTGGGAACTTTCCGTTATATAATAACCACGTGAATATTGGTATATGTGTATATTTAAATTGAATATTTCCGAGCGCATTTTCACGTAACCCACGCGTATATATCAGGCCGAGTGGTGGGAGGCGAGAGTTACGCGTATACACGCAAGTTACGTAAGTTGTCGCGAGATGGTGCTCACTCCCGAGCAGGAACGGAGCATGAGAGATAAGTACAAAGGTGCAATTGACTCGGGTAGCGTTTACGCGCCGTAAATCAGAGGCGTACCACCCACTGACGTAAGAAAGACAGCTGCCTCCTGGTCGTCGGCCAAAGAAGCTTCAGGGAAGCCTCTCGTGCATGGCCGTTCCTCTCTCTCTCATTCTCTGTGTACACAGATACACAAATTTACAGACGCATGGAGCAGAAGAACGAAGAGAAGACCAAAAGAGATCGCCGACGAGGAAAAGGCGGAAAGCAATATATATTTAACCATAAGTACTTATTTATTTTTTCACATAATTATGTATATTAGAAGAAAAAAGTTCTTTTCCATGTTTAAACAAGTCGCGACAGTCGATACTCGAAGTTCGATACATTTATATTGAAAAAATCGAAGCCAATAGTACGGGCCAATTATAACGTTGCTTTTAGTCACGCGGTCGAGCAAAATCAGCACACTTCACTCTATGGAATCTGGTCTTAGTCAAGTAGGGACACACCTAACCTAAAAACTTCGTAAAAAAACGTCAAATACAATTTAGCACACTAAAATGGCATTACGTGTTCGTTTTACAGAGAATTTTGCTCTTTATAATAAATTTCAACATTAATCTAGTGTCATTTACCCCCTGAAGGCGGTAGCACGTCTAAACATCGCAACTACTTTACGGATAGTAACATCGCAGGCGAAACCTACATAGCGCATACTTACACATCCGGTTTAGTGGGTTTTGTTTGGTTTTATTGGGTTTTGGGCTTTGTTGGGTTGTGGGTTTTGGGTTTTGGGTTGGGGTTTGTTGGGTTTAGGGTTGGGGTTTGTTGGGTTTTGAGTTAGGGTTTGTTGGGTTTTGGGTTAGGGTTTGTTGGGTTTTGAGTTGGGGTTTTTTGGGTTTTGGGTTGGGGTTTGTTGGGTTTTGGGTTGAGATTTGTTGGGTTTTGGGTTGGGGTTTGTTGGGTTTTGGGTTTTGGGTTTAGGTTGTGTTGTTGGGTTCAAAACCCAATAAACCCCAAAAAAACCCATTAAATTGAATGGGTAAATATTCGCTGTGTAGTTTGCGCCTGCGATGTTATTATCCGTAAAGTAATTGCAACGTGATGTTTAGACATGGAACCCCAAAGGCCACTATTTATATTCTACGTATATCCTTCGTTACGTATAGCGAGAAAAATCGTTTTTTCTCTCGTGTCATTTATTTATTTACTAGCTGACCCGATAGACGTTGTCTTGTCTGAGCTATGAACATTCAATTCGAACTGGAATAAATAATGAAAAAAAATTCATTTTAAAAACATAGTGCTTATTGTAAGTGAAAATAAAAAATTGACTCCCTTAGTGTTTCTGTATAACCATGTATACCACGTGTTAGTCTATCAAAACTTACCAAAAATCGATATTAAATTAAACTTTTAATATAAGGCGTGATTGCGGAACTAACTGCGCTGAACAAACACACACAAAAAACTCACTCAACAAACTGAAAACTGGATAAACGTTCAGATCGAATGGACTGTGCACTAAGAAATGAATAAATGAATTTTTTGATCCATAGATGCCGACCGATGCATCTATTAAGTCACATTTGCTTCGCCCGAACTGTCAAACGCGCGAAGGTTAAATAGTCGTTGAGTTTTCTGAAAAATATCCAATTTCCTGCGCAATATTCTTAATTTTTCTTTCCGTAAGAACCTTCTACGAAGTATTAGAAAACTTAAAAAAAAACATGAATAAAATCGGTAAAGTCATTCTCAAGTTATGGCGTGACCAAGGGAAATAGGGATTCATTTTTATATATAAAGATTTACATAATTATGTATATTAGGAGAAAAATGTCATTTTCCATCTTTAAACAAGTCGCGACAGTCTAAACTCGAAGTTCGATATCGATTTATATCGATTTATATCGAAAAACTCGAAGCGAATATAACGGGCCAATTATAACGTTGCTTTTAGTCACGTGGTCGAACAAAATCAGTACACTTCACTCTATGGAATCTGGTCTTAGTCAAGTAGGGACACACCAAACCTAAAAACTTCGTAAAAATTGTTCCTCGTTCTGTAGGGAATTTTGCAATTTTATAATAAATTTCGGCGTTAATCTAGTATCATTTAACCACCAGAGGCCACTATTTAACTTGTACGTATATCCTTCGATACGTATAACGAGAAAAATCGTCTTTTCTCTCGAGTCATTGTTGAGCCAAAACACGTACGTATTATATACGTGTATATAATGTAACGTTAAGTCAAGTTAACCGCGTGTGGCGGTTGGTCGAAGATGTGAAGTGGCGAACAATGTAGCGATGGCACAAGGCCTCGCTAATTCAGACGATTGTGCTCCCTTCGGATTTTTTGCTTCGTCTCTTCTTTTCATCTCGAGCGTAAGAGGTGGAACGGCGTCGCGGCGAACGAGCCTCGGGTTGCTCGGTAACACAAACAGATGGGGGGTGGAGGAAAATAAAATGAAACGAGATGAAGAAAAAAGAAACGATCAAAGTGAATTCAACGAGACATTAAGAAGAGATTCATGGGATTCGGAGAATTGCTACCGGGATCTCACTCCCTCGGATTTTGACGATACGAATTGCCTTTGTCTTCCGTCAATTGATAACTCACTGATGAAAATTAAACGAAGTAGCTTTATTTTGCTATTTATATTAATTACGATTTAATAAAGTGAAAATTAATGATAAAAAAAAGTCATTAGAGAATCCTTAAGGGAGGAAATAGGGTTAGACGGTTCAAAAAATCGATTTTTTTTTATTTCACAAATTATTAGTAAAACTATTGAAAAATATGTTCCCAAAATTTTAAATGAAAATTCCGACTCGTTCTATTGTTATAAGCCATTAAAGTGAGTAGCTCTACTTCAGGCCCCGAGCGCGCCACGTGTTTCAAACGCCTTTTCCTGAAAACGACTTTTTTTGAACTTGCGTACACGCTAGTTTGAAAAGTTTTCAACCAATCGTTTTGAAAATTGGCAGTTACTTTGTTCATAGTATTGCGCTCTGTATGAACTTAAAATCGGAATATTATCATTATTCAAAATAATTTTTTTTGCAAATAAAGTTGTAAAAAATGGTAAAAAATCATGCTTTTTTGTTTTGACCCCTGTAAAAAATTCAATTTTATATATTTTTAATAGCATTTAGGTTCATATAGAAGAGAGACGTATAATAGAAGTAAATTCCAACCTCGTTTGATTTCCGATGAAAATTGCGGCTTCCAGAATGTACGCAAAATGCTGAGCCTTTTTTATTTCATAGTATATACTTAAAGTAATAGTCTGGTAACTTAAGCGGATTTTCATGTCTTTTTTGGAGGGCATTTTTTTGTAGGAAAATAAAAATGAATCGTTTTGGATATTTAGGATGTTTTTATTTACATATTAAAGATACAAAAAAAAATTAGTTTGAAAAAATTTAATAGTTCATTATTATTATTATTATTGATCGAAGTTGGCACCTCGAAAAAAAAGCGCGTGGGTGGCCCCGGTGATTTTGGCTCTTGATGTTATCTGAAATCAAAAATTCTTGATAATTCTTAATCTATAGACATGTCATTCTGGTCGGAACTACGGAAGTTAAATTTCATGGATAAATAACAAAATTTATTTGCTAAAATAAAAGGACTTTTTTCTCCAAAGTCCGCCATTTTGTTATTTATCCATGAAATTTAACTTCAGTAGTTCCGACCAGAATGACATGTCTATAGATTAATAATTATCAAGAATTTTTGATTTCAGATAACATCAAGAGCCAAAATCACCGGGGCCACCCACGCGCTTTTTTTTCGCGGTGCCAACTTCGATCAATAATAATAATAAACTATTAAATTAAAAAAAAAAAAATTTTTTTTTGTATCTTTAATATGTAAATAAAAACATCCTAAATATCCAAAACGATTCATTTTTATTTTCCTACAAAAAAACGCCCTCCAAAAAAGACATGAAAATCGGCTCAAGTTACCAGACTACTACCTTATATATATCCATAAAATATTCTCAAAGTTTCAATAAATTATATTCATTTTTTATACTATAAAAAAATTCATGAAAATCATTGAGAAAACGCTGTTCTAACCCTATTTCCATCCTTAATATAACAATGAGGTTTCAAAGAGAAATCGCAAAAATTCACAACCCCCATATGCTTTCGTTCTACGTACACGTGGTATTACCAGTATAATCACATTCCGTGACTAATAAACTGACGTTTAAAATGTGCGCCGGGAGTGATTAAGTAATTCAGTGAGGCTTGAAAAAGATCAGCAACGAAAATGACTTGAAGCAACAAAACTACGAGATGAAATAAGAGTAAGTGAACTGTTATTAACATTGAAGATGATACACGAAGTAATCATTGTACGTAGTAGACTGATGGGTGAGTGCAATTAGAATCGTGTAAACCGTGTAGGAAGAAACTCTTCGTGTTGTGCGTCATATGGACTATATCGTTGAGTAGTGACTCGGGTACTCGGTTAATCTTCGAGGTTATGATGCACGAACCAACGGGGCCGTTATACTCGTTATAGAAATTTTAAAAGAGCCGAGGAAGTTCACGACGTGGATGGTCGTACAGTCAATCTTCCGAACGAGTAGAGGAGTTTCTTGGTGGGGCATAGCGTCGTATTGCTCGTACTCGAGACCGTTGTTGAAGCGTTTAAAGTCGATCGTGGAGTGCCAGTAGAAAACTCGGTATCCGGTGTCTCTCCTTAAACCTTCTTTCATCACTTCAACCACCTTGCGAATGGCCACCACGCCCAGATATCATCGGAAAGCACATAACGTACACCTCGTGCGACTCTCTCAGTAATCCATTAGCGAAAGAAACTACGGTCAATACTGGTTTATCAAGAAAGAAGAGAGGAAATAAAAAAAAAAAGGAAAAGCGATGTCTCATTGCCAGGGGCAAAGTTGTCACGGTTCGACGTGAGGGAAAAGAGTTTTTCCAGTGGCAAAATTTCACTCCAGCTATACGCGTGATATCGTCCCGATGGTATGCTGGAAATGTTGATTGGATTTTTCTTTCGGACACATCATTCGACAGAAAAGCGTCGAAACACGTGCTTCAAAGCAGCAGATCGAAAAACGACTTTTAATGTTTCAACTCTTCTCGTCGTTGTAACAATTTTTCATCCCCACGATTGTTCAATGTTCCACGGAATTGGGTGGTTGAAATACGTGGTAAAACGGTTGGTAGCGTATAAAAGGAAATATGGAAGATCATTTTTTTTAATGTGGGGGATGTCTTGGATGCCGGCAGTCGATTGTTATTGAAGTTACGTTTTAAAGAAGCATCATTAGACATGGTTCCGGTATCGCGAGTGTGTTTATTTGACGAGCCAACCTCATTGGAAGCCTCAATGATTCAATCTGAAACACTTTCGTTCGATCATTCCGTAACCAGACAGCAAGAATGACAACAGCCCAAGTGGGGAGTGGCAGAAGTTTGGAACGAACAAAAAGTAAATAAATAAACCAAAGGCACGGCGCAGTTAAATATGGTCAACGAAGCAAGTCGAAGAAGAGCACGTGGAGCGTGAGGACCCCGGCAAGTATCGTTACAATGTTGCTTGGCATTACTGGCAATGTTGAAGCACCGGCGCTACTGGACTTGCCCTTAGGACTCGTTCGGGAAAGAGGTATCGAGCGAGAAAAGAAAAGAAAAAAGAAAATAAAATAAATAAAGGACAATCCGACACCGCTGGTATACACGAGAGGTTGAACGAGGGCAAGTGAGACGATGGTAGCGAGGAGGAAAATCAAAGATATACTCGCAGGGGCCAAGCACGCGAGTGAGAAGGACGAGAGATTGGTCAAAGGAATCGCGAGTGGTAAGAGAGGATAGAGGACCGAACGAGATGAGGAATAAGGAGTGGATAGAGATGGAAAAAGCGAGAAGGAGAGATAAGGAAAGAGGAACGAGTAATGCCGCCGGTTTGGCTTGCTCTCGGCTCTTTGCTGGTCTCACAACAGTCTCGTGTGGACTATCCCCGGAGCCGGTAACCAGCAATACGCACACACACATTATATACAAGTCGTGGCAGACAGGTTGTCCAGATTCCATGGAAGGTCGTTTGCTTTGCTTACCGCGGGTCGTGCCTCGCGCTTAGACTCGGCTAACACCGCTCCGGGGGCCACTTCTCCACCATCGTGAAGCCCTTCCAACTCCAAGATACTCACTTCCATATATAAACGTACCTCGATATACATATGCACTTAATCTCACGGAACATACCGATCCACTCTACTAATACACTCCACGATTCGCTTACTTATGCGCACGACATCCGCCAAACTCGTCGTCGTCGTCGTCGGTTTCGTTGCTTCGCGATTATGTACGAGGCTGGCTTAACACGGCAGCTTCAGTCGAGGGGAGACTCGATTAGTACGGACTCGTACCGGACTGTCTGAGAACAGATCGCCTCCTCATGGCGCATGACGTATCGGAATTTTATTGGGAGTCTGTCAATCCCAACGAGACCATTGTCAACGGTTATTTGCCAATGGAGGATCAGCAGCCTTCCAATGGGATTCGTTCCTTAACCATTACCATTTAGCTGTGAGGAATTAACGTTTGTTATGCACCCGTTTCGTTTCCGTCATATTCAGTCCAGTTGTTCCAATTGGTCATAATCTGACCCAACATGGGACAACATCATGGACAATTCGATATGTTGTTGATTCATCAAGGAGCATAAACCTGCTCTCATGTCTTCGGAACTTTAAACCCGAACGACGAGTAACTCGACATCAAGAAGAAATTCCGTTCCCTGTCAGGATAGGATCGACTGGGATTTGATTGTGGTGCCGTGTTGTGGATTAGGAAGGGTCATTCGTTCCCAAGTGGCCAGGTCCAGACACAACTTCAATAGCAATGCACCAATAGACCAATGATCGTCACAAGAATTTGTGCGGTATCCAAGTGCAGGAGACATGTTTAACGAAACGTAGATAATTGAATGACCATTCCAGGGTGTCGCATCAACTCTAGACATGGGGAACAACATGGTTTCCGTCATGTCCGGTCCAGTTGTTCCAATTGTTCCTAATCTGACCCTACATGGCATAACATCATGGACACGATATGTTGTTGATTCATCAAGGGGCATAAACCTGCTCTTATGTCTTCGGAACTTTAGACCCGAACGAGAAGTAACTTGACATCAAGAACTGGAAGGAGCCGCTACGAAGTTTGGGTTCCCTGTCAGGATAGTATCGACTGGTCTCTGATTGTGGTGCCGTGTTATGGATTAGGAAGAGTCATTCGTTCCCAAGTGGTCAGTTCCAGACACAACTTCAATAGCAATGAACCAATGTCTTGCTGACTTGTCGACGGTGCTCTACATTTGTGCAAACTTCTGCATGATCGTCACAAGAATTCGTGCGGTATCCAAGTGCAGGAGACATGTTTATCGAAATGTAGATAATCGAATGACCATTCCAGGGTGTCGCATCAACTCTAGACATCGGAAACAACATGGTTTCCGTCATGTCCAGTCCAGTTGTTCCAATTGTTCCTAATCTGACCCTACATGGGATAACATCATGGACACGATATGTTGTTGATTCATCAAGGGGCATAAACCTGCTCTTATGTCTTCGGAACTTTAGACCCGAACGAGAAGTAACTTGACATCAAGAACTGGAAGGAGCCGTTACGAAGTTTGGGTTCCCTGTCAGGATAGGATCGACTGGTCTCTGATTGTGGTGCCGTGTTATGGATTAGGAAGAGTCATTCGTTCCCAAGTGGTCAGTTCCAGACACAACTTCAATAGCAATGGACCAATGTCTTGCTGACTTGTCGACGGTGCTCTACATTTGTGCAAACTTCTGCATGATCGTCACAAGAATTCGTGCGGTATCCAAGTGCAGGAGACATGTTTATCGAAATGTAGATAATCGAATGACTATTCCAGGGTGTCGCATCAACTCTAGACATGGGAAACAACATGGTTTCCGTCATGTCCAGTCCAGTTGTTCCAATTGTTCCTAATCTGACCCTACATGGCATAACATCATGGACACGATATGTTGTTGATTCATCAAGGGGCATAAATCTGCTCTTATGTCTTCGGAACTTTAGACCCGAACGAGAAGTAACTTGACATCAAGAACTGGAAGGAGCCGCTACGAAGTTTGGGTTCCCTGTCAGGATACGATCGGCTGGTCTCTGATTGTGGTGCCGTGTTATGGATTAGGAAGAGTCATTCGTTCCCAAGTGGTCAGTTCCAGACAGAACTTCAATAGCAATGGACCAATGTCTTGCTGACTTGTCGACGGTGCTCTACATTTGTGCAAACTTCTGCATGAGTGTCACAGGAATTCGTGCGGTATTCAAGTGCAGGAGACATGTTTATCGAAACGTAGATAATTGAATGACCATTCCAGGGTGTCGCATCAACTCTAGACATGGGAAACAACATGGTTTCCGTCATGTCCAGTACAGTTGTTCCAATTGTTCCTAATCTGACCCTACATGGGATAACAACATGGACACGATATGTTGTTGATTCATCAAGGGGCATAAACCTGCTCTTATGTCTTCGGAACTTTAGACCCGAACGAGAAGTAACTTGACATCAAGAACTGGAAGGAGCCGCTACGAAGTTTGGGTTCCCTGTCAGGATAGGATCGACTGGTCTCTGATTGTGGTGCCGTGTTATGGATTAGGAAGAGTCATTCGTTCCCAAGTGGTCAGTTCCAGACACAACTTCAATAGCAATGGACCAATGTCTTGCTGACTTGTCGACGGTGCTCTACATTTGTGCAAACTTCTGCATGATCGTCACAAGAATTCGTGCGGTATCCAAGTGCAGGAGACATGCTTATCGAAACGTAGATAATCGAATGACCATTCCAGGGTGTCGCATCAACTCTAGACATGGGAAACAACATGGTTTCCGTCATGTCCAATCCAGTTGTTCCAACTGTTCATAATCTGACACTACATGGGATAATATCATGGACAAGTCGGTATGCTGTTGATTCATTAAGGAGCATAAACCTGCTTTCATGTCTTCGAAACTTTAAACCCGAACGACGAGTAACTTAACATCAAGAACTGGAAGCAGCCGCTAGGAAGTTTCGGTTCCCTGTCAGGATAGGATCGACTGGTCTCTGATTGTGGTGCCGTGTTGTGGATTAGGAAGAGTCATTCGTTCCCAAGTGGTCAGTTCCAGACACAACTTCAATAGCGATGGACCAATGTCTTGCTGACTTGTCGACGGTGCAAGAGCATTCGGTCGGATGCCATTGCCAACAGACACTTTTTTACGATCATAACATCGATTGCGGGATCCGGTTTTACTATTTAGTGCCTGGATTACTCAAGGACATTAAAACTGAGTTATTGTAGCGATACGAGATCACTTTAGCTGTTCAGGAAAAAGCTTCGTCATACAGACTCTAATCTTAGACTGATCTGCGCACTATCTGCCGCTGATCATTCGAGGTTACGCCGGCTCCGAGGTGTTAACACCAGGCACAGTGAGGTCCTACCTTATCTCGGGACGTATTGGCACAGTGTAAATGCGCAATTTAACGGGTAATAAATAAATCAAAGCGGAGTTTGTGCGCGCGCGGTGTACTCGGGTGTCCGTGCCAATAGGCGCTCCATGGGCGATTTGAACTAATTGATTAGTCGGTAATAAGGAGGCGTTACTCGAGGATCGTCAATGCGTGCAGCTAAAACGGCGATGCCGAGTTGCGCGTAAATTATAACTCAAACGGTCGATACTTTTTATCGCCCATTGTGGTAGACACGAGTGTCGTAATACTCCCAGTTATGTGTACAGATATAGGCGTCCATTTTCATAGACATCGAGAATTATGCACCGAAAGACTCGGAGGTGAGGAAGATTAGTGGAAGGCTCAGGAGACTCGTCGGATCTTAAATCAATCAGACTTTACGAAGCCCAAAAGCACCCTTCATCCCCCTCAGTCCAACAAGTACCATCGGCGCAGTAAAGCTTTTCGTCACTCGGCTGTTTCCACTTGCCCCTTACTACTTAGTTTATAAAACGATTTAACGAATATTTTGTCTTCTCCTCGAAACCGTATACCAGAGTTGCAAAAAATGCATTATTTTTATAATGCATTATTGATTTCATTAGTAATTATTCTAGTAATGAGTAATGGAACTTGAATTCCATTACGCATCGTTCATTTAATAAATAATGCGGTCAAGAAAAACATTGCATTAATCTTCTAATTAATAATACCAATATCAGGCCATTAAGCATTACATAAGTACTGGAAAATGAAAAAACATATAATTTTGCATTACGTTATTAATGGTTAATTGGCACAGCGTTACATTGAACATGACTAAAGTAATAGGTAATGTGGAAAGCATTACATTACTCATTACTGAAGTAATGGGTATTGTAATGCTTTGCATTACCCATTACTTCAGTAATGGGTAATGCAAGACAATGCTATTTTTCCATTTATATAGAAATAAATAATGCAAAATATAAAAATGGAGCATTACTTCCAGTACTGCATTGTGTCGAGTAATGCATTAGTTGCATTATTGGAATCGAAAATCTTTATTAATTTATATAACAATGTCAATGAAATCACATGATTTGGTTGAATACAAAGCGCACGACCGCTATCTTTGTCTTCGTTTACTTTCCTTAACGAACGACGTGCTTTAAAGAGACGTTGAGACAGCAACACCACAAAGTAAATAAGCAGACTATTCCAATAGTTCTGATATTCGATCTATATCGTTTATATGAAACCCAGCGTTGAAAATATTCGCTTCTGAAGCATTATTAACTTCATACTTTATGCCAAAATCATCAAAATAAAACTGCGAGATTTTTCATTTCAAATTAAATATGCAAATATCATTAACTTACATTCATTTCAATCATCCGTAGTTTGAAAAAAGATTTTCCTTTTACGACCTTCAACATCAATAGAAGTAACGTGCAACTCCAAAAAGATGTAACGCGGTACTCTATTACCACACAGATAGAGGTGATGTGATGTTTTTGTGTTAACAGAGTCGCGAGTAACTTTGCCCGTTTACTAAATGCCCGGGGGAAAATGGTTAGATACGATCTTATACAATCATATAGAATCTTATGAGATAAGATTTTATACAACTTGATCAAAAGTTGAGACAATAGAATCATATAGAATCATATAAATTCTTATAGAATTATATCCAATTGTATGCGACAATTGTTTTCCATATGACTGTATATGATTCTATAGAATTTGAAAATACTATATAAAATTGTATAAGACTTTAAGGGGGGGTAGGGTTTTTAAATTATTTTTTTTGCATTTTTTTTAATTTTTTTTCTGAATGAACAACATGTCGAGAATATTGTGTATAAATTTTAAGTCAATCGGAGTAAAACTAACGGAGTTACAGCGTTTCAAACGACCGGCCGTGATACCTGATTTTTATACCGGCTAAAAACTTTAAATCGATTTTCCCGAAAACCTCAAAATCTACTGATCCGATCCTTTTGAAAATTGAAACATTACTTCTTCACATAAATTAACAGGTAATCAGGACGAGTTTTTTTTTATTCTTTCAATTTTTTCAATTTTTTAATAACAAATTAAGCGCAATTTTTTGAGCTAAAATTGCGTTTTTCACTTCCAAGTGCTGCAAAAAATAGAAAAAAAAAAAAAAAACACTTCCTGATTACCTCGAGAAATACATCACCTTTAAAATGCATATCAATTTTTTTGTTTGCGATGATCCGGTAACGAGTTATAATGTTCACCGCAAATCCACTTTTTTTCAAGGCGCCTCTGGAGATTCAACGTCACCGGCTTATTTATCAATATTTTTCATTGAAAATTTGTTCTGAGATACTTCAATAGTTGTACAATAATATGTAATTCTATTTAATGAAATTATATTACTCATATCGCCGTAAAAAAATCATAAAAATATGCTTTTTTTCGCCTTTAAAACCCTACCCCGCCGTAAAAAAAATTGGCAATTTTGTATAAAATTGTATGTGATTGTATATATTGTTATATATATAAGACTCATATAGATGTTTTAGGATTGGATCGGAAGATATATGATTCTATACGATTGTGTATTATTGCATTAAATTTTCTCTTATTTCTTGTTAAAGTATAATAATAAATTATTGTATTCGTATTCCGATAATGCATTACTCGAAGTAATAATGCATTAGTCGAAGAAATAATGCATTACTCGAGGTAATACATTATTCATCATTATAGTAATGAAAAGTTAATGCTGCTCTGCATTACCCATCATTATAGTAATCGACAATGGAAGTATTTTGCACTACTAATTACTATAGTAATGGATAATGGAACACTTTTCCATTACCCATCACTTCAGTAATGGATAATGGAACACTTTTGCATTACCCATTACTTCAGTAATGAAAAATGGAACACTTTTGCATTAGCCATTACTTCAGTAATGGATAATGGAACACTTTTGCATTACCCATTACTTCAGTAATGGAAAATGGAACACTTTTGCATTACCCATTACTTCAGTAATGAAAAATGGAACACTTTTGCATTAGCCATTACTTCAGTAATGGATAATGGAACACTTTTGCATTACCCATTACTTCAGTAATGGAAAATGGAACACTTTTGCATTAGCCATTACTTCAGTAATGGATAATGGAACACTTTTGCATTACCCATTACTTCAGTAATGAAAAATGGAACACTTTTGCATTAGCCATTACTTCAGTAATGGATAATGAAACACTTTTGCATTACCCATTACTTCAGTAATGGAAAATGGAACACTTTTGCATTAGCCATTACTTCAGTAATGGATAATGGAACACTTTTGCATTACCCATTACTTCAGTAACGAAAAATGGAACACTTTTGCATTAGCCATTACTTCAGTAATGGATAATGGAACACTTTTGCATTACCCATTACTTCAGTAATGGAAAATGGAACACTTTTGCATTAGCCATTACTTCAGTAATGGATAATGGAACACTTTTGCATTACCCATTACTTCAGTAATGAAAAATGGAACACTTTTGCATTAGCCATTACTTCAGTAATGGATAATGGAACACTTTTGCATTACCCATTACTTCAGTAATGGAAAATGGAACACTTTTGCATTAGCCATTACTTCAGTAATGGATAATGTAATGTTTTTCGTATTATTCATTATTAATGCAATGCATCATGGTCGTCTTTTACATTTCTCATGACCAATGTAATGCTTAATGTTTTTCATCATCCAATTGTAGTTATTTCTGTAATGAATAATGCATTATTTTCACATTATAATTTCGGCAACCCTGTATAGCCTCATATAAATTCTCACAGAATTATATCCAATTGTATGCGACAATTGTTTTCCATATGACTGTATATGATTCTATAGAATTTGATAATACTATATAAATTTGTATGTGACTCTAAAAAAATTGGCAATTTTGCATAAAATTGTATATGATTGTATATATTATTATATATAAGACTCATATAGATGTTTTAGGATTGGATCGGAAGATGTATGATTTTATACGATTGTGTATTATTGCATTAAATTTTCCCTTATTTCTTGTTAAAGTATAACAATAAATTATTGTATTCGTATTCCGATAATGCATTACTCGAAGTAATAATGCATTAGTCGGAGAAATAATGCATTACTCGAGGTAATACATTATTCATCATTATAGTAATGGAAAGTTAATGCTGCTCTGCATTGCCCATCATTATAGTAATCGATAATGGAAGTATTTTGCACTACTAATTACTATAGTAATGGATAATGGAACACTTTTGCATTACCCATTACTTCAGTAATGGAAAATGGAACACTCTTGCATTAGCCATTACTTCAGTAATGGATAATGTAATGTTTTTCGTATTATTCATTATTAATGCAATGCATAATGGTCGTCTTTAACATTTCTCATGACCAATGTAATGCTCAATGTTTTTCATCATCCAATTGTAGTTATTTATGTAATGGATAATGCATTATTTTCACATTATAATTTCGGCAACCCTGCCGTACACCTTCATTGGCAGCCCGGCAATTTACAGGATTAAGAGTCCCCCTTCGCTGACATTAACATCCGAATCTTTCATTGCCAATTACAAGATCTCGCGTCGTTTCTATTTCGGAGCTGCGATGAATAACGGAGAGCTCTTTCTCGCTCATTTTTACATACGAATATCTCGATGCTCTCTTGGCTCCTTTTTTTTTTTCATTTTACGAACGCGATTTCTACGACACAGTGCCCGAAGCGAAGCGAAGTTTATCGCTCGGGGACCGTCTTGCCGGATTTGGTATGCGTTTTTCCTTTTAACTTCTATACTTTTTTGCGTCTTTCTCAGAGTGGCTCTTTCTTTTATTTTTATTTTTCACGATTCTCTCCTCTCTCTTTCGTCGATTCGCTCTCTAGGTTTTACGAAACATCGTCGGAGATGAGAATCCGGATTGCCTCACGGGAGAGTCTTTCACGATAAACACACACACACATGTATATTCACGCAACGACCATACGTACACTATATTACTCTCGTCTCTCTGGGTGATATAAACTTGCGTGTTAGTGTCTCTGCGATTAATTTATCGCTCGTATATGGATATAAAATTCCGACTTGCGTTAATTTTTGTTATTTTTGTATTTTTTTTCATTCTCATTCGGTTTGTCCCGCGCCTTCGCGTATAATTTATAAAACAATTCGCGATAACCTTCGGGCGTCTCCTTCGCGAATGTGCACGTATAAAATATACACAAAGCGTAAATAGACACGGTATTGAACCGACGAATACATTATTCGTACGCGGTACGACAAAGTGTCAGGCGACAAATTATATTTTCCTATTTCTCGCCTTATCTCGCTTGAGTAATAGCGCTGAACATTCGATTCAATATTTTCCCCCTCGCTCAATGTACGCTTTTATCCGCAGACATGAAAACTCGCGTATGCGTGATATCTGACATATAACATTTCAAGTGTTTAGCTCGTCGACAGAACGGCCGAGATTTTGTTCGACATTGCATAGTTTTACGATAATTATTCATTATCACACGCTAAGCCTCGATCTTTTCTGTACATGCTGAAATATTAATGATAAAAATAATTTAATAATTAAATTAGTAAGAATTGATAGTAGGTATATTTTTATTTTCACCTATTTGCTTTGAATTTTTTGTGCTATTATTTTTTACGATTAGTATCGCTGTTTTTATTAGTTGTATCGTTCGTGTGGGCCGTCAGTTCGCGTTCGTGCTAAATTGCGTTCGATTATAACGACCACTCAGCCGGCTCGAAATCCGTTATCATAGCCAATGCGTTTCGTTCTCCACTCGCAGTGCGTCTGTTTCGCGCACGCGCGTTACGTATAGTTTCGGCGCCTAGGGTGCGCGCGCACAGTGACGCCACGGTGCGCGCGCATAGTGACGCCACGGTGCGCGCGCATAGTGACGCCACGGTGCGCGCGCATAGTGGGGCCACGGTGCGCGCGCAACTCTCTCGTTCTCTGTCGCAATGCCGTCGTAAAACGACGTTCGAATGCGTTATTCGCATTAAAAGGTGTTATTACGCGCGTGTACACGCGACGAAGAGAGAGAGTCAGGCTATATACGCGGTAGCTTTTCCTCGTGATCGCAATAACCCCGCGTGGATCGAGCTCAAAGAGAGAGGAGCGAGACAGAATGTAGAGAGAGAGAGGACCACCGGGTTCCTTATAGGTTAGATATGAGCGCGACGTATACCAGTGTCGATCGAGTCTGCAGATAAACGCCGAGGCAGTCGAGTATATAATTATATCCCTTAAGGTCGTGCGAATCGATAGAAATTAATGTGCGCCATTATCCCCCCCAATGGCTCTTCAAGAATGAAAAAAAAAAATAACAAACAAGTGTTATTATCGGCCTTCGAAGACTTGACGCTGTACAGAAGCAGGAAAAACGGTGAAAACAGCGAGAATGTCGCGCGGGATAAACGATAAAGGTTTGATTCAAATCTGCGATCGTTCATTTTAAGATGCTTCTTCGCTGATGATCTATCGTCGTCAAGGGCCTAATCATTGGCGTTCGGTCCACATAATAATGTACAAATGTATGTCCTCGGACTTTTCGCTACAATTTCCAATAATCCAAGGTGACAATCGTCGCAAATCTAACGGTCACTTTGGTAGACCACCGTAAGCACGAGTGATCGTCCATTTCATGTTATAAACACTCGTTTCTTCCTCGTCTCGTCTACGCTCCCTCTCCCGCCGCAGCTTTTTATCTTCAGCATCGCCTTCTCTCGTACCACTATTTTCTTATCCTCCCTCCTCACCTTTTACACGTATACGAAGTATCCATATACATCGCTCGTGCACGAAGAGTGCATATACATTCATCGCCACGAGTCTTCTCGGTTAAAAGATCTCGGGGTTCTCGATTGCGAGCCTTGTAATTTTCTGTCATGCGCACGCGAGTGAAGAGACGACGAGGCCAAGGAAGGGAGGGGAAAAAAAAAAAATCTCCGTGTTTGAAGTTTGGCTCCATGATCTCCTTCCCCTTCTGCTGAATGCTTTCGTTCCTTTTTTTTCTTCTTTACCTTCTCGCATTTCTTCCAAGTTTCTTTTACTTGTTTTCATTCGAGCTCCTTCCTCGGCGACGAGCGCGTCCCGCACATCGACCATCACGTGTACACAGCATCCATTTTTTCTTCTGGAACTCTCTTGAGCCCCGGGAGTCCGCGCACTGATGCACGGGAATAAGAGAGAGAGAGAGAAGTGCCACTTCGTAATTCGATAAACGTACGGATCGTCGATTTTGCGACGGTTTTCTGGGTATAGTTGTTTTATATATATGTATGTATCTACAAGATCACATACGCGCGCATAAAACATCGTCGCGCGCAGAAAACTCGAGGTGTGTTGACGTTGGACGACGAGCCTTAAGTTCAGACCGTTCGTCCGCTTTCGTAGACGCGTGTGGCTGCATGTGCTCACCGGTCACGTGGCCGTCGAGATGGCGATAGAGGAAGCGAGAATGAAAAAGGATGCAAAGAGAAGCTACACATGGCGATAATGTATTGCACTATATAGAGAGGAGATTGAGTGAGGATGAAGGAAAAAGAAGAAAGAGGGAGTGGAAGACCTAGGGAAGAGGTTGGTTTAAAGGTAATCATGAGGAAGAGGGGAGAAATGAGCGAAAAAGAGGCGAACACAGGGAAGAACAAGACGCAGAAAGATGACGAAGAACATATAGCGATTGCACCAGAGCGAGGGTGACCGAGAGAAGAAATAAAGAAGACGAAAGGGTGGATGCAGAGGAGAAGGCAAGGAGATTTCCTGTTCGCAGACCCTACAAAATCGTAGGGCATGAGACAATTTTGTGGATTGAACTTTGTTTACGAAAATGAGGGCGCGATTCGTGGAAAAATTTCAACCGAGCATGAAGTTCGATCGTCCGCTGAATAGAGCTTTGTCAAAGTACACGATTCATATGATTGTTTACTTTTCTCCCGGGCACACAAAAAGAGTCAACAGAGCACCCAAAGCCGAGGAAAACAGAGACGTCAAACGTCGCGGTAACACTTCAATCCGTCGCGACAACGTCATGACCTCTACCGAGTCCGCTCGGTCGGCGTCACGCGTCAGAAAACACGGCAACAATACAATTTTCGTCTTGCCCCGGGTTATCGCCGGTGTTTATACGTGCGCAGGAGAGAAAAGACGTCGGGGGGGGGGGGCGACATCGGCGGGAATTAAAAGAAGACGGAAGGGACCCCTCGTGCGCAAGACCCAAAGAGTGGGGCAGAGAAGAATAAGAGGAGGAGGAAGAGAACGAAGAGGAGAAAGGAAGGAGAGCGACGATGTGGGAATTGAAGGGAGATGGCGAGCGAGGTGGAGGGGAAAGAGCGTGAGGTACGATAAAAAAAATAAATAAATGAAATGAGAATAAAAACAGAACAGATAAAGAATGAGAGAGCCTTAGTGAGGGTCTGGCGGGCAGTTTTCCACATAAAGAACTGCGTGCGCCGGACCAAACGGTGTCCGAACGTTTCAAGAGCACGGAGAGAATCATTCGAGCGGCCATCTTGTCTTGATGCCCAGTCCAAACGGAGACCGAACGACCAAGCGGGATCGACCGAGAGCAACGCCAGAGCCCACTCTGTGTAGCGTTTACTATAACGTGTAGGTGTATATGCTCGTATCATCTTTCGCCTCTCTTAGCAGCTGCCCATATGTATATGTATCATGGTCTTCACCTACGCGTGTTTTTGTCCTCGAACTCTCGAGTTTCCTCGGAAGGAAGGGCAAACGAGAGCCGCGCGGACTGATCCCTCCGAGCTCCCTTGTTAGTCGGGCCGATCGTACACAACGAAATGTCTTCTCATCCTTCGTGAGATTTTTCGAGATTGGGAGACACTTATTCAAGTTCGAGGTTCGAAGAATTCGATACTTTCACTTGAATTAGGAGGCATTCTATTGGGACTCATGTTAGAAGTCTCGAAAAAGAAAACGCTTCGCCCGAGTACCGAGCGACGATTACTTTGGCTCTTTACGATTGTTTTGGTTTTATGGCCAGTTCGATTTTGGGTTTGCTTTGAGCGTCATTAGACAACGCAACGTAGTTAAATTCGACCGCGAATCGGAAGCGAGCGTCTTTAAAGTTTCCACTAAGTTGAAAGGGTTGCAATGTTGATTCACGATTAGACAAATCATTGGAAACGCTTCGGCTGATATTTAATGATTGAAGAGTCCGGGTAGACGGCGGTTTAGGGTAGAAGTCTGGTAACTTCAGCCGATTTTCATGTCTTTTTTGGAGGGCGTTTTTTTGTAGGAAAATGAAAATGAATCGTTTTGGATATTTAGGATGTTTTTAATTACATATTGAGAATACAAAAAAAAATTTTTTCGAAAAAATTTAATAGTTTATTCTTATTATTATTATTGATCGAAGTTGGCACCTCGAAGTTGGCAGCCCGGGTCCTAACTTTTTTTCTATTGAACCGATTGCTTTCAAATTTTAACAGGCTACTCTGCACACTTGTAGTTCTCGTCGGAACCACCGAGACATTTTTTCACCCCTAACTTTTTATTTTACAACCCCTTCTTTGCTAAAATAAAAGGACTTTAGCAAAGAAAGGGTTGTAAAATAAAAAGTTAGGGGTGAACAAATTTCTCGGTGGTTCCGACGAGAACTATAAGTGTGTAGAGTAGCCTGTTAAAATTTGAAAGCAATCGGTTCGATAGAGAAGACGTTAGGACCCGCACTGCCAACTTCGAGGTGCCAACTTCGATCAATAATAATAATAATAATAAACTATTAAATTTTTTCAACAATTTTTTTTTTTGTATCTTTAATATGTAAATAAAAACATCCTAAATATCCAAAACGATTCGTTTTTATTTTCCTACAAAAAAATGCCCTCTAAAAAAGACATGAAAATCGGCTTAAATCGGCCAGACCTACCAGGTTACTACCTTAGAGCTTTTTTTAATTTCATAAATTGGTAGTAAAACTATTGAAAAATATGTTCCCAAAATTTTTAATATAAATTTCGATTCGTTCTCTTGTTATACGCCATTGAGGGAGGAAATAGGGTTAGGACAGCGTTTTCTCAATGATTTTCATGAATTTTTTTATAGTATAAAAATCGAATATAATTTATTGAAACTTTGAGAATATTTTATGCATATATTTAAGTATATACTATACAATTTTTGAAGAATTTTTTTGAAAAACACCGAAGAAAATTTATGACTGCCTTGACTTGGTTTTTCTTGGTACTATTTTTTCAAACGCGTTTTTCTGAAAACGACTTTTTTTAAACTTTCGTACACGCTAGTTCGAAAAGTTTTCAACCGATCGTTTTGAAAATTGGCAGTTACTTTCTTCATAGTATTGCGCTCTATATGAACCTAAAATCGGAATATTATCATTATTAAAAATAATTTTTTTTTTGCAAATAAAGTTGTAAAAAATGGCAAAAAATCATGCTTTTTTGTTTCGACCCCTGTAAAAAATTCAATTTTCTATTTTTTTGATAGCATTTAGGTTCATATAGAAGAGAGACATATAATAAAAGTAAATTCCAACCTCGTTTGATTTCAGATGAAAATTGCGGCTTCCAGAATGTACGCAAAATGCTGAGTCTGATTGTGACCTGCAATATGGGGTCGCTAATATTTTCGGTATTTTTCAAGAAAATTCTTCAAAAATTTTATAGTATATACTTAAATATATGTATAAAATATTCTCAAAGTTTCAATAAATTATATTCATTTTTTATACTATAAAAAAATTCATGAAAATCATTGAGAAAACGCTGTCCTAACCCTGTTTCCGCGGTTAAAAAAAATCTCCTCAAAGTGTGGAGACTGAAGTCAGTCGGTCGGTCCGGAGTCTCCTGAGCAAGAATATCAGTAAAAGATTTAGTGAGGACGTAATCATTCCATTTATTCGCTGACCCTTTTTTTTAACCTTTATTTTTAATACGCAGCAGTTGCCCCAACACTCTCGTGTTGTCCACCGTTCGTGCATTCAAATAAGCTACTTATTCCACCTCGAGAGACACGAACAGATTTACGATTCACGGATGTCGATCAAAACTATAAATCCCTTTTACGCCTCCTTTCTCTTGACGTTTCCGTTAAGGTACCCGACAATTTTTGGATCCAATTTTCCCTCTCGCTCGCTTTCTCGATTCACATTACGAGTCACCGGCAATAAGCGAGTCATTTTAATTTTAAGGTTGTTCGATCGTTCAATGATCGTAATCATTTAGTTTTCTTTTTCTTCTTTAATTCGTTAAACATTTCGTTAGTTTTATCAAACTGTAGACATATATGGTTTGTCTTGGTAATAATATTGAAGACATTTATTTAACTTCATTTAGAAATGGAAGATAAAAATTTTATAATAGAATTATAAAAAATTAGTCCTCCCCCATTACATTTTTGTACACGATTCGGACAATTCATCGAACGAACGACGTTGCACACGAAATTCGAGTCCCATGTGCGAGACGACGAAGTGAAAGGGAATCGTGAAATTTCGAAGATATCGTTGGTTTGAAAAAAAAATAAATAAAAATAAATAAAAAAAAAACAAAATATCTCGCGATCGTGAAGAGGCAGGGATCACGGAATATGGCCAGTGTTGCCGTACTTATGGTCTCACCTCCTTCGACCGTTGAATCTCTTTCCTTTCTCCTCCGACACGAAGTGTTGCGAGAGTGCTGATGGCGAATCGGGACTATATAATATAAATATGGCTGCGTATATACGTATATATATATATTTTCTCATTCGAGGCCCCCTTTGGGCCCGTAAATAAAAGAGCAAAAATATATTGACCTTCCACGATTTTTAAGACGCCACTCCCCTTTCTTCGTATCTTATTCCCTCCGTTCTCATTCCCCATTTCTCGTATCGTGCAGGGACATTTTTATAATGATCTTCGCTTTAGCCTGAATGTTGTAAAATTAATTTTTTCGATTCCACATATTTTAATGTTTTTTTTCCTCCGCGAAATACGCCCTCGTGAATTTTCTCGCAACGAAATTTCTTCGATAGTCCATTTTTTCAAATGCTAATTCCACGTTCAAATAGTTGGGCCTGCCGAGAAGCGTGTCGTCTGAAATTTTCGGTTGCCCCAAAATCCCTCAAATTCAATGATACACACTGAAACTTTAAGGAGGGAAATAGGGTTGGACGGTTCAAAAAATCGATTTTTTTTTTATTTCATAAATTGTTAGTAAAGATATTGAGAAATATTTTCCCAAAATTTTAAATGAAAATTCCGACTCGTTCTATTGTTATAAGCCATTAAAGGGGGAAATAGGGTTAGGACAGCGTATTCCCAATAATTTTCATGAATTTTTTTATAGTATAAAAAATGGATATAATTTATTGAAACTTTGAGAATATTTTATACATATATTTAAGTATATACTATAAAATTTTTGAAGAATTTCCTTGATAAACACCGAAGAAAATTTATGACTGCCTTGACTTTGTTTTTCTTGGTACTATTTTTTCAAAGGCGTTGTTCTGAAAACGACTTTTTTCGAACTTGCGTACACGCTAGTTCGAAAAGTTTTCAACCGATCGTTTTGAAAATTGGCAGTTACTTTCTTCATAGTATCGCGCTCTATATGAACCTAAAATCGGAATATTATCATTAATTAAAATAATTTTTTATTATTTTATAAGAAATATGTTCCCAAAATTTTAAATGACAATTCCGACTTGTTCTATTTTTATAAGCCATTAAAGGGGGAAAGAGGGTTAGGACAGCGTTTTCTCAATAATTTTCATGAATTTTTTTATAGTATACAAAATTAATATAATTTATTGAAACTTTGAGAATATTTTATACATATATTTAAGTATATACTAAAAAATTTTTATACATATATTTAAATATATACTATACAATATTATGGATCCCATATTGCTTGTTTTTCTTGGTACTATTTTTTCAAACGCGTTTTTCTGAAAGCGACTTTTTTTTAACTTGCGTACACGCTAGTTTGAAAAGTTTTCAACCAATCGTTTTGAAAATTGTGCAGTTACTTTCTCCATAGTATTGCGCTCTATATGAACCGAAAATCGGAATGTTATCATTATTTAAAATAATTTTTTTTGCAAATAAAGTTGTAAAAGATGGCAAAAAAACATGATTTTTTGTTTTGACCCCTGTAAAACATTGAATTTTCTATTTTTTTTTTAGCATTTAGGTTCATATAGAAGAGAGACATATAATAAAAGTAAATTCCAACCTCGTTTGATTTCGGGTGAAAATTGCGGCTTCCAGAATGTACGCATAATGCTGAGTCTGACTGTGACCTGCAATATGGGGTCGCTAATATCCCCGGTGTTTTTCAAGAAAATTCTTCAAAAATTTTGTAGTATATACTTAAATATATGTATAAAATATTCTCAAAGTTTCAATAAATTATATTCATTTTTTATACTATAAAAAAATTCATGAAAATCATTGAGAAAACGCTGTCCCAACCCTATTTCCTCCCTTCAGGTGTAAAAAACCTCTGATTTTTTCGAAAAATCGATTTTTTTTACCGATTTTTATTCATTATACTGTTAAGAATTTTTCAAAAAAAAAGAAGAAGCAATCAATGTGATCGGATATCGGGTTGGGACGGCTACCTGGCCGAAACTTTGAACGCGTTTTTCTCAAAACTATGTTTTTAGACAGTGTCAACACGATACTCATTGTCAGTCAATTTTTAATATTTTGTAACTTTGTTTTTTTTTTTTAAACGTTGATAATTATTTTCTCTATAGACTGACGAGAGGTTTTTTTTATTTTTTTGGTTGGACAATTTTTTATAAATTATCAAACACTCATTTTATTTTTTAAATTGCATACTCAAGTTTGAAATACTGTAATTTCTTTAATTTCGGAAAAAAAAAAAATTCCCTCCGTCAAACTATACTACTACATTACTTTATTAGATTCTTTTTTATTTTTTCATATTGGATAATTTTTGGTGAACTTCTGATGTCGACAAGGAGACGCCATGACTTTCATCAGTAGTCCATTTAAACCCGTAAAAAATAATGTTAATATTTGTAAAAAATTAAACAAAACATTTTTTTCTCATACTTGAAAAGTTAATAAAAAATGTGAAATCAACAATTTAATTTTTTTTTCACCATACAACATTTATAAGAATTTTTCAAATTTACTCGATTTTTGAGCCCTTGAGGAAAATATATTTCCGATCGATCAAGTTCAAAAACGTTCGTTTTTCGACAAAAATCTGTGCACTTTTTTTTCTTCAAAATGGCTATTGAGCAGGAGGCAATTTTTTCTGAATTTCTAATGGTAATACAACTGAAAGTCAGTAAAATATAGGCAACTTTATCGGCTAGGTTTTTCGTAGTTTCCTTGTGCCCTTGGCTAAATGTGATACAGCAGTGCCTTAGGAAAGAGGGGGTTACGGGAAGCAGTCTGGGGATGGAGAGGACTCGAAGATGGAACAAAGTGAAGTTGTTAGTGGAAAAGTGATAGACCGTAAAAACCCCGAAAGGGCGCGTTGGAACAACGGAAATAAATAATGACAGAGTGACGAATTGATAAATTTCACCCGGAAAGTTCCACACGTAGAATTTTTGTAACACAGATTTGAATTGTCTGGACAATTCCGAATACTCCATGTTCGATCTCAAATAATGATATGCGGTTGTTTTCGAGTCTTCAAGGTTCGAATCACGTGCAATATATACGTTGCGATCGATTAATTGCACGCGTTGATTTTTATTTATCGGCCGGGAGGAACGCCGGCCGATAAATAAAAATGTGACTGCTTTAATGACAATTGACGGCGCGATATTTATATAGTCGGAGGTAAATAACGGTCGTCATCGAAGCAGACGCATTTAAATACATAAATATAAAACATTAATGAATAATTGCACACATGTTTATGCCTCGTCGTATAAAAATTCAATTTATTAATAAATTCTATCGAGCAACGTGACTTATTCGTGAGCACGGAATTGTGGGTGTTTACGAGCATTCGCATTGACTTCTGAGAATCAATAAGGCGTAACTTCAACTGTTTAACACGGAAAGTGACGCAGAACGATTTCATTTTACTTCCGAACGGTCTACGAATACGAACGGTATAAATTAATTGAACAGTTATGAGATAATGTTTAAGCGATAATTGTTTAAGGCATTAGTGGGATTTGAGGGGTGTGGTTACGGTGGAATTTTTAAAAAATCAATGTTCTTTCTTGCTTAAACGATACTTTATCATCATAGAAATAAGTTAATATACGATTTATAGCGAGAAATTTTTTTTTTTCACTGACTTTAAGCGTATAACGCCGCGTGATAAATAACTTCAACAATTTTTACCCGATTGACTTGAAATTTAAAAATTACGTTTCTAATTGCATTCCGCCGAGAACTAATTACGGAATTTCTGATGAATTAAAAACTTTCCAGTTTACGAGCAGTTTTATACGAATTTTTTCACCGGTAATTCAAAGTTCGAGTGCCTACAATATTCGAATAAAACAATATTTTTCAAATTCCGTACATACTTATCTAGGTATTTTGATGTAGATTAACGAGAATTTTTTTTTTCCGTTCTAGGTAAAAAATTGTTGATGTCAAATGTCACGCCGCGGAGCGTCTCAAAAAACTAACAGATACCAAAAGCAAATGGCAGTGGTCGGCCATTTTGTACGACGAAAAAACATTAAAAAATATTTCTTATTAGCTTGATATTTATACTAAGTAGATGTGTAATTAGTTTTATAAATAAATCGATTTTTCATAGAAAAAAAAATTGTTAAATGTGCACATGATTTTATACCCGCTACCGTGGCCAAACCGCTTAAGTATTTAATATTATTTTGTTCCAACGTATACCCCTGCGGGTATTTACGTACGAACCTTCACTATTTCCATCCCATGGTTAACCTAACTTCCGTAGCATCCGCAGCTGCTTTTTACCTGGATTGGCACGGGGAAAGTACGGAAAACCCGTGCCGGTAAGGAAGATTTCTATTCTTTTTTAACTTTTTCCGTTATCTTACCATCGGGAAACTCAGTAAAACTGCCTCACGCTCGGTAGTCGGGATGCTAGCGAAAGGCTAAGCTGTCACCGATCGCAGCACTGATCACGGATGAATATTTCTTGACATAGGCGATCGCCGGAGCTGCGCACCGCCATATATATATGAGATCTACTCGGTCGTGGCTTGCTCTGGATAATTGATCCATAGATCAGTCTGATGAATTGATAACTGTTCCCATTTCCCGGAGGGGAAGGTGAGCACACGTATATGTAATGTATAAAAGCCGAGGGGGAACGGCCGGTTTTCTTAGGACTCTGCTAGCGGCTCTTCGAGACGATTGGCGGTAAGAGGAAACGGACGAAGAGCGAGGATGGACTGTTAAAGTCTGAACCGTCGCGTCTCCCCTCGATACCGTTAGTAACACGAGGGCGAGATGTATATACACGGTCTCTTGTGCATCCTCCTTCTGTTTGTTCTCGTTGTGTCTTAAGGCCTCGATCTTCATCCTTCTCGTCGCTGCATTCCCATGCAATTCAGTTTCGCACGACTTTACGAAAGACCAGACCATCCACCAGACGAGAACTATTAGCTATAGATCGTCTGACGTCCGTAGCTTGATCGTCAATTTCAGAATTCACGTTTTTTAGCATTTTCACTTAGATTCTTCGAGTTTTCGAACTAAACGCTGAGCGATTCGTAATCGGCGGGAAATTTCCGATCCAAAAGGTCGTCAAACATATACCAAGAAACAAACGAAAAACTTTTTTATCTCAGAAGTCAGGTAGCTATATGGAAATTCCCAGTAAATCTTTAATCAGACACTTTTTGGACATTCCTTTTAATGATTGTAGAACCAACCCAAATTGTAAAGCTCGAATGATTGGGAAGAAAATGAATGTCGGATGAAATCGCAATTCCATCGGAAAGCAAAGCTACAGTCACTTTCAATAACTTGGTTTTTGCTAAAGTTTAAATGATGTTCTAATTTTCATTTAATACGTGTTATTAATTTTTTATTCATCCTCCAGACGAGAACTATCAACTATAGATCGTTTGACGTCCGTAGTTTAATCGTCAATTTCAGAATTCACGTTTTTTAGCATTTTCACTTGGATACTTTGAGTTTTCGAACTAAACGCTGAGCGATTCGTAATCGGCGGGAAATTTCCGATCCAAAAGGTCGTCAAACATATACCAAGAAACAAACAAAAAACTTTTTTATCTCAGAGGTTAGGTACCTAAATTGAAATTCCCAGTAAATCTTTAATCAGACTCTTTTTGGACATTCCTTTTAATGATTGTAGAACCAACCCAAATTGTAAAGCTCGAATGATTGGGAAGAAAATGAATGTCGGATGAAATCGCAATTCCATCGGAAAGCAAAGCTACAGTCACTTTCACTAACTTGGTTTTTGCTAAAGTTTAAATGATGTTCTAATTTTCATTTAATACGTGTTATTAATTTTTTATTCATCCTCCAGACGAGAACTATCAGCTATAGATCGTTTGACGTCCGTAGTTTAATCGTCAATTTCACAATTCACGTTTTTTAGCATTTTCATTTGGATTCTTCGAGTTTTCGAACTAAACGCTGAGCGATTCGTAATCGGCGGGAAATTTCCGATCCAAAAGGTCGTCAAACATACACCAAGAAACAAACAAAAAACTTTTTTATCTCAGAGGTTAGGTACCTAAATTGAAATTCCCAGTAAATCAGACTCCTTTTGGACATTCCTTTTAATGATTGTGGAACCAAGCCGAATTGTAAAGCTCCAATGATTGGGAAGAAAATGAATGTTGGGTGAAATCGCAATTCCATCGGAAAGCAAAGCTACAGCCACTTTCAATAACTTGGTTTTTGCTAAAGTTTAAATGATGTTCTAATTTTCATTTAATACGTGTTATTAATTTTTTATTCATCCTCCAGACGAGAACTATCAACTATAGATCGTTTGACGTCCGTAGTTTAATCGTCAATTTCACAATTCACGTTTTTTAGCATTTTCATTTGGATTTTTCGAGTTTTCGAACTAAACGCTGAGCGATTCGTAATCGGCGGGAAATTTCCGATCCAAAAGGTCGTCAAACATACACCAAGAAACAAACAAAAAACTTTTTTATCTCAGAGGTTAGGTACCTAAATTGAAATTCCCAGTAAATCAGACTCCTTTTGGACATTCCTTTTAATGATTGTGGAACCAAGCCGAATTGTAAAGCTCGAATGATTGGGAAGAAAATGAATGTCGGATGAAATCGCAATTCCATCAGAAAGCAAAGCTACAGTCACTTTAACTAACTTGGAGTTTGCTAAAGTTTAAAAGACGTTCTAATTTTGAACTGCAGAAAGTCTGAAAAAAAAATTCTGACGAACCTATTATTAATAAATAAATATATATTTATATAATTGGAAACTTACGTTTCATGCTACAGTGCAGTATACGCGAAAGCCGGCCTGCCTCTCCGTACAGAATAAATCTTCATTCACGTGAGTCGCTGCCATTGAGCCTGACATTTCACTCTTTCGTTTAACTCTCGGGAACGACCTTAGACTGAGCACACCCTTGACTTATTGCGTGGGTGCTTTCCCCAAGTATTATATACGAGCGTATACTAATATAGTACAGTGTACAGATATATCTATAAGATATCGTGACTGTTACTGGGTATCCTCTTAAATATACTATACGTAAGTTACTTGAGCGTTCATTGTCGGATACGCACATTGCCGTCTGAAATTAAACTTTGCTGAGAAAATCGATCAAGCTTTCGGATAGATATGGCAGATAATTTTCTTTCGAGTCGGATTAAGCTTGTCGGACGAGCTTCCAAGTATTTTTGTTCAAATCGTCACCTTAATTGGGATACTGTTATCTCTGTTTCGAGAAAAGTGACGCGGGAAGTATACAAACTGTTTCTCTTGGCCAATGGGAGCATTGAAACACTTTGGAAGAGTTCCTAAATCAGGTAGACGTGGAAACGGAAACGTTGTTATGCGTAGCCATTGAATACCTACGATTTAACTATGATCGAAGGATCTTTTGAAAAATCGCCATTGCTAGAGACAGTCCTCACCATCCTAAAATAACTCATGGTGAAAGTTGCCGATTCCTTCACCGTGCTATTATAAGGAGAACCATCAAGTTGCTACGCGAAAAAGCCAGTTCTTCAATGCCACTGGGGTGTTAATCCATTTTAAATTCGAACCCTCCAAATACTTTCGAAATACGTCAAAAGTCCGGGTCCTCTGATTCTAGAAAACCTGCTGAAACGTAGATTTGGGAAATGTTCATCGTTTTCTTCACTCACGCGAAAAGGACTCTCCATTTCTGGGAGGTTAGGAAAGCTTCCTTCACATATTTCACTACAGAATAAAAATTAGGTTCAAGGATGGCCAAGGATGGTCATTCCACTGTGGATACTGATTGGGAATCATCGGCACGATTGCGAATCAACTGATGTAGGAACTCTTCGTCCAAGTCCAGGATCAGGACAATCACGGATGGACTGAACGAAAGTTTCCCTTCTTCGGGTCCACTACAGTGGCAAGTGTCATAATCGCGAGTAAAATCAGAAATCAATCGGTACTCACCCAGCGCGAAGTGATGCAGCGGTCATGTTGAGTTGTTCAGCGGTAACGGCATTGGCATCAGGATCAACGGGTACCAATTCCGAGAGTACAATGATGGGACCGGTAGCGTTTCCCGAAACGGAATTACCCGATGTCGTGACAACGCCGCGTGGCAATTCGTCGTCGTGCTGTAGATGAAGTTGTTGATAATGATGAAGATGAAGAACCGACGCGGTTGAACGTCCGGAGACGCAATTGCTGGATAGCAGTCCGGAACGGGCGGAATTATTTTGTGGTGGCGGCGAGGGTGACGGGGGTGGTGGAGGATATTCCACAACTTGAACCCGGTCCGCCTCGCTCTCGTAAATAATTTCCTTGTCGTGTGTATACATAACGGTCTTTTGTCCGTCATTGTATATGAGATCGATCATCTTGTGTCCGGCAACACCGAGGGTGGGATTACCATTTCCCGATTCCGGCGTGTCACGACCATTCTGATCGTCCTGAACGCGTTGCTGATCATCCTGTTCGGACTGTTGCATGTGTTGCTGATGATGATGATGATGATTGTTTTGATGATTGTTGTGATGATGATGACGATGATGATGATGATGATACTTGTGATGAAGCGTGTGACTCCCGGGCTCGTGCAAATCAAGCACGTTCACCGGTTGCATTGTTGCGAGCAGCACCTGCTCGTTGTCGTTTTGATTTTGATTGCTCAGTGATGATGACGCTGGCGAGATCGGGCTCTCTTGGACCTGAGAAAATTACGTAAACGTGTACGGATCAGACAGTGAATTGTGGGGTCAAGCGTAAATTTTAATGTGTATTAATGACGAATCTGGTCGTGTTGTTATCGATAAACGATAAATACTATTTAATGTCTCTCTAAAATGCCTCTAAAACGTACGAAGTTTTTTGCTATTGCTATTGCTATTGTTATTGCTATTGCTATTGCTATTGCTATTACTATTGCTATTGTTATTGCTATTGCTATTGCTATTGCTATTGCTATTGCTTTTGCTATTGCTATTGCTATTGCTATTGCTATAGCTATTGCTATAGCTATTGCTATTGCTATTGCTATTGCTATTGCTATAGCTATAGCTATTGCCATTGTTATTGATATTGATATTGTTATTGCTATTGCTATTTTTATTGCTATTGCTATTGCTATTGCTATTGCTATAGCTATTGTTGTTATTATTGCTATTGCTATTGCTATTGCTATTGCTATTGCTATTGCTATTGCTATAGCTATTGCCATTGTTATTGATATTGATATTGTTATTGCTATTGCCATTTTTATTGCTATTGCTATTGCTATAGCTATAGCTATTGCTATTGCTATTTCCATTGCTATTGCTATTGCTATAGCTATTGCTATTGCTATTGTTATTATTAGTGCTATTTCTATTGCTATTGCTATTGCCATTGTTATTGATATTGATATTGATATTGTTATTGCTATTGCTATTGCTATTGCTATTGTTGTTATTATTGCTATTGCTATTGCTATAGCTATTGTTATTATTATTGCTATTTCTATTGCTATTGCTGTTGCTATGGCTATTGTTATCGCTATTGCTATAACTATTGCTATTGTTATTGGTATTGATATTGTTATTGCTATTGCTATTTTTATTGCTATTGCTATTGCTATGGCTATTGCTATTGCTATTGCTGTTGCTATTGATATATCTATTGTTGTTATTATTGCTATTTCTATTGGTATTGCTATTGCTATTGCCATTGCTATTGCTATTGCTATTGCTATTACTATTGCTATAGCTATTGCGATTGTCATTGTCGTTGATATTGATATTGCTATTGCCATTCTTATTGCTATTGCTATTGCTATTGCTATTGCTATTGCTATTGCTATTGCCATTGTTATTGATATTTATATTAATATTGTTATTGCTATTGCTATTTTTATTGCTATTGCCATTCTTAGTGCTATTGCTATTGCTATTGCTATTGCCATTGCTATTGCTATTGCTATTGCTATGACTATTGCTATAGCTATTGCGATTGTCATCGTCGTTGATATTGATATTGCTATTGCCATTCTTATTGCTGTTGCTATTGCTATTGCTATTGCCATTGTTATTGCTATTGCTATTGCTATTGCTATTGCTATTGCTATTGCCATTGTTATTGATATTGATATTAATATTGTTATTGCTATTGCTATTTTTATTGCTATTGCCATTCTTATTGCTATTGCTATTGCTATTGCTATTGCTATTGCTATTGCTATTGCCATTGTTATTGATATTGATATTAATATTGTTATTGCTATTGCTATTTTTATTGCTATTGCCATTCTTATTGCTATTGCTATTGCCATTGTTATTGATATTGATATTGATATTGTTATTGCTATTGCTATTTTTATTGCTATTGCTATTGCTATTGCTATTGCTATTGCTATAGCTATTGCTATTGCTATTGTTATTATTATTGCTATTTCTATTGCTATTGCTATTGCTATAGCTATTGCCATTGTTATTGATATTGATATTGCTATTGCCATTCTTATTGCTATTGCTATTGCTATTGCTATTGCTATTGCTATTGCTATTGCTATTGCTATAGCTATTGTTGTTATTATTGCTATTTCTATTGCTATTGCTATAGCTATTGGTATTGCTATTGCTATTGCTATTGCTATAGCTATTGCTATTGCCATTGTTATTGATATTGATATTGTTATTGCTATTGCCATTTTTATTGCTATTGCTTTTGGTATTGCTATTGCTATTTCTATTTCTGTTGCTATTGCTATTACTATTGCTATTGTTATTGCTATTGCTATTACTATTCCTATTACTATACGAAGTTTTTGCAATAATCTTTTGTACCGTCCCCTTCCTATCGATTGAATAACAAATACTTATTACCCACGGCTATGATTCACTCAGTAATTAACATTTTTCGAGAAAGTATATTCACGCATGCGAACTGTTTGGAAATGACAGATGGAGCGTGCGAATTTTTTTCTCTCGTTATTTCCAGGTTTACCAAGAGCGTGACGTGTCAATGATATTATCCCTGATGGTCTGAAAAATTCCAGAAATTGACTAATATCCCTCTGGCGCGTAATCAACGAGTCAAGTCGCCATGTTAGAGAGGATTATGCCGGTAGCTTACCTCTCGCACAGTTTATCGAGGATTATAAAGCGTAATATCGATGGCTATTGCGTTTGCATTAATTGATGCATATAATTATACGATTTTTTTTCGCTTCTTTCTTTACTGAATATTTATCTCGAAACGCCTACGAATAATCCGCAGAGAGTGTATCATTCGCTCGCATCAACTACAGCGTGCATATGGCACCCGCGATGGCTTTTCCTTCAATGCGTAAAATACATACGAGACTCGCGCGCGATCTAGGAAGACACTTTAAAAATATATAACGTGTATCAGCAGTTTATCGTTGATTAATCAACGAAATGGTAAGAAGAAAAGGAAGACAAACAAAAAAAATAACTAACGATTTGCGAGCTATAATCGAGCGTATAACGGCGAGTCCGCGATAGACGAACGTGTGAGGCTTTTAGCTATTGCCGGGGAATAAGACCCCCAGGGCCTATAATTACGCGTCGCATGGTAATTATGCTGTTAGGAACCGCGCATTAATCGCGAAGCCCGCTTGCGCTTACCTCTGGGATATATGTGCAATCACGAGGATTCCCTCTGACCAACCGATAGACTCGGAGACGCGCGGATAAAAATCGTCACATTAACCACGAGATAGTTCCGCGAGTGTTTTGTAAATTTTCAATTGACGGGGAAAAGATGTTACGGGTTTCGTTGAGGACGACACAGCGATCGAGTGAAATTAATAATTTCCAGTCTTTTCCATACTCGCAACACGCATTAATTAATCGTTCGCCGAGACGAAATTTCAACTCTGCGTTAGCCTCGGATTTAATTGATTTTTAAATCCGAATTTTTGTATACCTTCACCACTAGCGGAAATTGCACCATTATCGTGACTAACTTTAATACGCGGGGGGGCGAACCACTCGCCATTTTAAATTTCAAGAATCGCTGTTCATCAAAAAATCATTTTCCATTCCGCATCTTTTATTCTATCTTCGTAGAGTCGATTGCGCACGCGCAATAGATCGCGCATGCTCGTCCTTACCTCTCGCTACTATGGCTCGCGCATCCGCGCACTTTCGCCATGCGCGATCGTACGGCGCATGCGCGGTAAGTCACGTTCTTTCCCCGCCATTATGCTCAAGAAGTTTACGGGAATAAAACCGCCCCGAGCGTCATGACATCCTTCCAACCGCGACATTTAACCATCTTCGAATGTTAAAATACGATCGTTAGGGGGATGCTGCGTGTAGTCGGGGGGGGGGGGGGGGGGATAGACGATGGAAAAATTATATCATCGTTATTAGCGAGACGGGTAAGTGAGTGAAGATTATAACTTCGTGAAACGGACTCTTGTGAGCTCGACTATGACGATTACATGGACTCCATCAGGCACTTCTTCGCAATAATTTATCGCCAGTTTCGAGCGCTGCGTCGAGCAATTCCTCTAATACGCAATGATCAAACGCATCGATAAGAGTCTTAAATACCTTATTTCATTTGACTTTCTAGCGGCCCGATTGAGGATGGGGGGGGGAAGTCTTTTTGCCGTAAGTACGTCGAAGAAATCGTAGTTTATCACTATAGTGGCGTATCATATGGCTCATTATTGTACGAACAGTATTGACCAACGATTTTACGCGCATATGAGATATCTTTTTTTTATTCGATTCTATTTCTCGAGGCTAAGTACGACGATGCCCCGACCGATCGACCAATAAGACTGTCGCAATACCGTCGTAAATTCGTGCGATTATGCGTTTACGTTTGAAGGCTTGTGCATTACGTTTCCTCTTACGATAGTCTTCTTAAAATTTGTGTTTATAAATCGATGGCTCCGACGTGAGAACAGCCTTCAGAATTATTGTGCGAAAGCAACAAGTCGTATCGTTTAAGGGGGGAAATAGGGTTAGACGGTTCAAAAAATCGATTTTTTTTTATTTCATAAATTGTTAGTAAAACTATTGAAAAATATGTTCTGAAAATTTTTAATGAAAATTCCGACTCGTTCTATTGTTATAAGCCATTGAGGGGAGAAATAGGGTTAGGACAGCGTTTTCTCAATGATTTTCATCAATTTTTTTATAGTATAACAAATGAATATAATTTATTGAAACTTTGAGAATATTTCATACATATATTTAAGTATATACTATAAAATTTTGAAGAATTTTTTGAAGAATTTTCTTGAAAAACACCGAAGATATTAGCGACCCCATATTGCTTGTTTTTCTTGGTACTATTTTTTCAAACACTCTTTTCTGAAAACGACTTTTTTTGAACTTGCGTACACGCTGGTTTAAAAAGTTTTCAACCGATCGTTTTAAAAATTAGCAGTTATTTTCTTCATAGTATTGCGCTCTATATGAACCTGAAATCGGAATATTATCATTATTTAAAATAATTTTTTTTTTGCAAATAAAGTTGTAAAAAATGGTAAAAAATCATGCTTCTTTGTTTTGACCCCTGTAAAAAATTCATTTTTCAATTTTTTTAATAGCATTTAGGTTCATATAGAAGAGAGACATATATTAAATGTAAATTCCAACCTCGTTTGATTTCAGATGAAAATTGCGGCTTCCAGAAGGTACGCAAAATGCTGAGTCTGATTGTGACCTGCAATATGGGGTCGCTAATGATTTCGGTATTTTTCAAGAAAATTCTTCAAAAATTTTATATTATATACTAAAATATATGTATAAAATATTCTCGAAGTTGCAATAAATTATATTCATTTTTTATACTATAAAAAAATTTATGAAAATCATTGAGAAAACGCTGTCCTAATCCTATTTCATCCCTTAATGAAAAGAAAAATTGTCGTTTCGTCGAGCTGATCAGCGTTAATTAAATAAACAAATGAAACGAAAATGCCAAGAATGCTTTCCCCACTATTATTCTGTACCTTGAGGGGTGAAATAGGGTTAGACGGTTCAAAAAATCGATTTTTTTTTAATTTCATAAATTGTTAGTAAAACTATTGAAAAATATGTTCCCAAAACTTTAAATGAAAATTTCGACTCGTTCTATTGTTATAAGCCATTAAGGGGAGAAATAGGGTTAGGACAGCGTTTTCTCAATGATTTTCATGAATTTTTTTATAGTATAAAAAATGAATATAATTTATTGAAATTTTGAGAATATTTTATACATATATTTAAGTATATACTATAAAATTTTGAAGAATTTTTTGAAGAATTTCCTTGAAAAACACCGAAGATATTAGCGACCCCATATTGCTTGTTTTTCTTGGTACTATTTTTTCAAACGCTCTTTTCTGAAAACGACTTTTTTTGAACTTGCGTACACGCTGATTTGAAAAGTTTTCAACCGATCGTTTTGAAAATTGGCTGTTACTTTCTTCACAGTATTGCGCTCTATATGAACCTAAAATCGGAATATTATCATTATTTAAAATGATTTTTTTTTTTTAATAAAGTTGTAAAAAATGGCAAAAAATCATGCTTTTTTGTTTTGATCCCTGTAAAAAATTCAATTTTCTATTTTTTTTATAGCATTTAGGTTCATATAGAAGAGAGACATACAATAAATGTAAATTCCAACCTCGTTTGATTTCAGATGAAAATTACGATTTCCAGAATGTACGCAAAATGCTGAGTCTGATTGTGACCTGCAATATGGGGTCGCTAATATTTTCGGTGTTTTTCAAGGAAACTCTTCAAAAATTTTATAGTATATACTTAAATATATGTATAAAATATTATTAAAGTTTCAGTAAATTATGTTTATTTTTTATACTATAAAAAAATTCATGAAAATCATTGAGAAAACGCTGTCCTAACCCTATTTCCTCCCTTAAATACAATATTGGTACGAATGAATTTTTTAGGTAACCGATTTCGACTTCAAAGTAATGGTTATTATTTCAAAATGGTGGAACTGACTATTTTTTATAGAACTATCAATTATTATTATTATTATTATTATTTGAACGTATTGCGAAATTACTGGTAGTCGAGCTTATCGGGATAACGGAGTATACTACTTATAATACATGTACATCATCGAGAGAAAATAAAATCTATTGCAGACTCATCTACGCCTACGCCCCGATATAAACGCGCTCGATCGTTGGATTGATCAAGGCAAAGGGATCATTACGATAAATATCGTATATTCCCGTTCAAATAATTGCGACATTTGAATGTCTATCCATTTGAGAATACGTTGCATACTAATCAGTAGACAGATCGTCGTTTGAATATTTAAAGCGTTTGTTTTTGTTTTTTTTAAATTCCAACGTATGTTACGATATTAATTTTCAGATTGAAAGATATAACCGGTAAAATGTTGCGACCGATAAGAAATTCCTTTTCATCGCTTCGTTACCAGGATTTTGTTCGATTCCGTTAAATACCTTTGGTATTATGAATTATCGGATTTCCGTGCTTACAATTTCCTTTTTTTTTTGTTCTTTTGAATATTCAATTATTACGAGAACTTTCGATCGTTGTTTAATTTTTGTTTCACGCCTACTATCTATAGTAAACACTCGTCAAAATTTACACGGGTCTCAATGCTCACAAAAAATTTTTTCTATATCGGAAATTGAACGAATTAAGGCGGGAAATAGGGTTAGACGGTTCAAAAAATCGATTTCCTTTTTATTTCATAAATTGTTAGTAAAATTATTGAAAAATATGTTCCCAAAATTTTTAATGAAAATTCCGACTCGTTCTATTGTTATAAGCCATTAAGGGGGGAAATAGGATTAGGACAGCGTTTTCTCAATAATTTTCATGAATTTTTTTTTAGTATAAAAAATGAATATAATTTATTGAAACTTTGAGAATATTTTATACATATATCTAAGTATATAATATAAAATGTTTATACATATATTTAAGTATATACTATAAAATATTAGCGACCCCATATTGCTTGTTTTTCTTGGTACTATTTTTTCAAACGCGTTTTTCTGAAAACGACTTTTTTCGAACTTGCGTACACGCTAGTTTGAAAAGTGTTCAACCAATCGTTTTGGAAATTGGCAGTTACTTTCTTCATAGTATTGCGCTCTATATGAACCTAAAATCGAAATATTATCATTATTTAAAATATTTTTTTTTTGCAAATAAAGTTGTAAAAAATGGCAAAAAATCATGCTTTTTTGTTTTGCCCCCTGTAAACATTCAATTTTCTAGTTTTTTGATAGCATTTAGGTTCATATAGAAGAGAGACATATAATAAAAGTAAATTCCAACCTCGTTTGATTTCAGATGAAAATTGCAGCTTCCAGAATGTACGCAAAATGCTGAGTCTGATTGTCACCTGCAATATGGGGTCGCTAATATTTTCGGTGTTTTTCAAGGAAATTCTTCAAAAATTTTATAGTATATACTTAAATATATGTATAAAATATTCTCAAAGTTTCAATAAATTTTATTTATTTTTTATACTATAAAAAAATCGTGTAAAATTTTCAAAGCAATCGGTGAAGAACTTTCGGAGGTTTAACATTTTGAATGAACGAACATTTATATTTCCATTTATGTAAGTACTTTTAAAAATTGAATAAAAAAAAAAAATTTAAGGAAATTCCACTCCGTTACAAAGTTATAGCAATAAATGGCAGACTAGCCGTAAGTTCACGTTGTACCTACTGTTTTTAGACAGTGTCAGCACGATAACTCAGTCGATTTTTAATATTTTGTAACTTTCTTTTTTTTGTAATCTTGATAATTATTTTCTCTATAGTCTGACGAGAGGTTTTTTAAATTTTTTCGTTGGACAATTTTTTATAAATTATTAAACTCTGATTTTTTTTTAAATTGCATACTAAAGTTTGAAATACTGTAATTGATTTATTTTGGAAAAAATGAAAAAATTCCTTCCGTCAGATTATTACTACTGCATAGTTTTACTAGGTTCTTTTTTATTTTTGCACATTGGATAATTTTTTGTAAACTTATGATGTCGACAAGGACCCGCCATGGTTTCCATCAGTAGTTCATTTATACCCGTAAAAAATAATGTTAATATTCGAAAAAAAAAATTTGTAATTTTTTTTCTCATAGTTGAGGAGTTAATAAAAAATGTGAAATCAACAATTTAATTTTTTTTTCACCGTACAACCTTTATAACAATTTTTAAACATTTACTCGGTTTTCAGCGCGCGCAGCGGTATGTGAGCCCTTAATAGATAAACAATTTGAAATCACTAGATTTTTAAACGTGAAAAAAAAATTCAATTTCCGAATTATGCATATATTTTTTTAATACAGAATTTGCGTTTTGGAAATATTCTCATTGATGAAGTATCGTTCAATGTGTGGGAGGGAAATTTTTTGATTTCTATTATTATCACCTCTCGATGCTACGTATTGAAAATTAGAATTGCACGAGTACGTCTGTAGAGAATCGATTTGGAATTTAATGTGTATCGTCATTGAAGAAAATTAACCTCTTATCTCGGCGCACTCGAAGCTCCTGGTGAGCGCACAACAAATCGCGATTAAACGATTATCTTGGTATTGTTAAAAAAAACTTCAGTGGCATCGAGTTTATTACCGAGTGATACATTAATTATTAGCACGTATACAGATATTTATGTTAATCAAATGTGCACGTACACATGGGCAATTCCATTTCGAATTAATATTAAATTATTTATATCCATAAGTCGACGATTTCACTTTTCCTACGACATTTTTGACAGCGAAATCTTTCGGTTTACATACTTTTTTTTTCAATACCTCTCTATAAAAAAAAAACTACCGCATCGGAAACATAATTTACGAAAAATTGATTATTCAAATTGAGTCGCATTGGCATTTTCGAAAAATCATAATTCACCAATCCCGAGGACAATAAATAATAATAAAAAGAATGGCATAAACTCTATTCACGTGCGCGAACAGTATAACGCATTGTGGATCGATTAATAAAAATTTTCATAGGTGGACGCTGGTCGGTTTTGCATGAAATATTCCATAAACATATATGGCAATTGATCGGAATATTCGAGGTGTGTTATAATGCGTATTACAGTAAAAAAATAAATGAAAAAAAAAAAACACTATCCGCCACACGTTTACCGGCTGAGTGAGAGGCACGAGAGCGGTTATATTCTCGATCATTACTCAAGATAAGGCGTTAAGGAAAAATCTGATTCATCTAATATGAGCTTGGTGAGGCCGTGGCTCCGGAGTAACACGACGATGATAATAAATATTGATGACAGTTTCGTGATTGCGAATCGGTGATAGAAGCCTCGCACTGCCTCGTAGCCAACATCGAGCATCCTGTGCCAGCGCCCGTACTTATTATAGCCAACACGTGTGCTGATTTTAAATTAATAAAAAAAAAAATGTTTTCCTTTACAAAGTACCGGGGTAATCTAAAGGATGGAAATTTAAATAACTATGGGCACAAAACGAATCGTTGAATTTATGTTGATTAAAGTAAGCTTTGTTTAAGATGATGCTAATCACATCCCGGTACGAGAGAGATACACGGAGGATGTTTTTCAAATAATATATAATCAGCTGCATTTTATATTGTGCAATTACCACTCAGATAAATGTTATTTCACTGAATTGAGTGTTATTTGACTCAAGTAAATGTTAATTACTTCAAATTAATGTTATTTGAGTCGAACGAATGTCATTTGAGTCCAATTAATGGTATCAGAGTCAAACGAATGTTATTTGAGTTAAATTAATGTTATTTGAGTCAAACGAATGTAATTTAAGTGAAATGAATATTATTTGAGTCAAACGAATGTTCTTCGAGTCAAATTAATGGTATCTGAGTCAAACGAATGTTCTTCGAGTCAAATTAATGGTATCTGAGTCAAACGAATGTTATTTGAGTCAAACGGATGTTATTTGCGCCAAATGAATATTATTTGAGTCAAACGAATGTTATTTGAGCCAAATGAATATTATTTGAGTCAAATGAATGTTCTTTGAGTCAAATTAATGGTATCTGAGTCAAACGAATGTTATTTGAGTCAAACGAATGTTATTTAAGCCAAATGAATATTATTTGAGTCAAACGAATGTTCTTTGAGTCAAATTAATGGTATCTGAGTCAAACGAATGTTATTTGAGTCAAACGAATGTTATTTGAGCCAAATGAATATTATTTGAGTCAAATGAATGTTCTTTGAGTCAAACTAATGGTATCTCAGTCAAACGAATGTTATTTGAGTCAAACGAATGTTATTTGAGCCAAATGAATATTATTTGAGTCAAACGAATGTTCTTTGAGTCAAATTAATGGTATCTGAGTCAAACGAATGTTATTTGAGTGAAATGAATGTTGTGTGAGTCAAACGAATGTTATTTGATTCAATTGAATCTTATTTGAGTCAAACTAAGGTTATTTGATTCAATTGAATGTTATTTGAGTCAAATAAATGTTATTTGAGTCAAATAAATGTTATTTGAGTCAAATTAATGTTATTCGAGTCAAACAGATGTTATTAGAGTCATACAAATGTTATTTGATTCAAATTAATGGTATCTCAGTCGAACGGATGTTATGTGAGTAAAATGAATGTTATGTAAGTCAAACGAATGTTATTTGATTCAAGTAATTCTTATTTGAGTCAAACTAATGTTATTTGAGTCAAACTAATGTTATTTGAGTCAAACGAATGTTATTTGATTCAAATGAATGTTATTTGAGTCAAAGAAATGTCATTTGAGTCAAATTAATGTTACTTTAGTCAAATTAATGTTATTTGAGTCAAATTAATGTTATTTGAGTCAAATTAATGTTATTTGAGTTAAATTAATGTTATTAGAGTCAAATTAATGGTATTTGAATCAAATGAATGTTATGTGAGTGAAACGAATGTTATTTGATTCGAGTGAATCTTATTTGAGTCAAACTAATGTTATTTGAGTCAAACTAATGTTATTTGATTCAAATGAATGTTAATTGAGTCAAATTAAAGTTATTTGAGTCAAAGAAATGTTATTTGGGTCAAATTAATTTTATTTGAGTCAAATTAATGGTATTTGAATCAAATGAATGTTATGTGAGTCAAACGAATGTTATTTCATTCAATCGAATGTTATTTGACTGAAGTAATTGTTATTCGATTAAATTGAATTTGATTTTATTGAAAAAATAAATGATTTTCATCTTAATGAATTGAAAAAATAAATCTCATTCTGATTGACTATATTTCGACATCTTGCCTAATAAATAATCGATCATTCACACAGCAGGACGCGCTCGTTTTACGATCCGTCGGGCGTCTCAGCACAGAGCGGAAATCTCGATCAAACCAACTATTTCAACCAGCCCCTTTCATACAGAAATCCAACTGACTCATACGCATTTTTTCTTTCGTTTGCGCATTAAATTCTCGTAGGATTTAACGAGGCTTTCATTAACTTCTCCGTAGAGCTACCGTCTGCGGTTGAAACGTCAACTCGCGCGGAAATACACGAGGCAATAGTCGCATACGCGGCTTCTTGGCTTTTTGCTTACTACACACGAGGGATATTATCGCAGTCTTCCTTCTTACATACCGACAAAAGTCACAAGACTCGGGAATACGTAGAAAACGAAGTTATATGTTCCGTATACATTTTTTTTTTATTAAAAAAAAAACTGTATACGGAAGTTAAATTTTCAGAGGTTTGGTATGGAAATTGACACATTTTTTTCGAGAAAGAATAGAGTCCCGAAAGAAATTTAACAATGCCAATTTTTTTTTTGCTGGCACTCTATCTTGCTCTAATTCTTTTCGTGATCGTTCAAGCTTCGACTCTTGGCTCATTGGTCCACGATGTTTTTCTGTTTTTTTTTTTTTTTCTATCAAAATCGGACCATCAATTTTTAAATATATTTTTATAAACTGCTAATATATATATATATTAAGGACATAAAATTTTTCTCAAAGGAGTAGATATATTTATATATAAAAAAGTCTGAGACCACAGCAGTTCAGCAGACGGCCAGTTTATATCGGCGTGAACTCTTTCGTAATAGTTTTTATTTGTCCGTTCACGAAGACTGCATGCATGGCCTGTGGGCGTAAGAGCCCCGTCCGCACTTTGCCCGATGCACTGTGCCGAGCGATTTCACATTTTTTTTACCTCTAAAATCTGCTAACGAAAACCACTCGACGATAAATCACGAATGTATATCGGGATTAATTTAAAATCAACGTCACCTCGCCCTACTGCATTCTAAACGATTTTATCGATACAGAATTAAATTTTACAAAATCACCGTAAAAACTGAAAAATAATAACTAAGCGTTGAGTATTGTCCGCTTAACGCACGAAAAAAATGTCCCAAGAAATGCATTTCTTTTGCTCGATATTAAAATTCAAATCTACGACGAAAGATCTTTCTATTAATTTCTCCACGTGCACGCCACTTTTGCTTGATTCGAGAATTAGAGTGTGTTGCGCGAACGAAATGCGAGGTTTTGTCTCGAACCGAGAGTTACAATCGTCGGTGCCAGATGGCGCCACCCTCTACTTCCCAACAGATCGGTCAAGAGTTCTCCTTGACACGCGAGGACGTAGGAAAGAAGAGTCTTCTTTTCAGCTTGCAATATGTTGCATTGAAAATTATTCTGTTTACAGGCTAACGGCTGAAACGATTAGTTGAAGATTGCAAAATCTCGATAATACAAGCTCCGTACGGAATGTCATACGATACGCTGTTAATCGTTTAAAAATGATTAATAAACCGATGACGCGAGGACTGTTCACGTCCGACTATTTTCCCTCTCGATTATATTGATAATAATTAAATTTATGTCCGTTGTGTCATATCGCGGATTTTTTTTCCTCCGGGTTGTAACTAAATATAATATAGATATATAACGACGCTGATTGTATCGATCATTTCTATTCTCGATATGATAAATGATGTTCAACGGTTTGGATCCCATCGCGAACGAAGGATATTGCGAGAGGATGAAATGGGAGGGAGGCGATGATAAGAATAAACCTAAAGAGCAAATGAGATGTGAAACTGACCGGTGAGAGGGCATCCTGCATGTGGATTGCGTTATCAGCTTCGTCCGTGCAAGTCGACATTTTTCCGACCTTCTCGTCGCGAGTCTTCGTTTATTCTCCCTCTTGAAAATTCTTTATCCTCGACGATGTCACCGCTTATCTCAGGGACGTTTTATTCAATGGGATTTTCTTCTTTCTAATTTCGTCCACGCGCAGTCTAAATTTTGCACGCGTCTTGTCTGAGAAATCGCCTACTGCCACTAACCACTACGCGAACATTCGTAATAGTAATTATTGCGGGACAGTTTATCACAGACCGGTGAAGATATGGCACGTATGTTGAATCATCGAGGATCGTTACCTGCGGATCAGAAAAAAAAATGAAAGGAAAAACAAACATTAGTCAGTGCGAAGGGTAATTAATTTAGGCAAGTGTCTACAGGATTGAAGTTAAGTCGTCTGGTCTTGAGCGAGATTTTTGACGTCGTTTCTAATGTGCAATAACGTTTAAACCGTTGAAGTTGCTTAATGAAAATTTACACGTGCATTTATTGATCCTTAGAGAACACTTGTACATAAAAAAAAAAAAAATTATTTCAAATATTTTCATGTAGTTTTTCGCCTTGTTGCAACATGGTGCGCCGAAATCGGCGCCCACTCTGGACGATGTTGTATGCATCTAAAAAAAAATATATATATTTCCTCAATCTGTATGAGTATTCCGAGCACTGGTAGCAGAATTGGTACTTAAAAAAAAATTTTCACAAAATGGCGACCTGTTGAACTTTCATTAATGATATTTCATACATACATTTCATACATTTTCGTATTCGACGAGTTATAAAATGTCGGCAAAATTATTGTTCGACTCAATTCTGCTACCAGTGCTCAGAATACTCATACAGATTGAGAATATATGTATATTTTTTTTTTCAGATGCATACAACATCGTCCAGAGTGGGCGCCGACTTCGGCGCACCATGTTGGCTTCCATGTCTAAACATCACGTTGCAATTACTTTACAGATAATAACATCGCAGGCGAAAACTACACAGCACATATTTACACATGCGGTTTAATGGGTTTTGTTGAGTTTTATTGGGTTTTGAACGCAGCAACGCAACCCAAATCCCTAACCAAAACCCAACATAACCCAACAAAACCCCAATAAAGCCCAACAAACCCAACAAAACCCAACAAAACCCAATGAAAATATTTAAAATAATTTTTTTTTTCATGCACAAGTTTTCTCTAAGGATCAATAAGTGCACGTGTACATTTTCATCAAGACAACTTCAACGGTTTAAACGTTATAGCACATTAGAAATGACGTCAAAAATCTCGCTCCAGACCAGACGACTGCCTTAGGATCCCAGCTTCTTCTACAGAGATTTGTGGATTGCCGCATTAGCCACAAATCCCCGCAACAAAATGTTTCATTGATCACGGCTAGGTCGATTGATACGAGTTAAAATGTTAGGCGAGTGACGGGCCTGTAACGTAACGAGAAAGATTCGACGCGACAGCGGTTGTGACCTTGTACAATTTCTCGAGATGTTGATTCGTAGAACGTTCGACATTACTACGTAAAGCAACAATGGCAAGGTCGAACGGAAGGTCACACGGGCGTGCAAACTCGTTCCGATGCTTCCGAGAAGGACCAATTCTGATGTACGCGTAATGCGACGTGGGTCGAGTGAAAGTGATTAATCGTGATCCGGCTTCGGTGTCTTTTATTGTGGAATGGTAAGTAAATTGAAAAATCAGATCATTACAGCTGGAGCGAAATGTCTACGAGATTGAAAGGTCTTGGTAATCGAGACGGGTTTGTAATGCGTCTCGAAAGATCGCCACGAATTGATCAGCATCACATCATCATATCCAGTAAATCCTGTCTTGCAACGATCATTTGAGGTCACGCGTTTGGCTACCGAAGGTCACGGATACAATAATCCGTGGTAATAACCAGTCTCCTCTCGCGGATAGGGCGGAGGAGGAGGGGGAAGGTCACACGCCCAAAAAATCAGGGACCAGACTTCATGGGAGGCGTCGTACAACAGGCTGACTTGGGAGGCATGGTGTCGTAGTCGGGTGGTGTAACTGGATTTCAAGTGTACACAAGACCGGGGCCAGCGAGGAGTCTGTTGGCTCTGGCTAATGCGCCACAACAACAGGAACGGGCCAAGAGCACGGCATATTGCCAGGAACGAACAGACAGGTGTAATAATAGACGTGTAACGAGGAAGCCGCGGCGGAGTGATCGAGAGTGGAGTCCCTGGCTCACGAGTCTGGCGGGTTCTGCAGGTATTATACCATCTCGTTTTCTCGTTCTTTTCTGCTTCCTCCTCTTTTCTTCTTCCTCTCCACCACTTACTCTATCTATCTATCTCTCTCTCTCCATTCGACATTCATCCATTTTGAGGGCACTTTGACTCTGGCCTGTCTGGGAGATCGGTGAACGAGACGTACACTCGCGGAGAACCGGCAGCTACGGGGAAAAGAGAAACGAGTCCGAGAACCTGAACGGCGTGAGAGGAAGGAAAACCGGCAACGGCACACAGCGGTTGAACCTCTCGATGGACCGAGAGTAAGAGAGAATCCGGGCGCATGAAAGGAAACCGGAGTGACGGTGAACTTGGAACGGTGGGAGGAGGAATTAGTCGTTTAAAGATGCGAAAGGTAGGTCGGTAACTTACCGACGGTTATAACGTGTTAGGGAGATGGAAGAGAGGAGAATGGGCAAGGACGAGAACCGGTGGGAAGATTGGGACGTTCGGGAATGGTGGATGGGAAGTAGGAACGAGGAAGATGTCGAGGGTGGAGGATAATGAAGAAAAGCATTGTTGAGAATTAGGATAACTATCCCATCAAAATGATCGGAAAATTAAGGGAACAAAAATGTTAATGCCAGTTGGGGCAGATTTATTTTGTAGATCAGGGTACAACGTTTGATCAATGACGAACAGCACCAAGATTTCATGATGTTCCATACAAATGAACCCCACTTAAAGAGCGCCCCATTCTTTTGTTTCCGGAGGAATACACTTGTTCAGACAAACACGGAAAAGTGGAAACGTAGCGGTGAGATTCAAGACAAAGGACACGACTCGCTACGGTGGATAGAGAAGAGGAAGGAGGAATTAGTTGTTTAAAGATGCGAAAGTTAGGTCGGTAACTTACCGACGGTTATAACGTGTTAGGGAGATGGAAGAGAGGAGAATGGACAAGGACGAGAACCGGTAGAAAGATTGGGACGTTCGGGAGAGGTGGATGGGGAGTAGGAACGAGGAAGATGTTGAGGGTGGAGGATAATGAGGAAAAGGGTTGTTGAGAATTGGGATAACTATCCCATGAAAATGATCGGAAAATTAAGGGACCAAAAATGTTAATGCCAGTTGAGGCTTATTTCTTTTGTAGATCAGGGTACAATTTTTGATCAAGGACGAACAGCTCCAAGATTTCATGATGTTCCATACAAATGAACCCCACTTCAAGAGCGCCCCATTCTTTTGTTCCCGGAGGAATATACTTGTTCAGACAAACACGGAAAAGTGGAAACGTAGCGGTGAGATTCAAGACGAAGGACACGAGTCGCTACGGTGAATAGAGAAGAGGAAGAAAGAGGGTGACTTTACTGAAACGTGTGCGCGTTGCTCATCGCGAGTTCGTTCTCAACAACGGACAGCGATCGCGAGTGAGTCTGCCGTGGTCCCGAGACAACTCGGGCGTCTGGTCGTGTTATATACAGAAGAGGCCGGAGGAGCACATAGCTGAGAAGCAGGTTCGGCCGGTCTAACCTGATTCTCAAAGGAACCCACAGCGTCAGATTGGACCCACCTCCGTTTGTATTTCAAGTACCCGGTTGATCCGACTGCCCGGTGCCCCGAGAGTTGGCTCGCTGAACGCCCTCGCCGCTCGCCAGGTCTTCTCGCGCTTCGTGGAGAGCTCTGTCCACGAGAGGCAACACGACGGTGACGTACCAAACTCTCTCGTGGTTAACGTAAAATGGCAGTTTTACTCTCGATTCTGGACAATCACGTTCCGACACCAAAACAGTTCGGTTCCTCTTGGAATTCGTGCTCATAATATCGGTAGTTAAACGGGAGAGGGGGGAGGGGGGGCGGGGACATCGGATCAACGACGTGCGAAAAACAGTGGAGCACTAAACGTAACCATCGACAACAAAAACCACCAACGATTACGCAACTGAGTGTCCATGAGATGGAATCTCAAAAAATAGCCTGCAATCGGATGTGACGAATAGAACTTGTACGATATCTCAGGACATTCTCGTCACGTTTCAAGGTCAAGTGAAAACAAATAGAGGGAAAAAAACGTTGAGAGATCTCATTAGAGAGATGGGAGAGAAGGAGATGGGAGGTGAAAATACTTTTGGAAAAGGGAACGAGGAGAGCCAACGACGGGAACGACAACAACACGCGAAGGGTGTTTCGAGAGAGGAGAGGAGAGAGAGAGAGAGTGTGGGTGAACTTGACACGCGCGATATCCGATCGTATCGGTACCATTCGCGAGACTCTAAGTGTGTGTTCAGCGAGTGGGACAGTAAGAGAAGAATGAGAGGAGAAGAGTTTTCGAGTGAGAGTTTGTACAGTGTCGTCCGCAGCTTCATGCTGATACAACGAGAAGATCGAAGGACCCCGCGAGGTGTATGTACTCTACTGCACATAACAACACACATACACACACGCCCACAGTCTTATACATGCACACATGAAACTCGAGGAGTAAAATCCGTGGACCCGCTATCAGCGGAAGCCAATTAGCACCGCCGTTTCGTTCACGGTACGAGCGAGAGAGTAATGACCTGACGTAATGGAAAAGAGTGAGATGAAAGAACGACGGGAGGATAGTGAGAGTGAGAGGGTAGCTTGAGAAGGGGAGGAACGTGACGTGTAAGAGAGGACACAGCGATTGGCGATAAGAAGAGAGGACGGGGAAGCGATGATTCCCGATAGGGAAAAGGATCGAAGTGTCTCCGCGAGTCTTTCGAAGAGATGAATATACTTTAGCAGCACGACCAGTCATCGGTAGATGAGCGGTTAATCCTTCAACCGGTCACACGGACACCCGGAAACCAATGAATATTCATCGGGTCTTCGTATTCAAATATTTATCTTCTAAAATTTGCCGGCCGTGGAATGAACGTTTTTCCGTCTCAGATTCAGTCGTTGCCTCTGTACGAAGACTACACACTTTAGTAAAAAAAAGTCTAAAAAGTTAATCAATTTTGTGAATAATTCGATAGAAAGTAATCAAGAAATTCGACACTCGTTCGACGAGGATCCAATGTTCAATATAGTTGCGAGGAGGGTAATGATCCTCGTCTGAGGGACAGAAGAAAACAAGCCATAATTTTATCGTGTGCACTCGCAACAATCGGGATTGTCGAAATTTTAATCTCGCGATGAATCGAAAACATTATTCACGAAGACATTTCGACGCTGAGGCTTTATTCTTCGACTTTGTGCGAAAGACTCCGAGCGAGATAAGTCCTGCGGTCAAACGAGAAGGATGAAAGGTATCCCTATTGTGATCGGATGAGATTCTCAGGGACGAGAACGAAATAGTCGAGAGGGATGGAAAGACCCTAGGGAAAACCTCTCTCTCTCTCTCTCTCTCTCTCTCTCTCTATATATATATATATATATATATATATATATATATATATATATATATATCGGGATGAGATCTCGTGAAGGAAGAACATCTTCACGATGAGGCTGAAGGAGACACGGGGTCCGTCTACCTGCCGCCACCTGCCGCGAGCTCGTAGTTCTCCGGCAGGTATCCTACAGTGTACGCCACTGTGGTATAAAAGGAGTGGAGAAAAAAAAACGGACTCCCAACGTTACAGGTCCAACAGTGAGCGTGTGTGATGTTAAACAAAAAAAAAAGTAGATATATGATATTCCTATGCTACGTAGATCGACCAAAATGAACCACCTTCGTTGGTCGAGAGCTGCGGAAAAACGGAAAAAAATAACGGTGACCTAATCGTCATCATCATCATCGGCGTGTTTACGAACTCGTGCTGTCGCTAAATAATTTTTTGTTCACCAATTTTTTTTCATCCGCGATTAAACGTCATAGCTTTCGGTCAATTCCAGTCAACAGGCTCGTTCGGCAGTCGACATAAATCGTATTAATAATTTGAACTTTATGAAATGGACCGTCCATCATCATCAATGCTGATACATTGACGCTATCGGAATGATATATAAACTGGTCGATTTTTGATCAACAATATCGGGAGCAAGACGGATTTATAAATATGCAACATTAAAGGGGGCAAATAGGGTTAGACGGTTCAAAAAATCGATTATATTTTTATTTCATAAATTGTTAGTAAAACTATTGACAAATATGTTCCCAAAATTTTAAATGAAAATTCCGACTCGTTCTATTGTTATAAGCCATTAAGGGGAAAATAGGGTTAGGACAGCGTTTTCTCAATGATTTTCATGAATTTTTTTATAGTATAAAAAATGAATATAATTTATTGAAACTTTGAGAATATTTTATTCATATATTTAAGTATATATTATAAAATTTTTGAAGAATTTCCTTGAAAAACACCGTAGATATTAGCGCCCCCATATTGCAGGTCACAATCAGACTCAGCATTTTGCGTACATTCTGGAAGCCGCAATTTTTTTGAACTTTTTTTGAACTTGCGGACACGCTAGTTTGAAAAGATCTTAACCAATCGTTTTGAAAATTGGCAGTCACTTTCTTCATAGTATTGCGCTCTATATGAACCTAAAATCGGAATATTATCATTATTTAAAATAATTTTTTTTTTTCAAATAAAGTTGTAAAAAATGGCAAAAAATCATGCTTTTTTGTTTTGACCGCTGTAAAACATTCAATTTTCTATTTTTTTGATAGCATTTAGGTTCATATAGAAGAGAGACATATAATAAAAGTAAATTCCAACCTCGTTTGGTTGCAGATGAAAATTGCGGCTTCCAGAATGTACGCAAAATGCTGAGTCTGATTGTGACCTGCAATATGGGGTCGCTAATATCTTCGGTGTTTTTGAAGGAAATTCTTGAAAAATTTTCTAGTATATACTCAAATATATGTATAAAATATTCTCAAAATTTCAATGAAATATATTCATTTTTTATACTATAAAAAAATTCATGAAAATCATTGAGAAAACGCTGTCCTAACCCTATTTCATCCCTTAATGAAAAGAAAAATTGTCGTTTCGTCGAGCTGATCAGCGTTAATTAAATAAAGAACAAGAACGAAAATGCCAAGAATCTTTCCCCACTATTATTCTGTACCTTAAAGGGGTGAAATAAGGTTAGACGGTTCAACAAATCGATTTTTTTTTTATTTCATAAATTGTTAGTAAAACTATTGAAAAATATGTTCCCAAAATTTTAAATGAAAATTCCGACTCGTTCTATTGTTATAAGCCATTGAGGGAGGAAATAGGATTAGGACAGCGTTTTCTCAATGATTTTCATGAATTTTTTTATAGTATAAAAAATGAATATAATTTATTGAAACTTTGAGAATATTTTATACATACATTTAAGTATATACTATAAAATTTTTGAAGAATTTCCTTGAAAAACACCGAAGATATTAGCGACCCCATATTGGAGGTCACAATCACACTCAGCATTTTGCGTACATTCTGGAAGCCGCAATTTTTTTGAACTTTTTTCGAAATTGCGCACACGCTAGTTTGAAAAGTTTTCAACCAATCGTTTTGAAAATTGGCAGTTACTTTCTTTATAGTATTGCGCTCTGTATAAACCTAAAATCGGAATATTATCATTATTTAAAATAATTTTTTTTTTGCAAATAAAGTTGTAAAAAATGGCAAAAAACCATGCTTATTTGTTTTGACCCCTGTAAAACATTCAATTTTCTATTTTTTTGATAGCATTCAGGTTCATATAGAAGAGAGACATATAATAAAAGTAAATTCCAACCTCGTTTCATTTCAGATGAAAATTGCGGCTTCCAGAATGTACGCAAAATGCTGAGTCTGATTGTGACCTGCAATATGGGGTCGCTAATATCTTCGGTGTTTTTCAAGGAAATTCTTCAAAAATTTTATAGTATATACTCAAATATATGTATAAAATATTCTCAAAGTTTCAACAAATTATTTTCATTTGTTATACTATAAAAAAACCTTAAGCGGTGAAATAGGGTTAGACGGTTCAAAAAATCGATTTTTTTTTTATTCCATAAATTGTTAGTAAAACTATTGAAAAATATGTTCCCAAAATTTTAAATGAAAATTCCGACTCGTTCTATTGTTATAAGCCATTAAGGGGAAAATAGGGTTAGGACAGCGTTTTCTCAATGATTTTCATGAATTTTTTTATAGTATAAAAAATTAATATAATTTATTGAAACTTTGAGAATATTTTATACATATATTTAAGTATATACTATAAAATTTTTATACTATAAAAAAATTCATGAAAATCATTGAGAAAACGCTGTCCTAACCCTATTTCATCCCTTAATGAAAAGAAAAATTGTCGTTTCGTCGAGCTGATCAGCGTTAATTAAATAAACAAAAGAAACGAAAATGCGAAGAATGCTTCCCCCCTTATTATTCTGTACCTTGGAAGATCTCTTAAATTCTCGATGAGCGTTGAAGCATCGACGAAGACGCGAGTAAAATGGGAAAACCGCTGCATCGACACGTAGGTGGTTCATGGTAAATTACAAAAAAAAAATATATATAACAACGTACAACGGTACTTACTTGTCGCGGTTGCATTAGGGGAAAAGCGTGTCGTGATGGGTGATGGTACATCAGAGCGAACGGGTATAAACAGGGAATGGGGGGGTGGTGGAAAAGGTGTTGGCGCGTCAGTGGGAAGCCGGCGGGAGTTTTGAACAGGGGCGGGAGAGTGGGACGATGATGGTTATGATTATAGTCGTTGGTGCGTTGGTTAAGACGATGGATATTCGTATTGGATGATAGAGATGAGAGGGTACACAGACTGCGAGGTACACTCGGCTTAATGAATGAGTGATAATCGCGTGTGAATGAAGAAAACCGAACGAGAGCAAGATTAATGAATGAACATGGATGTTTGTGTGATCGGTGGTAAAACCGGCCGGAGAAAGATGAGAAGAAGTAAGGCGAGGAGGGGGATCCAACTACAAACTACCGAGGGATCCTGGACGACCTTCCAAATCACATTTCCGCGGCTGTTAACACCATCGGCCACCTCCGAGGCCTGGGCACTTCACTCTTCGCGATTTCTTCTACCGCGAACGATTCACGCGACGATTAACGCGAGGTGGTTTTTCTTCTCACCGGGAGTTCATCGATACCAGACGATTTATTGGCGCACTGTCGTATCCGGTCTTGTTATCCAAGTGACTTTACTCGATATAAGATAGCAGCCAGTGATCTCTTCACGCAAACTTTACACGGTGAGTGCGTGTGTTCGTTCTACGTTGTATTGAAATCGGAGGCTTCACGGTGTCAGGCTGTGTCACCTGTGGCAACGTGGCGGGTTCTGTGTCGCCAGGAGTACCTCGTGGACCACCTGATCCCCCGGGACAGGACAAACCCCAGCTGCGAAATGACTCACTGGAACCTGGAGAACCGGCGAATCCCGAGCAGAAATTTAGCGGTGTCCCAAAGTAACAAACCGCGAAAATGACGCTATGTGTTCTTCCAGTCTCTTCCGCCCGTGGTCCTTTTACTTTCGCGTCCGATGACTCACGACAAATCAGTGTTTCCGTCCCATCGCGCGAACAAACGTAACTCCCAATTGAAGAACCACCCGGTGATCGTTATATCCTGGATTCGCGAACACACGACAAAAGTCCATAATCCCTCTTGCCCTCTGATACCGTTGGTCGTCAGGACGAGACTCGGGAGGAAGTTTCGTTACTTTGACGACGAATTTAAGAGGCGTCCGGCAGGGATGGAAGCTGCCAAATATCCGGGAGCCCACTACGTCGCCGCTCCTCGTCTTGTTTACAATCGAAAAATGACAATTTCTTCTCTCCTCCTTCTCCTTCCCCCCACCGCTTGTTCCTTCTGTTCTACTTCCTCCGCTGGTGCACTTATGCGGTTCCCGTTTGCGACCGGTTTTTCGCGAACGCTCTGTTTTCGCGACCGCGCGCACGCACACAACATGCACACACGCACAAACACGCACGCACATACACAGACACCCCCTCACCCGGTAACACTCGCGACGCTTCTCGTGACCGCACAGAGCAGCGTTAGTGAGCAGCCCCTCCGCGTCACACCAGTACCAAGCTTCTCTATCTTTTCTCAATTTTTTTTTTCGCTTATTATCTTTGCTTTTATTTCTTCCTCTCCGTTCCCCCAACAAATGCGTGTACACCGGGTTCTCCGGGCGACTGCCGCACCGTTCACCCAAAAGTTTTCATGCGCTTTAAGCAGCGCGAGCAAGGTACAAGCGAAATCCTCTCGTCTCACGGACCACGGAGTTCTCTTCTCCTCGAGATAGAGGCAACATGGCCGCCGCCTCCCCAGCATCCAGCAGCAATCCGCCTCCCCCTTTCTCTTCTCGCTCTCCACTCCGCCTCCTCCGCGGCCTTCTCCGGATCTTCTCTTTATCGCTCCTCAACCATTCGCCGTCTCTCCTCTCTCATTTATCCTCGCTCTCCGTTCTACCTTCGATAATTCACGATCTTCTTCCCAGTCCCTCTTTAAACACTATCGTACTCCGGTGAGACACACAACGCCGCGCCACAACCGCTGGGACCTCTCGTTTTCACCAACGCCGAGTGCCTGATCTCCGTCTCACCTGCAGCCTCCCTCGCGCCAGTTTCTTCTCCTTCTCTTTGCCCCACTCGGAATCTCGTCTATCCTTGTCCCTCTTCTCTTTGCCTCTCCCTCGCTTTACCTGGGAGTTCTCTTTCTCTCTTTTTCTCAGGTCCCCTCGCAAGGCTTCTCTCTTTCTTCCTCCATCTCTCGTTCCTCGTTCCTCCGCCTCGATAACTCCCCGGGAGAATATCTTGCGTCACAGTCCTACCCGCAGCGTCGTTCGATCACTCGGCTTCTCTCGTTCCCTCTCGAATTGTACAAGCATTCTTTCGTCTCACTCCTTATATCTCCTTTCCTACGCCCTTCTACGGAACGTTCTGTCTCTCCATCCTTCCTCTAGTTTCGTTCACTGCAGCGCGATGATATACCCCGTCTCTCGTCTCGCTCGCATCAGCAAAAACTTTCCTCTTGGACCACGGGGATATATCGTTTCGTCTCGCTCTCCCTCGGTATCACGCACTCCCATGCACTCCGTACTCTCTGTCTTACGTCTCGATCGTTGAGAATATTTCCCGTTGCAGTCACCTCTGCGGATAAATCGGATCGTTCCCTCTTCCTCGCGCCGCAAATGTTTCGTCTCTTGTACTCCCGTGTCTCTCCCGTTCACGCACCGTTCTCTCTCTCTCTCTTTCTTACTCCCTCCACTTCATTGGTTTCTCATGCGAGCTGTATGTAACTCTAGCGAACCGTGGATCCACCGGAGAGAACCCCGAGGCTCTTCTTGGGCTGCTCTTACGTTGCTGCCGTTGCCGCGCGCTCCATCTACAATCGGCGGGAAGGGGACTCGGGCGGGAGAACCGACGAGCAGGTAGCAGACGATTCTCTCGCGCCGGGGATGCGCGCGTTCGGCGAGAAAGAAGAGGACAACGCGATGCGCTGTGTATAGATATGGATGACGTTGCGTTCGAGCGAGTGGACTCATCGGAAACTTAGAGAAGAGACAGGAGCGATAAAGATAAAGAAGAATCGTTAGGCTGAGTGGGTTTGAGGAAGAGTGGTGTACGCGAGAACGGGGAGTCGAAGTGTGTGTATGAGAGACAGAGGAGAAGGAGGACGGTACAGAAGGACTCGTGGAATAACTCGGTACGGTGAGAGCACGGATTCAAACAGAGCATCGAGTCATCGGCGAAGCAGGGCTCCGGCCACCCGGCATTATCGTTCCTCCATTGTGTCTTTCTTTCTCTCAACGCAGTTACGCATGCTCCTTCGTTTCTTCCTTCTCCGTTCATCGCGCAGCTTCTACCTGTTGCTGCTCCCGCAGTGTTTCTACCGTCTGTACCCACGGCACTGGCTATTTATACATATATACACACACACTGATCTTCCTGTCTCGCTTCTCATCATCTCGCCGTCTGTTATTCAAGAATATTTCAAGCGGGCGAATCCCACGAGTGCGAAGAAGATGTTGACCAAGAAGAAGAAGAAGAAGGACGAAGAACGTGGCGTCAAACCATCAAGACTCTCCAGGCTTCTCTCCCGGCACCGAGTTAGAGAAAGGAGGGACAAGATAGTCAGCAAGGCACGAGAAGAAGGGAAAGAACGAGAGAGATAGTGAAAGAGAACCGAGAGAGAAAGAGCGGGGTATCCTCCCCTCGGACAGTGCGTGAAGCCTCAGCTTCTCGGGGAGATTAAAAAGAGAAGTTAAAAAATAAGAAACGATGCGGAGGAGATGGAATTAAAAGAGGACAAAAAAAAAAAAGAAACGAAGGAGATGTAGCGGGAGTGAGGGTGGACGGAGAGGTACGGAAGAATGAGAGTGAGAGGGAAAGAGGGGACTCGTGAAAAATGGGTATCCAGCAAGAGAGGACAGCCTCGAGCTATGCCGTCCTAATGCGACCCTGCTCAAGAAAGCATCGAAACGATATAACCCGACCACGCGTGGTCTTCCCATCTCCAATGTTTATATATGTATTTTTTCATGTGTGCGTTTTGTGTATCTCTTCTCGTGTCCCGAGTGCGGGCAATGCCAACGGTACGGTATGAACGGCGTGGAAAATTTTCAATCGGCGAGAAGGTGACTGCAACTTCCAAGCAACTTCGTTCCATCCAAACGGACCAACTTCGTTGCTCCGTTTCTGTGACGAGCTTGCAGCTAAAACTGGCTTAATACATCGTACAGTTTGCCGCTCTGTGCAGTGCCAATAAACTTCGCGAACCTTCTTGAACTCGTTGCTCGAGCCAGGAATTACTTTGTCTTCTTAGAATGGCACTTTTGTGATGCCTATCAGGTTTGCCGAAATTATAATGTGAAAATAATGCATTATTCATTACAGAAATAACTACAATTGGATGATGAAAAACATTAGGCATTACATTGGTCATGAGAAATGTAAAAGACGACCATTATGCATTGCATTAATAATGAATAATACGAAAAACATTACATTATCCATTACTGAAGTAATGGCTAATACAAAAGTGTTCCATTATCCATTACTGAAGTAATGGGTAATGCAAAAGTGTTCCATTATCCATTACTATAGTAATTAGTAGTGCAAAATACTTCCATTATCGATTACTATAATGATGGGTAATGCAGAGCAGCATTAACTTTCCATTACTATAATGATGAATAATGTATTACCTCGAGTAATGCATTATTTCTTCGACTAATGCATTATTAATTCGAGTAATGCATTATCGGAATACGAATACAATAATTTATTATTGTACTTTAACAAGGAATAAGAGAAAATTTTATGCAATAATACACAATCGTATAAAATCATACATCTTCCGATCCAATCCTAAAACATCTATATGAGTCTTATATATAACAATATATACAATCATATACAATTTTATACAAAATTGCCAATTTTTTTAGAGTCATATACAAATTTTCATAGTATTATCAAATTCTATAGAATCATATACAGTCATATGGAAAACAATTGTCGCATACAATTGGATATAATTCTATAAGAATTTATATGATTCTATCGTCTCAATTTTTGATCAACTTGTATAAAATCTTATCTCATAAGATTGTATATGATTGTATAAGATCGTATCCAACCATTTTCCCCCGGGCATTTAGTAAACGGGCAAAGTTACTCGTGACTCTGTTAAGGGCGGGGTAAGGGTTTTCACTTTCGAAAAATCGAATTTTTTTTTGTCTTATCTTATTGTTTAACATTTCAAGAATATGTCCTTAAAATTTTCAACCGATCTAAGCCATATTCTTGAAGTTATTGTCTTATTAATCTCCTGGCCTTCAACGCCACACCTCTAACAGCTGCGGGCGGTCGGGCTAGCAGTGCACTTTAGACGCGTTTTTCTCAAAACTACTTTTTCAAAGTCCGTGTTCACTGCCATTTAAAAACTACTTGACCGATTCATTTCAATCTTCGTACACATTTTCTACATATAAAATACCTCCCCCCAACGTTTAGTTAAATTTTTTTTTTTTACATTAAGGGTGTTTCCCACCCACAAAATGGCGGAATTTTTCGTGGAAAATAACAGTTCACACTTTAGATGGCCGCCAAAAATTTTTGAATGAAAAAAAAAAATTATCAGAGAACGTTGGGGGCAAGATTTGATTATAATTTGACTAAATTTTCATGATTTTTCATTTTCAGATAATTTCCGGCCGAGTTATAGTGAACACCGCAAATTGTTTTTTTTCCAAGACGTTCTGGGGGAAGCTCTGTTACGGGCTTATACTTCAATATTTCTGCATGAAAAATTACACAACATTGTCAAAAGTATGCTCAATAATGTACAAAAGGTTCGAATAATATTGCTCAATCCATATTTGAGAAAAAAAATCGCAAAAAAAGTGTTTTTTTTAATGCTGAAACCCTTATCCCTCCCTTAACAGAAAAACATCGCATCTCCTCTATCTGTGTGGTCATAGAGTACCGCGTTACATCTTTTTGGAGTTGCACGTTACTTCTATTGATGTTGAAGGTCGTAAAAAGAAAATCTTTTTTCAAACTACGGATTATTGAAATAAATGTAAGTTAATGATATTTGCATCTTTAGTTTGAAATGAAAAATTGCGCAGTTTTATTTTGATGATTTTGGCATAAAGTATGAAGTTAATAATGCTTCAGGAGCGAATATTTTCAACGCTGGGTTTCATATAACCGATATAGAGCGAATCTCAGAACTATTGGAATAGTCTGCTTATTTACTTTGTGGTGTTGCTGTCGCAACGTCTCTTCAAAGCACGTCGTTCGTGAAGGAAAGTAAACGAAGACAAAGATAGCGGTCGTGCGCTTTGTGTTCAACCAAATTATGTGATTTCATTGACATTGTTATATAAATTAATAAAGAATTTCGATTCCAATAACGCAACTAATGCATTACTCGACACAATGCAGTACTGGAAGTAATGCTCCATTTTTATATTTTGCATTATTCATTTCTATATAAATGGAAAAATGGCATTGTCTTGCATTAAGCCATTACTGAAGTAATGGGCAATGCAAAGCATTACAATACCCATTACTTCAGTAATGAGTAATGTAATGCTTTCCACATTACCCATTACTTTAGTCATGTTCAATGTAATGCTTTCCACATTACCCATTACTTTAGTCATGTTCAATGTAACGCTGTGCCAATTGACCATTAATACCGTAATGCAAAATTATATGTTTTTTTCATTTTCCAGTACTTATGTAATGCTTAATGGCCTGATATTGGTATTATTAATTAGAAGATTAATGCAATGTCTTTCTTGACCGCATTATTTATTAAATGAACGATGCGTAATGGAATTAGAGTCCCATTACACATTACCAGAATAATTACTAATGAAATCAATAATGCATTATAAAAATAATGCATTTTTTGCAACTCTGACGCCTATTATCACTCGTCGAGGCATAACGCGACGAACAAGTCTTCGTCACATTGTATCCTCGACGTTACATCGTATCTTCCAATGTAACGTCGATACAAAGCTCCGTCAATGCTACTGTTCCGAAAGATCAAATGGTCCACGGTGCGAACGTCACGATGTCGCGTCCTCGCAGAATGAAAACGTCAGTTCGATGGACATCTCCCCTCAAACGTCATTCGGGACAATCTCCAGTTACGTCCCACCACATAAACCCGGGACCACACAATGTTTCGATTGAGACGGTATCATAAATGAGTTCTGGAGGTCAAGGCTTTGGGCGCGAGGTTTCTGCTCACCTCGTTTGCGGTCACACTACCGATGAATATAAACGAGGTCTCCCGACGTGACCTCTACGATTTAATCTCTTCTTTCATCATTCCAGTATCATTATCCCCAGCCCCGATTTCGAGCCTCTGCTCCAGTCTGGTATCAGGTCCAGCCAACATACAGAAGAAGAAAAAAGCATAATACGAAAGGAGAAGAAGAAAGAATTGACCGGGACTTGAAGAGTAATGTATGTTCGGACATTACTCTTCCGTGGAGACAGAGAAAGAGGGGCGAAGAAATATGATGAAGTGGAGAAAATGAAGGGGAAGAAAGAGACACGCTCAGCGTATAACTCTCTTGTTTGCGAGAGAGCGAAGGGGGGCCTTAAATTATAGATCGCGAAAGCGAGAGCGCTTGGTGTTTTCGCGCTGTTTGCCGCCTGGTACAACCAACTTGAAATAAGTGTGTTCCCAATGGGCTCAGGCCCAGGTTACCCGCGCATGTGCATGGCCGTGACGCAACAAAACCCGACGATTATCGGCCATTCTCGTATCAATAAGTACTCGGGCTTGGCCAGAAAGGACTCGATGCGAACTCGCAATGTATATAACTTCGATACCGTAATATTATAACCTTTGCAATTTACACCGTGGTGCTCGGCTCTGCCGGACCCCGATACTCCTTGGGCATAATATACATTACGCGCGTCACTTTTTCTTTCTTCTATTTTTTTCTTTTTTTTCAACATCTATCCTGAACAAGCTCTCTCTCTCTCTCTCTCTCTCTCTCTCTCTCTCTCTCTCTCTCTCTCTCTCTCTCTCTCTCTCTCTCTCTCTTTCTCTTTCTGTCGTACTTTGAACGCGTATCGTTATGAGCACTGTCTCACCTAACATATTTTTAATACCAGGCTATCTAGCGACACGATTTATTTCCTGCTGTATAATAAGTGGGAGAGATCAATGCGTGGGCGATCGAGTACGGGTCACGGGGCTCGAAGCAAGTGCTGGATTTATAAGCGCAAAACGGCATCATGGATATAATATAGTAAGCACGTATGTTCTTGTGTGTTCTTGTATTTCACGATTATTTTCGTTAGTCGGAGAAAGTTCGTGAATACGATTTAGTCGACTAATTTCACGTGTACGCTCTCGCGTCGCTGCCTATCATCACCTATCCTTGGATAAGTATCGGCGGAAATGTACCGTCGATGACCATGTGGACTTATCGGAAAAAAAAACCCGTTTGAAATATTTCATGGCAATTGATTAGTGTCGCGGAGCAAAATTATATTTAAAACGATAAGACTTTTATTGACGATGATAATTATGGCGGTTATCGTAACACTTTGAATACCACGCGAGACGGGAATAATCGAAGCATTTTTGCGAATGCTACCGGATGGAACATTTTTTATGTTACTCGCAATTTTTTTTTTAGCAGTGCCTAAAGTACTCATCCTTTTCCACGTCGTGTTTTTTTACGAACTTTTCGAAATGTTGAGCCCGTAAATGTTAGGGACGCCACTCGGGAGAATCGCTTCGGAGGAATAGCGAGGTGTAGACTCGAAGGCAGGTTCGCTTTTCCTCTAGTTAATAAATATAATATCTAGCTAATAAATTGTTAGTTTTACTGACAATTTATTTTCAAAAATTGTTAGTAAAACTATTGAAAAATATGTTCCCAAAATTTTAAATGAAAATTCCGAATTGTTCAATTGTTATAAGCCATTAAGGGGGGAAATAGGGTTAGGACAGCGTTTTCTCAATGATTTTCATGAATTTTTTTATAGTATAAAAAATGAATATAATTTATTGAAACTTTGAGAATATTTTGTACATATAATTAAGTATATACTGTAAAATTTTTGAAGAATTTCCTTGAAAAACACCGAAGAAAATGTATGACTGCCTTGACTCTGTTTTTCTTGGTACTATTTTTTTCAAACGCGTTTTTCTGATAACGACTTTTTTTTAACTTGCGTACACGCTAGTTTGAAAAGTTTTCAATCAATCGTCTTGAAAATTGGCAGATACTTTTTTCATAGTATTGCGCTCTATATGAACCTAAAATCGGAATATTATCATTATTTAAAATAATTTTTTTTGTGCAAATAAAGTTGTAAAAAATGGCAAAAAATCATGCTTTTTTGTTTTGACCCCTGTAAAACATTCAAATTTCTATTTTTTTGATAGCATTTAGGTTCATATAGAAGAGAAACATATAATAAAAGTAAATTCCAACCTCGTTTGATTTCAGATGAAAATTGCGGCTTCCAGAATGTACGCAAAATGCTGAGTCTTATTGTGACCTGCAATATGGGGTCGCTAATATCGTCGGTGTTTTTCAAGGAAATTCTTCAAAAATTTTATAGTATATACTTAAATATATGTATAAAATATTCTCAAAGTTTCAATAATTTATATTCATTTTTTATCGTATAAAAAAATTCATGGAAATCATTGAGAAAACGCTGTCTCCCGCTGTCCTAACCCTATGGAAATAGGGTTAGGACAGCGTTTTCTCAATGATTTTCATGAATTTTTTTATAGTATAAAAAATGAATATAATTTATTGAAACATTGAGAATATTTTGTACATATATTTAAGTATATACTGTAAAATTTTTGAAGAATTTCCTTGAAAAACACCGAAGAAAATGTATGACTGCCTTGAATTTGTTTTTCTCATGTACTATTTTTCTCAAACGCGTTTTTCTGAAAACGACTTTTTTTAAACTTGCGTACACGCTAGTTTGAAAAGTTTTCAATCAATCGTTTTGAAAATTGGCAGATACTTTCTTCATAGTATCGCGCTCTATATGAACCTAAAATCGGAATATTATCATTATTTAAAATAATTTTTTTTGTGGCCAATAAAGTTGTAAAAAATGGCAAAAAATCATGCTTTTTTGTTTGGACCCCTGTAAAACATTCAAATTTCTATTTTTTTGATAGCATTTAGGTTCATATAGAAGAGAGACATATAATAAAAGTAAATTCCAACCTCGTTTGATTTCAGATGAAAATTGCGGCTTCCAGAATGTACGCAAAATGCTGAGTCTGATTGTGACCTGCAATATGGGGTCGCTTTCCAAGGAAATTCTTCAAAAATTTTATAGTATATACTTAAATATATGTATAAAATATTCTCAAAGTTTCAATAATTTATATTCATTTTTTATTGTTATAAAAAATTCATGAAAATCATTGAGAAAACGCTGTCCCCCGCTGTCCTAACCCTATGGAAATAGGGTTAGGACAGCGTTTTCTCAATGATTTTCATGAATTTTTTTATAGTATAAAAAATGAATATAATTTATTGAAACTTCGAGAATATTTTTTACATATATTTAAGTATATACTATAAAGTTTCGAAGAATTTTCTTGAAAAAACACCGGGGATATTAGCGACCCCATATTGCAGGTCACAATCAGACTCAGCATTTTGCGTACATTCTGGAAGCCGCAATTTTCATCTGAAATCAAACGAGGTTGGAATTTACTTTTATTATATGTCTCTCTTCTATATGAACCTAAATGCTATCAAAAAAATAGAAAATTGAATTTTTTACAGGGGTCACAACAAAAAAGCATGATTTTTTGCCATTTTTTACAACTTTATTTGCAAAAAAAAATTATTTTAAATAATGACAATATTCCGATTTTAGGTTCATATAGAGCGCAATACTATGAAGAAAGTAACTGCCAATTTTCAAAACGATTGGTTGAAAACTTTTCAAACTGGCGTGTACGCAAGTTCGAAAAAAGTCGTTTACAGAAAAACGCGTTTGAAAAAATAGTACCAAGAAAAACAAAGTCAAGGCAGTCATAAATTTTCTTCAGTATTTTTCAAGGAAATTCTTCAAACATTTTATAGTATATACTTAAATATATGTATAACATATTCTCAAAGGTTCAATAATTTATATTCATTTTTTATAGTATAAAAAAATTCATGAAAATCATTGAGAAAACGCTGTCCCCCGCTGTCCTAACCCTATGGAAATAGGGTTAGGACAGCGTTTTCTCAATGATTTTCATGAATTTTTTTGTAGTATAAAAAATGAATATAATTTATTGAAACTTCGAGAATATTTTTTACATATATTTAAGTATATACTATAAAATTTTTGAAGAATTTTCTTGAAAAAACACCGGGGATATTAGCGACCCCATATTGCAGGTCACAATCATACTCAGCATTTTGCGTACATTCTGGAAGCCGCAATTTTCGTCTGAAATCAAACGAGGTTGGAATTTACTTTTATTATATGTCTCTCTTCTATATGAACCTAAATGCTATCAAAAAAATAGAAAATTGAATTTTTTACAGGGGTCAAAACAAAAAAGCATGATTTTTTGCCATTATTTACAACTTTATTTGCAAAAAAAAATTATTTTAAATAATGATAATATTCCGATTTTAGGTTCATATAGAGCGCAATACTATGAAGAAAGTAACTGCCAATTTTCAAAACGATTGGTTGAAAACTTTTCAAACTGGCGTGTACGCAAGTTCGAAAAAAGTCGTTTTCAGAAAAACGCGTTTGAAAAAATAGTACCAAGAAAAACAAAGTCAAGGCAGTCATAAATTTTCTTCGGTGTTTTTCAAGGAAATTCTTCAAAAATTTTATAGTATATACTTAAATATATGTATAAAATATTCTCAAAGTTTCAATAAATTATATTCATTTTTTATACTATAAAAAAATTCATGAAAATCATTGAGAAAACGCTGTCCTAACTCTATTTCCCCCCTCAATGGCTTATAGAACGAGTCGGAATTTTCATTTAAAATTTTGGGAACATATTTTTCAATAGTTTTATTAACAATTTATGAGAGTAAAAAAAAATCGATTTTTTGAACCGTCTAACCCTATTTCCTCCGTTAAGGGAATTGGGTGTCATATATTAGCTACTGATAAAGTTAGCTAAAAAATAGAATCTAAATGGGAACTTTTTTTAAATTCAATTTCTTGTCATTGGTGGTCTTCAGGGCTTAAACACAGCGTTACCGGAGTTACAAGATTCGAAATTTTCTACCGAGAATATCGCGACATGGATAATCGTTTTTTCCGTCGGGGGCTCAAGAGCGGAGCATCGAAGTCTCTCCTTATACGCGCCCAACGCTCGTAAGGACTTCTCTCACTCTCTTCGCCTCGTTCTCTCTCGGTCCCCGCGGCACGCACACACCGTGAATCGCGCGAGAGTGTTGCACGCTCATCGCTTGTACCGGTACGCGCGGCGTTAAAGCCTCCGTACGGCGTCAATGTTTTCGTGCGTCTTCGCGCCAGAAAAACAAATGGATCTACAACGGAGGCCTATTAGTGGAATGATTTTGAGGACCGTCACCTACGGATTGACCGTGAAGCAATTCCGTTTGCGATGGTGAGGGAGAAAGAGTTCTTCCAATTGCTGTTTTCGCGCCCGGGAACCGTTCGTTCTACCTTACCGACGGAACCGAATTCACGTTCATGACGGTTCTCAACCGGTTTTCGCCGGTATTTTCATTCACTCATGCGAACTACACAGAACGGTTCTATCCCACACAACTTATCGTGTAAATACGCCCTTTTTCGCCAGCTGTAGCTTTATATGTACAATAACATCTCGTCTCTGCTATTGCTTTCTTTCGCTTTCACGAAAGCAAACATATATAAATATATTTGCCGAAGTAACCTCGCCGGCTTCGTTCAACCCGGCCCGAACCGTCGAGAAACCGGAATACTACGTAACGCCGAGAAACGGGTGCAGATATCCCGGTGACTCTCGGGGTCATTAAGCAAAGAAGAAAGAGAGACGGAGAGAAAATAAAGGGAAATGCGCGAGAGTGCGCGAGTTAAAAAGAAATGATATACAAAAGTTATCGAGCTTTTTGTGAATCTCGTTGGGCCAACGAGCTTTTACCTTCTCAAACGTTTCGTCGCTGTAACTTTTGTTTTTTCCCGTCATTAAAATTTAATCTAAATGCTCCTCGGCAGAGATTCTTCGATTGAATTTACTTGGATACAAAAAAGAACTCCTGCTCTAGAGCGAGATTTTTGACGTCATTTCTAATGTGCAATAACGTTTAAACCGTTGAAGTTGTCTTGATGAAAATTTACACGTGTATTTATTGATCCTTAAAGAATACTTGTACATTAAAAAAGCAAAATTATTTTTAATATTTTCATGTAGTTTTTTGCCTTGTTGCAACATGGTGCGCCGAAAGCCGTCTCAATCGGCGCCCACTCTGGACGATGTTGTATACATCTGAAAAAATAAAAATAAATATAATCTCAATCTGTATGAGTATTCTGAGCACTGGTAGCAGAATTGGTACTTGAAAAAAATTTTTGACAAAATGGCGGCCTGTTGAACTTTCATTAATGATATTTCATACATTTTCGGGTATTCGACGAGTCGTAAAATTTCGGCAAAATTATTGTTCGACTCAATTCTGCTACCAGTCCTCAGAAACAGGCTACCTAAGGTAAGTGCAAAATTTGAGCTCGATCGGTCCATTAGTTATCGAGATATCGTGGCCGCCGATTTGAAAAACATAATTCTGAGCAGGGTTGCCGAAATTATAATGTGAAAATAATGCATTATCGATTAAAGTAATAATTACAATTGGATGATGAAAAACATTAAGCATTGTTCATGAGAAATGTAAAAGACGACCATTATGCATTGCATTAATAATGAATAATACGAAAAACATTACATTATCCATTACTTAAGTAAAGGCTAATGCAAAAGTGTTCCATTATCCATTACTGAAGTAATGGGTAATGCTAAAGTGTTTCATTTTCCATTACTGAAGTAATGGGTAATGCAAAAGTGTTCCATTATCCATTACTATTTATGCGGTTAAGGACTTACATACGTCCAGCGGTACCGAAAACGTACCAAAAGAAAAACCGTTTTTAGGAGGGATAGAAATAGAAATTGATAAAAAAATTCTTACACATTGTTTTATTACTGTGTTAAGTTTGTAAAAAAATTTATTTCAATTTTTTTTTTCAAAAATTACAACATGAAAAATCACATTTTTTGAAGCAATGTAAAAAAAAAGTTGCTCCACGGTCGGCAGTATTTCTTCCTCAAATGTTGACGGATCTGCAAAATGTAAAGATATTCTTGTAAAATAAGGTAGTAGTTATAGTCTGTCGAGCCGGATTTTTGAAATTCGAAAAATTAAACAATTTACGATAATTTAAAAAAAAATGTTAAGTTTGTGTCAAAAAAGTCACACTTTAATTGTTTTTATAAAATTTTCTAATTATAATTTTAAAAATCCGGCTCGACAGACTGTAGAAAAAACAATTCCGAATATTTGAAAAAAAAAATCATGAAAAAATATTAAAAACCGTACGAGTTATCATGCCGACCGTGTCAGAAAAAGTAGTTTTGAGAAAAACGCGTTTAAAGTTTCAAGCGCGTTTCGCTCGAAGTCGCGCGCGGCTGGAGCAAGAACTTTATGAATTTTTTTAAATTTATTTAGTTAACTTACGTCTAATGTCCCATTCCAGCTTCATATTGTACGCCTTCCTTGTCAGTAAAAAATTGTTGTTGTTTATTTTTTTCTAATCGACGAATTGTTCTGGCCTCTTTTGTTGCTTTGGTAGCGTTGATTCGAGCGTGTTTCACATTATCAGGCAGTCACATTATCTACAATAACTTTTGAACTATGGGGAATTTTTACAATCAGCTTACACAGAAATACGCCTAAGACTATAAGGAATAATAATCTGTAAACAAAAAAAAATCGTTTTTTTGAAAATTCTCGACGTATGTAAGGCCTTAAGGAGTGAAAGGGAAAAATGAAGAAAAAAAAATAGAATTGGGAAGGATCATAAGTAAATACCCAAAAGGGTACGCGTTGGAACAAAGGAGAATGAATAAAAATGTTGTTTTTAATATATAAACGTGAAAGTTTGTTTACAACGTCAAATGTAATGACCAATTTCTCAAGCGCATTTCTCAGTTCGTAATGTATCGCCCCGTTATAATTATTATTACGTAATGTTTGATGAACGGTAGGAGAAATTTGTTCTTATCGGTGGCGAAAACGTCGTCGTTATCGAGCGGGAAATCGTCGAGTGTCGTACGGGTGAGTGCAGCCGAACGAACGCTCGATTTCTTATCCGGACTAGCGTCCTAACCGGCCATTGCATAACTATTGAAAAATGCGAAGAAATAAGAAAAAACGAACATTACAGCATTATTAAACCATATCGCATTGCGTATGTGATTAACGTGAGCACGTGTTCCGAGAACATTACTTTTTATTTTCTTCTTTTTCTCAATTTCAGTAACGTTGTGCACTCGGTCGTGCCGATAAATGCGATATGACGGTAAAATTTAATATCATAAATTGCGCAACGAGGATATTAATAATACTGATTGTTTTTTTTTTTTTTTTTTCAACATAAATCCTGCTCAAAATATCCAGGTTCCTAAACTCTTATCGGTAGTGTAAAATATTAATTTTCTTTTAAACCATCTCTTTTAAGCGCTAACATAACCATGAAATTTAAAAAAAATCGATTTTTTTAGAGATTCTTATTTTTTAGACGGTTAAGAATTTTTCAAAAATAAACTTTTAAGAAAATTCCACTCCCTTACAAAGTTATAGAAATGAATGTGACCGGACAGCGGATTCATGTTCCCACCACAAACTTTAAACGCGTTTTTCTCGAAACTATGTTTTTAGACAGTGTCAGCATGTTAACTCAGTCGATTTTTAATATTTTTTAAATTCGTTGTTTTTTTAAATCTTCATAATTATTTGCTCTATAGTCTGACGAGAGGTTTTTTTTAAATTTATTAGTTGGACAATTTTTTATGAATTATTAAACACTAATTTTCTTTTTTAGATTGCATACTAAAGTTTGAAATACTGTAATTTCTTTATTTTTGAAAAAAAATAAAAATTTCGCTCCGTCAGACGGTTACTACTACATTGTTTTATTAGATTCTTTTTTATTTTTGGAGGTTGGATAATTTTTGGTGAAGTTATGATGTCGACAAGGAGGTGCGCCATGGTTTTCATCAGTAGTCCATTTATACCCGTCAAAAATAATGTTAATGTTGGAAAAAAAAATTTTTTAATTTTTTTTCTTACAATTAAAAATTCAATTTTTTATGTTTTTTAACTTTTCTTTTTAATCTTGATAATTATTTTCTCTATAATTTAACGAGAGGTTTCTTTCATTTTTTGATTGGACAATTTTTTATAAATTATTAAACACTAATTTTTTTTTTGGCATTATATACTAAAGTGTGCAAGACTAATTTCTGTATTTTTGAAAAAAAAAAAAACATTCCCTCCCTCAGACTATTACTGCTACATTATTTTATTAGATTCTTTTTTGTTTTTGGAGGTTGGATAATTTTTGGTGAAGTTATGATGTCGACAAGGAGGCGCGCCATGGTTTTCATCAGTAGTCCATTTATACCCGTCAAAAATAATGTTAATGTTGGAAAAAAAATTTTTTTAATTTTTTTTCTTACAATTGAAAAGTCAATTTTTGATGTTTTTTAACTTTTCTTTTTAATCTTGATAATTATTTTCTCTATAATTTAACGAGAGGTTTCTTTCATTTTTTGATTGGACAATTTTTTATAAATTATTAAACACTAATTTTTTTTTTGGCATTATATATTAAAGTTTGAAAGACTAATTTCTTTATTTTTGAAAAAAAAAAAATTCCCTCCGTCAGACTATTACTGCTACATTATTTTATTAGATTCTTTTTTATTTTTGGAGGTTGGATAATTTTTGGTGAAGTTATGATGTCGACAAGGAGGCGCGCCATGGTTTTCATCAGTAGTCCATTTATACCCGTCAAAAATAATGTTAATGTTGGAAAAAAAAATTTTTTAATTTTTTTTCTTACAATTAAAAAGTCAATTTTTGATGTTTTTTAACTTTTCTTTTTAATCTTGATAATTATTTTCTCTGTGAACTAACGAGAGGTTTTTTCATTTTTTGATTGGACAATTTTTTATAATTTATTGAGGAGGAAATAAGGTCAGACGGTTAAAAAAATCGATTTTTTTTTATTTCATAAATTGTTAGTAAAACTATTGAAAAATATGTTCCCAAAATTTTAAATGAAAATTCCGACTCGTTCGATTGTTACTGTATCGATTGATTTTCATGAATTTTTTTATAGTATAAAAAATGAATATAATTTATTGAAACTTTGAGAATATTTTGTACATATAATTAAGTATATACTGTAAAATTTTTGAAGAATTTCCTTGAAAAACACCGAAGAAAATGTATGACTGCCTTGACTTTGTTTTTCTTCGTACTATCCTTTCAAACGCGTTTTTCTGAAAACGACTTTTTTTGAAATTGCGTACACGCTAGTTCGAAAAGTTTTTAACCAATCGTTTTGAAAATTGGCAGTTACTTTCTTCATAGTATTGCGCTCTATATGAACCTAAAGTCGGAATGTTATCATTATTTAAAATAATTTTTTTTTTGCAAATAAAGTTGTAAAAAATGGCAAAAAATCATGCTTTTTTGTTTTGACCCCTGTAAAAAATTCAATTTTCAATTTTTTTGATAGCATTTAGGTTCATATAGAAGAGAGACATATAATAAAAGTAAATTCCAACCTCGTTTGATTTCAGATGAAAATTGCGGCTTCCAGAATGTACGCAAAATGCTGAGTCTGATTGTGACCTGCAATATGGGGTCGCTAATATCCCCGGTGTTTTTCAAGAAAATTCTTCTAAAATTTTATACTATATACTTAAATATATGTATCAAATATTCTGAAAGTTTCAATAAATTATATTCATTTTTTATACTATAAAAAAATTCATGAAAATCATTGAGAAAACGCTGTCCCAACCCTATTTTCCCCCTTAAACACTCTTTTTTTTTTGCATAAAGTTTGAAAGACTAATTTCTTTATTTTTGGAAACAACAAAAATTCCCTCTGTCGGATTATTACTACTACATTATTTTACTAGATTCTTTTTAACTTTTGGTGAAGTTGTGCCGTCGAAAAGGAGGCAGTTAGACAGTGTCAGCACGATAAATCAGTCAATTATTTATATTGTTAACTTTTTTTTTTGTTCAAATCTTGATAATTATTTTCTCTACAGTCTGACGAGAGGTTTATTCAATTTTTTCGTTGGACAATTTTTCATAAATTATTAAACACAATTTTTTGTTTTAAATTGCATAACAAAGTTTGAAATACTGTAATTTCTTTATTTTTGTTAAAAATTAAAAAATCCCTCCGTCAGACTATTACTACTACATTATTTTACCAGATTCTTTTTTATTTTTGCAGATTGGATAATTTTTGGTGAAGTTATGATGTCGACAAGAAGACGCCATGACTTTCATCAGTACTTTTATACCCGTAAAAAATAATGTTAATACATAAAAAAAAAAAAATTTCCATTTTTCTTCTAACAGTTGAAAAGTCAATAAAAAGTGTGAAATCAACAATTTAAGTTTTTTTTTCACCATATAACCTTTAAAGTAATTTTTCAAATTTACTCGGTTTTTAGCGCGCGCAGCGGTATGTTTCACGAACGTTTGGACCGAAGATGGATCTAGGAAAAAATGGCCGTGGAAAAAATAGCCACGGATAAAAATGGCCGGAAGAAAAGAGCCGAGGTGAGAAATGGCCACGGAAGAAATAGGGATTCTGTTGTTTGTTTCAGTTAATTTACCATTAACGTTTCTTATTCCATCGGCTGTGTGTTTTCCGCGGTCATTTTTTTCCTCGGCCTTTTTTTCCCGGCAATTTTTTCCTCGTCTATTTTGCCCGCGGGCATTTTTTCCCTCGGCGAAGTAAGAGAACAATTATATTCACAATTTTAGTAAGAAACGATCTATGAAATTCCCGAAGTATCTTATAATGCCTCAATGCGAAGAAGTATCTACAATTAAAACAAAAACCTTCTTATTTCCGTTAGAACCGCGAGCGATGATCGAAGTTGTATCGTCGAGAACGTAGAAAAAGTTTTTCCGTTCGGGAATAATGACGCTGTCGCGGGCATGGCTCGTGTGTACGCGCGTGTGTACGTCTTTATGGTCGAAGAAGGTTTTTCCCGTTTCGACCATCTAAGGTCGTGGCCCTCGGATTTCTTTCTTCGCCGTGGCACACTCGCTCGCGAACATAAATGTACGAGCACAGTGGACACGCACATAAACATAGGGGAGATGAGGACATGTTCGTATTTCCAACAACGCAAAATTGCTACCGAGCGCGCGGGGCCGTTAACTTTTCGCAAGAACGAAGGACAGTTACGCGCACCTCATCGAGGTAGAAACTCACACAAGCGATTTCTTTTACTTCTTTCGCACGCCGCTAGCAGTCCAACTCGCATATTTCTTCTCTGCTGCGTAAGTGAATACACCTATAGTATAATATTGCAATTGTGTAGACAGTTTATACATTTTTACGCGTCTACACCGATCGAGAGGTCGAGAGTACTCGAGTTCAATTGGGTGGGTATTCAAGAATATTACGAATTTGATTGAAGCTTGAGTCGTCATTGCTTGTTAAAATGGCCGGAACCATCGTGGCTATTTATGTAATTTAAATAGACATTGCAATTATTTTTTTTATTTTTTTTTTATTGTTTGTTGCAACGGACACCCTTGCGGGTTTTCTACGCGTGACCCTTTCCAATTTCCCCTCCTGTCACTTCCTAGCCGCACTATGCCAAGTTAACCTAACTTCCGTAGCATCTGCACACTGCTTTTTAGCTACCCTCGCATTCGCCATGGGCACGGGGAAACTGCGTAAAACCTGTGCCGTTACAGATGGCTCTCATTTTTTTTTACTGAGCCTCAGTTGTCCTACTATCAAAGACTCAGTAAAAACTGCCTTCCGCAGAGTTTATTTGGATTTGTTTCATTAGGGTCACCCAACCAAACCCATCAAAACCCAAACAAATCCAAATAAACCCTGCGGGAGGCAGTCTTTCCCGTTCCCAATTCCAATTTTTTCCATTTTTCCCTCCTGTCACTCCCTATCCGCACTTCGCTGTGTTAGCCTAACTTTCGTAGCATCTGTACGCTGCTTTTTAGCTACCCTCGCATTCGCCATGGGCACGGGGAAACTGCGTAAAACCTGTGCCGTTACAGATGGCTCTCATTTTTTTTACTGAGCCTCAGTTGTCCTACCATCAAAGACTCAGTAAAAACTGCCTTCCGCAGAGTTTATTTGGATTTGTTTTATTAGGGTCACCCAACCAAACTCACCTAAACCCATCCAAACCCAAACAAATCCAAATAAACCCTGCGGGAGGCAGTCTTTCCCGTTCCCAATTCCATTTTTTTCCATTTTTCCCTCCTGTCACTCCCTATCCGCACTTCGGTGTGCTAGCCTAACTTCCGTAGCATCTGTACGCTGCTTTTTAGCTACCCTCGCATTCGCCATGGGCACGGGGAAACTGCGTAAAACCTGTGCCGTTACAGATGGCTCTCATTTTTTTTTACTGAGCCTCAGTTGTCCTACCATCAAAGACTCGGCACGGGTTTTACGGAGCTTCCCCGTGCCCATGGCGAATGCGATACAGGCAGTTTTTGATGGTAGGACAACTGAAAGTCAGTAGAAAATTGAAAGCCGTCTGTCCCGTTCCCAATTCCATTTTTTCTCCATTTTTCCTCCCTTTCACTCCCTAACCGCACTTCGCTGAGTTAACCTAACTTTCAGTCGGCCCGCAGACGTCCTTAACTAGCATCGATCGCGAGTTTACTGTTTTCCAATGTGATAAACAACTACAAAATAAAAAAAATTGCGTATATGTTTTGTCAATTGTTCATAAACGACATTTGAATTTTTTACCCCATTTTCAGCCGTCAAAACCTCCCTACACCCTTTGTCAAATTCATTTTTCTATTGATTCAAGGTTAATCACCATTAACTTACCACCATACTTATCACCATATCTCATAATGCAATACGACAAATTCGAAACTGTAACGAATTAAAAAATAAAATCAATATTAATCGAAGAGAATGAAAGTTTTTTCGGTGACCAACCTGAATTTCTTCAAGAGTACCAGAAGTAAAAAAAAGGGTAAGGGGGCGACTCTCCGGGCGTCTACCAACCCACGAGTCATCGTCGATTGGAGAACACAGCCATCTCGGTGCAGTGCTGTTGCACAGAGGCTGCTGGAACGACTTTCAGGGATTCGGCTCCTTCTCTGTCTTTAACTCTCACTCTTCCTCTTAATTTCTCTCTCTATCTCTCTGTCTTACGTTCGTTGTTTTTTTTTATCCTTACTCTCAGTCGGGCAGCGCGGCGAAGTGATTAAATAAAATCCTGACGTCGCGAGAGGATCGGCTGCGCAGCTCGAGGAAGAAAAATCAAAGAAAAAGAAATCTGCCACGTCGATCGCGTGTGTGTATGAGTCAACCGAGTAAAAGGGGAGCGCAGTGCCCCAACGCATTCGAGTTTCACAAGGATTTTTCGTGCACGCGAGGATTGATCTCTTTACGTATGGGCTTCGTATATGGCACCTTGAACGACAAAAGATAAATAGGAGATTTGCGAAGGGAGTAGACTTAAGGGGGTAAATAGGGTTTAGACGGTTCAAAAAATCGATTTTTTTTTTATTTCATAAATTGTTAGTAAAACTATTGACAAACATGTTCCCAAAATTTTAAATGAAAATTCCGAATCGTTCTATTGTTATAAGCCATTGAGGGGGGAAATAGGGTTAAGAGAGCGTTTTCGCAATAATTTTCATGAATTTTTTTATAGTATAAAAAATGAATATAATTTATTGAAACTTTGAGAATATTTTATACATATATTTAAGTATATACTAAAAAATTTTTATACATATATTTAAGTATATACTATAAAATATTAGCGACCCCATATTGCTTGTTTTTCTTGGTACTATTTTTTCAAACGCGTTTTTCTGAAAACGACTTTTTTTTAACTTGCGTACACGCTAGTTCGAAAAGTTTTTAACCAATCGTTTTGAAAATTGGCAGTTACTTTCTTCATAGTATTGCGCTCTATATAAACCTAAAGTCGGAATGTTATCATTATTTAAAATAATGTTTTTTTGCAAATAAAGTTGTAAAAAATGGCAAAAAATCATGCTTTTTTGTTTTGACCACTGTAAAAAATTCAATTTTCTATTTTTTTGATAGCATTTAGGTTCATATAGAAGAGAGACATATAATAAAAGTAAATTCTAAGCTCGTTTGATTGCAGATGAAAATTGCGGCTTCTAGAATGTACACAAAATGCTGTAAAAAACATTAAAAATATTTAAAAATATTAAAAATATTAAAAAATATTTAAAAATATTTAAAAAATATTAAAAATTGTCGTCTGGACACTGTCTAAAAATATAGTTTCGAGAAAAAAACGTGTTTAAAGTTTCTGGTAAGTAGCCGTTTCAATCCGATGTCCGGTCACATTTATTGCAATAACTTTGTAACAGAGTGGAATTTTCTTAAAAGTTTTTTTTTTCTATTTCTCAAAAGTATAAAGAATAAAGATCTACAAAAAAAAATGGATTTTTTGTAAATTTCAGGGGTACGTGAGCCCTTAATTGTGTCTGCCCGAGGCGATTTAAAGCAGAAACTATCCGAAAAACTAGCTACGTGGCCAATAACTGTGCCCGGATAATCTCTTAGAAACTCAGTCCCTTTCTCAAGTGACTTCTCTCTCGTTCCTTCGGTTTACCGGCGACTCTACGGCCTCTAGTCTCTTCTACACCTTTTTTTTTCTCTTCTTCCGACCCTATGTCCTAGCTGTGTAACATCGCACCGTATTATAAGACCCACTTCTTGCTACCTGCTTAGAAAAGAAAGAAAAAGGGATGCTGCGGGACTCACACAAAAACGTACGTTGAACACGCGGAATCTGGGTGCGGGTCATCGTGTGGCTGTACAAACACGCGAAAGAGCTCGTAGCAACAAAGACGCTTGAGGATCAGCAATCGTGGGGGGGTGGTAGGGGGTTGTTTTCGACGGAATTCTATCTAGTCGCGTTTGTCTATTGATTGGAGGTTTCCTTCCAAGGCTAAGAGACAAAAATTGGCTCAGTAGAACATTCGTTGGTCAACGAAAAAAATACCCCAATTATTGATCACTGTACAGAATGTTTTTTTTTAAATAATAGGTGGCCAATCACTGTCCTATCCCGTTGCTGATCGATGACGAACGATAACTGAGTGTTTTATCCTCTGGGCACATTCGTTGGTCAATGAAAAATGACCACAATTATTGTTTTATTGATTGAGATACTTTATTAAAAAGATGGGGTGGCCAATCACTGTGCTATCTCGTTGCTGATCGATGACGAACGATCACTGAGCGTTTTATACTCTTCAGTTGCCAATCACTGTACCATTGCGGAAACTAAGAAGCTTTATGAGCGCCAGTAACGATGCTAAGCGGATTTGGGCGAATCACCTGTCGGAAAAATGCACCCCCGTTTTTTTTACGGTCGTTTCGTCCGTAATACAGCCCCCAACGTGTGTCTTTTTTTCTTTCTTTCTATAGATCGTTACGTACCTGGACGGAAAATCTGAAGCAACATAGGATAAAAAGCCAGAACCCTCATTCCAAAAGGATTTTTTCGTTGTATCTTATAACACAACATCGTAAACTATCTTAGCTCGGTCACGAGCTCTCTCGCTCGTTCTCGATCTCTCGAAAATACCGCGGCCAAGTGCGCATCTATGCTACTCGGGCTATTACATAAGATGACCGCAACGCGCCGACCGATTTCGGTATTCTTGCCGTGAGAACCTTTTTTTTTTCTTCTTCTTTACCTCTGACTTTTACTTCTTTTAACCTCCGGACTTTTTCATCGTAAACCAAAAACTCTCAAATCCGAATATTAATGTCAATGAAATTGAATCTTCCTTTAAGGGGGGAAATAGGGTTAGACGGTTCAAGAAGACAAAACGGAGTGTAGAACGAAGTGCTGATCAAGGTAGTAGTCTGGTAACTTGAGCCAATTTTCATGTCTTTTTTGGAGGGCGTTTTTTTGTAGGAAAATAAAAATGAATCGTTTTGGTTATTTAGGATGTTTTTATTTACATATTCAAGACACAAAAAAAAATTTTTTTCCAAAAATTTAATTGTTTCTTATTATTATTATTATTGATCGAAGTTGGCACCGCGAAAAAAAAGCGCGTGGGTGACCCCGGTGATTTTGGCTCTTGATGTTATCCGAAATAAAAAATTCTTGATCATTCTTAAAAAAAACTTTTTTCCAAAGTCCGCCATTTTGTTATTTATCCATGAAATTTAATTTCAGTAGTTCCGACCAGAATGACATGTCTATAGATTAAGAATTATCAAGAATTTTTAATTTCAGATAACATCAAGAGCCAAAATCACCGGGGCCACCCACGCGTCTTTTTTTTCGAGGTGCCAACTTCGATCAATAATAATAATAATAATAAACTATTAAATTAAAAAACAAAAATTTTTTTTTTGTATGTTTAATATGTAATCAAAAACATCCTAAATATCCAAAACGATTCATTTTCATTTTCCTACAAACGCCCTCCAAAAAAGACATGAAAATCGGCTTAAGTTACCAGCCTACTACGTTAACGCGGGGAATAGGATTAGAACAGCGTTTTGTCAATAATTTTCATGAATTTTTTTATAGTATAAAAAATTAATATAATTTATTGAAACTTTTAGAATATTTTATACATATATTTAAGTATATACTATAAAATTTTTATACATATATTTAAGTATATACTATAAAATATTAGCGACCCCATATTGCGTTCGATTTCAGATGAAAATTGCGGCTTCCAGAATGTACGGAAAATGCTGAGTCTGATTGTGCCCTGCAATATGGGGTCGCTAATATTTTATAATATATACTTAAATATATGTATAAAAATTTGATAGTATATACTTAAATATATGTATAAAATATTCTAAAAGTTTCAATAAATTATATTCATTTTTTGTACTATAAAAAAATTCATGAAAATCATTGAGAAAACGCTGTCCTAACCCTATTTCCCCCCTTAATCAGCACTTCGTTCGTTCTACACCCCGTTTTGTCTTTTTATTATTTTCATGTTCGTTTAAAATAATAATTTTACAAATATTCGTATTAATGATTCGAAAAATTCCGCGGCAAATCACTAATCTATGTTTTCGTTACAGTTTTTCGTTGGAAAAATACCAAAAAATTGAATGTGGCTGAAGTTACGAACGTTCTGGCAAAACAGAAAAAATGAATGTGGTTAATTCTTACGAAAAATCTCACGTTTTAGTCTGTTAATAGGCTTAAGAGGTTAGGCCACTCTAGAGGCCGAAGAAATAGGTTTTTTTGGGGATTTTTTTTCAGAAAAACTGCAAAATAAATCGAGATTGCAAAATAGGGTGTTTATCATACATATCAGTAAGTGTATACTATAATTTTTTTGAAGTGATTAATTTCAAAATGGCGGCTGTGCAGCGTTCTTGCGATGACGTCTCCGCTTTTGTTGGCCGGAAACCTAACTCAGACAATTTTCAACCGATTCACTTAAAATTTTGAATATATCTTTAAAAATATATTGTCTATGGAAGTGCGTAGGATCAAAAATTCTACGCACTTCCATAGACAATATATTTTCAAAAATCAATATAACGAAAAACGTTATATTGATTTTTGGCCAAATGGCGCATTTCTAAAGTGCAAAGTGAACAATTTGCTTAAAAAATCGTCAAAAAATTGTTAATAACAAATGAACTATGCAATATAAGAAAAATTCCTACGCACTTCCATAGACAATGTATTTTTAAAGATATATTTAAAATTTCAAGTGAATCGGTTGAAAATTGTCTGAGTTATGTTTACGGCCAACAAAAACGGAAACGACATCGCAAAAACGCTGCACAGCCGCCATTTTGAAATTAATCGCTTCAAAAAAATTATTGTATACAGTCACTGATATGTATGATAAACACCTCATTTTGTAATTTCGATTTATTTTGTAGTTTTCCTGAAAAAAAATCGCCAAAAAAGCCCATTTTTTCGGCCTCTAGAGTGGCCTAACCCGTTAAGATACGATAAAATAAAGTTCCGGCTGAATTTTGTTGAAAAGAAATTATTTCTCGTATTCCAAGCTTGCGTTCTGTTTTTTTAATTTTTCAAGGATACTGACAGGACTCTCTAGTATGTAAAAAAAAATATAAACCAAAATATTTGGAAAAGGAACCTCGATGAACGGCCCGAACGGAGTGTACTCGTTCCGACTGGCGTTAATCAAGCTTCCTCTCCTAAATATTTTCGTTTATATTTTTTTTTACGTACCAGAGAGTCCTGTCAGTCTTCTCGAATAATCAAATAACGGGACACGAGCTTGGAATGCGAGAAATAATTCTTTTTCAACAAAACCGAACCGCGGAGCTTCGTTTTATCGCCTCTTAAGTCTATTAACGGGCTTGTGGTTTTTTTAACGAATATATCAACCCGTACAATTGAGAGGTAAGATTTCTCTGGTTAAGAACATTTAATTTTTTTGTTTGCCAGAACGTCCATAACTTCAACGACATAAAATTGATCGCTAAATTGATTATCGTATGACGGAGAAAAAAAAATGTTTGGTTTGACTAACAATAAATAAACGTTCATAGTCGTTCAAATGAATTTTTCGTCGCTACTAGAAATATTCTTGGTTTGCCGTAAGAATATTTTAGTCAACTGACCGCAATAATTATTGATAAAACTAATAATTTATTTGTACCAACTAAAAATTCGTTTGAACAAGAGTGAACGCATATTTCAATCCGAACACTATTTTCTCTATTCTAAAATACTTGAAACCTTCGAACAACCGTTTGAAAAAGATGAATGGTCGAGTTTTGTTTTTTATTAATTGGTCCCGCTTCATCCCCTCACAACTCGTATAATGATAAAGCGGTGGATCTCGAGACCAGACGGACATCGACAAAGTAGCCAAGCCGGTCTATGAATCAGTTCCGTTGTACGCATATACTTTCTACTATATTTACACACACGGCAAACACACGAGTACACATTTGTGTTTAACGAAGAAGTGCAACGATACCAATTAACTCGACTTTAATATTTCTCCGTGTTCTCCTTCTTGCAACTCCCTCGACGTTAGATCGCAATTAGTAGGCGTTTGTACCACGGTGCTTTTATGGCAAATCAACGCGATTATTGGCCAATCTGTATTATTAAATCCAATTATGAATAAATGGTGCAATTAAGTCGTTTGGTTAAGAAAACAAAAAAAAATTCCAACCTAATATCCGGTCATTTGGTATTTTTTGAATGTTATAAAAACAGTTGTACTTTTTTTTTGTAAGAACATTTGTTAATTCTACTGAACAAAGGTGACACAGCGATAATGACAGAGCGAAATTTAGGAATTTTGTAAATTTAACGGACAATATTTTCGAATATTTACCCCGTTGTATTGAGAATTTTCATTTAGCAGCCTGACCCTTCTCGGCCAAATTTCAAACCACTCTCTCTCCCAGTTGGCGCAACAATGATTAAGGGAGGAAATAGTGTTGGGACAGCGTCTTCTCAATGATTTTCATGAATTTTTTTATAGTATAAAAAATGAATATAATTTATTGAAACTTTGAGAATATTTTATACATATATTTAAGTATATACTATAAAATTTTTGAAGATTTGTCTTGAAAAACACCGGTGATATTAGCGACCCCATATTGCAGGTCACAATCAGACTCAGCATTTTGCGTACATTCTGGAAGCCGCAATTTTCATCTAAAATCAAACGAGGTTGGAATTTACTTTTATCATATGTCTCTCTTCTATGCGAACCTAAATGCTATCAAAAAAATAGAAAATTGAATGTTTTACAGGGGTCAAAACAAAAAAGCATGATTATTTGCCATTTTTTACAACTTTATTTGCAAAAAAAAATTATTTCAAATAATGATAATATTCCGATTTTAGGTTCATACAGAGCGCAATACTATGAAGAAAGTAACTGCCAATTTTCAAAACGATTTGTTGAAAACTTTTCAAACTAGCGTGAACGCAAGTTCAAAAAAAGTCGTTTTCAGAAAAACGCGTTTGAAAAAATAGTCCCAAGAAGAACAAGCAATATGGAGTCGCTAATATTTTATAGTATATACTTAAATATATGTATAAAAATTTTACAGTATATACTTAAATACATGTATAAAATATTCTCAAAGTTTCAATAAATTATATTCATTTTTTAAACTATAAAAAAATTCATGAAACTCATTGAGAAAACGCTGTCCTAACCCTATTTCCCCTCTTAATGGCTGATAACAATACAACGAGGCGGAATTTTCATTTAAAATTTTGGGAACATATTTTTCAATAGTTTTACTAACAATTTATGAAATAAAAAAAAATCAATTTTTTGAACCGTCATAAAATTTATTGAGGGAGGAAATAGGGTTTCTATTTCCTCCCTCAATAAATTTTATATCTTTTTCAGTAATCATTAGAGACCCATCAATGTGTTTTTTTTTCTTTGACTGATCACAAACCGTTCGGCCATTTTTGTCAAAAATCCAAAACAATATTATCTAAATAAAAACATAACGCGAAACGTGTCTTTTTCCCGATCTTCAATAAAACTAGTGATCGTGAAGAAACATATTTCCCCCTTACATACAGATACATATATAACGTATGTAAATAGTGTGGTCGATATGGTCCCGTACTTACACGAGCCTCGTAAAGCTGTCGACGGCTACATCGAATCGACGAGCACAGGACGACCAATCCGATAAATAATCGATTCGTAGTTGCGAGAGAGGAAGAGAGAGAGAGAGAGAGAGCGAGAGCGTGAAAAGATAACTCGAGTAAATCGGGTGGTGGTTGTGCTCTCTTTTACGAATATCGCTTATCCGCGTTCTTACCCTCACCCCATACCTTCTCTTTCTTCTGATCTCTGTTATATAGAATTGCTCGCGTTGTCCGAGGATTATACGGAGGCTTGGGTCGAAGATATGTGCAAAAGGCGCGACCGGACGTCGCCACGCATCGCGCATTACACGTACGAGTCGTTTCATGGAAACTCAAATGATTTTTTATCACGTTTCAAACAATTCTTACGCTCCTCCCGGAATTAACTACGACCTTCTTTTATCCCAACCTCGTAATATATAAATCCCTTAATTGTAATTAGTACAGGAATGTGTGCGAATTGAGTTTAAGGGAGGAAATAGGGTTAGACGGTTCGAAAAATCGATTTTTTTTATTATTTCATAAATTGTTAGTAAAACTATTGAAAAATATGTTTCCAAAATTTTTAATAACAATTCGGACTCGTTCTATTGTTATAAGCCATTAAGGGTGGAAATAGGGTTAGGACAGCGTTTTCTCAATGATTTTCATGAATTTTTTTATAGTATAAAAAATGAATATAATTTATTGAAACTTTGAGAATATTTTATACATATATTTAAGTATGTACTATAAAATTTTTGAAAAATTTCCTTGAAAAACACCGAAGAAAATTTATGACTGCCTTGACTTTGTTTTTCTCGGTACTATTTTTTTAAACGCGCTTTTCTGAAAACGACTTTTTTTTAACTTGCGTACACGCTAGTTTGAAAAGTTTTCAACCAATCGTTTTGAAAATTGGCAGTTACTTTCTTCATAGTATTGCGCTCTATATGAACCTAAAATTGGAATATTATCATTATTTAAATTAATTTTTTTTTGCAAATAAAGTTGTAAAAAATGGCGAAAAATTATGCTTTTTTGTTTTGACCCCTGTAAAAAATTCAATTTTCTATTTTTTCGATAACATTTGGGTTCATATAGAAGAGAGACATGTAATAAAAGTAAATTCCAACCTAGTTTGATTTCAGATGAAAATTGCGGCTTCCAGAATGTACGCAAAATGCTGAGTCTGATTGTGACCTGCAATATGGGGTCGCTAATATCTTCGGTGTTTTTCAAGGAAATTGTTCAAAAATTTTATAGTATATACTTAAATATATGTATAAAATATTCTCAAAGTTTCAATAAATTGTATTCATTTTTTATACTATAAAAAAATTAATTTATAACGCCCCCTAGCTTTGTCCTCGGTTGATTTTTATTGCATTAAATTTTCAAAGAACTGTATCGATATTTTTTTTAACGCGATTGACGTATTCCAATTTTTAAAAGTTCTTGACATTTTTTCGTTGCTTTTATCGTTGGTTATTTTTCAAGGAATGCCACTTCCGAAAAAAAAAGCAATAAACGTTTTGTCGTTGGAACTGCAAGTATCATCGAATTGTTTTTTAATTTATTGTTACTTGCTGTAGAAGAAGGAAATAACAAAGATGATATCTCATCAATCTCATCCGCGATCCACGCACAAATCATTGTCGATCACTAGTTAAAGTGCGTTATTGTGGATTTTCTGAGAACTAAGCAATTTTTTTTGTTATGGTTTTTGGACGGTAAACAGGAATTTCGATTCGTGGGATGGTTAACAAATTTGTTGTTTAGCAGTGAAAAATCGTTCAAGCTCTGATGGAATAGCCCGTAGATATAAATATGCAAGTACGGCGTGAGCGGAAAACGCTTGCACGCTCTTAGGTGTAGGTGATAATAGTAACGGAGGCTTGAAGAAGCACGCCGGTCAGCATATATCGTAAAGGTGGAGTCGAGAGAGAAGCGTGCATAAGACAAGGGAGAGTGAAAAGTGAGAAAGAGAATCGACCGCGGAACGGTTATGCTTTATGATTTACGCTCTTACGCTCTCTCGCGGATTGGACACGGTGCGTCCCACCTGCGCATGCGCACAGTCGAGACCGGCATGGTCGTCTGCAACGGATGGCAATTTGCACCGCATATTCATACATAGATAATAATAAAATACAGCTACGTTATAATATACAGTATGTATAAAGGCTGCATGCGCATTCCTTACACGCGTTGAGATGCGTATGCGCAAATTATCGAACTGGATCTACTGCGCCGATGCACGGGGCGCGCATGCGCGAAACGTATCGGCGCGCATGCGCGGATACGTTCCGACGCGTAGTCCTCGACAAATCGATACAAATTGTCGCGTCGCGGTGCGGGAAAAAAAGTTTGGTCGGAGGAAAAGGAAAGAAAAGGATCCGGGTGATAAAATCTGACGGGGAGGTTAAACGAAATATTGCAAAATGAGAATGTGACGTTTTAACGTCGATTCGCGCCCAGACTTCGCTGCGACTCGCCAGGGGCTTTCCCTGTTTTTGATTCTATCGACGATATGGATTTATGTAAAATATTTTCGGGCTTAGGGTTAGGCGGTTCAAAAAATCAATTTTTTTTTTAATTTCATAAATTGTTAGTAAAACTATTGAAAAATATGTTTCCAAAATTTTTAATGAAAATTCTGACTCGTTCTATTGTTATAAGCCATTAAGGCGGGAAATAGGATTGGGACAGCATTTTCACAATGATTTTCATGAATTTTTTTATAGTATAAAAAATTAATATAATTTATTGAAACTTTGAGAATATTTTATACATATATTTACGTATATACTATAAAATTTTTGTAGAATTTCCCTGAAAATCACCGCAAATATTAGCGACCCCATATTGCAGGTCACAATCAGACTCAGCATTTTGCTATTTTTTCAAACGCGTTTTTCTGAAAACGACTTTTTTTTAACTTTCGTACACGCTACTTTGAAAAGTTTTCAACCAATAGTTTTGAAAATTGGCAGTTACTTTCTTTATAGTATTGCGCTCTCTATGAACCTAAAATCGGAATATTATCATTGTTTAAAATAATTTTTTTTTTGGAAATAACGTTGTAAAAAATGGCAAAAAATCATACTTTTTTGTTTTGACCCCTGTAAAAATTCCATTTTCTATTTTTTTGATAGCATTTAGGTTCATATAGAAGAGAGACATATGATAAAAGTAAATTCCAACCTCGTTCGATTTCAGATGAAAATTGCGGCTTTCAGAATGTACGCAAAATGCTGAGTCTGATTGTGACATGCAATATGGGTTCGCTAATATCTGCGGTGTTTTTCAAGGAAATTCTTCAAAAATGTTACAGTATATACTTAAATATATGTATAAAATATTCTCAAAGTTTCAATAAACTATATTCATTTTTTATACTATAAAAAAATTCACGAAAATCATTGAGAAAACGCCGTCCCAACCCTATTATCGAACTGGATCTACTGCGCCGATGTACGGGGCGCGCATGCGCGAAACGTATCGGCGCGCATGTGCGGATACGTTTCGACGCGTAGTCCTCGACAAATCGATACAAATTGTCGCGACGCGGTGCGGGAAAAGACGTTTGGTCGGAGGAAAAGAAAAGAAAAGGATCCGGGAGATAAAATCTAACGGGGAGGTTAAATGAAATATTGCAAAATGAGAATGTGACGATGTTTCAACGTCGATTCGCGCGCAGACTTCGTTGCGACTCGTCAGGGGCTTTGCCGGTTTTTGATTTTATCGACGATATGGATTTATGTAAAATATTTTCAGCCCTGCCACAACGGAAAACGGTAATTTGAGGGCACGCTATGATTTTTGTCCGACATTTTTTCAACCAATTAAGGGGGAAAATAGGGTTAGACGGTTAAAAAAATCGATTTTTTTTAATTTCATAAATTGTTAGTAAAACTATTGAAAAATATGTTCCCAAAATTTTTAATGAAAATTCCGACTCGTTCTATTGTTATAAGCCATTAAAGCGGGAAATAGAGTTAGGACAGCGTTTTCTCGATAATTTTCATGAATTTTTTTATAGTATAAAAAATGAATATAATTTATTGAAACTTTGAGAATATTTTATACATATATTTAAGTATATACTATAAAATTTTTATACATATATTTATGTATATACTATAAAATATTAGCGATCCCATATTGCTTGTTTTTCTTGGTACTATTTTTTCAAACGCGTCTTTCTGAAAACGACTTTTTTCGAACTTGCGTACACGCTAGTTTGAAAAGTTTTCAATCAATCGTTTTGAAAGTTGGCAGATACTTGCTTCATAGTATTGCGCTCTATATGAACCTAAAATCGGAATATTATCATTTCTTAAAATAATTTTTTTTTGCGAATAAAGTTGTAAAAATTGCAAAAAATCATGCTTTTTAGTTTTGACCCCTGTAAAAAATTCAATTTTCTATTTTTTTCATAGCATTTAGGTTCATATAGAAGAGAGACATATAATAAAAGTAAATTCCAACCCTGTTTGATTTCAGATGAAAATTGTGGCTTCCAGAATGTACGCAAAATGCTGAGTCTGATTGTGACCTGCAATATGGGGTCGCTAATATCTGCGGTGTTTTTCAAGAAAATTCTTCAAACATTTTATAGTATATACTTAAGTATATGTATAAAATATTCTCAAAGTTTCAATAAATTATATTCATATTTTATACTATAAAAAAATTCATTAAAATCATTGAGAAAATGCTGTCCTAACCCGATTTCCCCCATTAAATGATCAATTTGAAGAATCACCGATCGACAGATAAATCCTACGACCTGACGACTTATCGATCTCGGAAATGTTAATAAAAATGACGAATGATCTCGGGTCACTAAATCACAAGACACACCATATGGTATCATACATATACGATGTAAGATGCTTGGAGATTGTGCGTGTATAAGTTCAAAAGTCTTAATCTCATCGAGATACCCGTGACTTATCGATGTGTATCGTGCTCTTCATTGCACTTCGACACGGATCTCTGTATCGGGAAGGATCCGTTGGTGGACGCGGGCTTCGGTAACGTCCGCGAGATTACGGTAAGTTGTCACTGATCTCGGCTACCAGAAGAAGCGAACGAAGCTAAAGCCGATGGGCGAAGAGAGACGCACTCCGATCTGTTACTACCTACCTTGTGTTTGTTACCAACTTATATATATATTATGTGTACATACTGTAAGTGCCGAGAGCAGGAGAGATCGAGTACGAGGATACTATACGGTCGGGTGGTGTCTCGGGCCATTAAATTCCCTTACCATCTCACTCTCGTCCTTTAATCCAAGCACAGACCGGGTCTCTCCTCGGCCGCGGTCTCCACCAATCCACTTCTTGATATTTCAGAGTCTCGGCCGAAGTCGATTCTTCGGGGTGTATGCAAAACTACGTAGCGAACTACACGCGAGACGCTCAGGCTTCATAGGTCAGCTTTACGCCTCGGGAACGAAGGGTCCTCGGGGGTACGAATGAATTTTCTAATTTACCACCCTCGACACTGTATATAAAGCGGAAAGAAACACGCGGCCCCAGGCCCGGCGCGATCTCATCGGACGGGCTAAAGAGATAAGAATCGGCGGCGGGGGGGGATACGACGCGTCTATGCCTCGGGAAAGAGACGCCAAGGGTGTTTCAAACCCATTCAACGATATTTGTGCGTCGTTCTCCGGGACTTCTCATTCTTATACGACACTCTTTTTGGAACCGCTGAACCGCAGCACGGAAATACCGAGATAACGATGCTGAAAAATAAAATCTTGCTCTTTCCGTCGACGATAAACTTAGGTTGTAATTGTCGAGGAGAATTTTACGCGCAATTGGGGTTGGAATTATTCAATTCCATTTCGGTCTTGAACGGAATTTATTGGGTATGCAGTGACCGACGGTTATCGGCACGCCCTTTCCATACCGTTCACATTTTGTCGGGGTTCGTTTAAGGGGGAAAATAGGGTTAGACTGTTAAAAAAATCGATTTTTTTTAAATTTCATAAATTGTTAGTAAAACTATTGAAAAATATGTTCCCAAAATTTTAAATGAAAGTTCCGACTCGTTCTATTGTTATAAGACATTAAGGGGGGAAATAGGGTTAGGACAGCGTTTTCTCAAGGATTATCATGAATTTTTTTATAGTATAAAAAATGAATATGATTTATTGAAACTTTGAGAATATTTTATACATATATTTAAGTATATACTATAAAATTTGTATACATATATTTAAGTATATACTATAAAGTATTAGCGACCCAATATCGCTTGTTTTTCTTGGTACTATTTTTTCAAACGCGTTTTTCTGAAAACGACTTTTTTTGAACTTGCGTACACGCTAGTTTGAAAAGTTTTCAACAAATCGTTTTGAAAATTGGCTGTTACTTTCTTCATAGTATGGCGCTCTATATGAACCTAAAATATTATCATTATTTAAAATAATTTTTTTTTGCAAATAAAGTTGTAAAAAATGGCAAAAAATCATGCTTTTTTTGTTTTGACCCCTGTGAAAAATTCAATTTTCTATTTTTTTGATAGCATTTAGGTTCATCTAGAAGAGACACATGTAATAAAAGTAAATTCCAACCTCGTTTGATTTCAGATCAAAATTGCGGCTTCCTGAATGTACGCAAAATGCTAAGTCTGATTGTGACCTGCAATATGGGGTCGCTAATATTTTATAGTATATACTTAAATATATGTATAAAATATTCTCAAAGTTTCAATAAACTATATTAATTTTTTATACTATAAAAAAAATTCATGAAAATCATTGAGAAAACGCTGTTCTAACCCTATTTCCTCCCTCAAGGGAGGAAATAGGGTTAGGACAGCGTTTTATGAAATAAAAAATTTATTTCATACAATTTATGAAATTGAAAAAAAATTGATTTTTTTTTAATTTCATAAATTGTTAGTAAAACTATTGAAAAATATGTTCCCAAAATTTTAAATGAAAATTCCGACTCGTTCAATTGTTATAAGCCATTAAAGGTGGAAATAGGGTTAGGACAGCGGTTTCTTAATGATTTTCATGAGTTTTTTTATAGTATAAAAAATGAATATAATTTATTGAAACTTTGAGAATATTTTATACATATGTTTAAGTATATACCATAAAATTTGTATACATATATTTAAGTATATACCATAAAATTTGTATACATATGTTTAAGTATATACTATAAAATATTAGCGACCCCATATTGCTTGTTTTTCTTGGTGCTATTTTTTCAAACGCGTTTTTCTGAAAACGACTATTTTTGAACTTGCGTACACGCTAGTTTTAAAAGTTTTCAACAAATCGTTTTGAAAATTGGCAGTTACTTTCTTCATAGTATTGCGCTCTACATGAACCTAAAATCGGAATGTTATCATTATTTAAAATAATTTTTTTTTGCAAATAAAGTTGTAAAAATGGCAAAAAATCATGCTTTTTTGTTTTGACCCCTGTGAAAAATTCAATTTTCTATTTTTTTGATAGCATTTAGGTTCATATAGAAGAGAGATATCCAATAAAAGTAAATTCCAAGCTCGTTTGGTTTCAGATGAAAATTGCGGCTTCCAGAATGTACGAAAAATGCTAAGTCTGATGTGACCTGCAATATGGGGTCGCTGATATTTTATAGTATATACTTAAATATATGTATAAAAATTTTATAGTATATACTTGAATATATGTATAAAATATTCTCAAAGTTTCAATAAATTATATTTATTTTTTATACTATAAAAAAATTCATGAAAATCATTGAGAAAACGCTAACCCTATTTCCCCCCACAACATCCTTTCGAACTTCAAGACGATCGTAATGTCATCGTTGTCATCAGAATTCCGAATTTAATTATGATCTTGCCTGCACACGAAATGCATCATTCCGTGGAAAATCTTTTCAGGACCATGTCGCGTCTCTTGGGCAACGATCAAGAACTCAATGGACTGATTTTAACGTCGTTGTAGATCCTTGACATCAATCGAAGTCTCTCTTGACGTATACACTCTGGAATCCTCGACACACACATATTGTCTTTTCATTTTCTTTCCCTCTTGTATTTTTTTTGGCTCTTGTCCCAACGGGTCTCCTCATTAATCTAGGGCCACTCTTGTTTACAAGCCTGCCGCTCAACAACCGATAAATCCCAGAAGGAGTCTCACCACGTGTGGGATTATTTCTCGTTCATATACGCGGCCCTTTCTTCTCTCCTCGTTTTTCCAACCTCGTCTCCCTGTACCTTCGTCCTTCTTCTTCTTCTACTCCTTCGAGTCTCTCGTTGGATTCGTGCGTTCTCTCTGTACGCACGCTGCCGATATCTGAGTTCAGGAATTATGATCGGTAGCCGAGGACGATGGTTCTCGGAAACGCGAGCTGAGGAAGAGAGAGAAAGAGGCAGGAGATGGGCTGCACAGAATCGTCTCGCATGCCTGATCATAATTAATAACGCGAGGGCGCCCACAAAGCTGTCACCCGCGCTCCGTGTGTATACCTCTCTCTCTCTCTTTTTCTCTCCCTCTCTCGCGATGGAGGAGTTTTCTCTCTTTACCCATGGCAATTCGGCCCTGATGAGCAACCCGGTGAGAATCATCGCCACTTTGCAATGTGCCTCTTGACTTTTCAGCTTGCACGATATATCGCAGGGGCCGGGAGAGGGTAGTGAAGAGGACGCAGAGAGACCGGAGAATACGATCGATATTTTTGTTGTTTTTTAATTTATTCATTTGTTCATTTATTTTTCATACAATATATGTGAACTCGTTGTAAAGCGCGTGTTTGTACGTGTATCGCTCTATGGGCATATATTATTTCGACGTTCTAGCGACTGATAAACCAGCGTTGCTACCTGGTGAAGCGGTTACGCATTCACCAAGCCATAAGTCTGTATAATTTCATAGATACCCATGTGGATTCTCTCGCGTTTTGCTCTCTCTCTCTCGCTCTTTCTCTCGTACGATAGATAATATTTCCTCTTAAGGGGGGAAATATGGTTAGACGGTTCAAAAAATCGATTTTTTTTAATTTCATAAATTGTTTGTAAAACTATTGAAAAATATGTTCCCAAAATTTTGAATGAAAATTCAGACTCGTTCTATTGTTGTAAGCCATTGAGGGGGGAAATAGAGTTACGACAGCGTTTTCTCAATGATTTTCATTAATTTTTTTATAGTATAAAAAATGAATATAATTTATTGAAACTCTGAGAATATTTTATACGTATATTTAAGTATATACTATAAAATTTTTGAAGAATTTCCTTGAAAAACACCGAAGAAAATTTATGTCTGCCCTGACTTTGTTTTTCTTGGTACTATTTTTTCAAACACGTTTTTCTGAAAACTTTTCATGCTAGCTTGAAAAGTTTTCAACCAATCGTTTTGAAAATTGGCAGTTACTTTCTTCATGGTATTGCGCTCTATATGAACCTAAAATCGGAATATCATCATTATTTAAAATAATTTTTTTTTTGCAAATAAAGTTGTAAAAAATGGCAAAAAATCATGCTTTTTTGTTTTGACCCCTGTGAAAAATTCAATTTTATATTTTTTTGATAGCATTTAGGTTCATATAGAAGAGAGACATATAATAAAAGTAAATTCCAACCCCGTTTGATTTCAGATGAAAATTGCAGCTTCCAGAATGTACGCAACATGCTGAGTCTGATTGTGACCTGCAATATGAGGTCGTTAATATCTTCGGGGTTTTTCAAGGAAATTGTTCAAAAATTTTATAGTATATACTTAAATATATGTATAAAATATTCTCAAAGTTTCAATAAATTATATTCATTTTTTATACTATAAAAAAATTCATGAAAATCATTGAGAAAACGCTGTCCTAATCCTATTTCCACCTTTACGGGGGGAAATAGGATTTTTTTTTAATTTCATAAATTCTTAGTAAAACCATTGAAAAATATGTTCCCAAAATTTTAAATGAAAATTCCGACTCGTTCTATTGTTATAAGTCTTTTAGGAGAGAAATCGGGTTAGGACAGCATTTTCTCCAATAATTTTCATGAATTTTTTTATATTATAAAAAATGAATATAATTTATTGAAACTTTGAGAATATTTTATACATATATTTAAGTGTATACTATAAAATTGTTGAAGAATTTCCTTGAAAAATACCGCAGATATCAGCAACCCCATATTGCAGGTCACAATCAGAATCAGCATTTTCCGTTTTTTTAAACGCGTTTTTCGGAAAACGACTGTTTTTTGAACTTGCGTACACGCTAGCTTGAACAGTTTTCAACCAATCGTTTTGAAAATTGGCAGTTACTTTCTTCATAGTATTGCGCTCTATATGAACCTAAAATTGGAATATTATTATTATTGAAAATAATTTTTTTTTTGCAAATAACGTTGCAAAAAATGGCAAAAAATCATGCTTTTTTGTTTTGACCCCTGTGAAAAATTCAATGTTCTATTTTTTTGATAGCATTTAGGTTCATATAGAAAAGAGACATATAATAAAAGTAAATTCCAACCCCGTTTGTTTTCAGATGAAAATTGCGGCTTCCAGAATGTACGCAAAATGCTGAGTCTGATTGTGACCTGCAATATGGGGTCCCTAATATCTTCGGTGTTTTTCAAGGAAATTCTTCAAAAATTTTATAGTATATACTTAAATATATGTATAAAATATTCTCAAAGTTTCAATAAATTATATTCATTTTTTATACTATAAAAAAACTCATGAAAATCATTGAGAAAACGCTGTCCGCGAAATAGGGTTAGACGGTTCAAAAAATTGATTTTTTTTTTATTCATAAATTGTTAGTAAAACTATTGAAAAATATGTTCCCAAAATTTTAAATGAAAATTCCGACTCGTTCTATTGTTATAAGCCATTAAAGGTGGAAATATGGTTGGGACAGCGTTTTCTCAATGACTTTCATGAATTTTTTAATTATATAAAAAATGAATATAATTTATTGAAACTTTGAGAATATTTTATACATATATTTAAGTATATACTATAAAATTTTTGAAGAATTTCCTTGAAAAACACCGAAGAAAATGTAAGGCTGCTTTGACTTTGTTTTTCTTGGTACTATTTTTTCAAACGTGTTTTCCTGAAAACGACTTTTTTCGAACTTGCGTACACGCTAGTTTGAAAAGTTTTTAACCAATCGTTTTGAAAATTGGCAGTTACTTTCTTCATAGTATTGCGCTCTATATGAACCTAAAATCGGAATATTATCATTATTTAAAATAATTTTATTTTTGCAAATAAAATTGTAAAAAATGGCAAAAAATCATGCTTTTTTGTTTTGACCCCTGTACAAAATTCAATTTTCAATTTTTTTGATAGCATTTAGGTTCATATAGAAGATAGACATATAATAAAAGTAAATTCCAACCCCGTTTGATTTCAGATGAAAATTGCGGCTTCCAGAATGTACGCAAAATGCTGAGTCTGATTGTGACTTGCGATATAGGGTCGCTAATATCTTCGGTGTTTTTCAAGGAAATTCTTCAAAAATTGTATAGTATATACTTAAATATATGTATAAAATATTCTCAAAGTTTCAATAAATTATAATCATTTTTTATACTATAAAAAAATTTATGAAAATCATTGAGAAAACTCTGTCCTAACCCTATTTCTTTCCTTAATCGAGGTAAACAGATTTATCACTAATGCATATACAAACTCGCGTGGTAAGAGCAACCACCTACAGCGAAATAGTTAGAAAGTATATTTTCTCAAGTCCCCTCCGCCAAGAGCAATCGTGATTTTTCTCGCTATAATTGAAAAAAAAAAACAAAAACAAAACTCTCACTCCATTTGCATTAGTTGACGAACGAAATCGAGCGAATCGGAGAAAAATGTCGTATGGAAATATATGCGGAATTTGAGTTAGTGCATATATTATTATTATAGTGACTTTTTTTTTACAAATTCATCGTGAAATATCGGAATTTATCGTATTCGAGTGGTATTTGGAAAGGTTGCTTGAAATAATTAATATTGATTCCGCGATGATTCACTTGAAATTTCGAATATATCTTTATAAATACATTGTCTATGGAAGTGCGTAGGATTTTGTTTTATATTGCATAGTTCATTCGTTATCAACAATTCTCTGACGATTTTTTAAGCAAATTTTTCACTTTTCATTTTAGAAATGCGCCATTTGGCCAAAAATCAATATATCGAAAAAATCCTACGCACGTCCATAGACAATGTATTTTTAAAGATATGTTCAAAATTTCAAGTGAATCGGTTGAAAATTGTCTGAATTATGTTTCCGGCCGACAAAAACGGAGACGTCATTGCAAAAACGCTGCACAGCCGCCATTTTAAAAATAATCGCTCCAAAAAAATTATTGTATACACTCACTGATATGTATGATAAACACCCTATTTTGTAATCTCGATTTATTTCGTAGTTTTTCTGAAAAAAAATCCACAAAAAAGCATGTTTTTTCGGCTTTTAGAGTGGCCTAGACCTTAAAACTTACTAAAATCGGTGTACAAACTTAATACATATATACATTAGGGCGACTTTTTTTTTCGACTATTTTTTTTTTCAGTCCCCACCCGAAATTCTGTTGGATTTGTCGAAAAAGAAATTCCCTGAAAGTTACAGCCCTTAATATTAATTCTAAGTACTTTCCCAAAGCGTGAGAAGATTTTCCATCTACACGTAAATCGAATTTTTTTTTTTTTCAAATTTCTATAACTCAGCCGCATTTTATGCTATCATATAGTTCTTGGTTTCGATTTACTCCGAATAAAACAATCTAAAAAAGTGCCTTCTGCGGCGGAAGTGTAAATTGTACTGGTGAGTTGGCACGGGTCACTGAAGTTGATTTTTACCCAAAATTCCCGTTTTTTGCTGTTATCTCCGAAACAATAAACTTTACGAAAAAAATGTAGACGAAAAATTTGTTAGAAATTTAATTTCCTATAAAAAAGGTCCTATCGCCCCAATTGCTTAGATTTATATTTCTTGAGATATTGAACTTTTGTTATTTTTTATTTTTTTTATTACTTAATATTTCATATTTTATAAATTTTATACTACTCATAAGTTAAAGTTTAATATCTCAAGAAATATTAATCTAAGCAATTGGGTCGATAGGACCTTTTTTGTAGGAAATTAAATTTCCAACAAATTTTTCATTTACATTTTTTCTATTTCTATTTATATAATAATAATAATAATAATAATAATAATAATAATAATAATAATAATAATAATAATAATAATAATAATAATAATAATAATAATAATAATAATAATAATAATAATAATAATAATAATAATAATAAAATGTGTTGTAACGGAGAAACACTACGCGTAAGTTCCTCAATAAATTCTCATAGCGCATTCTTTCCTCCACTTGTATATAACTCTTATTGACAATTAAAAAAGCGAAGATACGAATACAGAAAAAAGAGTCACGTAAATTAAAAGACATCTCCGGATAGATTCAAGAAACTGTCCCTCCCGGTGATAATTATAATCCCACGTCGCAAGAGAGAGAGAGAGAGAGAGAGAGAGATGTTGAACGCGACCGAGAGAAAAGTGTCTCGTGAAGATTTTTTGGCCTCGAGGCAAAAGATTATCCGTGGCAATCCAGAGAACGGCCAAGCCAATATCGAGCTATATTATAATGAAGAGATTCGCTGTACACGATCGTACAAAAACAAAATCCACCAACAGCCGATATATACGAACATTTTTTTTTATCTTTTTTTTAAATGCACATTTGGGACGTTCCACGAAAAATCATCGCGTCTATTAGAACTCCAATATCATAAAAATAATGCAAATCCAGTTTACATACTAATACTTACCCCTCTAATTAAATATTACGGTGGATGTTGTCACGAAAAAGGATTTGAATTTTCATTCCATTTTTTTCAATGATTTATTTATTAAGTTATTTTAAATAAAAACGTATTTATTTTAGTTATTTTAAAATAGTTATTGCAAAACTAGTTCTTTCAAATAGGTATTTATTTCAATTAGTTATTTATTTTCTATTTAAATTGCTACTTTCCTTCGGGCATAAAAAATTCGTTAAAGTTGATAAAAAATATCCAAAAAATAAGAATATCATCATTTTATCACAGCACTGGCAGGCTGATCTTCAGGGGATACTATAAAAATTCCTCTTTCAACAACGAACATCCTACACGTATTTTCAGAAAAAAAAAATAGAACACCGTCTAAAGACGTAGATCCAATATTTTTCTCGATAATCCTTAACGGCTCACATACCGCTGCGCACGCTGAAAACCGAGCACATTTGAAAAATTATTTTAAAGGTTATATGGTGAAAAAAAAAATTAAAGTGTTGATTTCATATTTTTTATTAATTTTTCAACTATAAGAAAACAAATAAAACATTTTTTTCTAACAATATTAACATTATTTTTTACGGGTATAAATGGACTACTGATGGAAACCATGGCGCCTCCTTGTCGACATCATAAATTCACGAAAAATTATCAAATCTGCAAAAATAAAAAAGAATCCAGTAATATAATTTAGTAGTAATAGTCTGACGTAGGGAATTTTTTTTGTTTTTCAACAATAAAGTAATTACAGTATTTCAAACTTTAGTATGCAATTTAGAAGAAAAAAATTAGTGTTTAATAATTTATACAAAATTGTCCAATAAAGAAATAAAAAAAAACGGCTCGTCAGACTATAGAAAAAATAATTATCAAGATTTGAGAAAAAAAAAAGTTAATAAATATTAAAAATTGACTGAGTTATTGTGCCGACACTGTCTAAAAACATAGTTTCGAGAGAAACGCGGTTTAAAGGTTTCAGCCAAGTAGCCGTCTCAATCCAACGTCCGGTCACATTTATTGCTATAACTTTGTAACGGAGTGGAATTTGCTTAAAAGTTTTGTTGTGAAAAGTTCTTAAAAGTACAGAGAATAAAAATCTGCAAATAAAATCTATTTTTGAAAATTTTTTTTTTTTTAATTTTATAAATATTAAGATTAATTTTTACGGGTTTAAATGGACTACTGATGGAAACTATGGCGCCTCCTTGTCGACATCGTAAATTCACGAAAAATTATCAATTCTGCAAAAATGAAAAAGAATCCAGTAAAATAATTCAGTATTAATAGTCTGACGTAGGGATTTTTTTTTAGTTTTCAAAAATAAAGTAATTACAGTATTTCAAACTTTAGTATGCAATTTAAGAAATAAAAATTAGTGTTTAATAATTTATAAAAAATTGTCCAATCAAAACATTGAAAAAACCGCTCGTCAAACTATAGAGAAAATAATTATCAAGATTTGAAAGAAAAAAGCTACAAAATATTAAAAATTGACTGAGTTATCGTGCCGACACTGTCTAAAAACATAGTTTCGAGAAAAACGCGGTTTAAAGGTTTCAGCCAAGTAGCCGTCTCAATCCAATGTCCGGTCACATTTATTGCTATAACTTTGTAACGGAGTGGAATTTTCTTAAAAGTTTTTTTGTGAGAAATTCTTAAAAGTAAAAAGAATAAAAATCTGCAAAAAAAATTGATTTTTGAAAATTTCGGCGTGTCGAAAACCGAGTATATTTGAAAAAATATTATAAAGGTTATAGGGTAAAAAAATAAATAAATTGTTTATTTCACATTTTTTATTAACTTTTCAACTATAAGAAAACAAATTAAAAATTTTTTTTATAAATATTAACATTATTTTTTACGGGTATAAATGGACTACCGATGGAAACCATGACGTCTCCTTGTCGACATCATGAATTCACGAAAAATTATCAAATCTGCAAAAATAAAAAAGAATCCAGTAGAATAATGTAGTATTAATAGTCTGACGTAGGGAATTTTTTTTAGTTTCCAAAAATAAAGTAAATACAGTATTTCAAACTTTAGTATGCAATTTTAAAGAAAAAAAATTAGTGTTTAATAATTTATAAAAAATTGTCGAATAAAGAAATTGAAAAAAACCACTCGTCAGACTATAGAGAAAATAATTGTCAAGATTTGAGAAAAAAAAAAGTTACAAAAATATTAAAAATCGACTGAGTTATCGTGCCGACACTGTCTAAAAACATAGTTTCAGGGAAAAACACGGTTTGAGGGTGGAAATATGGTTAGGACAGCGTTTTCTCAATGATTTTCATGAATTTTTTTATAGTATAAAAAATGAATATAATTCATTGAAACTTTGAGAATATTTTATACATATATTTAAGTATATACTATAAAATTTTTGAAGAATTTCCTTGAAAAACAGCGCAGATATTAGCGACCCCATATTGCAGGTCACAATCAGACTCAGCATTTTTCGTACATTCTGGAAGCCGCATTTTTCATCTGAAATCAAACGAGGTTGGAATTTACTTTTATCATATGTCTCTCTTCTATATGAACCTAAATGCTATCAAAAAAATAGAAAATTGAATTTTTTACAGGGGTCAAAACAAGAGAGCATGACTTTTTGCCATTTTTTACAACTTTATTTGCAAATAAAAAATTATTTTTAATAATGATAATATTCCGATTTTAGGTTCATATAGAGCGCAATACTATGAATAAAGTAACTGCCAATTTTTAAAACGATTGGTCGAAAACTTTTCAAACTAGCGTGTACGCAAGTTAAAAAAAAAGTCGTTTTCAGAAAAACGCGTTTGAAAAAATAGCAAAATGCTGAGTCCGATTGTGACCTGCAATATGAGGTCGCTAATATCTGCGGTGTTTTTCAAGGAAATTCTTCAAAAATTTTACAGTATATACTTAAATATATGTATGAAATATTCTCAAAGTTTCAATAAATTATATTCATTTTTTATACTCTAAAAAAATTCATGAAAATCATTGAGAAAATGCTGTCTTAACCGTACTTTCCCCCTCAATGGCTTATAACAATAGAACGAGTCGGGATTTTCATTTAAAATTTTCGGAACATATTTTTCAATAGTTTTACTAACAATTTATGAAATAAAAAAAAAATCGATTTTTTGAACCGTCTAACCCTATTTCCTCCCTTAAAGGTTTCAGCGAAGTAGCCTTCCTAATCCGATGTCCGGTCACATTTATTGCTATAACTTTCTAACGGAGTGAAATTTTCTTAAAAGTTTTTTGTTTGTTTCAATTCTCAAAAGTATAAAAAATGAAAATCTTTAAAAAAGAAATAGATTTTTTGAAAATTTCACGGATACGCGAGCCCTTCAGTATATCGTTTAAAAACAACGTTCTTTAGTTTCTTGATGTTTTTTAGTTTGCGCTTGGTAACGTTCCAAATGAAAACAAACGAATAACAATATTAACCGCGTCAGTAGTCGAGTCAATATTACGTGAAACGTCCCGTAGGCTGTTTTCTGGCTGTTGGTGGTTGGTCTCTTGGTTATGTTCCCGGGACCTCGATTAAATTGGATTTTTTATATCACACAGAAGAGAGAGAGAGATAGAGACGATGAGTCGTGCGTGGCAGAAGAAGCGAGTATATTCGTGGCAAAGTCGTCTTTGGAATCTCGTAGTCGTCGTCGTCCTCGTCGTCGTATTCGTCGAGTTGCGCTGTATTTTTAGGCATTAAAATCGCTCCATAAATTAAATCCTTCGTGTTGCCCTCCCCCTCTCTTCGGGGTGTGTGTGTGTGTGTGTATGGACGAAGGAAGAAACGGAAAAGACAACCAGAATAAAGTGGAAGCTCTGGGCGTTCGAGAGCGAGAAGAGATCGAGAATGGAAGAAAAGAAGAGAATAAAAAGAAGAGGAAGAAAGAAAAGAAATTCGAGAATGGGACAGCGAGCAGGGACTCTTCGAAAAAATATATATAAAAAAAAGAAGAAAAAAAACACAACGATCCTCTCTTTTTTTTTTCTTCTTCTTCCACTGTCTCTCTCTCTCTCTCTCTCTCTCGGTCCATAATCTTACTCTCATAGGATGCTGGAAGAGTGTTTTGTGCTTGGAGCATCCCGAAGATAAGCCCCCCCCCCCACCCATAACATGACCCGACTAAACGCGATGGCTTCGTGGCGTAGAGTATCCTTCCTCGGTATTAGTCGATCGGATTGAACCTTTTTAAATATTTCTATTTTTCTTTCTTTTTTTTTTCAATCCACCCAACACCTTCGTTCTTTATTTTCCAACATTCCTCTCAAAATTCTTATCGCTCCTTTGTCACATTCACAGTTTCATTTTTGTTCGTTTAATTTTTCATTGTTTTTATTTTTGATTTTTTTTTCCAATCCACCCAACTTCTTCGTTCTTTATTTTCGAACATTTCTCTCAAAATTCTTATCGTCCCTTTATTACATTCACAGTTTAATTTTTGTTCGTTTAATTTTTCATTGTTTTTATTTTTGATTTTTTTTTTTCAATCTCACTCAACTCCTTCGTTTTTTATTTTCCAACATTCCTCTCAAAATTCTTATCGTCCCCTTTGTCACATTCACAGTTTCATTTTTGTTCGTTTAATTTTCCATTGTTTCTACTTTCGATTTTTTTCTTTCCTTTCAATCCATCAAACTCCCTCGTTTTTTATTTCCCAACATTCCTTTCAAATTCTTATCGTCCCCTTTGTCACATTCGCAGTTTCATTTTTGTTCGTTTAATTTTCCATTGTTTCTACTTTCGATTTTTTTCTTTCCTTTCAATCCATCAAACTCCCTCGTTTTTTATTTTCCAACATTCCTTTCAAATTCTTATCGTCCCCTTTGTCACATTCGCATATTCATTTTTGTTCGTTTAATTTTCCATTGTTTTGATTTTTGATTTTTCTTTCACTCCACAAAACTACTTCGTTCTTTATTTTCCAACATTCCTCTCAAAATTCTTATCGTCCCCTTTGTCACATTCACAGTCTTATTTTTGTTCGCTTAATTTTCCATTCTTTTTATTTTTGATTTTTTTTTTTCAATCTGTCCAATTCTTTCGTTTTTTATTTTCCAACATTCCTCTCAAAATTCTTATCGCTCCTTTGTCACATTCACAGTTTTATTTTTGTTTCTTTAATTTTCCATTGTTTTTATTTTCAATATTTTTTTTCTTTTTTTTTTTTTTTTTGACGAGAAATATAGGTCCTTGAAGCATTCTCACTTCGTGCTGGGAATGATCGGATTTTTTTTTAATTCTCCGGCTACGTCGGGATGTGGAAGCCTACATTTAATGGTCCATCGAAATTTCATACCGCGCGACGAGCGAGTAATATTACGACGAGAGGATATATAAATATATTTTTTATCTTACTTTATTTATATTATATATATATAAAATTGTTTTTTTTTTTTTTTAATTTCACATATACATTTATTGTATCTTTATACAGATATATATGTATATATATATTTCGAAAGGCAGCTCGGTGCTGTCTTTAAAGTTCGAAGCATCAAGTGTCGCGACAAAGTCATAAATTTTGCGACTATAACTTGCGCAATTTATACATCGTCGCGAGAATTATAGTCGTTTGCCGGTGTTATATACAAAACAGTAGTTGCGGTTATAAATGATACGCCACGAATATACGAATGGCTTGGACCGGAGGGCGTATTATACCGAGGAGAACCGAGGGAAACAATTTTAATTAGCGATCTTGTCGCTTTGATCATCTTTCGTCACGTACGGCGTATAGGCATTTGTGTATTAGATGGACAAATTAATTTCGTGCCTTTAACATTTCATCGATGGTAATTCGATTTATTTAAAAAAAATTACCCGCCTCCTCGAGACTACTGGCGACAACGAAAAAAAAATTGAGTTTAAATTACTCAAATATCTGTCTACGTACATTTTTTTATTTTTTTTTTATTAATTAATCAACGAATTTATTTATTGATTTTTTAATTTGTTAATTTTTGAATTATTGAATTTTTAAATATTTAATTTTTTTTATTTTTAAATTTCTAAATTTAAAAATTTTTAAATTATTAAATTTTTAAATTTCTAAATTTTTTAATATTTGAAAATTTGTTTATTTTTCACGTTCTAAATTTTTATCAATTCATCGATTAATTGATTAATTTATTTATTAATTTGTTAAATTTTAAACTTTTGAATGTTTAAATATTTAAATTTTTTAATTTTTGAGTTTTTAAATTTTCTGAATTTTGGAATTAGAAAATTTTTAAATTTCAAATTTCTAAGTTTTCAGATTTACACATTTTTAATTTTTTAATGTTTAGGTCTTTTAATTTTTTAGTTATTTAATTGTTAACTTTTTAAATTTTTATTAATCAATCAATTGATTTATATAATTATTTATTTGTTAATTTTTTCATTTTTCAATTTAAAAATTTTTGAATTTTAAATTTCTAAGTTTTCAGATTTTCAAATTTTTTCATTTTTAAATGTTTAGGTCTTTTGATTTTTAAATCTTTAAATTCTTTAATTTCTAAATTTTTATCAATTCATCGATTGATTAATTAATTTATTTATTAACTTGTTAAATTTTAAACTTTTAAATGTTTAAATGTTTAAAGTTTTGAATTTTTTAATTTAAAAATGTTTAAATTTCAAATTTCTAAGTTTTCAGATTTTCAAATTTTTTCATTTTTTAATGTTTAGGTCTTTTAATTTTTAAATTATTTAATTGTTTACCTTTTAATTTTTATTAATCAATCAATTCATTTATATAATTATTCAATTAATCATCTGTTAATTTTTAAATTTTTAAATTTAAAAATTTTTTAATTTCAAATTTCTAAGTTTTCAGATTTTCAAATTTTTTAATTAAAAAATGTTTAGATCTTTTAATTTTTAAATTATTCAATTGTTTACTTTTTTAATTTTTATTAATCAATCAATTAATTTATATAATTATTCATTTGTTAATTTTTTGATTTTCAAATGTTTAAATTTTTTAATTTTTAATTTCAAATTTCTAAGTTTTCAGATTTTCAAATTTTTTAATTTTCAATTGTTCAGGTCTTTTAATTTCTAAACGATTAAATTGTTTACTTTTTAATTTTTATTAATCAATCAATTAATTTATATAATTATTCATTAGTTAATTTTTAATTTTCAAATGTTTAAATTATTAAATTTTTAGATTTTTTAATTTCTTAATTTTTTATATTTCAAATTCTTAAATTAAAGCCACACCAGAGAGACGTGATACCACGATTTAAATGTATCAAAGATGTATTCACAGTTGAGAATCGAAACAAAAAAAAAAAAAAACAGAGGCGAACAATGAGAAATCTTTTCTCGTTCCTCTGTCATCTTCTCCTTCCGTTTAGCGCCCATACACAAATCCATATCAACATAAATCTGTCTTTTACAACCAACACATCTATCCATCCTATCTTTTCCTCTTCTTCTCTCTTCTCTCCTTCCACTCGTATTATTTTTGCTAAAGTCTGAGAGTGGAGTTACCGTCCAGTTCTCACCGAGTGAAAAACGAGCGGGTTGACCAGAGTACCATCGGAAGTCACACGAACGCAGGAAGAAAACACCCTCGATATCGTGGACATAACGTTGAAAATTCATAAGGCCCATACGCACAGACACAAACATTGTTTGACAAGAAAAATGGCGTAATCCACTGAATTTCACACGAAGTGAAAGCCTTTAGTTTCCTAGCGGTCGAAACGAGAAAAAAAAAACCACGTTACCTGTTAACGAGCAAAAAGGCGTAATGATCTAAATTTCAATCGTAAAGTTGTTTCGTCCGAGCCTTTTTCGATCGTGATCCACGTACCTACCGGTCACTAACACGTAGACGCGATAAAACATGTACATGAGTTTGTGGTACCTGTGCGAATGCCACACAGTTATATGCCATTACGAGAGCAAAGCTCAAGGGTGTAAAACGGGACTGTCCGCGTCCTCCGCCATTCACCGCTTAAAACTGACCAATAGATCCGGTTTAGCAAGTTTCCGGATTCCGGGGTCATCCTGCCCGCTGGCTTCTTCCTTCCTCTCTCTCTCTCTTTCTTTCTTTCTCTCGCCCCTCGTATATGCCCTTTGTTCCTTGTTACGTGTGTCCGAGGGATAGCTTCTCTTCCTCCACCCTTTATATTTTCACGTGGAATCCTCCTCGTACCGTTCGGCTGAACCCGATTACGACCTATGCTCATGCCGGACCCTGCGGGGCCCGACCTGTTTTGGCCCACGTCCAGCAACCTCGAGAGCCGAGGACGCCCTATAAACTGTACCTTGGCTACGGCACCACGATCCCATCTTAGTCTTACGCACACCGAAGAGACACTTTTCGGTTCCCTTACTTTTCTCGTCCCTTGTCACGGCTCTCCTCTCCCGCCGATTCTTCTTTTTCTTAATTCTTCCGCGGATAACCATCGGCATAAATTTACGCTAGTCCACGTCGATGACGGGAGATCCTGAAATCCGGTTTTCCCTAATAACAACCGCATCACCCCAGCGGTCTCGGTTCTGTAGTTTAAGGGTGGAAATAGGGTTAGACGGTTCAAAAAATCGTTTTTTTTTTATTTCATAAATTGTTAGTAAAACTATTGAAAAATATGTTCCTAAAATTTTAAATGAAAATTCGCATTCGTTCTATTGTTATAAGCCATTAAGGGGGAAATAGGGTTAGGACAGCGTTTTCTCAATGATTTTCATGAATTTTTTTATAGTATAAAAAATGAATATAATTCATTGAAACTTTGAGAATATTTTATACATATATTTAAGTATATACTATAAAATTTGTATACATATATTTAAATATATACTATAAAATATTAGTGACCCCATATTGCTTATTTTTCTTGGTACTATTTTTTCAAACGCGTTTTTCTGAAAACGACTTTTTTTATACTATAAAAGAATTCACGAAAATTCATGAAATCATGAATGAATGACAGTGTTTTCTCAATGATTTTCATAAATTTTTTTATAGTATAAAAAATGAATATAATTTATTGAAACTTAGAGAATATTTTATACATATATTTAAGTATATACTATAAAATTTTTGAAGAATTTCCTTGAAAAACACCGACGATATTAGCGACCCCATATTGCTTGTTTCTCTTGGTCCTATTTTTTCAAACGCGTTTTTCTGAAAACGACTTTTTTTGAACTTGCGTACACGCTAGTTTGAAAAGTTTTCAACCAATCGTTTTGAAAATTGGCAGTTACTTTCTTCATAGTATTGCGCTCTATATGAACCTAAAATCGTAATATTATCATTATTTAAAATAATTTTTTTTTTTCAAATAAAGTTGTAAAAAATGGCAAAAAATCATGCTGTTTTGTTTTGACCCCTGTAAAAAATTCAATTTTCTATTTTTTTGATAGCATTTAGGTTCATATAGAAGAGAGATGTATAATAAAAGTAAATTCAACCCTCGTTTGATTTCAGATGAAAATTGCGGCTTCCAGAATGTACGCAAAATGCTGAGTCTGATTGTGACCTGCAATATGGGGTCGCTAATATCTTCGGTGTTTTTCAAGGAAATTCTTCAAAAATTTTATAGTATATACTTAAATATATGTCTAAAATATTCTCAAAGTTTCAATAAATTATATTCATTTTTTATACTATAAAAAAATTCATGAAAATCATTCAGAAAACGCTGTCATTCATTCATGATTTCATGAATTTTCATGAATTTTTTTATAGTATAAAAAATTAATATAATTTATTGAAACTTTGAGAATATTTTATACATATATTTAAGTATTACTATAAAATTTTTATACATAGATTTAAGTATATACTATAAAATTTTTATACATATATTTAAGTATATACTATAAAATATTAGCGACCCCATATTGCTTGTTTTTCTTGGTACTATTTTTTCAAACGCGTTTTTCTGAAAACGACTTTTTTTTAACTTGCGTACACGGTAGTTTGAAAAGTTTTTAACCAATCGTTTTGAAAATTGGCAGTTACTTTCTTCATAGTATTGCGCTCTATATGAACCTAAAATCGTAATAATATCATTATTTAAAATAATTTTTTTTTTCAAATAAAGTTGTAAAAAATAGCTAAAAATCATGCTGTTTTGTTTTGACCCCTGTAAAAAATTCCATTTTCTATTTTTTTGATAGCATTTAGGTTCATATAGAAGAGAGACATATAATAAAAGTAAATTCCAACCTCGTTTGATTTCAGATGAAAATTGCGGCTTCCAGAATGTACGCAAAATGCTGAGTCTGATTGTGACCTACAATATGGAGTCGTTAATATTTTATAGTATATACTTCAATATATGTATACAATTTTTATAGTATATACTTAAATATATGTATAAAATATTCTCAAAGTTTCAATAAATTATATTCATTTTTTATACTATAAAAAAATTCATGAAAATCATAGAGAAAACGCTGTTCTAACCCTACTTCACCCCTTAAGGAGAGAGAGAGAGAAAGCTGGGAATAGCCGGTGCGAAGAGGACCATCCCATTGATGACCCAATGTCGCCCCGAGTTAGGGACTCATTCTTGGTGGTAACGTCTGGTCCCATGTCGCTCGTTGATCGCGCCCCGCTGGAGAGGGTGTGTCGCAATGCCGGTCAATATCGCGAGGTTTTTTTTTTTTCCCCCGGGGTCTCCCGGCACCACGCGCACCTGAACTTTCCCCGAATCACAAAGCCCGAAGAACTTGCTTCTGCATTCATACAAGTGGCAATCTACATCGGTGAATCTGTTTTGTTTTTTTTTTCATAGCCAGAGTAGGGGTTGCGCGTGAACCAGTCGACGCGTCACGAAGTAGGGAGACGAGAACAGGTTTTTCCCTTTTTAAGGGTGACTCTCCCCGTTTCGGGATTGTCCGAGTTTACAACTTTGATGGGCTGGCGAGCGGGTATTGTGTGTCGTGTGTGCTCGGAACCACTGGAAAGAACCGATGACCATGGCGATGACCATCGATGCCACGGGGTTGCCTGTCATTTTTTTCTTTTCTTTCTTTTCTATTTATTTTTGCATCCCCTCTTTTCTCAACGCTCCGAACACTCCGGAAACCGATTTCCCGATGTTCGCGCATCATCCTGGCAGCAGGACACTGGACAACGAGAGACTGTGGGAACGAAAACCTGATCGGGGGTGACGAGAGAACGGAGTTCAACAAGCTGGACTGTCCGTGACGGGTCCGTTCGTTTTCGGTTTTGTTCCTCAGGGAATTCGCACGAACTTTCACGTGCACATGTCGCCCATTGGTCACCAACGAGGACAGTGGACATTGGTTCATCATCACTTATGTTTAAGCGCACGCATATACCTGCGCGCGCTGAAAGAACGAGTAAATTTGAAGAATTTTTATAAACGTTATTATGGTGAAAAAAATATTAAATTGTTGATTTCACATTTTTTATTAACTTTTCAACTATAAGAAAGAAATTTAAAAAAATTTTTCTTTCAATATTAACATTATTCTTTACGGGTTTAAATGGACTACTGATGAAAACCATGGCGCCTCCTTGTCGACATCATAACTTCACCAAAAAATATTCAATCTGGAAAAATAAAAAAGAATCTAGTACAATAATATAGTGGCAATAGTCTGACGGAGGGAATTTCTTTTTTTTTCAAAATTAAAGAAATTATAGTACTTCAAACTTTAGTATGTAATTTAAAAAAAAAAATGAGTGTTTAATAATTTATAAAGAATCACAAAAACTGAAACATTAGAAAAACCTCTCGTCAGACTATAAAAAAACAAAGTTGAAGCATATTGAAAATTGACTGAGTTATCATGCTGACACTGTTGAAAAACATGGTTCCGAGAAAAACGCGTTTAAACAATGTTAATATTAAGAAAAAAAATGCTTTAAATTTTTTTTCTTATAGTTGAAGAGTAAATAAAAAATTTGAAATTAGCAATTAAATTTTTTTTTCACCATAAAACCTTTATAATAATTTTCTCAAATTTACTCGGTTTTCAGGATGCGCCGAAGTATATTGAGCGCTGAACGTTAGCGGGTCTCTCGTCAACGTTCCTCCCGATTGGTCATACGTTCCTCAAGTTTCTTCGGCAAGCTCCACGCGTTCTTCCTCCCTCCAACCACCTCTGACTGTCCGCGTGCACTTCTTCCTGACAATGAAGAAGTTTAGTCGTTAGGATTCTCCGTGGCAAAGCCAGCAGATTATATTTCCAGTTTGCGCGGTACAATATGTACCGGAGGTTAACGTTCCAAGAGATAATACGCAGGGAAGGGCAATAACAACGTTGCCCCCCACCCTCCCGCTTTCGCTTCGTGAGCCAATCATGGACAATGAGAGTACGTTTTAGACGGACATAGGCCCGGAACGTTGAATATTTTTATTTTCGCGCTGAACGTATTCTCGCAGAGAAACACCGCACAGTCGTTCCATCGTGAGAAACCAGATTTACCGGACACACCGGTCAAACGGAACTTCTTAGTCTCTCCGTCGCTTACGATAAAAGACAACGAGCACGCGCTGAAAACGGTTACTCCTGGTTTCGTGCCGATGTTACGCATTCGCAAAATACGTCTGACCAACGGAAGAAACGATGAAATTGTGAGAGATCCCCCGGGCCATTATTCGTTTGTAAACCGGGCTGATGCTCGCCGTTTCTTCAGCTATATATCGTTTTCGCCTCGAGGACGCGAACGTTGAACGAAAACTGGCTTGCATTTGCATCCTAGAAATGGAAAAAATTATCGGGGCAGTTAGGAGGTTACCCGAAGTCGACCCCGTACACGTTCTTCTGCGCATCGAATAAAACACGGCGGACAGAAGAAGACGAAACGTTTTGAGTTTTAACGACGAAACGGCAGAAACCGTCGAGGCGCGATACCAACCACCGGGGACATTTAATTCAAAATGGCCGAGCTGTTCTTTCTTCTAGAGTCGACGGCTGTTTCGTTTATGTCGCAGCGAGAGACCAACGAACTTGAGCTCTGGAAAATGGAGGATCGTAGATTGAGTACAGGATAAGAAATCTTCGAATTAAAAAGGTGTTCCATTTGTGAAACACTTTACTCCAAGGGCTGATCACCGATTGGCTGATAATTCCGTTTACTTTTATTTCGTCAACTCACTACGGCAGATCCATGACAACGTCCTGTCTTCGCCATATTAAGGGGGGAAATAGGGTTAGGACAGCGTTTTCTCAATGAATTTCATGAATTTTTTTATTGTATAAAAAATTAATATAATTTATTGAAACTTTGAGAATATTTTATACGTATATTTAAGTATATACTATAAAAGTTTTGAAGAATTTCCTTGAAAAACACCGAAGATATTAGCGACCCCATATTGCAGGTCACAATCAGACTCAGCATTTTGCGTACATTCTGGAAGCCGCAATTTTCATCTGAAATCAAACGAGGTTGGAATTTACTTTTATTATATGTCTCTTTTCTATATGAACCTAAATGCTATCAAAAAAATAGAAAATTGTATTTTTTACAGGGGTTGAAACAAAAAAGCATGATTTTTTTGCCATTTTTTACAACTTTATTTGGAAAAAAAAAATTATTTAAAATAATGATAACATTCCGATTTTAGGTTCATATAGAGCGCAATACTATGAAGAAAGTAACTGCCAATTTTCAAAACGATTGGTTGAAAACTTTTCAAATTAGCGTGTACGCAAGTTAAAAAAAAGTCGTTTTCAGAAAAACGCGTTTGAAAAAATAGCACCAAGAAAAACAAGCAATATGGGGTCGCTAATATCGTCGGTGTTTTTCAAGGAAATTCTTCAAAAATTTTATAGTATATACTTAAATATATGTATAAAATATTCTCTAAGTTTCAATAAATTATATTCATTTTTTATACTATAAAAAAATTCATGAAAATCATTGAGAAAACGCTGTCCTAACCCTGCTTCCCCCCCTAATGGCTTATAACAATAGAACGAGTCGGAATTTTCATTAAAAATATTGGGAACAAATTTTTCAATAGTTTTACTAACAATTTATGAAATTACAAAAAAATTGATTTTTTGAACCGTCTAACCCTATTTCCCTCTTAAGAGAGAAAATAGGGTTAGGACAGCGTTTTCTCAATGATTTTCATGAATTTTTTTATAGTATAAAAAATGAATATAATTTATTGAAACTTTGAGAATATTTTAGACATATATATAAGTATATACTATAAAATTTTTGAAAAATTTCCTTGAAAAACACCGAAGATATTAGCGACCCCATATTGCAGGTCACAATCAGACTCAGCATTTTGCGTACATTTTGGAAGCCGCAATTTTCATCTGAAATCAAACGAGCTTGGAATTTACTTTTATCATATGTCTCCCTTCTATATGAACCTAAATGTTATCAAAAAAAAAGAAAATTGAATTTTTTACAGGGGTCAAAACAAAAAAGCATGATTTTTTGCCATTTTTTACAACTTTATTTGGAAAAAAAAATTATTTTAAATAATGATAATATTCCGATTTTAGGTTCATATAGAGCACAATACTATGAAGAAAGTAACTGCCAATTTTCAAAACGATTGGTTGGAAACTTTTCAAACTAGCGTGTACGCAAGTTTAAAAAAAGTCGTTTTCAGAAAAACGCGTATGAATAAATCGTACCAAGAAAATCAAGCAATATGGGGTCGGTAATATCGTCGGTGTTTTTGAAGGAAATTCTTCAAAAATGTTATAGTATATACTTAAATGTATGTATAAAATATTCTCAAAGTTTCAATAAATTATATTCATTTTTTATACTATAAAAAAATTCATGAAAATCATTGAGAAAACGCTGTCCTAACCCTACTTCGCCCCCTAATGGCTTATAACCATAGAACGAGTCGGAATTATCATTTAAAATTTTGGGAACATATTTTTCAATAGTTTTACTAACAATTTATGAAATTAAAAAAAAATCGATTTTTTGAACCGTCCAACCCTATTTCCCTCCTTAATCCCGTCAATTTCCCGCTGCTCTTCGAACTTTCTCGTGGCTCCACGCGCACACAATCGTTACAGCTTCCTAACCCCATCCAAACAAAACTCTCGGGCGTTTTTTGTATTTGCTCGGTGGTCTATGATATTACACATAGATTTGTACATGCATACACCGAAACAAAGTGTACATGTGTAATGGCAGTGCAGCCTCTCTGAATCCTCTCGTTGCAGCGTTGAACCGAAGGACGTTAGAGGCTTTGGCTTCGTTGACGGCGGCTCCAGAAGAAAAGATGCCCGTTGAACTTCTTCTTGGAGATAAACGAGCGAGAGAGAGAGAGAGAGAAAGAAATAAAAAGAAGGAAGCGACGTTGGAGAAGGAGGAGGCTATAAGAGGTAGCCATCGGTAATTATTTATCGGTCGATCCCGAATGACCGTCACGTACGGCGAGAGGAAGGAGGGATGGAAAGAGAAGCCGCGACTGATCGCGTCTGGTATCGGCATTGGGCGTTCGCAATATCACAAGAGAGAGAGAGAAAGAAAGAGAGAGAGGAAGAGCAATGAACACACTGTAGCAAAAATACACACATCCATAGGATGTACATGTATTTCCCGAGAGCGCTAGCGCCGTATTACACGCAAGAAGATCTAAAGTCTCAAACCCAAAGAAGCAAACTACCTACGCACGGTTAAACTATATCAAACGGGAGTGCTTTTACTACGGGAACGTATCGGATGTACATAGATATTCCTCGTATGTTGAAACTTGCCCCGAGAGTAGTGAAGATCATCGCGTGTGGCTCTTGAAAGAATTTTAATCATCGTATACCAAGTCTCTCGGTGGCAACGACTCGATATCAAATGGGAATATAGTTACACGCGTTTCACCGTGATACAACGCTCGACGGGAGAGTTTCGCCGAGGATCGTTCGCCTCATTGCCCCGATGGAACAAAAGGACACGACGACTGTCGTGAGTTGATATCCGCGCTTACCTAACCTTCGAGTGACTTCTCTCTTCGCAATAACAAAACACACCGTGTGCGTCGTCAGACGCGAACGCTCGTGGAGACTCACTGGACACTGGTAGACCATCTTGAAACACATCACCGTCTACTCGCAACATTTACATTATCCCCGTTAGCCATTCCCGCTATCTGATTCCTGGACGATTGAAGATGCAGATGGGATGGATCGGAGAATGAAAGATTGGTCGCAGATTGAGAGATCAGGAGAATCGAGACGGAGAGAACGCAGAAATACGAGAAGCCCCTGATACCATGCTAAAGTTAAAACAATGTCGAGCAGAAATTTCAACCGTTGGCTTAAAATTTCTCTTAATTTAGAGTAAAGGAAGCTTAGTGCCAGATGAGATTCCTTTCTGAACTTAGAGGGTTCGGTCCCCTGCGCCAGACCGCCGTTTTACCCAAAAATTTGACAAAATCGATTTTTTTTCTATATCTTTCATGTTCTTATCCCTTGGACCTTTCTTCATACGCTCCTGAAAACCGTTTGGTGATATTTACAAATATTAGCCGAGAAATAAAAATCCTAAGCAAACCGCGCGCTCGGGTAGCGCGGTCGGGAAGCAACTTTCAACGCGTTTATCTCGGAACTATGTTTTTTTCAAATTCGGCGCCCACGATATCTCAATAACTAATGGACCGATCGAGCTCAAATTTTGCACGCACCTTAGGTAGCCTGTTTCTGAGGACTGGTAGCAGAATTGAGTCGAACAATAATTTTGCCGACATTTTATGACTCGTCGAATACCCGAAAATGTATGAAATATCATTAATGAAAGTTCAAAAGGCCGCCGTTTTGTCAAAATTTTTTTTTAAGTACCAATTCTGCTACCAGTGCTCAGAATACTCGTACAGATTGAGAATATATATATATTTTTTTTTTCAGATGCATACAACATCGTCCAGAGTGGGCGCCGATTGAGGCGGCTTTCGGCGCAGCATGTTGCAACAAGGCGAAAAACTACATGAAAATATTTAAACTATTTTTTTTTTTATGTACAAGTATTCTCTAAGGATCAATAAATGCACGTGTACATTTTCGTCAAGACAACTTCAACGGTGTAAAAATTATTTCATATTAGAAATGACGTGACAAATCTCGCTCTAGACCAGACTACCGCGTTAAAGTCAACGTAGGGTCGAAATTTTAACTCGTGCATTACGAGAGGCCAAATGAATGAACAATTTTCATTTGGTATTTTCAGCGCAAACGTTCCAATACATATTACAATAACATTGTTGAAAATACAATGGCAATTGTAATTTGCAAAGATTGTGATGAGATGGATGGAAGACAGCGCTTCAATAATGTCCACGACAATTCGATCTCATTAAAACGTCGCAGACGAAGAAGAATAAGGAGGAGGGATGATGATCAAAGAGGCAAGAGAGGAAGCGTTAATGTCAAAAGTTGGGAGAAGAAGGACGTTTCCATGAAGTGGAAGGAACTGAGAAATAACCAAAGATGAAGATACTTCACTCGCGGATCAGACGATTCGAGTAAAAGAAGAAATGGTGAACAGCAGGAAACGAAATTAAGCAAAGAGGCAAGAGAGGGAGAATTAAAGTGAAATGTAGGAAGAATGATGAATACATGATGCGTGATTAGAAGTAAGTGAGAAATAGCCAAAAATGAAGAGACTTCACTCGCGGATGATCAGGTAGATCGAGTTAAAGAAGAAATGGTAGGTAAGAGAGGGAGACTTAAAGTGAAAAGTAGGAAGAAGGATGAATCTATGAAGTAGAAGTAAGTGAGAAATAGCCAAAGATGAAGAGATTTCACTCGCGGATGATCAGGCAGATCAAGTAAAAGAAGAAACGGTAGGTAAGAGAGGGAAGCTTATAGTGAAAAGTAGGAAGAAGGATGAATCCATGAAGTAGAAGTAAGTGAGAAATAGCCAAAAATGAAGAGACTTCACTCGCGGATGATCAGGTAGATCAAGTAAAAGAAGAAATGGTAGGTAAGAGAGGGAGACTTAAAGTGAAAAGTAGGAAGAAGGATGAATCTATGAAGTAGAAGTAAGTGAGAAATAGCCAAAGATGAAGAGACTTCACACGCGGATGATCAGGCAGATCAAGTAAAAGAAGAAACGCTGAACTGCAGAAATATAAATTAATCAAAGAGGCAAGAAAGGGAGGCTTAAAGTGAAATGTAGGAAGAATGATGAATACATGAAGTAGAAGTAAGTGAGAAATAGCCAAAAATGAAGAGACATCACTCGTGGATGATCAGGTAGATCGAGTAAAAGAAGAAATGGTAGGTAAGAGAGGGAGACTTAAAGTGAAAAGTAGGAAGAAGGATGAATCTATGAAGTAGAAGTAAGTGAGAAATAGCCAAAGATGAAGAGACTTCACTCGCGGATGATCAGGCAGATCAAGTAAAAGAAGAAACGGTAGGTAAGAGAGGGAAGCTTATAGTGAAAAGTAGGAAGAAGGATGAATCCATCAAGTAGAAGTAAGTGAGAAATAGCCAAAAATGAAGAGACTTCACTCGCTGATGATCAGGTAGATCAAGTAAAAGAAGAAATGGTAGGTAAGAGAGGGAGACTTAAAGTGAAAAGTAGGAAGAAGGATGAATCTATGAAGTAGAAGTAAGTGAGAAATAGCCAAAGATGAAGAGACTTCACACGCGGATGATCAGGCAGATCAAGTAAAAGAAGAAATGGTAGGTAAGAGAGGGAGACTTAAAGTGAAAAGTAGGAAGAAGGATGAATCTATGAAGTAGAAGTAAGTGAGAAATAGCCAAAGATGAAGAGACTTCACACGCGGATGATCAGGCAGATCAAGTAAAAGAAGAAACGCTGAACTGCAGAAATATAAATTAATCAAAGAGGCAAGAGAGGGAGGTTTAAAGTGAAAAGTAGGAAAAATGATGAATCCATGAAGTTGAAGAAACTGAGAAATAGCCAAAGATGAAGAGATTGCTCGCGGATTATCAGGCAGATCAAGTAAATGAAGAAACGGTAAACAGCAGGAAAAGATATTAATGAAAGAGGCAAGAGACGGAGGTTTAAAGTGGGAAGAATGATGAATCCATGAAGTAGAAGTAACTGAGAAATAGCCAAAGATGAAGAGACTTCACACGCGGATGATCAGGCAGATCAAGTAAAAGAAGAAACGGTAGGTAAGAGAGGGAGACTTAAAGTGAAAAGTAGGAAGAAGGATGAATCTATGAAGTAGAAGTAAGTGAGAAATAGCCAAAGATGACGAGACTTCACTCGCGGATGATCAGGTAGATCCGGTGAAAGAAGAAACGGTAAACAGCAGGAAAAAAAATTAATGAAAGAGGCAAGAGACGGAGGCTTAAAGTGAAAAGTAGGAAAAATAATGATGAATCCATGAAGTAGAAAAAACTGAGAAATAGCCAAAGATGAAGAAACATTACCTGCGGATTATCAGGCGGATCCAATAAAAGAAGAAACGGTAAACAGCAGAAAAGGAAATTAATGAAAGAGGCAAGAGACGGAGACTAAAAGTGAAACGTAGGAAGAATGATGAATCCATAAAGTAGAAGTAACTGAGAAATAGCCAAAGATGAAGAGACTTCACACGCGGATGATCAGGCAGATCAAGTAAAAGAAGAAACGGTAGGTAAGAGAGGGAAGCTTAAAGTGAAAAGTAGGAAGAAGGATGAATCCATGAAGTAAAAGTAACTGAGAAATAACCAAAGATGAAGAGATTTCACTCGCGGATGATCAGGTAGATCCAGTAAAAGAAGAAACGGTAAACAGCAGGAAAATAAATTAATGAAATAGGCAAGAGAGGGAGGCTTAACGCCTTACATACGTCGAGAATTTTCAATAAATCGATTTTTTTTGTTTACAGATTATTATTCCTTATAGTCTTAGGCGTATTTCTGTGTAAGCTGATTGTAAAAATTCTCCATAGTTCAAAAGTTATTGTAGATAATGTGACTGCCCGACGAAAGGACACGCTCAAATCAACGCTACCAAAGCAACAAAAGAGGCCAGAACAATTCGTCGATTAGAAAAAAATAAACAACAACAATTTTTTACTGACAAGGAAGGCGTACAATATGAAGCTGGAATGGGAGATTAGACGTAAGTTAACTAAATAAATTAAACAAATTCATAAAGTTCTTGCTCCAGCCGCGCGCGACTTCGAGCGAAACGCGCTTGAAACTTTAAACGCGTTTTTCTCAAAACTACTTTTTCTGACACGGTCGGCATGATAACTCGTACGGTTTTAAATATTTTTTGATGATTTTTTTTTTAAATATTCGGAATTGTTTTTTCTATAGTGTGTCGAGCCGGATTTTTAAAATTATAATTAGAAAATTTTATAAAAACAATTAAAGTGTGACTTTTTTGACACAAACTTAACATTTTTTTTAAAATTACCGTAAATTGTTTAATTTTTCGAATTTCAAAAATCCGGCTCGACAGACTATAACTACTACCTTATTTTACAAGAATTTCTTTACATTTTGCAGATCCGTCAACATTTGAGGAAGAAATACTGCCGACCGTGGAGCAACTTTTTTTTTACAGTGCTTCAAAAAATGTGATTTTTCATGTTGTAATTTTTTAAAAAAAAAATTGAAATAAATTTTTTTACAAACTTAACACAGTAATAAACAATGTGTAAGAATTTTTTTATCAATTTCTATTTCTATCCCTCCTAAAAACAGTTTTTCTTTTGGTACGTTTTCGGTACCGCTGGACGTATGTAAGGCTTTAATGTGAAAAGTAGCAAGAAGGATGAATCCATGAAGTAGAAGTAACTGAGAAATAGCCAACAATGAAGAGACATTACTCGCGGATGATCAGGCGTATCGAGTAAAAGAAGAAACGGTAAACAGCAGGAAAAGAAATTAATGAAAGAGGCAAGAGAGGGAGACTTAAAGTGAAACCAGAAAGAATGATGAATCCACGAAGTAGAAGAAACTGAGAAATAGCCAAAGATGAAGAGACACATCCGCGGATGATCAGGCGTATCGAGTAAAAGAAGAAACGGTAAACAGCAGGAAAAGAAATTAATGAAAGAGGCAGGAGAGGGAGGCTTAGTGTGAAAAGTAGTAAGGAAGATGAATCCATGAAGTAAAAGTAACCGAGAAATAGCCAAAGATGAAGAGATTGCTCGCGGATGATCAGGCAGATCCAGTAAAAGAAGAAACGGTAAACAGCAGGAAAAGAAATCAATGAAAGAGGCAAGAGAGGGAGACTTAAAGTGAAACCAGAAAGAATGATGAATCCACGAAGTAGAAGAAACTGAGAAATAGCCAAAGATGAAGAGACATTACCGGCGGATGATCAGGCAGTTCAAGTGAAAGAAGAAACGGTAAACAGCAGAAAAGGAGATTAATCAAAGAAGCTAAATTCCCGATACAGAGTCATGGAACAAGATACCAAATAGAAAAGTGTCCGTTCGAGTTGAACCATGCGAGTGTTTAGTGTTCGCTATAGCAGCTGAAAAGCGCTAGGACTACCGTACATCAAGATTGACCAACGAGGAATGCATACGTTGCAGACGACTAGGAGAACGAAATGGAAGAAGAAGAAAACTGGACATGGGTATGTCGTAGGTAGACGAAGACGGAGACGGAAAAGAAGAAAACAGAAGGATGGAATGGTCCATTGGATTGATACGGATGGAGGGATTCTGGAGTGTAAGAGACGCACGTCCGATGTGCGTGAAGCCAAGTTCGCAGAGTACACGTACCCGGCCAATGTACGAGGTACATACGGTGGTCGACTATAATCAAAAGTCTTCGAGAGAAGCTGCGTATCCTCTGGAACCCCTCGGGCTTCAAGATCTCTAGAAGGCGGCACTGCATACTGCAGTGCCTACCTACCGTGCTGTGGTTGTTAGAAAGTCGGGGACCCATTGGCCACCGCGATGACCAATCATCATTTGACATTCTTTCGTAGCGCGTGAGCTCCAGCGCGACTCTTATCTTTCTCTCACTCTCTCTCACTCCTGTCGTTTCTGTCGCGGTTCACCTACCGATCGGCAGCATCATGCAGCAAGGCCTCGACAACGACGGGGCATCGCGTGCCTCTTAACGAATCCACACAGCGTTCCGCACATCCACCAACGTACACACCCGATCTACAAGAGTCTCAACAAGTCCGGGGATCAACGGCTAGCTATGGCTAGTTCTCGTACGAAACCTTCTTTTCCATCAATATTCCTTCGCTCTCTCCCTCACGGCATATTACTACTCTTTCTTCCCCCTTTATTTTTTTGTTGTCGCAAACTCGGCTTACCTTCCCGGGTGGGGGCAACTTGCGCGTGGCAGAGTGCGTTAACTGATGCGGGACCACGCGAAGAAGACACCACACAAGATATCAGTGGTCTTGTCCCTATCTCCCTTCTCGCTTGCCACCAACGTATAACCACTCTTGCACGAAGACCCGTGTGGTTGTCAACTTTGTTGCGTTGGAATTTACAGTTTCAATTGCGTGCCTGAAAAGCTTCCTTTTAGACACAGCCAATCGGGGTATCATACTGTCCATTAGATGGATTTTTCATCGATCACTGGAATCCTTGATTCCCGGACATCAAGCAATTGGCCTTGATTCCTTTGGGTCTCTGGAATTTTCATCAGTTAATCGGGAGGCGGCTGCTTCCCAGATGTGAAGAATTTCGACTGTTTCCCTCAAGTTCTGGACTTACCATCAGTTGGTAACTGATGGGCTTGGGTCCCTATATAGTGGGAATTAAAATTCGGCCTTGCCAGAATCTGGAGCTGTCAACGTTGACAGCGTTTTCTCAATAATTTTCATGAATTTTTTTATAGTATAAAAAATGAATGTAACTTATTGAAACTTTGAGAATATTTTATACATATATTTAAGTGTATACTAAAAAATTTGTATACATATATTTAAGTATATACTATAATATATTAGCGACCCCATATTGCTTGTTTTTCTTCGTACTATTTTTTCAAACACTTTTTTTTAACTTGCGTACACACCAGTCTAAAAAGTTTTCAACCAATCGTTTTCAAAATTGACAGTTACTTTCTTCATAGAAAGTAACTGTCAATCGCTCTATATGAACCTAAAATCGGAATATTATCATTATTTAAAATAATTTTTTTTTGCTAATAAAGTTGTAAAAAATTGGCAAAAAATCATGCTTTTTTGTTCTGACCCCTGTAAAAAATTCAATTTACTATTTTTTTGATAGGATTTAGGTTCATATAAAAGAGAGACATATAATAAAAGCAAATACCGACCTCGTTTGGTTTCAGATGAAAATTGCGGCTTCCAGAATGTACGCAAAATGCTGAGTCTCAATGTGACCTGCAATATGGGGTCGCTAATATTTTATGGTATATACTTAAATATATGTATAAAAATTTTATAGTATATACTTAAATATATGTATAAAAATTTTATAGTACATACTTAAGTATGTGTATACAAATTTTATAGTATATACTTAAATATATGTATAAAATATTCTCAAAGTTTCAATAAATTATATTCATTTTTTATACTATCAAAAAATTCATGAAAATCATTGAGAAAACGCTGTCCAGAATCTGGAGTTGTCATCGTTGAATGAATTCCCTAGTTCTGTTCTATGTGATCGCTATGCACACACGATTTTCCGAAGTTCGAACATTCGAGAACTCGAAACTGCAACGTAGGGCTGTTAAAGCATTCTGGTAAAAATGTTTTCATTAAGGCGGAACATCATTTTGGCGTCCCACCCTTTTCGGGTGCGATTCTCAATATTGAGACCAGTCTCGTAATTCATAGAATCAAATTTTTCCTAGCGACGCTTCACCCTTCTGGGCAATGCTGACAATTTGATATTGCGAAAAGGATCCACACCGCAATTGTCATCTTTGTGATGCTTCGTATACGTTTATGGTGTTCATTCGAGCTTTTACGAGTATGCACGAAACAATATCATACTAAGGGGGGAAATAGGGTTAGAACGTTCAAAAAATCGATTTTTTTAAATTTCATAAATTGTTAGTAAAACTATTGAAAAATATGTTCCAAAAATTTTAAATGAAAATTCCGGCTCGTTCTATTGTTATTAAGCCATTAAGGGGGGAATAGGGTTAAGAATATTTTATACGTATATTTAAGATAGTAACCTTAAATATATGTATAAAATATGCTCAAAATTTCAATGAATTATATTCATTTTTTATACTATAAAAAAATTCATGAAAATTATTGAGAAAACGCTGTCCTTATAAAATTATATATAATTATTATACATATAAAGTTATATATCTAAAATTATAGTATAAAAAATGAATATAATTCATTGAAACTTTTCAGAATATTTTATATATATATTTAAGGTTACTACCTTAAATATATGTATAAAATATTCTCAAACTTTCAATGAATTATATTCATTTTTTATACTATAAAAAAATTCATGAAAATGATTGACAAAACGGTGTCCTAGCCCTATTTCCCCGCTTAACGAGATAGAAAATTCGCTTAGGAAGCACAAGGATTCATCGGCGGGAGAGTTGACAACCCCTCGCGTCTAAAGTATTCGAGCCATCCGATCGTCAAATGATGCAGGCATCTACATCCAGAGAGAGAGAGAGAGAGAGAGGAAAGAGACCAATGAGTATTCCTGATGGACCAGGTATGAGAACATGTCGGAGGAATGAGTCGAAGCGGTAAAGCGATAAATGGACAGTTCGAGATAACGCTCGTCGGAGAGTACCTCTTCTAATTGTCGAGACACGAGACCAGCAAAATCTTGATTCAGTTTCTCTTCATTAATTTATCTCTCCAACTCTCTCTCTCTCTCTCTCTCTCTTCCTCAGCATTTAATCCTTTTTGCGGACGCTCTTTTATTTGTCAATTTTTTTTCACGCACCCGAGAATTAAGACTCGTGGCTACGCCGGAACAAGAAATCTTACACCGTCATGAGTCAGAAACTTCAAGCGAGCAAAGAGTACGAGGGCAGTTACGGGGTAACCCTTACGTTTGCGATTTTAATATAGGTATATACCCCCGGTCATTGTCTCTCGTTATCATTCCGTCCGAGCCAACTCGTCATCTCGTTACGCAAGTAACGTTTGCGCTCGCGGAGAGTCGCGGAACCGCAACCGCACGACGACGCAGCAACGCTCGCTCCAGTACGTAATTGCTTCGCCGCACACCAACCAATGAAATGACGTCGTATCCTTACACGTTTGTTTATATATATACGTATAATTATATATAGTGAGGATGTGTTTGTTGCGAATGCGATCGTAATAACCCGCGACTTGTATCGGCGTTCACATTTTGTAACGCACTTGTATGTAAGTACATCGCGACTAGTCACTGGAGAACGTAAGAACTTTTCGTTCGATCACCCGCCCCGACCAGTCTTCGGGTTAATTGTTTGTTGACTGTTTTTTTTGTGCTTTTCCTTCCAAAGTTGCATCGCTTTTTGCAGAGAGAGTGACGAAGGATTGTATATTTATGCAACATTGTCGCACGATCCCCAACGCGATAACTTTGCGCGTTTTCCGGGGTGAAGTGTTTTGGTCACGGTAGCGAGTATAAAATCATGTGCAGATTTAACAATTTTTTTTTTTACGAAAAAATGATTTATTTCAAAAACTAATTACACATCTATTTAGTATAAATATCAAGCTGACGAAAAATATTTTTTGTTTGTTTTTTTGTTATACAAAATGGCCGACTACCGCTGTTTGCTTTTGGTATCTGTTTTTTTTTTAAGGCACTCCACGCCGTGACATTTGCCGGTCACAATTTCGAACCGGGAATAAAAAGAAAAAATTCTCGTTAATCTTCGTCGGATTACCTAGAGATGGACGTAGGGAATTTGATAAATATTGTTTTATTCGAATATTGTAGGCGTTTGAACTTGAAAGGTGAATTTTCAGTGAAAAATTTCGTATAAAACGGCTCGTAAAATGGAAAGTTTTTGATCAATCAGAAATTCCGTACGTACTTATCTGCGAGATGCAATGAGAAATATGATTTTCAAATTTCAAGTCAATCGGATAATAATTGTTGAAGTTATTTAGCACGCGGCGCGCTCCGATAATCTGTGGCCGTGCCGGAGGGTGGCTTACGCTCAGAGTCGGTGAAAAAAAAATTTTCTCGCTATGAATCGAATAGTAACTTATTTTTATGATGATAAAGCATCGTTTAAGCAAAAAAAAACATCGATTTTTTGAAAATTCTATCGTTGCCATATCCCTTAATAACAGTGCATACGCCGATGTTGGATTGTCGCTGTCCAGTTGATTAGCGCTCAATATATTCCTTAATTATTGATATTTTTTTAACGAATACCAGTGTTTTTCATCGACAAAAATACGATAAACAGTTTAAAAATGAGAAAACCCACGTATGTCGTCTCAATTGTTCATAAACGCTATTTGAATTGTTACCGCATTTTCAGCCGTCAAAGACTCGCCGAATAATTTTTTTCACCATAGATCGCTCAAACATTATTGATAATTTATCGCTATTCATTGCTGAAAAAAAAATTGTTCACCACGTGGAAATTCGGACTCGCTGTACATCGATACATTAACCGTTCGCACGGGGGCATCTCGAGAGTTCGTTTAGAGTTTAACAACCGATTAGACGTCGTTGGTCTCGGGCGGGGTTTCTGGTCATGCGTGCCCGTTGATATTCTCCGGCGATATGTACGTGCTCCCGCTGAGCGACTCCATATCTTAGACCTTCTGTACACGTATGAGTACACTTAGAGGCAAAAGGACGTTAACGAAAAAGTATTAACATTCAACGGGATTTTAGTTACGACCTTTCGTCTGTCAATGGTCGATAAATATAGTGAGTATAGCGATGCAGGACATATAGAAATCGGAGACTTGGCGGGGGTTGTTGACTCTGTCAGGCCGCTGGTGCATCGTCGAAGGAAAAACCACAGGCAACTTGGACATTCGAGAATTCCACCACGAAGAACGATCTGAGACGCGTGGAGACTCGCGTCGGACCAGTTCAGCGAATCGTCTTCTCTTTCCCCACTTTTGTATACTCGGACACACAAATGAACAAAATAAACTAATATTGATATATCTTTTCTCATTCACCGCGTTCTCGCGTGGAATTTTTTCATTTTTCGACCGAAAACAAACATGTCCGCTGTGGTCAGTGGAAAATTTACGATCGCACAGACTCGGGAAAAGAATGAAACACACTCGAAGACTCAAATATTTCGTGATTTTAACTGGTTCGGCTCTCACTTGACCGACAAGTAGCCTCGGTGTTTTGAAAACCGTTGTAGATCTGGAAAATATCGTTTTACGTTAGTCCCGATATCACCGAGACCCGAGAATACTTTGAAAATCCACTGACAATGAAATAGAATCGAAGGGAGGTGGTTGAAAAAGTTTCCAACAATCGATGGTCCACGATGAGATAATTTGTAAAGAAAAATCGGAAACACTTTGTGGTTCGATGAATCAAGCGGTGCAAAGATCGAAAAGATACAAAGAGCATAGACGACCGATTGGAGTCTCAATTTTAGCGAAAAGGAAAATCACAGTGATCTTAGTGCACAAACTTATATTGTCACCAAAGCGCGAAACAAAATGTGCCTTTTGTCAATTTGTATTGAGGCAGTCGTCTGGTCTAGAACGAGATTTTTGACGTCATTTCTAATGTGCAATAACGTTTCAACCGTTGAAGTTGTCTTGATGAAAATTTACACGTGCATTTATTGATCCTTAGAGAATACTTGTACATTAAAAAAAAAAATTATGTCAAATATTTTCATGTAGTTTTTTGCCTTGTTGCAACATGGTGCGCCGAAATCGGCGCCCACTCTGGACGATGTTGTATGCATCTGAAAAAAAAAAAATATATATATTCTCAATCTGTATGAGTATTCTGAGCACTGGTAGCAGAATTGGTACTTAAAAAAAATTTTTGACAAAACGGCGGCCTGTTGAACTTTCTTTAATGATATTTCATACATTTTCGGGTATTCGACGAGTTATAAAATGTAATAAAATTTTTTTAAGTACCAATTCTGCTACCAGTGGTCAGAATACTCATACAGATTGAGAATATATATATTAGGGTGGTTCTTAATTTGGTGATGTTGGAAATTCTTTGGTATTGTTCCTTGAAAGTAATCAACATATCTAGAAAAAAAATTGGGCGCAAGCGGAACTTTGTCCAATAATTCTAACCCACCCCACCGAGCTGTCGAATTTTTTTATGAAAAAATGCATGCATTCAAAATTTTGTTAAGAAAATTGTTGATTATTTCAAAACTATTCATGATTAAAAAATGTTAGATTGTGTTATTATAGGAAATTTAATGCTCTACAAAAAAGGTATCTTGGAAAATTCTTGTGAATCTAATATTTATCACGTTATTAGCAAAAAACTGTCATCATTTATTCCAAAAGTTCATCATTATGGCCAAAACAGGAGTTTGACGTCGAAAAACTGCAATGTATTCTTCATATGCAATTAGAAATATGAAGAGATACGTAGTGCCCTCAATAACAGTATGTAAACGATATTTAAATTTTCAATTTTATCAATTTTATTATCATTCATGATAAATTTTTCTTCTTTGATCGATAAGGACATTGATTTCTTTATCAGTTCCAAATCGATGGCTTTTTTCGAAAGATTTGAAATCAACTCCTCATTTTTTGATATCGATGTGAGCGAGTGGATTTCTAATGAAAATTATTTACAAGGCTTAAAAATAGTTAAAGAAATTAAAGTGATTAACGATGTTGCAGAAAGAGGAGTGAACCTTATTACAAAGTACAATGATCGTCTCACTTATGACGAAGATCAGAAACAATTCATTGTACAAATAATTGAAGAATATAAAAAAAAATATTCTGATATTAACAAAGCAACTTTGCTTCAACCGATGTAATTCATTATTGTAAGTTGATTTTTAAAATATATGACATCATTCATTATAATTCACAATGAAATTGATAAAATTGAAAATTTGAATATTGTTTACATTTCATTGTTGAGTGCGCTACGTATTTCTTCATGATCTTATATACATACGAAAAATAAATTGCATCTATTCGACGTCAAACTCCTGTTTTGACCATAATGATCGACTTTTGGAATAAATGATGACGGTTTTTTGCTAATTACGTGATAAATATTAGATTCACGAGAATTCCACAAGATACCTTTTTCGTAGAGCATTATATTTCCTACAAAAACGTTATATAAAATTCTTTTATCATAAATAGTTTTGAAATAATAAACAATTTTCTTAATAAAATTTTGAATGCATGCATTTTTTCATATAAAAATTCGACAGCTCGGTGGGATGGGTTAGAATTATTGGACAAAGTTCCGCTTGGGCCCAATTTTTTTTCTAGATATGTTGATTACTTTTGAGGAACAATACCAAAGAATTTCCAACATCACCAAATTAAGAACCACCCTAATATATATATATTGTTTTTTTTCAGATGCATACAACATCGTCCAGAGTGGGCGCCGATTTCGGCGCACCATGTTGCAACAAGGCAAAAAACTACATGATAATATCTAAAATATTTTTTTTTTTTATGTACAAGTATTCTCTAAGGATCGATAAATGCACGTGTAAATTTTCATCAAGACAACTTCAACGGTTTAAACGTTATTGCACATTAGAAATGCCGTCAAAAATCTCGCTCTAGACCAGACGACTGACGTTCTATCGATGTATTTTCTTCCACTGTCTCCACGTGAATAAACGCAAAAAATTACTAAATAAGACCTTAGATAGGAAAAAAATCGCGAAAATTCAAGACTTATCATTCAGAATCTTGGATAACCCTCAAATAAAGACGACCATCACGAAAATTTTAGCAATCTCATTGATATTATATAGAAATGGTTGAATTGTCTCGAATCGACATTTCTCTCCAATGGCCGTAAGCGTCGATTGCCCGTTCGTCCTAGTCGCGCAGCGACGCCTGGTGAGACGCCACGGAACTCGACGGGTCTCCCGCGCTCGCGCACGCGCATTCGCGGCATATATGAATAGCAAATGCTCAGTTACTACCACGTTCTCGTCTCGTCGATCGACGATGCGACAATTAAAAAGAAATTTGCACGAACGGCAAAGAGGAACAAGGGGAAGAGAGGATTTTATGCACGGGCAAGTCATATACATAGTCACAGTCATGTGGTGTGTACATGGCAGAAAGGGGAGCGACGTGGAGCGGGGCGTGGAGGTATATATAGGGGAAAAGAAGAAGAAAAAGGGGGACACGCGTACGGCAATTAGCTCTCGATGGTGCGCGAGCTCCGGGAGATACGCGATCGCCATTCTCGACGAGATCCTCTCTCCGCTTCGTTCGTCTTGTACACTTGAGAGATTCTTGTGAAAAAATAGAAGGCGAAGATGAGCAAAGAGGAGAGAGAGAGAATGTGAGCAAAGCGACAAGGGCGCAGGGGGGTGAGGGTTGGTAGGAAGGAGTTGAAAGCATATATGTATCTTGAGGAAATCTATGCGAAGTCTTTATTTTACTTTTCTCGTTCTTTTTTCCCTCGTTCATTCTTAATGCACGTATATATTCAGTGATATTTTGCGAAGTGTACGTTAAAGATTTCACCGGAGGATTTAACCCGGAGGGTTATTTACGATAGAACTGTACATTTGAAGGGAGTTTCGTGGTCGTTACTTGGCGAAATAATGACTGTGTATTTTGTGTCATGAACGAAGAAAGGAGTGAGGCGAAGCGAAAAAGTGTATAAGGTGGACGACGAAGAGAGTCTGAGGCAAGAGGAACAGAAACGAAAAAGTTCTCTCGGGCGTACACGGGGTATTCGACGGGAAATGGTACAATTTTTCATGGAGACTCAGTTATTTTGACGGGATTCTCGAATTTTCTTCTTCCTTGTCATGTAAATCGACTGCTATAGTTTTATCGATGACAATTTCAGGAGTTGATAGGTCCCAATTATGTTTACTGTAACATTTGTCACGTATTGGGAATTACCACGTGATTTATTCAACATGGCCGCTCATTCCCAATCAGCGGGCAGTAGTTATTACAGGAACGGTAAAACAACCCTCGATTATTGTATATTTTTTTGACCAAACGTAATGTTTTTAGTACGATCTGATGATCGGGATTATTAACGTTGATGTTTGTGCATGGACAGAAATAATTCCAAGAATTGGAATATGACGGGCCACGTTTAACCTCAAAATCAGAAAAATATTGCACGCCACTCTACTGCTAAACGAATGACTTCGAACAATAAACTATTACTCATAATAACAATCTATCGCATGACATAATGTCAGGTCACTAAATGATAATTCGAAATATCTCGAGTATAAATTAAGGTAGTGGTCTGATAACTTAAGCCGATTTTCATGTCTTTTTTGGAGGGCGTTTTTTCGTAGGAAAATAAAAATCAATCGTTTTGGATATTTAGGATGTTTTTATTCACATAAAGGCGGTAGTCTCGTCTAGAGCGAGATTTTTGACGTCATTTCTAATGTGCAATAACGTCATAACCGTTGAAGTTGTCTTGATGAAAATTTACACGTGCATTTATTGATCCTTAGAGAATACTTGTACATTAAAAAAAAAATTATTTTAAATATTTTCATGTAGTTCTTTGCCTTGTTGCAACATGGTGCGCCTCAATCAGCGCCCACTCTGGACGATGTTGTATGCATCTGAAAAAAAAAATATATATATATTCTCAATCTGTATGAGTATTCTGAGCACTGGTAGCAGAATTGGTACTTAAAAAAATTTTTGACAAAATGGCGGCCTGTTGAATTTTCATTAATGATATTTCATACATTTTCGGGTATTCGACGAGTTATAAAATGTCGGCATAATTGTTGTTTGACTCAATTCTGCTACCAGTCCTCAGAAAGAGGCTAGCTAAGGTACGTGCAAAATTTGAGCTCGATCGGTCCATTAGTTATCGAGATATCGTGGGCGCCGATTTAAAAAACATAGTTCTGAGGTAAACGCGTTCAAGGCTGCTTCCCGACCGCGCTACCTGAGCGCGCGGCTTGCTTGGAATTTTTATTTCTCGGCTAATTTTCGAAATATCAATAAACGGTTTTCAGGAGCGTATGAAGGAAGGTCTAAGGAATAAGAAAATGAAAAAAAAAAAAACGATTTTTTCAAATTTCTAGACTAGCTACTAAAGTCCGCCATTTTTTATTTATCCATGAAATTTAACTTCATGGAATTTCATGGATAAATAACAAAATCGCGGACTGTGGAAAAAAGTTTTTTTTTCCAAAGTCCGCCATTTTGTAATTTATCGATGAAATTTAACTTCAGTAGTTCCGACCAGAATGACATGTCTATAGATTAAGAATTATCAAGAATTTTTGATTTCAGATAACATCAAGAGCCAAAATCACCGGGGCCACCCACGCGCTTTTTTTTTCGAGGTGCCAACTTCGATCAATAATAATAATAATAATAAACTATTGAATTTTTTCAAAACATTTTTTTTTTGTATCTTTAATATGTAAATAAAACAATCCTAAATATCCAAAACGATTCATTTTTATTTTCCTACAAAAAAACGCCCTCCAAAAAAGACATGAAAATCGGCTTAAGTTAGATTAGACGGTTCAAAAAATCGATTTTTTTTTTATTTCATAAATTAGTAAAACTATTGAATAATATGCTCCCAAAATTTTTAATGAAAATTCCGACTCGTTCTATTGTTATAAGTCATTGAGGGGAGAAATAGAATTAGGACAGCGTTTTCTCAATGATTTTCATGAATTTTTTTACAGCATAAAAAATGAATATAATTTATTGAAACTTTGAGAATATTTTGTACATATATTTAAGTATATACTATAAAAATTTTATTCATATATTTAAGTATATACTATAAAATATTAGCGACCCCATATTGCTCGTTTTTCTTGGTACTATTTTTTCAAACGCGTTTTTCTTAAAACGACTTTTTTTTAACTTGCGTACACGGTAGTTTGAAAAGTTTTCAACCGATCGTTTTGAAAATTGGCAGTTATTTTCTTCATAGTATTGCGCTCTATATGAACGTAAAATTGGAATAAGAGCCGCAATTGGAATTGGAGCCGCAATTTTCATCTGAAATCAAACGAGCTTGAAATTTACTTTTATTATATGTCTCTCTTCTATATGAACATAAATGCTATGAAAAAAATAGAAAATTGAATTTTTTACAGGGGTCAAAACAAAAAACCATAATTTTTGCCATTTTTACAACTTTATTTGCAAAAAAAAATTATTTTAAATAATAATAAATTATTATTAAAAATTTTTTTTTTTTAAATTATTTCAAATAATAATAATTTATTATTTAAAATAGTTTTTTTTTGCAAATAAAGTTGTAAAAATGGCAAAAATTATGCTTTTTTGTTTTGACCCCTGTAAAAAGTTCAATTTTCTATTTTCTATATAATAGTATAGTAGATAATTATCTATTTTCTATATAATAATAATTTATTATTTAAAATGATTTTTTTTTGCAAATAAAGTTGTAAAAATGGCAAAAATTATGCTTTTTTGTTTTGACCCCTGTAAAAAATTCAATTTTCTATTTTTTTCATAGCATTTAGGTTCATATAGAAGAGAGACATATAATAAATGTAAATTCCAAGCTCGTTTGATTTCAGATGAAAATTGCGGCTTACAGAGTGTACGCAAAATGCTGAGTCTGATTGTGGCCTGCAATATGGGGTCGCTAATATTTTATAGTATATACTTGAATAAATGTACACAAATTTTATAGTATATACTTAAATATATGTATAAAATATTCTCAAAGTTTCAATAAATTATATTCATTTTTTATACTATAAAAAAATTCATGAAAATTATCGAGAAAACGCTGTCCCAACTCTATTTCTTTCGTTAACGACAGAACGATGCGCCAACAAAAGCATTGACAACTGTCAAAGATACAATAAAATTGCAAATGCTCGTTTGCACCCTTCCTGGATCATCGACAGTTCTACGCTTTTCAAAACATTACTTTTTAATCATAAATTTCTATACTTTATTTAAAACTGATTGTTCCGTTTTTTCTCTCGAAAAATGTTGTCTACATTTCTGCACATAACTTTGTAAATTATTGTCAGAAGCTTTTATCCTTTGTTATTTGCATTTTACAAATTCTGGTGTCGTGTTTAAGGGAAAAAAAAACCGTAAAATCCGTTAAGATTTGTGAAAGTTGGAGCGGGTCAGAGACGCCTCGAGTTACATGGACCCGAGGATACAGATTGAGGTACAAAAAAGAGGGATGCAGTTGAGTCAAACACTTTTTTTTCCAGGCATAAAAACTCCGGGTATAATTTGCATAATCCTTATCAAAATTTGTTGGCCCAGCGGAAAATCATTTACGCGGAATAGTCCATAGATGCATATATGTGAAACTTGAAGTGGGAGTCCGGCGTCTCTTTGCAATATGCCCGTTGTACATATGTTTACGAGTCAGGTTACCGATGTGTGTTATCAAAGAGTATCGCCGTAAAATAACCGAAGCATATGTCCGACTCTGCACAGTGCTTTTCTACTTTGCGTCGCGGCAGCGAGTAGAGGGGGGAGAGGGCACGCGCAAGCGCTAAATGGCAACCGCGAGGCATTCGTTTCCCCGAAGACGCTCGAGCACGTGATCGTTCGCCCGACGGTAACCGTCGTTTTCGTACGAAATAAATGTCGCGCCCTCCTCGCGTTTCGTATGCAGCGAAACGACCGCTGCGCGACGAAGTGAGAGGGATAAGGACGAAGCAGACACGAAGAAATCGTATGTTTACTCTGTGTCGACTGTTGACAAACAAAACGGCCGGAGTCGATGCGATTCAAGACTTTGCGCAGCGTTTGAATCCGCCGTTTTGTATGGTAATGGTCGATACATCGTTCGAGATGATTCTCGGGGAATAGAGTAGCCGTTGGTTAGCAATATACTTTTTTTTTTGTCTTCGTTTCTCTCTTTCTCTCTTCGGGAATGAATTATATCAATGAATTTGTTGCCTCCTGTCTCTCCTTCTGGATTTCTTGATTAAGCAAAGCCGTCGTATCGTGGTCGTCTTCTCGCAGCGATCTTCATACTTATAGGACTACGATAATCGATTTTCCATCCAATCTTTATCTACTTTCATTGCCGTTAATTATTTATCCCTTGCATTCCAGAATTATCGAACTTTTTCTCATCCCTTATCTCCCCTTCTCGTGTAGTCGGGCCTCGTCGTTGCGTTATTATTTATCGCTGCAACAACATTTCGTTTTTCTCCCGTAATACGGTCCGGCATCGCGACCAGTTGAAGTTCCAACAGGTTCGACCGCCAATGATAATAAAATCCACGCTTGCCAATGTTCCTTCTTCGCGAGGGTGGTGTTAAATGGTCGAGGATTTGGATTAACGGTTCGTGAAGTTATTGAGCGATCAAAAAGCTCGAGCGCCGATACGATCATAAACTTATTAGGAGGTATTGGTGGATTTTAGTGATTCACTGAAGCTTTAAGTTGACAGGTTGCTCAAAGGGAACTTTTAGAGAAGTTCGGCAAATTTTCAGAGACTTCCAAATCTACTTTGGTAGATTTTAGTATACTTCGCGATTTCGCGAATACTCTGGTGAACTTTAGTAAACTTTAGAAATCCTTCGATCAAGATTAGTAGACTTCAAGAATACTTTGGGTAGAACTTGAGTTTGGGATTACTTTGGTAGCGTGCAGTAGATTTATCGAAACACTTTTGTAGACTGTAGGAAATTTTGGAAATACTCGTTTAAATTTGAGTAGATTTCGAGACAGCACTTTGGTAAATTTTAGTAGATTTCGCTAGCACTTTAGTACGCTTCAGTAAATTTTGAGAATACTTCGGCTGACTGTAGTAGATTTCGTGGATTCTGTAACTTTTAGAGAAGATCGGCAAATTTTCAGAGACTTCCAAATCTATTTTGGTAGATTTTGTAAACTTTAGAAATACCTCGATCAAGATTAGTAGACTTAGAATACTTTGGTAGAACTTGAGTTTGGGATTACTTTGGTAGCGTGCAGTAGATTTATCGAAACCTTTTTGTAGACTGTAAGAAATTTTGGAAATACTCGTTTAAATTTGAGTAGATGGCGAGACAGCACTTTGATAAATTTTAGTAGATTTCGCAAGCACTTTAGTACGCTTCAGTAAATTTTGAGAATACTTCGGCAGACTGAAGTAGATTTAGTGGACACTTTGGTAGATGTTTATCAATTCTGTAAATACTTCTATAAAGTTGAGTAGACATCGAGAGGGCTTTCGGAATAGCTTACTAAATACAAACTATAGTAAAATCTAAACTCTAACTAAAGAAGATAAACTTGAGTGAGAGCTTTTAATAAAAACGTTTAGCAGAGCCGTTGGCAAGAGCTTTTAGTAAGAGCTCTTGGCAAGAGCCTCCAGTAAGAGCTTTTAATAAGAGCTGTTACTATGAACTTTTAGCGAGCACTTTTAGCGAGCACTTTTAGCAAGACCTTTTAATAAGAGCCTTTAGCAAGAGCTCTTAGCAAGGGCCCCCGGCGACAGCTTTTAGCCAGAGCTTTTAGCAAGAGCTTTTAGCAAGAGCCTTTAGCAAGAGCTTTAGCAAGAGCTTTTAGCAAGAGCCTTCCGTAAGAGCGTTATACAAGCGCTTTTAGCAAGAGCTTTTAGCAAGAGCATTTAGTAAGAGCTTTTAGCAAGAGCATTCAGCAAGAGCTTTTAGGAAGAGCTTTTTAGCGAGAGCTTTTAGCGAGAGCTTTTAGCGAGAGTTTTTAGCAAGAGCTTTTAGCAAGAGCCTTTCGCAAGAACTTTATGCAAGCGCTCTTAGCAAGAGCATTTAGTAAGAGCTTTTAAAAAGGAGCTTTTAGCAAGAGCATTTAGTAAGAGCTTTACAAAAGAGCTTTTAGCAAGAGCCTTGGAAATACTTTGAAAAAACTTTAATAGACTTCGAGACTACTTGTGTAGACTTTAGTAGATTTCCTGAACAGTCCTCTGGACTTTAGTGAATTTTGAAAATACTTCTACGATTGCGAGTACACTTCGAGGGCACTTTGGTAAAGTTCGATAGATTTTGCAATTACTTCGGTAGACTGTAGTGAACTTCGGATAACACTTTGTCGCACTTCGGTGGACTTCGAGAATACCGGTAGGAGGCTCTACGAGACTTCGCGAGGAGACCAAAAGGAACATTAGCGAAGATCATGAACCGCGCAGTTAAGAGACTCCTCGAGTCTCGTTCTCGTTCGTTCTCGCTCGCTCTTGTTCGTTGCGAAGAGTACACGCGTGTCGACGAGCAACGGCTCATCGGAAGGCGAGTCACGCGCCTCGATTCGCTCGTCGCGATTCGAGAGAAGAACGGAAGCGACGAAAAAAGAGGTCTCGTACTCTCCCGACGGAGAGAGAGAGAGCGAGAGAGAGAGAGAGAGAGCGAGAAAGAATCCCTTCGTACCTCCGGAGCGATTCACGAACTACTCTTCCCTTTTTCTTCATCCTTTTGCTCAGACCCCCTCGGGAACTAAGAAATGCCGCACCCCCCTTCGCGGATCGAATATTTTCTTATCTTTTCTACCTTTATATTCGCGCCTTGTACTTTAACGTCCATTCATCACCATTTGAGGTTATCAACGTTTCCATTTTTCTTCTTCACGTTCTTCATCAATTGCCCCAAGTTTTCCAAGCAAACGGAATACTCGCATGACTATATTCGTAAGCTTTTGCTTATACGGACCGATGGCGTTTCGAAAATGTGACGATTCGGACTGTTGACTGATTGGAAAATGGACGTTCGGTTCAGCGAGGATTCGGAGAAATGGACGTTCGGCAAAAAAAACTTTTAGCCAGACAATGGCGTTCGGTCGAATAACATTACGAGCTAATGGCGTTTCGAAGAATTGACGATTGGGTTAATCGGCGTTCGCGTATATATTTGTTTCGGCAAAATGACGAAGTTTCTCGCAAGAAACGCGAATAATATTTTAATAAAATTGCTCTGCTCTTTTTCTCACACAAACGACCAGCGTATCCGCTCTCTTGATTGCGCAATTTTTATCATTTTTTTTCTCCCTTACCTCTCAACAAATTAACGAATGCGTGCGTGCGCACGTTGATCGTCGTCTCCTCGGCTCGAAGGGAAATTGGAGCGGTCGCCCCTGATTATGATGTGATCGCGAGTGTGCTGCCGTTACCGGGAAGACTGTGGGAAATTACAACAGTGGCTGTGCGGTAGGAAAAAATTTTTTAAATCAACTCAGAAACGTAAGAACGCCGTGGACTTTTAACGCGATGCCTCGTCGTTTTTAATATTCTCATTTGGTACTAAGATTTTTCTTTACACAAGACTGACGGTAATTTTCTGTCGAAAAGAAAACGCGAAATTTCGTAAACTCACGAAATTCCGTCGTTGAAAATCGATCAGTCACAAGACACAACGCCTTTTGTTGAAAAATATCGCGAAAAGTTTCGTAATAAAGTAGCAAAAGGCGACTGACAGTAAGAAGAACGATACGAGCGATTTTGTTATCATCAATTCGTCGCCATTTTGTCAATAAATCGGCCATTTTGTCACTCACGAAAAATCATCAGTCGCTCGACCATCGGTCGGTAACTCTCGGAGTTCCTTCGTTACCGCCAGTTGGCATTAGCGAGATCGTTAACGATCCTTGTTACACTTTGTCCGTACGCGCCCGGACAATCTTAATTGAAAAGAAGAAAGCGTCCGAAGACTATTGCCGAACGACGTTCGAGACACAAGCGCACGGACTGTAATTACATTGATGCACTGTATGTCGAATATAATGCACACAAGCACGGTGATCGCATTGAACGGGCGAGCAGCGACCGAAGGAGAAGCCGAAGAAGGCGTTCTTCGGTGTGTTATTCGCGAGAAACGAGCGAGGCCATCGGTTATGTGCCGCTCGGCAGAAAGCTTTCACGACATTTATCATGAATTCACGATGCTCCACAAACGCACGGTCTCTCTCCCCTCAATATTTCTCATGTGTATGTGCGTGATACTCGTATCTTCACGCACGATACCGATCCCCGGACTCTCGAGTACATTCGAACCGACAATTTTACCGATGCTATATACACGAGTGTGTATAAACGGCGAAACGAATATCAGATTTGTGAGGCACTTATCGGGCGGGAAGAAAAAAAGAAAAGTTCATTTTGCAACGTTAAAGAGCATTCGTCTCGTCGCGGTGAAGATTAATGACGCGGCAATAAATTTATTACAATGAATTATTTTTCGAAATATTCCTCTCGTCTCATTCGATCGCTCAACGATGCCTTTTTCGGCTTGAATCAAGCTTTTAACGGGACTACGTCATTTCGCCGTAACTTTAATCGTTCGATTCGTCATTTATGCCGAAACAAATGTAGCCGAACGACATTTTTTCGAATCGTCGTTTTACCGAACGTCCATTTTCCACGTAAAAAAAAAAGCCTCGCGCCTTGATTGGACCAAGAGCAAAGAGATACGAAAAAATCCCCATTTTCTTGTTACTTCAAACCTGCAGGTGCCCCGTTATTGCCAAGTCTACGCACGTTATATCTTTGCTTGAGATGTATACGAGTACATATCATTTTTCACAGCAAGGTCGTGTTTTCAACGTGTAGATACTTTGTTCGTCGTGTGTAGTGGAAATGAGAGGAACGAGAGAGAGAGAGTGTGTGTGTGTGTAAGTTCATATCTCTCGAGTATTCACTTACAACCATGTCTGGGGCTCTTTCTCGTTACAGCAACGAGAGAAAAAATTTCTTCGGTTTGTCGAAGAGTCGAAGGAAAAAGGGCTTAATCGAGATGCTTAATTATTGAACAATATGGCCTCTTGACTCTCAGAGGAAAGTATCGTGTGTCTTGGCGTCAAGACGCTGCCGCGTTTCTTGATACATAACATGGTTTCTTGGTACATAACTTGGAGGATTGTTTGTTTTCGCTTTCTGCACTAGAAGAAGAAGAAGCAGAAGAAGAAACTGAAGACGATGAAGAGGAAGAACAAGAAGAAGAAGAGGAAGAAGAAGAGGAAGAAGAAGATGAAGAAGAAGATGAAGAAGAAGACGAAGAAGAGAAGGAACAAGAAGAAGAAGGAGAAGAAGAAGAAGACGAAGAAGAAGAAGAAGAAGAAGAAGAAGAAGAAGAAGAAGAAGAAGAAGAAGAAGAAGAAGAAGAAGAAGAAGAAGAAGAAGAAGAAGAAGAAGAAGAAAATGAAGACGATGAAGAGGAGGAAGAAGAAGAAGAAGAAGAAGAAGAAGAAGAAGAAGAAGAAGAAGAAGAAGATGAAGAAGAAGACGAAGAAGAGAAAGAAGAAGAAGAAGAAGAAGAAGAAGAAGAAGAAGAAGAAGAAGAAGAAGAAGAAGAAGAAGAAGAAGAAGAAGAAGAAGAAGAAGAAGAAGAAGAAGAAGAAGAAGAAGAAGAAGAAGAAGAAGAAGAAGAAGAAGAAGAAGAAGAAGAAGAAGAAGAAGAAGAAGAAGAAGAAGAAGAAGAAGAAGAAGAAGAAGAAGAAGAAGAAGAAGAAGAAGAAGAAGAAGAAGAAGAAGAAGAAGAAGAAGAAGAAGAAGAAGAAGAAGAAGAAGAAGAAGAAGAAGAAGAAGAAGAAGAAGAAGAAGAAGAAGAAGAAGAAGAAGAAGAAGAAGAAGAAGAAGAAGAAGAAGAAGAAGAAGAAGAAGAAGAAGAAGAAGAAGAAGAAGAAGAAGAAGAAGAAGAAGAAGAAGAAGAAGAAGAAGAAGAAGAAGAAGAAGAAGAAGAAGAAGAAGAAGAAGAAGAAGAAGAAGAAGAAGAAGAAGAAGAAGAAGAAGAAGAAGAAGAAGAAGAAGAAGAAGAAGAAGAAGAAGAAGAAGAAGAAGAAGAAGAAGAAGAAGAAGAAGAAGAAGAAGAAGAAGAAGAAGAAGAAGAAGAAGAAGAAGAAGAAGAAGAAGAAGAAGAAGAAGAAGAAGAAGAAGAAGAAGAAGAAGAAGAAGAAGAAGAAGAAGAAGAAGAAGAAGAAGAAGAAGAAGAAGAAGAAGAAGAAGAAGAAGAAGAAGAAGAAGAAGAAGAAGAAGAAGAACAAGAAGCTGAAGAAAATGAAGATGAAGAAGAGGACGAAGAAGAGGAAAAAGAAGAAGAAGAAGAAGAAGACGACGAAGAAGACGACGAAGAACAGGCCGAAGAAGATGAAGAAGAAGAAGGAGAAGAAGAGGAAGAAGAAGAAGAAGATGAAGAAGAAGAAGGAGAAGAAGAGGAAGAAGAAGAAGAAGATGTTTGAGTGATTGAAGGCCCTCACGCTTTTGAGGCGATGTATAAACAAGAGAATATTTTCTTCATTCGCGTCTTCGTGCGGTCGCCACCGCTCCCTCAATATCTCGATATATATCGCATCGAATTTCTCACTGGCGGTTCGACCGTGCGATTCGCCATGGGAATGGATACATGGTTATGGCTTACCGGTTACGGTTACGAACGAGAAGAGAATCTCTTTTCTACGCTCGCTCTTTTTTTTTCTCTCGCTCTCTGTGCTCGTTTATGTCACAAGACCCGGTGAATATTGTTTTCCACGACGATGAGATGATCGAGGGAAGAATTCGAGGTAAGATATTCGATAGGGAAGAGATGGAATATATGAGCATAGATAGATAGCTCGAGAGAAAGCTTTTTCGATTGTTTAAATGCTATAGTTTGTAAAAAACAAAAAGGAGAGTGATGGCACGTGACTAGGGAGCATTTCTCTGCATACGGACGAAACATTATTTATTGCATTAAAAAAAAATTATTAACAATTTCGAATATATTTATTGTTATAGGATAATAATAATAATCGTAACAATAACACGAATACTAAATATAAAATTTTGAGTAAAGTTACATTAAAAAATATATAATTAATAAATTTCAATGTAAATTACAAATTTATTTCTAATGTTGAATGTTCCATTTTCAATTTTTAATCATTTTAATGAGTATTGATTAGATCTCAGGCTCATTGCCGGACACTATGGACAGACAGTGCTGCCACGAAGACCCAACGACAGATCCAGCAACTGATACCGCGAGAATTCTCCAATGTGATTTCTGTCTTACCGATCGTCGGACATGTGTTTTCTCCTCTCCCCGTAGTTGGTAATAAAAAAGTCTTCTACTATATCGTGCGTGCAGCTCTGCAGTGAAGTATCTGTCGATAAGACACTTCTGGTCGTCGAGAACTTGCTTGCGTTCGATCTTATTGGGAACTACTGTGGCAGCCTTGAGCCAACTCTCACGTCGAGATCTCTACAATTTTGTCTTACCGACCGAGCGCGACCCGCGCCAGAAACAAGAACGTCGGTAAAGGAAATAAAAAGATAGCCGTGATTATAATTATCGAAACGCACGCTTCGCTACAATTCTGGTATAGGCCACACGAAAGTTCACTTAAATAAATATTGTATTATTTAAGTAATAAATATCGTTGTGTTTATAAAACTATTTACCCCGTTGTTTTGAGAACCTTTGCCCACAACCCACTACTTTGGCCCAAATTACCATTTAGCAACCTGACCTCTCTCGGCTAAATTTCAAACCACTCTCTCTCAGTCGGTACAACATGATTACCATGCTAATGCGTCACGTTTTAATCATATTTAAAAATATACTGCTTTGTTGCAGCAACAATATAATAAATAAAAATCGGGAGAACATTGACGAGGCTCGATCCGAGGGATATTAGTTTTGCAGATCGCGCGAAAGATCAAAAATCGTTTTAATCGTGTCGTGTAAACAACAAAGAGGCGCGTCTGGAATTGCATAATTGCTGAAAAATGACCAATTTATTAATATAACATTGTGTCATGTTTTGGATTGATGTCACAAGTAAATTGTTCGAAGTCATTTTTTTTAGCCGTAGAGTGGTGGGCAATATTTTTTTGATTTTGTGGTTAAACATGGCACATCATACAGGTTCACCGTATCCTAATTGCAAAAATGCACTCCGTCTGCATCCAATTGTCGCGGTTGATTCTGTTTACGTACAAACATCAAAGATAATAATTCTAATCGTACGAAAAATATTACATTTCGCCGGAAAATTATACGATAATCCAGGGTTTACTACCGTTAACCGTGCAAACCAGGGTTGCCGAAATTATAATGTGAAAATAATGCATTATCCATTACAGAAATAACTACAATTGGATGATGAAAAACATTAAGCATTACATTGGTCATGAGAAATGTAAAAGACGACCATTATGCATTGTATTAATAATGAATAATACGAAAAACATTACATTGTCCATTACTGAAGTAATGGCTAATGCAAGAGTGTACCATTTTCCATTACTGAAGTAATGGGTAATGCAAAAGTGTTCCATTATCCATTACTGAAGTAAGGGGTAATGCAAAAGTGTTCCATTATCCATTACTATAGTAATTAGTAGTGCAAAATACTTTCATTATCGATTACTATAATGATGGGTAATGCAGAGCAGCATTAACTTTCCATTACTATAATGATGAATAATGTATTACCTCGAGTAATGCATTATTTCTTCGACTAATGCATTATTAATTCGAGTAATGCATTATCGGAATACGAATACAATAATTTATTATTATACTTTAATAAGAAATAAGAGAAAATTCAATGCAATAAAACACAATCGTATAAAATCATACATCTTCCGATCCAATCCTAAAACGTCTAAATGAGTCTTATATATAACAATATATACAATCACATACAATTTTATACAAAATTGCCAATTTTTTTAGAGTCATATACAAATTTATATAGTATTATCAAATTCTATAGAATCATATACCAGGGGTGTTAGTTGAAGTTTGCCGGTTTTACCAGTAGATGTCGCTAGCAATATGTATACATTTCTATGATTTGGCATGTATGTCATTTTTTTCTATTGACATTAACCTACAAAAATACGCAAGTCACATTCCGCCAAAATAATAGCGTCATATTTGTTTACCTCAGTGAATATGTCGAGTTTCGTTCCAAGTAAATCGCATTTGCGGCATTCGTTGCTTTTCTTATTTCATCAAAAGAAAAAAGCAGCTGAAGCTCACCGGTTGCTGGTAGAAACTTATGGTGACCATGCTCCAGTGATTAGAACATGTGAGACATGGTTTCGTCAATTTAAAAGTGGAGATTTCGATTTGACAGACAATGAACATCCTGGTGCAGCGAGAAAGTTCGAAGACGAGGAATTGCAGGCGTTATTGGATGTTGATCCAACCCAATCGCAACAAAAATTGGCAGAAACACTAAATGTGACTCGAGGAGCAATTTGCCAACGTTTAAAAGCCATGGGAAAGATCCAAAAGCATGGAAAATGGGTGCCACACCAGCTGAACGATAGACAAATGGAAAATCGAAAAACCGTTTGTGAAATGCTGCTTCAACGATTCGAAAGGAAATCTTTTCTGCATCGAATTGTCACGGGGGACGAAAAGTGGATTTATTTTGAGTACCCGAAGCGAAAAAAATCATGGCTTTCACCTGGTGAAGCCGGCCCATCGACTGCAAGGCCAAATCGCTTTGGCCGTAAGACAATGCTCTGTGTTTGGTGGGACCAGTGTGGTGTGGCGTACTACGAGTTGTTAAAACCTGGTGAAACGGTGAACAAGGATCGCTACCGACAACAAATGACCAATTTGAATTATGCGTTGATCGAAAAACGGCCGGAATGGGCCCGAAGACATGGCAAAGTTATCTTGCAACATGACAACGCGCCGTCTCATGCCGTTAAACTGGTGAAAGACACATTAAAAACACTTAATTGGGAAATATTATCACATCCGCCGTACTCTCCAGACCTCGCCCCGTCCGACTATCACCTTTTCGCATCGATGGGACACTCCCTTGCGGAGCAGTGCTTCGCTAATTTTGAAGAAGTCGAAAAATGGCTCGTCGAATGGTTTACCTCGAAAGAGAAAAAGTTTTTTTGGGATGGTATCCATAATTTGCCTGAGAGATGGGCGAAATGTGTAGAAACCAATGGTCAATACTTTGAATAAAAAATTTTTGAGATTCCTCTGAAAATGAAGTGTTTTCTTTATCGAAAAAACCGGCAAATTTCAACTAACACCCCTGGTACAGTCATATGGAAGACAATTGTCGCATACAATTGGATATAATTCTATAAGAATTTATATGATTCTAAATGATTCTATCGTCTAAATTTTTGATCAAGTTGTATAAAATCTTATCTCATAAGATTGTATATGATTGTATAAGATTGTATCCAACTATTTTTTCCCGGGCATTTAGTAAACGGTCAAAGTTACTCGCGACTCTGTTAACACAAAAACATCGCATCTCCCTATCTGTGTGGTAATAGAGTACCGCGTTACATCTTTTTGGAGTTGAACGTTACTTCTATTGATGTTGAAGGTCGTAAAAAGAAAATCTTCTTTCAAACTACGTACGATTGAAATGAATGTAAGTTAATGATATTTCCATCTTTAATTTGAAATGAAAAATCTCGCAGTTTTATTTTTATGATTTTGGAATAAAGTACGAAGTTAATAATGCTTCGGAAGCGGATATTTTCAACGCTGGGTTTCATATAAACGATATAGAGCGAATGTCAGAACTATTGGGAATAGTCTGCTTATTTACTTTGTGGTGTTGCTGTCTCAACGTCTCTTTAAAGCACGTCGTTCGCGAAGGAAAGTAAATAAAGACAAAGATAGCGGTCGTGCGCTTTGTGTTCAACCAAATCATGCGATTTCATTGACATTGTTATATAAATTAATAAAGAATTTCGATTCCAATAATGCAACTGATGCATTACTCGACACAATGCAGTAATGAAAGTAATGCTACATTTTTATATTTTGCATTATTTATTTCTATATAAATGGAAAAATAGCATTGTCTTGCAATACCCATTACTTCAGTAATGAGTAATGTAATGATTTACGCATTACCCATTACTTTAGTCATGTTCAATGTAACGCTGTGCCAATTAACCATTAATAACGTAATGCAAAATGATATGTTTTTTTCATTTTTCAGTACTTACGTAATGCTTAATGGCCTGATATTGGTATCATTAATAAGAAGATTAATGCAATGTTTTTCTTGACCGCATTATTTATTAAACGAACGATGCGTAATGGAATTAAAGTCCCATTACTCATTACTAGAATAATTACTAATGAAATCAATAATGCATTATAAAAATAATGCATTTTTTGCAACTCTGGTGCAAACTGGCGCCGGCTGACTTGGGCTGACTCGGAATGAGCGGCCATTTTGAATAGGCCATCCATTCCGTGGTAATTCCCAATAAATAGAATAGATATGACGAAGGAAAGGAAGGCGAGTTTTAATGAAACTATATATTATCATGTCGTAGTTCAACTTTACTCTTTAATTACATCGTGATTTTGTTTTGGTAATTACTTTAATAGAAGTGAAACACCCTCAACTAAATATCGTATTCATCTTAACACTTAAGCTTACAATTCTCTTTATTGGGAGATACAACTTTTGTTTTTCGCGCTGTTTTTTTTTGTTTCAACCCTTATACATTCATTAACATGGATCCTTAACCCCCCATCCCCTTGAGATTTGACACTGATCAGACTCGAGGCTGTTCGTTACGATTGCTCGTGCCAAAAATCATGAGTTTTCGTGAAAAAACGTTATAAATAAATACAAACTCACATGGATCTTTTTAAATTATGATTATATATATATTTATTATTTTCTATATTATTTAATTATGTCTTTCGTGTGCTTATTCATTTCACATTTGCTATCTTTTCTCGTATTATCGTAAATTCGAAATAATTCGCACGTTACCGTTATTACTTACGGATAAATTAATTAAACTATTAATTTATCTTATTAATCATTTCAATTGATTCAATTTATTCATTATAAATACGTTATTTAATTCATTATTGTTAATTAAATTCAATGTTTTTTTTTTCCTAACCCCTCTCAATAATTACTAGAATTAGATTTAGGTGTTCCCGTCATTTTGTGTGTGTGTGTGTTATTTTTTTTATTTTTTTTTGGTTTTCTACTTAATTCGATTAAATCCGTAACGAGCGTCGATCGGTGTGTCCATTTTTTCTCATCGATCGCCGATCGATCCTTCGTCACATCAACGGAATTAACAACGTCTCGCATTCCGGAACTAACGTTAATTCTCAAAATTAAAATAACAAATTCGCCTAGGTGTCGTTTTACCTGCGCGATGGATCGATTTTGTTTTTTTTTTCCTCGATTCTCCAATCTTTCTCGATTGATCGGATCTTTTCATTGATCTATAGGGCCTGGATTATTAAAATTCGAGCCACTTTGTTAATTTATCTCGTTAAACAATATACATATATATATTTATATATATTTAATGTATATAATATTAGTAATAGTATGTATAAAACATTTATAATTTTTCGAAATGATTTATTTATTGATTTATTTATTTTTGTTATTATTTCGTCGTTTTCGAAAAATTATGAATATTTACAATCGATCGATCATTCTACTGTACACACGGTCACCTATTTAACCTCGATTGTATCAATTCCTGCAGCGTATGCACCGTTTGCTTCTTTTTTTTTTTCTCCTTCTTCTTCTTCTTATTTTTTCCACCCTCGATCCATTTGTTATTTAGGAAATAATTAATCATCGAGAGACGGTCGGCTATCGTCCAGTCAGATTTTCTTTTTTTTTTTCACCATCTTTTTTGCATTTTATTTATTTATTTTTTATTTTTTCAAGTCCACGCACAATCCATCATTCGCTCTTTGCCAATTGATCGCTGCGAATCGAATGTTGCGGTCGCTCGTCGAGCAGATACAAGTTTGTATTTAAAAAAATGTATTCAAAATTAATAACAATAATATTGATATTGAAAAATATGTTACAAGGAAAATTAATTTTCTGTGCAATAATTATTAGAAAATAAATGACACTCGTTGAGAAATAATAATAAATTTTGTCACAATTAATATTCACAATTGGTGGATTAAAAAGATATGGTCACGGTAGCGAGTATAAAATCGTGGGCACATTTGAGAATTTTTTTTTGTATGAAAAAGTGATTTATTTATAAAACTAATTACATATCTATTTAGTATAAATATCAAGCTGATAAAAAAAAAAATTTTTTTGTTTTTTTGTTATACAAAATGGCCGACTACTGCTATTTACTTTCGGTATCCTTTTTTTCTGGTGGCGCCCGCGCGCCGTGAGATTTGGCATCCACAATTTTTGACCTAGAAGAAAAACAAAAAATTCTCGTTAATCTACAACAGAATGTCTAGAGAAGTACCTACGGAATTTCTGATTGATTCAAAACTTTCCATTTTATCAGCAGTTTTGTACGAAATTTTTCAATGAAAATTCACCTTTTAAGGAAGTTCAAACGCCGACGATTTTCGAATAAAACAATATTTTTCAAATTCCGTAGTTAGTACTCTAGGTATTCTGATGTAGATTAACGAGAATTTTTTTTTTTCTTCTAGGTCAAAAATTGTGGATGCGAGATGTCACGCCGCGCGAGCGCCTCCAAAACAAAAACACACCAAAAGCAAATGGCAGTAGTCGGCCATTTTGTGTAACGAATAAAATAAAAAAATATTTTTTCTCAGCTTGATATTTGTACTAAATAGATGTGTAATTAGTTTTATGAATAAATCACTTTTTCATAAAAAAAAAAATTGCTAAACATGCAACATGATTTTATAACCGCTACCGTCGCCAAATCCCTTAAATCTTTGTTTTCTCTTTTTGGTTTCCAATAGCTCTCGTATCTGTGATGGATCGAAAAATTATCGGTTTCCGATTAGGCGACGTTTAACACCCCCCACCCCCTCACCAGCCGCGCTCCTATTCGATTGATTATCCACTTTATGACACGCAATCATTCTTTTGTTTTTACAGTTTTTTTTTCCCCCGCCAAAATAATGACAAAATCATATAAATCATAAAACAACGAAAAATCGTTTTTTTTTGTTTGTAACAAAAAATTCGTCATTTTTCAATTATTCGATACTGATTAAGAGTCGAACAAATCCCTTTTGTTAAAAAAAAAAACAAAAAAGAAAGTTCTTTACTTCTTACACTTCCTTTGGCGGTTTCTTTTTATTTTATTTTTTCTATTTTTTTTTGTTATACAGGCGCCACGATAATTGGTAACACAGGACAGTCGTTAATAATAATAACAATTGGATTTGTCTCTTTTCATCGGAGAACACCGTTTGACGCTCAGACCATTTATTTCTTATTATTACTTCTCTTCTTTTTTTTATCATATTTATTCTATTATTTTATTTATTTATTATTATTTATTTTGTTATTTACGCTATTCTCACTGGAAAAAACGTGTAGGCGCTTTTGATGGCCCACTTACCCGTATACCACCTATATCAATGACATAGATTACGCAATTTATTATACTATTGTAAATATAATATGTTATAGACGTATAATCGCAATCCAGTTCATTATTACTCGCGCGGCATTTATACGTGATTACAATAGAAAAAAAAAATGAATGTGTACATAAAAATTCTTATCGTATATATATATATATGTATATGTATATTAGGGTGGTCCTTATATGCGGTCAAAATATTTTTTTTTTTCCCAACGGCCAAAAATCGTTTCTATGTCGTCCAAAAATAATATCTGTTGAAGAGTTTTTCTTAATTTTAATATTAACCCGTGCCGGTAACCGCTTAAACTTATAAATGCGAAATTTAATTTGTTTTTCGTTCATAACTACTGAAATTCTGAATTCTTGAAAAAAATGCAATAGAGCTTTTTTGTAGAAAATCAAATTCCCTGTAAAAAGTTTTAATTTTTTTTTCCGAGAAATGCGTATTTTAGTCACAAAACATCAATTTGTTAAAAACATGAAATTTAATTTGTTTTTCGTTCATAACTACTAAAACTCTGAATTCTCGAAAAAAATATAATAGAGCTTTTTTGTAGAAAATCAAATTCGCTGTAAAAAAGTTTCAATATATTTTTTCCAAGAAATGCGTATTGTAGTCACAAAACATCAATTTGTTAAGAAAAATGAATTTTTCTCAAACATATTTCGGCAAAAATTATTTTTTCTTATAGATATTTTTGGACAAAACATTATTATCATCATTATCACTCCCCGCAATCGCATATTTCAGTAGGAAAATACCAAATTTTTGGAAAAAATTAATTTTTTACTCAGATATTTTTCGAAAAATTGAATTTTGTTCATGTAGAAATTTTGTTAAAAGCTCTATTTAAAAAAAAATATTTTCAAGACATTTGAGCCCATTCAATTTTTCAGCTGAGAATTTAGATCCTTCTCAATATTATTAATCGAATCAATTTCCTCCAAATATCTAGTAAAATACAAGATTATTGGAAAAAGCGAAGTAAAGTTTTTTTTCGGAAAAATAAATTCTCAACGAGAAATGTTTCATTCATTTTCTTCAAAAACCAGTTTATTTATGAAACAGTGATTTTTTTTAAATTAGTTTATTCAGTTTAAATCGGATAATTTTGTTGAAACTAAACAAGATTCATCACGCTATCTAAAATATAATATTGATTTATAAAAAATTGATTTAACATTACTTTCAATTATTTAAATTAGGAACAGTTTTAGTGGTAAAAGTAATAAGCTAAATAATAGTTTGTTTTTCAGCATCAGGATACTTTTTTCTATATTCTGTAATGACTTGTGGTAGAAACTGTTTTTGTTCTTCATTTTTTGTTAAAATATTATTGTAATCTTCCATGAGATGAACAGCTCTTTCAGCAGTATCGTTGACTATTTTCAAATTTTTTTTACTATTTCTAGGCCCTTTTCAAAATACTCATTTCCAAGCCACATAGCAGGATCGATTGTCAAAAAGTCTTTATTAATATTGAATCTTCCAAAAAAATTCAGTGATTGCGATGTTATTAAATAATCAATCTCTTTATCATACAAGGTATTAATTTATGGCAATGAAATCTGGATTCGTTTGAAACTCCTCTCCATCAATATCGTTATTCGCATTCGGAGCAAATACCATTTTCCGTTTCACGTCGACTGATAATTTTTCATGAAAAAAAGACATTGCAGCTGTTTACGGATTAAGGTACCATAAATGGTTCCGAAATTTATTTATCGCTACACGAGAGAGCTTTTCATCATGAACTTTGTAATCACATAGTTTTTTTCAAAAAAATTCAAATCGTCAATTGGAGCTTCAGCTGATGTTTGAGAAAAATTCATTTTTTTTAACAAATCGATATTTTGTGATTAAAATACGCATTTTTCGGGAAAATTATATTGAAACTTTTTTACAGCCAATTTGATTTTCTACAAAAAATCTCTCTTACATTTTCTTCGAGAATTCAGAGCTTTAGTAGTTATGAACGAAAAACAAAATTGAATTCATCGCCACGATTTATAAAGATCTAAATTTCGCATTTATAAGTTTAAGCGGTCCCGGTGACCGCTTAAACTTATAAAAGGTATCATAAATAGTTCTTTAATTTATTTATCGCTACACGAGAGAGCTTTTCATCATAAACTTTGTAATCACATAGTTTTTTCAAAAAAATTCAAATGGTCAATTGGAGCTTCAGCTGATGTTTGAGAAAAATTCATTTTTTTTTAACAAATCGATGTTTTGTGACTAAAATACGCATTTTTCGGAAAAAATATATTAAACATTTTTTATAGCCAATTTGATTTTCTACAAAAAAGCTCTCTTATATTTTTTTCGAGAATTCAGAGCTTTAGTAGTTATGAACGAAAAACAAAATTGAATTCATCGCCACGATTTATAAAGATCTAAATTTCGCATTTATAAGTTTAAGCGGTCCCGGTGACCGCTTAAACTTATAAAAGGTATCATAAATGGTTCTTAAATTTATTTATCGCTACACGAGAGAGCTTTCCATCATGAACTTTGTAATCACATAGTTTTTTCAAAAAAATTCAAATCGTCATTTGGAGCTTCAGCTGATGTTTGACAAAAATTCATTTTTTTTAACAAATCGATGTTTTGTGACTAAAATACGCATTTTTCGGAAAAAATATATCAAAAATTTTTTATAGCCAATTTGATTTTCTACAAAAAAGCTCTCTTACATTTTTTTCGAGAATTCAGAGCTTTAGTAGTTATGAACGAAAAACAAAATTGAATTCATCGCCACGATTTATAAAGATCTAAATTTCGCATTTATAAGTTTAAGCGGTCCCGGTGACCGCTTAAACTTATAAAAGGTATCATAAATGGTTCTTAAATTTATTTATCGCTGTACGAGAGAGCTCTTCATCATGAACTTTGTAATCACACAGTTTTTTCAAAAAAATTCAAATCGTCATTTGGAGCTTCAGCTGATGTTTGAGAAAAATTCATTTTTTTTTAACAAATCGATGTTTTGTGACTAAAATACGCATTTTTCGGAAAAAATATATCGAAACTTTTTTACAGCCAATTTGATTTTCTACAAAAAAGCTCTCTTACATTTTTTTCGAGAATTCACAGCTTTCGTAGTTATCAACGAAAAACAAAATTGAATTCATCGCCACGATTTATAATGATCTAAATTTCGCATTTATAAGTTTAAGCGGTTACCGGCACGGGTTAATATTGAAAATAAAAAAAAACTCTTCAACAGACATTATTTTTGGACCACATAGAAACGATTTTTGGCCGTTGGGGGAAAAAAATAAATTTTGACCGCATATAAGGACCACCCTAATGTATATGTTCATTTATAATTATGAATTTATTTACGTTATTTTATCAATATTTGTAACGCATTAGATAGCGTGAGTCATTTTTTTTTTCTCTTAATTCATTAATTTAATTTTATTCGTAGTCAAATGTTCGAATGCCCGATCGAGCATTGTCTCTCGCGATAAAAATTAATTGGTGGTGGTGGTTTTTTTTCACTTTGTTTTTTTTTTTTTTTTTAATCCGTGCGATACTTTTGACAGTGAAAAATCATCGACGTCTCGACGATGACGAATTACGATGGCAATGGCAATGACAATGATTTTGATTGTGATCGTTATGAGTAGCGAAATTGTTATGTAAATTTGTCGAAATTCAAATGAGACGAAATGTACGAATGATTATCAGCCTTGTTGTTTTTTTGTTTTGTCTTTTTTTGTTTTGTTTTGTTTTCTTGTTTGTTTGTTTCCTTTTTTGTTTCATTTTCGAACGAGATCAACAGGATATTCGGAAAATTTTTTTCGTCGCCATTTGTACACCAGTTTTTTTTTTTGTTTTTTCTTTCATTCGGTGTTTGTGGTATTTTTATTTTTTCCTTTACCCGCTAATTGCCGGCGGTTTTTTAAATTTTTTTTATTTTGCTGTCACGTGGGTGGACGGTCGAGGGCCCAGCGACCTCAGAGTATTATTAATACCACGATTGTTTTTTTTTTTTCGTTCAATATATATTTTTATTAATATACCTGTAGGCTCTTATTGCAGACGTGCATACGACACTCTCACACATTTTTTTACGCTTCACGTTTATCGTCGTTTTTTTTTTTTTTTCTTTTCTACAATTCACTTCTCGATTCGAAAAACAATCGTCGATTGTACGGTGCAACTGCAAGGATGCGAATTGTCTAAGCTCCTCGATCGCATCTCATTTAGAAGGGACGAAAAATGTGTTTTTATTTTTTTATTTTTTTTAAGCCTGATTAAAAATTGCGATTTGAAAAGTCGAGGTTGGTTAAACCCTTGATGGTTAATTAGGCGCGACGGTGTTGCGAGTAGGGGAAGAATAAAAAGAAATTTCCGAAAAATTGGTACGAGTTAGTGGGACGAAATTGATAAAAAATATGAGAAATATCGAAATGGATAGACACTTACCTTTTAGTTAACGAGAGTGCGCGCGATTGTTATATTTTTCGATTTTTTCTTTTATTATTCAGTGCCGAGCACACTCCGAAAATAAACCTTTTCCGCAATAAAATCCCGCATTTGTTCGTTGAGCAACGGAAGAAGAGAAAAATCGAAAACTTTAAGGTGCTAGGCCATTCTAGAATTTTGGATAAATTGAAATTGTTTTTTTTTTGTTTTCTACTCAAAATATTTCCGAGTATTTCGAGGACTCACATACCACTGATATTTTCAAAAAAGCGATTTTTTAAAAATAGATTTCAAAAACTGTAAGGTAGTAGTCTGGTAACTTAAGCCGATTTTCATGTCGTTTTTGGAGGGCGTTTTTTTGTAGGAAAATAAAAATGAATCGTTTTGGATATTTAGGATGTTTTTATTTACATATTAAAGATACAAAAAAAAAATTTGTTGACAAAATTTAATAGTTTATTATTATTATTATTATTATTGATCGAAGTTGGCACCTCGAAAAAAAAGCGCGTGGGTGGCCCCGGTGATTTTGGCTCTTGATGTTATCTGAAATCAAAAATTCTTGATAATTCTTAATCTATCGACATGTCATTCTGGTCGGAACTACTGAAGTAAAATTTCATGGATAAATAACAAAATGGCGGACTTTGGAAAAAAAAGTCCTTTTATTTTGCCCGCCATTTTGTTATTTATCCATGAAATTTAACTTCGGTAGTTCCGACCGGAATGACATGTCTATAGATTAAGAATTATCAAGAATTTTTTATTTCAGATAACATCAAGAGCCAAAATTACCGGGGCCACCCACGCGCTTTTTTTTCGAGGTGCTAACTTCGATCAATAATAATAATAATAATAAACTATTAAATTTTTTCAACAAAATTTTTTTTTGTATCTTTAATATGTAAATAAAAACATCCTAAATATCCAAAACGATTCATTTTTATTTTCCTACCAAAAAACGCCCTCTAAAAAAGACATGAAAATCGGCTTCAGTTACCAGACTACTACCTTAAACGCGTTTTTCTCGAAACAATATTTTTAGACAGTGTCAGCACGATAATTTAGTCAATTTTTACTATTTTTTAACTTTTTTTTTCTTCTAAATCTTAATAATTATTTTCTCTATAATCTGACGAGAGGTTTTTTTCATTTTTTGGTTGGACAATTTTTTATAAATTATTAAACACTAATTTTTTCTTTTTAAATTGCATACTAAAGTTTGAAATACTGTAATTTCTGTATTTTTGAAAAAAAAAAGTAAATTCCCTCCGTCAGACTATTAATACTACATTATTTTATTAGATTATTTTTTATTTTTGGAAATTGGATAATTTTTGGTGAAGTTATGATGTCGACAAGGAGGCGCCACGGTTTTAATCAGTAGTCCATTTATACCCGTAAAAAGTAATGTTAATTTTTTTTTTTAATTAAAAAAAAATTTTTTCTTATAGTTGAAAAGTTTATAAAAAATGTGAAGTCAAGAATTTAATTTTTTTTAATCATATAACCTTGATAGTAATTTTTCAAATTTACTCGGTTTTCGGCGCGCGCAGTGGTATGTGAGCTGAAACGCGATTTTCCCGAAACAACATTTTTCGGGCGGAATCATAACTCGAACAAATTTTCGCCAATCGTTTTGACGATTTAAGGGGGAAAATAGGGTTAGACGGTTCAAAAAATCGATTTTTTTTAATTTTCATAAATTGTTAGTAAAACTATTGAAAAATATTTTCCGAAAATTTTAAATGAAAATTCCGACTTGTTCTATTGTTATAAGCCATTAAGGGGAGAAATAGGGTTAGGACAGCGTTTTCTCAATAATTTTCATGAATTTTTTTATAGTATAAAAAATGAATATAATTTATTGAAACTTTGAGAATATTTTATACATATATTTAAGTATGTACTATAAAATGTTTATACATATATTTAAGTATATACTATAAAATATTAGCGACCCCATATTGCATGTTTTTCTTGGTGCTATTTTTTCAAACGCGTTTTTCTGAAAACGACTTTTTTTTAACTCGCGTACACGCTAGTTCGAAAAGTTTTCAACCAATCGTTTTGAAAATTGGCAGTTACTTTCTTCATAGTATTGCGCTCTATATGAACCTAAAATCGCGATTTTATCATTATTTAAAATAATTTTTATTTTGCAAATAAAGTTGTAAAAAATGGCAAAAAATCATGCTTTTTTGTTTTGACCCCTGTCAAAAATTCAATTTTCTATTTTTTTGATAGCATTTAGGTTCATATAGAAGAGAGACATATAATAAAAGTAAATTCCAACCTCGTTTGATTTCAGATGAAAATTGCGGCTTCCAGAATGTACGCAAAATGCTGAGTCTGATTGTGACCTGCAATATAGGGTCGCTAATATTTTATAGTATACTATACTTAAATATATGTATAAAAATTTTATAGTATATACTTAAATATATGTATAAAATATTCTCAAAGTTTCAATAAATTATATTCATTTTTTATACTATAAAAAAATTCATGAAAATCATTGAGAAAACGCTGTCCCAACCCTATTTCTCCCCTTAACTGTACATTGGAAATCTAGATTCTCTGCGGAAATAGGTAGGATTTTTGTGTTATGTTCCATAGTTTTTTTGTTATAAACAATTATCCGATGATTTGTTCCGAAAATCTTGAACTTTTTTTTCATAAAATGCTCCATTTTGGCAAAAATTAATATATCGATAGAAATCCTACGTACTTTCGTAGCTGTTCTTATATATAAATGAGAAAAATTTGGTTTTTCGTTCCAGGTCAAAAATTGCACGAGTTATGTTTCCAGCCGTGGACCGCTCCGAAAAAAAAAACAGTGTCAACGGAGAAACGCTGTACGGTCGCCATTTTGTTATTAATTGCTTCGAAAAAAATAATTTTTCATAGCTCATTAGTACTATCACAAATGACTGTGCACGAAATTTCGATTAATTTCATTATTTCGCTAAAAAAAAATCCCAAAATATGCCTATTATTTTTTTGCTCCAGAGTGGCCTAATTCCTTAATGAAATTTCGCTCAACTATGCTGTCCGTGAGGATTAAAAGACGCAGATACAACGGGGCTTTGAAGAGATAAAAAAGCGATAAAAAAAATGTACAGGTGACGCGTTACAAAAATAAAAATTATATTTTTCGAAATTTTTATCACGGACATATTTATTATTCGGAAAAAAATGTAATCCGATGATTTGTAAAAGTTTCATTGAAGTTTAAAGTCTCTTGTAAAAATATGTGCATTTCCCCTAAATTTTCGAGGTATTTTTCATTATTTTTTCAGTATTATAATTTCAATTCAAAGTGAAAAAAAAAAAAAAAATTTTCCAAAATCATGCTCGCACCTTTAATAGTTAGTTAATGTTTGTTCGAACTTAAAACTTTACTTTGCCAAAAGAATAAAAACCCAATCGTACGATCGATAACGAAATAAATTTCGAAACCTGTCCATTTCGGATTGTCATTTTTTTTCAAAATTTTTATTTCATTTTATTTTATTTTAAATACGACTTATTCCCGGACGATGGGTAGCGACGACACGTACACGAATAAGGTCGATAAATAATCAAAGAAGCGTTGGGCGTCCGAAGAATTGAAAAAAAATTTGTGCGTTTATTCAACGAAGACGTAGGACTAGTATTTTGCTTTTTTTATTTACTTTTTTTTTCCTTCATTGCTTCGAACCAACTCAACGAAAATTTTCGCGCCAAAAATTCAATCTTCGCCACTTGACGTATCACCATTCGTCCTCGACTTTTCATTCCTCATCGCTCCTCTATTCTCAACCTGAATCGTTCGATTTTTTTTTCTTCTTCGAGTCAAAATGTTTTTTTTTTTGTTCACGAAATTCACGATCTTAGATTTTTTGTCGAAATTTTGGAAAAATCATTTTTTCTTTTCGTCGGAATTCATGATCTTCGATTTTTTATCGAAATTTTTGAAAAATCATTTTTCTCTTCGAAATTCACAATCTTAGATTTTTTGTCGAAATTTTGGAAAAATCATTTTTTTTTATTTCGTCGAAATTTATGATCTTAGATTTTTTTTCAAAATTTTGGAAAAATCATTTTTTCTTTTCGTCGGAATTCATGATCTTCGATTTTTTGTCGAAATTTTGGAAAAACCATTTGTTTTTTCGTCGAAATTCATTAACTTAGATTTTTTGTCGAAAATTAAAAAAAATCATTTTTTCTTTTCGTTGAAATTCATGATCGTAGATTTTTTTCGAAATTTTTGAAAAATCATTTTTTTTCTCTTCGGAATTCACGATCTTAGATTTTTTGTCGAAATCTTGAAAAAATCATTTTTTTTCATTTCGTCGAAATTCATGATCTCAGATTTTTTGTCGAAATTTTTGAAAAATCATTTTTTTTATTTCGTCGGAATTCATGATCTTAGATTTTTTTTCGAAATTTTTGAAAAATCATTTTTTCTTTTCGTCGTAATTCATGATCGTAGATTTTTCGTCGAAATTTTTGAAAAATCATTTTTTCTTTTCGTCGAAATTCATGATCGTAGATTTTTTGTCGAAATTTTGGAAAAATCAATTTTTATTTTTTCGTCGAAATTCACGATCTTAGATTTTTTGTCGAAATTTTGGAAAAATCATTTTTTTTATTTCGTCGAAATTCACGATCTTAGATTTTTTGTCGAAATTTTGGAAAATTAATTTTTTTTATTTCGTCGAAATTCACGATCTTAGATTTTTTATCGAAATTTTTGGAAAATCATTTTTTCTTTTCGTCGAAATTCACGATCTTAGATTTTTTGTCGAAATTTTATAAAGTCTTTTTTTCTATTTCGTCAAAATTCACGATCTTAGGTTTTTTTTAGAAATTCGGGAAAAACCTTCTTCTTTTTTGTCGATCTTTCATTTGCGGTTGCGAATGTCGAAATAAAATTTGTTGCTGACGGGTCGTTCGACCTGTGCGATTTTTTTTTCGTCACTTTTTTGTATTTCGTATTTTTCTCTTTCTCTCTCTCTCTCTCTCTATTACGTTTAGTTCTACTATAATACACTTTTTAATTTCGACCGATGTTCGTTTCGATTTTAATAATCGAACTCGCGATCGAATCGTTATCGTCGCGGAATGTCGCGAAATTATTTAAACATTTTTCATTTATTTCCCTTACAATTATCGCAAAAGGATCGAAGAGTCTTGATATCGCAAAAAAATTCTTTAGCGACCCGCACCCCCGGCGCCACTCTGTCCAGCTTTCGGTAATTTTTGTATATTTTTTTTATTTTTCATTATTAATGTATTTTGCTTAATTTATTTTCGTACTTTTTTTTCTTTCTTCTTTCTCCATTTTAATATATCCATGCGTCCTCAATGAATCTCTATCGGGTGCATACGATCTCGCTTTATAGAGTCGCCTTTTGTGTCGATTCTTTTTGCAAATTGTTTTTTTTTTTTTTTTCATTTTTTCATTTTGCATCCCGAAGCGGCGTAAAATTCCGTTATCACAGATGGGCATTTGTCGGAGTAATTGAAAATTGGTAAGAAAAGCGAAATGAATTACGTGCTATGAGTCGACTGATTGAAAAACGAGATTTGAAATATCACTCGTCGACAATATGATTTCGGAATAATTTTCATCGTCCCGTCCGAGCAAAATTGTCAGAGTGAATTTTTTTGAGGGCTCGCATAACCGCGCGCGCGCTGAAAACCGAGGAAAATTTGAAAAATTATTGCGAAGGTTATATGGTGAAAAAAAAATTAAATTGTTGATTTCACATTTTTTATTAACTTATCAATTATAAAAAAAAATTAAAATTTTTTTTTTTTAACATTAACATTGTTTTAACGGGTGTTTCTCGAAACTACGTTGTTAGACAGTGTCAGCACGACAACTCAGTCAATTTTTAATATTTTTTAACTTTTTTTTTTTCGAAATATTGCTAATTGTTTTCTCTATAGTCTGACGAGAGGTTTTTTCAATATTTTCGTTGAACGATTTTTTATAAATTATTGAACACTAATTTTTTTTCTTTTAATTCCATACTTAAGTTTGAAATACTGTAATTTCGTTAATTTGAAGAAAAAAAAAATAATTCCCTCCGTCAGACTATTACTACTAAATTAATTTATTATATTATTTTTTATTTTTGGAGATTGGATAATTTTTGGTGAATTTATGATGTCGACAGGGAGTCGCCATGGTTTTCATCAGTAGTGCATTTATACTCATAAAAAATAATGTCAATATTAGTTAAAAAATTGAAAAAAAATTTTTTTTTTATAGTTGAATAGTTAATAGAAAATGTGAAATCAACAATTTAATTTTTTTTTCACCATATAACCTTTATAATAATTTTTTCAAATTCACTCGGTTTTCAGCGCGCACAGGGGTAAGTGAGCCTTTAATTGCAATAAATAGATGTTGATTTTTCTTTTTCTTTCAATTGTCGATAATTGTATACTTCCTTAACAATTAATATTACGAATAATTATTTGAATAAAAGATTGCCCATCTCTGCTCGTACGCGAACACATCGTAAGCGTGCGCGAAATTCCCTGCTTCAACAAAAAAACGACGGCGAAACGATAGTGGGAAAAAAAAAAAAATTGTCAAACTCAACAAACGTTCGTGAGAATTTTTCCGATTTTTTTCAGCAGGGATTGTATTTTTTTAATTTTTAATTTATTTTTTATTTCCGCGAACAAAACGTTCTACGTTTGTCTACGGGGGCGCAGTAGTTGTGGCTCTAACGCACGAGTCGTCGACTCTTCTCGACCTCTCTCTCTGTAATAAAATTTGTTTAAAAAAAAAAACAAAAAACAAAAAAAGTTGTACCTTTCCTTCTAACTCGGCCGACCTAATTTCCCGCTCGTTTTGTCGTTTGTCATTACGTTCGAGTGAAACGAACGGAAAATCCGCGTCGTACGAGTTTCCGCAAATTTGAACGTAATCGATAAAATTCCTTCGAGACTCTTAGGCCTTTTTGTTGTTGTTTTATTTCGTACTATTTTTCATTCAGCCACGAAGAGAATTCGTCGAATTCAGCGGGCGTTAATTCCAAACCTGTCTTCTTCCCTGGCCACCCCTGTTCGAGGGTACGTCGTGATTTTCGAAATTCCAACGAAAATAAAACCGAACGGATCTTCGGAAACAAACGGCGAGACGGAATTTATTTTGTAAAATTCGGTATAAAAGTAAAAAAAATAAAACAACGATTCCGACAGGTGGTGAAAAAAAGGAATTTAACGTAGTAGTCTGGTAACTCAAGCCGATTTTCATGTCTTTTTTGGAGGGCGTTTTTTTGTAGGAAAATAAAAATGAAACGTTTTGGATATTTAGGATGTTTTTATTTACATATTGAAGATAAAAAAAAAAAAAATTTTTAAAATTTAATAGTTTATTATTATTATTATTATTGATCAAAGTTGGCACCTCGAAAAAAAGGCGCGCGGGTGGCCCCGGTGATTTTGGCTCTTGATGTTATCTGAAATCAAAAATTCTTGATAATTCTTAATCTATAGACATGTCATTCTGGTCGGAACTACTGAAGTTAAATTTCATGAATAAATAACAAAATGGCGGACTTTGGAAAAAAACGTCCTTTTCCATTTTGTTATTTGTCCATGAAATTTAACTTCAGTAGTAAGAATTATCAAGAATTTTTTATTTCAGATAACATCAAGAGCCAAAATCACCAGGGCCACTCACGCGCATTTTTTTTCGAGGCGCCAACTTTGATCAATAATAATAATAATAATAAACTATAAAATTTTTTCAAAAAAAATTTTTTTTGTATCTTCAATATGTAAATAAAAATATCCTAAATATCCAAAACGATTCATTTTTATTTTCCTACAAAAAAACGCCCTTCAAAAAGCTTTCGGTGTGCTTTAAGACCACTCTAGCGGCAGAAAAAAAGGCCTAAGTTTCACAATTTTTTTTGCGAGTATGAGAAAAAAGGAATAGAATTTTTTTTCAGATGGTTTATTTAACGGATATTGAAGTATGAAAATTTTTTTTTTAATTATCATTTCGATACAAAATGGCGGCGACAGAGCCGATCTTGAAAATAGTCATTTTATGAGCAGCTTTAAGAGAGTAGTCTGGTAACTCAAGCCGATTTTCATGTCTTTTTTGGAGGGCGTTTTTTTGTAGGAAAATAAAAATGAAACGTTTTGGATATTTAGGATGTTTTTATTTACATATAGAAGATACAAAAAAAAATTTTTTTGAAAAAATTTAATAGTTTATTATTATTATTATTATTGATCGAAGTTGGCACTTCGAAAAAAAGGCGCGCGGGTGGCCCCGGTGATTTTGGCTCTTGATGTTATCTGAAATCAAAAATTCTTGATAATTCTTAATCTATAGACATGTCATTCTGGTCGGAACTACTGAAGTTAAATTTCATGAATAAATAACAAAATGGCGGACTTTGGAAAAAAAACGTCCTTTTCCATTTTGTTATTTGTCCATGAAATTTAACTTCAGTAGTAAGAATTATCAAGAATTTTTTATTTCAGATAACATCAAGAGCCAAAATCACCGGAGCCACCCACGCGCTTTTTTTTTCGAGGTGCCAACTTCGATCAATAATAATAATAATAATAATAAACTATTAAATTTTTTGAAATTTTTTTTTTTTATCTTCAATATGTAAATAAAAATATCCTAAATATCCAAAACGATTCATTTTTATTTTCCTAAAAAAAACGCCCTCGAAAAAAGACATGAAAATCGGTTTAAGTTACCATACTACTGCCTTGAGAACCGGTGAGAAAACTTCAGTGTAAATTTCGTTTTCGTGAATGAAAAGAAACCAAAAAAATTCGATCATTGATAATCTCCGAGCTCTGATGAACGAAAGAATATTTTTCTTCCGTCCGCGGTACCATTCCGATTAAACGCTGATGGAAAAAAATCGTCTCGAATGCAACGATGCATAACAATTTTTTTTCAACACCCCATTCGATTCCCGAGACTGCGGGGTTTCGATCGTCCGCTCTTCCGCTCTCGTTGACTCTATTTCAATGCAAATTTGCAATAACGCCAATGAACACGGTTGGCCAGGTTCGTCGATGCACCCAAAACGAACAGACTGGAAGTATCGATGTTGCGGAGAGAGAAAGAGAGAGAGAGAGGGAGAAAAAAAAAACGTTTGATTTTCAAAACCCAACACGAGGATGGTAAAAAAGAGCAATGAGACGTATAATCGTTTGTGCACGTTGAAAGTCTCGCGGAGCAATTCCCTCACGGCGATTATTTTATTCATTTTTTTTTCCTTTTTTTTTTTTAGTCATAGGGTCATGAAAATTCAAACGACGACGGACGACCATCCCCGAGTGAAGAAAAAAAATATTCATGCTTCGCGCTATTATGACTCCGTCGGTCAACTAGAGCTCTGTAATATCGATCGAGTTCTCGCTCTAACCTAAACGAACCGGCTCATAATGGTAACACATGAAATAGTCAGTGCGTACGAGTCTTCCACTTCATTTTGATGCGCTTTAAATTCTTTCTTTTTTTTTTTTGTTTTATTTCATTATTTAATTAATTTCGCCCCAATGTGCGTTCGGGCGTTACCATCGGCGCGCCATTATGCGAGCTGCGCGCGGTTTTCGCTCGACTTTTTTTTCTTCTGTTCTTCGTGCCCCTTTCCTCTGTTCCCGATTTACAACTTCATATATATAATGTATATATGTACGTGTGTGTGTGTGTGTGTGTTTTTTTTCGTTTGTACGACGTGAAATTAGGCAAATTTTACGCCTCGATAACATTTCCTAACCTCACTTTGTTCTTTTCTCCTGTTCTGTTTTGTTTTGATGTTTTGTCGTCATTTGTCGTTGTTGTTGTTGTTATCTTTGTGTTCAAACGCTTCTGAAGCGTCTTCTGGCCCCGTGCTGTCGATTTGGAAACGGTCGACGAGCGTTTTATGTTTTTTTCCAGTATCTAGGACGAGTCGACACGTGAGTCCGCTCGCGATCTAAGAGTCAAACCTTTTTTGGTCGTGAGGCGTAATGACGGAACCGCTCTGTCCGTGCGCTAAATTGAACACAGAGAGGTTAGAATGGAGGTTCGTCAAGGCGTCATCTTCGGGCGCACGCGCGGAAAGAATCGCGCATGCGCGCCCCGGACGATTAATTCGGTTCATTTCATTTTTGCCACCCTCGCCACAAGCCAAAGGCATACCTGTCACGGAATCGATCGAGATCGCGGTTTTTTCTCGACTGTTTTTATTTTTTATTTTTTTATTTCTATAAATCGCTACGTCGACGAGACGAATTTAACGAGGCGACTCTGTTTCACCGACGGATCAACAGACTCGTTCGTTTTACCGACCGAGCTACGAACATCTCGTGCCCGAAATTTTTCACCGTGCAAGAAAACGAAAAAAAAAAAATCCAACATCGCGGGGTATTTTCACAACAAAACTTTTTGTTATTTTCATCGTCGATAACGTAGCGCGCGTTACGATTACGTGGTCGATCTCTTGGATTTGGTCTTTCCGATTGAGCCCGCGTTCTGCTGTTCCGACTGTTGGTGCTTCTGTTGCTCGCCGTTCGTCGGACTAGGAGGATCGCTGCTCAACCTCGCGACTTTACGATAAAGCTCGCTGTTCACGAAACGAGGATAAGAATCGCGATGCATCAACGTGTATATCTGCAACTGCGCCTCGTCGAAAGTGTGCGGCGTCGGCTCGACCATGTTTCTGTTCACTATTTCCCGCACCCGCGAGTCCAACGACACCTGTTGGCGGAAGAAAAAATGCATTTTGCGGTTAGAATGATTAGTACAATGGTTTTCTTGCGTTCTCTCGTTTCTCGAACGCACGATTTTAATAAGAGGATAGTTAATAGCGATATCTCAAGAGGAAGAGATTTAACGACCGAGCAGTCTCTGCATTCTTTTTCACGTTACAAAAAATATCGGGATGAATAACGCAAAGAAATAATCGGATTAAAATAATTACGTGGCTGATGTTACGAACGTTCTGGCAAAACAAAAAAATTGAATGTCGGTAATAAGAGAAAACGGCTTAAATGAAGGGAAGCATAGAATTCGTACGAAAAATCTCATGATTTAGTCTGTTAATTGGCTCAAGAGGTTAGGCAACTCTAGAGGCCGGAGAAATAGGTTTTTTTGGGAATTTTTTTTTCAGTACAACTGCAAAATAAATCGAGATTACAAAATAGGGTGTTTATCATACATATCAGTGAGTGTATACAATAATTATTTTGAAGTGATTAATTTCAAAATGGCGGCTGTGCAGCATTTTTGCGATGACGTCTGCGCTTTTGTTGGCCGGAAACCTAACTCAGACAATTTTCAACCGATTAACTTGAAATTTTGAATATATCTTTAAAAATATATTGTCTATGGAAGTGCGTAAGATTTTTTCGTTATATTGATTTTTGGCCAAATGGCGCATTTCTAAAGTGCAAAGTGAAAAATTTGCTTAAAAAATCGTCAAAAAATTTTTAATAACAAATGAACTATGCAATATAAAAAAAATCCTACGCACTTCCATAGACAATGTATTTTTAAAGATATACTCAAAATTTCAAGTGAATCGGTTGAAAATTGTCTGAGTTATGTTTATGGCGAACAAAAACGGAAACGTCAGCGCAAAAACGCTGCACAGCCGCCATTTTGAAATTAATTGCTTCAAAAAAATTATTGTATACAGTCACTGATATGTATGATAAACATCTCATTTTGTAATCTCGTTTTATATTGTGGTTTTTCTGAAAAAAAATCGCCAAAAAAGCCTATTTTTTCGGCCTCTAGAGTGGCCTAACCCGTTAAGATCCGATAAAATGAAGCTCCGACTGAATTTTGTTGAAAAAAAATTATTTCTCGTATTCCAAGCTTGCGTTCTGTTTTTTTAATTTTTCGAGGACACTGACAGGACTCTCTAGTATGTAAAAAAAAAATATAAACCAAAATATTTGGAAAAGGAACCTCGATGAACGGCCCGAACGGAGTGTACTCGTTCCGACTGTCGTTAATCAAGGTTCCTCTCCTAAATATTTTCGTTTATATATTTTTTTATGTACCAGAGAGTCCTGCCAGTCTTCTCGAATAATCAAATAACGGGACACGAGCTTGGAACGCGAGAAATAATTTTTTTTCAACAAAACCGAACCGCGGAGCTTCGTTTTATCGCCTCTTAAGTCTATTAACGGGCTTGTGGTTTTTTTAACGAATATATCAACCCGTACAATTGAGAACTAAGATTTCTCTGGTTAAGTACATTTAATTTTGTTTGTTTGCCAGAACGTTCGTTACTTCAACGACGTAAATAATTAGTCGGTGAACTTCGAGATGGCCGATTGAAAAAAAAAACGTTAAATGATAGAAATTCAATAAGCATTAATATATGCGAGTTTCGGAAGACCCCTACTTTCCTACTTGAGTCGTCAAAATGGCCGCAAATCAAAATGGCCGCAAGCCAACATGCCGGTTGAAACGATAAATAACCGGTCATGCACGAATCGAGGCTTCACGCGCCAACCCATGCAGAAATTTGATAAGGTGCCCTTGCATCCGACCGAACCCCGATAGAGATTTGTTAAGGACTCCCCATCGAGGGATTCTACTCCAGATTCCAGGTGGACACCGGATTCTATTCCCATTAGCGCTCATCGACAAAACTTCAAATTGCAGAAATCAAAGTTTCTGGCTTCCGTAATCGGACTTTGTATCATTTTCCCGTAAATTGTGTCGGAATTTCAACAAAGTTTCCTTCTAGGATTCCAGCTGGTTCCCGGACGGTATCCCGATTAGCAATAAGCCCCGGATTATGTAAAAAATACATTTGTGTCGACTGTGTACCTACCATCATAATATAATAACATAAAACATGATCGGATACGAATTTAAAGTGTAAATGTCAACTTTAAAATGTCATCTTTAATACGGGCTACAAAAAAAAACCAAAAAACAGAAATGAATCTGTCGATTTCAATGAAAATCAAAACCGGTCGGCTTTCGAGGTTACTGAATTACGAATATCAAAGTCGACCTTTTAAAATACAAGATGGCCGCGCAAAAGATTCGATTTCAACGAATATTTACGACGAGCTTGGCCAGAAGGTTTTGGGTCATCGTCAACAAACGCTCAGGACGCTATCTGGCGTCCGGATTCTGCAATGGAAGAGGAGAGAGAGCGAGTAAAAAGGGCGAGAGGAAAAGAGTGGGAACAGGAGTCGTTGCGAGCACGGAACTAAAGAGGGCACTGCAGTATGTGCTATGGAAGCGTGAATGTCAGAAATGGAATGAAGAGAAAGGAGACGGAAGGACGACCGTGCGAGAGTGAAGAGAACTCGAAATAGAATCGGAAATATACGTATATAGTCATCGCGACATCGGACATCGCGGGATATTGGAATATCGACGAGGGTTGTACTCTCTGCTGGGGTGAAATAAAAATAATAATAGTAATGATAAAAATGACAAAATATAAAAAAAACTCTGCTCTTTCCGTCCGCGTGTCCTACTTCGCGAAATAGATTGGTCGACGAGCTCTCGCTCAATGTTTCTCGATATATTTACTATTTAATATGTACATTTTAATGTATTAGGGCGTTTTTTTTCGACTATTTTTTTTTCTCAGTCCCCATTTGAAATTTTGTTGGATATGTCGAAAAACAAATTCCCTGAAAGTTACAGCCCTTAATATTAATTCTAAGTACTTTCCTTTAGCGTGAAAAGATTTTCCATTTAAAATACACGTAAATCGAATTTGTTTTTTTTCATATTTCTATAACTCAGCCGCATTTTATGCTATTATATTGTTCTTGGTTTCGATTTACTCGGAATAAAACAATCTAGAAAAGTGCCTTTTGCGGCGAAAGTGTAAATTGTACTGGTGAGTTCGTACGGGTCACTGAAGTTGATTTTTACCCAAAATTCTCGTTTTTTTGCTGCTATCTTCGAAACAATTAACTTTACGAAAAAAATTTAAATGAAAAATTTGTTGGAAATTTAATTTTCTACAAAACAGGTCCTATCGACCCAATTGCTTAGATTAATATTTCTTGAGATATTGAACTTTAACTTATGAGTAGTATACAATTTTTACGGTAATATAAACTTTAAAAATTGTATACTACTCATAAGTTAAAGTTCAATATCTCAAGAAATATTAATCTAAGCAATTGGGACGACAGAACCTTTTTTGTAGGTAATTAAATTTCCAACAAGTTATTTATTTACATTTTTTCCGTAAAGTTAATTGTTTCGGAGATAACAGTAATAAAACGAGAATTTTGGGTAAAAATCAACTTCAGTGACCCGTACCAACTCACCAGTGCAATTTACACTTTCGCCGCAATAGGCACTTTTCTAGATTATTTTATTCTGAGTAAAACGAAACCAAGAACAATATGATAGCATAAAATGCGGTTGAGTTAGAGAATTTTGAAGAAAAAAAAATTCGATTTACGTGTATTTTATGCTATTATATTGTTCTTGGTTTCGATTTACTCAGAATAAAACAATCTAGAAAAGTGCCTTTTGCGGCGAAAGTGTAAATTGTACTGGTGAGTTGGTACGGGTCACTGAAGGTGATTTTTACCCAAAATTCTCGTTTTTTGCTGCTATCTCCGAAACAATTAACTTTACGAAAAAAATGTAAACGAAAAATTTGTTGAAAATTTAATTTACTACAAAAAAGGTCGTATCGACCCAATTGCTTAGATTAATATTTCTTGAGATATCGAACTTTAACTTATGAGTATTATAACATTTTTACGGTTTATTCTTGAAAAAATGAAATAAAAATTTTATACCACTCATAAGTTAAAGTTCAATATCTCAAAAAATATTAATCTAAGCAATTGGGTCGATAGAACCTTTTTTATAGAAAATTAAATTTCCAACAATTTTTTCATTTACATTTTTTTTGGAAAGTTAATTGTTTCGGAGATAGCAGCAAAAAAACGAGAATTTTGTGTAAAAATCAACTTCAGCGACCTGTACCAACTCACCAGTACAATTTACACTTTCGCCGCAAAAGGCACTTTTTTAGATTGTTTTATTCCGAGTAAATCGAAACCAAGAACAATACGATAGCATAAAATGCGGCTGAGTTAGAGAATTTTGAAAAAAAAAAAATTCGATTTACGTGTATTTTAGATGGAAAATCTTTTCACGCTAAGGGAAAGTACTTAGAATTAATATTAAAAGCTGTAACTTTCAGGGAATTTGTTTTTCGACATATCCAACAAAATTTCAAGTGGGGACTGAAAAAAAAAATAGTCGACAAAAAAAATCGCCCTAATACATATATACAACAGAGTATCGACAACGAAAATGGTTTTTTTTTTCTTTTCAGGTCACTCACGAGTTTTAGTCGCGTGTCCCCGATTAAATCCACTCTCTGCGCGATCTCTTCATCTTGTAAATACCCTCGGCTTGACGAGTCCTTTTTTTTTTATCGAAAAACCGGGACGCGACCAATTGGTATTCAACGGTACGGAAGTGAATCAAACCAGCGGGAATTAACGAGATAATGATTAATGAAGTAATGGAGAAAGTCACTTTTTCTTCGTATCGGGAAAAAATGGCCGCGAAAAAAATAGCCGCGGAAAAAAAAATAGCCAGTAAAAAAAATAGCCGCGAAAAGAAGGCTGAGGGAAAAAAATGGCCGCGGAAAAAGTATCTGATGGAAAAAAATGGTCGCGGAAAAAAATATATTGAAAAAAAACGATGCGGAATAAAATAGCCGATGGAAGAAATGGCCGCGGAAAAAATGGCCGCGAAAAAAATAGCGGCGGAAAAAATGGCCGTGGAAAAAAAGAAGGGTCCGAGTATTGCCGAGCATTACAAAATTTTCATTAAATTTTTAGCACGTAGGAAATAAAAGAAGAAATTGTAAATTTGTGGATTTCTTTTTTTTTTCGACGAATTTCGTTATTTTCATAATATTTCAACTCACTTCCTTCGGCGACAGTATCGATATGTAGTTCTCGTAGATGTATCGTGCCTTTTCCTCGATTTTTTCCGGATCGCTCTCGCGCTTAAGCTGCTCGCAAGCGAGCCAAAATGCAATGTTCTCGGCGCTCCATTCCCGAACGAGAAATTCACGAAAGAGCTTTCTACCGGCTGGCGATCTCATTAGCTGATCGAACGAGGTGCCCCATGCTCTGACCTCCTCGAGGCTACAGCACTCTATAGCGACGTCGAGACCGTCCAAACCGTCGAGACCATTGCCCGCATTGCCGCCTAAAAGGTCGCCGGTGTGACCGCCAGCGCCACCTGGATCGCCGCCCCGTCGACTTCCCTGATCACTTCCGGCTCCCGCTCCCGTTCCATTGCCGGTTCCAACTGCCGCCAAACTGTCGATAAATTCGAATAATGAACGAAATATAACGAACAAAAGTGCGCAATCGAGCCACAATAATATTACAATTATTTCATTTCTGAGTTCTTCGCGATTTTTCGCGAGGATAACGTAAATAGGTGGAGAGCAGAAGGGTGATTAATGAAAAAGAGTAAGACCACTCTAGCGGCAGAAAAAAAGGCCAAACTTTCACAATTTATTTTGTGAGTATGAAAAGAGGAATAGGATTTCTTTTCGGAGGGTTTATTTAACGGATATTGAAGAATGAAAAACAAATTTTTTATCATCATTTCGTTACAAAATGGCGGCGACAGAGCCCATCTTGAAAATAGTCATTTTACGAGCAGCTTTAAACGAAATGTTTTCACTGAAAATTCACCTTTCAACTTCAAATGCCTGCAATATTCGAATAAAACAATATTTTTCAAATTCCGTAGTTCCTTCTCTAGGTATTCTGACGTAGATTAACGAGAATTTTTGTTTTTTGTTCTGGGTCAAAAATTGTGGATGCGAAGTGACACGCCGCGCGAGCGCCTGATGAAAAAAACGGTACCAGAAGCCGGCAATAGTCGGCCATTTTGCATAACGAAAAAAAAACAAAAAAAAATATTTTTTATTAGCTCGATATTTATACTAAATAGATGTGTAATTAGTTTTAGAAATAAATAATTTTTTCGTACGAAAAAAAAATGTTGAACGGGCACATGATTTTATATCCGCTACCGTGGCCAAACCCCTCAATTCTCGAGCCGGCTCGTGGGAAAAGAAACGTCAAAAAAAAAACACGTTACATCGAAGATTGGCGTCCGGAAAGAATAGAGAGGATAGAGAAAACACGGGATGAGTACGTGGACAGAGAAAAGATTGGGCTAGAGGAACGTGAAGAGAGGCTAAACATGTGTTAAACGCGTAACCCCGTTTTCATCGAGGAACATAAACGCGGGTGGTGTACGCGAATGCGATAGGAATTGGGATGACTTGTATCTCGGCGGAGATGCGAGAGAGGATCTCGGGATAATAAACAAGCATGCACGTAGACCAGATGAGCACCGTAAGGTATAAAAGCTCATGAGAAAGAGAGGAGTCCGAGTAAAAGATCGCTCGAGCCCCGTCTTATATGCCATCTTGCTCACCATTTATTCCTGCTTTCGCCGCGTGAAATAGGAAAAAGAGAATAAATGTTTAAACGTGAATATGCGTACAATATAAATTATACCGATAAACATATGTCGATAAACTTTTGAGCGATGGTTTTTAAGTGAAAATCGTTTGGCTTTTCGGTAAAAACATTTTTACACGAATTTTTCATTACGACGAAAATATCGGTTTGCTAAAAGAACTGTAACCTCGCTTTCCGATCGAATCACGACTCCGGTAGTTACTAATTGTTTTTTTCGCAATCGTTTGACGTTTAAAATGCCGTTTCATTCGAGTGAATAACATTTTTTTCGAATTTATTATGCGTTATTCAAGTCGTCGCGTCGTTTTTTGCAAATTTCTGGAGTTCACGTTTCGATCTCGACGATTTTCAAAGTGTTCTCGCCGTGACGTTAATTCGAATATCGCGATAAATCAAACGGCAGTCATCGAGTCAACGTGCGGCATTACCAAAACACTACATATCGATCTGTGTAGGCCAAACTGGAGCTGAGTTATGGTCATTTTTAATTTCAATTTATTTTTGATCTTGAGAAGTGAGAAAAACATTGGAAAATCTTTTGAGACTGCTGTTAATACGTTTGGGTACCATTTTAGATGGAAAATTTCCCGCTGATCACTAGTCATCGCTGAATTTTTATGGAAAACTCGAAAAATTCGTGGGAAAAGATTTTAACCCTTCGTTGTCATCCGTGGAAAAAAATGCTTGTCACTTTGGATCGCGTTGATCCGGTCCATTTTCAAACGGTTGCTACACGAAATCTATCGGTGGGATTTCAACGAAAAAATTCACAAACATACTTCGAACGTCGTAGAACATGTGCCAAAAATTGTTATATAACAAATCGGATGGCAACATGCAAAAAAAAAAAATCGCGAAAAGAAGAATCGCAAAAAAAGACTTTTTTTTACTCAAAAAATCATACCTTCGTGAATTTTCTATTTTTTCCCATAAAATTTGTGGCTGACACGCACGGGATATGATCCTTTGAGCAAAAAAATAGTCCCTCAGTCCACGTCCCAAAAAAACGTATTTATTCCGGTATTTAATGACGGGCAATTTTGGAGTAAAAAACACGGGTATTTTTTGTTTTTAAGTAGAGTATAAAATAAAGTAGAGTATAAAGATTACGGTGAACTTTTAGACCCATGGTGATAAGGAAGGGTTAAAAATATTTAAATGATCACCGTTCGTTCGAAAAACATGTACGTACGCCCTATGTCACGGTACATATTACACAGACAATTTTGGAGCGCATGCGTCTGTCCACGTTTTCTGCTGTAAATGGGTCGTCGAGTTGCGTCCAGAACCCCTCAACACTATCAACACCCCTCACCACTCAACACTATCTGTATATCAAGGAATTTCCATGACTGTCGTGAATATATATAATGCATCCTTCTCGATGCTAAACCACTTTAATGAGGTCATTGCGAAACATGATCTTCGCAATTCTATTAAGGGGGGAAATAGGGTTAGACGGTTTAAAAAATCGATTTTTTTTTAATTTCATAAATTGTTAGTAAAACTATTGAAAAATATGTTCCCAAAGTTTTTAATGAAAATTCCGACTCGGTCTATTGTTATAAGCCATTAGGGGGGGGGGGGGGGGGGGGGGGGGGAGAGGGTTAGGACAGCGTTTTATCAATGATTTTCATGAATTTTTTTATAGTATAAAAAATGAATATAATTTATTGAAACTTTGAGAATATTTTATACATATATTTAAGTTTATACTATCAAATTTTTTGAAAATTTTTTTGAATTTCTTTGAAAAACACCGAAGATATTAGCGACCCCATATTGCTTGTTTTTCTTGGTACTATTTTTTCAAACGCGTTTTTCTGAGAACGACTTTTTTTGAACTTGCGTACACGCTAGTTTGAAAAGTTTTCGACCAATCGTTTTGAAAATTGGCAGTTACTTTCTTCATAGTATTGCGCTCTATATAAACCTAAAATCGGAATATTATCATGATTTGAAAGGTTCCATGTCTAAACATCACGTTGCAATTACTTCACGGATAATAACATCGGCACGCGAAAACTACACGGCGCATATTTACACATCCGGTTTAATGGGTTTTATTGAGTATTTTTGGGTTTTATTGGGTTTTGATCGCCACAAACCAAAACAAACCTCTACTCAAAACCCAAAACCCAAACCCCAACCCAAAACCCAAACCCCCAACCCAAAACCAAAACCCCAACCCTAAACCCAAAACCCCAACCCAAAACCCAAACCCCAACCCAAAACCCAAAACCCCAACCCAAAACCCAAAACCCCAACCCAACCCAAAGCCCAAAACCCAACAAAACCGAACAAAACCCACTAAACCGGATGTATAAATATGCGCTGTGTATTTTTCGCCTGCGATGTTATTATCATTAAAGTAATTGCAACGTGATGTTTAGACGTGCTACCATTTTAAATAATTTTTTTTTTTGCAAATAAAGTTGTAAAAAATGGCAAAAAATCATGCTTTTTTGTTTTGACCCCTGTAAAAAATTCAATTTTCTATTTTTTTGATAGCATTTAGGTTCATATAGAAGAGAGACATATAATAAAAGTTAATTCCAACCCCGTTTGATTTCAGATGAAAATTGAGGCTTCCAGAATATACGCAAAATGCTGAGTCTGATTGTGACCTGCAATATGGGGTCGCTAATATCTTCGGTGTTTCTCGAGGAGATTCTTAAAAAATTTTATAGTATATACTTAAATATATGTATAAAATATTCTCAAAGTTTGAATAAATTATATTAATTTTTTATACTATAAAAAAATTCATGAAAATCATTGAGAAAACGCTGTCCTAACCCTATTTCCTCCCTTAATTAGTCGACGGTTTTTATTCCGCCAATAGTTTCTTCGATGTCCTTCGTGGCAAACCGTAAATAAGCATTTTTGTATGTTACGAAATATTTTATCGTTGCGAAAGTTGATTCTTGCCAATTGTAATTGAAAATTTTTTTAATCCTCGAAAAATTTCGATTACTTGAAGAGAGAAAAACCCCTAACCAGCGTTACATTCGCTGCAAGCCCAAACGTACGTAATCTCGAAATAATTAAAATTGCGAATTTTCTCATTAAGGGCTCGCATATCCTTGAAATTTTCAAAGAATCGATTTTTCTTTACAGACATTTATTCTTTATACTTTTGAGAATTTTTCAAAAAAATCTCTTAACAAAATTCCACTCCGTTACAAAGTTATAGCAAGAAATGTGAACGGACATCGGGTTCACGTTGTACCTACCAGAAACTTTGAACGCGTTTTTCTCGAAATTATGTTTTTAGACAGTGTCAGCACGATAACTCAATCAATTTTTAATATTTGTTAACTTTTTTTTTTTTAAACCTTGATAATTATTTTCTCTATAGTCCGACGAGAGATTTTATTAATTTCTTTGTTGGACAATTTTTTATAAATCATTAAACACATTTGGTTTTTTTTTAAATCGCACACTAAAGTTTGAAATACTGTAATTTCTTTATTTTTGAAAAAAAAAAAAAATTCCCACCGTTAGACTATTACTACTACATTATTTTATGAGATGCTTTTTTATTTTTACAGATTGGATAATTTTTGGTAAAGTTATGATGTCGACGAGGCGTCGCCATGGTTTTCATCAGTAGTCCATTTACGTAGTCCACCCGTGAAAAATAATGTCAATGCTATTAAAAAAAAAAATTTTAATTTTTTTTCTTATAGTTGAGAAGTTAATGAAAAATGTGAAATCAACAATGAAATTTTTTTTTCACCATATAACCTTTACAATAATTGTTCAAATTTATTCGTTTTTCAGCGCGCGCGCAGCGATATGTGAGTCCTCAAGCAACTTACCACTTAAACTGGTAGGCAGGGAGTAACACCGTTTTATCGTCAAGTACCCCAACCGTTTGGAGGATTAATCGCGCTACACGAAGAGAACCGAGCGAGTGATAACGAAAATCCCTAACACCGTTTAGTTCTTTCGAAATACGAAGTGGTCGACGTGCTTGACGCTGCTGAGTCCGAAGTTTCGTGTACTCGGGAGAAAGAATGACTTTTGTTGGATGATTATAGGCCAGCTAACTCGTCGTCGTCGCCTTTTAAGAGGACAATGAGGAGAGAAAGAAGAGAGTACGTGTGGTCTGAAGGGGCCCCACACGAGCAAATTTCCCCGAGGCCGTACCAACTCCGTAACTTTTCTCTTTGCTCTTAGCGCCTACGGCTCAATGTTCACCGGCAATTTACCCGTTGAGTGCCTAAGCGCAAGAAGAAAAGCGTCAAGAAATAAGAAAACGAGAGCTTTTGTGGTCCCTTGACAATGCAGAAAGGGTTGTGTGCAAAACGTATTACTCCGTCAGGTTATCTCTATCATCGTATACGTAAAACATTGCCCACGGATTCTGTGCACGCACTGGTACCATTGAAATGCTGAAACTTAAAAGCATGATGATCACCTTGTGATACTACAATCGTTTACGAACATTTTAGCGCAAAGAAAACTGGAAAATTTGCAAAATTCAGCTTGGGAGGGCCAAAAGTGTTCGAGTGTGCGTGAAAGCAGCAAAAAATTGCTGGCATCAACAAAACGAGCTTGGGCACAAAAGAACCAGCGTTCCGCGATTATTGCTGAAGGACACACTACCCTCCAGAAGTCATTTTACAGCGCGGGCAATTTTTCAGTTCCGTAAGTCACAGTTTCTTACGGTAATACTACGCACGAATTTTAAACGCGTTTTTCTCAAAACCACAAATTTTATTAGTTTTGCCACGATAACTCAAGAACGCCCGAATATATCGCCTCGATTTCGTTTCTTTAAATGAATATACGAATTTTCTTTACGGAACGAACCAACGTTGGTATAGAAAAATTTATTTATTTTTACCGATATAACAATAAATTTAGTAAATTTTTCGTATTTCTTAGATCATTAGCCGCCATTCTTCTAATTTTTTGGTACTTTTTAGAATTTCTAAGTTCAATCTAGGGAGGCAAGTCTCCCCAATGGAATGCCGTTTGAAAACGTTGAAAATTCGAATCTGACGACTTGGAATCGTGGCAAAAGGGGAGCAATGCGGGAGATGCGAGGGGATCTTCAACGCTCAATATATTCATTTGTTATTAATATTTTTTTAACGAATACCAATGATTTTCATCGACGAAAATGTGATACACAACTTGAGATTAAGAACAATCGCGTATGTTTTATCATTTGTTCATAAACGCCATTTGAACTTTTGCCCCATTTTCAGCGGCAAGAGCCTTCCTACTCCCTTCAAAGCCCGTCACCTCGAACCCAGCCATAATCCCTTCTGAAAATCTTATCCACGCGCAAAGGGAATCATCAACTGTACGTTGTTCCTGTGTTTGTCCCAATCCCTCATCTTCGTATTCGTACCGAATCCCATCGACTAAATAAACCATGTCGTTGTCCCGGGACACTTTTGGGGTGAAGGAGCTTTAGGTCAAGCACGGAAAACATTTCTAAAGAAACAGAAATCCTACGAACGTATACGAGGAAGTGCAGCCTCACGGAATTTCGGAAGAGTCATGAAATAGTTTCATCGAATCGTCAATCTAAAGCTGTCAATCTCATCCATGGACCAAGAAAATTTTCCAGATACATTATTCCTGTTCTTATCGTGACGTACTTATCGACAATCGGTACCATTCACAAAAGCAACTAGTCTATCCCTCTCTGTCGCATAATTTACTGCGTGAAAGTGATATTAGGCTAGATGGATTAATGTTGTTACTGAGAAAAAAAAACGGCAATACCACGAGCAACTGCAGCAACAGCACCAGCAAAGGCAACAGTTGTCCTTCTTGGAACGACCGGCGAGACCCATGCCAGTCTGACGTTGTTGCTGTTCCTGTTGGGAGGCCTGTTGAAGTTGCTGAGACGTCTGCTGTTGTGATTGAGTATTGCCAGTGTGCTGTGACTGTTGGGACGTGCCTGATGACTGAGCAGCGCTCTGCCTAAGTCGACAGCCACCGCCTTCGTTGCTTTCGGTTCCGTGACTAACCCCGATACCCATTGCAGTTGCACCGATTCCGCTCGACATCTGGAACAGTGCGTGTTGTTTTTTCTGTCTTTTAACGATTTCATCAACCTCGCCTTTCATCGGTATTCATAGCCACATCTTATCGTTACGAATGGACAATGTCGATGACGCGAGGCTCTTCCAAAATGAAACAATGCTCCAGCGAACTATTCGATATTCGTTGTTAAAAAATAACCTCGTGTTCTATTTTTACATAATCGAACACAGAGCGTCGATACAATTCCGTTAACGCGAGACAGGATTACCTGCCATTCTGAGACTGCTCACACGAATGATAATCCAAAGATTATATGAAAAAATTCCTCGATCGTGATAGTTCGATCACCTTGGATCCGTACTATCGACAATTGGTATCGAAACGCTCAGTGACCGCGATTGGGCTGCCGAGTACTTTAAAAACGAATTAGGTATATCGCGCTCGTTCAATCATTTCCAAGCGGATATCGAGCTACGTCGGAGCCGTGAGCCGGAAATGATTGTCGATTATGGAAACGCTTTGACCTCGTTCGTATGCTCCCCCGTACCCAACGTTGGAATCACTACGAGCATCTCGATAATCCTCGGCGATGTTTATCATCGGGAAATTGGGATATGCATTAAGTCAATGGAGCAACAGTTGTGTCAACGGGGTGTCGTACAAAGTTTGAGGAACTTTGTCAAATTCGTTTGATCTTGAATCCGTGAACCCGGACAATTGGAAGTTCGGAGATATCCGGTGTGTGAACAAGTGATGGTTGATGATGAAGAAATGTCTTGGAGAGGTTGGTAGTTGGGATAATCTCACCTCTATCATGATCCATGCGATTGAAAGCGAGTCTGGCTCGCTTTACGCTTCGTGGTGACGGCCAAGATCTCGGTCCCGTGGACGATGCGGCGCGGGAGTTGCAGGTGGTGCAGGTGGGAGGTGGTGAGACCGTTCGGGATCCTTAGCCTGGTCCACCGTGGCCACCTCGCCGGGCCTCGCCCGAACCCCGCATGCTCTCTGCACCCCCTCAGGTTTCACCCACACGTTGCACCACCGCCACTAACACCACCCCCTCCCGGTACACAATCACCACCGTCCTTCACACTCACCAACAACCCTCAACCAGCCACCCACCCCACTTCGTCCCGCTTCGCTATTTATCCTTCTCCCGCTCCACACACACACGCAAGGGGTGGTTACTCCTCCTTTCTTTCCTCCTCTACACCCCCGTCGACGTTCCCGTTAAACGTCCGGACTTGCGCATGCTTCATTCATTTCCCGCCTTCCTCCGTACTGCTGATATCCCATTTTGTTTTCTTCTCGTTTCCGCCGAACGGTCTTCCTCTCACCCGTTGGGCCGCTCTCCCGCACGCTCTTATACAAACACGACGAACACTCGCGGAACGCGCGCACTCTCGAGCTCACAGATAGGGGAAGAGGCCGCACGAACACTATCTATCGCAAACACTCAAAGACCACGTTCGTCGTCTCCTCAAATGTTTCGTACTGTTAAAAAGAACCGCGACAGCGGGAACTGCCCCGCGATTGACTCCGGAATTGGAAGCTTCACTTCCGTGATATCAGGTACTCCCTACCCTTCTTGGCAGCCATACAATAAATGCCCCAATGGATTGCTTCTTCGTCCTTACGTGGAGGAACGCCTGGAAATTTGGCGACCACAGTCCCGGAGCCCTCTTAGTTTCACGCTTCTCGCGACAATCACCCTGATATCCACTGTTCCACAGGCCCGAATCAACGATCCTTTTGCACAAGCCATCAAGATCCTTGGTTTGTTTTGATGCCGTCCTTGAAGTTCCTTGATCCGACGGAATGTGCCGTTGGACGGGAAGAACCTTCGTCACTGTAACGTCTCTACGGCGTTAGTTCGAGAGCACACTCGTACGGCTTTTCACCACAGCTATCCGTCACATTGTCTTCGGGTCTTTGTCGAATCGTTCTGCCCCGTTCCACGTTTGTTAGCGTTGTGTACTCGTCCCCGGTAGGTTGGATAAGCGAGGCGTTGGATGGCGAGAGCGTCGTCGTGTGGTCGTTCTGTCAGTGACGGCACGGAGTGTACACGGCTCGTCGGTGTCGTCCTCGTCGTCGTTTGTCACCGCCGATGCCTAGTCCCACAAGTTGTAACAACGGCAGTAGTGGCATCAGCGACAGAAGCTTCAACGGTAAGGGTGAAGTAAAAATAGAGTTTCGGGCGGTTAGAGCGTGTTCGCCCGTCGGTGAAGACGGGACGGCACGACGAGGCGAAAAGCGCGCTGGTGCTGCCTGGCTGGCTGCTGCCGCCGCCGACGCCGCCGATAGTCTTTCGAACGAAGGGGGCGCGGTGGTTCGTGTTGATGATGGTTGTGGTGGTGGTGGAAGCTTGCGGGAGTGTACGGAGACTTTCGAGGCGAAACGAGTGTCGGGCCGTCCCGTATTGATTGGCGAGCGGCCGACCTCGCAAGCCGACGAGACTCTCGCTCTCGTCTCCCTCGACTTTTTCGACCGTCAACGGGCGACGGGGGAAAGAAAAAACTTCCTCCACTTCTTGATTATATTTTCATCACAAACTGGAACATTGCCCGACACGCTTACACACGCACCACCAAAGCTTTATCTTCTTTGTTCCTCGTGCTCCTTTGCTCCGTCCATTCGTTGCGTCATCATTTTCCCGTAGTTATTCCAATTACACAATCGAACAATTTCGACGCACCCGTCCGTTAACGCGATCCTCCAACAAGTAATCTCATTGTTCTTACACTTTTGCGCGACTAAGACGTCGACGGAGGAACGAGAGCGATCGAGGAAGGATGTGGATGGACTCGTTGAAAATCGTAAGGTCACGGAACCCGAGCCTTCGGGGATCAACCACCCTCGGTACACTGATGGCAATCCCGACGAATCACTTTTCGTTACTGGCTCCTGCGTGTTCCGGACGCTCTTTTACCCGCGATACTTTTCTCTCCTCTACTCGCCTATCGCTCACGGTCTACCGTGAATAATGGAGAAGGATATAAACAAAACAATGGATGTCTATGGAACGGAATCTCGCGGTGACCTTCAACGATCGGACTTTAGTTTCTTCGGTAAAGTATCAAAACCTCGAGAATCACACCGGCAGCATCGCCAATGATGTTTATGTTTGTAAATCCGTGAAGTTACGAGCGGGCTCGTTGATTGACCTTGCGAGAGTTCCAGCCGCTGTCTCAACGAAGTACGTCGGTTTAATTACGTCGAGGACAACACTTCACTCGTCACTCGGAGTGAATCGGTCACTCTCGGTTGCCTCGTCTCATCTCGTACGCTTCTTCATTCTCGTCGGCAACATCGTCTTCTCCTCACCGACATGGCGATTCGTCGTCGCTTTATGTCATCGTTATATTTGTTACTTTGACGATTGAGGGCGCGGATTTAGTGGCGATATTCGAGGCCATCAATGTATTGCTACACGGGGTTTATCAGCGCGGCAGTTAAAGAGGGTGATTCTCGTGACTGAAGTACGTTTGGACGACGACGACTCGAGGATGCGTGTCCTTGGCTACTTTTTTTCTCCTCGCTTCCCCCCTTTTTTTTTAACCGCTCACTGTGCTTTCCTCTCTGTCGCACAACGCTCCTGACCCCGGAGGGAAACGTTCTCCGGACGATAACTCCGGCCCGTTACTTCATCCCGCAACAAACTGATCGCTTCTTCCACCGAAACTTGCTCGAAGACTCAACGAGTGTTTGGAGCACACGGCTCCTTGCTCGCCTCACTTTTTGGTCGTACGTCAAAACCAATATGGCGTACGTGGCTCATGGGGCTCTGTCGTTCTTTCACAAGCGGCCGCTACGCGCGGACTCTCTAACGACACCCTCGGTCACTACTTCGCGCGAGAAGCGTCTCGCGCGTTCCTTCGCACCGTTACCCATCGTCTTCCACCCACCCACGACACTACCCCTCGTTCTTTCATTCGTGTCGACGCACGAAAACCATCGCGACTCGCAACGCAGATGTTACGCCTCGACCCCCGTTAATTATTGTCACTGATACTGTTTTTTTTTTTTTTTTAAATACGCGCGTATGTCGGGAAGAATAACGAGAAAAATAAATGTAAACTACCCCCCGTGATAGTCCGATGCAGGATTACCGAAATTATAATGTGAAAATAATGCATTATCCATTACAGAAATAACTACAATTGGATGATGAAAAACATTAGGCATTACATTGGTCATGAGAAATGTTAAAGACGACCATTGTGCATTGCATTGATAATGAATAATACGAAAAACATTACATTATCCGTTACTGAAGTAATGGCTAATGCAAGAGTGTTCCATTTTCCATTACTGAAGCAATGGGTAATGCAAAAGTGTTCCATTTTCCATTACTGAAGTAATGGGTAATGCAAAAGTGTTTCATTATCCGTTACTATAGTAATCAGTAGTGCAAAATACTTCCATTATCGATTACTATAATGATGGGTAATGCAGAGCAAAATTAACTTTCCATTACTATAATGATGAATAATGTATTACCTCGAGTAATGCATTATTTCTTCGACTAATGCACTATTACTTTGAGTTATGCATTATCGGAATACGAATACAATAATTTATTATTATACTTTAACAAGAAATAAGAGAAAATTTAATGCAATAATACACAATCGTATAAAATCATAGATCTTCCGATCCAATCCTAAAACATCTATATGAGTCTTATATATAACAATATATACAATCATATACCATTTCATACAAAATTGCCAATTTTTTTAGAGTCATATACAAATTTATATAGTATTATCAAATTCTATAGAATCATATACAATCATAAGGAAAACAATTGTCGCAAACAATTGGATATAATTCTATAAGAATTTACATGATTCTACATGATTATATCGTCTCAATTTTTGATCAAGTTGTATAAAATCTTATCTTATAAGATTGTATATGATTTTATAAGATCGTATCCAACCATTTTTTCCCGGGCATTTAGTAAACGGGCAAAGCTACTCGCGACTCTGTTGACACAAAAACATCGTTATACAAAATTGCCAATTTTTTTTTGAGTCATATACAAATTTATATAGTATTATCAAATTCTATAGAATCATATACAATCATAAGAAAACAATTGTCGCAAACAATTGGATATAATTCTATAAGAATTTACATGATTCTATATGATTATATCGTCTCAATTTTTGATCAAGTTGTATAAAATCTTATCTTATAAGATTGTATATGATTTTATAAGATCGTATCCAACCATTTTTTTCCCGGGCATTTAGTAAACGGGCAAAGTTACTCGCGACTCTGTTAACACAAAAACATCGTTATACAAAATTGCCAATTTTTTTTCGAGTCATATACAAATTTATATAGTATTATCAAATTCTATAGAATCATATACAATCATATGGAAAACAATTGTCGCAAACAATTGGATATAATTCTATAAGAATTTACATGATTCTATATGATTATATCGTCACAATTTTTGATCAAGTTCTATAAAATCTTATCTTATAAGATTGTATATGATTTTATAAGATCGTATCCAACCATTTTTTCCCGGGCATTTAGTAAACGGGCAAAGTTACTCGCGACTCTGTTGACACAAAAACATCGTTATACAAAATTGCCAATTTTTTTTCGAGTCATATACAAATTTATATAGTATTATCAAATTCTATAGAATCATATACAATCATATGGAAAACAATTGTCGCAAACAATTGGATATAATTCTATAAGAATTTACATGATTCTATATGATTAAATCGTCACAATTTTTGATCAAGTTGTATAAAATCTTATCTTATAAGATTGTATATGATTTTATAAGATCGTACCCAACCATTTTTTCCCGGGCATTTAGTAAACGGGCAAAGTTACTCGCGTCTCTGTTAACACAAAAACATCGTTATACAAAATTGCCAATTTTTTTTCGAGTCATATACAAATTTATATAGTATTATCAAATTCTATAGAATCATATACAATCATATGGAAAACAATTGTCGCAAACAATTGGATATAATTCTATAAGAATTTACATGATTCTATATGATTATATCGTCACAATTTTTGATCAAGTTCTATAAAATCTTATCTTATAAGATTGTATATGATTTTATAAGATCGTATCCAACCATTTTTTCCCGGGCATTTAGTAAACGGGCAAAGTTACTCGCGACTCTGTTGACACAAAAACATCGTTATACAAAATTGCCAATTTTTTTTCGAGTCATATATAAATTTATATAGTATTATCATATCATATCATATAATCATATAATCATATGGAAAACAATTGTCGCAAACAATTGGATATAATTCTATAAGAATTTACATGATTCTATATGATTATATCGTCTCAATTTTTGATCAAGTTGTATAAAATCTTATCTTATAAGATTGTATATGATTTTATAAGATCGTATCCAACCATTTTTTCCCGGGCATTTAGTAAACGGGCAAAGTTACTCGCGACTCTGTTAACACAAAAACATGGTTATACAAAATTGCCAATTTTTTTTCGAGTCATATACAAATTTATATAGTATTATCAAATTCTATAGAATCATATACAATCATATGGAAAACAATTGTCGCAAACAATTGGATATAATTCTATAAGAATTTACATGATTCTATATGATTATATCGTCTCAATTTTTGATCAAGTTGTATAAAATCTTATCTTATAAGATTGTATATGATTTTATAAGATCGTATCCAACCATTTTTTCCCGGGCATTTAGTAAACGGGCAAAGTTACTCGCGACTTTGTTAACACAAAAACATCGCATCTCCTCTATCTGTGTGGTAATAGAGTACCACGTCACATCTTTTTGGAGTTGCACGTTACTTCTATTGACGTTGAAGGTCGTGAAAAGAAATTTTTTTTTTCAAACTACGGACGATTGAAATGAATGTAAGTTAATGATATTTGCATCTTTAATTTGAAATGAAAAATCTCGCAGTTTTATTTTGATGATTTTGGAATAAAGTATGAAGTTAATAATGCTTCAGAAGCGAATATTTTCAACGCTGGGTTTCATATAAACGATATAGAGCGAATATCAGAACTATTGGAATAGTCTGCTTATTTACTTTGTGGTGTTGCTGTCTCAACGTCTCTTTAAAGCACGTCGTTCGTGAAGGAAAGTAAATGAAGACAAAGATAGCGGTCGTGCGCTTTGTGTTCAACCAAATCATGCGATTTCATTGACATTGTTATATAAATTAATAAAGAATTTCGATTCCAATAATGCAACTAATGCATTACTCGACACAATGCAGTACTGGAAGTAATGCTTCATTTTTATATTTTGCATTATTTATTTCTATATAAATGGAAAAATAGCATTGTCTTGCATTACCCATTACTGAAGTAATGGCTAATGCAATGCATTACAATACCCATTACTTCAGTAATGAGTAATGTAATGCTTTACACATTACCCATTACTTTAGTCATGTTCAATGTAACGCTGTGCCAATTAACCATTAATAACGTAATGCGAAATGATATGTTTATTCATTTTCCAGTACTTATGTAATGCTTAATGGCCTGATATTGGTATTATTAATTAGAAGATTAATGCAATGTTTTTCTTGACCGCATTATTTATTAAATGAATGATGCGTAATGGAATTCAAGTCCCATTACTCATTACTAGAATAATTACTAATGAAATCAATAATACATTATAAAAATAATGCATTTTTTGCAACTCTGGTCCGATGGCATTCTTTTACTTCTTCCACTGTTTCTTCTTCATCCTCTTCCTCCTCTCGTTCCTCGTTGTCTTTCGTTACCCCTCTCCTTCTTTTCCTCTTCTTGATTGCTCCTTTTTCTTCCTCTTCGACACTCTTCATCTTTCTCTGATTTCTTCTTCTGTTTCTCAGCGTTCTCAGCTCTTCGTATCCATCCTCTCGTTCAGGTTTAACTATCTTCTCCGTTTTTACTTCTTTTCCTTGTTTCTCGTGCTCAACTCTCATCCGCTCTTCGCACAGTAAATGGCATTCTTCTTCATCTTCTTCCGCGCATTCTTCTTCCTCCTACTGCTCTCATTCCTCGTCAACTCTCTTTCCCTTCTCCTTTTCCTCGTCTTATTCTTCCGTTCTCTTTGTCTTCAACTCTCATCCTCATTCTCTTCTGGTTCTTCTTTATATTTGTTTCTACTCCCTCACGTCTTTTCATTCTTTGCGTTTATTTTTCTACGGCATTCTCGTTACTCGAACTTTTAAAGCTACCAATCTATAACGACTCAAGTAATGCCATAATCCTCAAACGATATATTGTATATGTCGAGTGTAATGGCTTATTGCAACGGTTGGTAAGGTAGCGTTCGGCGTTAAATTTATTCAACTTAAAAATATTTATCGCTAAGAAGTAACCGTGGATATCGCTCTGTAATCATTAAATTCTCACAATCATATTTATCGAATGCCAATGGCGGACGTAACGGAAAAACAGAGTGATCTCAGTGAGATTCTCTCGTCGTCGAAGAACGAAAGAATAGCGACGAGAACGATATAATTATAAATAGATTTTTCACGAAGTACGAGCTATCCGGTGTTTTCGATCCTCCGTACACTTGCGTAACATCGAAACGTTGTATTTTTCTTACGTTAGTTTCAAGACAAGTACGCTTCGTATTAGCGTCTCGTGGGTGTTGAAAAAGAGGGCAAAATGAAGAGTTTTTTGCAGAATGAAAATAGGACAAAAGAGCGATTCCTATAAATAAACTTTTTTTTATATATACCTTTACTTTCATGGGAGCTCTTATTTTTGTTTTGTTTTTTAGTTTATTCCGAATATAAATTGTGTTCGCGTATCTACAGGGACGATGGTATAATTAGTGTTTCAATGAGATCGCTACGCACGGATAGATTGTGGCATGATAATTTGACACTGCTGACATCCTTACCGACTGTTACGATACCTTCCTACGATTAGGAAGATTCATTTGGATTCCGGAAGAAATTTTCTACCGCACCATTTGCTACGTGATGTCCGTCGGTTCGGCAGTTGTCTGCGTTGCGAACTGTCACAAAAACAGTTCCACCCTGGCGAGTCGATAAGGAAGAAATCCTTTCGAACAGCTCGCTTTTCGATACGATGCTGCCCTCGCGCATTTTCACGGCGCTCTTGTAAACCAGGGGCGGGGGGGCTAAAACGAACGATGCTCACTGTAAACTAACCCTTAACGTTTATCATCCCTTTCTCATTACACTCGCACATCAGACAATCGATGTGTTCGGAAATTGTCAATGTTATCGAAAATTTCAAGGCTAGACGACTGGATGAAAGTGTCGATCTGTTATTTCGTTCATTATTTTTGCTAGATAGAATTTTTTTTTATCACTTTGACAAAAGAAAATGTTAAATGAGTTGTAAATAATGAATGAAGGTTAACAAAAAAACGTTCTTTTGATGATTTCGTCACTTATCGAAATTCTTTTACCTTCCGATCGGCAGAAAAGTTTCGAAAATCGCCGAGTTTTCCAGAAATTTAAAAATGCACGTATCGCTATCGACGGTTTTCGTCAAAGTCGAGGGTTGGGCCATTTTTTTTTCTAGTAGCGGATAATCGATGTTGAAATTTTTACAATATCTAATTTTTAACTTTTATAAGTGAACTGTCCCTTTTAGCTCTCACGAATTCTCTTCGTTTCTTCGTAGTAACGAACAGCTCGTGTAAAATTTAAAGAATGCAGAGCAATATTGAGTATATACGGTAAAAAATACGTAAAAAATTTATTCGCTCTCGCGATAATTAATATTGCAGCGCGTTACTCAGATTCCTGGGATTAAAAGCCGATTAATTTGTTCAGCAAAGTGCCGATGGATAACCTGATTAATATTTGACTTTCGAATAATTGAAAAATGGCCTCCAGCAACAATGTTGCACTGACCGAGGCTACTGCACGACTTTTTTTGCAGGACGACAAAATATAATGAGCTTTATTAGCTGTCAAACGGGAGTAAAGTGATGGGAATTGTAAAAAGTACAAAGAAAATTTTGTTTTTCTTCTCTTCAGCGACGTCGTCTCGTCTTCTCGAGTTTTTTTATTATCGAAAGCCCGAAGAATTCAGTGTGAAAATGCAAAGGAAGAGAAAAAAAATCTAAAAACGATTCACCCTTTTGTTTATTATGGGTGAAATGCATGTAAAATGGAGGAGATTTCACTTCAACAGCAATGAGCTTCGACACGATGAATACAAATCGATGTTTACGTCTCATCCACATTGCAAATGCAAAGACTCGCCTCATACTCTTCGCGAGGGTTGAGAAAAAAAAACACCCTTTCCACCGGCCTCCCAACAGACTCGACCTCGTGCTCATTATAGCCAAGTATCTCGACTCGTCGGGAGGTTGACTATCGGTTAATTTTCCTCGCTACATGAAAATGTGGAACGAGGCGAGTAGCGAGAATTAAGAGGAGATGGAGAAAATTCCGGGAAAACCACCCCCGCGAGAATTCTCGGAAGTTCGAGCAACTCCGGTGGGGGGGGCTGTTAGTTTCCCACGGCTATTAATCTAACCACAACAGAGAGAGAGCACTGATATAGTAAAATCCAAGCCCACTGCCAGGGAATGAATGTAGCGAATATAATTTTTTTTTAATACAGTAATAATACTACCCTGTAGGTGGATCTATCGTTGGAACGAAATTATTTACTACCCTGCGCTATTCTTTTCTTCTTGTTTTATTTTTTAGTTATTCGACCCTTCATTTTCCGCGGTAATTTCAACGAAGTCGTTCAGCATAATATACTCGCACTAACAGCGAGTTTTTAGCTCAACCCCTGTAGTTTGAAGACTCTCTTGGTGGTGTTGTAACGCCACTTCTTTCTCTTGTGTAAACGCATGGACTCCTTTCCGCCCCTGACGGATGCAGCAATCTTTGCTGACCTTCCTACTCGTTGGGTCCCTCTCTTTCTTTATCTTTCTCTCTCCTTCACTCTGCCACTGCCTCTCTCTCTTTCTCCCACTCTTTCGCTCTCTCTCACTCTCTCCCCCCTCTCGTTCACTCGCTCTCGCTCACTCTCTCCCCCCTCTCTCTCACTCGCTCTCGCTCTCTCTTTCTTCCCAAGGCAGAGACTGCGTTACAACGTATGTACAGTCTGTTCAAGAACAAAGCAACCGTCGTCATTTCGTAAGAAGCCACCGCAGCGCCATCTGTCCACATTCGTTCGAATCATTGTTTCGCGCTCTTTTACGCAATATACAGTTTGCCGGCACGTTGTGCCGTTGATATCAGTGAATTCGTTATCTTCACGATGAGTGCAAAATTTCTGAAGCGATACGAGCCGATGTTTTCAGTAAAACGCGCGAATCGACGGAAACTGACGTATAAAGGCGGTTGCAAAATATGTGAGGAAGTCAGAGGCGTTCGTTAAGACGTGGGTGAAGCGATATTTGGAGGTTGGAAATGTGGACGATCTCCCGGAAAGGGGCACTAGCCCGCGTGACATCAACGAAGGAGGATACAACGAGCTTGGGTCTTTTTCAAGATGAGCCCGAATGCGATAAACGCAGGGATGTAAGCCTGCTGTGGACGCAGTCAGGGGGGCGATAAAAATGGTGAAAATAACTCATAAACGGTGAAATAGCAGGATGGACTCAGTTCCCAAGGTTTCTTCTTTCTTAACGCAGACTTCCAGTCTAAACGAGGATGTTCTTCGAGGTTAAAAAAAATTCATAGGTACTATGAAATATTTCAACATCAGTCCTTTTTCCAATTATTTATTGATAATTGCAGGTGCCCTGGAAATTTTTTCGAGTACAATAACGATGAATTAAGAGCGCTAGGAGGTTTCACGTCCGCCATGTTTCCACGGCGACTGTGACCGTGATTCCGAACGTTCTACTGATCGGAAACGAAAAAAATAAAAAGATTATTGATCAGTAAAAGCATGGCTATCGCGTGAACCTCTAAAATTTCAAAGCCCATGAACCGTGCATCAAAATGTTAGAGGTTACGTCAAGGGGAGCCGAATAACTCCGCCGTAGTCGCTGTCGGCGTTAAGTCCCGTGTAAACGCCATCTGTTCCTTCTTCGTCGTACCTAGACGCGCGCGCGTTTGACAATTTACACGACCCGTATATCTCGACGTAGCGGCGAGCAGAAAAGTCCGCGTAAACAATCTCTATCCTCTGAGCCTGCTAACTGCCGTTCGCTGCCGCTTTCGGTACTAAACGTGCCAACACCGTAGCTTTCCCGTTCCCTTTTTTTTTTTTTCTGGAAAAAGAGAACCGACCACGGCCGTACCCCAACCTATCTGTGCGAAGAGTTTCAGGCGTGGGTTCGTGTGTGCGCGTCTGTGCGTGCGTCGTCCAGTCTGTTCGTGACGCAGGCACGAAAAGGGACGAGAAGGTACGAACGGTCGAAACGCACCGAGAGCAGCGGCACCAGCCGAAGCACAGGCCAGCACAGACCCTCGTGCGCGCACACAAACGTAGAGACAGGAAAACCCTCTCTCAAGAACGCGCACACACAAATCCATCATGGCGCCCGGCACAGAACCCGAGGCTCTCATGGTGACGCACACGAGCGCGCTCTACACCCATACGTCACGGCTTAAGAAAGAGAGACATGGCAACGCCAGGCTAAAATCCACACGGACAAGAGTCGGGGGGGGTGAGTGAGACGGGGGATTGTAAAGGGACGAAAGCTGGGGTGGGGTGAGGAGAAAGAGGAGAGTTGTGTGCGACGAATAAACGTTCTCTCTATCTCTATCTCTCTCACACTCTGTCCCTCGTCTCCCCTAATGCCGGAGGATTGAATGGGCGAAGGGGGTGGTATTGGGATCCCTCTCACCCCACTCCACCCACACGGTTACCACCCACCCACCCACAGTTCCACCCCGCCTGCCCACCCACTCGCCACCCGACTGCCGACGAGGAAACAACCTGCAACCCGTACGAATCAGCTTGTGTCGCGTCGAAAAAACAAGTTTTTCTTCCATCAATCCTCGTGTTTCCGTGCGTAGACATTTCTTCTCTCGCTTCTCTTCATAATTCGTCGTCTTTTCTCCTGGTGCACCGCTTTTTCAACCCCCCTTAGCGCTCTTGTCCGGTGACCCGCGTGCCCTCTAAAGCTCTGGTGTTTCTGCGTGTGATTCCGCCCCCCCCCTCGCCCCCTCCCGCCGCCGCTACCGGCCTCCTCCCGCGCCACCCCCTCGCGTTGTGACGAACAATTGACGAATATTGTTTAAGTGAATGACGATAAAACGGAATATACACCGATAGAAGAAGAACACTCGTCGGGGTAAGTAGAGACGACAGTTTTTTTTCGTAACGAGAACCACGCGTTCGATAACGCGCAGTTGTGTACAACAATATTATTGCTCGGACTTAATAGGTTCGGCCGTGTGTCTCGCGGCCGAACGATTAAAGTGCCACATGTCCTCGGCGATAAAGTCGACATTGTCGTGTTGTGTCATCGGCCGTTTATCCGGCCAACTCGTAAAGCAACGCCGCAATATTTTACCGCGTTTAAACCCGAGCTCACTCCACCAACAACAATGATCGAATGATAATGAAAGTAGAAAGGATGATTCGTTAAATTCAGGCACACGCGTGACCATTCTTACTTCCGTGTCTCGCTCATATTCATTCGCACTTTTCGTTTGCTTCCCCAAAACGTTCACTCTCCCGTTATTGGTACTCGATGTGGCGAGACGCCATTTTGCTTTATTGCTATACACGTGTTTTGTCTGTGTGTGCGTGTGTGTTTTTTTTAATATTATTATAACAACAACAGGAAAAATTAATAACGTTCTGACGTTTCGCATTGTTGAGTCGTTTTCGGTGCTACATCGTCGTGTCGAATACACACAGTGTCGTGAACGCTGCGATTTCTTCGTGCCTGGGCCGGTAGTTTTGGGTGGCGCAGGCTGGCGGACGACGCTATATCGCCTGCAAACATTCACTGTTATGTGTGTGTGTGTGTATGTGGGCGCGAGTGGGTGTGTGTATGTTTGTGTTTCTCTCCCTCTCTCTTTCTTCTTCTCTCGATGTCGTTGCGCGGTCGATCCTCGCTCGTGTGTCGTGTACAAGCGGTCGGGTTTTTCGTCGTATTGAAAGTGCCCTCTAGCGACGACCCCTTCTCTCTTCCTACGTGCTATGCTGCCTCTCTGCCCAACGTTTCTTCTCTTCCTTGTGTGCGTCACACACGCGAAGAGAGGTAGTACAGTTGCCGGCAACACGAGGCACTTCGATCGTTTCGTCTCCACAAGGAGAGGGGGGGTGGGTTGGGGCAGGGGGGGCGGGGCAGAATAGATTCCGGGGTCTCGACACGAAAAGATAAAGAGAAGCACGGAAGAGATGTTACTCTCGCTTGAAAACGCGGCGAGTCAATCGATGTCAAATCAGAAAGTCTTCCGTGGAAAGATGCGTCAGTAACGCTTCTAATGAATCTCTCGGTCAGTTAACGTTTTGAAGGTTAAAGCCACTACGAAATCTCGCCGACCGACGAAAGTGCTCGATTGTCGAAACGTTTTGTTAAGTCGTAAACAAATGCACAGCACGAGAAAAAAAAACAAAGTCACGTTATGAAATTTATTTTGTTTCGTACAAACGTCACCGGCGTTCTTGACGCGTAGACCGATCGCTGTTGGCCGTTTAGTTTTCGTTAAAACAATTAAATATTGCTACATCGCAGATGTTTCTTCGGACAAATGTACGTAAATGAGGTTGGTTTAATAACGAATGACCTTGGCTGCGAAAAATATAGGAAATGGCGCGACAAATGTACGCTAATAAAGTTACGGATGGGTATGAGTTTCATTGGCATAAAATGACGGAAAAAAATCTCGTTTTCCGTCATTACTTCTCGTTAACCTCGTAACTGAAGAGAGGACGTTTGGCAGAATGCGTATTTTTCTGTTGAGGACGTTTCGGCGAAGAAACACTGCTAGCAAATCCGATGCTTCGCTTGACTAGCCAATAACTGTATCGCTTCCTCCACTTCCTGGCTATATATTTATATATATATATATATGTATGAGCTTGTGTTTACGCGTGGGTTTGTGCGTCTGCTGCGCTTCTGCCTCTCTGTTTTTCTCGACGCGGTTAATGCCGTTCCAGCGCATCCCACTCTCTCTCTCCGTGTTCTTCATCTTCGTCTTTCACACAATTCATCGTCCAATGGACGGAGAGGGAGCGAGAAAGGGAGAGGGACGCGGTATGCTCGAGTGAGAACCTCGTCGCCTTTCATCCACTACGTTTGTCCTCTACCCTTTTCCCTCTCGACCTCTGCCGTCGGTAGGTGAAGCTTCCGAGCGAACAGACAAACACACGCTCGTGCAAAATACGAGGGACGGAGAGAAACGGAAGAAGGAAAAGAATGGAAGATGACAAAGAAAAAAACAACAACCCATAATATAAAGAACGAACGGGATAAGCCCTGTATACGTAGGCGTGTATGAGAAGAAATTGACGAAGGATGTGTTTGAGCCTCTGGGTAGGGGACAGCGAGAGAGAATTGCGGAGCAGCGAGTGGGGGGAAGATAAGCTGAACAGAGTTTCGTCGTTCTTGAGACGCCTAACGGGGCCCGATGATACCTGCCGGGCCTACATTGTCCTTGGGGGCCTTCTCCCTGTTCCTAATATAATTTTCTGACGAATTTGAATGGCGCCAACAGTCTCTCAGAGGTTCTCAATAACGTTACTCACGAACGATGACAAATTCTTCGGAATTGCCACACGGCGATTTCGTTTGGGAGTCGGAGAATCCTCGTAAACGAGTATTTCATTGTTAAACCCTTTCCAAAATGGAAGACAACACTGTAGTCGGAGTGATGCGTGGATAAAGTTTCATGAAGATTCATGTGGGTGACGGAGAAGGGATGATGGGAGAGGCATCTACGTGGGGTTAGCATCCCTGATCGCACATCTGTCTTGGAGGAACCAAGGGGTGGAGAAAACACGAACCAGCGGTGGGGAAAAGAGCGTCTTGTTCCCTCGTGTACGACACTCGTTTCCCAAGCTGGAGGGGAATATTGATTTGTCCACTGGCTTGAACAACCTCTCCCTTCCACCGCTTCTTACCGGCTCGTAACACCCCTCTGCCCAACCTGTTTCTGCCGAGAGATTTCTGTATTACCGACCGATACATCGCTCGTGTACTTTCGCTCTTTTCCACGCAATTTTGTCTCCAGCGCGCAAGCGCAGTTAGATGACGTGAATCAACACGATTTTATGGCAGCTACTACCCCTTTGTTCGTTATTTTTCTACGTAGCGCCCACTTCACTAATCGACTAGTTTTTTGTTCGGAAGAAAAAAATAGTTGGACGGGAAATTGGATGGATATTTTTTTAATTCTCATTGATGGGCTCACGAGCCGCTTATATTTTTTCAATATGTCCTACCCCATTTTGTGTTTATCGAAATAGAATTATTCACGTTGTCCGTAATGTGATACATTTTTCAAATCCACTTTACGTGAATTTATCCATTCAATAAATAAATTCTCTCGACAAATTTTTTTTTAAAATAACAATCACTGAACAGAGTACGTGTCAATGCACAAAATTAACGATACGTTACTTTCGAGTAATCTTTACGATTTTAAATCGTTAAAAATACGTTAATTGTACGTTTTTCTGGTTTGAGGCTAGAGTACAGTTTGATAAATTTGTCATTTGTTTTTATTTTCACATCGGGATCACGTTTTACATCGAAAATACAGTATGGTAGCTTTGTGTGACCTTTTGAAGGGTGCAAACATTATTTTTCTCGGTTTAACGCCGATTTGACTAAAAAAATACGTGGCCTCAAGTAATGGAACAAACTTTTAGTCACCCTACCCTCCCGCTCTTTCTCCCACTGTCGTTTTCTTTTCCACCACCCCGGTCCGAGCGTGGCCCGATCCCCACCAGAACGGAAACGATCGAATCTCTTCTTCATGCTTCTTCGGAGCTTCACGAGAGAGCGTTTTACCATCCCCTCACCTCGTGCCCCAACACGTTGCGCTTCTTCGCTACTCGTGCATAATATACTCGAAACAATTCTCGATTGTTGTTTTTTTCCATAGAAACGTGTACCGCACATTTTGGTGGGGTGGTATTCATGCGTGAGTCTGATTGTGTGAAACTGACAATGCGATTCGTGTAATTCACCCATGTTTATATATTCTCGTCAGATTTAAGCTGGTACGCTTGCGCCACTCTCGCGGCGAGGGGGTGGAGGGGTGGTATCCCCGAGTTTACGAGCCCTCCAGTCGACGCGGATCAATACACCGACGCCTCGAGACATTTCTAGCTGTTTCCTATCCCTTTTTCTCGTTCTCGTGTGCAACAGCACCTGACTTTTCATTAAACTAATGGGGTGAGGATGAAAATTCACAACGACCACTATTTTGAACGGCCGAAATGTGGAATTTGCAAAATAACGAACGTTCAATAGTTTGAACGCTTCGTATCGAGGGCTCACATAACCCTGCGCGCGCTGAAAACCGAGTAAATTTGAAAAATTATTATAAAGGTTGTATGGTGAAAAAAAAATTAAATTGTTGATTTCACATTTTTTCTTAACTTTTCACCTATAAGAAAAAAAATTGAAAATTTTTTTTTTTTCAAATATTTACATTATTTATTACGGGTATAAATGGAGTACCGATGAAAACCATGGCGCCTCCTTGTCGACATCATAACTTCACCAAAAATTATTTAATTTGCAAAAATAAAAAAAGGAATCTAGTAAAATAATGTAGTAGTAATAGTCCGACGGAGGAAATTTTATTTATTTATTTTTCAAAAATAATGAAATCACAGTATTTCAAACTTTATTATGCAATTTGAAAAAAAAAAATTGTGTTTAATAATTTATTAAAAATTGTCCAACGAAAAAATTTACAAAACCTCTCGTCTAGACTATAGAGAAAATAATTATTAAGATATAGAAAAACAAAAACGTTAAAAAATATTGAAAATTGAACGAGTTATCGTACTGACACTGTCTAAAAATATTGTTTCGAGAAAAACGCGTTTAAGGTAGTAGTCTGGTAACTTAAGCCGATTTTCATGTCTTTTTGGAGGGCGTTTTTTTGTAGGAAAATAAAAATGAATCGTTTTGAATATTTAGGATGTTTTTATTTACATATTAAAGATACAAAAAAAAATGTTTTTGAAAAAATTTAATAGTTTATTGTTATTATTATTATTGATCGAAGTTGGCACCTCGAAAAAAAAGCGCGTGGGTGGCCCCGGTGATTTTGGCTCTTGATGTTATCTGAAATCAAAAATTCTTGATAATTCTTAATCTACAGACATGTCATTCTGGTCGGAACTACTGAAGTTTTTTTTTCCAAAGTCCGCCATGTTGTTATTTATCCATGAAATGCAACTTCAGTAGTTCCGACCAGAAAGACATGTCTATAGATTAAGAATTATCAAGAATTTTTTATTTCAGATAACATCAAGAGCCAAAATCACCGGGGCCACCGACGCGCTTTTTTTTCGAGGTGCCAACTTCGATCAATAATAATAATAATAATAAACTATTAAATTTTTTCAAAAAATTTTTTTTTTTTATCTTTGATATGTAAATAAAAACATCCTAAATATCCAAAACGATTCAATTTTATTTTCCTACAAAAAAACGCCCTCCAAAAAAGACATGAAAATCGGCTTAAGTTACCAGACTACTACCTTAAAGTTTCTGGTAGATAGCCGTCCCAACCCTATGTTAATCCTTAAAACTATAAAGAATAACAATCTGTAAAAAAATCGATTTTTTGGAAAATTTCAGGGGAACCCTTATGAACGTCTTTAAATCAGAAAAGAAATAATGACAACGCAACAAAACATTGAACTATCGGTTTTGTGATTTAATGTTTTTTTTTCTGATTTAATGACGTTCTTAATATGAAACGTTCGAACTTTTGAACGTTCGTTATTTTGAAATTCCACATTTCGGCCGTCCAAAATAGTGGTCGTACCGAATTTTGACCCTCACGCAAATTAATCATCAGTATTGTTTATGACAAAACGTGGGGGGACTTTATCGACTAAAAATTGAAAGTAATTAGACCGACACAGCTATTATTTTGTCATTTTTAAAAATTGTCCCAATCGTAAAATATCGATTTATCGGAAAGAATCGTAAATAATTAACGATTTTGTTATTTTTTAAATTTATTATTAATCGTAAAATTGTGTTGATTCAGGGTTGAAAAAAATCTTGCTATAGGACTCGGACCAAGAGACAAAAAACAAAATTTAGCTGCAAATGAAAAATTGGAGAATAAAATAAAAAACGTTCACTTCTTTTTTTTCTCATTTGTTTTCTCGAAGTGGCTGTTTGTCGTACGGTTAGTTTTATTTTACGAGGGCCAAAGGTGGACGATGAGATGCACGTGAGCATTCCCGTTCTCATAGTTTGTCCGCAGTGAAGTACGCGGACATTCCAAGTTGGTCGGAGAGTAGAATACTTCGGATGATTTATTACTTCCATTTAGTGCATGCAATTTATTCGTATTTCAATGGCCAGTCGTAAAAAAAAAACGCGGAGGAAACATAAAAAATATGTACCATTCAAAACGGATGGCCATTTTTTTCTTTTACGATTTCAAACGTTTCATTTCTGTCGTCATCTCGTTCGTTTATTTCTTTAAAGAATAACAAAATTTGTTGAAGCCGCACAAAATCTGTACGATTAAAAAACACATTGGTTACGGTTGTACAAAAATTTCTTTTCGTTGTATCCCCTTAAGTAAGACCTTTAAAAAAAATACAAACACCTGCAATTATGCAGAATCGCAAAACGAAGAAAATGAGACCTGAGCGAAGTCTAAACGACAAAAAACACGGTAGTTATAGCTGTCCAAAGATGAAATTTTGTCGGGACGGTAGGAATCTCATGATGTGTAAGTCCCATGCGTGTCAACTCCCATGTTCAGCTCCCATCATGCCCAACTCCCGTTGTGTGCAACTGCCTTCGTGCCCAACTCTCGTCGCGTTCAACTAGACTCGCGCTACTACAGTTTTGCTACGACAATTCGTTCGTTCCGACCCGACCCAAGGTTGAATCGGTTGACCTCTGTTGAAATTCCTCAACGTGCAAGTCCCGTGATGCCCAAACTGCCTTCACGTTCGGTCGGAGAGGGGGTACATCGCGCTGTTTAAAGAATAACACCACTCTAGCGGCAGAAAAAAGGCCCAACATTGACGATATTAATTTTTTTTGTGATTTTCATAAATTTTTTTTTGACAAGAAAGGAATGTATATATTTTATTGAAACTTTGAGAACATTTTATATATATATTCAACTAAATATCGTAATTTTTGTTGAAGTATTTTGTTGGAAAATATGGGCTGCCACCCATCGGAGGTCATCATCAGACGTAGCTGTTTGTGTACATTCTCGAGGCTACAATTTTCATCTGAAATCAAAAGGGTTTCAAATTTACTCTAAGAACATGTCTTTCTTCTATGTGAACCTAACTTCCCCCCCAGAAAATTGCATTTTTTAGAGGTGTTTAATCAGAAGAGCATAATTTTTTGAATCATGCTCAAAATTGAAAATTCGTTTTTTCGAGGTGTTTAAACATCTTTGAAAAATTCAATTTTTCAATTTTTTTGCGGGGCAATTAGGTTCATATAGAAGAAAGACGTGTCCTTAAAGTAAATTTCAAACCCTATTGATTTCAGATGAAAACTGTGACCTCCAGAATGTACACAAACAGCTATGTCCGATGGTGAATTCCGATGGGTTGGCGACCCATATTTTTCGAGAAAATACTTCAAAAAAATTACGATATTTATTTGAATATATGAATAAAATGTTCTCAAAGTTTCAATAAATTATATACATTCCTTTCTTGGCAAAAAAATTAGTGAAAATCACTAAAAAAAAAACGTAGTCCTAAACCTCCTCCTTTATGCACGATGGGAGTTATACATGGGACTTGAGACACATGGGACTTTAATTCCATACGGTTGAAAACTTCCCGAAAATCTTGATAATATTGTTCGTTGTATAATACATAAATCGCACTGTAATGCGATAGAAAAGCTCCGATAGCTTTTCTCTCTCTGTCTCTCCCTCCAGTATTGAATTTTCCACCGTTGTGATTACATCTCGTTTATGCAATGAACGTAAACACACGTATAAACGTATATATGACGATTATCGGTAAATGGAGAACGAGCGAATGAGCGGAGCGTACGGTTCCAAGCACAGGAAAAAAAAAATCTGATATTCAAGGGAAATAAAAACCGTTCCCAACACGTTATGCACTGATGAATATATTTATCTGCTTGTACGAGTGAAAATCGTTAATTTCGTAATTGAATTATTATTATTATTATTAATTAACGAGTGTGCGAGTTGAAATAGTCGGAACGAGTTTAAAAAAGTATCCTCATCCACAAAAGAGAGAATTTGACGACCGAATTATTACAGAATATCGCGTTAAATTTACGAAAAATTGTATTTCAATCAAAGCACTTGAAATATCAAATATCAATATTGTTTTTCAAATTATTTCTTCACGTATTAATTTATCCGCATCGATGAAGAAAAATCGTGAATTGTGTAATCGTATTTTGTCAGAATATTGCCCATAAATTCGCGATGATCGAATTCATGAATTTCAACAAAATATCTCATTTCAATCATTAAAATAATTACGAGTAATCGACGAAGTAAAATGTAACAAAACATCGTAGACAGTGTTCACGAAGATAGAAACAGTGTAAGGGTTGTGAGAGGGGTGATTTTTTTCAATTCACGTACTGACGTATGTCTTCGTATTTAAAATTTTCACGAATAATAGAAAAATGGTTGCGTTCCATAGTTGAATGGGTTATAAAGAATTGTCGAAAAATACGTACAATCGTTGGCATTGAAATACAAAAAATACAAAAATTAATGATTTAGTAGAATAATTACGATCATTAAAATAAAATAAATAATTGAATTGGAAAGGGTTATGCGTGAAAAGCCGAAGGATTAAACGTTGCAATTAAAAATTAAGTTAAATTAACTAAATGTTAGAAATAAGTGTTCGTTCGCGAAGAAGCGAAACATCGTTAAGGGGGGAAATAGGGTTAAGACAGCGTTTTCTCAATGATTTTCATGAATTTTTTTATAGTATAAAAAATGAATATAATTTATTGAAACTTTGAGAATATTTTATACATATATTTAAGTATATACTATAAAATTTTTGAAGAATTTCCTTAGAAAACACCGAAGATATTAGCGACCCCATATTGCAGGTCACAATCAGACTCAGCATTTTGCGTACATTTTGGAAGCCGCAATTTTCATCTGAAATCAAACGAGCTTGGAATTTACTTTTATTACATGTCTCTCTTCTATATGAACCTAAATGCTATGAAAGAAATAGAAAATCGAATTTTTTACAGCGGTCAAAACAAAAAAGCATGGTTTTTGCCATTTTTTACAACTTTATTTGCAAAAAAAAAATTATTTTAAATAATGATAATATTCCGATTTTAGGTTCATATAGAGCGCGATACTATGAAGAAATTAACTGCCAATTTTCAAATCGATTGGTTGAAAACTTTTCAAACTAGCGTGTACGCAATTTTGAAAAAAGTCGTTTTCAGAAAAACGCGTTTGAAAAACATAGTACCAAGAAAAACAAGCAATATGGGGTCGCTAATATTTTATAGTATATACTTAAATATATGAATAAAAATTTTATAGTATATACTTAAATATATGTATAAAATATTCTCAAAGTTTCAATAAATTATATTAATTTTTTATACTATAAAAAAATTCATGAAAATCATTGAGAAAACGCTGTCCAAACCCTATTTCCCACCATAATGGCTTATAGCAATAGGACGAGTCGGAATTTTCATTTAAAATTTTGGGAAAATTAGCGGATCACAATGCGGCCCCAGTAGGGTCTTCGTCGTGCCATTTTTGTATTAAGGGGGGAAATAGGGTTAGGACAGGGTTTTCTCAAAGATTTTCATGAATTTTTCTATAGTATAAAAAATGAATATGATTTATTGAAACTTTGAGAATATTTTATACATACATTTAAGTATATACTATAAAATTTTTTAAGAATTTCCTTGGAAAACACCGAAGATATTAGCGACCCCATATTGCAGGTCACAATCAGACTCAGCATTTTGCGTACATTCTGGAAGCCGCAATTTTCATCTGAAATCAAACGAGCTTGGAATTTACTTTTATTACATGTCTCTCTTCTATATGAACCTAAATGCTATGAAAAAAATAGAAAATCGAATTTTTTACAGGGGTCAAAACAAAAAAGCATGGTTTTTGCCATTTTTTACAACTTTATTTGCAAAAAAAAATTATTTTAAATAATGATAATATTCCGATTTTAGGTTCATATAGAGCGCGATACTATGAAGAAAGTAACTGCCAATTTTCAAAACGATTGGTTGAAAAATTTTCAAACTAGCGTGTACGCAAGTTTAAAAAAAGTCGTTTTCAGAAAAACGCGTTTGAAAAAAATAGTACCAAGAAAAACAAGCAATATGGGGTTGCTAATATTTTATAGTATATACTTAAATATATGTATGAAATATTCTCAAAGTTTCAATAAATTATATTCATTTTTTATACTATAAAAAAATTCATGAAAATGATTGAGAAAACGCTGTCCTAACCCTATTTCCACCCTTAATGGCTTATAACAATAGAACGAGTCGGAATTTTCATTTAAAATTTTGGGAAAATTAGCGGATCACAATGCGGCCCCAGTAGGGTCTTCGTCGTGCCATTTTTGTATTAAGGGGGGAAATAGGATTAGGAGAGGGTTTTCTCAATGATTTTCATGAATTTTTTTATAGTATAAAAAATGAATATAATTTATTGAAACTTTGAGAATATTTTATACATATATTTAAGTATATACTATAAAATTTTTGAAGAATTTCCTTGGAAATCACCGAAGATATTAGCGACCCCATATTGCAGGTCACAATCAGACTCAGCATTTTGCGTACATTCTGGAAGCCGCAATTTTCATCTGAAATCAAACGAGTTTGGAATTTACTTTTATTATATATCTCTCTTCTATATGAACCTAAATGCTATGAAAAAAATAGAAAATTGAATTTTTTACAGGGTTCAAAACGAAAAAGCATGATTCTTTGCCACTTTTCACAACTTTATTTGTAAAAAAAAAATTATTTAAAATAATGATAATATTCCGATTTTAGGTTCATATAGAGCGCGATACTATGAAGAAAGTAACTGCCAATTTTCAAAACGATTGGTTGAAAACTTTTCGAACTAGCGTGTACGCAAGTTAAAAAAAAGTCGTTTTCAGAAAAACGCGTTTGAATCACGTGGCGCGCTCGGGGCCTGAAGAAGAGCTGCTCACTTTAATGGCTTATAACAATAGACCGAGTCGGAATTTTCATTAAAAATTTTGGGAACATATTTTCCAATAGTTTTACCAACAATTTATGAAATAAAAAAAAAATCGATTTTTTGAACCGTCCAACCCTATTACCCCTCTTTTAATGGCGGTCGGGGTTGGGGGGTGCGGAATTTTTCGCCCAACTCACTTAACGAAATATTTCTTGGTATTTAAAGTTTATATCGTGTTCAGGTAGGAGGGGCCCCCTCGAAGGATCGAGGAGGATATAACACAGAGGACCCTAAAATTAACAACTCCCCCCCTGCCCCTCCCGCGAAGGGTGGTGGGATTTTGTTTCGGACTTGGGCGTCAATATTCTTTCTCACTGGGGTGAATAAAGGACTAAAGGTGTTTAAGCGATGGAAGGCAGCGGCGCAGGAATCGGCAGGCTCGACTGCTACGAGGATATGTTCAAGGAAATAACGCGAAAATTGTACGGCGACGATCCCGATCATCGAAGTAAGCATTAATGTTCTTCTTCTTTTTCATTTTCTCCTCTCGTACAATTAATTCTGGCGTCACGAATGTCGAACGTTAAAAAATAAAAATCAAATATGCCCTTCGTTCTCTTCAATTTTCGTTAGCATCGAGCGTGCAGAACGAGTTCGAGACGTCGGTTTCGTACAAAAATGAGGACGACACGGATCACGGTACCGACGGCAGCGACGATGGCAATTGGACCTGCGAGGACGAACCGTTGAAGGGCACTGACGGCAGCAGAATAGCCGCTTATCACGCTGGAAAAACTACCTGGCGATGCTACGAGTGCGGTGAGTGATAGTAAAAACAAAAAACAATTAAACATTAACAACGTTAAAAAATAAAATAAAACTACCAGCCATCGCCCTGCAATTTATTACCCGTCGATCAGGATTATCGATTTGTAGACGTCATCGTAAAAAAAATAATTTCGTTGTGTATTTAAAAAAAATTTGAAATATTGAAAAAATTAATCGACCACATGATTTTTAGTCGATTTTTTTCCCGAATAATCGATTCATACAGATATGGATTATCGGTCGTAATCGATTATTTAATAATCAATCATACTTTCAACATCGCCCATCTCTAATTGTTACCACTTGGGGCACAAGTCCTCATTACCCTTTGAAGAAATTGATCGACGTATGTCACGAATTGTTTATATTGCCCGAAACCCACATCTCTTCGTGAAAGAAGCTTTAAAAAAAAAAAATAAGTTTCCGCCTCTCTTTCTCGTATAATTTTTCAAATATTCTCAATTCCCACCCCTCGACGAAAAACAGGTGAGTGTATGGGTGGCGGGCCGAGGGACGTCGCCGAACATTTCGTAGAGCTTCATTCCTCTCGTATAATCGGTGATGATTCACGAACGAGGCATCATCATCATCACTCGCCCCGAAAGGATTACCTGCAGAGCGATTTGAAGATCGAGGAGCTTGTTAATTATCTCGAGAGGGTGCGCGATCGCGCCGAAAGATCGGCGCCACCGTCGCGCCGTACGCAAGAGACTCAGACGGTCCCGGCGGCTTTGCTACCTGTAACGACGACCTTTCTCATTCAGGAACTACCCACCGTTAGCCCTTCGGGACAGCAACACTTGCATCAGGTAACGAAAAATTGTACGCTTCGTCGTTTAGCCCCCCGCCCCATTCTCTCGAGCCCCTCAAGACCTTAACCCATATACGCTGAAGAGCAGAAGTCGCGTCCGTGTGATCCTCGATCTATGGCCGAAAGACAATTCGAGCGCGTCTCGGCTCTCTTATTTTTGTTGTCTTTCTTTTTCTTCGAAATCCTCTCAGAATCTAATCATTTTTCCATCACCGATCCGGACACCAAAGTGTCATCCGTGATTGTTGTGTAAATATTTAACGAACTAAGAAAAGAAAACGAGAAAACATGGGATTATCGTGGTGCCAACAGAGTTCAACGACAATGACAACGAGCGGCGGTACATCCGGGAGCGGAAAACGTTATACCTGTCCGAATTGTCCCTACGGCACCGACCGACGTGATCTTTATACCCGCCACGAGAATATACACCGAGAGGAAAAACCGTTTCACTGTTACGTCTGTTACAAACCGTTCAATCGTGCCGATCACGTGAAGAAACATTTTTTACGTATGCACCGCGAGCACGCTTATGAATTGTCGAGAATACGAAGAACCGCTAGTACAAGCGGCGGCGGTGGTGGCGCTACTGGATCAGGCGGCGCTGCAGTCGCCAATCCAACGACGACAACAGCGCCAACGACAACGGCAAAAACCCTCCAATCCGATACGAGTAACGTCACGACAAACGCCAATGGCAACGCCGTACAGCAACAACAACACGGCAATTACGCGACGACCTTCAACAACAACAAGGTCTATTTACAAACGGGACAAACTTCGAACGGCGCCGTTGGCGCTATCTATCAGACAGCCACGATTCCCGTTCCGGCTATCGTTCAGAATGACGTTAATTGCCCCGGGGCCAACAGGAGAATGCAGAATGGCGGTTGCAACAGCAAGAGTCACGTGAAGGGTGCCAAGGGTGCACAAGAACGCAGGTACATTTTATCTTCTTCTTTTGGGTTTTTCTTTTCGTAAAAATGGGTTGGGGGATGAATTTTTTCTTTTCGACACGCCAAATCGTTTTTCTTTAATTCCTTTAAACGATTTCGGAATTTTTTATTTAAATCGAAAGAGCGCGCGCGGGAAATTTGAATCGATTTTTATTTCGCTCTTCTTTATATAACAATATTCGTCTTTGTTTGAAGTTCCGAGGAGATTTTTTTGGGTTAGTCTTTTGTTCGGCACTAGCTTTACGACGATGGAATAGGGTTTTTTTTTTTACGTTCTTCTCTCAAAAAATGTCAATTTTTGTAGGTACACTTGTTGCTACTGTTCGTGGAGCGGTGTCGACAATTGGTGCTTGAAGCGTCATTTGAACACTCATCTAAAGCCATTCGCCTGCGCTCTTTGTGAGTACAAGGCTGCGCGCGCCGAGAGACTAGCGACTCACGTGCTCAAAGTTCACAACAAGCGACAGTGCTCGAGATGCTCTTTTCTCGGTGAGGATGCGTCGCAATTGCAGGTACATCAGTTGCATGTACATCGCGTTAGCAGCGCCAGCGCACCTGCTTCGGCGGCTCAGCAAACAACAAACGCCAACAATCGTCATCAGCAGCCAGTACAGTGAGTAGTTCAGAATTAAATCGAAATTAAATCGAAATTAAATTTAAATTAAATTTAAATTAAATTTAAATTAAATTTAAATTAAATTTAAATTAAATTTAAATTAAATTTAAATTAAATTTAAATTAAATTTAAATTAAATTTAAATTTAATTTAAATTAAATTCAAATTAAATTTAAATTAAATTTAAATTAAATTTAAATTAAATTTAAATTAAATTTATATTAAATTTAAATTAAATTTATATTAAATTTAAATTAAATTTAAATTAAATTTAAATTAAATTTAAATTAAATTTAAACTAAATTTAAATCAAATTGAAATTTAATTTAAATTTAATTTAAATTGAAATTGATGTTAAATTTTAAATAAATTTAAATAAAATTTAAATTAAATTTAAATTAAATTTAAATTAAATTTAAATTAAATTTAAATTTAAAGTAACTTGAAGATTTAATCGATTTAATCGACAAGATTTAATCGATTTAATTTAAATTGAATTTAAATGTAATTTAAATTTAATTTAAATTTAATTTAAATTTAATTTAAATTTAATTTAAATTTAATTTAAATTTAATTTAAATTTAATTTAAATTTAATTTAACTTTAATTTAAATTTAAATTTAATTTAAATTTTAAACAAATTTAAATATCATTTTAATTTTAAATAAATTTAAATATCATTTAAATTAAATTGAATTTAAATTTAAATTGAATTTAAATTTAAATTGAATTTAAATTTAAATTGAATTTAAATTTAAATTAAATCGATTAAATCTTCAAGTTATCATGAATTATCATTTGTCATTTCTATTACTATAAAACTAATATTTTCACCACGTATCTTCGGATACTCAAATAAACCAAATTTTACTGATTATTCGTCTCTCGAATTATAGTCCATCGGGAGGAGGACGACCGCCACCAGGTCCACCGGTTTTTCCAGCTTCCACGCCCGCAATCGCTGCGTCAACGTCCGTGATACCTTCGACCACGCTACTCGGGTAAGTCATTGTCCGCATATAGTAGAAAAAGAAAAAAACATCCGAAAGAAGTTTGCTTATTGTACGATGTATTTAGATTTTTCACGTTTTATTGTTCCATTGTCGTATTTATATTATTATTGTTATTTATTTATTTATTTTTAATTAGCAATTCGACTTGTTTACGAATGATTTTGCGTGAAAAAATTGAGCAAAAAAAATATTGCACGATCGTAATTTATTTAAAAAATTATAATTTTTACGTATTTTGCGACACGTACACATATTTATTCTATGGGAATTACCACGGTGACGTAACCTTTTCAATACAATCGCTCATTCCCAGTCAGCCTAAGTCCGTAACATTAATTATTAATTATTAATTATTAATTATTAATGATTAATTATTAATTATTAATTATTAATTATTAATTATTAGTTATTAGTTATTAATTATTAATTATTAATTATTAATTATTAATTATTAATTATTAATTATTAATTATTAATTATTAATTATTAATTATTAATTATTAATTATTAATTATTCTGGCATAATAAAAAAAGACGGTTGTCTGATCATAACAGCACCGTATCTACTGCTCAGACCTCGAACTCCGGCATTCGGGCTAGTAGATATGAGAACACGTTTACCGCGCCATCTAATAGCATTGCGGATCAATAGTCAAGGGATTCTTCAATCTAGTTACTTTTTTGGGGACAATGAATTTCGATAACGTTTTACCCTACCAAATAAATGACTTCGAACGATAAACCACTACTTATAACATCGATCTATCACGTCACGTACACTTATGTTTGTAAATCGTTAATTTTTTCCGCAATTATGCAATTTCAGTCGCGCCTCTTGTTTACACGACGGGAATAAAACGGTTTTTGATCTTTCGCGCGGGAAATGAAATCTCACACCCCCCCCCGGACCTAACATCGTCCGTGTTTATCCGACTTTTATTTATTACATCTTTGCTGTAACGAGGCAGTACATTTTTAATTGCGATTGAAACGGTGACACGCTCGCACGGTAATCATCGTGTACCGACTGGGCGAGTGAGTGGTTTGAAATTTGGCCGAGAGAGGTCAGGCTGCTAAACGGTAATATGACCGTTGTGTGATAGCGCCGATGTGACTAACACTCGTGACAACTCGTAACAATGAAACGTAATCTTCTTAACATAAAGTCAATAGTAGAAAAACCGTTACAAAAGAATGAGATCGAAAAGATTTGGATTGCAGCAACTTTGCGCGCTGTTTTTGGTTTGAAAACAGTCATTAACTAAAGCTGTAGCGAGAGGAAAGTCACCTCGACTTTCGGGACTAGTATTACCTTTCGTCGCACGGCGCTGACTGTCTCGTCCGGAGTCGCTGGCGCGTTGTGTACCGACCGGTGTTTAAGTGGCGGGCGAGACCACCTGCAGTAATTTTCATTTGAATGGACTACTTCTCCGTGGTAATTCCCGACAGTTGGAGCTATGAATTAAAAATAAAAAACAAATCCATCGCACGTTTTATTTCTTCCTCGCTCGTCGTTACGTTTTTTTTCTTCTCGTTGTCGTTCTTATTTGCATAATAATATTGCATACTTATATACATATGAGTAAAAAATGTACGTCCATGTATATATTTATATATATGTTTATTATCATTATTATTATTATTATTATTATTTCTTCCGTGTCGTTGGCAGTGATCGTGCTTTTCGCTCTCCCTATCCCTTTTTCTTTTCATTTATTCCGGTTCGTTAGAAATTAAAACTGCGGCAGCTGGCAGTTGCAACGACCGCTTGATTGATTGCAACGTTAGTGTTTCCTTATTTTTCTTTTCTTTTTATCCATCGCCGTTCCCCGAGTCGTTTAATTGCACGCTTTTTACATACCTCGCACATTCGTTTTTTTTTTTTTTTTTTTTTTTTTTCATTCTTTTTTTGGTACGTTAGTTAGACTCTCGAGGAAAGACACCGGTGATATTTCGTACTTGTGGAAAATTGAATTGAAATACTTTGGTAAAGTAGCGAAAATTTTACTAAAATTAGAATTAATATTTTTTTTTTTTTTTTAACAATTTGATGAAAAAATTGTTAGATCGGAATTTTTTGAAGTGAAACCTTTTATTTATTTTATTTTCGAAAACAAAAGACAATTGAATAATTGCACTTTCGAAAATTTAATATTCAAGCGGTGAAGTTACGATAATTCAGTATTCGAGTGTTGCATTTTTGTTTTTTTTTTTTTTCATACTTTGCATCTTAGAATTGACTTTCGGATAAATGAAAATTTCCGGAATTTTCGTAAAAGACAACGAAGATTTCGGAATTGGATTTTGAAAAATTCGAACAGTTTGGCAATAAATTTTTCGATTAACCGACGAATTTTATAATGAAATTTTATTGAGAATGAAAATTTCGGAAAAATCCAAATTTTATATACAATTTCTTATTTGTTTGTTTTATTTTTTTCGAAAAATTCACCGGAGTGTTTCCTCGGTGGCGTAAAAAGGTAGGAATGAAAATAAATAATGATAAAAAATTAAAAAATGCTGATTTATCCTTTATATCCCACAAGGGAAATTACCAGTTGATATGAAAAATGACGCGAATCGTAACTCATTGGTACAGTGCCGCGGTGATCACGGCATCGAGATGGTAGACAAAAACACGCAGTCCCCGTCTCTCTCTCTCTCTCTCTCTCTCTCATTCTCTCTCTCTCTCTCTCTCTCTTTCTCTCTGTCTTTCTCTCTCACTCTCTCCCTTTCTCCCTCGCCCACTTACTCTATATCACTCTCCCGTCCGACTGCAAATGAGAACAGCAACGATAACGACAACGATTAAGGCGAGCCAGCTAGAACTGAATACGCGGGGTGAGAACATATTCGCGGATTTAACCCTTTGAAGTCATAAGTGCGTTTCCCATTTTGTTTTTTGTTTTTCTTGAAAAATAAAAATAAAAAAAAACAAAAATAAAAAATTGTTCTGCTTAAACAAAAACAATTTTCAAATGTTAATTTTTCGTGAAAAAAAATTTTTTTTCGCAAAAGAAAAATAATTGATGTCATAAGTGCGTTTCCCATTTCGTCTTTTGTTTTTCTTGAAAAATAAAAACCAAAAAAAAAGAAAAGTAAAAAAGTGTTTTGCTTAAACAGAAACAATTTTTAAATGTTAATTTTTCGTGAAAAAAAAAAAAATTTTCTCAAAAGAAAAATAATTTTCAGGGTCTTCTTAAAGTTTTTCTTAAAAAAAAAAAGAAGAATTTTCAATTGTTGATTTAAAAAAAAACACTTTTTAAGTTTTTCTTGACAGAAAAAAATGTTTTTCTTAAATAAAAAAACCATTTTCAAATATTAATTTTTCGTGAAAAAAAAATGTTTTTCTCAAAAGAAAAATAATTTTTAGGATCTTCTTAAAAAAAAGTTTTTCTTAAAAAAAAACAATTTTCAAATATTAATTTTTCGTGAAAAAAAAATGTTTTTCTCAAAAGAAAAATAATTTTTAGGATCTTCTTTGAAAAAAACGTTTTTCTTGAAAAAAAAAACAATTTTCAATTGATTTAAAAAAAAAACACTTTTTAAGTTTTTCTTGACAGAAAAAAATGTTGTTCTTAAATGAAAAAACAATTTTCAAATATTAATTTTTCGTGAAAAAAAAATGTTTTTCTCAAAAGAAAAATAGATTTCTGGATCTTCTTGAAAAAAAAGTTTTTCTTAAAAAAAAACAATTTTTAATTAATTCAAAAAAAAAACACTTTTTAAGTTTTTCTTGATAGAAAAAAATGTTTTTCTTAAATAAATAAACCATTTTCAAATATTAATTTTTCGTGAAAAAAAAATGTTTTTCTCAAAAGAAAAATAATTTTTAGGATCTTCTTAAAAAAAAAGTTTTTCTTAAAAAAAAAACAATTTTCAAATATTAATTTTTCGTGAAAAAAAAATGTTTTTCTCAAAAGAAAAATAATTTTTAGGATCTTCTTTAAAAAAAAGTTTTTCTTAAAAAAAAAACAATTTTCAATTGATTTAAAAAAAAACACTTTTTAAGTTTTTCCTGACAGAAAAAAATGTTGTTCTTAAATGAAAAAACAATTTTCAAATATTAATTTTTCGTGAAAAAAAAATGTTTTTCTCAAAAGAAAAATAGATTTCTGGATCTTCTTGAAAAAAAAGTTTTTCTTAAAAAAAAAACAATTTTCAATTAATTTAAAAAAAAAACACTTTAAGTTTTTCTTGACAGAAAAAAATGTTTTTTTTAAATCAATAAACCATTTTCAAATATTAATTTTTCGTGAAAAGAAAAGTTTTTCTCAAGAGAAAAATAATTTTTAGGGTCTTCTTAAAAAAAAAGTTTTTCTTAAATAAAAAAACCATTTTCAAATATTAATTTTTCGTGAAAAAAAAAGTTTTTCTCAAAAGAAAAATAATTTTTAGGGTCTTCTTAAAAAAAAAGTTTTTCTTAAAAAAAAAAACAATTTTCAAATATTAATTTGTCGTGAAAAAAAAATGTTTTTCTCAAAAGAAAAATAATTTTCATGGTCTTCTTAAAAAACAAAGTTTTCTTAAAAAAAACAACAATTTTCAATTGTTAATTTAAAAAAAAAACACTTTTTAAGTTTTTCTTGACAGAAAAAATTGTTTTTCTTAAATAAAAAACAATTTTAAAATATAAATTTTTCGTGAAAAAAAAAATGTTTCTCTCAGAAGAAAAATAATTCGTAGGATCTTCTTAAAAAAAAATGTTTTTTCTTTAAAAAAGAAGAAAAAAAAAAACAATTTTCAATTGTCAATTTTTCTTAAAAAAAAAAACATTTTCAAGTTTTTCTTGGCAGAAAAAAATGTTTTTCTTAAAAAAAAAAAGAATTTTTACGTGTTGATTGAGAAGAAATGAAAATGAAAAATCGAGCGATATTTGAATGGATAAGATATTTACGAAACGTCATTGAAAGATTATATTTCGAAAAATGTTATCGATCTCATTAATTCTCAAAAAAGAAAAGAAAACAGTTAAATTATTACGATATTGAATATTTTATTCTTCACTTTTTCTCTTATCTTCGAACAGTCATAATACCGTGTGAAATCACAATGTTTCCAAATTTCCGGCAGAAAAATTGAAATAAGACAATTTGAAAAAAAAAAAAAAAAAAAAAACAATCAACAATCAACAATTCCTTTAAAACGTAATTTAGAGGGAAAATGTAACGCACGACGTAAACCCGGAATGAAATAACGTTAAGAAACCGACGAAATGAACCGAAGAAATGACTCAATTGCTCGACAAAATTCCATTTTCAATTCGTTTTTTTTTTTCTCGTCTCTGCAAACGGAGAAACTCGAAATGTCTTCAAAGGGATTAATAAGCCGCAATTTTTAATATGACATATCGATAAATGAATTAACTACACGATTAAACAATTTTTTTCGTACTAAATTCCTGTTTCTTTTTTTTTTTCCATCCTAATCCAGCAAATTTGGTCTCGGCGAGGGTAAAATTGTTGGGCGCCACGACGATTGGTTGGCGGGAGGGCAGATGTCGCGTTTGACCAATGATCGTCAGGCGACGAGCTCGAGAAGATCGAGAAAGCAGAGCACACCGAGAAAAGTGTTGATCGATAACGACGAGATTGTCAACGACGACGACGCGTCGTCGTGCGAACGTTTGGCGCTGAGGTCGCGCGCGAAATTAACGAACGGCCGGGATAACGAAAAAATTACCAAAGATTATCTGAGATGTTATCAGTGCCCGGAGAACGCACCGGCGCGTGGAACGTCCTCGAAACCATACCACACGAGAGCCTCGCTGGCGCTTCACACGCTCTGGCGTCACCGTCGCGCTCGCAGAACCGCTAGAAGCTCGTCGACGACAGATGTCGCTAGTTGCAATGTCCAACAGTCGGTAAACGACGCTCCGAGATCGTCGATCACTCTCAAGGCCACCGTTATCACAACGAGCTCGTCCAATTATCGTTATCGGAGATAGCAATCAATTGCGAATGCGCGCGTGTTGTTTTTCTTCTTTTCATCTTCTCGCTTTAACCTCGTTTTTCCGGACTCCGATGAAACGAGTTTCGCGCGTTTCCGATTTACCGATCGAGCGCGGCGAATTTTCATTTAAAGAAAAAGGATATATTTTATTTAACACGCTGACTGCAAACCTACGGGTTATCTCGTAGGTTGTTTACTTGCTCGGTACGCCGTGGCAGTCAACGTGTCGATGACAAAACTAATTGACCACGAAATTCGTGGGCATCAACGTGATTTTTTTTCTTCAAGTTGTAACAAAGTTCATAATAATGATAATGAATTGTGATTTTTCAATGGAAATTTATTTTCTCAATGCTTAGGTGTTTAGTTACGTTTCCTTCTTTTTCAATTTTATTAACGTTTATTGTCGTTCAAATTTCGTCGTTCTATTTGACCGTCGTTATTATTATTTGGTGACTAGCGATCGAATTAATTGACATTTTAACAAGTCCGAATGAACGTTCCCTCGAAAAATAAACGCCATTCGTTTAATTTATCACGCCAATCGTAGATAATGAACGTAAAATTCGGGGAAAAAAAAACGAAAAAAAAAAAAGATAAACGTCAATGATCCCGTAAATTCTGCTGAAATTTTAATGACTCACGAATATTTGTGTTTCGTCACGTTTCATCGCCACTCAAGGGCGTAATGTATAACGGATCCGCGCGAACGCCTCGTACCCGGGCTTTGCGCTCGATCGTATAAAACGAATTCTGGTCGCGACCATATTGAAAAATAATAATGTGCATCTCGAGTAACGAGACAATTTGTCACGATGTAACGGGCTCGGGAGAAATTCGTACCGATCGAATTTTCAACGATAAAAACGATAACGACGATATCGTAAAATTTGTTATAGTCTATAAAGAGTAAAAATTGAAAGAAAAACAGAACACTTTCTTGATCTGTACGTTCGTGGTAGAGAGTAAGGATGCGAGGAGCCGAGATGAGCTGAGAAAAACATGAAAATAAAGATGAAATTGTTACGGTCGATTTGATCTTACGACGTTGTTAGCGGAGAGTGAAATTTACGGCAGGCAATTTTCACAGTACGACTAAGTGCGAACTGCGTGTGGCACATGTGTGTGCGTTTGAGAGAGGGACTCGGCGGTTTCGTTTTTAATTTTTCTTCTTAATTTTCATTATTTTTTGTTCCGTAAGTTCTAAAGCACAAAGAGACTCGTAATGATAATGTTGTAAAGTTAATTATACGATTTAATACGATAGACACCGAGATATGTGTTATTTTCTCAGGAATATAAGGTGATAAATGCCCGAGGAGAGGTTTTTTTTTTTCATCTAATTCAAATGTATAAATTCGATTGAATGGTCAACGTAACCTCAAAATCGATTTCGATCATACTTCTCGCGGTTTATTGCCGAATGGAATTGAATGAAATTACGAAAATAAACGCGTGATCGACAGTACGATAGCATCCGGTATGTGTTTTCATCCGGAATTTCTCGAAATACGGCAATTTTTCGGCGAAGACAAAACGGTCGTCGCGATTAAAACGATCGCTCGTTCGTCAATCGCGACACCGTGATTCGTGTCAGTCCGGACGAAAACCTACCGGGCAATCTTTTTATTAAATTTTCGCGAAATTTCATTCATTTTCATTCGAGCGTTTACGAGAAAGTGTAAAGTTGAAAGTTCTGAGGTTAGGCCGATGCACGATTTGGATCGGTCGAGTCGGCAACTCTGGCGGTCGACTAGAGCGAGATTTTTCACGTCATTTCTAATGTGCAATAACGTTTAAACCGTTGAAGTTGTCTCGATGAAAATTTACACGTGCATTTATTGATCCTTAGAGAATACTTGTACGTTAAAAAAAAAAATTATTTTACATATTTTCATGTAGTTTTTCGCCTTGTTGTAACATGGTGCGCCGAAATCGGCCTCAATCGGCGCCCACTCTGGACGATGTTGTATGCATCTGAAAACAAAAAAAAAATATATATATACAGGGTGAGGCACTAACTGTTGCCACGTAGAATAACTCCGAAAGTACGATGGTAGTAGAAAATTTTTTGAAACACAAGTTGCACGGGACAACGGGGGCTATCATATGGCGTTAGTGTTTTGTTGCTAGGCGGAGTCGCGTCGTAGATTTCAAGGTCAACTTTGTTTTTTTTAGATGGAATGGTATGTTTTGGTACTTATTTTCTGACATGGGCTATCGAGACGAATCCAATGATATTAAAAAACATTTTTTTTGATTTTTTTTTTATTAAAATTTTTTTTTTATTATTTATTTATTTTTTTACAGAAGATGTTCAGAGTGATCGCCATTGGAATCAATGCAGTACTGCAATCTCCTTATCACGGATCGTGTAGAATTTCTTATCAGTTCGGCACTTATCGTATCACGTGCTCTAATCAATTCTCTCTCGCATATCATCAGGCGTAGTTGGACGTAAATATTTACTAAACACGGCGTTTTCATCGAACCTACAATGCACCGTGTAAATACACGGTCAAATTTTGCACGATATGCGAGAGAGGAAAAACATTTTTTTAAACAAAATAAAATAAAAAAAAACATAAAAAAAAACATCATTGGATTCGTCCCGATAACCGCGACCAGAAAATAAGTACCAAAACATAGCATTCTATCTAAAAAAAAACAATGTTGACCTTGAAATCTCCGATGCGACTCCACCTAGCAATAAAAAACTAACGCCGTGTGATAGCACTCGTTGGTAAGCCTCCATCTCCCCTAAACGCATATACCCCAAAGTCATATTCCCCAAAATGCATATCCCCCAAAATGCATATCCCCCAAATGTCCATTACCCAAAAGCATATCCCCCAAATGTATATCCCAAAAGCATAATCCCCCAAATGCATATACCCCAAAAGCATATTCCCCAAAATACATATCTCACCAATGTGTATTCCACAAAATGGATATGGGGCATTCCATACAAACTGGCACAACTTTGGGACTGACCTACTTTGATTTTTCCCCTGATTTTTTTATATTGTTTTTAATACCGAAGAGACCATTCTGTGCTTTCGTTCAATTTTCTTCCCTTTCCGTTCTCATTTTATAATATGCCAGGAACGTTCCAGATAATCACATTTAGACGAAAATTTTCGGCTCCGACTGTAGGGGAGCTATAATTGAAGAAAAAGTAGCCACTGCAAAACGAAAAAAATTATTCCGTCGTTTTTCTCGACATTATTTTATTTAATGGGGCTAGATTTCGTATTCAATCTCGTAAGTATTCATTACCCCCCCCTCCCCCCTATAAAAAAACTTGTTATTTTCATTGGCTATTGATTTTGTCATGCTCGGAGTTCGGCGCGAACTTCTGATCGCACGATCGTACGAATTTTACCTACAAATCAGCGCACAAAGCGCGGACACCGATTCTAGTAATTTATAAAATGAGAACGGAAAGTAAAAAAAAAATGAACAAAGGCACAGATGGTCTCTTCGGTATTGAAAAGAATATAAAAAAATCAGGGGAAAAATCAAAGTAGGTCGGTCCCAAAGTTGTGCCAGTTGGCATGGAATGCCCCATATCCATTTTGCGGAATACACAAAGCGCGGAGGCCGATTCTAGTAATTTATAAAATGAGAACGGAAAGTAAAAAAAAATGAACAAAAGCACAGACGGTCTCTTCGGTATTAAAAACAATATAAAAAAATCAGGGGAAAAATCAGAGTAGGTCGGTCCCAAAGTTGTGCCAGTTGGCATGGAATGCCCCATATCCATTTTGCGGAATACACATTTGTGAGATATGTATTTTGGGGAAAATGCATTTGGGGGTTGTACTTTTGGGGTATATGCATTTGGGGGTTGTACTTTTGGGGTATATGTATTTGGGGATTATGCTTTTCGGGTATATGCATTTGGGGGATATGCATTTTGGGGAATATGCATTTGGGGGATATGCATTTTGGGGAATATGCATTTGGAGGATATGCATTTTGGGGAATATGCATTTGGGGGATATGCATTTTGGGGAATATGCATTTGGGGGTTGTACTTTTGGGGTATATGCATTTGGGGGTTGTGCTTTTGGGGTATATGCATTTGGGGGTTGTGCTTTTGGGGTATATGCATTTGGGGGTTATGCTTTTGGATAATATGCATTTGGGGGATATGCTTTTGGGTAATATGCATTTGGGGGATATGCATTTTGGGGAATATGCATTTGGGGGATATGCATTTTGGGGAATATGCATTTGGGGGATATGCACTTTGGAGAATATGCATTTGGGGAATATGACTTTGGGGTATATACGTTTATGGGAGATGGAGGCTTACCAACGGGTGCTATCATATGGCGTTAGTTTTTTGTTGCTAGGTGGAGTCGCATCGGAGATTTCAAGGTCAACATTGTTTTTTTTAGATAGAATACTATGTCTTGGTACTTATTTTCTGGTACTCAGTTGGTAAGTACTTCGTACTTGGTACTACTTGGTACTTATTTTCTTACGCCCCCGTTGTCCCATGCAACTTTTGTTTCAAAAAATTTTCTGCTACTATCGTACTTTCAGAGTTATTCTACGTGGCAACAGTCAGTGCCTCACCCTGTATATTCTCAATCTGTATGAGTATTCTGAGAACTGGTAGCAGAATTGGTACTTAAAAAAAATTTGTTGACAAAATGACGGCCTGTTGAACTTTCATTAATGATATTTCATACATACATTTCATACATTTTCGTATTCGACGAGTTATAAAATGTCGGCAAAATTATTGTTCGACTCAATTCTGCTACCAGTGCTCAGAACACTCATACAGATTGAGAATACATATATATATATTTTTTCAGATTCATACAACATCGTCCAGAGTGGGCGCCGATCTCGGCGCCCCATGTTGCAACAAGTCAAAAAAACTACATGAAAATATTTGAAATAATTTTTTTTTTTTATGTACAAGTATTCTGTAAGGATCGATAAATGCACGTGTAAATGTTCATCGAGACAACTTCGACGGTTTAAACGTTATTGCACATTAGAAATGACGTCAAAAATCTCGCTCCAGACCAGACGACTGCCTCAACAACAAAAAAATCATTTTGCGATCATTCCGCACAATTGATATCGATCGTACGCGGAAGAATAACGCGTCTGTTCACGAAACTCAAATGAAATTAACACACGAAGCGATATTTCCAAAGCTAACGATCAAAACGTTGATTTTGTTTAAAGCTAACCTCAAAATTCTCTCGAATGTTTTTTTTCTCGACCGTTCGTTATGGACGTTCGTCGGGGAAGAATTTTTTTTTTGTCCCAAATTCAGCCGCGTTTCATTATTAGAATTTACAAAATGTTCATCCGAGAATTTACAAATCGTTGCACGAAGAATTTGCGAGAAACTAAATGGCTGTCGGTTCGTCAAAAACTCGCGAGGTCCGCGCAATTCGAAGTACAAAATGCCGTAGTTATTGACGTCGTACGCAGAATGGCGCGAATTTAAAATTGTTCGCTTTATTGTTGAGAATTTTTTTTCACGAGAGAAGAGCCATTCGTTCTTGTTGCCCCGGCGGAAACATTGTAAAACGATTTTTTTCACTTCAATCGCCGATTCCATTACTAGCGATCGATTAACCTCAAAAAAAAAAACAAAAAACAACTCTCGATAGTTAAGACGGCAATTACTAATTCTGTGTGAGATTTGACAGAGACGAGCGAGAAGAAAAATGTGTATATCAGTAATTAAGACACTACGGGTACATTTTAAAGAGAATGTGATTTAAGTTTCAGGAATTTTCATTATTTTTTTCCTCAACACTTTACGTGTCTACCATTAGTCGAAAAAAAAAAAAACAGGTAAACTGTGTGCGATTGTGATTGAGGAATGAGTGTGGGAGGACATGAAGATTGCACATTTATCGTATGCAAAATATAATTTTTTTTCTAAATCTTGATCAGGATTGATAATTCGTAATTACTTCGTTTTCTTTTCTTCTCAGGAAATATTTCTTTCACTTCTCTCGAAAAAAATGAGCATTTTCCTTGTCAGGCCATTAGAAAAATATTGTGAGAATAAACGAAAAAAAAATGAGTTCAATGAATTAATTCATTAACGATGGCTTTTCATAATTAATTCGGTTCTCACGATTTTGCTTCTCTCCGATAAATGAGAAAACGACCATTTTCGAATTAACGGAGAAACAGCGCTCTCGACGGAATAAAGTCGAAATAAAATATGGCGGGAAATTCGAAATATGAAAATAAAAAAATAAAATTTAATTCGGCACTCTCAAGCCTGATCTTGAATTATCAATTTTGTCCGCAGGAGAAATGATAATAATCCGTATAGTGTGTAAACGTCGTCATGTTGTCACGATGTCTATTCCATGGAACAAGCATGATTTTTATATAATGCTATTTGTATAAAAACTATTACCTTGTTTACGTTATTACATGAAATATATTATATCTATTATAAATTCATGCGAGGCGTTTTTAGTGATAAACGAGAAGAAGAGCGAAAAGAAAGGGGAAAAAAAAACCAAAAAAAGAAAATGGACCAAAATATCGTCATGTGATTGTTGTTTTTAGGGAAGATCGAGGCAACCGTTGGGCTCAGTGACGCCGAGACAAAAAAATCTCGACGAGGCTGCCCGAACGAGCGTAAGAAAATTTCTCGATAGTTCATCCAACGTTATTTTTATTTTCATTGAATTTGTTTTCTTTATCACCACGATGATTGTCGATTGCAAGATGATATTTTCTTTTCAGAAGGCACAAATAAATCGATGATGCATTGAAATTATCTATTTTTTCATTTTATTCGATTTCATTCGAATGAATCGACTTTGAATATACGAGTATATTCACGAATTCATTTAGATCAAATTCCACAATTCCAATTTCGATTGGAAATTACAAATTCGAACCGTGCGATTCTCCTTCCCATTTCCCCATATCGTATCAAAAATATATTGAACTGTTTCAACAAAGTTTTTCATCTTCTTCTTTCATTCGCACCTTTGAATCAGTCGTAACGGTCGTTGGTTAACCTTCGAATTTCAAACTGCCGCGCCATGCGCGACGACAGCGCCGTTATCGTCCGTTTCCTTGATTATCGGCAACGATAGAAGAATTTGAAGAAAAATTAAAAAAAAAACAACACACAACAATAACGTTATTTCATTATAAATCCGAGAGCTATCATCGATTTACTACATCTTTCTATTTGTGGGATTGAAAACATGCGTTCGATTCTGCCGCACCGAACATCGTCATCGTAATTTTCTGCTAGACAATTGATCGGCCGTTTTGTCACGCGAGGTCGCTACGCGTTAACGCAAGTGACGCATAAATAAAAGCTTTTCAATCGTTTTAATCCCGATCAGAATATTATCGTCGTAACTTATTAAACATACGACGAGACACTGTGCAATAGTGTTTTAAGAATATGTTAAATACCGACTGACGGTAACAAAGAACAATCAAATTTATTCGAAGGTTTCTACGCTTTTGGGCGAACAGCTAAAATTTACAGACTCTGCTTCAAATGATTCTACAGAGACCCTAAAATATTTCCTTTTTCCGAGAAATCAATGCACCTTTGAAAAAAGGGTTGGATTTGGGGAGATAGAGTTCAAATGTATTTTGCATGAAGTTGTAAGGGTGCACTTAAGGCCTTTTCGAATATCGGTCTTTGCTGTTGTTGCTGCTCTATACGGTTCAGTCGCCTCATCGATCCGTGCTTTTTAAAACGCCTCCGGCTACGTTCGTTCGCCCCTATTTACGTATACATTTTTCATGTCCATATTATTTTTAGTAATTTCGCAAAAGCTCGTATTGCACTAATGGATGAGATGTTCAGTTGTGCCTGGCGGTAGTGGCGGTGGGGAAGGGCCGTGACGTCGATTGATCCGGGTCATCCGAATAAACTCGAGAAGAGCAACAAAGCATCCCCAGGGTGGTGTAAATATATAATGGACAATGACGAATAGATACGATTTTATCGAAGTTCTTTTTGCGTCTCAGATGACAGAACGAAATTTTATTAAAGTGTATTCCGTGGTTGCGGGGAATTTACATTGCTATTAAAGTGTTTTTTTTAGGGTTTGAACGGAAAACCGATGTCTTACTGAAATGCTTTTGATCGATGATTGAAATTTCATTACAGTCGTTGGTTTTTTTAATCATGGACCGTACGACATTTTATTAAGGCGCTTTTTGGGTCTTAGATAACAGCTCAATGTTTTATTATAGTTCATTTTTCGTCTTTGATAACACAAATGAATTTTATTAAAGCGCGCATTGAGTCTGAGATAGCGAATCGACAATTTTATTAAATTACTTTGGTATTAGATAACCGATCGAAATTTTTTTAAATCCTCATTTGCGCTTAGATGATAGGTCGAAATTGTTATAATAAATTAATTTTATCTTAGATAACAGAGTTTATCTTATATAATCGACACAGACAACGGAATGAAATATTATTGTGGTGCTGTTTCGGTTCGCATAATAGCGGTATTATAGAAGAGAGTCACCGCTGCCTCTTATAGGGCTCTGTCGTGGTAAAGACAAAATTAAAGATGTATGCAACACAAAGTCTAGAGCGAACAATGACGGTCGCGAGTAGGCTAAAACAAGAAGGGTTCATAATCACCGGGTGACGCGAGGTTGCTCTAGCTCAAACTCAAATCTCTCCCTTATTCTGTGTGACAAGAGCGCATCCTCAAGGATATTTGCCGGGGACGTGGAGCACACACGGAAATCGTGAACGCTCAACGGGGAATTACTGAGGGAGAGAGATAGAGAACGACCCGGCCGAGGAAAAGACGAAGTGACTTCAGTGGACGTTCACGACTCGATAGTAAACAGCAGGGAGCTTTTTCACAACCACAACGCACAATTCCGTTTAGTTTACTATTATTTGAAATCCCCTGCGTCCATATAAAAATATAGAAAATACCATTGTCTTACGATTTTTGCCATAATCTGCTTGAAAATAATAATTATGACAACAACAACAACAACAACAATAGCAATAGCAATAGCAATAGCAATAGCAATAGCAATAGCAATAGCAATAGCAACAGCAATAGCCATAGCAATAGCAATAACAATAGCAATAGCCATGGCAATAGCCATGGCAATAGCAATAGCCATGGCAATAGCAATAGCTATAGCAATAGCAATAGCATCATCAATAGCGATAGCAATAGGAATAGCAGCAGCAATAGCTACAGCAACAGCAATAGCAATAGCAATATCAATAGCGATAGCAATAGGAATAGCCATAGCAATAGCTATAGCAATAGCAATAGCAATAGCAATAGCAATATCAATAGCGATAGCAATAGGAATAGCCATAGCAATAGCAATAGCAATAGCAATAGCAATAGCAATAGCATTAGCAATTGCAATAGCAATAGTAATCGCAATAGCCATAGCTATAGCAATAGCTATAGCAATAACAATAGCATTAGCAATTGCAATAGCATTAGCAATTGCAATAGCAATAGCAATAGCAACAGCAATAGCCATAGCAATAGCAATAACAATAGCAATAGCCATGGCAATAGCAATAGCCATGGCAATAGCAATAGCAATAGCATCATCAATAGCGATAGCAATAGAAATAGCAACAGCAATAGCTATAGCAATAGCAATAGCAATAGCAATATCAACAGCGATAGCAATAGGAATAGCCATAGCAATAGCAATAGCAATAGCAATAGCTATAGCATTAGCAATTGCAATAGCAATAGTAATCGCAATAGCCATAGCAATAGCAATAGCTATAGCAATAACAATAGCATTAGCAATTGCAATAGCATTAGCAATTGCAATAGCAATAGCTATAGCAACAGCAATAGCCATAGCAATAACAATAGCAATAGCCATGGCAATAGCAATAGCCATGGCAATAGCAATAGCTATAGCAATAGCAATAGCATCATCAATAGCGATAGCAATAGGAATAGCAACAGCAAAAGCTATAGCAATAGCAATAGCAATAGCAATATCAATAGCGATAGCAATAGGAATAGCCATGGCAATAGCAATAGCAATAGCAATAGCAATAGCAATAGCATTAGCAATTGCAATAGCAATAGCAATCGCAATAGCCATAGCAATAGCAATAGCTATAGCAATAACAATAGCATTAGCAATTGCAATAGCATTAGCAATTGCAATAGCAATAGCAATAGCAATAGCGATAGCCATAGCAATAGCAATGTCAATAGCAATAGCAATAGCCATAGCAATAGCAATATCAATAGCTATAGCAATAGCAATAGCAATAGCAACAGCAATCTCAATAGCGATAGCAATAGGAATAGCCATAGCAATAGCAAAAGCAAAAGAAATAGCAATCGCCGTAGCAATAGCAATAGCAACAGAAATCGCAATAGCCATAGCAATAGCTATAGCTATAGCCATAGCAATAGCAATAGCAATATCAATAGCAATAGCTATAACAATAGCAATAGCATTAGCAGTAGCAATATCAATGGCGATGGCAATAGGAATAGCAATAGCAATAGCAATAGCAATAGCAATAGCAATAGCAATAGCAATAGCAATAGCCATAGCAATAGTAATAGCTATAGCAATAGCAATAGGAATAGCAATAGCAATATCAATAGCAATAGCTATAACAATAGCAATAGCAATAGCAATAGCAATATCAATAGCTATAGCAATAGCAATAGCAATAGCAACAGCAATCTCAATAGCGATAGCAATAGGAATAGCCATAGCAATAGCAAAAGCAAAAGAAATAGCAATAGCCGTAGCAATAGCAATAGCAACAGAAATCGCAATAGCAATAGCAATAGCTATAGCTATAGCCATAGCAATAGCAATAGCAATATCAATAGCAATAGCTATAACAATAGCAAAAGCATTAGCAGTAGCAATATCAATAGCGATGGCAATAGGAATCGCAATAGCAATAGCAATAGCAATAGCAATAGCCATAGCAATAGTAATAGCTATAGCAATAGCAATAGCTATAGCAATAGCCGTAGCAATAGCAATAGCAACAGAAATCGCAATAGCAATAGCAATAGCTATAGCTATAGCCATAGCCATAGCAATAGCAATAGCAATATCAATAGCAATAGCTATAACAATAGCAAAAGCATTAGCAGTAGCAATATCAATAGCGATGGCAATAGGAATCGCAATAGCAATAGCAATAGCAATAGCAATAGCCATAGCAATAGTAATAGCTATAGCAATAGCAATAGCTATAGCAATAGCCGTAGCAATAGCAATAGCAACAGAAATCGCAATAGCAATAGCAATAGCTATAGCTATAGCCATAGCCATAGCAATAGCAATAGCAATATCAATAGCAATAGCTATAACAATAGCAAAAGCATTAGCAGTAGCAATATCAATAGCGATGGCAATAGGAATCGCAATAGCAATAGCAATAGCAATAGCAATAGCCATAGCAATAGTAATAGCTATAGCAATAGCAATAGCTATAGCAATAGCCGTAGCAATAGCAATAGCAACAGAAATCGCAATAGCAATAGCAATAGCTATAGCTATAGCCATAGCCATAGCAATAGCAATAGCAATATCAATAGCAATAGCTATAACAATAGCAATAGCATTAGCAGTAGCAATATCAATAGCGATGGCAATAGGAATAGCAATAGCAATAGCAATAGCAATAGCAATAGCCATAGCAATAGTAATAGCTATAGCAATAGCAATAGCAATAGCAATAGCAATAGCAATATCAATAGCTATAGCAATAGCAATAGCAATAGCAACAGCAATCTCAATAGCGATAGCAATAGGAATAGCCATAGCAATAGCAAAAGCAAAAGAAATAGCAATAGCCGTAGCAATAGCAATAGCAACAGAAATCGCAATAGCAATAGCAATAGCTATAGCCATAGCAATAGCAATAGCAATATCAATAGCAATAGCTATAACAATAGCAAAAGCATTAGCAGTAGCAATATCAATAGCGATGGCAATAGGAATCGCAATAGCAATAGCAATAGCAATAGCAATAGCAATAGCCATAGCAATAGTAATAGCTATAGCAATAGCAATAGCAATAGCAATAGCCGTAGCAATAGCAACAGAAATCGCAATAGCAATAGCAATAGCTATAGCTATAGCCATAGCAATAGCAATAGCAATATCAATAGCAATAGCTATAACAATAGCAATAGCATTAGCAGTAGCAATATCAATAGCGATGGCAATAGGAATAGCAATAGCAATAGCAATAGCAATAGCAATAGCCATAGCAATAGTAATAGCTATAGCAATAGCAATAGCAATAGCAATAGCAATAGCAATATCAATAGCAATAGCTATAATAATAGCAATAGCAATAGCACTAGCAATATCAATAGCAATAGCAACATCCATAGCAATAGTACTAGCTAGAGCAATTGCAATGGCTATAGCTATAGCAATATCAATAACAATAGCAATAGCAATAGCAATAGCTATAGCCATAGCAATAGCAATGTCAATAGCAATAGCAATAGCCATAGCAATAGCAATATCAATAGCGATAGCAATAGCAATAGCCATAGTAATATCAATAGCAATAGGTATAGCAATAGCAATAGCAATAGCAACAGCAATCTCAATAGCGATAGCAATAGGAATAGCCATAGCAATAGCAAAAGCAAAAGAAATAGCAATAGCCGTAGCAATAGCAATAGCAACAGAAATCGCGATAGCAATAGCAATAGCTATAGCTATAGCCATAGCGAAAAAAATATTTTCCGTGTTTTCGAAGCTTTTAGCATGAAAGCTGCTACTATAATCGTTAAAAGCGATCGGATTACCAGAGTCACGTCAGATGATATCATTATAAACTTGATACTTCAGCGTGGTGCGCAATAAAAAAGTCCGTATCCGATCTTTTTCCTCCTTTCTGCGTGCAAAGGCCCTCTTACATCACGCGTTCGTGATAAAACTTTAACTTCGTCTCGTGCCCATAAATTGTAGGACTCCGGGAAATTAAAAAATGTGCTGATCTAATGAGAAATTTATTAAAACATAAAAAAGTATTCACAAACAATTTCATTCAAACTGGACGATGCGTCGCTAAATTTCATAACAATCCTGACACCGTCCGTTTAATAGAGGCAAAAACGTCATAACGAATTATATTTTTACATCGCGTACAACACTAGAAAAATGTGGATTTACAGGTATTTATTTCACACTGCAGTGAACTTACAACAATGGTGAAATGGTTAAATTCAATAATGATGAATGCTCAACTGCAGACAACGTCCAGCAACCAATCGATACCAGTCGATGTGCGCAAGTTCGTGAAAAACAATTGTTTAAATTTACCACCCAGTTGACCATTGTATAGTGCTGTAGTTGACTTCGAAAAAAAGAGTACTACGTAAATACCACGGAAGTACGATCGATAGAGCAAAGGCATTCCGCCATGGAAACGGCAAAAGCATTCTAAAGCTTCTGGCCATTGTATATATTCATATATATGTACACGTATATTGAATCCTAAAAGTCAGAAGGGTGTATTGTACATTATTCGGTACGTGGATCAAGGTCCTTTGAATTTTAGGAGATTTATATCTGTGTTCCCAGATATAAACAGTAAAGGAGAGCGACCAGTAATGCGTACTGATATTAAACCCACAAGCTCGATGCCCTGTGGACAAATTGAACCGCGAATCCGGTAATCGCTTATCGCAAACATATTGGAATTTACAGTATTACAGAGAATTTTGAGATTTGTTTGCTAACCGGACGTATCACGGATGTAATATAGAGTCCGATAGCCCCCACGAGAATGGCTGTTTGGTCGGGGGATCGCACACTGGGAATTATTATTATTGGTACTGACGAGAACGCGTGGAGATTCATTTAATAACCAGCGCTTTACGCTAATAAACAACATATGTTTATCGTCCCGCTGTGTTTACGTTCGAATGTAACAGGAGCAAAATACGAGCAATCCTAGTGAACTCTCTAAGCCACAATGTGAAATTCGATATTTGAATGAAGAGAAGTTATTCAATAAATAGAATTTATTCGATACCGGCCTTTGAAATATTCCGAATATTCTGATAGATTTCATTTAGGGGAGAAATAGGGTTAGGACAGCGTTTTCTCAATGATTTTCATGAATATTTTTATAGTATAAAAAATGAATATAATTGATTGAAACTTTGAGAATATTTTATACATATATTTAAGTATATACTATAAAATTTTTGAAGAATTTCCTTGAGAAACACCGAAGATATTAGCGACCCCATATTGCAGGTCACAATCTGACTCAGCATTTTGCGTATCTGACTCAACATTCTGGAAGCCGCAATTTTCATCTGAAATCAAACGAGGTTGGAATTTACTTTTATTATATGTCTCTCTTCTATATGAACCTAAATGCTATGAAAAAAATAGAAAATTGAATTTTTTACAGGGGTCAAAACAAAAAAGCATGATTTTTTGCCATTTTTTACAACTTTATTTGCAAAAAAAAAATTATTTTAAATAGTGATAATATTACGATTTTAGGTTCATATAGAGCGCAATACTATGAAGAAAGTAACTGCCAATTTTCAAAACGATTGGTTGAAAACTTTTCGAACTAGCGTGTACGCAAGTTAAAAAAAAGTCGTTTTCAGAAAAACGCGTTTGAAAAAATAGCAAAATGCTGAGTCTGATTGTGACCTGCAATATGGGGTCGCTAATATATTCGGTGTTTTTCAACGAAATTCTTCGAAAATTTTATAGTATATACTTAAATATATGTATAAAATATTCTCAAACTTTCAATAAATCATATTCATTTTTTATACTATAAAAAAATTCATGAAAATCATTGAGAAAACGCTGTCCTAACCCTATTTCTCACCTTAATGGCTTATAACAATAGAACGCGTCGAAATTTTCATTTAAAATTTTGGGAACATATTTTTCAGTAGTTTTACTAACAATTTATGAAATTTAAAAAAAATCGATTTTATGAACCGTCCAACCCTGTTTTCCTCGTAAGGTCATTCTGGTTTTTTCAAACTCCGCCATTTTGTTATTTATCCATGAAATTTAACTTCAGTAGTTCCGACCAGAATGACATGTCTATAGATTAAGAATTATCAAGAATTTTTTATTTCAGATAACATCAACAGTCAAAATCACCGGGGCCACCCACGCGCTTTTTTTTTCGAGGTGCCAACTTCGATCAATAATAATAATAATAATAATAAACTATTAAAATTTTTCAAAAAAATTTTTTTTTGTATCTTTAATATGTAAATAAAAACATCCTAAATATCCAAAACGATTCATTTTTATTTTCCGACAAAAAATCGCCCTCCAAAAAAGACATGAAAATCGGCTTAAGTTACCAGACTACTACCTTATGGGCTCACATACCCCTGCGCGCGCTAGAAACCGGTCAAATTTGAAAAATTATTGTAAAGGTTATACGGTGAAAAAAAAATTAAATTGTTGATTTCACATTTTTCATCAACTTTTCAACTATAAGGAACAAAATTTAAAAAATGTTTTTAACAATATTAATATTATTTTTTCCGGGTATAAATGAACTACTGATGATAACCGTGGCGTCTCGTTGTCGACATCATAACTTCACCAAAAATTATCCAATCTGCAAATAAAAAAGCATCTAGTAAAATAATGTAATAGTAATAGTTTGACAGAAGAAATTTTTTTTTTTTTTTTTTTCAAACGAAGAAATTAGTGTTTCAAGATTTAGTATGCAATTAAAAAAAAAATTGGTGTTTAATAATTTATTAAAAATTGTCCAACCAAAAAATTTAAAAAAACCTCTCGTCAGACTACAGTGAAAATAATTATCATGATTTTCAAAAGAAGAGAGTAAAAAAATTTTAAAAATTGACTGAGTTATCGTGCCGACACTGTCTAAAAACATAGTTTCGAGGAAAACGCGTTTAAAGTTTCTGGTAGGTACAACGTGAACTTGCGACTAGTCTCTACATTTATTGCTATAACTTTGTAGCGAAGTGACATTTTTTCTGAAAGTTTTTTTTTTCAAAAACTCTCAAAAGTATAAAGAATACAAATTTGTGAAAAAAAAAATCGATATTATGCAAATTTATTATTATGCGAAATTTGCAGAGCCCTTAACGGAATATTTTCACAATTTTTCAATTGTGGATGTAAGTAAAATTTTGAAACACTGACGAAAGTGTCATTGACTCATTTCGTACATCTCTCAGCTCGGTATTCTTTGGGTTTCCGGTGGCTAACCATTGAGAAACGCGTAGATGCGTAAAGTTCGTATTTTATATGGTATCTCGACATGTTTGTTTATCTTCTGCTCCTAGTGCGGAGCAGCATTTCCATTGATCGTCGATTAGGAGCTCTCCACTAGGTTCGAATCGTTCCTACACATATAGAATATCTGTAACGTTCGACAGTCAAGAAGACACACAGCTTTGAGAGACGAAGAAACGAAATTGTCGTCACTCCGTCGGGCTGGAAAATTGAGCCTTCTCCTCGTCTGTCTTTCTTCTCGCCTCTTCATCTTGCTCGTCGTTTCTTCGATCTAGGCATTTCCTACCTTATCTCACTATTTCACCCGGGGCGTTTTTCCCCCGTCGTGCCAATCCTGTCCTCGTCCGATCGTTGATCGAAAAGTATTTTGTCTGCAGGTCGAACTAACCAGGAAATACCCTGTCAAGGAATCGAGCTACATGCTTGTGCCGATAGTAATACTTTCAATAGAATCAGTTTTTCCAGAGTAACATCAGGTCCTCGTATGCTCGTTCTAACGCTCATCATTTCTAGTCGGGATCTCGTATGATTCCAATTCTGGATGTTGGGATTCCGCCCGCAGGTGCATCACAATCAGATGTCCCGCTGATTCCAATGTTAAAATCCGGGTTAGATTCCTTAAGGGGGGAAATAGGGTTAGACGGTTCAAAAAATCGATTTTTTTTTATTTCATAAATTGTTAGTAAAACTATTGAAAAATATGTTCCCAAAATTTTAAATGAAAATTCCGACTCGTTCTGTTGTTATAAGCCATTAAAGGCAAAATAGGGAGGAAATAGGGTTAGGACAGCGTTTTATCAATGATTTTCATGAATTTTTTTATAGTATAAAAAATGAATATAAATTATTTAAACTTTGAGAATATTTTATACATATATTTAAGTATATACTATAAAATTTTTATTCATATATTTGAGTATATACTATAAAATATTAGCGACCCCATATTACTTGCTTTTCTTGGTACTATTTTTTTCAAACGCGTTTTTCTGAAAACGACTTTTTTTGAACTTGCGTACACGCTAGTTTGAAAAGTTTTCAACGAATCGTTTTGAAAATTGGCAGTTACTTTCTTCATAGTATTGCGCTCTATATGAACCTAAAATCGGAATATTATCATTATTAAAAAAAATTTTTTTTGGCAAATAAAGTTGTAAAAAATGACAAAAAATCATGCTTTTTTGTTTTGACCCCTGTAAATAATTCAATTTTCTATTTTTTTAATAGCATTTATGTTCATATAGAAGAGAGACATATAATAAAAGTAAATTCCAACGTCGTTTGATTTCAGATGAAAATTGCGGCTTCCAGAATGTACGCAAAATGCTGAGTCTGATTGTGACCTGCAATATGGGGTGGCTAATATCTTCGGTGTTTTTCAAGGAAATTCTTCAAAAATTTTATAGTATATACTCAAATATATGTATAAAATATTCTCAAAGTTTCAATAAATTATATTCATTTTTTATACTATAAAAAAATTCATGAAAATCATTGAGAAAACGGTGTCCTAACCCTATTTCCTCCCTTAATACAAAAATGGCACGACGAAGACCCTACTGGGGCCGCATTGTGATCCGCTAATTTTCCCAAAATTTTAAATGAAAATTCCGACTCGTTCTATTGTTATACGCCATTAGGGGAGGAAATAGGGTTAGGACAGCATTTTCTCAATGATTTTCATGGATTTTTTTATAGTATAAAAAATGAATATAATTTATTGAAACTTTGAGAATATTTTATACATATATTTAAGTACATACTATAAAATTTGTATACATATATTTAAGTATATACTATAAAATTTGTATACATATATTTAAGTATATACTATAAAATATTAGCGACCCCATATTGCTTGTTTTTCTTGGTACTATTTTTTTCAAACGCGTTTTTCTGAAAACGAATTTTTTTGACCTTGCGTATACGCTAGTTCGCAAAGTTTTCAACCAATCGTTTTGAAAATTGGCAGTTACTTTCTTCATAGTATTGCGCTCTATATGAACCCAAAATCGGAATATTATCATTATTTAAAATAATTTTTTTTTGCAAATAAAGTTGTAAAAAATGACAAAAAATCATGCTTTTTTGTTTTGACCCCTGTAAATAATTCAATTTTCTATTTTTTTAATAGCATTTATGTTCATATAGAAGAGAGACATATAATAAAAGTAAATTCCAACGTCGTTTGATTTCAGATGAAAATTGCGGCTTCCAGAATGTACGCAAAATGCTGAGTCTGATTGTGACCTGCAATATGGGGTCGCTAATATCTTCGGTGTTTTCCAAGGAAATTCTTCAAAAATTTTATAGTATATACTTAACTATATGTATAAAGTATTCTCAAAGTTTCAATAAATTATATTCATTTTTTATACTATAAAAAAATTCATGAAAATCATTGAGAAAACGCTGTCCTAACCCTATCTCCCCCCTTATTACAAAAATGGCACGACGAAGACCCTACTGGGGCCGCATTGTGATCCGCTAATTTTCTGGTCAGGATCTGGTTAGATTCCAACTTGAGATTCAAATTCATGTACCACACGCCACCCCTTGTTATTGGCAATCGGGTCCACACCATGTCCGGAACGTTGTAACGTGTCCAACAGGAACTGGATCAGGTCCATTTTCGAATTTCCATACGGATTGCATTTTCTCACCAAAACTACGTTACAAAATTCAATCTCAGTCTTTCTCGGTTCTTTTTCGTCGCTTGAATTGTCGGAAGCTCCGGCAGCTGTCTGCCGCATTCTCTTCCGGGTACCTAACTCATTCTTTGATTCCACTTTTCGCCATTCGCCGCTATCGCTCTGGTTCCGCTAATTCGTTGCTCTTTTCCATCGTTTTTTTCCTCTCCGGTCTCATTTTCCGCAATCCTCTTTCATTCACGTAGAACTCCACGGGTGTATATACATATATTTAACGAGCTGGCCAGCTCGTGGTAGATTTATTCCGCGCAATTACCCCGATAAGGGTCTGCCTTAATGATTGTTCGTTAATCGCTCGTGGCGCATCTAGGCACAGGGGCGTTGCGGTGTAACGACAGGAGTGGGGAGACCAAAAGAGAGAGAAAGAGAGAGATTGCGACATCGCAGTCGTACCTCTTTGAACGTTTGCCACTGGTGAACAAGTGAAAACAGCTCCACCAGTCCGACACGCACATACACACACGTGGGCAAACAAAGCTCGGCGGGGTGTCCGATCTTCGTTGTCCCACTGTACGACCGCACCAGATTCCTATCGTCACGAACCTCGATTAGCCATTCAACCAGTCACGACGACGAGTTTAAAAAATCGTCTGTCACATTACGAATTTATCATATGGGACCACCAGTTCGTAAGATTGCGAAACAGTACTGAGAAATCCTGGACAGTCGTCGGGGCGGAGTGCTGCGTCCTAAATTGATTCAGTCACTCTTGGAATATAGGTACGAACGATGGACGAAGCTCAATGTTATTATGACTGTGGAAAAAATTTAATTTCCATACCGGACGCCCTACCGTGAGCTCCTAGTAGTTCGAGGTATGTGGAACATACGAGGGGAGACCCAAAAAAAACAGGAATTTCGTCATAATTTCTTTATTTTTTAATATTCTTACACCAAATTTTGATCACCTTCGAAGTATTCTCCTTTGACCACAACGCACCTCTGCAAACGATCCTTCCAATGTTCAAAACATTTTTTGAATTCACTTAACGGGATGTTCTTTAGGCCTTCCAGCGATTTTTGTTTTACCTCCTTCACAGTGGCAAAACGCTTTCCTCTCATGTCCCTTTTGATTCTGGGGAACAAAAAAAACTCACAGGGGGCTAGATCCGGTGAGTACGGGGCGGTGGACAATTGGTGTCATGCAGTTTTTGGTCAAAAACTGCTTTACGGAGAGAGCGGCGTGGGCCGGCTCGTTGTCATGATGGAGGAACCAGTCACTTGTGCGCCAAAGATCTGTCCTTTTCTTCCGGATACTCTCCCTCAATCTTTTCAAAACCTCCAAGTGGAACTTCTGGTTGACAGTTTGACCCGGGGGAACGAACTCCGCGTGCGCAACACCTCGGCAATCGAAAAAACAAATGAGCATTGTCTTGATGTTTGTCTTCACTTGGCGAGCTTTTTTCGGACGAGGAGAGCGAGGTGTCTTCCACTGGCTTGATTGCTGCTTTGTTTCGGGGTCGTATCCATAGCACCACGATTCATCACCAGTAATCACCTTGGAAAAAAGTTCAGGGTCTTCTACGAGCTGATTTTGAAGTTCAAAACATGCCTGAAGTCGACGCTCCCTTTGCTCGTCTGTGAGAAGGTGAGGGACAAATTTGGCTGCAACTCTGCTCATGTGCAAATCTTTGGATAAAATCATCTGAATTGAACTCCATGATATCCCAGACATCTCACAGAGTTGATCAATGGTACGGCGACGGTCTTCAGGAACCAACAGGAAACAACATTTCACAGCCGCGCGTTGCTCTCTACAATCGGCCATCACGCTTTCGCCGAAATGGAAAAAGTTGTTTCACTAGAAAAATTTCCACGGGCGAACCGATGCACTCACGGCGACAGAACTTCGCACACTAACTCAGGAGACGTGTCTCCAACGGACACCTAGTCGAGCAATGGGTTCCCCCACTTCCCCTCCTCGCCGCAGCGCAATTCCCGTTTTTTTTGGGTCCCCCCTCGTATCTAATCGGTGCATCCATTTTATTCTCAGAATGTGGATACATCGAAAAACCGCACGAACGAGCCTCATTTCACAAATGTAAATTTCTCCAGAACTTCCGCACGTTTTATGACCCCCGAAGTCTGTCAGTAGATGACGTGACATTCCCGGCTCGCCTTTCATTTCACAGAACATCGAAATTTGTTGTATTACACACATTGGTATTGCATTATCCTCGGGGAATCTATTCCGGAACCAGACTCCGAGGAAGATCTTAATTTCGCGTGATGCCAATCCATGACATTCAGGACTCGTCAGTATCGACACGTGAATCGGTTGATCACGTTTTTCCTTCTCGGACTTTGGATGAACGACGCGTTAATCCAATTGTAACAACGGAAAGGGAAGAAATAAAATGTTTCCTTGTTGAGGGTGTTTAACCAGAGGAGGATTCGGGAGGAAATTGGCAAATGATATGAGGGTGGACGGAAAAGGATCGGGCGTCGTTGACCGCGACCACCGATATATCGGAAACAAGTTTCGATCGACCGCGCCACAACCAGAAACGGACGACGGCGGGTGGGATCGCGGTGGCAAGTATGACCCCATGTATCCTTAGCGCGATCAGTTATTTCAATCACTTGGTGGACGTATCGATCGATTGAACGGAGGCACTGGATGGGTGAGTTGCTGACCACTTTCGTCGGGAAAGGTTGTTGCGTGAGACCCGATGGTTTTCCTTCCTCTACCATCAACAGGCTCTAATGGTTTCCGATGTCACGTTAACCACAACGTTCGTTTCGATCCTCTGTGATAATGTATATTTATACTTGTTATCATTATCGGCTATGTTTTTTTGAAAAAGCAAATTGTCGCTATTAGTTACCACCGGCGGTTGTAATGACCAAGCAAGATCCTCCTGAATTAGGAGAATCGTTGGATATCAATGGCGATGATGCCATATCCGTGATAGATACATGAGCCCCGAGGCTTGACCCAGGATCATTAGAGTACGGACCTTTATTCGTAGGGGCGCACCCCACACTACGGAAGTTTAAGTCAGAAGCCTAGGATTCCAATTGGGAAACGTTGGTATCCAAGTAGGGTCGACTTAATCCAGATATGAGATCATTTCTGACCTGGATTATCTGGCGGATCTGTCAGAGCTCTTCATTAGCCGCACAAATTCAGATTGCACAAAATTACGTATCAATTCAACGGCATGACCGCGGTTCTACAGATTCCAACTGTACACCTACCCAACTGTCACGACCATACTAACACGAGCACACGAATATTTCACAATAATGTCACGAGAAAACTGTTCCCGAACAAAATTCTCACCATTAAAACTGTCACCGCGCAAACTGTCACCACTCAACTCTCCCCGAACTCTATTGGACACGTGCAGAATCTTCACGAACAAAACAATCACCGTCCAAACTGTCACGGTCTAAACCTTCACCATCTAAACTCTCAGCGTCTGAATTGTCACCGTCTAAACAATCACCGTTTAATCTGTCACCGTTCAAGCTGTCACCGCTTAAATTGTCACCGCAGCAACTGTAACCGCGGCAATTGTCACCGGCAAAACTGTCACGGCCAAAACTGTACGCGGCACCAACCGTCACCGCTTAACGCGAGACCCAACTCACACTCGTAGACGCTGTACCCGTAGGTAAGAGCGCTCGGGCTGCTTCACCAAAAGCGGCGCAATAGCGCGCGATATTTCGTGCGTCTCCGCTAATACTTACGTCATTCGCCGCTGTCGTCTCAACCACAGCCTTCGCACCGCGCGAACTTACTTGTGCTCAGCGGTCGGTAATAGCGGACGCGCACGAAATATCGACCGCTATTGCGCCGCGTTTGGTGGAGCAGCCCGAGCGCTCTTATCTACGAGTTCAGCTTATACCCGTGTGAGTTAGTTACCGCGCCTTGGCGCGGTGACAGCTTTGCCGGTGACGGTTTTGCCGGTGACGGTTTTACCGGTGACAGTTTTGTGCGGTGACGGTTGGAACGGTGACGGTTGGTGCAGAATACAGGAGACGCCCTGACAGTGTAGACGGGGACTCTTCTGCTGCGTTACAGTTGCGCAGAATACAGTTGAGACCGTGACAGTTTAGACGGTGATAGTTTTGTTCGTGAAGATTTCTGCACTTTCGATTTCCGATCTATTCGACCCGAATAGAGATTCAGGAGAGTTGAGTGACAGTTTGTGCGGTGACGGTATTAATGGTGAGAGTTTTGTTCGGGAACAGTTTTGTCGTGACAATATTGCGAAATATTCGTATGCTCCTGTCAGTTTGGTCGTGACAGTTGGGTAGGTGTACAGTTGGAATCTGTAGAACCGCGGTCCTGCCTATTTAACCCAAACGCAAATATCCGGTGTCATCTCGCTAAACAAAAGGACAGTTCAACCCAGGCCATTCCCCGTAGCGAACCAACGTCATTCTCGCTATTGGGTACGACCAGCATTTGTGATGACGAAGCAAGATCCTCCCGGATTAGGGCAATTGTTGGATATCAATGTGGATGATGCCATATCCCAGGATCCGGGGTCCCGGACCCAGGATCATTAGTGTATGGTCTTTTATTCGTAGGGGCTCATCTCATACTTCAAAAATTTATGTCAAGAGCCTAGGATTCCAATTGAGGAACGTTGGTATTCAAGTAGGTTTCACGTAATCGAAATATAAGATGATTTCCAACCTGAATTCAGTCAACCTGTCAACCTATCAAAGCTCTCCATTAGCCATAAGCAGATTCAGATTGCACAAAATTACGTATCAATTCAACTCATAAGCGAATATCCGTTGTCATCTCGCTAAGCAAAGGGACAACTCAACCTAGACCATTCCCTAGTGGCAAACCAACGTCATTCTCGCTATTGGGTACCACCAGCATTTGTGATGACGAACCAAGGTCCTCCCGGATTAGGGCCATTGTTGGATATCAATGTGGATGATGGCATATCCCAGGGTCTGGGATCCCGGACCCAGGATCGTTAGTCTATGGACTTTTATTCGTAGGGCCTCATCTCATACTTCAAAAATTGAAGTCAGGAGCCTAGAATTCCAATTGAGGAACGTTGGTATTCAAGTAGGTTCCACGTGATCCAGATATAAGATGATTTCCAACCTGGATTAAGTCAACCTGTCCATCAGCCAAAGCTCTCCATTAGCCATAAGCAGTTTCAGATTGCACAAAAATGCATATCAATTCAACTCATACGCAAATATCCGTTGTCATCTCGCTAAGCAAAGGGACAGTTCAACCCAGTCCATTCCTCCGTGGCAAACCAACGGCATCCTCGAATTTCGTGTAGCGATTGGTCTCGCCCCTTATCACATCCGTACCAACGGCAACATAGTACAATGCATGGGTTACGATGGAACATAGCTAATCCCACATTTATACGGCCTGTTGCACGAAGGTACAGAACGCCGGGCTGTCGCGTGTGAGGAATCATCGATTTCCCGTTAGCTCCTCGGTCCCGCGTTTGTGTTCTGCATCTGCGACATACAACCCAAGAGCTCGGCACATGCTTGACGGGTTCTCCAGAATAGGGTGCCACAGAGAGCGAAATTACTCGGTGGGAGGGAGAGAGTAGACCAATTCGAGGCTCATTCCAGGTTGATATTTGACAGTGGCTTTCGCTGTCGAACTTGGCGATGTGGTCATCGTGTTTGTTGTCTCCGTGAAGGATCTTAGGATCGAGCAGACCACTATATCCTGAATCTTCAATGTCGTCCATCTACCGTTTCTGGATATTGACGAATTCAGATCAATGTCCGGGCTCGTTGGATTATATAGCCGTGCGAGGATGTCGCTCCGGTTGATCCCATCAATCAAATATGACCCTTATAATTGACAGAGAGGGATCTTCGTGAAAATTACATGGTAGCATTTCTTTTTCTTCCACGTGCTAGCAACGCTATATCGTGAAAAATCAATCAGCAACATAACGGTAAAACGATGGCTGCAGTTCACGTTCTGTTAACCCATTATTCTCTGTGTTCTACCGTTCATTCTAGCGCGGCCAGAGACCTCGAAGAATCGGCCAAAATCCACCTAGGACCGCGATCATTGTATGAGAGACCGCAATTCACGTCCGAAATCCATGGTAAATAGACGACCGGGACTATGGTGTAAGCCGCACTGCGGCTTTTCATCCGTGATTCACCACCCCGCAGCCGCACAGTGTACCCTCTATCTAGGGAGCGCTAGTATTTTCGCTTTTCCTCTTCCTTCCTCCTGGAACAAACCGGACGACTCCAGTTCGCTCTCTCGCGAATCCGCTAGTATCAATGCCACAAGGCTTCAGGGTGACACCGGGGTAATGGTGGTCGGTGTGGTCAATGGGAGTCAGTGGTTTTTCTTCTTTTTTGGAGTGCTCTTTTTTGGAGGGCGTTTTTTTGTAGGAAAATAACAAATCAATCGTTTTGGATAGTAAGTTTTTTTTATTTACATATTAAAGATACAAAAAAAAATTAGTTTGAAAAAATTTAATAGTTTATTATTATTATTATTATTGATCGAAGTTGGCACCTCGAAAAAAAAGCGCGTGGGTGGCCCCGGTGATTTTGGCTCTTGATGTTGTCTGAAATCAAAAATTCTTGATAATTCTTAATCTATAGACATGTCATTCTGGTCGGAACTACTGAAGTTAAATTTCACGGATAAATAACAAAATGGAAAAGGACGTTTTTTTTTCCAAAGTCCGCCATCTTGTTATTTATTCATGAAATTTAACTTCAGTAGTTCCGACCAGAATGACATGTCTATAGATTGAGAATTGTCAAGAATTTTTTATTTCAGATAACATCAAGAGCCAAAATCACCGGGGCCACCCACGCGCTTTTTTTTCGAGGTGCCAACTTCGATCAATAATAATAATAATAATAAACTATTAAATTTAAAAAAATTTTTTGTATCTTTAATATGTAAATAAAAACATCCTAAATATCCAAAACGATTCATTTTTATTTTCCTACAAAAAAACGCCCTCCAAAAAAGACATGAAAATCGGCTTTAGTTACCAGACTACTACCTTAATTCAAGATGGTGGAATTAATTCCTCTGACGAACATTGAACAATTATTGGGTTTGAGGGCTCACGTACCCCTGACATTTACAAAAAATCAATTTTTTTTTAGAGATTCTTATTCTTTGTACTTTTAAGAATTTGTGAAAAAAAACTTTCGAGAAAATTCAGCTCCGTTACAAAGTTATAGCAATAAATGCGAGACTAACCGTAAGTTTACGTTGTACTCGTACCTGACAGAAACTACGCGTTTTTCTCGAAACTATATTTTTAGACAGTGTCAGCACGATAAGTCAGAAAATTTTTAATACTTTGTAACTTTTTTTTGAAATCTTGATAGTTATTTTCTCTATAGTCGTGTAGTAGTGTGGTGATGAGAGGTCTTTTCTATTTTTTTATTGAACAATTTTTTATAAATTATTAAACACTCATTTTTCCTCTTAATCTGCATACTAAAGTTTAAAATACTGTAATTTCATTGTCTTTGAAAAAAAAAAACGATTCCCTCCGTCAGACTACTACTACTACATTATTTCACTAGATTCTTTTTTATTTTTGGAGATTGGATAATTTTGGGTGAAGTTATGATGTCGACGAGGAAGCGCCATGGTCTTCATCAGTAGTCCATTTGTACCCGTGAAAAATAATGTTAATATTTTTTTTTAAAGATTTTTAATTTTTTTCTTATAGTTAAAAAGTGAATGAAAAATGGGAAATCAACAATTTAATTTTTTTTCACCATATAAGCTTTGTAATATTTTTTTCAATTTTAAGCTTATCAAGTACTAGGTTTTGAAATGAATAGACAAATTCTGGGATATGAAATCATGGTACCGAGTGCGGAATACTGTTCAACAAACTACTAATAAGTTATCATTTGTTCTATCCATGTGGTTCACAAATTAAACAGAAAATTATGCGGACATAGCTAATAGCATCACAGAAGAGGCATTTCAACGTCAATAAAGGTTGATTTGTTCGTAATTTACGAGGCAAATTAATATATTTTCATAACGTACAATTAATTTGAGATTCATTACAAAGTTATATTTTTCGTGAATCCCTGATATCAGGGAAATACTGTATCACCGACTAATGCGACCACGTAAACTTTAAGTTGGAGCTACGAATTTATAGAGAGGTCAGATAATGCGAGGGAAGGTTGGCAATACACGGAATGCAACGTTGTGAGATTCACCGCGACCGTTATGCAAGAACGAACATGGTGAATAGTTTAAATGCTTCTAGGAAATTTCTCGCTATGGTAAGGCAAAAGCTAGGCCATAATGCAGGGCTGTGTTAACGGAAGAAGCTTTAATAACCCGGGAAAACCACCCATCAACGCTCCCGAACTCAACGATAGCCTCATGCATGAGAACTTAATTGTGCGTATAAACTAGCATACGTAATATTCTACTCGTAACGATTGTGGTAGGGAAAATAGTGCAAGAAATGGTACAAGAAATGGTACAAAAAATAAGCACAAAAAATCGGCACAAAAAATTGGTACAAGAAATGGTATAAGAAATGAGTACAGGAAATGGTACAAGAAATGGGCACAAGAAATGGTACAAGAAATGGTACAAAAAATGGGCACAAGAAATTGGTACAAGAAATGGTACAAGAAATGAGTACAGGAAATGGTACAAGAAATGGGCACAAGAAATGGGCACAAGAAATGGATACAAGAAATATGTACAATGAATGGGTACAAGAAATGGGTATGAGAAATGGGTACAGAAAATGGGTACAGAAAATGGCACAAGAAATTGGCACAAGAAACAGGAACAATAAATGGGTACAAGAAATGGGTACAAGAAATGGGTAGATAAGATTGGAACAAGAATTGGGCACAAGAAATAGATATAAGAAATAAGTACGATAAATGGGTACAAGAAATGGGTATAAGAAATTGGCACAAGAAATGGGAACAATAAATGGGTAAAAGAAATTGGCACAAGAAATGGGAACAATAAATGAGTACAAGAAATGGGTACAAGAAATGGGAACAATAAATAGGTACAAGAAATGGGCACAAGTAATGGGCAGATAAGATTGGAACAAGAATTGGGCACAAGAAATAGATACAAGAAATAAGTACGATAAATGGGTACAAGAAATGGGTACAGGAAATGGGTACAGAAAATGGCACAAGAAATGGGAACAATAAATGGGTATAAGAAATTGGCACAAGAAATGGGAACAATAAATGGGTAAAAGAAATTGGCACAAGAAATGGGAACAATAAATGAGTACAAGAAATGGGTACAAGAAATGGGAACAATAAATAGGTACAAGAAATGGGCACAAGTAATGGGCAGATAAGATTGGAACAAGAATTGGGCACAAGAAATAGATACAAGAAATAAGTACGATAAATGGGTACAAGAAATGGGTACAGGAAATGGGTACAGAAAATGGCACAAGAAATGGGAACAATAAATGGGTATAAGAAATGGGTACAGAAAATGGCACAAGAAATTGGCACAAGAAATGGGAACAATAAATGGGTACAAGAAATGGGCACAAGAAATGGGCACAAGAAATGGGCAGATAAGATTGGAACAAGAATTGGGCACAAGAAATAGGTACAAGAAATGGGCAGATAAGATTTTAACAAGAATTGTGCACAAGAAATAGATACAAGAAATAAGTACGATAAATGGGTACAAGAAATGGGTATAAGAAATGGGTATAAGAAATGGTTATAAGAAATGGGTATAAGAAATGGGTACAGAAAATGGGTACAGAAAATGGCACAAGAAATTGCCACAAGAAATGGGAACAATAAATGGGTACAAGAAATGGGAACAATAAATGGGTACAAGAAATGGGCACAAGAAATGGGCAGATAAGATTGGAACAAGAATTGGGCACAAGAAATACATACAAGAAATAAGTACGATAAATGGGTACAAGAAATGGATATAAGAAATCGGTACAAGAAATGGGTACAGAAAATGGCACAAGAAATTGCCGCAAGAAATGGGAACAATAAATGAGTACAAGAAATGGGTACAAGAAATGGGAACAATAAATAGGTACAAGAAATGGGCACAAGTAATGGGCAGATAAGATTGGAACAAGAATTGGGCACAAGAAATAGATACAAGAAATAAGTACGATAAATGGATACAAGAAATGGGTATAAGAAATGGGTACAGGAAATGGGTACAGAAAATGGCACAAGAAATTGGCACAAGAAATGGGAACAATAAATGGGTACAAGAAATGAGCAGATAAGATTGAAACAAGATTTGGGCACAAGAAATAGATACAAGAAATAAGTACGATAAATGGGTATAAGAAATGGGTATAAGAAATGAGTACAGAAAATGGCACAAGAAATTGGCACAAGAAATGGGAACAATAAATGGGTACAAGAAATTGGCACAAGAAATGGGTACAAGGAATGGGCACAAGAAATGGGCAGATAAGATTGGAACAAAAATTGGGCACAAGAAATAGATACAAGAAATAAGTACGATGAATGGGTACAAGAAATGGGTATAAGAAATGGGTACACGAAATGGGTACAGAAAATGGCACAAGAAATGAGAACAATAAATGGGTACAAGAAATGGGCACGAGAAATGGGTACAGGAAATGGGTACAGGAAATGATGCAAGAAACTGGCCCAAGAAATGAGCACTACAAATAGATACAATAAATGGGTACAAGAAATGGGTACAAGAAATGAGTACAATAAGTGGTTACAGGAAATGAGCACAAGAAATGAGTACAAGAAATGGATACAATAAATGGGTACAAGAAATGGGTACAATAAGTGAGTACAAGAAATGGGTACAAAAAAATGTACCATTCATATCATTATTATGCAAGAGCGGTAATCACGAATGGCCCAACGCGATTGCTGAATTATAGCTGTCGTAAATTCGTAAAGAGCCAATTACCCAGTTTGGCAGAGTGCAAATTATAACACATGAATTATAAGCGTGACGATGGCGAGCAAATTTTCGTGTATAGATCAACGACGTATATTCGTGATGCGGGATATGAAATAATCAGAATTAACGGGAACAAAGTGCGCAGGAACGAGGCGTCAATTTCACAAAGGGCGTCATAACGGAACGTTGGAAAACCGAAACATGAAAGCGGGATTAATTCGCTTGTCAGCAAATGAGTGTAATTAATAGGCATTAAAATCGTCATTGCAAATCAAAACGAATAATTGCCAATTTGCCCGATCCTCGAGTCGATAAGTACTGAAATAAATCGGTGATTTTTATCGAATGATTTATACAAGGCATAAAACAACCCTTGGTCTCGTCCAGAAGGTTATTATCTTACTTCGGCAGAGTAAACTACGTTCGTCTCGCCCTTCGGGGTTTTGCCCGACGAATAAATGTCCTCGCAAGCTTGATGAACTGGACGAACGAGGTATGAAGACCGAGAAGGGACGGGAGGTCACGAAACTTCGAAAATACATTAACCACGAAATACACGAGTTTTGGAGTACACGGCCGAGTAATGGGTAAAACTTTTGGTCGCGGAGGGATATATACTAGTAGCCATTCCTAAAACTTTCGGCACACTCCTACACCCATATAAGGAACATGCAGTAAATAGTTACATGCCATGTAGTATTATTTTTATTGTATAATAATTTCACTTTCTCATGGAGAAAGCTTTTTTCACGTTTAAACATTTTTCTGCAGATTTCCATGCACTCAAAGTTTTCCGAAACTTGAAAAAAAACATATTTAGAGAGAAATGACTGGATCGATGTATGTGTTAAAATTGTGTACTTCGTGAAATTTTGCTAATTTTCGAGACATTTTAATTTTGTTCGTATTTTTGAGCTATCCAGCGAAATTTTTTGGCACAAATGGACGAAAATAAAGTATCTATTGAACCGTTCGCTATTGAATTTGCATAAAATCACTAATTTCAATTCCCTACTGAATTTGATCAATGTACACACGGACATTTTGTTCTTAATATGATTTTTCGATGTTTCGGCACACTTTAAACACATTGACCTTAAAAAATCGAAGTTTTTGTTGTTGTAGAAACAACGATTCCCGTGTGAGGAAGCAAAATGACTTTGAACCGACCTTGACATCACTTGAAAGCGACTTAGATATGATCTTCGAAATGACCTTGAAATTCTCTTGAGATAAATTCAAAATAACCTTGGGATAACCTTGAAATATTGGTACGTTTGTACGACCGCTGCTGTTACCTCAACTATCGTAACCTGTTGAATGTTTCTTCTTGAGCGTACTCGATAATATCAAGTTTGTTGATTCACAAAGATAAAGATAGAAGGACCTCTTAAAATCACGTATACAGCACAATATTTACTATACACACATAGGTCGAGTATATAACTCGGATAATAAATAGGTCTATAATAAAAATTAATTAACACTGACACTGGGAATATTGAGCTTTTAAGGACGGAAATAGGGTTAAGACAGCGTTTTCTCAATCATTTTCATGAATTTTTTTATAGTATAAAAAATACATATAATTTATTGAAACTTTGAGAATATTTTATACGTATATTTAAGTATATACTATAAAATTTTTGAAGAATTTTCTTGAAAAACACCGGGGATATTAGCGACCCCATATTGCAGGTCACAATCACACTCAGCATTTTGTGTACATTCTGGAAGCCGCAATTTTCATCTGAAATCAAACGAGGTTGGAATTTACTTTTATTATATGTCTCTCTTCTATATGAACCTAAATCCTATCAAAAAAATAGAAAATTGAATTTTTTTCAGGGGTCAAAACAAAGAAGCATGATTTTTTGCCATTCTTTACAACTTTATTTGCCAAAAAAAAATTATTTTAAATAATGATAATATTCCGATTTTAGGTTCATATAGAGCGCAATACTATGAAGAAAGTAACTGCCAATTTTCAAAACGATTGGTTGAAAACTTTTCAAACTGGCGTGTACGCAAGTTCAAAAAAAGTCGTTCTCAGAAAAACGCGTTTGAAAAAATAGTGACCGCTCGGTTATACACGTGGCGCGCTCGGGGCCTGAAGGGGAGCTACTCACTTTAATGGCTTATAACAATAGAACGAGTCGGAATTTTCATTTTAAATATTGGGAACATATTATTCAATAGTTTTACTAACAATTTATGGAATAAAAAAAAATCGATTTTTTGAACCGTCTAACCCTATTTCCCCCCTTAAGGGCTCATATACCGCTGCGCGCGCTGAAAGCCGAACGAATTTGAAAAATTATTATAAAGGTTATATCGTGATAAAACAATTAAATTGTTGATTTCACATTTTTTATTAACTTCTCAACCATACGAAAAATATTTTTTTTTATTTAAAAAAAAATATTAACATTATTTTTTACGGGTATAAATGAACTACTGATGAAAACCATGGCGTCCCCTTGTCAGCATAAAAAATTCACCAAAAATTATCCAATCTACAAAAATGAATCGTTTTGGATATTTAGGATATTTTTATTTACATATTGAAGATACAAAAAAAAATTTTTTTGAACAAATTTAGTAGTTTATTTCTATTATTATTATTGATCGAAGTTGGCTCCTCGAAAAAAAAGCACGTGGGTGGCCCCGGTGATTTTGGCTCTTGATGTTATCTGAAATAAAAAATTCTTGATAATTCTTAATCTATAGACATGTCATTCTGGTCGGAACTACCGAAGTTAAATTTCATCGATAAATAACAAAATGGCGGACTTTGGAAAAGGACTTTTTTTCCAAAATCCACCATTTTGTTATTTATCCATGAAATTTAACTTCAGTAGTTCCGACCAGAATGACATGTCTATAGATTAAAAATTATCAAGAATTTTCGATTTCAGATAACATCAAGAGCCAAAATCACCGGGGCCACCCACGCGCTTTTTTTTCGAGGTGCCAACTTCGATCAATAATAATAATAAAAACTATTAAATTTAAAAAAAAAATTTTTTTTTTGTATCTTTAATATGTAAATAAAAACATCCTAAATATACAAAACGATTCATTTTTATTTTTCTACAAAAAAACGCCCTCCAAAAAAGACATGAAAATCGGCTTAAGTTACCAGACTACTACCTTAATGTTTCTAGTAGTTACAACGTGGGTTTATGGCTAGTCTCCATTTCAGCTATAACTTTGTAACGGAGTAGAATTTTCTTAACAGTTTTTTTTTTTTTAATACTTAAAAGTATAAAGAATCAAAATTTGTAAAGAAAAATCGCTTTTTTTTTTAAATTTCAGGGGTATATGAGCTCTCAACTTTTTTACTTTTTAATTTTATTTTATTGACTTTGTTAACGATGATAATTATCTTAATTTACATTTGGACGAATTTTAATTTACAAAAAATGCGCGGAGAGACAAGTTGAGGAAAATAACGTTTGAATAGATGGAGCGGGAACATTAATAAAAAATTATTGATTCGAATAGGATAAATTGCAGAATACGTAAAAATAGATTATAAATAATGTCGTAACAATTTTGACTATTATCGTTGGAATCTCGGTGTAAAGTTAAAAAGTACAAAATATTGGGCCTCTCTCGTCACCAATTTAATTAAAACTAGGAGGACTGCTTTTTACGTGATCGTTGCGGTGGATCGAGGAGGAATCATATCCGTGAGTATCGATAGAGAGAGAGAGAGAGAGAGAGAGAGAGAGAAAGAAAGAAAGAAAGAGAGAGAGACTCACGAGTCGAAGCAACGGGATTTTTGTCTGATTACATCGAGTAAATTCAGATCTTATTTTCGTTATAATTTTCTATATTCATTTCGCCATTACGAAGTCTATCGATTGGAAATTATATCTCCAACATTTTCTTTCACGACTATCACTGCGAGAATCCTCTCTCGCACAATTTCCATTATTCTCCTCGATTTTTCTTTCCGAATCGCTTTTTCCAGTCCGAATGACTGGAAAAAGCGATTCTTACGAATGAGAGTGTATCGCCATCAGCTATATAACCTCCATTTCCATGGGATACCTATATTACAACTATATACGAGTACACGAACTGATAACTCGCAAAACGCTATCGAAGACTCTAACTCTTCCTCGGCAATTTTCTCTGCCTGTATATATATATATATATATATATATATATATATATATATATATATATCGATAAATATAAATCGTAATTGTCCAGTTCAATCTTCAGTTTATATTCGTTCGAGCGTCTCACACTCTCGCGACTACATTATGCAAAACCGGAGAATGAAAGAAAAAAAAAACGAAGTACCATCACCATTGCAAATTTTCATCCGTGGCGTACAGCAAGCGAGTCGCCAAGAGCAAAACAGGGAATCGATTTATTCATAATTTCTTATTGAAATAGGTGATAATAAATACAAAGTTGCGATCGTACTTTTGGCTTTAAGAGTTTTCTGACGCGACTGCTCCAGTTATTATGGAGACATTTCGCGTAAATATTTAGCTATCAATAAAAACAGTCACAAATAGTTAGCGATTTTTTATTCGGTCATCGATGAAACATCCAAAAAAAGATGGCGTATAGACGCTGACTTCAACTTTCCATGCCATCTGTGACTCTTTCAAATCCTTAAACAAAGTTAAAAAAAATGGGGATATTTAACGTTTCATTTAGTTCAACAAATTTTACGAATCGTTCTAATTTTTGTTATTAACTTGTCATATTTTTTATAGATTTTTAGACGTAAATGTTTTTTTTTTAATAAAACGTTCCTCAAATTGATGTAAAAAAAGGATTCTTAAGGCCTTACATACGTCGAGAATTTTCAAAAAATCGATTTTTTTTTGTTTACGGATTATTATTCCTTATAGTCTTAGGCGTATTTCTGTGTAAGCTGATTGTAAAAATTCCCGATAGTTCAAAAGTTATTGTAGATAATGTGACTGCCTGATAATGTGAAACACGCTCGAATCAACGCTACCAAAGCAACAAAAGAGGCCAGAACAATTTGTCGATTAGAAAAAAATAAACAACAACAATTTTTTACTGACAAAGAAGGCGTACAATATGAAGCTGGAATGGGAGATTAGACGTAAGTTAACTAAATAAATTTAAAAAATTCATAAAGTTCTTGCTCCAGCCGCGCGCGACTTCGAGCGAAACGCGCTTGAAACTTTAAACGCGTTTTTCTCAGAACTACTTTTTCTGACACGGTCGGCATGATAACTCGTACGGTTTTTAATATTTTTTGATGAATTTTTTTTTTAATATTCGGAATTGTTTTTTCTATAGTCTGTCGAGCCGGATTTTTTAAATTATCATTAGAAAATATTATAAAAACAATTAAAGTGTGACTTTTTTGACACAAACTTAACATTTTTTTTAAATTACCGTAAATTGTTTAATTTTTCGAATTTCAAAAATCCGGCTCGACAGACTATAACTACTACCTTATTTTACAAGAACTTCTTTACATTTTGCAGATCCGTCAACATTTGAGGAAGAAATACTGCCGACCGTGGAGCAACTTTTTTTTTACAGTGCTTCAAAAAATGTGATTTTTCATGTTGTAATTTTTGAAAAAAAAAATTGAAATAAATTTTTTTACAAACTTAACACAGTAATAAACAATGTGTAAGAATTTTTTTATCAGTTTCTATTTCTATCCCTCCTAAAAACAGTTTTTCTTTTGGTACGTTTTCGGTACCGCTGGACGTATGTAAGGCCTTAAGGAAGTTCGAGCGAAACTAATGAGTCAAAGCAGCGTTTGAATTTTTTTGTTTATTTGAAATTCTTCAAATATTAATAAAAGTTCATTATGTTAATTTACAATAATATAACAAGTTAATAAATTGATAATTGTTAATTATTTAATGAAGAAAGTAATGAAATGACTTTGTTATTTTGGACTCATATGGTTCGATAAAAAGATGTGGCAACAGCGCGCTGTTGTATTTTTATATGTATAACGGCGTATGTGTATATGCATGTGACATTTGGTAAACATGAACCGCTGCAGACATAAAGGTAAATTATGTAAAAAAAAAATATAGTGAAATGCAAAAATGACGTTATGAAAAGCAATAAAGCTCGAAAAGAAGATAAAGAAAATTCCAACTTCATAGGTAATTATTAATTTGTTATTTTTTAATTTGAGATTATATCCACGTTACTATATTGACGTAGATCAATATATTTTATACTTTTCAATTTTTTATTTTTTACTCTTCAGATTCTGAGGATAGTTATTTCATATTCATATCGCGACGTTATTTAGTTACATTTTCTAATAATAAAAAAATTTGTTAAACTGAATGAATAGATTTTTATATTCGAATATTCCTTACCACCCATAGTAATGTTTAATAATTGATATTATAATATTATAAAAAACTTACGATTTTCACTGAGCAATGACCGATTAGAATATATTTATTATTTTATATATAAATTTCATAGAATCAATAAATATTTTAATACACTGAACAAGTTTTATTAATAAACGATTTCAAATATATTATTTATCTATTCAAGAGCTAAAATTTTTCTAACTTCTGAAACATCAATTTCAAAATTTAAAGCGAGAAAAATTGATTTCTCATCTCGTCTCTCTTTTTCATTTAATTTCTATCTTTTTCTTTTCTCTCAGCTGCTTCCGCGACGTTGCCAAACTTTCAGTAATATGTATCACCGTCGATAAACGAGACAAAGAAGTGAAGTTTAACTTCAATTATTTGAATAATTACAACGGCGATAGTATATTGTTAAAATGTTGTAATATTTTGAAAGTATTCAACTTTTTGCGTGTGATTTTTTAATCTTCAAACTTGGGAAAATAATATAGAATATGATAGAAAAAGTCATGACGGTAGCTTGTCAGCCATAAGAGTCAGTGTATAAGAACTTTAAAAAAGTCATATCTAAAACTATTTTTCTAATAAACTAAACGGTAGATCGTTATGAAATTTTGAAAATACATCAATAAAATAATCCTTTGTATGTATGCTAAGTTTCAAATCTTAAACTTTTGGAAAATTCGTTCAACATAAGATTCGCTCGAACCTCCTTAAAGACACGAGCTATGATGCATTTTGTAAATATGATTTGTTTAACATGCGATTTGTTAAATTGTCAAATTTTTTTACGTCAGAATCTTTCGTTTTTATGGTCGACCCGCTTTGGGAACTTTCTCTTGTAAAATTAACTAACGTGTGAGAATGAAAAATTGAATAATCCCGAATTAAGCGTACTACTGTAAAACTACTGTTTCTTACCAAACTAACTAAATTTCCGTACTCATTAGATTCCTTCGTGGTTGAAAGGGATTCTGCAAATTTGACGTACGTTTCATGTACGTTACGAGTCGTTAGTCATTTCGTGACGTTATTTCAGGTCTGAAGTACGCCGCACGTTACTGCTTAGCGACAGTGGCGCTGTCGCCCGGCAATTGGCATTAAAATTTGAATAATGGTTACGCGACGATGACACGGCGCCACCGTCGCTAATCCGTTACCACCATATTGCGACGCGATGAGAGGCTAGAAATTTGAATTCACGGTGAGCGACGCTGCGTGCGCGAAAAACAAGTGTCCCAAACTTGTTAGAAACGGGGGCTGTCGACTTATTTCGGACGAAATTTCGTTCAAGCACGTATTCATTAAGCGCCTACCGCTGGTTTGGCGTGGGAGGGGCCGGGGGAGGCTGAAAACTTGACGTGTGCGCTTCATGCTCGTCACGAGTCCCGCACTTCTGGTTCAACGAGAGCTTTAAAGATGAGTATCGTTGACATATTTTCCGGGCCGTCTCTTTGTCTCCCCTTCTTGCTCTTTCTCTCGACAGTTCCAAGCCTAAAGCAAGAGCACTGAACGGTGAGTGCAGGGCAAAAAAAAAGGCTAGAAATGGTTGCTGCCTTTGCCGACGAGGAGGAGTAAAAAAAAAAAGTAGGAAGACGAACGAACGAAGAGAGAGAGAGAGTAAGAGGGAAAAGAGCACCGGCTAATCCCGATTCAAACGGAAATTTACGTGGTAAGCTCTTGTCTTCCGGAGTGGGAAGGGTATTTATGTGTGTACAGTAAGGACAATTACTTTTAAGGGGTGAAGTTAATTCAACGTATGGAAAGACGAAGGGGGATTACAAAAGGGATTTGGCAATGAATCGAAAGTATCAATCGCTGGGATTTCGTTCGTGTTACATCGGAAATAAAAGATTCTGGTAATCGTAAGATTGTTGCAAATATGTCTCAACTAATACACAAGGATTGAGACCAAAGTCGAGTTTGTTTCGAACTTTTTCGTCTAATGGGGGATAGTACTTGAAGTGGTCCTCCGGAATCAAGGGAACACCAGAGGAACGAGCAAAAGATAGGGATAATTTCGAATTCGGACGTTCTCTTCAAGTGCCCTCGTGCTGAGAACTACATTATGAATTTCCAGTTTTCACACGAGAACGTGAAATTTCCGCGTTACCGTTGATGCAGTGCAACGGTTCTCGGGGATAATCCTCGTAAGAGAAGTACCAGCGAGAGTGGCGTTAATCCGTTCTCTTGAAGGGATCGTGGATAGAGCCCGGTGGAGCATTAGAAACTCTGTTGCCCCTTCAGGGATTGCCCCTGAATTCGTGACTGGTATCAACCATTTTTTGCCCACTTTATCATTTTGTATGACGACTAAAAACGTAATCAGGGCTAACTCGTCCGCTCGCGATAAAAGTAAAACGCTTTTAAAACTATTGCAGTGTGAGATGAAGTGAAATGAAAGGAAAATAAACAATCGATTTTACGGAAACCGATTGTAAATTTAAGGGGCAAACAGGGTTAGGACAGCGTTTTCTCAATGATTTAGAAGAATTTTTTTATAGTATAAAAAATTAATATAATTTATTGAAACTTTGAGAATATTTTATACATATATTTAAGTATATACTATAAAATTTTTGAAGAATTTCCTTGGAAAACACCGAAGATATTAGCGACCCCATATTGCAGGTCACAATCAGACTCAACATTTTGCGTACATTCTGGAAGCCGCAATTTTCATCTGAAATCAAACGAGGTTGGAATTTACTTTTATTATATGTCTCTCTTCTATATGAACCTAAATGCTATCAAAAAAATAGAAAATTGAATTTTTTACAGGGGTCAAAACAAAAAAGCATGATTTTTTGCCATTTTTTACAACTTTATTTGCAAAAAAAAATTATTTCAAATTATGATATCATTCCGATTTCAGGTTCATATAGAGCGCAATACTATGAAGAAAGTAACTGCCAATTTTCAAAACGATTGGTCGATAACTTCCAAAATTAGCGTGTACGCAAGTTCAAAAAAAGTCGTTTTCAGAAAAACGCGTTTGAAAAAATAGTACCAAGAGAACCAAAGTCAAGGCAGTCATACATTTTCTTCGGTGTTTTTCAAGGAAATTCTTCAAAAATTTTATAGTATATACTTAAATATATGTATAAAATATTCTCAAAGTTTAAATAAATTATATTCATTTTTTATACTATAAAAAAATTCATGAAAATCATTGAGAAAACGCTGTCCTAACCCTATTTCTAAAAATTTTGGTAACATATTTTTCAATAGTTCTACTAGCAATTTATGAAATTAAAAAAAAATCGATTTTTTGAACCGTCTAACCCTATTTTTAAGATTCAACGCTGCGGAGTCATTGCTGCAGATACTAAAATAATATGTTTTCAACGAAAAGTTATTATTGGAATTTTTTTAATTCACCAATTTCGAATAAAAGGTAACAAAAGAATGGATCGAAAAAAATTCCGGAACCGCATGAAAGAGCACTTTAATTAGATGTTACTAAAAATTATTTCGAAATTTCCATTTTATTCTTTCTCTGTCTGTCCGTCTCTCTCTCTCTCCCTTCCTATTTTTCTGTTTCCGCGCCCTTTGAATAAACTGAACAAGTGCCATTTATTTTCATCCTTTATCCGCATCGATCTGGCTTTGGTTTAATTGCTTTTTCTTTTGTATATAGCTACAAAACGAAACGTGTGCGATGGTCGGTAGCGGAAGCGATTTAAAAGAGAAAAAAATCACGTATTACCTTTTATCTTAGCGTATCCCCAGTCTGGAATTTTACGTCATTCATGTATCCGAATGGGCTCGAGGAAAATAAAACGTTGCATTGCTCGGGACGTTTATGAAGTACGTGATTAATTAATTAATATTGATAAATGTTCGACGGTTTATTTTCAACGTGCACGTGAATTATATCAAGTTGTTATATTTTGTGTAAAATTTTCGAACGATTTGGTAAACTGAATTTTTTATTTTTTTTTTTTCTCTCTTTTTGCTTGTAGCTATAATCTGTCCCGGCGGGACATTCAATAGCTGTGATGTAGGTGTTGTTCGTTGTTTAGGGGAGTGACCGTTGTCAAACCCACAATTGATGTCGAAGAGTTTGTTGGTGTTATATTTCTCTGTTCGGAAGGTCCAAAGGCTTGATGCGTCTGAGTCGTCTGATTTCATTCCTTCTGTCGAGGATTTCTCGGGCCATTGTGTTAGGGTGGTTTCGTAGTCTTTCCACGTATCGCGTGCTGAACATTTGGATGTTTTCTGCTACCGTTGTTATTCGTAGGTCGTTGTGTAGGGTCTTATTGCTGACGTACCATGGGGCGTTGGTAATTGTTCTTAATATTTTTGATTGGAATCTTTGAAGGATTTCTATATTCGATCTGCTGGCCGTCCCCCAGAGTTGGATGCCGTACGTCCACACTGGTTTGAGTACTACTTTATATAGTAGATTTTTGTTTTCTGTTGTTACTTTGGAGTTTCTTCCGAATAGCCAGTACATTTTTTTAAACTTGATGTCGAGAGGTAAACTGAATTGACGTTAAATTTTCTGTAGACGGTGATTCAGAATTGTTCGAACTGTTGGTATCAGAGACGACATTTTCCGTTAGATTCTTTGCTCGTTAGCAGAACGTAGTGTATTTATGTAAAAAATATCGGCGTACATAACCCCTAAACATGGAGAGAAAGGGCGCGCCGATTATATGTTACGGGCCTAGCCACTAGCGCGTGAGTTGCTGGTTGCGTTCTTGAGAATTACCGTTCAGCGACCTCTCTCGGCCAAATTTGACAACCAACCTACAGACCACGATATTACCCTCTACCGGCCGATTTCCAACGAGGGAATTACCGAAGTTGCCGTTGCTCGACTCTCCAACGTAATTCAAATGGCTCTGATTTAAAAACTCTATTGAATTAATAGAAACGGATAAATTGTTGTGCTCGGAGACATCAGCGAAAATCGGAAAAGTCTCGGCTCGATCATTATTCTGAATCAATCCGTATATAATTATTTAGTATTCATCGGTTCGATGAATTATTCATCATATCAATTAAATCCCATGATTATTATCAACGTTTCGTTTGTACGACGAACGAGACCAAATTAATACGTTAATTTTCTCACACTTGATTTTCGTTTATCGAAATTTTACGCGGTTGCAAACGCATCGAGGATTCATCGATTGTCAATTAGATTAAAATTTTGTACACACACACACTCGTTACACGGGTTAATTCCGTGTTTCGACGAGTTTACGATTTTCGTCATAATTGTATGATTAATAATTCTTCTATGAGAGATTCAACACCGAAATTCGATACAAATTCATATTACATTTTCAGAATTTATTTATTGTTCCGGAAATCTATTATTATCCGACAATAATATATTTGTCGATTCTACAAACGGTGTGTTTGTGATACGTATTAAAATGTAATTTAAAATTATATTTCGCAAACCAAGTTACGAAATTTAATGTGTCCACATTGTATAAAATTTGTTTACACATTTTATAAAATCTATCATAATTATAATTTCACAAATTCGCTACGGTTATCAATAAATCGTGATTTTACCATTTTCTCGTATGAAATGCAATGGACAAATTTTTTTTTTACACGGACATCTTTGTAAATACATTTGAAAATAATAAATTTACGCGTTTGCTAAGTTTCCTTAAGGGGGGAAATAGGGTTAGACAGTTCAAAAAATCGATTTTTTTTTATTTCATAAATTGTTAGTAAAACTATTGAAAAATGTGTTCCCAAAATTTTAAATGAAAATTCCGACTCGTTCTATTGTTATAAGCCATTAAGGGGGGAAATAGGGTTAGGACAGCGTTTTCTCAATGATTTTCATGAATTTTTTTAAAGTATGAAAAATGAATATAATATATTGAAACTTTGAGAATATCTTATACATATATTTAAGTATATACTATAAAATTTTTGAAGAATTTCCTTGAAAAACACCGACGATATTAGCGACCCCATATTGCAGGTCACAATCAGACTCATCATTTTGCTATTTTTTCAAACGCGTTTTTCTGAAAACGACTTTTTTTTAACTTGCGTACACGCTAATTTGAAAAGTTTTCAACTAATCATTGTAAAAATTGGCAGTTACTTTCTTCATAGTATTGCGCTCTATATGAACCTAAAATCGGAATATTATCATTATTTAAAATCATTTTTTTTTGCAAATAAAGTTGAATAAAATGGCAAAATAGATGCTTTTTTGTTTTGACCCCTGTAAAAAATTCAATTTTCTATTTTTTTGATAGCACTTAGGTTCATATAGAAGCGAGACATATAATAAAAGTAAATTCCAACCTCGTTTGATTTTAGATGAAAATTGCGGCTTCCAGAATGTACGCAAAATGCTGAGTCTGATTGTGACCTGCAATATGGGGTCGTTAATATCGTCGGTTTTTTTTCAAGGAAATTCTTCAAAAATTTTATAGTTTATACTTAAATATATGTATGAAATATTCTTAAAATTTCAATAAATTATATTCATTTTTTATACTGTAAAAAAATGCATGAAAATCATTGAGAAAACGCTGTCCTAACCCTATTTCCCCCCTCAATCTGTACGAAATTATTTTTTACTATATTTTTAAATCGCTATCGAACTAAAAAATATATATTTTGGAACATATGCAAAGCCCAGCCAGGATTTGTAACGTAATATTTTGTTTAAATAACGTGACAGTAAGAAGTTAAAAATTAAAAGAGTACTCTAGCTTATGTTCAATCACAATTCTGTCTGTTTCCAAAATTTTTTTTGTTTCCTCGCTTGAAACTACGATCAGTTGATTAAATTTAAACGTTGGACCTGTGAGAGTGACGTTTTCCTTCAACAAAATGAATGTACAATTTATCGTGATAATAAATCATAACGATCTATTAAATTTATTAATAAAAATGATATTTTTATCCATTTACCAAGTTGCGAAAGGTGAAAAAAATGTATTTTTATTTGCGACATTCGTTCAGCCACCAATTAAGTAGAGCAATACCTCAGGGCACGTTACATACGAAAATTGCAAAAGTTTAACGCGCGTCAGTAGTGAAACCGAGCGTCGGCGGCCATTTTTGTTCAGCCGTAAGTTTCGTAAATTAAATTTCGCGCTAGGGCGAAAAGTGTTTCGCTCCCGCGACTGTTCGCTCCCGCGACTGTTCGCTCTATTAAACGAAATATTAATTTTCAACGCGGGAAACCCCACGCGGAACTGCTCCACTTTTGGCGGTCGACCGAGAATTCTCTTGTGACGACAAAAACAAAATGGACGCCCGAATGGGCAAAAGCAGCGGAATAGGGCGGGAAGAAAAAAAAGAAACAAACGAAAATGGAAAAAAAAAACGTACAAACGAAGTGGAGGACCGGAGATGGATTAAAAGGGAAAAAGCTGCTGCGGATACGAGAAGCCGGAAATCAGCCAGGTGAAAGGAGATTGAACAAAACAAAAACGAAAACAAAACGTACGAAAAAAAAAGAGTATCGTTCGAACGTAACTGGAACGTTTCGATCAATCGAGCTTCGAGGATTATTCTTTGCCCGAACGATGCCTATTCGTGTTGGGCATTATGCCAGGAAAAAAAAAACAAAACAAAACAACAAAACGAATTATATGTTGACGCTTTGGACTTTCTGAAAAGTTGCACCCCACTCAACGTGAGATACATAATCGAGCAAACGCGATTTTAAACCATTTTCCTTCGCGCATTTGAAAAATGGATATTTCATAACTGCTGGATGATACGGTTCACGTGATGTTTTTCAACCGCCATTGAAACCTCGGTACGACGCTTCGAGATACGAAAAGCCTCCTGTATCTCGATCGAACAACCCTTCAACAATGTGATCTCTCTCTCTCGTTCTCTCCCTCGAACTAAAATGAAATAAAACAGGGATATATGTGAGATCTCTCGGGTCCGACACGAAGCAAAAGTAAAGAGGTCTCCGGGTGTTTCTATATACTTTTTTCAATCGATAATATGAAACTTTTCGCATCATAGCTTCTCTATCAATAGCGATACAGATATACGTTTGATTCTGTAAACGATTGATACAGAGGTTATGTACAAAACAAACAAACAATAAAACAAGATGGATACGCCGAAAAGTTTCGTAGCGAATTGAGTCTTAAAACTGGACGAAAGTCTTTTGTACCGTAGGAATTCCGAAATCTCGATCGTTATTTCCGGGAAGCCTGGTAAAAGTTCGTAACAGCCCCTAACGTTAAGAATTATGGTCTTGTAAACGACACGAGGAAGACATTTACGATTTAGTTTCAATTCGAGCTTGTGTGGAGTTTGCTCTTTTGAACAAAAAAAATTAATCGTAAAACCAATCGTTATTTCCGTCGAATAGTCGGCAAAGTTTCGAAACAAGTCGCTGACCTAACGAAACAAAAGACAATTGTTTTCGTTAACATGTGATGACGTTAGGGGTTCGTAGATAAGTTCAAAAAGATCCTGACGATTTAATTTCAATTTAACTTGCACTAAACTCTGTTATGGTGAAAAAAAAGTTCGTTAACTCAATCGTTATTTCAAAAAAATATCGAAAGCTTCGAAACAACCCCTAACCTAACGACGGTAGTTACAATTATGGATTAACGCTTCTAGTAATTATTGCACAAATTTTATCGTCACATTATGATATTTGGAATTACGATTTAGTAACCTGACATCTCATGGCCAAATTTCAAACCACTCACTCCCAGTCATGGGGGGAGGGGGTGCGGTTGGGGCGATATTAGGGGTTTGTAGATAAGTTTAGAAAGATCCTGACGATTTAATTTCAATTTAACTTGCACTAAACTCTGTTATGGTGAAAAAAAAGTTCGTTAACTCAATCGTTATTTCAAAAAAATATCGAAAGCTTCGAAACAACCCCTAACCTAACGACGGTAGTTACAATTATGGATTAACGCTTCTAGTAATTATTGCACAAATTTTATCGTCACATTATGATATTTGGAATTACGATTTAGTAACCTGACATCTCATGGCCAAATTTCAAACCACTCACTCCCAGTCATGGGGGGAGGGGGTGCGGTTGGGGCGATATTAGGGGTTTGTAGATAAGTTTAGAAAGATCCTGACGATTTAATTTCAATTTAACTTGCACTAAACTCTGTTATGGTGAAAAAAAAGTTCGTTAACTCAATCGTTATTTCAAAAAAATATCGAAAGCTTCGAAACAACCCCTAACCTAACGACGGTAGTTACAATTATGGATTAACGCTTCTAGTAATTATTGCACAAATTTTATCGTCACATTATGATATTTGGAATTACGATTTAGTAACCTGACATCTCATGGCCAAATTTCAAACCACTCACTCCCAGTCATGGGGGGAGGGGGTGGGGTTGGGGCGATATTAGGGGTTTGCAGATAAGTTTAGAAAGATCCTGACGATTTAATTTCAATTTAACTTGCACTAAACTCTGTTATGGTGAAAAAAAAGTTCGTTAACTCAATCGTTATTTCAAAAAAATATCGAAAGCTTCGAAACAACCCCTAACCTAACGACGGTAGTTACAATTATGGATTAACGCTTCTAGTAATTATTGCACAAATTTTATCGTCACATTACGATATTTGGAATTACGATTTAGCATCCTGACATCTCATGGCCAAATTTCAAACCACTCACTCCCAGTCATGGGGGGAGGGGGTGGGGTGGGGGCGATATTAGGGGTTTGTAGATAAGTTTAGAAAGATCCTGACGATTTAATTTCAATTTAACTTGCACTAAACTCTGTTATGGTGAAAAAAAAGTTCGTTAACTCAATCGTTATTTCAAAAAAATATCGAAAGCTTCGAAACAACCCCTAACCTAACGATGGTAATTACAATTATGGATTAACGCTTCTAGTAATTATTGCACAAATTTTATGGTTACATTATGATATGTGGAATTACGATTTAGCGACCTGACCTCTCACGGACAAATTTCAAACCGCTCACTCCCAGCCGGTAACCGATTGTCACATTTATGACTTTCATATATACATATATTTCTTTTCCTGTGTTTCCTGGCGTGCTCTTCTTCGAAAATTCTCTGTCGTTCAACCTGACGATCGCCGAAGTGAAAAGATGGTCATTGGACGTGGAAATGTTCACGATAAAAAGTCCTAGCTCACGCGACGGTCGTAATACATGAACACGCACACCAATACTTTTTATGTGAAACCGGATATGACCAACGATGTATAGCATCGATACCCGCAGCTAGAATAACATTTTACAATGTACACCAGCCATTATTTTCCGCCCCTTTATATTATTATATGAGCCATTCGACGCCAAGTCGATCTCTCGTCGAAGCTCATCATTTTTTTTCCCCCCCACAAAATCGTAAGTTGTACGACGTCACGAAAAATACACTAACAAAAATGGAAATTCATTTGTTCGTTGTAAACAAAAAATTTCCAAACATCCCTAAAAATAAGATACCAAAAATAAGCAACACAATGAATAACAATTCAAAATAATTGTCGAACGTTACAATTACCTGTGACATGTTTTTTTTTAATTCTCATAACTCTTTAAGGGGGGAAATAGGGTTTGGACAGCGTTTTCTCAATGATTTTCATGAATTTTTTTATATTATAAAAAATGAATATAATTTATTGAAACTTTGAGAATATTTTATACATATATTTAAGTATATACTATAACATTTTTGAAGAATTTCCTTGAAAAACACCGAAGATATTAGCGATCCCATATTGCAGGTCACAATCAAACTCGGCATTTTGCGTACATTCTGGAAGCCGCAATTTTCATCTGAAATCAAATGAGATTGGAATTTACTTTTATTACATGTGTCTCTTCTATATGAACCTAAATGCTATCAAAAAAATGGAAAATTGAATTTTTTACCGGGGTCAAAACAAAAAAGCATGATTTTTTGCCATTTTTTAAAACTTTATTTGCAAAAAAAAAATTATTTTAAATAACGATAATATTCCGATTTTAGGTTCATATAGAGCACAATACTATGAAGAAAGTAACTGCCAATTTTCAAAACAATCGGTTGAAAACTTTTCAAACTAGCGTGTACGCAATTTTACAAAAAGTCGTTTTCAGCAAAAACGCGTTTGAAACACGTGGCGCGCTCGGGGCCTGAAGGAGAGCTACTCACTTTAATGGCTTATAACAATAGAACGAGTCGGAATTTTCATTAAAAATTTTGGTAACATATTTTCCAATAGTTTTACTAACAATTTATGAAATAAAAAAAAAATCAATTTTTTTAACCGTCGAACCCTATTTCCCCACTTAATATTCATCAGGATTGTTTACTCTTTCTTCACAGCGAGCAGTGATACATTGTACTCGGAGATCCTAAATTAATTTCGTGGCGGGACACGATTTCCAAAATATTTAACGAAAAATTCTGACGTTTGAGGGGAAAAAAGAAATCGTCTCAATTCGGGACCTAAATCGACGCCATGAGGGATTTTCAGTTACACGCCGGATCCTGAAATATAACATTAAAATTACCTTGAAAAAGTGGAATACGTCAATGGTTGTCAAACAAATGTCAAATTGTCAAAATATCAAACAATTTGACATTTTCATCCACAACTGCCGAGTGAACGTATCGAAAAATGTGAAAAAAATGTTTAAGGGTAGATTTTTTTGCTGCGCCATGCAAAACATCGATTTGGGGTTGGAGGGGGATGAAGTGAAAAATCGCGAGTATCAATTTCGCGTAGAATTCCTCCTACATACACAGCCGATTCTTTATATCATATACCTATATCACGAGATAACATGACATCATGTCTCGCATAACCTACGATACGATATATACAATACTGCACACATACACGACCTCCATTTTTATTTTACCCCCGTAGCTATGGTACAAAAAGAGCTTCGTACGGTGAGCCAGTCCGTAAAAAAAAATGCTGTGTACTGGCGCAACCCCTTCCAAAATGACAAAAAGGATCAATCAATTACTTTCTCGATCGTTAGCCGGAGGCTAACAAGTACAAATGATCGAGGCTGAATTTTTTTTTTTTGCCAAACCAGAGCCTCCCGAGTATCGAATCAACCAGTGATTGGCACCTCTAGTACCTTCGATACTGCGCAATTTATATTTTAAAAGTTGAAGCACGCGTCTGAGTAATCAACGTCTTTTCAGGAAGTTAGAGTACTCGTTAAATCGTTCTGATTGATTGCAATTTTGTAATTGAATAACAATAAGCAACTTTTTCGTGTTTCTCAGATTATTAGCCGACATTATTCTAATTGTTACGTTTTTTTTTCCACAATTTTTAGGTTCAATCGAGGCAGATCTCCTCGATGGAATTGTGGTAAGAATGGAGTAATGCGGCGACGACGCGCGGGCGTTTTCGACGCTCGATATATTCCTTAATTGTGAATATTTTTTTAACGAATACCAGTGTTTTTCAGCGACAAAAATGTGATAGATAACTTGATAATAAAATAAAAATTGCGTATGCTTTGTCAATTGTTCGGAAACGCCGTTTAAATTTTTACCCAATTTTCGGCCGTCAAAGCCTTCATACTCCCCTTGAGAGGGGAGATTTGGGACTTCATTTTTTTAGTGATTTTCATGAATTATGCAATTCCAATTTTTAATTTTAATAATTGAACATTGCATTTTTTAGAGGCGTTTAAACAAAAAAGCATAATCTTTTAAATCATGCTCTTTTGTCGAAGCACCTGTAAAAAATACAATAATCAATTTTTTCGGGGGAAGTTAGGTTAGTATAGAAGAAAGAAATGTACTTAAAGTAAATTTGAAACCCTATTGATTTCAGATGAAAACTGTGACCTCCAGAATGTACACAAACAGCTACGCCTGATGGTGGCGTCCAATGGGTGGGAGCCCACATTTTCCGAGAAAATATTTCAAAAAAATTAGTATATATATTTGAATATATGTATAAAATGTTCTCAAAGTTACAATAATTTATATGCATTCCTTTCTTGCCAAAAAAAATTCATGAAAATCACTAAAAAAACTTAGTCCAAAACCTATCTCCCCCCTTAATATCAACACCGAATGGTTGGAACATGAAAATGTAAAACAGTCAATGAGTCCATCAAGTATGGCTCTTGTAGGACATTCAACCGCAGACACCTTTAGCGAACGTAAATATGTGGAATTTCATAGAACATGGAAATCCCAGTAGCTTGGAGCAGTTTTGGTCAGACAGTGCCGACAATTTAGTGAGTAGACATCATTGAGAGCCATCATCCCAAATTCCATAATTTTCTTGGATCACTTCGAAATGTACTGCCTAAAGAACTCTAGGACACGAATGCATCTTCAAGGTGAATCATCTTAGTCCGAAAATTTTATCATCACTTCCCAGCCAGTAATGCCTAAAACTCCTACCAATCCTTTCCACATTTAGTTTGCTGTTCCATAGTCCCCAATTTTAAAAGGATCAACAATTTGATTTAAAGGCTTACACATCCCTGCTCGCGTTAAAAACCGAGTAAATTTGAAAAATTATTATAAACGTTATGTGGTAAAAAAAAAATTGAATTGTTGATTTCACATTTTTTATTAACTTTTCAACTATATGATAAAAAATTAAAAGGTTTCTTCTTATCAATATTAACATTTTTTTTTACGGGTATAAATGGACTACTGATGAAAACCACGGCGCCTCCTTGTCGACATCATAACTTCGACAAAAATTATCCAATCTGCAAAAACAAAAAAGAATCTAGTAAATTAATGCAGTAGTAATAGTGTGACGGAGGGAATTTTTTTTTTTTCATTATGAAATTACAGGGTTTCAAACTTTAGTATGTAATTTAAAAAAAAAATAGCGTTTAATAATTTATAAAAAATTGTCCAACCAAAAAATTTAAAAAACCTCTCGTTAGACTATACAGAAAATAATTATGAAGATTTAAAAAAGAAAGAATTTTTAAATATTAAAAATTGACTGAGTTATCGTGCTGACACTGTCGAATAACATAGTTTCGAGAAAAACGCGTTAAAATAATGTTAATATTGAAAAAAAAATGTTTTTTTCTTACGGTTTAAAAGTTAATAAAAAAATGTGAAAACAACAATTTAATTTTTTTTTCACCATATAACCTTTATAATAATTTCTCAAGTTTACTCAGTTTCAAATTCACTGAGTTCTTAAGGGGGGGAAATAGGGTTAGACGGTTCATAAAATCGTTTTTTTTTTATTTCATAAATTATTAGTAAAACTATTGAAAAATATGTTCTCAAAATTTTAAATGAAAATTCCGACTCGTTCTATTGTTATAAGCCATTAAGAGGGGAAATAGGGTTAGAACAGCGTTTTCTCAATAATTTTCATGAATTTTTTTATAGTATAAAAAATGAATATAATTTATTGAAACTTTGAGAATATTTTATACATATATTTAAGTATATACTATAAAATATTAGCGACCCCATATTGCTTGTTTTTCTTGATACTATTTTCTCAAGCGCGTTTTTCTGAAAACGACTTTTCTTGAACTTGCGTACACGCTAGTTTGAAAAGTTTTCAACGAATCGTTTTGAAAATTGGCAGTTACTTTCTTCATAGTATTGCGCTCTATATGAACCTAAAATCGGAATATTATCATTATTTAAAATAATTTTTTTTTGCAAATAAAGTTGTAAAAAATGGGAAAAAATCGTGCTTTTTTGTTTTGACCCCTGTAAAAAATTCAATTTTTTATTTTTTTGATAGCATTTAGATTCATATAGAAGAGAGACATATAATAAAGGTAAATTCCAACCTCGTTTGATTTCAGATGAAAATTGCGGCTTCCAGAATGTACGCAAAATGCTGAGTCTGATTGTGACCTGCAATATGGTGTTGCTAATATCCTCGGTGTTTTTCAAGAAAATTCTTCAAAAATTTTCTAGTATATACGTAAATATATGTATAAAATATTCTCAAAGTTTCAATAAATTATATTTATATTTTATACTCTAAAAAAATGCATAAAAATCATTGGGAAACACTGTCCTAACCCTATTTCCACACTTAAGGCCGTCGTCTGGTCTAGAAATTTGAAAAAATCTTTTTTTTTTTTTCATCTTCTTATTCCTTAGACCTTCCTTCATACGCTCCTGAAAACCGTTTATTGATATTTCAAAAATTAGCCGAGAAATAAAAATTCTAAGCAAGTCGCGCCGCTCAGGTAGCGCGGTCGGGAAGCAACTTTGAACGCGTTTATCTCAGAACAATGTTTTTCAAATCGGCGCCCACGATATCTCGATAACTCGACCGATCGAGCTCAAATTTTGCACGTACCTTAGGTAGCCTGTTTCTGAGGACTGGTAGCAGAATTGAGTCGAACAATAATTTTGCCGACATTTTATAACTCGTCGAATACCCGAAAATGTATGAAATATCATCGATGAAAGTTCAACAGGCCGCCATTTTGTCAAAATTTTTTTTTAAGTACCAATTCTGCTACCAGTGCTCAGAATACTCATACAGATTGAGAATATATATATATTTTTTTTTTTCAGATGCATACAGCATCGTCCAGAGTGGGCGCCGATTGAGGCGCACCATGTTGCAACAAGGCAAAAAACTACATGAAAATATTTAAAATAATTTTTTTTTTTAATGTACAAGTATTCTCTAAGGATCAATAAATGCACGTGTAAATTTTCATCAAGACAACTTCAACGGTTTAAACGTTATTGCACATTAGAAATGACGTGAAAAATCTCGCACTAGACCAGACGACGGCCTTAAAGTAATCGTGGGACAAGTGTACTGACGGAATCAGATGACATCAACCGATCCGGCTGATCCGGATTGTCCGCGGGGCAAACAGACGAAAGTTACGCGTTTTATCGTTAGAATAATCAGCCCGGAGCGATGTTTCAAACTTTTCATCCACCCTCGATCAGGCTGTGGCAGAATTCGGCCAATGGAAACCCTATGAAACTAATCGATGCGGGAAATTTTCCACTCGGACAATCACTGCGTCGTTGCTAACAATTGGCTCGGGTCAAGCGTATCTTCGACTACCCATTTTTCGTGCAATCCCACGGTGATGGCTTGAATTCGCATCAATATTGAAAGGTGGATAAAAATAAACGGGGAAAATGCGTGCCAGCGGAGGCGAGGCCGCGGGGAAGTGTCGAATAATATGCGAGGCTCCGTTTTTTTTTTCTTCCGTTCGTTCGATATGTCGAACAAGAATGGGTGAAGAGGCCAGCGTGTATTTTTTTTGTGCTCTCTCACACTCCCTGAGGCCAAATGGCAAACAGACGTTATTGCCGAGCATCGCCTGGCAGCTTGTTTTTTTTTATTTTTTTATCAACATCTGCGTTTAATGGAAACGTACGAGTACAAAACACTTCGGTCCGTTCTTCTCGGACGCGTGACGTCGATTGGCTGTCGATGACGGAAATCGAGAACATTTTTTTTTCAGCTTTCGTCTTGAAGGTACGAATTCAAATGACAATTTTCGTCTCAATGATCTGGATGGATCAACTTTCAGATGGATACTTTTTGCTCCAAGTGAAAGTTACTAATCTGCAATCGTACTTAGTAATTTGTCCAACGTTTCTTTTTAAATTCCTCTCGCAGAAAACGCTGTTTCGTTTCAAATTCATTACTTCTCTGCCACATTTTCCAAAGGGATTGAGAGTTCAAGTGAATTTTTCTTTCCTTGTCACCGAGAATCGATACATTACAGCCACAATGTCATGGAAAATTTAACGCTCCTACGCGTCTCAAACGTATAATGCACATTAAGCTATATGGAAAGGCCTCGTATAGCACAACGTGAATTATATACCGCACACGTAGTGCATAATTTATATGGACCATGTTGTACTTTCGTGTACTTAGTGAGTGAGCGAGGAATAGATGGAAAATGAGGCGCAGCTATAAGAGCACTCAATACCCTAGAATGATCCTCCTTTGTATTTCCAAATTCTGTTCGTTGCCACTTGCCAAGTGGCGACCAAGTTAAAGGCATCGAGGATTCACGGATATCTCCGGGACAGATCCCCTTTGAATATCTAACTATAGGAATATTTAATCGCGATAATGCGTCCAATTCACTCTGATGTAATGAAAATAGGGTGGTCATCCGAAGAGCGTCACGAAATGGCGTGTGCGAATCATTTACGAGGCTACGACAGACGCATTCTGATTGGATGTCGATGCTGCGCGCGCACTTCGATCATGCGCAAACTTCGGATCGCGAACGGCGAACCTAACCTAAAAAGCAGCGCGGTAAACGTTCGCACCGATTCTAGTAACGATTACTTTTCGTTGGAGCAGATGTGACGACTTCGACGAAATAGGGTTAGATGGTTCAAAAAATCGATTTTTTTTATTTCATAAATTGTTAGTAAAACTATTGAACAATATGTTCCCAAAATTTTAAATGAAAATTCCGACTCGTTCTATTGTTATAAGCCATTGAAGTGAGTAGCTCTCCTTCAGGCCCCGAGCGCGCTATTTTTTCAAACGCGTTTTTCTGAACACGACTTTTTTTGAACTTGCGTACACGCTAGTTTGAAAAGTTTTCAACGAATCGTTTTGAAAATTGGCAGTTAATTTCTTCATAGTATTGCGCTCTATGTGTACCTAAAATGGGAATATTATTATTATTTAAAATAATTTTTTTTTTGCAAATAAAGTTGTAAAAATGGCAAAAAATGTGAAATCAACAATTTAATTTTTTTTTTCACCATATAACCTTTACAATAATTTTTCAAATATACCCGGTTTCCAGCGCGCGCAGGGGTATATGAGCCCTTAAGAGAGGAAATAGGGTTGGACGGTTCGAAAAATCGATTTTTTTTTTATTTCATAAATTGTTAATAAAACTATTGAAAAATATGTTACCAAAATTTCAAATGAAAATTCCGACTCGTTCTATTGTTATAAGCCATTGAGGGTGGAAATAGGGTTAGGACAGCGTTTTCTCAATGATTTTCATGAATTTTTTTATAGTATAAAATATGAATTTAATTTATTGAAACTTTGAAAATATTTTATACATATATTTAAATATATACTATAAAATTTTTGAAGAATTTCTTTGAAAAACACCGAAGATATTAGCGACCCCATATTGCAGGTCACAATCAGACTCATCATTTTGCTATTTTTTTCAAACGCGTTTTTCTGAAAACGACTATTTTTTAACTTGCGTACACGCTAGTTTGAAAAGTTTTCAACCGATCGTTTTGAAAATTGGCAGTTACTTTCTTCATAGCATTGCGCTCTATATGAACCTAAAATCGGAATATTATCATTATTTAAAATAATTTTTTTTTGCAAATAAAGTTGTAAAAAATGGCAAAAAATGTGAAATTAACTATTTAATTTTTTTTCCACCATATAACCTTTACAATAATTTTTCAAATATACCCGGTTTCCAGCGCGCGCAGGGGTATATGAGCCCTTAAGGGAGGAAATAGGGTTAGACGGTTCAAAAAATCGATTTTTTTTTATTTCATAAATTGTTAGTAAAACTATTGAAACATATGTTACCAACATTTTTTATGAAAATTCCGACTCGTTCTATTGTTATAAGCCATTAAGGGTGGAAATAGGGTTAGGACAGCGTTTGCTCAATGATTTTCATGAATTTTTTTATAGTATAAAAAATGAATTTAATTTATTGAAACTTTGAGAATATTTTATACATATATTTAAGTATATACTATAAAATTTTTGAAGAATTTCCTTGAAAAACACCGAAGATATTAGCGACCCCATATTGCAGGTCACAATCAGACTCAGCATTTTGCTATTTTTTCAAACGCGTTTTTCTGAAAACCACTTTTTTTTAACTTGCGTACATGCTAGTTTGAAAAGTTTTCAACCAATCATTTTGAAAATTGGCAGTTACTTTCTTCATAGTATTGCGATTTATATGAACCTAAAATCGGAATATTATCATTATTTAAAATAATTTTTTTTTTGCAAATAAAGTTGTAAAAAATGGTAAAAAATGATGCTTTTTTGTTTTGACCCCTGTAAAAAATTTAATTTTCTATTTTTTTGACAGCATTTAGGTTCATATAGAAGAGAGACATATAATAAAAGTAAATTCCAACCTCGTTTGATTTCAGATGAAAATTGAGGCTTCCAGAATGTACGCAAAATGCTGAGTCTGATTGTGACCTGCAATTTGGGGTCGCTAATATCTTCGGTGTTTTTCAAGGAAATTCTTCAAAAATTTTATAGTATATACTTAAATATATGTTTAAAATATTCTCAAAGTTTCAATAAATTATATTCATTTTTTATACTATAAAAAAATGTATGAAAATCATTGAGAAATCGCTGTCCTAACCCTATTTGCCCCCTCAACTGCTGTCAAGCTTTTTTTTTTCTCCTAATTTTGCGGAAGATTCCTGTTAGCTGAAGTATTATTCTTCAACTTTAAGAAATACTGGAGAAGTTTCGTAAATAATTTCGTCGACATTGGACGTTGCAAACTGTTGCTGACCCGATAAGGATGCCGTAACGAGCAGTGACAATATTATCATTTTTCCTCTGACAGCTGTCATGAGTTTCGTTTGCGTGCAACGTTTCTAACATCTCTTTGGAATTCATAATATTTTCGAAATAAATTTCTCAACTTCTTTGGAGTTTGTAATTTTTTTTTTTTTTTAAATAAATTACTTCAGAGTTTGTAATAGTATCGAAAAGAATTTATAAATTTCATTGGAACGAGTAATCGTTTCGGAATAGATCCCGAAATTTCTCCTGAAATATTTAATTGTTATTCCGACTGGCCATCTAGTAGAATAGAGCTGTTTAATGGGGTTCGTCCCAAAACCACAAAGTCACGAGAATCTTACCAATTCAATTCCCATTTATCTTCCATCACTGGCAACTCGAGGGGAGGAACGAATGGAGGGTTGTGAAAAAAAGAAGAATGTTTGTTCGAGAATCAACACATCCCTGAGAATACGACCGGGGTGTCCGTCGGGTAGCAGGAGAAAAAGGAGAAAGAGAAGAAGAAGAAGAAGAAGAAGAAGAAGAAGAAGAAGAAAGGTCAGGAGAGACACTTTGGCGGGAGCAGGTGAGGGTTGAAACGACTCGTTGTCGAATACTAAACCCTCGCATGCTTTTAGGGGTTTTTACGTCTACGCATTTTTTTTGTACGTCCTCTTTCCCTCTGTTCTTTTTTTCTCTCGTTCGTCACAATTCCCTACTTTCCTCCGTCCATCATGATTACCAGCTAATTCCCACGAATAACCCATCGAATATCCTCGCGTCTATATACAAAATGTACACGTTGTCGTCTCCATAAAATTTATAGTACAACCGTCCTTGTATGTGGTCTGATGAATATTTACTGTGGACAAAAAAAAATAAACACGGCATACGCCAGAACGAAACGACCAAATCCTAAAGCCACCATGAATCGTCATGGGAAATCGTCGGAGTGGCTGAAGAAAAAAATCTTAAAGGTTCACCGAAATACGCGTCAGATCGGGGAGACGCCAGTCTCCAATATTTTCAACTTTGAAACCAGCACGATTACACGTGTAATGAGAGTTGCAGTGGAAGAACAAAAATTAACGTTAATCCGAATTGAGGGGGGAAATAGGGTTAGGACAGCGTTTTCTCAATGATTTTCGTGAATTTTTTTATAGTATAAAAAATAAATATAATTTATTGAAACTTTGAGAATATTTTATACATATATTTAAGTATATACTATAAAATTTTTGAAGAATTTCCTTAAAAAACATTGCAGATATTAGCGACCCCATATTGCAGGTCACAATCAGACTCAGCATTTTGCGTACATTCTGGAAGCCGCAATTTTCATCTGAAATTAAACGAGGTGGGAATTTACTTTTATTATATGTCTCTCTTCTATATGAACCTAAATGCTATCAAAAAAATAGAAAATTGAATTTTTTACAGGGGTCAAAACAAAAAAGCATGATTTTTGCCATTTTTTACAACTTTATTTGCAAAAAAAAAATTTTTTTTAATAATGATAATATTCCGATTTTAGGTTCATATAGAGCGCAATACTATGAAGAAAGTAACTGCCAATTTTCAAAACGATTGGTCGAAAACTTTTCAAACTAGCGTGTACGCAAGTTAAAAAAAAGTCGTTTTCAGAAAAACGCGTTTGAAAAAATAGCAAAATGCTGAGTCTGATTATGACCTGCAATATGGGGTCGCTAATATCTGCTGTGTTTTTCAAGGAAATTCTTCAAAAATTTTATAGTATATACTTAAATATATGTATAAAATATTCTCAGAGTTTCAATAAATTATATTCATTTTTTATACTATAAACAAATTCATGAAAATCGTTGAGAAAACGCTGTCCTAACTCTATTCCCTCCCTAAATGGCTTATAACAATAGAACGAGTCGGAATTTTCATTTGAAATTTTAGAAAAATATTTTTCAATAGTTTTACTAACAATTTATGAATTTAAAAAAAATCGTTTTTTCGAACTGTCGTACCCTATTTCCCCCCCTTAAAATGACGATTCGGACTGTTGGACTGATTGGAAAATTGACGTTCGATTCAACGACGATTCGGAGAAATAAAGTCCGGCGAAAAAAAAGCTTTTCGGACGAATGGCGTTCGGTCAAATGACATTTCGATCTAATGACGTTTCGAAGAATCGACGATTTAAATAAATGGCGTTCGGACGAAATGACGATTCGGACAATTGAACTTTCGCAAAAATGATGTGCCCTCCCCCTGAAATTCCCGAACGTTACAGCGATTTTAGTGAAGCCACTTCTTAATGGCCGACATGCAAAAAAATTTGCATTTTTTAATTTTCTTTTAGGACGTTATATCGATGTATTTTGACTCGCTGATTACTAATTCAGTAGCTATTTCTTTGAAAAACCCGAAATTTCATTGAAAATAGTCCAAAAAGTGATTTTTTTTGTTTTCCGCCTTTTTCACATTGATATTTTGAGATTTCGACTAAAACTCGGTGTTATTCATAATCAGCGGAAAATTTCCGATCGAATAGGGTATCGGAACATTGAAAAATGAGAAAAAAATGTTTATGTAATTTTTTGCCCACCTTTTCGAAAACCTAAAAATCTCGAAATTTCAAATGATCATAACTTGGCTCACGTTTCATCGATTTTGGGTTTTAACGAGTGTTTTCAAAACGTCTCGAGTAGACTTAGAGAATGCATTTTGGATCATCCCGATATCTAATTTATTGTAGCCGTGAGAGCAGGTTGAAAATCCAACTCCATCGGGGAACAGTCATTAAGACTAAAGGTTAAAAGTAAGAATCGTTAAGATTATAATTTAAAGGTTGTATATATAGAAACTGACACGCGAGGGTAATACTAATGGTTATTTAAGGGTAAAATTCATTACGAGTGAAATTTAAGGATTTAAACGCAGTCAGAATTTTCGAAAAAAAATTTTTTTATAATTTCATTTTCTGTGTATATATCTAAGTATATACAGAGAAAATTTCATGTCAATCCGGTAAATATTCTCGAAGTTACACGCATATTTGTAAAATAATTTGTTACCATGTGTAAAATGATTGTGAAAGTTTGAATGCGTTTTTCTGAAAACTGTGTGTTTTAAAGTCGTTGAGGATGACTCCTCGGAAACGGCTAAACCGACCAGTCTCAAATTTTTACACAAATTTTATAAATATATTTTTTAGTGATTAATCGATGGTTATTTCTCGCCGATAAATATTTTCCGTTTTATAAGCAATTTAAGGCGAACATTTTAATCGAAAATCGAATTTTTTTTTTTGAGAAGCCGCCATTTTGTTAAAAATGAATATTTTGCTTATTCCCTAGATTAAATACTAGCTAATACCTTATATTAACGAAATCTTTTTTCATTTTCGTTGATCCAATCCAGAGATATCGTGCCCACCGCAAAACGCCTTTTTTTAGAGGACCTCCAGGAGTGCGGCAATAGCAGCTTTAAAAATCATTATTTTTACAAATAAAAAATATGAAAATAAAGTTAAAAGTTACCACAACACGTGTATAAATTTTTACGTTAATAAATAAAAATTCTTTTTCAGGAAAAATTCTTGAAAAATCGTTGTTTCGGTCTCCTAACTGCATATAACCCTTTTGGGGTAAAATGACTCAAGACAAAAATATTTAATGGTCTCTTGGATTTTCCCCGAGGAAAAAAAAAATTGCATCGATTTCAAACGCGTGTCTCCAGTATTTCCTGGACGGTGGGATCAGGAGAATTGAACTCTCTCGATGGAATAATAAAAGCAAAAATAAAAAGAGAAGAAATGTTAGATATATTTTCCGAAGAAGACCTCTACCAATGAGCCTTTACCCCACATCTTTTCGGGCCACTTCGACAGCATAACGTTGTTATATTGAGACATATGCGCGGGGGAGTCTCGAAGGGCTTCGCAAGCGTGTAAATTCTCGCGTTAACCATCGCGAAACCTTACGGGACATATTACTCGAACTTTACGGTTGAACTTATCCCATAAGCAAAGTTTCACAAGTTTTCCGGATTATTGTCGCCCACAAATCGCTTCGAAAATAAAATTTCACGTTTTCCAATGCCTACGATATTTTTTTTTTTGGGGGAAAAAAAAATCAACGAATATTCTCGAATATTTACAATTGTATCGACGCTCAAAACTTAGTTTTGGAGCTGGAATTTCGGTCCATGACAGAATGGAATGGGTCAAAATCATTCACAGTCAATTTTTATATTAATTAAAGAAAAAAAAATTGTTTATAGTATTTTTAAGGTAAAACGGATGATTTCGAGAGTGAGAGAACGTTGCACATTGAGAATATCGAGAAATCGATTATCACAGATGACTCCAGGTACGTGAATGTGGACCTCGATGATTCTCGACATTCCACTTCAACGAAGTGGTATACCCCACCCATGTATGAATATTTCAACGATTTTCGAGTATACCCGCTAGGATTGTTAACCCTTGTAATTACGATCCTTCGTGGTTAATGGATTCGCTATTTTCACGGTGGCGATTGACAATTGAGATCAATTAGTGTGATATATGTCGAACGATAGAATGGATAAGATACAAGATATTATATTACACGAATGAAATTAACAAACTTTGGGAGTTTATATGGAAGTGCATTTGAAACGTATTGCAAAAAAAAATGTTAATTAAGGGAGGAAATAGGGTTAGATGGTTCAAAAAATCGTTTTTTTTTATTTCATAAATTGTTAGTAAAACTATTGAAAAATATGTTCCCAAAATTTTAAATGAAAATTCCGACTCGTTCTATTGTTATAAGCCATTAAGGGTGGAAATAGGGTTAGGACAGCGTTTTTCTCAATGATTTTCATGACTTTTTTTATAGTATAAAAAATGAATATAATTTATTGAAACTTTGAGAATATTTTATACATATATTTAAGTATATACTATAAAATTTTTGAAGAATTTCCTTGAAAACCATCGAAGAAAATTTATGACTGCCTTGACTTTGTTTTTCTTGGTACTATTTTTTCAAACGCGTTTTTCTGAAAACGACGTTTTTTGAACTTGCGTACACGCTAGTTTGAAAAGTTTTCAACCAATCGTTTTGAAAAATGGCAGTTACTTTCTTCATAGCATAGCGCTCTATATGAACCTAAAATCGGAATATTATCATTATTTAAAATAATTTTTTTTTGCATATAAAGTTGTCAAAAATGGCAAAAAATGTGAAATCAACAATTTAATTTTTTTTCACCATATAACCTTTACAATAATTTGTTCAAATTTACCCGGTTTCCAGCGCGCGCAGAGGTATATGAGCCCCTAAGGGAAGAAATAGGGTTAGACGGTTCAAAAAATCAATTTTTTTTTCATTTTATAAATTGTTAGTAAAACTATTGAAAAATATGTTACCAAAATTTTAAATGAAAATTCCGACTCGTTCTATTGTTATAAGCCATTAAGGGTAGAAATAGGGTTTGGACAGCGTTTTCTCAATGGTTTTCATGAATTTTTTTATAGTATAAAAAATGAATATAATTTATTGAAACTTTGAGAATATTTTATTCATATATTTAAGTATACACTAGAAAAATTTTATACATATATTTAAGTATATGCTGCAAAATATTAGCGACCCCATATTGCTTGTTTTTCTTGGTACTATTTTTCCAAACGCGTTTTTCTGAAAACGACTTTTTTTGAACTTGCGTACACGCTAGTTTGAAAAGTTTTCAACCAATCGTTTTGAAAATTGGCAGTTACTTTCTTCATAGTATTGCGCTCTATATGAACCTAAAATAGGAATATTATCATTATTTAAAATAATTTTTTTTTGCAAATAAAATTGTAAAAAATGGCAAAAAATCATGCTTTTTTGTTTTGACCCCCTGTAAAAAATTCAATTCTCTATTTTTTTGATAGCATTCAGATTTACATAGAAGAGAGACATATAATAAAAGTAAATTCCAACCTCGTTTGATTTCAGATAAAAATTGCGGCTTCCAGAATGTACGCAAAATGCTGAGTCTGATTGTGACCTGCAATATGGGGTTGCTAATATCGTCGGTGTTTTTCAAGGAAATTCTTCAAAAATTTTATAGTATATACTCAAATATATGTATAAAATATTCTCAAAGTTTCAATAAATTATATTCATTTTTTGTACTATAAAAAAATTCATGAAAATCATTGAGATAACGCTGTCCTAACCCTATTTCGTCCCTTAAACGCAAGGCTTGAGTTGGACTTGAAAAAATTATTTCAATTAACAATTAAATGGCTAACGAATGTAATAATTAATTGACAATCTAATTCTTTTTTTACGTGGGATGTTTAAAATTCATTGCAATTAAGACAATATTATTTTTGTTGAGGGTTCACATACCGCTGCGCGCGCTGAAAAACGAGTAAATTTGAAAAATTATCATAAAGCCTATGTGATGAAAAAAAAAATTAAATTGTCATTAACTTTCACATTTGTCATTAACTTTTCAACTATAAGAAAAATTTTTTTTTTAATTTTTCTGTTTAATATTGACATTATCTTTCACGGGTATAAATGAACTACTGATGAAAACCATGGCGCTTCCTTGTCGACATCATAACTTCACCAAAAATGATCCAATCTGCAAAAATAAAAAAGAATTTAGTAAAATAATGTAGTAGTAATAATCTGACGGAGGAAATATATATTTTTCAACAATAAATAAATTTTAGTATTTACAAGTTTAGTATGCAATTTAAAAAAAAAAGTTAAAAAATATTAAAAAGTGACTGAGTTATGGTGCTGACACTGTCTGAAAACATAGTTTCGAGAAAAACGCGTTTGAATAATGTTAATATATTTTTTTTATTCAAACAATTTTTTTTCTATATAGTTGAAAACTTAATAAAAAATGTGAAATCAACGATTTAATTTTTTTTTTCACCATATAACCGTTACAATAACTTTTCAAATTTACTCGGTTTTCAGCGCGCGCAGGAGTGCGCGAGTTCTTAAAAAAATTATTGAAATGAACAAATAAATGGCTAACGAATGAAACAATTAATTGACAAGCCAATTCTTTTTTACGTACGATGTTTTAAATTCATTGCAATTAAAACAATTTTTGTTTTGGTTAAAAGGGCTTTCAGGAAAAACTGACCGTGGATAAAATAACTGTGGAAAACATGGCCGCGAAAAAAAAATACCAAACAAACCCAAACATCTCGATGCATGTATGGAATCCGTGGAATAGTGGAGTGGGCGTTGAACGCTTCGATATTTGTGCGTGGAATCGTGGGGTGAAATTGTGGGATTCAATTGTTTGTTTCAGTGATTTTAACATTAACGTTTTTTTATTCCATCGGTTTTATTTTCATCGGGCATTTTTTCCCTCAGTCTTTTTATCCCGACTATTTTTTCCATGATATTGAAATTAATGCAAGATATTTAAACATAATGCAACGTCCCGCCGAGATAATTCGTTAAATATCCACACATTATTTATCTCAATTCACAAATTACCAGACATTTAAAAAAACATTGAAATTTTCATTTTATCACGTTTATCCTTTTCAGTAATATATATTTTTTTTTTTCCCTCTCACGAAAAGTTAAGCTTTGTGTAGATCTCGCTGTCTTATCGCTGAACATTTTTCCCCCTCCGACTCGACTTTCATAACGTTTTTTAATGCATTCCCACTTTTTGTTCCCTCTCGCGTTGTATTTTCGTCACTTTTTCTCTCGAGCTTTTGACGATAAAGGAAAAAGAAAAAAAGGGGAAAGAAGGGAAATTTCATTTTGTATGCTGGAAAAGGGTCCACTTAAAGTGTGCCGATCAGAATGAAAGAGCGAGAGAAGATAGAACGAGCGAGCGAGAGGGCAAGGGAAAAAAAGGCTTTATGACGCGACCATAAAAATGAAAAACTCACCGAGAGTTTTGCACTGTTGCTCGCACTATGGTTGTACCAGTTCGAACGAGTTTTATCATTCTTTCGTGTGGCAGATATACAATGCTCGAAGTTGAAAGAAAAAAAAAAAAAAGCAACGGTTGGATAGTGCGAAGATGGATATAGAGAGGAATAATAAAAACGTGAAAAAAAAAGAGGAAACAAAATAAGCGAGGAGAATGAAAGGGGTTGGATATAAAGTTTTTTTCATTCTCCCTCTTTTTCTTTTTTTTTTTTTTTTGACAAAACAAAACATAATTTCTAGTCATGTTACGTCCTGATAAAAGTATAATTATGTCTAGTCCCATTCACGTAAAAAGGAAGAGGAACGAGTCGGTTTTATTTGTTGAAAAAAAAAAAGGAAAAACAAGTGCAGACACCCGTACATGAAGAGAATATTATATACGATGCTACATTTATGTACGGGATGTTCCAGACAGTTCCGGAAAATTTAAATCATTAATAAACCAAAATGTTAAAATGGCACTCAAAATCATAATTTTTGTTGTCCATTACCATTCTCTTAAGGGCGGAAATAGGGTTAGCACAGCGTTTTCTCAATGATTTTCATGAATTTTTTTATAGTATAAAAAATGAATATAATTTATTGAGACTTTGATAATATTTTATCCATATATTAAAGTATATACTATAAAATTTATATACATATATTTAAGTATATACCATAAAATATTAGCGACCCCATATTGCTTGTTTTTCTTGGTACTATTTTTTCAAACGCGTTTTTCTGAAAACGACTTTTTTTCAACTTGCGTACACGCTAGTTCGAAAAGTTTTCAACCAATCGTTTTGAAAATTGGCAGTTACTCTCTTCATAGTATTGCGCTCTATATGAACCTAAAATCGGAATATTATCATTATTAAAAAAAATTTTTTTTTTGCAAATAAAGTTGTAAAAATGGCAAAAAATCATGCTTTTTTGTTTTGACCCCTGTAAAAAATTGAATTTTCTATTTTTTGATAGCATTTAGGTTCATATAGATGAGAGACATATAATAAAAGTAAATTCTAACCTCGTTTGATTTCAGATGAAAAATGCGAGTCTGATTGTGACCTGCAATATGGGGTCGCTAATATTTTATAGTATATACTTAATTATATGTATACAAATTTTATAGTATATACTTAAATATATTTATAAAATATTCTCAAAGTTTCAATAAATTATATTTATTTTTTATACTATAAACAAATTCAAACAAATTCATGAAAATCATTGAGAAAACGCTGTCCTAACCCTATTTCTCCCCTTAAGGGAGAACACCACTGTGACCCCCTGTTTTTTTTTACATTTTTCAAGAATTTTTTTTTGTGGGAAAAAAAAGAGATATTCGAAAAATTTGTTTGGGTTTTGTTCCTTGTTTATTAATGTATCAAAAAACATTTTTTTCACATTTTTCACGCCGCATGGTGGCGCTGAGGAAGCTCTCGCGTCAGGTGCCGTCATTTCCGCGGCACGCAGCAGAACTCTCTTCAACGTCGATCTGAAAAAAAATACCGAGTGTTTTCGTTAATAACATGATATTTTGAAGAGAAGTACACAGGGATTTGGAAAAATATTGTTTTAAAAAAAATAGGCACGCCTTTGAAATTAACTTTAATTTCAAAGGCGTGCCTATTTTTTTTAAAACAATATTTTTCCAAATGGGTAGCCTTTCAATAACTGAACTCTCTGACGGATGAATAGTCAGTGACTTTATAGATGTAGAACGTTGCAAAATGATTACGAGCCTCTATACATCGTTAATGGCACAATATAATTCAGACTTTCGATGTACAACATTCACTTTTACTGAAAGGACTGCTAAACGATAAATAACAATGCCACTACTATCGCTAATAATTATAATAATAGCAAGACATAATACCGCAAGTATAGAACAAAAGATACGAAAAGAAAGGAGGAGCGTGATCGCGCAAGTAGGTAAATATGGGTGGGATGCTTTCAAGCCTTTTGCAAAGAGCTCTTTTCGAAACTCGTTAATTTACCTCTCGGGGCATTATGCGACTAACGAAAATGAGATAGCGAGACGTGTTGTAGAAGAAAAAGTGGATACGCCCGTCAGTATATAAACCCTCCAAAGCGAAAGGTGAGCGTGGGTCATTCCACGTTCCACACCCTCTCACGGATTCGGACCAACATTTCAAAGATATATTATTTATTCAAGTGTAAAAGCGAACTATGCCTTGTGACAGGCTTGCTCATTTGTAACTCATTTTTGACTAATTTTTTTCATTTTCTCGTTATTACTTTTAAACAATTATTAAAAGCTGCACTAGAGCAAGAAAAAAATAGACATACTTTGGGAATTTTTTTTAGCTAAACAACGAAATAAATCGAAATTCCGCTCACAGCTTTCCATTATACTACTATTGAACTATGAAAAATAATTTTTTTGCAGCGATTAATAGCAAAATGGCGGCTGCACAGCATTATTCCGTTGACACCGTTTTTTTTTTCGTTGGGCTCCACGGGCGGAATCGCCACTCGTGCAATTTTTGTCCGGGAACAAAAAATTAAAATTCTTTCGATTACATATAAGAACAGCTACAAATGTACGGAGGATTTTTTCGATAAATGGATTTTTGCAAAAATGGGGCATTTCGTGCGTGATTAGTTCGAAATTAAGTTATACGCAGTTAAGAGACCGAAAAAAGCGATTTTTCAAGAATTTCTCCTGGTAAGACACTTTCATTTTTTAACGTAAAAATTTATATACATATTGTGGTAACTTTTAACGTTATTTTCATATTTTTTATATGTAAAAATAATGATTTTTACAGCTGCTACAACCGATCCATTGGAGGTCCCCTTGAAAAAGGCGTCTTGCGTTGAGCACGATATCTCTGGATTGGATCATTTAAAATGAAAAAACAAAAAAGATTTCGTTAATATAACGTATTAGCTAATATTTAATCTAAGGATTAGGCAAAATATTAATTTTTAACAAAATGGCGGCTTTACAAAAGAAAAAAAAAAAATTTCGACAAAAATGTCGGCATTAAATTGTTTATAAAATGGAAAATATTTATCGGCGAGAAAAAAACCTTCGATCAATCATTAAAAAATATATTTATAAAGCTTGTGTAAAAATTTGAGACCTATCGGTTCAGCCGTTTACGAGTAATCTTGGACTTTAAAGTACACAGTTTCGAGAAAAACGCATTCAAACTTACGACGCTACTTTTAAAAGCTCCGAGGACGTTTTCACAAATATAATATATTTACATTAATGATGTAAATATAAAAAAAAAAAAAATTTTAATTTTTTCTCACATAGTTGAAAAGTTAATAAAAAATGTGAAATCAACAATTTAATTTTTTTTTCACCCTATAATCTTTATAATAATTTTTCAAATTTACTCGGTTTTTAGCTTACTCGGTTAATAGCGGCCCTTATACCATTGCCATTGCCATTGAGGGTTAGAGATTTTACTCCATTTTGAAAATGTTCGAAAAAATCTGTATTCCGGAAAAGGATTTTTCTTTTCCCCACTTCTCCATACGTAATTATACACCAAAATGAATTGAACAGCGATTATTAGCGACAATACATTAGCAACGTGCATTAATCGAGTGAACGTTAATCCTTGTTGACGCGCCAAACACGACTCGAGAGGTCGAGGCAAAAGTCCACGTAAGATGATCGCGTTTAAGGGTGTGGCAAAATAGAACGACCCTCCTGTGTTGTCTCGCCGTGACGATTAATGAACGCGCGTTATATCTCGTGGCTCATATCGCTCGGAGATATTATAAACGAGAACTCTCTCGTTATATTCGATCCAGCGAAATAAGAATCTAATAGCCCGAAAGACGAGAGTTTCCGGTGACGATGTCAAAGTTTCCATGGGCCAAAAAAATCGATCTGATCCAGCGAGCCAAATTTACCTGGCCTATTTAATTGGACGTAAAAAAAAAATTAATTCCCAACCAAAATAATAGCCATTCTAATGTACAAAATTATTTTTTCCACCGAATCAAAACAACATAAAGTTTAGACAAATTCTGTACGTGCAATACAAAGCCACGATGTATAATAAATTATTCCAGAAGTGCTTATTTGCAAACTCTTGAGTAATTCCCTAGTAAAATCTCTGGTATAAATCGTACTCTATTATTCAGAGCAGTCTTTAGCTTCAAACTCTGGTGCGTAATGTTTGCGAACATTATTAAACGCTTGTCGAATAATTACCATGTCGAATTTGGCAAAATCGTGTACAGTAAGTATGTGAACAATTATACTGTGCGTGTAAAATTTTCCAAAATGCAAAAATAAAAAAGAATGAAGTAAAATAACGTAGTAATAATACTCAGATTGAGGGAATATTGTTTTTTTCTTTTAAATAAATAAATTACAGTAGTTCACACTTTCGTATAGGATTTAAAAAAAAGTAGCGTTTAATCATTTGTTAAAAATTGTACAACCAAAAAATTTATAAAGACCCCATCTAAATAGCAACAATCACTAACAAAACATTGCCCAGCATCGAGTAGCAAAAATCTTCAAAGAATCTATCACTTGGCGTAGAATTCTTTTAAAATTTTTTATTATCACGATTGTGAAAGATTTTGTGCGAATTAAGGGGGAGAAATAGGGTTGGACGGTTCAAAAAATCGATTTTTTTTATCTCATAAATTGTTAGTGAAACTATTGAAAAATTTGTTACCAAAATTTTAAATGAAAATTCCGACTCGTTCTATTGTTATAAGCCATTAAGGGCGGGGTGAGGGTTTTCACTTTTGAAAAATCGAATTTTTTTTTTGTCCTATCTCATTGTTTAACATTTCAAGAATATGTCCTTAAAATTTTAAACCGATCTAAGCAATATTCTTGAAGTTATTGTCTTATTAATCTCCTGGCCTTTAACGCTATACCTCTAACAGCTGCGGGCGGTCGGGCTAGCAGTGCAGCTGTCGAACAGGTATACAGTTTATTCATTGCTATTGTGTATATAGTATATAGTGTATACTATACACTACAATATTTTAAAAGAAGAAACGAGCGAAGAAAGGAGCTGGAATCGATGATTCTGTGTAAGTTGGAAAAAAATAAATAAATTTCTTCACTTTTTTACTTTATAAACTTTAGACGCGTTTTTCTTAAAACTACTTTTTTGAAGTCCGTGTTCACTGCCATTTAAAAACTACTTGACCGATTCATTTCAAACTTTGTAGACATTTTCTACATATAAAATACCTCCCCCCAACGTTTAGTTAAATTTTTTTTTTTTACATTAAGGGTGTTTTCCACTCACAAAATCGCGGAATTTTTCGTGGAAAATAACAGTTCACACTTTAGATGGCCGCCAAAAATGTTTAAATGAAAAAAAAAATATCAGAGAACGTTGGGGGCAAGATTTGATTATAATTTGACTAAATTTTCAGGGTTTTTTATTTTCAGATTATTTCCGGCCGAGTTATAGTGAACACCGCAAATTGTTTTTTTTCCAAGACGTTCTGGGGGAAGCTCTGTTACGGGCTTATGCTTCGATATTTGTGCATGAAAAAATTACACAACATTGTCAAAAGTATGCTCAATAATGTACAAAAGGTTCGAATAAAATTGCCCAATCCATATTTGAGAAAAAAAATCGCAAAAAAAGTGTTTTTTTTACGCCAAAACCCTTACCCCTCCCTTAAAGTGAGTAGCTCTCCTTCAGGTCCCGGGCGCGCCACGTGTATAACCGAGCGGTCACTATTTTTTCAAACGCGTTTTTCTGAAAACGACTTTTTTTAAACTTGCGTACACGTTAGTTTGAAAAGTTTTCAACCAATCGTTTTGAAAATTGGCAGTTACTTTCGTCATAGTATTGCGCTTTATATGAACCTAAAATCAGAATATTATCATTATTTAAAATATTTTTCTTTTGCAAAGAAAGTTGTGAAAAATGGCAAAAAATCATGCTTCTTTGTTTTGACCCCTGTGAAAAATTCAATTTTCTATTTTTTTTATAGCATTTAGGTTCATATAGAAGAGAGACATATAATAAAAGTAAATTCCAATCTCGTTTGATTTCAGATGAAAATTGCGGCTTCCAGAATGTACGCAAAATGGCTGAGTCTGATTGTGACCTGCAATATGGGGTCACTAATATCCCCGGTGTTTTTCAAGAAAATTCTTCAAAAATTTTATAGTATATACTTAAATATATGTATAAAATATTCTCAAAATTTCAATAAATTATATTCATTTTTTATACCATAAAATATACCATAAATATTATTAGATGCATACCATAAAAAAATTTATGAAAATCATTGAGAAAACGCTGTCCTAAACCTATTTCCTCCCTTAAGTTGAAAATTCGACGACTTCACTTCACCAACAGGGTTAACTTGTTATGTTAAGTCGTGCTCTATTATTCAGAGCACTCTCTAGCTTCAAACTCTTGTGCGCAATGTTAGGAAACATTATTAAACGCTTGTCGAATAATTACCGTGTCGAACTTGGCAAAATCGTGTACAGTAAGTATTGAACAATGATACCGTGCGTGGAAATGATCCAATATGCAAATATGAAAAAGAATCGAGTAAAATAATGTAGTGGTAATAGTCTGACGGAGGGAATTTTGTTTTTTTTTCTTTTAATAAAGAAAATACAGTATTTCGAACTTTAGTATACAATTTTTTTTTTAAATCGCGTTTAATCATTTATTAAAAATTGTTCAACGAAAAAATTAAAAAAACCTCATCTAAATAGCAACAATCATTAACAAAACATGTCCCAACATCGAGTAGAAAAAATCTTCAAATCTATCACTTGATGTAGAAATAAAAAATGTATCTTATTACGGCGAAAGATTTTGTGTTAATTACGTTGAAAATGCGACGAGTTCTACTCCACCAACAACGGTAAACTTACGTTTCAATTCAGTAGAAGGCGAAAGGAGAAAGTGAACGGTTGATAAAGCAAAATATTAACGTCTCTATTTCATTTTATTCGCGAACGTAATTGGAAAATGTAATAGAAGAAAAAAAGATCCTCGAGAAACCGTGAGGGTACTTATAATGACATTTTTTCCGAACCATCTACGCGGCCGATCTTGTTTCGCTGTTAACGAGGCGTTGAAAACACCCTCGAGAAGCGTGAGAGAAATGGAATCGGTGTGAAAAGAAACAAAATGGAGAGAAAGAGTAAATGTAAAAAAAAACACGAAGAAAGATAAAAAAGGAGGAGAGAGAGAGGCGAGAGAAAAATTTTAGTCAAAGGAGGTCTTCTTTCTGCTTTTATTCTTCACTCAAAAGAAAATCTTCCGCTCGTACTGCGCGTCGTATAATAATCCTTGCATATTTAACGGAACGGTATGATACTTCAAGAAAATTCTATCTCTCTTTTGCGCTCCACGATAACTTTCCTCACATTCGTATTTTTATTCTCATTCGGTTTTCCTTCGTAAAATACAATGTCATCGTAATACCGATTACAATGTACTTTGTCGGATTAAGTTAATAATCATGAAACCTCTGCTAGAATTTGTTCGTACATTCAGCCAGTTATTTATGACTGGAGATCATTAGCGATGAAAGGGATGATGCATACATTGAAAAAGGGGTCAGTGGAAAAATGGGGTCAGAATCGATCGTGAGCTTTGAGGGTTGTATAGAATTTATAGGGTATATTAGCGGGTGAGGGTTAGTACAAAGTCATACACCATCCCTCATTAGTGGGAAAAACATTTTCATTCATTAAGGGATTTTACGCAGTCAGGGTTTAAACAAAAAAAAAATTTTGATTTCATTTTCGTAATGTACATATATCTAAGTATATACACAAAAAATTTCATGTCAATCCGACAAATATTCTCGAAGGTACACGCTTACTTGTAAAGGTAGCACGTCTAGATATCACGTTGCAATAACTTTACTGATAATAACATCGCTGGCGAAAACTACACAGCACATATTTACACATCCGTTTTAGTGGGGTTTGTTGGGTTTTGTTGGGTTTTGGGTTTTGGTTTGGGGTTTGGGTTGCGTTGCTGCGTTCAAAACCCAATAAAACTCAACAAAACCCATTAAACCGCATGTGTAAATATGCGCTGTGTAGTTTTCGCCTGCGATGTTATTATCTGTAAAGTAATTGCAACGTGATGTTTAGACATGGAACCAGTTATACGCAGTCAGGAAACCGAAAAAAAGCGATTTTTCAAGAATTTTTCCTGGAAAGACATTTTTATTTATTAACGTTAAAATTTATATACATATTGTGGCAACTTTTAACTTTATTCTCATATTTTTTATTTGTCAAAATGATTATTTTTAAAGCTGCTATAGCCGATCTCCTGCAGCTTATCTAAAAAGAAGGCGTCTTGTGGTGAGCACGATATCTCTGGGTTGGATCATCTAAAATGAAGATACAAAAAAGATTTCGTTAATATAAGGTATTATCTATTATTTGAACTAAGAAAAAAGCAAAATATTAATTTTTAACAAAATGGCAGCTTTGCAAACAAAAATTTCGTTTTTCGATAACAATTGTCGTCTTAAATTGTTTATAAAGTGGGAAATATATTTATCGGCGATAAAGAACCTTAGATTAATCACTAAAAAATATATTTATAAAGCTTCTGTAAAAAATTAAGACTGATCGGTTAAGCCGTTTCCGAGGAATCTTGCTCAACGACTTTAAAACACACAGTTTTGAGGAAAACGCATTCAAACGCTCCGAAGACGCCTTTACATAGGTTCCATATATATATAGGATATATAGGATAGGAATAGGAAGTAACAACCTCAATTCGATGCTTCCCTTCCAATAATAGTTGCCTGTCTACGAGTCGTTACCGTAAAAAGTATTCCACAGGTTATGTATTAACATGTCGTTGTCCTATCGTCCTCGCAAATACCGATAATTGCCAAGTTTTCTTCGTCCATGCGGAAAACAATTAGCGCTAATTATTACGAGGCAGAGGGGAATGGGAGAACTTGGACCAGGCAGCAGGAGCCATATGGGGTGGAAGACTAATTACTTCTTCATCTGTCCTGACTCTTACTTGATCTTTACCACCGTTTCTTCCGGTGCCAACACGCCGAGTGTCTCGCGTGATTCATTGTACTCTCGACTGAAGAAACGAACGTTTTCACCATGTGATTTCTGATGCTCCTCGCCGATTAGGGAATTCAGGACTTTAGGAGACCTCCCCCCGGCGATTCGTTCAAAGCTTAACTCGCATTTTCGTCGGAGACTACTTCGGTGACGAGTACGAAAGGACCACCAATCACGGATATAATACGAAATAAAATAAATACAAACAAAAGGACAACGAACGAAGGAAAGAAGAAGAAGAAGGGAGGCTTCCTTGGAAAGGGGTTGAATGAAAAAAATGTGGACGAATACTCGGGTGGAAGTTCTTTCCCGTCGGTTTCTATTGCTCCGGATGGTTTGTTTTCAATTCCTTTCAACGTCCTCGTCGTCCTTCACGTACTCATCCACGTACACGGTAACGAAAACAAACACACAAGTATCACGATCCCTCTCTCATTCTCACACAGGCATTTCGTACTATTTTTATTTATTTTTTTTCTCCCCGTTGCTTCGATCTTCTTCATTCTACAGTGCCGAAAGTACGGTACTCGAACTTTTCGTCCATTAGCTCTTAAAAGTTTCGACGTTTTCTCTGCGACGGTGAGGCTGGTCGATTCCATGGAATTTCTTCAATTTCCCTCGGCAAGAAAACCTGTGTTGGAACAACAGCAATCAGAGAACGATCGAGGTTGTATAGACCCGGGGATATACTTAAATACTTTCGTGATCGTCGCAGTTCCCTTTTTCCCAGAAATAAAGAAAAACGCTTTTTTCGTTCCGTCGGTGCGTGACCTCTTTCGTCGCCTTCGACGACACTGAACGCGCGAACTAAATAAAATTGCCATTTCCGCCGGACGCCTGTCTTCCGCTTTACGCTAAGCAAAAGGTAACTTACTAGAATGACGAAACTTCTGTTGGCAAAATAAAATTTGTTAAATTTAACAAAAATCTTTGTATAAACATATGTGTTGTTTGTCTCTTTGGCTGGTATTGTAAAAAGTTAGCGTTGCGAAGAAAAAAATTGTTGTTTTAACAACTTTCGTCTGTAAATCGCATTTGGTTATATAAAATAGAGGATTTGCGGAATTGTCAGTGTACACTAGGATCTCGATTCTAAGGAGTTCGATTTTAAGGGAGGAAATACGGTTAGGACAGCGTTTTCTCAATGATTTTCATGAATTTTTTTATAGTATAAAAAATAAATATAATTTATTGAAACTTTGGGAATATTGTATACATATATTTGAGTATATACTATAAAATTTTTGAAGAATTTCCTTGAAATACACCGAAGATATTAGCGACCCCATATTGCAGGTCACAGTCAGACTCAGCATTTTGCGTACATTCTGGAATCCGCAATTTTCATCTGAAACCAAACGAGGTTGGAATTTACTTTTGTTATATGTCTCTCTTCTGTATGAACCTAAATGCTATCAAAAAAATAGATTTTTTACAGCTTTATTTGCAAAAAAAAAATGATTTTAACTAATGATAATATTCTGATTTTAGGTTCATATAGGGCGCAATACTATGAAGAAAGTGACTGCCAATTTTCAAAGCGATTGGTTGAAAACTTTTTAAACTAGCGTGTACGCAAGATAAAAAAAAGTCGTTTTCGGAAAAACGCGTTTGAAAAAATAGTACCAAGAAAAACAAGCAATATGGGGTCGCTAATATTTTATAGTATATACTTAAATATATGTATAAAAATTTTATAGTATATACTTGAATATATGTATAAAATATTCTCAAAGTTTCAATAAATTACATTAATTTTGTATACTATAAAAAAATTCATGAAAATTATTGAGAAAACGCTGTCGTAACCCTATTTCCCCCCTTAATGGCTTATAACAAAAGAACGAGTCGGAATTTTCATTTAAAATTTTGGGAACATATTTTTTCAATCGTTTTACTAACAATTTATGAAATTAAAAAAAAATCGATATTTTCAACCGTCTAACCCTATTTTCGCCCTTATGGACTCACATACCCCTGAAATTTTCAAAAAATTGATTTTTTTAATTACAGATTTTTATTCTTTATGCTTCTAAGAATTAAAAAGAAAAATAATTTTTTTAAAATTCCACTCCGTTACAAAGTTTTGGCAATAAATGTCACCGGACATCGAGTTTCTAGACAGTGTCAGCACACTCAGTCATTTTTTTATATTTTTTAACTTTGTTTTTTTTTTAAATCTTGATAATTATTTTCACTATAGTCTGACGAGAGGATTTTTTAATTTTTTTTGTTCCACATTCTTCTATAAATGATTAAACACTATATTTTTGTAAATCACAAACTAAAGTTAAAAATACTGTCATTTCTTTATTTTTGAAAAAAAAAAAAAAATTCCCTTCGTCAGACTATTATTACTACGTTATTCCACTAGATTGTTTTTTATTTTGGAGATTGGATAATTTTTGGTGAAGTTATGATGTCGACAACGAGCCGCCTTTATCAGAAAAACGCGTTTGAAAAAATAGTACCAAGAAAAACAAGCAATATGGGGTAGCTAATATTTTATAGTATATACTTAAATATATCTTCAAAAATTTTATAGTATATACTTAAATATATGCATAAAATATTCTCAAAGTTTCAATAAATTTTATTAATTTTTTCTGCTATAAAAAAATGCATGAAAATTATTGAGGAAACGCTGTCCTAACCCTATTTCCCTCCTTAAGCATTGAAGAAATGCTGTTTAATATTTCTTTCGGATAATATTTTCAAAAATATCCACCAGTGCGTGTGGTTAATTTGAAATGATTCAATTACGGAAATACTGTGAATTTCGTCGAGAACTTCGCGACCAAAAAGAAAGAAAAAAAATTCAATTTCAAATGGCGCATCGTGAATATCGGTCCAACCACGCCGCGAAGCAAAGGGGATAAAAACATTGAATAAGTAGCGAGTTAAGTCGCGAAGCTTGACCCCGAGAAGCCGTTGCTGATGTGTGTCGGAGCAAAAAAAATAGCCACGCCTTTGAAATTAACTTTAATTTCAAAGGCGTGCCTATTTTTTTTAAAACAATATGTTTCCAAATCCCTGTGTACTTCTCTTCAAAATATCATATTATTAACGAAAACATTCGGTATTTTTTTTCAGATCGACGTTGAAGAGAGTTCTGCTGCGTGCCGCGGAAATGACAGCATCTGACGCGAAAGCTTCCCCTGCCCCACCATGCGGCGTGAAAAATGTGAAAAAAATGTTCTTTGATACATTAATAAACAAGGAACAAAACCCAAAAAAATTTTTCGAATATCTCTTTTTTTTCCCTCAAAAAAAAATTCTTGAAAAATGTGAAAAAAACAGGGTGTCACAGTGATGTTCTCGCTTAAATGAGAAAAAAATCCATTTTTTGAACCGTCTAACGCTATTTCCCCCCTTAAGAAAAATCCCCACTCTTTTGTCTCGCCAGTGCATGCTGGGACTCATCTACGTTACGACAGCCAGGACCGTGTCGTATTTCTCGTAAAATTCATCGGGGCCCCTTTTAGGTTAGGTTGCTTACACTTTAGCATAACGTAGTGGACTTGTGTTAAAAGTATGAATGTACATAACCCTAAATATGTCGAGAATTGGCGCTCCGATCGTCTGCTATCATAAAATTGTGGTCATAAGCTCGTGAGTGGTTGTTTTTAATCATTCAACGAATACCAATACCACCGGGACCTCGGTTTCAAGGAAAATCCCCACTCTTTTACCTCGCCAGTGCATGCTGGGACGCATCTACGTCACGACAGCCAGGACCGTGTCGTATTTCTCGTAAAAGTCAGCAGGTCCCCTTTTAGGTTAGGTTGCTGCACGATAGCATAAAGCAGTGTACATAACATGGATATCCAATCTGAATGCGTCTATTGTGGCTCGGCAAATAAATCGCATCTCCAGGTTTCGAGACACTCTTATTTTACGGAAGGGATATATGATTTTGCAAATTCTGAATGGCTTATTGTGAAATAGCTTTCTGAGAAATGTCGATGAGAAACGAAATTCAGAACGCGGTGGTTCAATTTCCCAACGTAGTTTCCCTTTGCTCGGTGGGCGCTACTTTATTTTTTCATCGTTCTTCTTTTTTCATCCCTATTTTTCCTCCCTCAGCTATGTACTCTTCGTGAGCCTTCTCTCGCTCGGTCCAACCCCCTCTCTTCCACGTTTCGTTTTCCGAGGGGAAAACGTCCTTGCTACCGTTTTCTCTGTTTATCCATCTCTTGTCATTTTTATTTCTTCGCGGAAGGTTCTCCGTGAGAGCGTTTACGCTATTGTGCCGCCTTCATATTGGATCCACGTCCCGACCATCAACGTCTTCTTTCTTCTTCTTCTTCTTCTTCTTCCTCTTCTTCATCTTCTCCTTCTCATTCCTCTTTTTTTCACGAAATTGCTTCTCCTCTTCGTTTCTCATCTCCAGGGTCGTCTCTTGTACGATCATCGTGGATATATTCTGTCTAACCCATACTCCCTCCTTCTTCCACCCCTGCGTCATTAATCTCAAAAGTTTAAACTCCGTACTTGGAATACCGCAAAGCGGAAGCACGAAGGTTCTCCAAGTGACAAATATCTTTCGTTATTTTCTTGGAATACCAGATGCACTGATCACGGTGGGTTTGTACAAATGTTAATTTATCATTAAGATCTCCCTATTCTTACAATATATATTCCAAAAAATACTTTCTCGATAATTCAGAGTGGCCAAAATCTGTGATCACGTAAAAACATTTTTTTTCGTTCCGGCGAGTGGGATATCGTTCGCAAGGGCTTATGGGAGGAAATAGGGTTAGGACAGCGTTTTCTCAATGATTTTCATGAATTTTTTTATTGTATAAAAAATAAATATAATTTATTGAAACTTTGAGAATATTTTATACATATATTTAAATATATACAATAAAATTTTTAAAGAATTTCCGTGAAAAACACCGAAAATATTAACGACCCCATATTGCAGGTCACAATCACACTCAGCATTTTGCGTACATTCTGGAAACCGCAATTTTCATCTGAAATCAAACGAGGTTGGAATTTACTTTTTTATATGTCTCTCTTCTATATGAACCTAAATGCTATCAAAAAAATAGAAAATTGAATTTTTTACAGGGGTCAAAACAAAAAAGCATGATTTTTTGCCATTTTTTACAACTTTATTTGCAAAAAAAAAAATGATTTTAGATAATGACAATATTCCGATTTTAGGTTCATATAGAGCGCAATATTATGAAGAAAGTAACGCGTTTGAAAAAATAGTACCAAGAAAAACAAAGTCAAGGCAATCATACATTTTCTTCGGTGTTTTTCAAGGAAATTGTTCAAAAATTTTATAGTATATACTTAAATATATGTATAAAATATTCTCAAAGTTTCGATAAATTATATTCATTTTTTATACTATAAAATAATTCATGAAAATCATTGAGAAAACGCTGTCCTAACCCTATTGCCACCCTTAATGGCTTATAACAATAGAACGAGTCGGAATTTTCATTAAAAATTTTGGGAACATATTTTTCAATAGTTTTACTAACAATTTAAGACATTAAAAAAAAATCGATTTTTCGAACTGTCTAACCCTATTTCCCCTCTTAAGGGCTCACATACCCCTGAAATATTCAGAAAATCGATTTTTTCTATAGATTTCTATTCTTCATACTTTTAAGAATTAAACAACAAAAATTTTTAAGAAAATTCCACTCCGTTACAAAGTTATTGCAATAAATTTGACCGGACATCGGGTTGGGATGGCTACGTGGCTGAAACTTTAAACGCGTTTTTCTCGAAACTATGTTTTTAGACAGTGTCAGCACGATAACTCAGTCGATTTTTAATATTTTTTAACTTTTCTTTTTCTTCAATCTTGATAATTATTTTCTCTATAGTCTGACGAGAGTTTTTTGTTATTTTTTGATTAGACATTTTTTTATAAATTACTACACTCCAATTTTTTTTTTAAATTGCATACTAAAGTTTAAAATACTGTAATTTCTTTACTTTTGATAAAAAAAAAAAAAAAAAAATCTCTCCGACAGATTACTACTACATTATTTTACTAGATTCTTTTTTATTTTTGAAAATTGGATAATTTTTAGTGAAGTTATGATGTCGACAAGGAGGCGCTTTTCATCAGTAGTCCATTTGTACTCGCAAAAAACCATGATAATGTTGTCAAAAAAATGTAAAAAATTTGTTTTCTTATAGTTGAAAAGTTAATAAAAAATGTAAAATCAACAATTCAATTTTTTTTTCACCATATAACCTTTAGAATAATTTTTCAAACTTACTCGGTATTCAGAGCGCGCAGCGGTATGTGAACCCTTCAATTAAGGGTAGAATAGGGTTAGACGGTTCAAAAAATCGATTTCTTTTATTTCATAAATTGTTAGTAAAACTATTGAAAAATATGTTCCCAAAATTTAATTTTATTGTTATAAGCCATTAAAGTGAGTAGCTCTCCTCCAGGCCCCGAGCGCGCCACGGGTTTCAAACGGGTTTTTCTGAAAACGACTTTTTTTGAACTTGCGTACACGTTAGTTTGAAAAGTTTTCAACCAATCGTTTTGAAAATTGGCAGTTACTTTCTTCATAGTATTGCGCCCTATATGAACCTAAAATCGGAATATTATCATTATTTGAAATAATTTTTTTTTTGCAAATAAAGTTGTAAAAAATGGCAAAAAATCATGCTTTTTTGTTTTGACCCTTGTAAAAAATTCAATTTTCTATTTTTTTGATAGCATTTAGGTTCATATAGAAGAGAGACATATAATAAAAGTAAATTCCAACCTCGTTTGATTTCAGATGAAAATTGCGGCTTCCAGAATGTACGCAAAATGCTGAGTCTTTTTTATTTTATAGTATATACTTAAATTTTATAGTATATACTTAAATATATGTATAAAATATTCTCAAAGTTTCAATAAATTATATTCATTTTTTATACCATAAAAAAATTCATGAAAATCATTGAGAAAACGCTGTCCTAACCGTATTTCCCTCCTTAAGCATTGAAAAAATGCTTTTTAATATTTCTTTCGGATAATATATTCAAAAATATCGACCAGTGCGTGTGGTTAATTTGAAATGATTCAATTACGGAAATACTGTGAATTTCGTCGAGAACTTCGCGATCAAAAAGAAAGAAAAAAAATTCAATTTCAAATGGCGCATCGTGAATATCAGTCCAACCACTCCGCGAAGCAAAGGGGACAAAAACATTGAATAAGTAGCGAGTTAAGTCGCGAAGCTTGACCCCGAGAAGCCGTTGCTGATGTGTGTCGGAGCAAAAAAAAAAAAAGAGAAAAAAAAACCGTCAAGAGCCACGAAAACTGCATTACCGGAATATTTACCCCATCCACCCTCCTCCGGTCCCAGTCGTTGGTAAATTCTCTAACTGAAATTCATATATTCGGCATACGAGAGAGAGCGAGAGGATTCGCGGAAAAAGCTCACCGCGTGCAGGATTCCCGGGGTTCGTTTGCAGAACTGAATCCCCACGAGAATCGACCTACCCCATCGCCGCGGTTTTCTCGCTACGTTGTGGTAACCTCTCCGCTGGGACGTTATAATTTCATGAAAATATCATTAATCTGTCATTGATGTTAAACGAATACAAATATAATTTTATTACGAGGCGCGATACCCGAGTAATCGTCGATGACGTTAATTAATTTAATGACGCCATTATTCCCAATAATTAATGATGATCCCATCCGACGTCCCTAACCTGATAGAATTTTTTTTCTCTTTTCCACACAAAATCCGTAAAATTTCGCAAGAATGAAGGAAAAATGTTTATTCGAAAAATTCGTCAATATTTCATTTGTCAATGTTCACAATTTTGTTCATAACATCAGTGTTTATTGATCAATGTTACCTGCAGCGTAGAAATAGTAACGGATAAGCAGTGAATTTTCCAGGAAAAGTGGATCATTGTTTATAAAAATCATAAATGAAGCTTTTCCCCAATCTTCATCGTTCGCATAATGGGCCCCAGCTGAGTGATCTATTTTTGTTTTCAGTAATCTGACTCAGCTCTATTTTTTAATTTATTTTTAAACCGAAAATGAACCTCCATCGTAACGTTTTCAATTTTTTTATCCGTTGTACAAATTTTGTTTCGATGGTTGATCGATGTGTGCCGAGAGAAAGAGCTTTTGTCCATCGGTTATTAGGTTAGGGGTTGGGGACAGAGCGTTGGCAGATGTTCCTCGACACGCGAGGGGATAGAAAAAAAAATAAATAAAATATGCCTCACCCTTCAACGTGTTGCGCTAATGCTCGACCCTCTTTTTGTTCCTGGTCAGTGTTGAAATCGTTTCGATTTTTTTTTTCCTTTTTTTTACGATTTTTCATGTCTCTCATCCCCACGATGGAACAAGATCGTTGACAAGATGACTATTCGAGGCGAGGACAAAGCAATGACAGGAGAGAAAAAAAAAAGGAGAAGAGAAAGAGCTTTCGTGTCGACCATTTTTCACTGGCTTTTCTTTCTCCCGTCGTCTTTCACCTGTTTTAATATATATACAGTGTATATAGGGCATTTCATCCCCAATTTACGAGACTCTCGCTCCTGACCTTCTTTTTTACACTATCTATAATGTTTTATAGTGTTCATCCAACTGCCAATTTAAACGGTTGAAACGAAGAGCCCCAAAACCAGGTTTCACACTTCTTGCATCCTTGTGAACGCGTTAGAATTTTTACTGGGGTAGTTTTTCTACGATATGCAATTCCCTTGAAAAAATGTACTCTGCCCTTGTCAAATTTTTGCTCGATTTGATTCTCCCCCTGCGGTCCGATTCACGCCATTATGGTAATTTTCCGAAAATAATTATTACTCATGAGGATAAAACAATGAAAAATCAGCATAATTTGCTAAAACAATTAAACATAAATATTTCGTCAGATAGTCATTTGGATGACCAACGTTTTGCTGATCGCACGCGATCGTGAACATTACCCTGTTGCACCGCGATCCGTGGAGGTTTTCTCATGCACGACTTCCAGAGAAATATCGAACGGATTCTCACTATACTATTCACATTTGTGCGATCTCTGTGTGCGTTTATCCACGTTGTTCCTGTGTCACTGAGCATATTCCGCACGCGCTATGTGAAAGTATAAAATGCTGCAAGTTTACAAATGTAAAAAAAAAATTAATAATAATAACAAACTGCGATATCGAAATAAAACGATATTGTAACGAAACCAAATATCGAATTTAGGATTTTTTACATCCTCTTCTCTTCTTGCGAGAGGAATGGATTTCGTGTGCACTGGACTTTGCTGAATATTATGCCGATGATAAAAAAGCGTATGATCCCAGGGATTAAGCGTAGGTTCCAGGGAAGGTTCAAGAAGATAGGAGAGGCGAAAACGGGGAAAGCCTTATAGACGTTAGGGCGGGCTACCTCGCTTGCGCGAGAGCGGTCCGCTTGAAGCCACCTAGCGGATTTTTGATGAAGCGCCGAATCCTCTGATACTACTAGTGATACTCCGAAACGACAAATAGGCTCGATCATCGCTGTTGAAATGTTAATATTCGAGACGTTTATTGATCAAATGACATTTTGATAAATGGATTTTCAGATAATTATACTACGTAACGGATGACGGGAAAATAGTCGACGTCTCCGAGCGTAAATCAAAGTTATTCATATCCCGTCCGTTTAATCTAATGCTGAACCCGCGAGCGGAAATGGATTACATTTTAAGTGGCCAAGAATCACATATTCGGTTTGGATAAACGAATACATTCACGTCCGGGCAATCGATACTTCTCTCCACTCGCGTTGTATACCGATTTCATTCGAGATGCGCAACTTCCAATGCATTTCGAGAATATGATATTCGAGGATTCACTTCGCTGAAATTTCCAATTTCTTTGCTCGCTCGCGTGCAAAGAGTAGGAGGAAGAATTGGAACGCGGGAGATGTAGGAAAAGATTTCGTATATTTTTCTTTTTGTATTTCGTGAGATCACGAGAATAAGGGAAAGAGGACGAGTTCTATTGTAAAGGGTCGCGTTAAGTTGAACATGGACGAAGGATGAAAAAAAAAGTCTAAGAAAAAATTTAACAAAGACGAGCTTACAACGGTTAAGTTCGTCGCTGACTTTTTATAGCATTAGTTGTTCTGGTTTATTTATGCTAACAATTGAGTTAAAGGAATGGCAATTGAAGAAATGCTTATGAATTTAGTAAACTATAGAGCGAAATGATCAGAAAGCAGTAAAACTCATTGTAAATGATAAATGATCCGATATTTCAAGGTACTTTGACATCCTAACGAAGGCAATTAAACGGTACTTATGAAACTTATTAAAGACTCCGATCAATCGAGATACGACGAAGAAATATACACTTTTGCGGAACAGTTTATAAAGAAAAGAGCAATCAACTAAATCCACCTGAAAAATAAATATTTACAACGACATATTAAATATGTAATTGTTAATTAAAATCAATAAAAATTCTTTTGTATTTTTTTTTTAATCACGAAATACTGGTCGCGATTATTTCGTCGCGATTATTTCAGACGCTTGAGACCCTCGTATTTTCGTGAGATCATAAGAAATTACGACTTTTTTTAAAAACGAAAAAATTTTTTCTTTTATGACCTTATGTTAATGCCATTTTATTATTTGTGTATCACAAAGACGCTTAGCATTACTGCCCGGTGATCAAGCACAGGATGATCGATATATCCTTTTTATTGGGCATTGATTTCTATGTGAGGTTCAAACATTGAATTTTCATTCCATATTTATGCTGAATCGGAAAAGAAGCGCGGGTACCACAAAATTCTGCGAGAAAAGGAGTCACAGTTTGCGTCTGTGCGAAACCACGAGCTGAGGAAGAATCGAAAGAATATGAGAATGGAGAAGGAGAATAGCGAATGAGGCTAAGAACCACCGAGCGAGATTTTTCACCGCGATTTTTACGTTTTCTGTCCACGCTTTACGTCCATCAAGCATCGAGCGCATACATACACAGACAGGAAGATTTTGGTTTCGAAGTTTCCCTCGTCGTCTCTCGGGGGAACTCTCTTTTCCTACAGGCTGCGAGATTTCAAAGGCGAACGAGAGTATATATTCGGCGGAGATCTTTCAATGTACACGAAGTAACAGAATTGGGATTTCTATGGTTTTTTTTCTCTTTTTTGCCATCTTGTTCACGGATTTTCTGATCTGTTCGTTTTTTTTTAATAAACAATTTATTCACGCTCCTTCTCACCGGGATTAAAGAATAACAAACGAAAAATTCTTGTCAATACAGCAACTAAATAACACTTGTCATTTTTCACTGGGTCATTTTTACATTTAATTAGTTTCTCACTGTCATTCTAAAGCAGCTTATATTCTCGTGATAGTTTCCACTTGTCACTTGTCACCGCCACTCGCCATACACTACTCGCCACTCGCCACCCGCTACTCGCCACTCGTCACTCGCCACTCGTCACTCGCTACTCGTCACCCGCCACTCGCTACTCGTCACTCGCTACTCGCTACTCGCTACTCGCTACTCGCTACTCGCTACTCGCTACTCGCTACTCGCTACTCGCTACTCGCTACTCGCTACTCGCTACTCGCTACTCGCTACTCGCTACTCGCTACTCGCTACTGGCTACTCGCTACTCGCTACTCGCTACTCGCTACTCGCTACTCGCTACTCGCTACTCGCTACTCGCTACTCGCTACTCGCTACTCGCTACTCGCTACTCGCTACTCGCTACTCGCTACTCGCTACTCGCTACTCGCTACTCGCTACTCGCGACTCGCTACTCACTACTCGCTACTCGCTACTCGCCACTCGCCACTCGTCACTCGCCACTGGCCACTCGCTACTCGCCACTCGCTACTCGCTACTCGCCACTCGCTACTCGCTTCTCGCCACTCGCTACTCGCCACTCGCCACTCGTCCCTTGTCACTGTCACCTGTTCCCTGTTCCTTGCCCATCATCACTTGATACTTGGTATTAATCATTCATTTGATATTTTAATACAACTTCGAATTGCCACTTAAACGAGGGTCAAACTTTTGTTTTCCCTCACGTTCTTAGGTCTCCGTTGTGCTATGATTCCGAAAATGTCTGTGCAATAATGATGATTCAAAAATTATAATGCATCATTAGTGAAGCTCTAAGAACGTGAGGGAAAACAAAAGTTTCGCCCTCGTCGTTATAACTCACAAGTGTTCACAAAAAATCACCGTCTGGGAATCTTGTTAGTTTAGTTTCATATGTTTTTTTTTCCCACCCCCAGGCCTGGTGCATGACTCATTTTCTCTCTCTTGGTTCACCCCCATCCAGCCCCCTCAAACCTTACCCCGCAGCGAAATCTCGCGAGTACTTCGTCGACACTCTTTTAAGTGCAAAGTAACAAACGTTCGGTGGATTGTTGGATAGAAAAGAACAAGTTCTTTCGCCAAGCTGTGAGAAAACGAGGGAGAGAGAAAGAATGGGATGGTAGAGACAAAGAGAGATGAAGAAAGTAGCATTACTCGCGCCCCGTCTGACTCAGTCCGAAGGAAAAGTTGAGCTCGCACCAGGGGGTAACAGGTTGGAGAAAGGTGGGGATTGCCGTGTTTCAGGGGAGGCTAACAGGTTGGAGGGATTCGAGTTTGCCGAGGTAACGACGCGTGGCAGCTCCAGGGCGACGTTATAACGTCCTCTTGGTCGACATCGCAGAAAAAAAAGAATGCAAAAAGTTAAAAAAAAACAAGAAAAAGAAAATTTCCGGGGTTGAGAGGACGCAACGTTCGTACGTTATGTGAACATCGTATCGACTTCCTTTCGCGTCAATCCTGCCACTTCGATATCCCTTCTACGTTTAAATGTTTTATCCATCCTGTACGGTCCTGAATATTTCATAAAATATTGAGTCTGGAAAAGCTCTCCCGGTGGACCCTATACTCGTTGAAATAACGGTGTACGAATAAATAGCGGAGATATCGTGGGGAATCGACACGAGAGAAAAATGATCCCCCCCCCAGTAAGTTAAAAATATGGTAGCCTCAAAAATGAGAACGGTTGGTTTCAATGAATATTTTTACGGCATAATCTTCTTGGAACGTGGAAATCCGTCACACTTTTGCAATTTAATCCACCGTTTTATATTTATTACCTCGGGTAATCCGACACAAAAAACTACCACGTCACAATTATCAGGTTGCATCGATTTGCGAGATGCATGTATTTTGCGTACCTAATAAAGGGTTAAGGGAAGAAATAGGGTTAGACGGTTCAAAAAATCGATTTTTTTTTTATTTCATAAATTGTTAGTAAAACTATTGAAAAATATGTTCCCAAAATTTTAAATCAAAATTCCGACTCGTTCTATTGTTATAAGCCATTGAGGGGGGAAATGGGGTTAGGACAGCGTTTTCTCAATGATTTTCATGAATTTTTTTATAGTATAAAAAATCAATATAATTTATTGAAACTTTGAGAATATTTTATACATATATTTAAGTATATACTAAAAAATTTTTTGAGAATTTCCATGAAAAACACCGAAGAAAATTTATGACTGCCTTGACTTTGTTTTCCTTGGTACTATTTTCTCAAACGCGTTTATCTAAAAACGACTTTTTTTGAGCTTGCGTACACGCTAGTTTGAAAAGTTTTCAACCAATTGTTTTGAAAATTGGCGGTTACTTTCTTCATAGTATTGCGCTCTATATGAACCTAAAATCGGGATATTATCATTATTTAAAATAATTTTTTTTTGGCAAATAAAGTTGTAAAAAATGGCAAAAAACCGTGCTTTTTTGTTTTGACCCCTGCAAAAAATTCAATTTTCTATTTTTTTTATAGCATTTAGGTTCATAGAGAAGAGAGACATATAATAAAAGTAAATTCCAACCTCGTTTGATTTCAGATGAAAATTGCGGCTTCCAGAATGTACGCAAAATGCTGAGTCTGATTGTGACCTGCAATATGGGGTCGCTAATATCGTCGGTGTTTTTCAAGGAAATTCTTCAAAAATTTCATAGCATATACTTAAATATATGTATAAAATATTCTCGAAGTTTCAATAAATTATATTCATTTTTTATACTATAAAAAAATTCATGAAAATCATTGAGAAAACGCTGTCCTAACCCTATTACCCACCTTAAGATAGTAGTCTGATAATTTAAGTCGATTTTCATGTTTTTTTTGGAGGGCAATTTTTTGTAGGAAAATAAAAATGAATCGTTTTGAATATTTAGGATGTTCTTATTTACATATTAAAGATACAAGAAAACATTTTTTGAAAAAATTAAATAGTTCATTATTATTATTATTATTGATCGAAGTTGGCACCTCGGAAAAAAAGAGCGTGGGTGGCCCCGGTGATTTTGGCTCTTGATGTTATCTGGAATCAAAAATTCTTGATAATTCTTAAGCTATAGACATGTCATTCTGGTCGGAACTACTGAAATTAAATTTCATGGATAAATAACAAAATGGAAAAGGACGTTTTTTTCCAAAATCCGCCATTTTGTTATTTACCCATAAAATTTAACTTCAGTAGTTCCGACCAGAATGACATGTCTATAGATTAAGAATTATCAAGAATTTTTTATTTCAAATAACATCAAGAGCCAAAATCACCGGGGCCACCCACGCGCTTTTTTTTCGGTGTTGCCAACTTCGATCAATAATAATAATAATAATAAACTATTAAATTTTATCAAACAATTTTTTTTGTATCTTTAATGTGTAAATAAAAACATCCTAAATATCCAAAACGATTCATTTTTATTTTCCTACAAAAATCGCCCTCCAAAAAAGACATGAAAATCGGCTTAAGTTACCAGACTACTATCTTAAACGTGGTAACGTTATAACATTTCCAGCGTTCTTGGGTGCAGATTCGGAGCTCCCGATCGTAAAAAGCCTGCAGAAATCAATGGACGTTCGCACTTGAACAACAGATGGTATTTCACTTTCAAAGGTGTTTCATGCATGGAACACCCTTTCAAAGGGTTTCCTACCATTGATCATAAACTCATGAACTCAAAACGCCGACGAAAGCGTCGTGATCGTCGATCCACTTCCTCCAATTGTTCTGACATCGCGGAAATGATGAATTTAAAAAAAAACTACCACGTCACCGTTATCAGGTTGCATCAATGTGTGGGGTGAATGTGCATTGGGTACCTAATAAAAGGTTAAACATGGTATTGTTATAAAATTTCAAGAGTTCCTGGGTGAAGATTCGAAACTCCCGATCGCAAAAAGCCTGCAGAAATCAATGGACGCTCCCACTTGATCAACAGATGCTATTTCATTTTGAAAAAATTTTTCATGCATGCAAACAACCCCTCAAAGGGTTCCTTATTATTGTTCGTAACCTCCAAACTTGCAGATGAACGTGAAAACTCTAAGCGTCGTCACCATCAATCCACTTCCTCCAATTGTTCTGACATCGCGTAAATGATAAATTCTACTTGTAAATTAAAAAATTAACTCGTGGGGCAATGCGATTGGATCGAACACTTTTACGAAATCGTTCCTGATCATACCGCGTCCCAGCGTCAGTGAAGCATCATCGGCGTCATTGTCCGGTGCGTTCATGCGGCATTCCCTCTCGTCTGCATCCCAGGCTCTAAAAACACATACACACACGCGCATGTACGCGCGCGTGAGAAGAGAGGCTCTGTGCAAAACCTTCGAGCAGAGTTTTGTCGCCGGTGTGACGACGATCGCGCGGCCACGGGAGGGGGGGGGAGGTGGGTTGTTGGAAAACGACGGTTATGTGTGGAGGTACTCTCTTTCTCGTCTGCGTTACCAACCTCTCGTTGCTTCTTCCCCCGCCGGTTCAATACGCATGCGAGATAAAGCCGAGGTTGGCGCGCCCGCGCGTACTGCCCGGAGAGACCCCTACTGGCTCTCTTTTCGATCGACACGACGTTGAGCCAGAGCGAGCGGAATCTCGCCCGACGGCGGCTCGCACACGTAGTTGTCGCTTGAACAGTTTTGCGGCTGTTTGACGCGTCGGTTTTACCATCTCGCCCCCCCCCCCCCCCCCCCCCCCCCCGCCCCGTATAAATATACATAGAGAGACGCACGTACAGGCATAGATATAAAGGCTTCATGACAGAAAAGCATGTTTACGAAATTGAGCGCGTTAAGGACGGACAGGAAGAAAAGAAAAGAATTATAAAACACGACTGGGAGAAGCATTGGAATTATTTGTTATTGGAAAAAAACTTATTAATAAATATAGGATAAGTGAAGACCATCTTAGTTTTCGTTTACTTATTTATTTTTTAACTGCGAGATTGCAAACACTCAAGATCAACATGTGGCAAAGTGCGGTGGATAACGTTGATGCGGCGTGAGCCTGACGCTTAAAAAGTCAGCGTGCCGGGCGTGAGACCTGCGATAAATAACAACGACGGTAATTCAAGTGTTTTTGTGCGCGGATACGGAATCCTTAAAGCCCCTTGCTTCCAGCGAAGAATCTTATCCAGGATAAAATCAAAAGAACTGCCATTCCTTTAGCGCGGGATAAATGCGTTTGTCCGTTCCCTTCCACAAAAGTTCCTGAAGAAAAAACGGAACGTTAGAATTAATTGTCCGTGAGATTTGCGAGGATATAAAAGTCGTGCTTCGATTGTTTTTTCGTGGGGAGACACACGCTACCTAAAGCGCGTCCAAGGGATGACTTGCAAATGTGTACGGTGAGTTTGAATTCACGTTAGAAACCATATTGGAACGATCCTGGATAATCCTACGTGTGGAAGCGATTAAGTGCCGGTGTGTTTGTGCGAGTTAGTGCGAAATCCGGTGGTTGATGGACCGGACCATCGGATGATTAAGATAAGAGCCAACTCCCCTCGGGATCTTCCCTCACGGTCTTGTTAAACGACTCGTTCACCAAGCGTGGTCACATCTGGACTCTCGTGCCCTCCCCTCTGGATCCACCAATAACGGACACCGGGTCTCGGCAATTTACTGTCGTATCTAAACGCGGCAGTATGTTCAGAATCGCCATAAAAACCACAGACCGAAACTGACCCTCTATCTTTTCTGTAACAGTGAAAGAAATCCGCGGTTACACTGGAGATTCGAGTTCCGGCGCTGGTCACCCCTCGGTTTTATCAGAACCGTAACCACAACTAAGACAAAACGTTTCGGCATTTCTGCCCACATTAGATTGTAGCATCGAGTCTCGCCAAGGGAGCGATCCTTTTGCCCTATTATCCTCACACGCTCGAGGTCCTTTTCGACATTGATGACAGTTGATCGAAAAAAAGTGTCACCAAGGAACGGAATGGACCGTTTCGGGATCTCTCGTTCCATTCAATTGTCTGCAAAAGCGAGTAAAAGCTCGGGATGAGGAAGCGAGGAATCGACAAAGTCTTTGGTGTCATCGACGTCATGTCAATCATTCGTTAACTACGACTAGTGTTTTCCCAAACAAGCTGTAGCAGTTCCGGGATTGAAGCGAGCTTTATGATTTCAAGTTCATCGGAATTACTTAGTATCCTTCGACATTATCAATGGCTCGAACTTTCATGCTGATACGGTCTATCCGAGTTCTCTTGCACGCGGAACCCTCGCTTTGAAACTGTAAATGCTGCGTTCGTCGCGTTGGCCTCTATGCTCGTTTCCGGAACCATTCACCATTCAGAGTAGAAGCATTCACTTTACTGCTGGTCCGGTTATATCAAAGTCAAAGTTCTGCCCGGAGAACCTCCAAACACCGATGTTCCAGGGTTTTCCGGAAACTTAGTCAAACTGGGAAGAGAAGCTAAACCCGCGTAACAATAATCAATGGCGCAAGTTCACTAAATTGAGATGAGTTCTCAAACTGGTCCATGAAAAGGAAGAAGAAGAAGAAGAAGAACGACAATCTCAACTTCTGGACAAAGGGAGATAAGGGGTCCCGTGTAACGAAAAAGTTACAAATTTTCGTTACAGAAATGTATTCGTTTTTATCTCGTCGGTCTTCCGCCGACGGTCGCCCGGGGAGAATCTGAAATTTTTCTTGCGTCCTTGAAGAAAAAAAAGGTCGTTCATCCACCGTATTCATTCTTCCAAGTGATCCTGCAGAGTTTAATATCACACAGAAACTGAAAAGTTAAGGACATCATCGCGTCATGTGTTTAGTTAGGACGTTGATGACCACTAAATTTTTGCAAAGACTCTCTGGTTCGTCATTGTTATCCAACGTGATTGTCATTGCCGAAAGTTTTAAGTAAAAATACGGCGAAACGTAGAAGAAAAAAGAACTTACGGGTGACCTGGTGCGGTGGAAAATTCTGCGCCGGCTACGGCGACACACGATTTCGGTCCGGCTTCGATGTTGTCGATCCTGATGACCGTGCTAAAACTATACGTAGTATGATCGTGGTTGGAACAATAGTGCGACGAACATGATTCATCGAAGGCTGCTCGTCGAGGGCACGAGGTCGAGCTGGAGTTCGAGGCACCTGAATTACGTGCTGATAGCCAACCTATTGACCCTCTGGATTATCGGTGCACTCTCCGTCAAAGACAGTGAGTACACAACGCGATCTCCTGCCGTAGTTACTCCTCCGCGCCCTAATAACCGTCCACCGTAACATGATTAATTACCTTCGATATAACGTGCAACGTCCAATATGGATTAATTGCGCGGTGATGCTGCCCAAACACTTGTCCTAGACCTTGTTGGTCAATTACCAATTAGGTTAACGAAGCTGTCGAATGGCCAGCAAAGTCTTTGGAATCCTGATTCCGAAAGACTCCTGTACGTTACTTCTTCAGACGTTTTCATAACCTGGTGCAACGTCCAATATGAATTAATTGCTCGATGATGCTGTTTAAACACTTGTCCAAGACCTTGTTGGTCAACCACCAATTGAGTTAACGAAGCTATCGAATAACCAGCAAAGTCTTTGGAACCCTGATTCCGAAAGATGCCCATACGTTACTTCTTCGGACGTTTTGATAATTTCGTGCAACATCCGATATGAATTAATTGTGCGGCGATGCTGCCCGAACACTCGTCCAAGACCTTGTTGGTCGATTACCAATTAGGTTAACGAAGCTGTCGAATGACCAGCAAAATCTTTGGAATCCTGATTCCGATAGGCTCCCGTACGTTACTTCGTCGGACTTTTTGATAACTTCGTGCAACGTCCAATATGAATTAATTGCGCGGTGATGCTGTTAATTACCAATTAGGTTAACGACGTTGTCGAATAACCAGCAAAATCATTGGAATCCTGATTCCGAAAGACTTCCGTACGTTATTTCTTCGGACGTTTTGATAACTTGGTACAACGTCCAATATGAATTAATTGCTCGATGATGCTGTTTAAACACTTGTCCGAGACCTTGATGGTCAACCACTAATTGAGTTAACGAAGCTGTCGAATAACCAGCAAAGTCTTTGGAACCCTGATTCCGAAAGATGCCTATACGTTACTCCTTCGGACGTTTTGATAATTTCGTGCAACATCCGATATGAATTAATTGTGCGGCGATGCTGCCCAAACACTTGTCCAAGACCTTGTTGGTCGATTACCAATTGAGTTAACGAAGCTGTCGAATGAACAGCAACATCTTTGGAATCCTGATTCCGATAGGCTCCCGTACGTTACTTCTTCGGACTTTTTTATAACTTCGTGCAACGTCCAATATGAATTAATTGCGCCGTGATGCTGTTAATTACTAATTAGGTTAACGAAGTTGACGAATAACCAGCAAAATCATTGAAATCCTGATTCCAAAAGATTCCCGTACAATACTTCTTCGGACGTTTTGATATCTTCTTGCAACATCCAATATGAATTAATTGGGCGTCGATGCTGTCCAAGACCTTGTTGGTCAATTACCCATTAGGTTAACGAAGTTGTCGATTGACCAACGAAATCATTGGAATCCTGATTCCTAAAGACTCCCGTACGATAATTCTTCGGACGTTTTGATAACTTCGTGCAACGTCCAATATGACATAATTGCGGGGTGATGTTGTTCGAACACTTGTCCAAGACCTTGTTGGTCAATTGCCAATTCGATTAGCGAAGTCGTCGAATGACCAGCAAAACCATTGCGAACTTGATTCTGACAGACTCCCGTATGATACTTTTTCGAACGTTTTGATAACTTTTTCGAGTTATCACAGCGGTACCGAATGGCTGACCTGGGAGAACATTTCAGTTCCCCGGGGAAATTGATTTGCGAACTTCTCCGAAGGCCTTCAATAGCACTCCCATTGTCACAGAGGGAGGACTTCTCGGGAGAACGTGGAAGAGTTATCGAATAGAAATGATAGTTCCCAATTCGCACGAAATGGCATTTTCTTAAGGGTTACACTTTGTTAAAACGACATTTACGGACGAGAGAGACGAACACTTGAACGATAGAATCAGTTCGATCGACTATTACGATTTAAAAAAATTGCACCAATTGCCGCAACATTAAGAAACGTGTGATCGATGAAAGAAAGACTACTGGCGATCAATGCACGCAATGATGGTCCAATTCTTGTCAATTATCACCCAAACCATTTTTTTTCATGCAATTTTTTTAGTTGAATCGTTTTAATCGCTTGGATATTCAATGAACGACACTTCAATGATACTCTATAAATGCAACGGGGTAGTGTCCTTGACGAATTAGGAAATAAGTTGACCTTAAAGTAGGAAATACGATGCTTCGTTACTGCACCGAGTAACGTCCTTGGCAAATTAAAAAGATGATTGTGTTTTGAATTTAAATACAACTTTATAAAACAAAATGGCCGTAATTTGTGAATAATTGAAACGACAGCAGTGATGTTGAGCAGTATTGACCTCGATAAATACTGGGACCGGTGGCCGCTTAAAACTGCACCAGCTTGCACGATGACTACTGAGCGGGAGACGGTTTTTCGGATTTTTTTTTATGGCAACACAATTGAAATTCAGTAAAATGTAGCCGTCGCCTGTAACAGCCAGGTTTTCTGCATTTTCTCTCGGAAAGTGTTGCTGCGGGCAAAACTCCAAAGGGGGAATTCTATAAATGGAATGAAAATGGAACAAAGGGGAAGAAACGTAAATAGCTGAAAAATGTATACGGTGATAACGTTATTAACGTTGAATAAATAATAAAAATTCAACAATTTGTATTATCACAAATGTTCAGATGCCAATTCATGGTGCGTCGTTAAAAATATAAAATGCGTCTATCAAGATCTGCGTTGAAGCTTCCGTAGACTCCCCGAAAAGAAAACTAAAACTTGTATTATCCCGAAGTTCACCTGCTTGCGGACGGTGATTAATATCTTTTTCGGAAATTTCAATCATTTCTTTAAAAATGGTATTTTCCTAATGATTAATAATTAAACTATGACCGATGCAGCAATCTCGCAGTAATCATTTTCGCCAGTGAGAATACTATTGGAGAAGGGTTCCATGTCTAAACATCACGTTGCAATTACTTTACGGATAATAACATCGCAGGCGGAAACTACACAGCGCATGTTTACACATCCGTGTCAATGGGTTCTTGGGGTTTTGTTGAGTTTTGAACCCAACAACACAACCCAAATCCCAAACCAAAATTCAAAACCCAACAAAATCCAATAAGACAACCCAAACCCCAAACCAAAACCCAAAACCCAACAACACAACCCAAACCCCAAACCAAAACCCAAAACCCAACAACACAATCCAAACCCCAAACCAAAACCCAAAACCCAACAATACAACCCAAACCCCAAACCAAAACCCAAAACCCAACAACACAACCCAAACCCCAAACCAAAATTCAAAACCCAACAAAATCCAATAAGACAACCCAAACCCCAAACCAAAACCCAAAACCAAACAACACAACCCAAACCCCAAACCAAAACCCAAAACCAAACAACACAACACAAATCCCAAACCAAAACCCAAATTCCAACAGCACAACCCAAACCCCAAACCAAAACCCAAAACCCAACAACAAAACCCAAACCCTAAACCAAAACCCAAAACCCAACAACACAACCCAAACCCCAAACCAAAATTCAAAACCCAACAAAATCCAACAAGACAACCCAAACCTAAAACCAAAACCCAAAACCAAACCCCAAACCAAAACCCAAAACCCAACAACACAACCCAAACCAAAACCCAAAACCCAACAACACAACCCAAACCCTAAACCAAAACCCAAAACCTAACAACACAACCCAAACCCCAAACCAAAACCCAAAACCAAACATCACAACCCAAACCCCAAACCAAAATTCAAAACCCAACAAAATCCAACAAGACCGAACAAAACCCACTAAACCGGATGTATAAATATGCGCTGTGTAGTTTTCGCCTGCGATGTTATTATCAATAAAGTAATTGCAACGTGTTGTTTAGACGTGCTCACCTTGGAGAAGTGTACCATCCAGTTCAGTAGCGTCAGATTACTAAAATCTCTTTATGACGCTAAGCAAAATGCAATTGTTGGAAAAACCATCGGGGGTGGGGGGATGAAATGAGGCAATCATCATGAGTTCTTGGTAGATTCCGAAAGATCCTTCCTAAGCAGAATTCGCTATCGATCCTCGTAACTAACGGGAAATACGATTCTCTCCGATCAGAGTGACATAGGATTCGATGCTGTCAGCGGCAGACTCGGCCCCGGTTACGAACATCGGCGGATTTAAGTTCGCTTCACTCCTTCATTTCAACCACCATCCATCCGTAACTCCGGATGGCTCACCGTGGCCCGGATAAGATAACTTCCGTGGTATATTCCATCAATCGACGATGAAATGAAACTTTGATATTTTCTTAGCAACGATAAAATTGCCCCGTGGAACTTCCTGTCCAACGACGTGTTCGTGCGTCATCCCCCAATCGAGCTCTGCCTTTACTCGCACTGCGGATGTGACGCACAATTTTATCACCACCCTCTTCCGCTTCCGTAGCGCGGTAAGATCGGCTCGATTGTCCAACGTCGGCTTATCATCGATCCATCGCCATTTTGTTTTCTCGTCTCGACAATTCGTGAAAATCCACTTATTCCGCCCGGCCAATTCACGGCACTTTTATCCATCATCCGTCAAATCGTTCCTGTTGTGTTCGCCTGTTATTGTTACGCTGCCAAGGGGAACAATGCGGTCTGGGTTGACGCATGGACGGTGAACTACGGGAAAAAAAAAAACAATGTCTGTAGTTGTCGGTGGAAGGCTTGGAGAAGTCCGTCACTCCGACAACGGGCATCAACGGTTCAATTTCCATTCTTCTCGTAATTTTTGTTTCCTCCATCATCCCTCATACCTCGCCATTCTTCGATGGGGTTCGTATTTTGGTTTTCGTTCCATCTCCACTTCTTCGTTCTTTTCGGTAATTGAGAAGATGTCAAACTGCGAACGATGACGGAACTTCGAGACTCGATTGTCACGTCAACAACACACACACAAGCGCGGACAAACATAAATGCTGTACACCGGAACACAGAGGTATGTGAGCTCGGACAAGTTAGTGGACAGTCGTTGAATTCAAAAGGGAGGTAGAAGAGTTTCCAGAGGTCACGGAAACGCTCTGGCCCTAAGAATCGACAACGGCAGCAGTGTAACATTGTTGACGAAGCCAGAGGATAACCAGAAAGTCCAGAACCGGAACGTATCCCCCCACCCCGGTCTCGTTTCACTGGCTCCAACGTATATAACTGTATGCGCGTCTGAAAGCTCCCGTAGCAACACAACCAGAAGCAACCGAGCAAGCCTGATGTACAGCCGCTTCACGGTTTCTGAATACGAAAGGCACTCTACTCGCTTCGAACTCTTCGTCTCTCAATATAGTATCTCTCGGCAACAGAGAATCTTCGTTGTGACAGTTCAACCATCCGTTATGCCGCCTACAACTGGATAGTTTGGAAACGATGCTTCTCTACAGAAATAGATACGTCAAAGGAATAACCGGAAGAGCTTTTGAATTGTAGAACCTTTATAACCTGGACACAAACAGCTCCAGATGGACACCCCGATGTTTCCGGCTCATCGACCGGTATTCAACTTCTGTGACCTCTAAAGTCCGATTCAACTCTCGCGCAACAATGAAGAAAGAATTCAATTTTGTTGGAAATGCAATCTAGTTGTACAATCGATCTAAATTTCTATCCGACACTTATACTCGTCTCGAGGCAATTATTGGTCCAACCTGTTGACGGAAATGTTGGTCGCAGTGTTTTTTACGTGATAAACCAAATTTAACAAAATAATTCGCAATTGACGGCGCGGTATTTAAGGTAGTAGTCTGGTAACTTAAGCCGATTTTCATGTCTTTTTTGGAGGGCGTTTTTTTGTAGGGAAATAAAAATGAATCGTTTTGGATATTTAGCATGTTTTTATTTACATATTAAAGATACAAAAAAATAAATTTTTGAAATAATTTAATAGCTTATTATTATTATTATTATTATTATTGATCGAAGTTGGCACCTCGAAGTTGGCAGCCCGGGTCCTAACTTTTTTTCTACCGAACCGATTGCTTTCAAATTTTAACAGGCTACTCTACACAGTTGTAGTTCTCGTCGGAACTACCGAGAAATTTGTTCACCCCTAACTTTTTATTTTACAACCCTTTCTTTGCTAAAGTCCTTTTATTTCTGCAAAGAAGGGGTTGTAAAATAAAAAGTTAGGTGTGAAAAAATTTCTCGGTAGTTCCGACGAGAACTATAAGTGTGTAGAGTAGCCTGTTAAAATTTGAAAGCAATCGGTTCGGTAGAAAAAAAGTTAGGACCCGGGCTGCCAATTTCGAGGTGCCAACTTCGATCAATAATAATACTAATAATAAACTATAACATTTTTTCAAAAAAAATGTTTTTTGGGTCTTTAATATGTAAATAAAAATATCCTAAATATCCAAAACGATTCATTTTTATTTTCCTACAAAAAAACGCCCTCCAAAAAAGACATGTAAATCGGCTTAAGTTACCAGACTAAAGTCCTTTTATTTAAGCAAAGAAGGGGTTGTAAAATAAAAAGTTAGGGGTGAAAAAATGTCTCGGTAGTTCCGACGAGAACTATAAGTGTGCAGAGTAGCCTCTTAAAATTTGAAAGCAATCGTTTCGGTAGAAAAAAAAATTAGGACTCGGGCTGCCAACTTCGAGGTGCCAACTTCGATGAATAATAACACTAATAATAAACTATCAAATTTTTTCAAAAAATTTTTTTTTTGTATCTTTAATATATAAATAAAAATATCCTAAATATCCAAAAAGATTCATTTTTATTTTCCTACAAAAAAAAGCCCTCCAAAAAAGACATGTAAATCAGCTTAAGTTACCAGACTAAAGTCCTTTTATTTTAGCAAAGAAGGGGTTGTAAAATAAAAGTTAGGGGTGAAAAAATTTCTCGGTAGTTCCGACGAGAACTATAAGTGTGTAGAGTAGCCTGTTAAAATTTGAGAGCAATCGGTTCGGTAGAAAAAAAGTAAGGACCCGGGCTGCCAACTTCGAGGTGCCAACTTCGATCAATAATAATACTAATAATAAACTGTAAAATTTTTCAAAAAATTTTTTTTTGTATCTTTAATATGTAAATAAAAACATCTTAAATATCCAAAACGATTCATTTTTATTTTCCTACAAAAAAACGCCCTCCAAAAAAGACATGAAAATCGGCTTAAGTTACCAGACTACTACCTCAATGTTATGAAATAAAGCTTCTGCAATTCATCACGCAAGAGCCGGTGATCCTTTCGGTGTGTTCTTTAGAATCCTGAAACAACTCTTTGCGCGATTTTATTTCCAAGGGAAAACTATATAAGCAAATTTCCAACGGGCTTCGCGATGATTGCAATTAGAGAATAAAGATTCTTCGTCTCGAGATTCGATAATAGTTTTGTGTGATCGGTAAGATATTTTGAAAAATCTTCTCTCCGAAAATCCTAACTTCATTTCCTCTGGACAAAAATTTCACGCTCATTCCATCCCTGCCTTTTGTCTCCGACTCTGACACGATTCTCTCTTTGTTACTGAACCGTGTCCCGCGAGTCGGGCCGTTTGCCTAGCCGTAAAGCTTTACGAACGAACATGTTCGCACTCATATTGACTCGAACAACGGGATAATAATACGTCTACGTGGTGAGACGGTTAAGTTTGAGGACGAAGAGGGAATATTTGCCATATAGTATATGGAAGAATGGTGGATGGAGAGGACGAGTTTGCCAAGGATAATACCGCGTCGACAATAGCTTCACGATGGGCCAGAGCATCATATCTTTCTTGAATCCTCTCTCTCTTCCTCTTACAGTTTCTCTCACCGAGCTCAGGTTTTCCGTACTACGATCGTACGATTTTTCTTGGTATCTCGGCCCGTTGTTCTTTTCGGTACAAGGGAAACTCATTCCAACAACAGAAAGTCTTCAAACCTTCACGCATCATCTCGTACCATCCCTCCGATTCGTTCCCCTCTGATCTTACACCACCGGTTCGTATGAACTTTTATACTGCACACCCCGAGCTACAATGTGTGTCACGTGATCTCGTATCGATACATAAATTGTACATTTTGCACGGACACTGAATTCCTGGACCCTATCGGTCGAGGGGAACGCGTTTATCTCCGTGACACCATTCGGCCCTCGAATGTCTGGAGGCCACACGATTTGTCATGGAAGTTAATCTTTCGTTATTGCATATTATGTACGAGAAATATCGAACATTACTTCCGTCGTGCGGAGAATTTTGAGATGGCCAAACGCAGGATAAACGCAGATGAAGTCACTTGTTTTGCTGCGCACACTGAATGAAAGTGGAATTTTTCGTGTACTTTAAGGGCTCAAATATTACTGAAATTTTCAAAAAATCGATTTTTTCTTTACACATTTTTATTCTTTATACTTTTAAGAATTAAAAAAAAAAAACTTTTAAGAAAATTTCACTCCGTTACAAAGTTATAGCAATAAATGTGACCGGACGTCGGGTTGGAATGGCTACGTACCAGAAACTTTGAGGTAGTAGTCTGGTTACTTAAGCCGATTTTCATGTCTTTTTTTTGTAGGGCGTTTTTTTGTAGGAAAATACAAAATGAATCGTTTTGAATATTTAGGATGTTTTTATTTACATATTAAAGATACAAAAAAAAAATTTGTTGAAAAAATTTAATAGTTTATTATTATTATTATTATTGATCGAAGTTGGCACCTCGAAAAAAAAGCGCGTGGGTGGCCCCGGTGATTTTGGATCTTGATGTTATCTGAAATCAAAAATTCTTGATAATTCTTAAGGGATAACACCACTGTGACCCCCTATTTTTTTCACATTTTTCAAGAATTTTTTTTTGTGGGAAAAAAAAGAGATATTCGAAAAATTTTTTTGGGTTTTGTTCCTTGTTTATCAATGTATCAAAAACATTTTTTTCACAATTTTCACGCCGCATGGTGGCGCTGGCGAAGTTCTCGCGTCAGGTGCTGTCATCTCCGCGGCACGCAGCAGAACTCTCTTCAACGTCGATCTGAACAAAAAATACCGAGTGTTTTCGTTAATAATATGATATTTTGAAGAGAAGTACATAGGATTTTTTCGATATCTCAATAATCATAAAAGTTATAGCCTATTTTCGACGAAAAATTTTGCTCATTTAATTTCAAAGGCGTGACTATTTTTTTTAAAACAATATTTTTCCAAATCCCTATGTACTTCTCTTCAAAATATCATATTATTAACGAAAACACTCGGTATTTTTTTTTCAGATCGACGTTGAAGAGAGTTCTGCTGCGTGCCGCGAAGATGACAGCACCTAACGCGAGAGCTTCCCCAGCGCCACCATGCGGCGTAAAAAATGTGAAAAAAAGTTTTTGATACATTAATAAACAAGGAACAAAACCCAAAGAATTTTTTCGAATATCTCTTTTTTTTCCCACAAAAAAAAATTCTTGAAAAATGTGAAAAAAAAACAGGGGGTCACAGTGGTGTTATCCCTTAATCTATAGACATGTCATTCTGGTCGGAACTACTGAAGTTAAATTTCATGGATAAATAACAAAATGGCGGACTTTGGAAAAAAAAAACTTTTTCCCAAAGTCCGCCGTTTTATTAACACAAAAAAACGCCCTCCAAAAAAGACATGAAAATCGGCTTAAGTTACCACACTACTACCTTAAACGCGTTTTTCTCGAAACTATGTTTTTAGACAGTGTCACGAATTTTTAGCACGATTATTCAGTCAATTTTTACTATTTTTTAACTTTGTCTTTTTTTTTTTTCAAATGTTGATAATCATTTTCTCTATAGTCTGACGAGAGGTTTTGTTAATATTTTGATTCGACAATTTTTTATAAATTACTAAACACTATTTTTTTTAAATTGCATTCTAAAGTTTGAAATACTGTAATTTGTTTATTTTTGTAGATTGAATAATTTTCGGTGAAGTTATGATGTCGACAAGGACGCGAACTGATTTTCACCAGTAGTCCATTTATACACGTGAAAAATAATGTTAATATTAGAAAAAAAAAATTTTTTAATTTTGTTTCTTATAGTTGAAAAATTAATGAAAAATGTGATATCGACAATTTAATTTTTTTTTCACCGTATGACCTTTATAATAATTTTTCAAATTTACTCGGTTTTCAGCGCGCGCAACGGTGTACGATCCCATAAATCGCTATAAAATATTCGAATTATGAAATTATTTAAAGCCGCTTGTAACCATTGATATATCACACAAGTAAATCTTACAGAATCAATCTAAACTTTCATCTATTACCGCAGCTAACCTCGGAATATCCGTCGACGAAAGGAACTTTCTCACTTTCCTCATTTTTCCCTCTCTCTCTCTCTCTCTCTCTCTCTGCGTTCTTAGTCCTGATAAACCTCAAGAATATCCAGTGGACTCAGTCGGCGTCGACGTTCATGCGCTCGCGATATCATCGCAAAGATATAATACCGTATTACGGTACTTTTCCACGGGTACCAAGCCGAACGATCCTCCAGTAATAACGTTGCCTTCACCCAACTATCTTACTCGAGCTTATAAGGTCCATCTCTTTTACCCCGAGCCACGTTTCGACCATCATCCTCGCCATCATTTCTCATCGTTCATTGTCCTCTTTCTATCTCTCCCTTCGTTCTCAATTCCAACTGACCCAAAGACTCGTACAGAATCGCTGTAATCTCTCTGAGGGAAAGCGATGAGTCAACGAACGTAAATGTCTCGGCGGATCAACTTACCTTCTTAAACCAATGGTTGGGGCCGTTGTAGTGGAGAATTTCGTGGATCAATTCTGGGCGTTCAATTTACCGATTTCGTACCCTGACTCACGAAGGTCCTCCCAATGTTATCATTCGATATTCACAAGGGAAACTGGAAAGATTATGAGCGAAAGCTAGTGGCAAGATCGAAAATCAAAATCGTCCTTGTAACCGTACAAGGAGATTTTCGTCCAGTCATTCTCGATCCTTTTCACGGTCCCTCGGTCACCCAGAGAAGAACGTCACATCGGTTTCCCCCCATTAGCGTCAGACGATGATTTTTAAAAAATTCCCCAAACCGATAATGCGGGTGGTGGTATTGCTAAATTTAAAAAACTATTTTCCTGATATTTTTCGTCAGCTCTCGTATCCAATCCCGATTCTGAGAGGTAAGAACCGGGGCACGACGGACCCGGAACAGAATAGAGGATAAAGTAAGAGTGAAAGTTGAATCGGGGAAAGAACAAGAGAATAACAAACGTGCGAGGTACAGATAGCAGCACTAAATTGCAACAATAGCGAGTGACGCGAAATTGGGGGTGAGTTCGGTTTGCGTTTAACAGTGTGTAAAAGTGTTTGCCGATAGCCGAATAACGTTAAATCAGCGGTTACATCCGAGCAACATCAACATAATTATTAACAAATATATAGATCCAGTCTATTTGTTACATTGATGTTTACTCGGCGAAACGAAAACCACGGAGTGTCCGGCCGTACACAGATCCGTGTGTTTATTGTTTCGCGTACTCATCGCGATTGGATGGAACGGCAGCCATGTCAGTATGGTTGCAAATGGTTCCGGCGTTTGTTAGAATTTTCCTTTATGTTTTATGTAAACACGAGGAGCTTTCCACTTCACAAACATTACGGTTGAGCTCTTCTTTATTGTCGTGACGTATTACGGGGCTACGCTTTCATTATCCTCGTGATTTCCCTTCCTTTGCTTGGGGTTTCGGGATTCTTTTTGGCGTTTAAATATTCCAAGATAGCGGCTAGAGTGTTAATTTCGCAAAGAGTATGGCGAAGAGAGGGAGAATGAGAAGAAATTCCAAAGGGCATCCGACCGTACGAAGAACGTCAACACGACGGACGTTCGTTTCGTCCCAATACCCACAGTCCCGCGCATGTGAGTATGACTTTGACCCGAATGTCAGGTTCCTGAAGGTTAAACGCGAGTCGGTGACGAGCACACGTTAAACGATAGGTAAACGCGCGAACGTAGTTGTGTAAGGTCGCGTAGAGGACGAAGTGGATGAGTAGGAAAAGGCGGGAACTCGCTCTCTCTCTCGCTCCCTGTCTCACTCTGGTTTCTAGCGGAGTGGATGGGCCCGTCATCCTTTTCGTTCTCTTCTCTCCTTCCCTCTCCAATCCTTCGGCAAGTTACGTGTGTGCTCAACGGTCCAAAGAGGTTAAAGTCGTCTATCCTCTTGGCTTCCTCGTTCTACACCTTTCCTCCTTCGCCTTCATCCGATACGTGCGATCACGCTCGAACCGAATTCCAACTTGAAAATTACATGCATTACTCATCGACTTGCGAGAGAGAGTTTCTCGCCGTTCTGTACACAAATGCGACCGCGCGTACAGACGCAGTTTGTGCTGCGCATGGATGTGTTACAGACTTAAAGGGTAGCGAAGAAAGCTGCAGGACTGAGATGGAAGAAGAAACATTGAGGGTATGCTAAGGGCGTTCCTGAAATTCGTGCAACCTCTGGGAAATCCTTAACGCACGCCTGCAGTCCAAAGTCCCTGGCGAGATATTTCTATCCTCATATATATTCTTGACTTTAATATGAAGCCTCGGTTATACCAACACTCGTTAAATATTCAACCATTCCGGCTGAATATCTTCTTCGATGTTTGGATCGTCAGAATTCTTAATGTAGCCCGTGCGGTCTATAATTGTGACGATTACATTTTCTCAATGGTCGACCAGAATATATCTTCGGCTCATTAACCTTCATAGCTAACTTCATTGACCGAACGAAGTGAAAGCTCGGTATTTAATTTGATCGTTTGGTGATGTAACTTTGCAGCGGTTTGCTTCCGTACCCTTATCGGGTATTCCATTGAAGAAAATGAAATTCGAACGCTCTTCAAACGGAATATGTCAATATGACTGAACTAACAACAAAAAACTAGGCGCCACATCATTTTGCTGCAAAATTCAAGCGTCCGAATCGTCATTTGCGGCGAAATGCCATTCGACTAATCGCTTTGGCATTAACTCGCTTTGCATGGATACGAATATTAACGGGTTAGGTGACTCTAGAGGCCGAAAAAATTGGCTTTTTGGGGGATTTTTTTCTCATAAAAACTACACAATAAATCGAGATTACAAAATAGGGTGTTTATCATATATATCAGTGACTGTATACAATAATTTTTTTGAAGCGATTAATTTCAAAATGGCGGCTGTGCAGCGTTTTTCCGATGACGTCTCCGTTTTTGTTGGCAGGCAACATAACTCAGACAATTTTCAACTGATTCACTCGAAATTTTGAATATATCTTTAAAAATATATTTTCTATGGAAGTGCGTAGGATTTTTTAAATGTTATACAGATCACTTGTTATTAACAATTTTCTGACATTTTTGTAAACTAATTTTTCATTTTTCACTTTAAAAGTACGCCATTTGGCCGAAAATCAATATATCGCAAACATCCTACGCACTTCCATAGACAATGTATTTTAAAAGATATATTCAAAATTTCAAGTGAATCGGTTGAAAATTGTCCGAGTTATGTTTCCGGCTAACAAAAACAGATACGTCATCACAAAAATGCTGCACAGCCGTCATTTTGAAATTAATCGCTTCAAAAAAATTACTGTATACAATCACTGATATGTATGATAAACACCCTATTTTGTAATTCCGATTTTTTTCGTAGTTTTTCTGAAAAAAAATCCCGAAAAAAGCCTATCTCTTCTGCCTCTAGAGTCACCTAATCTCTTAAGGGAAGAAATAGGGTTAGGACAGCGTTTTCTCAATGATTTTCATGAATTTTTTTATAGTATAAAAAATGAATATAATTTATTGAAACTTTGAGAATATTTTATACATATATTTAAGTATATACTATAAAAATTTTGAAGAATTTCCTTGAAAAACATCGAAGATATTAGCGACCCCATATTGCAGGTCACAATCAGACTCAGCATTTAGCGTACATTCTGGAAGCCGCAATTTTCATCTGAAATCAAACGAGGTTGGAATTTACTTTTATTACATGTCTCTCTTCTATATGAACCTAAATGCTATCAAAAAAATAGAAAATTGAATTTTTTACAGGGGTTAAAACAAAGAAGCATGATTTTTTGCCATTTTTATAACTTTATTTGCAAAAAAAAAATTATTTCAAATAATGATAATATTTCGATTTTAGGTTCATATAGAGCGCAATACTATGAAGAAAGTAACTGCCAATTTACAAAACGATTGATTGAAAACTTTTCAAACTAGCGTGTATGCAAGTTAAAAAAAAAGTCGTTTTCAGAAAAACGCGTTTGAAAAAATAGCAAAATGCTGAGTCTGATTGTGGCCTGCAGTATGGTGTCGCTAATATCTTCGGGGTTTTTCAAGGAAATTCTTCAAAAATTTCATAGTATATACTTAAATATATGTATAAAATATTCTCAAAGTTTCAATAAATTATATTTATTTTTTATACTATAAAAAAATTCATGAAAATCATTCAGAAAACGCTGTCCTAACCCTATTTCCACCCTTAATGGCTTATAACAATAGAACGAGTCGGAATTTTCATTTAAAATTTTGGGAACATATTTTTCAATAGTTTTACTAACAATTTATGAAATTAAAAAAAAATCGTTTTTTTGAACCGTCTAACCCTATTTCCTCCCTTAAGGAACACTCACATACGGCTGCGTGCTGTAAACCGTGTAAATTTGAAAAATTATTGTGAAGGTTATATGGTGAAAGAAAAATTAAATTGTTAAGTTCACATTTTTTATTAACTTTTCAACTATCAGAAAAAAATTAAAAAATTTTTTTTTCAATATTAACATTATTTTTCACGGGTATAAATGGACTACCGACGAAAACCATGGCGCCTCCTTGTCGACATCATAACTTCACAAAAAATTACCCAATCTGCAAAAATAAAAAACAATCTAGTAAAATAATGTAATAGTAATAGTCTGACGAAGGGAATTTGTTTTTTTTTTTTTTAAATAAAGAAATTACAGTATTTCTAATTTTAGTATGCAATTAAAAAAAAATTAGTCTTTAATGATTGATAAAAAATTGTCCAATCAAAAAATTGAAAAAACCTCTCGTCAGACTATAGAGAAAATAATTATGAAGATTAAAAAAAAAACGTTAAAAAATATTAAAAATTGACGGAGTTATCGTGCCGACACTGTCTAAAAACATAATTTCGAGTTTAAAGTTTCTGGTAAGTACAACGTGAACTCGATGTCCGGTCGCATTTATTGCTATAACTTTGTAACGGAATGGAAATTTCTTAAAAGTTTTATTTTGACAAATTCTTAAAAGTATAAAGAATAAAAATGTGTAAAAAAAAATGGAATTTTTTTTAATTTCAGGGGTCTATGAGCCCTTGACTTATTTTCTCGGCCTCTTATCTTCAGTCCCAGTCTCATTAGTTACTATTATCGATTATTGTCGATTGGGGGGAGGAGAACTCTCTCCTCCCTTTCTCCTACTCTCTCTCTCTCTCTCTCTCTCTCTCTCTCTCTCTCTCTCTCTCCCTCCCTTTCTTTGACGACACGTGCATGAAAAAAATTTGCATTGTCTCTCATAACGCAGGATAACGACAACGTTTCGTGAAACATTTAATTAATTTTCGTGACCCGAACCCGCAAATCCTCTTCTGGCCAAAGGGAAGTTTTTTCATTTTATTTCCGGCTCTAATATAACGTTGCCAAGCTGTAAAACCGAAATTCATAAAGCCTCAAATTATTTCCGGGTAAATTGAGATGGATCGCGGTTATTTACTTCAGGGATGCGTTATGAATACGCTACGAATATTATAATTCTCGGTTGACCATTTAATATTTTTCGTCAGAAGCAAAACGGAAAAGTTGACTAGAATTCTTCGGAATAAAGGGCTCAAGAGGTCACGAGGAGATTATTTTTTTTCTTCCATACCAGACGTTTTGTCAACGGTTGTCAGGGGCGATTTTATAGCTACCGCGCGTACATGAAATACGGGTCAACGAAATAAAGGACTCTGGGACAAGGATTTTACATTTGAAAAATACGGGAACGCTAACCACCATCCGCATTGAACACAAATTTGTAATTCGCAGTACGCTCTCAATCCCATCCCCTAAGTACGTCACTCTGCATTATGCATTTTTTATCCGGGAAAGAGTGGAAAAAAAAAAAAAACATTAATTCAAGCTCCACGTCCGGAAATAAAAGTGTTCCAATTTCAGTCCCAAGGAAAATATTTTATACCCGCAAAGGCTTTTTTTTTAAATTATGAACGAAAGTTCTAAACCGCAACGATGATTAATCCCGTATTCCTTCAATTTTCGTGGAATACTCAGGTAGTCAAAAAAATTTTCTACCGTATGACGAAATGTCAGATCATATTACAACGAGATATGTGCGGAAAGAAATTTTTTTTTTCATCATTTTAAAATGATTTTTCATATTAACAAAAATTCGAGATGACAAACTTGATTATTGACGTATTCCATCAATTTCGTGAAATAACAGTTAATGAAAAAAATTTCCTAGCGTATAACGAAACGTCAGATGATATTTCAATGAGATATGTGTAGAATCGAATTTTTCAGAATCATTTAAAAATACTTTTTAAAATTAACAAAAATTCCAAATGATAAACTTGATTATTGTCGTATCGCATCAATTTTCTTGGAGCCTCAGTAATTTAAAAAAACGTTCTAATGTAGAACGACACGTTACCATCATATTTCAACGAAATATGAGCGGATCTGAATTTTCAACAATCAATTTAAAATACTTTTTAAAATTAACAAAAATTCCAAATCACAAACTCGATTATCGTCGTTTTGCATAAATTTTCGTGGAATCGTCTTCAGTTGCAACTCATTGGTGCAAATCGATGTTGAGCAGACGTTATCAATTTCAGCATTGTATCGATTTACATATATATAAAGAGATGTCCTTCAAGAAATCAGTATGCTGAGAATGATCGGCTTTAAATAATCCTCGACCAGCCTTTAAGGGTGGAAATAGGGTTAGGACAGCGTTTTCTCAATGATTTTCATGAATTTTTTTATAATATAAAAAATGATTATAATTTATTGAAACTTTGAGAATATTTTATACATATATTTAAGTATATACTATAAAATTTTTGAAGAATTTTCTTGAAAAACACTGGGGAAATTAGCGACCCCATATTGCAGGTCACAATCAGACTGGGCATTTTACGTACATTCTGGAAACCGCAATTTTCATCTGAAATCAAACGAGGTTGGAATTTACTTTTATTATGTGTCTCTCTTCTATATGAACCTAAATGCTATCAAAAAAATAGAAAATTGAATTTTTTACAGGGGTCAAATAAAAAAAGCATGACTGCCATTTTTTACAACTTTATTTGCAAAAAAAAATTATTTTGTATAATGATAATATTCAGATTTTAGGTTCATATAGAGCGCAATACTATGAAGAAAGTAAATGCCAATTTTCAAAACGATTGGTTGAAAACGTTTCGAACTAGCGTGTACGCAAGTTCAAAAAAAGTCGTTTTCAGAAAAACGCGTTTGAAAAAATAGTACCAAGAAAAACAAGCAATATGGGGTCGCTAATATCGTCGGTGTTTTTCAATGAAATTCTTCAAAAATTTTATAGTATATACTTAAATATATGTCTTCAATATTCTCAAAGTTTCAATAAATTATATCCCTTTTTTATGCTATAAAAAAATTCATGAAAATCATTGAGAAAACGCTGTCCTAACCCTACTTCCTCCCCGCGTTTGAAAAAATAGTGACCGCTCGGTTATACACGTGGCGCGCTCGGGGCCTGAAGGAGAGGTACTCACTTTAATGGCTTATAACAATAGAACGATTCGGAATTTTCATTAAAAATGTTGGTGACATATTTTTCAATAGTTTTACTAACAATTTATGCGGTTTTTCTCTCTCTAAATCACAATATACCACACGTTCTATTACAACCTCATGATCCCTTGCACAAATGTAACTTCTTACCTCTCTCGGAATATAACTTTTCGTGAGTGGAGGTGATAATACCTGTCATACAATTATAGTTGCCACGGGTTTTACCCCCAAACATAGACACACACTGGTATCACGTCTAAACATCACCCTGCAATCACCTTACTGATAATAACATCGCAGGTGAAAACTACACATCGCATTTACATATTCGTTTTCGTGGATTTTGTTGGGTTATGTTGGGTTTTGTTGGGTTTTATTGGGGTTTGTTGGGTTTTTTTTGGGTTTCTTGGGTTTTGTTGGATTTTGTTGGGTTTTGTTGGGTTTTTTTTTGGATTTTCTTGGGTTTTGTTGGGGTTTGTTGGGTTCTTTTGGGTTTCTTGGGTTTTGTTGGATTTTGTTGGGTTTTGTTGGGTTTTGTTTCGTTTTGTTGGGTTTTTTTGGGTTTTTTTTGGGGTTTTCTTGGGGTTTGTTGGGTTTCGTTGGGTTTTTTTGGGTTTCTTGGGTTTTGTTGGATTTTGTTGGGGTTTCTTGGGTTTTGTTGGGTTTTGTTGGGCTTTCGGTTTTGGGTTAGGGTTTGGGTTGTGTTGTTGCGTTCAAAACCCAATAAAACCAACAGAACCCATTAAACCGGATGTGCATATATAGCCTGTGTAGTTTTCGCCTGCGATGTTATTATCCCTAAAGTAATTGCAACGTGACGTTTAGACATGGAACCCGTAGGATCACTCGTCATGATACAGTTCGACATATCGTCATCTACGATCATTCGCATAATTATCATATCGCCTATTGTTACCCTCGATGATAACACCGACACATCTCCCTTCGTATACGTTCACAGAAACGTGTTATTTCCACATATTTCCCTATCGCATCAATTTTCTTTGAGACTCAGTAATAAAACAAAAATAAACGTTCTAACGTAGAACGACACGTCACCATCAAATTTCAACAAAATATATGTAATTCCGAATTTTTTAATTACTTTTGAAAAATTTCGTTGATTCTTAGATTGACAATAAAATGAAACAAAAATCGTTGCCCACGAGATACTCCAGCGACGGTGCTGTGAAACGACGTTAAATGAACTGCGATTGAAGGACACAGATGGAAAATTTACTTTTCAAATGTAATTGCAAAATTTGAGTTAACCAATTTCTCTTTTCGTCGCTCGACAAAACCTTTTCCCGTAATCTCAAATGCATTATAATCGAGCGTTCAATATTAAAGCGTTCGTAGGGGGTAAGAGATATGAATACCGAATTGGCAAGTCTCCCTTATCGCACCGATCGTTCGAATAATTTCAATTATTCGTCGGTGGTTGTAGGCCAAGTTGTAAAGGGGAAGGGCGAGAGGGTGAAGAGAATTGCTTCGATGGTGAGATGGAAATAAAAGCGAAAAAAAGACGGAATACGAAGCGCCCAGAGGGGAAACCAGGTGGCGAACGAAGAATAAAGCTTTCGAAAGAGAAAAGAGGAAGAAAAAAAAACCACCCCCCTACAATGTACGAAAACGACGAACAAAGAAAAAAAGAACGATGAAACTACCAAACGACGAGCAGAAGAGGGAGAAGTAGGTTTCATCGCAAAAAGAATTATGTAAATACGGGTAGAAATAGGTTGAGAAAGGTTACGGCGTGGTGTAGGGGGTATGGAGGTGCGAGATTAAAGGAATAAGAAACGAAAAATAGAGGTGGAGTGGGATTACAACGGGCGGAGAAGAACGAGCTGAGAAAGTGCTTCGTCATCGTGAATTGTAAAGCTTCTAATGTAGTTGATGTTGGACGAGGGAGAATGAGACTCTAATTTCAGTCATTTTTAATATTGCACTTATGTAATTTCGCCCCTACATATAATTTTTTCGATGTAGAATGTTCAATTTCGCAAATAATCGAAATTTCAGCCTCATTAATGATGGGAATTGACGCCTGTGCAGAAAACCCGTCAAGCATCAATTATATGCCAATGAAAGTTGCGTCGGAAAAATATTTTTTTTCTGAAAAATGCCTCACTTTAATTGTATGTCAAATTTCAAGTTGATAGGTTAAACTGTCCGGGAGTTTGAGGACTATGGCAAAAAGACAGACGGATGGACAGACGGACAACCGAGTCTCACTAGCGATGTTGTGATTTTTTTTTTTATATTGCATAGTTCATTTGTTATTAATCATTTTCTGATGATTTTTTAAGCAATTGTTTCACTTTTCACTTTAAAAGTGCGCTATTTGGCCATAAATCAATATATCGAAAAAATCCTACGCACTTCCATAGACAATGTATTTCTAAAAATATATATAAAATTTCAAGTGAATCGGTTAAAAATTGTCCGAGCTATGTTTCCGGCCAACAAAAACCGAGACGTCATCGCAAAAACGGTGCACAGCCGCCATTTTGAAGTTCATCGCTTCAAAAAAATTATTGTATACAGTCACTGATATGTGTGATAAACACCCTATTTTGTAATCTCGATTTATTTTGTAGTTCTCCTGAAAAAAAATCTTCAAAAAAGCCTATTTGTTCAGTCCTTAGAGTGGCCTGATCGCTTAAGGGGGGAAATAGGGTTAGAACAGCGTTTTCTCAATGATTTTCATGAATTTTTTTATAGTATAAAAAATTAATATAATTCATTGAAACTTTGAGATTTTATACATATATTTAAGTACTAGGGGGGCTCTGTCCCCCTGCACGCTTCGCGCGTGAACCTCCCCGGGCCATTCCATTCGGCGCACCCCCCCCCCCCCCCCCCCCCCCGAGGGCCATTCAATTCAGCGCCCCGGGCTATTGAATTCGGCGTACCTCCCCCTTCTCCTCGGGTTGTAGTTCGGTCATCTTCGGTCATCTTCGGTAATCTTCGACCATCTTCGGTCCTGAACTCTTGTACACGGCGGCGGCGATATATTTATATAATATAAAGAGAAGAGATATACTATAAAATATTAGCGACCCCATATTGCAAGTCACAATCAGACTCAGCATTTTGCGTACATTCTGGAAGCCGCAATTTTCATCTGAAATCAAACGAGCTTGGAATTTACTTTTATCATATGTTTCTCTTCTATATGAACCTAATTGCTATCAAAAAAATAGAAAATTCAATTTTTTACAGGGGTCAAAACAGAAAAGCATGATTTTTAGCCATTTTCTACAACTTTATTTGCAAAAAAAAAATTATTTCAAACAATGATAATATTCCGATTTTAGGTTCATATAGAGCGCAATACTATGAAGAAAGTAACTGCCAATTTTCAAAACGATTGGTCGAAAACTTTTCAAACTAGCGTGTACGCAAGTTAAAAAAAAGTCGTTTTCAGAAAAACGCGTCTGAAAAAATAGTACCAAGGAAAACAAGCAATATGGGGTCGCTAATATTTTATAGTATATACTTAAATATATGTAAACAAATTTTTTAGTATATACTTAAGTATATGTATAAAATATTCTCAAAGTTTCAATAAATTATATTCATTTTTTATACTATAAAAAAATTCATGAAAATCATTGAGAAAACGCTGTCCTAACCCTGTTCCCCCGCTCAATGGCTTATAACAATGGAACGAGTCGGAATTTTCATTTAAAATTTTGGGAACATATTTTTCAATAGTTTTACTAACAATTTATGAAATAAAAAAAAAATCGATTTTTTGAACTGTCAAACCCTATTTCCGCCCTTAAGTACCCAGATTTCACCCCTTTTCGAGCGAGTGAAGAAAACCATGGAGGATTCCTTAAACCTTCGAGTAAGTAGATTCCGCAGGGTAAAACGACTCTTCATTAAAAGGCTTCCAGAAGTGGCGTGTAATTTATACGTTAAAACTCAGCGGAGGTTAGAAGGGTCTAAATTATTCCACCTCGCGATGTTGATGCCGGTAAAAATGTCATCTTCATTTCATCGTCAATGGGGTTACTCGACGCACTGGAAATATCATCGTTAAGGTCGAGCGATAAACAAGCCGATCATACCAAATGAATTGATTTTTTTTTTTCTATGCCAATGAAGGTCGTATCTGAGTGTGAGCCAGCGGCTAAACCTGTTGATATGTCTGGAAAAGTGATAAAAATCGAAATGTGAAAAGTCCATTAAGCAGCCCCAGTCTCCTCCTATCCGTAATCTCAATGGCCCCTCCCTATTACTGGTTTCAAATTGACACAAGCTGGCGCATAATTCCATAAAACATCGCCGCAGTGTAAATATTCCATTGGCTACAGGTACAAACAGCACCGGAACGAAACACGATTTACTCCTGCTTTTCAATTGAACCCGAACGAAAGGTTATATGAATTTAATTCCCCGAACGCCAGGAGGACCCCGGAAGTATTTCTGCGCGAAGGTTTACAGAATCAACAACCTGTAGATATCCGGTAACGGTCCAGAACACAGGCCGGAATCGTGTGATGATGAACGTGCGAGGGATCAATGTGGAATTGTCCTGATGTCGATTCCTGTGAGCTTGGGGATGGTCACCGGACGATACAGTGTTGGTTGAATGCTTGATAATGCCAAAAAAAAACATTTGATTCTCCCGTTGCCGGGTCGGGTCCGATGGCAAAAACCACGATGCCTGCTGGGAATCCTCGATGCTCGCGTCATGGTGATTGACCCAAACTAACGCTGAGGATCCCTCGTGGATATCGACAAACGTGTTGATGCCTGTGAATAACGAGAATCGAGTTTGATACGGTTAATTATGCCGATACGTCGGATAATATCATCCCTCTGTTGCACTACTCACCTTCAAACATCGATAAACGTGCCACTCAGAAACGGAAATCCCTTCTCGTAGCAAAATATGCCATTGATTGCTATGAGCTGACATACCCCTGCGAGCACTGAAAACCGAGTAAATTTGAAAAATTATTATAGAGGTTATTTGGTGAAAAAAAAATTAAATTGTTGATTTCACATTTCTTATTAACTCTTCAACTTTAAGAAAAAAAATGTTTAAAGATTTAAAAAAAATATTAACCCTCCGCGGTCGAACTGGGACCATGTCGTTACGGATGAAACACGTTTTCCTAGCGTTTTCGCTCAGATGCCGATTTATAGCGAAAAATATAATAACTTTTGTACTTGAATAATCGTGGATTCACATTCTAGGAGGGTTCAAGAGTGTTTGGCAATTTTTTTCAGATTTTTCAAAACGTTTTAACACGTTGAAAACTGTACGTGAAAACTGTCGACCCAGTGCGACCGCGGTAGCAGCGAAATTATTGTGCGACCGTCGAGGGTTAACATTATTTTTTACGAGTATAAATGGACTACTGTTGAAAACCATGGCGACTCCTTGTCGACATCGTAACTTCAACAAAAATTGTCCAATCCGCATAAATAAATAAAAATCTAGTAAAATAATGTAGTAGTAATAGTCTGACGGAGGGAATTTATTTATTTTTCAACAATAAACAAATTACAGTATTTCAAACTTGAGTATGCAATCAAAAAAAAAAATTTATTTTCGATAATTTATAAAAAATTGTCCAACCAAAAAATTAAAAATACCTCTCGTCACACTATAGAGAAAATAATTATGAAGATTAAAAAAGAAATGGTTGAAGAATATTCAAAATTGACTGAGTTATCGTGCTGACACTGTTTAAAAGCGTAGTTTCGAGAAAAGCGCGTTTAAATTTTCTGATAGGTAGGCGTTCCAACCCGATGTCCGGTCACATTTATTGCTATAACTTTGTAACGGAGTGGAATTTTCTTAAAAGTTTTTTTTTTTAATTCTTCAAAGTATAAAGAATAAAAATCTGTAAAAAATATTGATTCTTTGAAAAATTCCGGGGTATGTCAACCCTTATGAAATGCCAATGAATTTTAATTGCTGCGGGCACAATGACAATGAAGGCAAATTTGTTAAGGGGAGAAATAGGGTTAGGACAGCGTTTTCTCAATGATTTTCATGAATTTTTTTATAGTATAAAAAATGAATGTAATTGATTGAAACTTTGAGAATATTTTATACATATATTTAAGTATATACTATAAAATTGGTATATACTATATACTATAAAATTTGAGTATATACTATAAAATAAAAAAGACACAGCATTTTGCGTACATTCCGGAAGCCGCAATTTTCATCTGAAATCAAACGAGGTTAGAATTTACTTTTATTATATGTCTCTCTTGTGTTTATCATACATATCAGTGACTGTATACAATAATTTTTTTGAAGCGATTAATTTCAAAATGGCGGCTGTGCAGCGTTTTTGCGATGACGTCTCCGTTTTTGTTGGCAAGAAACATAACTCAGACAATTTTCAACTGATTCACTCGAAATTTTGAATATATCTTTAAGAATATATTGTCTATGGAAGTGCGTAGGAATTTTTTAAATATTATACAGTTCATTTGTTATTAACGATTTTCTGACAATTTTTTAAATAAATTTTTCATTTTTCACTTTAAAAGTACGCCATTTGGCCAAAAAAACAATATACCGAAAAAATCCTACGCACTTCCATGGACAATGTATTTTAAAAGATATATTCAAAATTTCAAGTGAATCGGTTGAAAATTGTACGAGCTATGTTTCCGGCTAACAAAAACAGAGACATCATCGCACAAATGCTGCACAGCCGTCATTTTGAATCTAATCGCTTCAAAAACATTACTGTATACAATCACTGATATGTATGATAAACACCCTATTTTGTAATTTTTATTTATTTTGTAGTTTTTCTGAAAAAAAATCCCGAAAAAAACCTATTTCTTCGGCCTCTAGAGTGTCCTAATTCCCTAAGGGATGAAATAGGTTAGGACAGCGTTTTCTCAATGATTTTCATGAATTTTTTTATAGTATAAAAAATTAATATAATTTATTGAAACTTTGAGAATATTTTATACATATATTTAAGTATATACTATAAAATTTTTAAAGAATTTCCTTGAAAAACACCGACGATATTAGCGACCCCATATTGACTCAGCATTTTGCGTACATTCTGGAAGCCGCAATTTTCATCTGAAATCAAACGAGGTTGGAATTTACTTCCATTGTATGTCTCTCTTCTATATGAACTTAAATGCTATCAAAAAAATAGAAAATTGAATTTTTTATAGGGGTCAAAACAAAAAAGCATGATTTTTTGCCATTTTTTACAACTTTATTTGCAAAAAAAAAATTATTTTAAGTAATGATAATATTCCAATTGCAGGTTCATATAGAGCTCAATACTATGAAGAAAGTTTTCAAACTAGCGTGTACGCAAGTTCAAAAAAAGTCGTTTTCAGAAAAACGCGTTTGAAACACGTGGCGCGCTCGGGGCCCGAAGGAGAGCTACTCACTTTAATGGCTTATAACAATAGGACGAGTCGGAATTTTCATTTAAAATTTTGGGAACATATTTTTCGATAGTTTTACTAACAATTTATGAAATTAAAAAAAAAGGCGATTTTTTTAACCGTCTAACCCTATTTCCACCCTTAAGGCAGTCTAGTCTAATCGAAGATTGTTTTCAAGGTTAAAAAGAAAAATTCATAAGTACTATTAAATATTTCAACATCAGTCTTTTTTTCCAGTTGTTTATTGATACTTGTAGGTACTCTGCAAATTTTTTGCGAGTACAATAAAAATAAATTAAGGGCGCTACGCGGTTTCGCGTCACCATGATTCCATCGCGACTGTGGCCATGATTCCAGACGTTCTACTCATCTGAAACAAAAAAACCAAAAAGATTATTGATCAGTATAAGTATGGCTGTCGCACGAACCTCTGAAATTTCGATGAAAACAAAAATTCACAACATGGCGATCTTCTAAGCAATGTGTACGGATATTCGAATTTAAAAAAAAATCCTTGAACAACCATAAAAAATGTTTCGTATTATTCTTTCTTCGTAATTTTAGAGATTCATGCGATAGTCATACTCGTACTGAATCCATTCATTTTTCCCCATGAACAATCAACGACAATATGTACCATTGAGATTTTAAATGAACTTTTTATTCTTGGAAAAAAATCCGGAGGCACTTTTACCGACAATAAAATCATCGATTCATTATCCCATAGGTACAAACGATGACAATAAGAATGGAATTTTTAATGGAGCTTTTATCCTCGGCAAAAGTGCCTCAAATGCAATTGCGTCTGAATCAACGGAAATTCAATGGCGTTTCTTCATGGCAATGAATGTTACATTTTGCTGGGTACAGTAAAATTCATCAGGAATTTGTTAAAACGTGTAAAAACATTTAAGCTGAAATAATGTTCGATCATTACCGATGTGTCGACCCTCATCATTAACAAATACCGTCGCTTTAATCGTGAAAAATTAGTAGACGCGTCAGCTGACACTCAAAGTTACGTCAAGCCTGTCGCGAACAGTTTTGTATTATAAAATGTACAAGGTGGATGACGATTTTGGGAATATTCCTGAAAATAGATAAATCCGTTATTATAACGGCCGAGCCGTTTCTGACGCGCCCTATATAACGGTGGTCTCGTGGTTTCGTTTCAATTCGTCCTAATGCACAACCTGAAAACCATCGGGCTATTGTGCAACGCTCAATCGACCCTTCCGCCAACCGGGGGTGGATTTATACAGCCCCGAGCGTTACATTTTTTTTGCCCACCCCCCACCCCCCGTCCTATTGCCGCAAACCATTTTACTCTCTCCCAACCCTCACCCGACCCTATTTCTCTCTCTGTCTCTGTTAGCCGGTGGTTGGACTGATTCACTCTCAGCCAACTGGTACATCTCTTCGGGCTGGATAGCCTCGATCCCACGTGAAAATCCACGCGACAAACCTTGTTCCCGTTATTCCCAGGGCTCTCAATATAAAAAAAAATCTCCGCTTCACGGTATTTCATTCAATTTTACTTTCATCGTAACGACTATTTCTATTTTTCTGTTTATTTTTTTATCTTCCGCGGAATACAAGCACGTTACGTGTTGTGAACGAATAACAACGCGTGTTTTTTTTTTTCATGAATAAAGCTTTCGTCGCGATAGCGCTCGAAGAGCAGTCACGTTTTTGAGGGACGCATGAGGAATTATTCGAAAAATATCCCCGATTACCGTTATCTATTCATCCGGGTACCGTGAAATACCGTGTCCCGAATGCAGATATTTGGAATGGTTGGTTTCGGGTGCGAAATTATATTTTTCCCAGTGAAACGGCAGCTGTGATTGGTGACCGCTTAGCCGTACACTGGCTCACGCGCCAAATGTTGAGCGGGAGGGCAGTTTTATTGAGTTTCCGATGTGGTTAATACAACTGGAACTCGGTCAATGCAAAGCCTTCGGTATCGACAGAGGTTTTTCGCACTTTCCCTGTGCCCATGTGCAAGTGTGATACAGTGGATCTAAGATGACTGCGGACGCAATGGAGATTAGATTTGCTTAGCGAAGTTAGCAATTGTAACGCGGTGAAAACAAAGCCGACTGTGTCGGCACAGGTTTTTTGCAGTTTCCCTGTGCCCGTGTGCAAGTGTGATACGGTGGAGCTAAGACGACTGCGGACGCAATGGAGGTTAGATTAGCTTGGCCAAGTTAGCGATTGGAACTCGGTGGAAACAAAGCCGACTGTGTCGTCACAGGTTTTTTGCAGTTTCCCTGTGCCCATGCGCAAATGCCCCATGGTGGAGTTAAAACGTTTGCGGACGCAATGGAGGTTAGATTTGCTTGGCGATGTTAACAATTGGAACTCGGTAGAAACAAAGCCGACTGTGTCGGCACAGGTTTTTTGCAGTTTCCCTGTGCCCGCGTGCAAATGCGATAGGGTGGAGCTAAGACGACTGCGGACGCAATGGAGGTTAGATTAGCTTGGCGAAGTTAGCAATTGGAACTCGGTGGGAACAAAGCCGACTATGTCGGCACAGGTTTTTTGCAGTTTCCCTGTGCCCGTGTGCAAATGCGATATGGTGGAGCTAAGATGACTGCGGACGCAATGAAGATTAGATTTGCTTAGCGAAGTTAGCAATTGTAACGCGGTGAAAACAAAGCCGACTGTGTCGGCACAGGTTTTTTGCAGTTTCCCTGTGCCCGTGTACAAGTGCGATATGGTGGAGCTAAGATGACTGCGGACGCAATGGAGGTTAGATTAGCTTAGCGAAGTTAGCAATTGTAACGCGGTGAAAACAAAGTCGACTGTGTCGGCACAGGTTTTTTGCAGTTTCCCTGTGCCCGTGTACAAGTGTGATACGGTGGAGCTAAGACGACTGCGGACGCAATGGAGGTTAGATTAGCTTGGCGAAGTTAGCGATTGGAACTCGATGGAAACAAAGCCGACTGTGTCGGCACAGGTTTTTTGCAGTTTCCCTGTGCCCGCGTGCAAATGCGATACGGTGGAGCTAAGACGACTGCGGACGCAATGGAGGTTAGATTAGCTTGGCGAAGTTAGCAATTGGAACTCGGTGGAAACAAATCCGCCTGTGTTGGCACAGGTTTTTTGCAGTTTCCTTATGCCCATGCGCAAATGCGACAGAGTGGAGTTAAAATATTTGCGGACGCAATGGAGGTTAGGTTAACTTAGCGAAGTGCGGGGTAGTGATAGTTGGAAAAATGGAGAAAGGGAATTGGTAAGGGTCACACGTATAAACACGAACAAAGAAAATGATAACTAAATAATTACCTTATAGTTTTCATGTATTTTCCGGAACAAGGATTGGTAAAAACCTTAAGATCAACAATATCTCCGCCATTTTTTTTCTCATTCAAAGACAAAAAAAATATTGAAACTGCGACTAAATGTGAATATTCCACATTTCTTGAGAAAGTCGGCCCGTTCGAAACTTGACGAGCATTAACATCAAAAGGCTTCTGAATTAACGTAACCTCAGTGGCTGAATGAAAATTGTGAATCGTGGAAAATCACCGCTAAACCCACGGTATGACAGTAAAACGCAAAATCGAGGAGACGACATTGCGAGTACGATTTTTGCTTTCGACGCCGACTTTATACGGTTACACTCGGTCGAAAAATACTCGAGAGCCCTGACGTACTCGTGAAAACGATGACAACCTCGTCGTTAATGACGTCGTTCCCGCCAGACCCGATGCACGACTATATTCGATGGCGGATGGGCTCGTTAACTTTTGAATTTTAATTGCAACGCGATGCATAGATCACGATTCGCGTGTTTGAAACGAACAAAAAAAAAGAGAAAGAAATGTGATTTGTCGAGCGAGTCGAATATTTGAAGTCTCTGCGACGCAATTAACGACTAGACGAGAGACAAGATCGGCAGAAAAGTGTTATTGATGAAGAGGGCCAAGATCGAAGAGAAAAGGAAAAAAGAAGCTCGAGGATAAAAGTTTCAATATCCGTGGTTGTGGCGTTATAATTGAAGCGGGGCTTTATAATTGAAGATTCGAAATTTTGAGGTTTCTGGATGAATACTAAATATGTCATTTCCGATGGCAAACATAAATTATGATATAAATCGATTTTTTCTAACTCCTCGCTGGTAACATATTGGGAATTAACATTTATCAACCTGACCTCTCTCGGACAAATTTCAAACCACTCTCTCCCAGTCGGATGCCCGACCATTACTGTGCAAATGTGTCACATTTTGATCATAATTTAAAATGTACTACTTTATTAAACCGTTTTATTCGTGTTGCGTAAACAACAAAATTTAAAAATATATTAGGTGTACAAGTAAGTTTCACCGGATTTTTTGTAAAAATTGGGTCTTTATTGTGCAAAAATGGTAATAAATTGAGATAACAATGGTGTCTGGTAACAATTGGAGTCTTCGTTCAATAATGCCTCGAATTCTACATCTTCAAACGTTTCTGCCCGTCCTTCGGACTTTTAACCTTTTAAGGGAGGAAATAGGGTTCGGACAGCGTTTTTTCAATGATTTTCATGAATTTTTTTATAGTATAAAAAACGAATATAATTTATTGAAACTTTGAGCATATTTTATACGTATATTTAAGTATATACTATAAATTTTTTAAAGAATTCTCTTGGAAAACACCGCAGATATTAGCGACCCCATATTGCAGGTCACAGACTTAGGTCACAATTAGACTTAGGTCACAATCAGCCTATTCTCAATGATTTTCATGAATTTTTTTATAATATAAAAAATGAATATAGTTTATTGAAACTTTAAGAATATTTTATACATATATTTAAGTACATACTATAAAATTTTTGAAAAATTTTCTTGAAAAATACCGGGGATATTAGCGACCCCATATTGCAGGTCACAATCAGACTCAGCATTTTGCGTACATTCTGGAAGCCGCAATTTTCATCTGAAATCAAACGGGGTTGGAATTTACTTTTATCATATGTCTCTCTTCTATATGAACCTAAATGCTATCAAAAAAATAGAAAATTGAATTTTTTACAGGGGTCAAAACAAAAAAGCATGATCTTTTGCCATTTGTTACAACTTTATTTGCAAAAAAAAAATTATATCAAATAATGGCCAATATTCCGATTTTAGGTTCATATAGAGGGCAATACTATGAAAAAAGTAAGTGCCAATTTTCAAAACGATTGGTTGAAAACTTTTCAAACTAGCGTGTACGCAAGTTAAAAAAAAAACGTTTTCAGAAAAACGCGTTTGAAAAAATAGTACCAAGAAAAACAAGCAATATGGGGTCGCTAATATTTTATAGTATATACTTAAATATATGTATACAAATTTTATAGTATATACTTAAATGTATGTATAAAATATTCTCAAAGTTTCAATAAATTATATTAATTTTGTATACTATAAAAAAATTCATGAAAATCATTGAGAGAACGCTGTCCTAACCCTATTTCCCCTCTTAATGGCTTATAACAATAGAACGAGTCGGAATTTCCATTTAAAATTTTGGAAACATATTTTTCAATAGTTTTACTAACAATTTATGAAATTAAAAAAAAATCGATTTTTTGAACCGTCTAACCCTATTTCCTCCCTTAAACCAGTTCTCACAAGTTGAAATCGATGACACACAATAATCTGTCACCTTCAGCTGCTTTTTTCTTAAGGGAGAACACCACTGTGACCCCTTGTTTTTTTTCACATTTTTCAAGAATTTTTTTTTGTGGGAAAAAAAAGACATATTCGAAAAAATTTTTTGGGTCTTGTTCCTTGTTTATTAATGTAGCAAAAAACATTTTTTTCACATTTTTCACGCCGCATGGTGGCGCTGGGGAAGCACTCGCGTCAGGTGCTGTCATTTCCGCGGCACGCAGCAGAACTCTCTTCAACGTCGATCTGAAAAAAAATACCGAGTGTTTTCGTTAATAATATGATATTTTGAAGAGAAGTACACAGGGATTTGGAAAAATATTGTTTTAAAAAAAATAGGCACGCCTTTGAAATTAACTTTGATTTCAAAGGCGTGCCTATTTTTTTTTAAACAATACTAAGCAATACGTTTGCACATTAGAAATAACGTCAAAAATCTCGCTCTAGACCAGACTACGGCCTTAAAATGAAAGGAAAAAAGTAAAAATGGAAGAAAAATGGAATTGAAAAGGATTATATGTAAGAGCCTGCTAGGGTATATACGTTGGAACAAAGATAAATGATATTAAAAACATACCGTATGCTCTCAACAAACATCCATTTTGTATTTCGTTGAAACAACGAATGAAGTCGGTTATGCAATCAAGAAATAAAGTAAATGGCCGAGACTCCGATGTTCCAAGCGATCGTAAGATCCTGTTCCACCATGAACGTCTGTTGGCGTTCCGAAGGCGGTGACACGATAGGTCGTAAACATCAGTCAACGTTCCCGAGGACTTGGGTGGTCGAAGGGGATAGCGGGTTTGAACATTTTCACGAAAATCGCAATAAACGTCGGAATGCGAGAGACTTTGAACCGCAGATCCTCTCAGCTCTGTCGCTTTCATTCCAACACCGTCACACATTTCGCTTCGAGTCGTCGTCTCTCCCGTTTATGTGCGTTCTAACGTAACGTCCCCGAACCAACTTCCGTCGCTCCCCTCTCTTTCTCAATGTTACGTCACTCCAATAGCATCTTCCGCTGTCTATCCAGCGAGAACCGAGAGTTTCAAGATTTTCTCAATGCCTCGTGGTCATGAATATAAATCAGATCGTAGCTTTATGTAAACGGTACGTGGGTAAAGTTACACCATGAAGAAAAGATTCCGTTGGTACAACAGAAGGTTCATCCAATTCTCACAATATCCGTACCGTTAGCATACCATAGGACAAGCTTTCAGCTGTGCCTCGTTTCTGGAACGAAAAAAAAAAAAAAAAATTGAGCTCCCATATGCTGGACGTCGTCCAATGCACTGGTGGCTTTCCAAAGCTTGGTTGCCGAATGTCAGGACGTCATCGTGAAAAAGGTTCGTTGAACATTTTTTCTCTCCCCAACCGTTTTCCTATCCACGGCCAAACCTATTGGACGAGCTTTTTTTTTCACGAGAGCCAAAGCGTGATTACGGCCTCGGGCAGCTGTGGCCTTCTGTTATTTACAGAAGTAGAAGCACAACGACTGAACGAATGCCCGCTGACGGCCTCGACAAAAGCTTTGACCCGTAAGAAAATTTACATATAAAATTAATTGATCGTCATGGGATTATCGTAATCGATCTTTCGTCTCACGTGCGTGTCTGTTGTGACGTTGGAAGGACGGTGTCAGCTACCCTCGGCGGAAATTTTCTGTGGAACGACATTCAATTTATTGATCGAACGACGCTGAATCTGTGTATGGAGAAAAAATACAATTTTTTCAGAATTCTCCGAAGATTGGATTTCACCCGTAGAATATTTCTATCATGGGTACACAAGAAAGCTTTATATCACAAAATTAATTATACTTCCGCTCTATACAACGTTACAATGATAAAATACTTATTTTCATTATATCAAACCCTTTGAAGCATACGCTTTTGACTACTTTTCATTTTAATAGAAAATCTGCGAGGAACTTTTCGAGTCCTTTGTTACGAATCAAAGCACGGAAAAATCGAAGCGTCGATTTTAATGAGAATTCGCAAATGGTCCGCATCGCTGCTATTTCGAATTTATTATACGCGGAAATCCTGGAATGCCCATTATCATCGAAATACGTAAATATTTTTGCATTTCGTTCAAACACCATTTTGAACAAACCATGCCGTAAATAGCTTCGACTTTTACCAGACGTTTAATCAATAGTTATTCTGCTTGGAATTCAAAAAAATTCCCGCCTCTTTGGTGTCTTGAAATACCAACGTAAACACCGTGGAGCCTAGAGTAAAGGAGTCCGATCTTGAATGGGGAACGGCCGAAAAAAACGACCTCAAAAATTCAGCAAAAAAGGTGTCGCTGCGATCGCAAGTTGGTCCGAGTGAAGTGAGCAAGAAATAAATTGTACGTGGAACCTTGCTGAAGCTAGGCACCTACGGTCAATATACACATGAGCCTGGTAGGCGGTCATAGTCCCCAAAAGACACAACCCCCAAAAGACATAAACCCCAAAGAGTAACAAGATGTCAGAATCGACTGTCATGATGGAGATTAGTACCTGTCAATGTGATAGATGGTGCTGCGGGCATTTTCCGTCTCGTTTAAAGTGAAGATTCGAGGATTACGCGCGTTGGCCCTTTTGCCCTTTTTTCCGAGTTTTCAAGTTATGCATCGTACTAGACGGTAGGGTGTCATAGTCCCCAAACGAAACAATCACCAAAAGACATAATCCCCAAAAAGTTACTAGATAACAGAATCGACTGTCACGTCGACAGGTTAGTACCTGTCAAAGTGATAGATGGCGTTGCAGACATTTTCCGTCCCATGTATAGTCAATATTCGAGGATCGCGTGCGTTGCCCTTTTTCCGAGTTTTCAGGTTATGTATCAGGTTTCAGGTTATGTACTAGTCAACTTTTTTTTTTGTGTATAGTTTAAAACCATACAGGAAAAAGAAGAAGATTTAGGTTATGTGCATTCAACAACTGTTTGAAGTGGTACGGCAACAATTGCTTATCCACGATTATTTGTAATTACTCCTTGAGCCAATAACTATTCGAGCGTGATACACTAATATTGGCATTTCTATTTATTCAATTTTCATTACAATATTCCATTTATGGTTCCTATTTATTTATTTATTGAACAATCGAATTACAATATTCTGTTTTGACTCTTTTAGCAACAGATGCAATCATACATATATAAACGAATATTGTAATGAAAATTGAATAAATAAAAATGCAAATATTTGCGACTCACTCGAATATTTATTGGGTCGAAGAGTTATTAGAAAAAATCGCAGTCAACCAATTATTCCACTTCAAACACTTGTTTAGTTTACGTAACCTAAATCTGCTTCTGCCTATATGGTTGCCCGCAGCACCATCTATCACATTGACAGGTACTAACCTCCATCATGACAGTCGATTCTGACATCTAGTAACTTTTTGGGGATTATGTCTTTTGGGGATTATGACTTTTGGGGATTATGTCTTTTAGGGGTTGTGTCTTTTGGGAACTATGACACCCTACCCTTACGAAATATACCGGATTGCGATTTATTTCTGACAGCTAACTCGTTATTGTGATTGGCTGATTGATGTACTCGGGATTCGGTGCTTACTTCAGATCACACAATCGTAGACGCCGAACCTAACCTATAAATCAGCGCGCGAAGCGCGGACAACGATTCTCGTTCATTTAAAAATGAAGGCATCGAATTAATTGGCACACCTAATACCTTCCTAAATATTATCCTACGAGTATGATCGATTTTAGTAAATTAAAACAAATACACAGAAATATGCTAAGCCAATATCTGTTCGCCAACTGCACACTGCGAAGATTCTTCGGTTTAATGGTTGTCTCCCGCTTCAATGTGCTGGAAGTTTCAATTCACTTAACAGAAGCGGTTGCACAATAAAATCGAGATATATTCAGTGTTTGGAGGTTATGCACTGTGAGTATATGTAGTCTTCATCACTGACGAACCAAGCGGTAAAACTTGAGGTCTCTGTGCCTCGATAGGTGCAATGCTGTTGTCAGAGCGAAATTACATTAGGACGACGACATAGTGCAATTCTTCTTGTTCCACAAGTTATGCAAAAGTTTGCCGGTTTATTCAATCACGGAACTCGTATAAATTCTTTCGCGGAGATTTGTATTTATATCGACGACATCGTATAACGATTAAACGAGCCTACGAAGTAATCCAATATGGCGGAATCAGCAATACGAATTATCCCAGTAATCGTAGTGACTGGAGTGACAACTAATCAGCACCGACCTTAAGGGGGGAAATAGGATTAGGACAGCGTTTTCTCAATGATTTTCATGAATTTTTTTATAGTATAAAAAATGAATATAATTTATTGAAACTTTGAGAATATTTTATACATATATTCAAGTATATGCTATAAAATTGTTGAAGAATTTCCTTGAAAAGCACCGAAGATATTAGCGACCCCATATTGCAGGTCACAATCAGACTCAGCATTTTGCGTACATTCTGGAAGCCGCAATTTTCATCTGAAATCAAACGAGGTTGGAATTTACTTTTATTATATGTCTCCCTTCTATATGAACCTAAATGCTATGAAAAAAATAGAAAATTGAATTTTTTACAGGGGTCAAAACAAAAAAGCATGATTTTTTGCCATTTTTTACAACTTTATTTGCAAAAGAAAAATTATTTTAAATAATGATAATATTCCGATTTTAGGTTCATATAGAGCGCAATACTATGAAGAAAGTATGTGCCAATTTTCAAAACGATTGGTTGAAAACTTTTCAAACTAGCGTGTACGCAAGTTCAAAAAAAGTCGTTTGCAGAAAAACCCCTTGAAAAAATAGCGCGCTCGGGGACTGAAGGAGAGCTACTCACTTTAATGGCTTATAACAATAGAACGAGTCGGAATTTTCATTTAAAACTTTGGGAACATATTTTTCAATAGTTTTACTAACAATTTATGAAATAAAAAAATCGATTTTTGAACCGTCTAAACCTATTTCCTCCCTTAAACCATTTGTTTGCGTGGAAAAGTATAAAGTCGATAATCAAAGTTAAAAATGCTGATGAAAATGCCATAATCGTTATTAAGGTAGTAGTCTGGTAACTTAAGCCGATTTTTATGTCTTTTTTGGAGGGCGTTTTTTTGTAGGAAAATGAGAATGAATCGTTTTGGATATTTAGGATGTTCTTATTTACATATTAAAGATACAAAAAAAAAATTGTTTGAAAAAATGTAATAGCTTATTATTATTATTATTATTGTTCGAAGTTGGCTCCTCGAAAAAAAAGCGCGTAGGTGGCCCCGGTGATTTTGGCTCTTGATGTTATCTGAAATCAAAAATTCTTGATAATTCTTAATCTATAGACATGTCATTCTGGTCGGAACTACTGAAGTTAAATTTCATGGATGAATAACAAAATGGCGGACTTTGGAAAAAAGTTTTTTTTTCCCAGCGTAAAAAAGTCCATTTGTAGAAAAGTTTTTTTTCCAAAGTTCGTCATTTTGTTATTTATCCATGAAATTTAACTTCAGTAGTTCCGACCAGAATGACATGTCTATAGATTAAGAATTATGAAGAATTTTTGATTTCAGCTAACATCAAGAGCCAAAATCACCGGGGCCACCGACGCGCTTTTTTTTTCGAGGAGCCAACTTCGATCAATAATAATAATAATAATAAACTATTAAATTAGTTCAAAAATTTTTTTTTTTTAATCTTTAATATGTAAATAAAACCATCCTAAATATCCAAAACGATTCATTTTTATTTTCCTACAAAAAACCGCCCTCCAAAAAAGACATGAAAATCGGCTTAAGTTACCAGATTACTACCTTAAATATCGACGTGATTTCAAGGATTTTCCTCGCTGAAATACTCGTATATAAGTTTTGTTAGAAAATAAAATATTCCGGTATTTTGTTAAAATTGATTTTACCCGAGCCAAACTTTGATTATCATTGAAATGTTGATAACGATCAAAGAACCATGAACAATTCCGAGCGGATGAGAGGTCACGATTTAATTTAGTGTTTTTTTGTTTCGAGAATCGCTTGCCGGGCTCGGATTTGTTCGCTCTGTGAATTTTCACCCTATAATTCGTCGGCTGTTTTCATTTTTCATGTTTTCTCTTTTATTCGTTTATAAAATATTCCACGCGAACTTTATTCTTCACGCCTTTCAATTTACCGACAATCACGAAGTATTCCGAAATTTTTGTTTACCTTCGTTCAAACTTTCGGTTTACTTTACTGTATCTACATAATTTATCACTACAACGAAACAAAAATCATTTCCATCTTTCGTTCCGTCTTGTTTTTTAACGTTACTCATCTGTCACTGTTTTCCCGATATTTTCTTTCTCGGAACAACACACGATTGGTCGAGATCGGGTCATCTGACCAAAACTATGGTTCGAAGTGAGGCGAAAGCGAGTTATATCGAAATTATCGCGGAGCGACTTCATCGACGATCCGATTGGTTCGCGCGAAAGCGCGCGTATTTCAAACACGACGTATTCATAATCGACACTTGAATGCCTAAAATTCATCTCCTAATAAATGCATTAATGTTTATCCAACTGATGATCGATCATTACAATGATTGACGACATACACGCCAAAATATCTTGTGTCTCACGCAAATCCAATTGCCATAATGATGCATAATGAAATTAGGGTTTATATGTTAATATCGCGTCTAAGCATTTCGCGTTTTGTTTGCGTCTGATATAACGCTGGATTCGGTGCTTTCCCGCCTGTGATGTTATTTGCATACATTCTCATTAGCCAAGCTCGGTCGTAGAGGAATAACGCGAGAGAGGGAAGGGAGTGAGAGACGTTGGAAGGCGACGACGTTGGTAACGTTACAGCACGCTGCAGGATAATTTGAATATAGCATGTTGCTCGGCCCGATGAGACGTTATTCGAGAAACCATCGCGCAAATTCTCTCTGTCTTCCGCCATTCTGTCTTGTGCCCCACACCCTTCCTCTACGACCGCGACTATGCAAGCCTCTGTGTCGACCTCGTAGGGGGAATCGTGATATCGTGTTTTCGAGGCAGTGAACGGGCGACGACGAAGCATTATTACGATAGTCACGAAAACGTGATGTATCCTTGATGTGGTTGAAGCCACGCGTAAACTGACAAGATTGAAAGCGGTCAGCCATCACGAAGAAGAATTTTCAAATTGGTCGTAATGATTTGATAGTCAAATTTGTTGATCTACGAGTTAGGACTCACGTGAGATCTGAAATAATTTGTCCAAAAATGAGCGAGTACGCATTTTCATTTCAGTTATATTCCTACTGCCCAGTACTGTCAACATGGAGTGAAAAAAAATCACGTTATGAAATTTTTACAAATTATTCCTCTACCTGATGATAATCAGACAAGTAATATCTTGTAGTAGGGTTATCGGCCAATGTGACGTCGAATAAAAAAAAAATTTTAACAACTCGAAGAACGTACAGAGTGTCGGTGGAAATGGATAAATTCGCCCGGGGATATACACATCCCATCGAGTCAACCACGCGAGTGCGGATCGGTAGCAGAGTGAGAGAGATGGGTTGGAAAAGTTTCGGAGTAAAAATGTTTGCTGAATTGAATAGCCGGTGGCACTCGAGACAGTACGAGTGAAAATAAACTATAGTGGCTCGTATAAACGGTCGCTGAGATTCCGTTCCGTTTGAAGTAATATGGACACTGAAGCATCAGCCTCTCAGGATTTTCACTTGTGTATACGTATTTCGATTTTGCATCGAATAAAAGTAACTGTTACTTTTATTCAATGCAAAACTTTTAACACTTTTAACAAAGTTTCGAGGACAAAAATGTCATCATATCGTATTTTTGTTTATTACATTCCGACGTATATCCTCTCTAGATTTCACGATCGTTCTTATCCCCGATGCGTGTCCTCAACGGTCACGCAACCCCATTATTTTATCGCATTCATACGGAGACAACTGCCGAAAAAGCCGTGTGAATACAAGCAGCCCTTTTGATAGAGTCAGTGTTCACTGAGATAAAGATTAGTAAAGGTTAGTTGGGGAATAAAAAAAGCGGAAGAGTTGGATCGAACGAGAATTAGGTGAGTCATCTAAAGCGAAGAAACGAAAAGGAGAAATAGTCCGTTGGGGAATTGTTACAGCTGGGAAGAATGACAATCATATTCAAACGATTGTTATTTTTTTCACATCTCTTCCAGTTATCATAATTCGTCTGGGAACTTTTACGACTTTCTTCTCCTTGAAGGATCAATTGGGTGAAGCAATCAGATCGTGGACCGGATCAACGATTGGTAATCTTATCTTAACTAGATGAGTGCTTCTTAATATTCGTGGTCCAAGTAGGTCCGCTCCATGACCTTTGGGGATCCATGAAGCCCAGATTAAAAACCTTCTTGGTGGGTTGGCTCAACCTGTTCCAAGATGAGGATTGATTGGATCAACCTTCCCCACGTTGAGAATCGATTGGGTCAACCTTCTCCAGGTTCAGAATCGATTGGATTAACATTCTCCAGGTTGAGAATCGATTGGATCAACATTCTCCACGTTAACAATCGATTGGATCAACCTTCCCCAGGTTGAGAATCGATTGGATCCACCTTCTCCAGGTTGAGAATCGATTGGATCAACCTTCTCCAGGTTGAGAATCGATTGGATCAACCTTCTCCAGGTTGAGAATCGATTGGATCAACCTTCCCCATGCTGAGAATCGATTGGATCAACATTCTCCAGGTTGAGAATCGATTGTATCAACATTCTCCAGGTTGAAAATCGATTGGATCAACCTTCCCCATGTTGAGAATCGATTGGGTCAACCTTCTCCAGGTTCCGAATCCATTGGATCAACATTCTCCAGGTTGAGAATCGATTGGATAAACATTCTCCACGTTAACAATCGATTGGATCAACCTTCCCCAGGTTGAGAATCGATTGGATCCACCTTCTGCAGGTTGAGAATCGATTGTATCAACATTCTCCAGGTTGAGAATCGATTGGATCAACCTTCTCCAGGTTGAGAATCGATTGTATCAACATTCTCCAGGTTGAAAATCGATTGGATCAACCTTCTCCAGGTTGAGAATCGATTGGATCAACCTTCTCCAGGTTGAGAATCGATTGGATCGACATTCTCTACGTTGACAATCGTTTGGATCAACCTTCCCCATGTTGAGAATCGATTGAATCAACCTTGTCCACGTTGACAATCGATTGGACCAACCTTCCCCAGGTTGAGAATCGATTGGATCAACCTTCTCCAGGTTAAGAATCGATTGGATCAGCCTTCACCAGGTTGAGAATCCATTGGATCAACCTTCTCCAGGTTGAGAATCGATTGGATCAACATTCTCCAGGTTGAAAATCGATTGGATCAACCTTCTCCAGGTTGAGAATCGATTGGATCGACATTCTCCACGTTGACAATCGATTGGATCAACCTTCCCCAGGTTGAGAATCGATTGGATCAACCTTCTCCAGGTTGAGAATCGATTGGATCAGCCTTCTCCAGGTTGAGAATCCATTGGATCAACCTTCTCCAGGTTGAGAATCGATTGGATCAACATTCTCCACGTTGACAATCGATTGTATCAATCTTCACCAAGTTAAGGATCAATTGAATCAACCTTCCATTTGATGGTTGGTCCAATCAATTCTTGATTCTCTGAACTAACCTTTTCTAATCTCTTTCCTTCGTATTCCCACTTGAAATTCCTCCGTGTTCCTACATGGAATAACCAGTCTTGCAGAGAACATGACCGTCCGCTCAGCGATTCAATGCGCCAGCGAGCTAATGGCTAAACAGTTACCCGGTCGAATATTGGCAAATGGTGCTTTAACCGGGCATCCGTCGACATCCATTCCAGACACTACTATATTATGTACGAGGCAGTAATACGTACCGAAAAGACTGAACAGTAGAACGAGAAAACTACTAACGTCACCGGTGCCCGGCTCCATACTTGCAATATGCAATACGAAGGGAAAGAGAGTGAGAGAGGAGGCTGAGGTATCGTAGAGAAGCGAGATGTGCGAGAATCATCATGCACCAGGAGGATGCGAGAGTTCGAATGGTATCGGGCGTCACGGGGGACGGAAATCCCGCTAAGCCTATTTCCTCGGGAAAATCGAGTTATGTACGTGCCAAATTGTTAGTGGACATAGAGAAACCGGAGAGAGAGAGAAAGAGAGAGAGGAACGTGCAGCCATGGAATATAGAAAGCTCAGGCATGCTTTCGCTCGGCCTGGATGTTCAGCTCCAGAGAGCGAATAGAGAGCTACAGATCGGGTTCCAGGATCGGGGCGAGTTTCCAGGCTGTAAATCGAACGCTAGTGACATTGTCGTTAGTATCGATGGGGAAACGAAAGGGCAAACCGAGTGTACCGATCGCTTCGGAACAAAAGGACGCATCGGTTATTACGAGGGATGGTCCTGAATGCCTTCTGGTTATCGACCATCGATATATTGGAATTCACACACATGTACATCGTTATTTACGTATATATACAATAGTATACCCAGCGGCAATATAGAAACGCTGTTCATACACTCTGTTGCTGCTGTCGAGCCAGCATTATGTCAGCGTCACGAGTTTCGTCCGCTAGGGTTTCGTTGTTTTTTTTTCCTTTTTTTTTCTTCTGCGTACTATTTTTCTCCACGAGCTTCATTACACAAAAGCTCGCCAGTGGTTTTTCAGACGCTAAATCATTCGCATTTCTCATCGAGTGTTATCGCGAAGTGACATTTTTATTTATTCACCATCAACGCAACGGCGTCATCATTACTGGTCTCCGGGTTGACAGACTACCAACCTCCGTTCGTTATTCAATTTAACTACCCTTCGGGGTGAAGCCTTTCAATGCTGCAAGGAAGCGCTGCTCGTGACGGATATTAAGGGAGGAAATAGGGTTAGGACAGCGTTTTCTCAATGATTTTCATGAATTTTTTCATAGTATAAAAAATGAATATAATTTATTGAAACTTTGAGAATATTTTATACATATATTTAAGTATATACTATAAAATTTTTGAAGAATTTTCTTGAAAAACACCGCAGATATTAGCGACCCCATATTGCGGGTCACAATCAGACTCAGCATTTTGCGTACATTCTGAAAACCGCAATTTTCATCTGCAATCAAACGAGGTTGGAATTTACTTTTATTATATGTCTCTCTTCTATGTGAACCTAAATGCTATCAAAAAAATAGAAAATTGCATTTTTTACAGGGGTCAAAACAAAAAAGCATGATTTTTTACCATTTTTACAACTTTATTTGCAAAAAAAAATTATTTTAAATAATGATAATATTCCGATTTTAGGTTCATATAGAGCGCAATACTATGAAGAAAGTAACTGCCAATTTTCAAAACGATTGGTTGAAAACTTTTCAAACTACCGTGTACGCAAGTTAAATAAAAGTCATTTTCAGAAAAACGCGTTTGAAAAAATAGTACCAAGAAAAACGAGCAATATGGGGTCGCTAATATTTTATAGTATATACTTAAATATATGTATACAAATTTTATAGTATATACTTAAATATATGTATAAAATATTCTCAAAGTTTCAATAAATTATATTCATTTTGGTAAATATGGAGCAAAGGGGACCCACTTCCGATTGACTTGCCTTTAATAAATGTAGTGTAGGGACCCTTCCTGAACAACTGTTTCCTCTGACTCAATTGGGGGTCGTTATTTATTAAAAAGTTATTAACAAATAAAGTTAATAATTTATATAGCTATTTTCCTTATACCAGCTAGTCCTAATCATTTTGTCCTTCACATTTGTTGTTACGAATACACCCCTGAGTAGCATACAAAAAGTTTTATCCGTCGCTCGTTGTTTGTTAAAAACTTATTAACAAAAATAGTTTCATAATTCAAACATGAACTACTTGTTCTAGTGTATGGTGAACAGCACACGCATGAGAGGGGGGGGCTACACTCCCCTGCAATCCTCCACTCACCAGCCCAAAGACAAACCAAAAACAACCCAAAAACAGGTTGGGTTGTTTGGTTGGGTTGTTTGGTTAGGTTGCTTGGTTGGATTATTAAGTTGGGTTGCTTGGTTGGCTTGTTTGTGGGGTTTGTTTGTTGGCTTGGGTTGTTTAGTTGGGTTGATTAGGTTGTTTGGGTTTTTTGTTTTTGATTTGTTTGTTTATTGGGTTTTGGTTTTTGGTTTGGGTTTTTGGTTTGAGTTGTTGGTTTGGGTTTTGGTTTGGGTTTTTGGTTTGAGTTTTTGGTTTGGGTTTTTGGTTTGGGTTTTTGGTTTGAGTTTTTGGTTTAGGTTTTTGGTTTGGGTTTATTTTGGATTTGTTGGGTTTGTCTGTTTGTTTCTTTAGGTTACTGGGATCGTTTTGGGTTGTTTTTGGTTTGTCTACGGGCTGGTATACGGTGGGGGCAGGGGGGCCGCAGCCCCTCCGGTCATACGTGTACTGGCCACCATGCAAGTATTTCATATTCTATTTATGAATTTTCTTTTATTAATAACTTTTTAACAAACAATGAGGACGGTTAAAACTTTTGGTATGTTACTCAGGGGGGTATTATTAATAACACATGTGAAGGACAAGATGATTGGGACTGGCTGCTATAAGGAATATAGCTATATGAATTATTAACTTTATTTGTTAATAACTTTTCAATAAATAACGTCCCCCGAATTGTGTCAGAGGATAAAGTTGTTCAGAAAGGGTCCCTAGACAGCATATATTAAAGGCAAGTCAATCAGAAGTGGTCCCCTTTGCTCCATATTTACCTTCATTTTTTATACTATAAAAAAATTCATGAAAATTATTTAGAAAACGCTGACCTAACCCTATTTCCCCCCTTAATGGCTTATAACAATAGAACGAGTCGGAATTTTCATTTAAAATTTTGGGAACATATTTTTCAATAGTTTTACTAACAATTTATGAAATAAAAAAAAATCGATTTTTCGAACTGTCTAACCCTATTTCCCCCTTTAAATATCTTTTTTTACACTGACTCTCTTGATTTTTCCGTTTATCTGTTTTCACTTTGAAGCAACGTGTTGCATCAGCGGACAATTTCATTTCAATGAGATTATCGGTGGATTACTTCTGTCGCCACGATGTCCCGGGTTCCAGATGATTTATAGTTTTTACGTAAAAGCGCTGTTGGATAACGAGAAACTGCCGGCTTTGTAATCGCACGATGTTTGCCGGACTCTTTGTGTCCGTCAGTAATATTACGCGAGCGACAATTCTCCGTAACGACGAGCTTGATATTGGTATCGTGGTTATATCAGATAACAATTTAATGAAAAATATTCGTCGAAATTGATACGCGAGTTAGGAAAATTCTATTGATCCCGCCGGGCACGCTATAAGTAACATTACATCGAAATAACACACCGTAACATTCGGCGCAACCAGTTGATTTCATATACATATATTATATGGACGTATACACTCTCAATCTGGTGTGGACGAGGCAAACTCTCACCGAGAGAATTTATAATGCCTCGATTCACGTATTTCCAACCTCCGCGTTCAACGTTTACCATGGCCGAGGAACGAGCATTTAATCATGTGTTTCTAGCAGTCCCTCTTGCACTGCTATGGACACAATATTACACACACACAGGTATATATTACCCGGCAGTATAAACCGGCAATCGGACATCCTAGTGACATCCGTTTCGAACTAATTTGCAAATGGAAGAGCCACTGTTGGGACACTTCAATGCTGTCTACAGACCAGATTGAATTTGTAACGCTGACAGTTCCCTGCGGCTATGTGAGGAGGCACTAGTCGACTCGTTCCTACGTCCTCTCCCATATCGGTATTCTCGTCCGATAGAGAGGGTAAAGTTAGTCTTGAGAACTCCATTCAAACAGAACTGCATACTTTTATGTGGCGATGTTTCAATTGAAAAATACAATGAAAAATATACAATTCCTCATAGAGGAAGCTTTGAGCTATGTGTGACGTTCTGAGGAGCAAACTGAAAAGCTTTTTTATTTTAAGCTTGGCAATTTTAAATCCAATAGAGACTTGAAATACAGTTATTATTTATTATATGCAAAGGAATCAAGTCAATTTGTAAAATTATATTTCCAACTCAACACTGATTTGAGCAGGTAGTATTGATCGTAGATTCATTGACCATTATTGGTAAATAACATTTAAAGATCTGACCTCTCGCGGCCAAATTTCGAACCATTCTCTCCCAGTCGATGGCCGATGTTTTCTGTGCGAATGTCTCGCGGTTTTTATTATTATTAAAAACGTACCGCTTCGATGCAGCAACAATATAATAAATAAAAAAACGGGAGAACATGATCGACGCTCGTTTCCGAGGCTTTGAGATTTTCAGCCCACCCGAAAGATCGAAAACCATTTTATTCGCGTCGTGTAAACAACAGGAGGCGCGACTGACATTGCATAATGACCGAAGATGAACAATATATACACATAACAATAAGTCATGTGACAGAATGATGTTATAAGTAATAGTTTATTGTTCGAAGTCTTTTATTTAGCCGTAGAGTGGCGGGCAATAGTTTTTTTCCGTTTGAGGTTAAGGAGGGAAATAGGGTTAGGACAGCGTTTTCTCAATGATTTTCATGAATTTTTTTATAGTATCAAAAATGAATATAATTTATTGAAACTTTGAGAATATTTTATACGTATATTTAAGTATATACTATAACATTTTTGAAGAATTTTCTTGAAAAACACCGGGGATATTAGCGACCCCATATTGCAGGTCACAATCAGACTCAGCATTTTGCGTACATTCTGGAGGCCGCAATTTTCATCTGAAATCAAACGAGGTTGGAATTTACTTTTATCATATGTCTCTCTTCTATATGAACCTAAATGCTATAAAAAAAAATAGAAAATTGAATTTTTTACAGGGGTCAAAACAAAAAAGCATGATCTTTTGCCATTTTTTACAACGTTATTTGCCAAAAAAAAAATATTTTTAATAATGATAATATTCCGATTTCAGGTTCATATAGAGCGCAATACTATGAAGAAAGTAACTGCCAATTTTCAAAACGATTGGTTGAAAACTTTTTAAAGTAGCGTGTACGCAAGTTCAAAAAAAGTCGTTTTCAGAAAAACGCGTTTGAAAAAATAGTACCAAGAAAAACGAGCAATATGGGGTCGCTAATATTTTATAGTATATACTTAAATATATGTATAAAAATTGTATAGTATATACTTAAATATATGTATAAAATATTCTCAAAGTTTCAATAAATTATATTCATTTTTTATACTATAAAAAAATTCATGAAAATTATTGAGAAAACGCTGTCCTAACCCTATTTCCTCCCTTAAGTTGAAAATTCGACGACTTCGCTCCACCAACAACGTTAACTCGTTGTGTTAAGTCGTGCTCTATTATTCCGAGCACTCTCTAGCTTCCTACTCTTGTGCATAATGTCTTTTTTGGAGGGCGTTTTTTTGTAGGAAAATAAAAATGAATACTTTGGATATTTAGGATGTTTTTATTTACATATTAAAGATACCAAAAAAAAAATTTTTTTTTAAATTCAATAGTTTATTATTATTATTATTGATCGAAGTTGGCACCTCGAAAAAAAAGCGCGTGGGTGGCCCCGGTGATTTTGGCTCTTGATGCTATCCGAAATAAAAAATTCTTGATAATTCTTAATCTATAGAAATGTCATTCTGGTCGGAACTACTGAAGTTAAATTTCATGAATAAATAACGAAATGGCGGAGTTTGGAAAAAAACGTCCTTTTCTATTGTATTAGATTAAGAATTATCAAGAATTTTCGATATCATATAACATCAAGAGTCAAAATCACCGGGGCCACCCACGCGCTTTTTTTCGAGGTGCCAACTTCGATCAATAATAATAATAATAATAAACTATTCAATTTTGTCAAAAAATTTTTTTTTTTGTATCTTAAATATGTAAATGAAAACATCCTAAATATCCAAAACGATTCATTTTTATTTTCCTACAAAAAAACGCCCTCCAAAAAAGACATGAAAATCGGCTTAAGTTACCAGACTACTACCTTAACGGCTTATAACAATAGAACGAGTCGGAATTGTCATTAAAAATTTTGGGAAACATATTTTTCAATGGTTTTACTAACAGTTTATGAAATTTAAAAAAAAACGATTTTTTGAACCGTCTAACCCTATTTCCTCCCTTAAACGTGGCGCGTCATATAGGTTCGCAGTATCCTCATGGCAATAATGGATTCCGTCTGTATCCGATTGTCGCGGTTGATTCTATCCACGCACAAACAATCGCGATAATAATTCTGATTATCAGAACGTGATAAAGACATTGGATGTCGCCAATAAATATACGATAATCGCGGGGGTTTATTACACGTTCCCCGTGCTACCTAGCGCTGGCTTACTCGGAATGAGAGGCCATATTGAACAGGTTACCCCTCCGCCATAATCCCCAATAGGTGGCTCAATTTTCATCGAAGAGAACAAATATTTTGTCAAGAGTTATCAATCCGTCCCTCACCCTCAACAAACAAAATTAGCTCCATACTCGGCGGCTCCTTTACTCGTCGCAATTTTCGTCGAAGGAAACCATCACTTTGTGAAGGATTTCCGTTACGTATGTACCAATCTCATCGACGTACGCGTGCATGTATCCAATCGATTGTGTGCTTCCCATACGTAACACGGAAAAAGAAAACTTAATTTGATCGGTATTCCAAGTAGCGTGGCACGTTTCAGATATAGGGTTCCCATTCTTCGTCCTACGGCGAACTCACCGGGTGAGATTTTCATCCAATTTCTGTTTTCAAAGCTTTCACCCGAGGCTGATACATTTCTTGAGCACGTGATCTAACCATCGGCGATACAATTTTGGCCCACCTGTAGAAAGGGATAAATTTTCCGTGTGGTTCGAAAATCGTCGATATTATAAAATTCGGAAAATTAAAAAAAAATCATCGTTCTTCATGAAAATCAATATTCGACAACTTTTGAGCAACACCGATGATCATTTTCATATTATAAAATAGTCAAATTCAAATTGGCAGATCGAAAATGACGAGAAATCAAATATTTCCGTAAAAATTATTATTCGAACGGTTTCGGATCTGCCATTTTTGATTTTCCGAATTAAAATTCGAGCACCCATTCGTTATAACTGGGCAGAACTTTGAGAGCACATTTCACATCAATTGGGAACTCGAGGCTTCGATGTGAAATTAAATAAAAATAAAAATAAACATCCAAACGCGTTACCAATCAATTTTCTACCGAGTCAAAATGTAAACGGGCAGTTCGTGAATTTATTAAAACTAAAAATATCGGAATTTCGAGATGTGGAGAAAAAAAATGTTCTTTTTTTTTTCTTTCTCATGTAGGAGTAATGAAAGCTCCGAACCCGACAGGATCGTTGCAGCGAATCTCGTTTAACCTCCGGCTGCTTTCCCGAGGGGATGTTGACTGACCCGGATTTCGGGACGGGGCTATACAAAACGCGAGAGGAAAAACCCTACGTACGGGTTCAATGACCTGGATCTGGCAAAGATTAAACATACATTTTACGTGTTATTTCTCGTAAAAATATTAACATCCCTTAAATCATCGAATAAAAATCTGTAGCTCGGTTATTGTCGGTATTAATATTGTACTTCGTTGAAATAAAAATATGAGGGGTCTTCGTACACCAGAAATTTTACAATATTACGAAAACTTTTTGAAACAATGTACACCGTAGGCCATTATGATATAATGAAATAATCCGATCGGATAAAGGTATTAAGGTAGTAGTCTGGTAACTTAAGCCGATTTTCATGTCTTTTTTGGAGGGCGTTTTTTTGTAGGAAAATAAAAATGAATCGTTTTGGATATTTAGGATATTTTTATTTACATATTAAAGATACAAAAAAAAATATTTGAAAAAATTTTATAGTTATTTATTATTATTATTGATCGAAGTTGGCACCTCGAAAAAAAAGCGCGTGGGTGGCCCCGGTGATTTTGGCTCTTGATGTTATCTGAAATAAAAAATTCTTGATAATTCTTAATCTATAGACATATCATTCTGGTCGGAACTACTGAAGTTAAATTTCATGGATAAATAACGAAATGGCGGACTTTGGAAAAAAATTTTTTTTTCCAAAGTCCGCAAAGTTGGCACTTCGAAAAAAAAAGCCCGTGAGGGGCCCCGGTGATTTTGGCTCTTGATGTTATCTGAAATCAAAAATTCTTGATTATTCTTAATCTATAGACATGTCATTCCGGTCGGAACTACTGAAGTTAAATTTCATGGATAAATAACAAAATGGCGGACTTTGGAAAAAAGTTTTTTTTTCCAAAGTCCGCAAAGTTGGCACCTCGAAAAAAAAGCGCGTGGGTGGCCCCGGTAATTTTGGCTCTTGATGTTATCTGAAATCAAAAATTCTTGATAATTCTTATTCTATAGACATGTCATTCTGGTCGGAACTACTGAAGTTAAATTTCATGGATAAATACCAAAATGGCGGACTTTGGAAAAAACGTTTTTTTTTCCAAAGTCCGCAAAGTTGGCACCTCGAAAAAAAAGCGCATGAGTGGCCCCGGTGATTTTGGCTCTTGATGTTATCTGAAATCAAAAATTCTTGATAATTCTTATTCTATAGACATGTAATTCTGGTCGGAACTACTGAAGTTAAATTTCATGGATAAATAACAAAATGGCGGACTTTGGAAAGAAATTTTTTTTTCCAAAGTCCGCAAAGTTGGCACCTCGAAAAAAGCGCGTGGGTGGCCCCGGTGATTTTGGCTCTTGATGCTATCTGAAATCAAAAATTCTTGATTATTCTTAATCTATAGACATGTCATTCTGGTCGGAACTACTGAAGTTAAATTTCATGGATAAATAACAAAATGGCGGACTTAGGAAAAAACGTTTTTTTTCCAAAGTCCACAAAGTTGGCACCTCGAAAAAAAAGCGCGTGGGTGGCCCCGGTGATTTTGGCTCTTGATGTTATCTGAAATAAAAAATTCTTGATAATTCTTAATCTATAGACATGTCATTCTGGTCGGAACTACTGGAGTTAAATTTCATGGATAAATAACAAAATGGCGGACTTTGGAAAAAAAAACTTAGCGTGTACTTGCGTTTGTTTAAAAAGTTTTCAACCAATCGTTTTGAAAATTGGCAGTTACTTTCTTCATAGTATTGCGCTCTATATGAACCTAAAATCGGAATATTATCATTATTTAAAATAATTTTTTTTTGCAAATAAAGTTGTAAAAATTGGCAAAAAATCATGCTTTTTTGTTTTGACCCCTGTAAAAAATACAATTTTCTATTTTTTTGATAGCATTTAGGTTCATATAGAAGAGAGACATATAATGAAAGTAAATTCCAACCTCGTTTGATTTCAGATGAAAATTGCGGCTTCCAGAATGTACGCAAAATGCTGAGTCTGATTGTGACCTGCAATATGGGGTCACTAATATCCCCGGTGTTTATCAAGAAAATTCTTCTAAAATTTTATAATATATACTTAAATATATGTATAAAATATTCTCAAAGTTTCAATAAATTATATTCATTTTTTATACTATAAAAAAAATAGCGGACTTTGGAAAAAAAACTTTTTTCCAAAGTCCGCCATTTTGTTATTTATCCATGGAATTTAACGTCAGTAGTTCTGACCAGAATTACATGTCTATAGATTAAGAATTATCAAGAATTTTTGATTTCAGATAACATCAAGAGCCAAAATCACCGGGGTCACCGACGTGCTTTTTTTCGAGGTGCCAACTTCGGTCAATAATAATAATAACAATAAACAATTAAATTTGTTCAAACAAATTTTTTTTTGTATCTTTAATATGTAAATAAAAACATCCTAAATATCCAAAACGATTCATTTTTGTTTTCCTACAAAAAAACGCCCTCCAAAAAAGACATGAAAATCGGCTTAAGTTACCAGACTACTACCTTAAATCATTGTATAAAAATCCGTAGCTGGGTTATTGTCGGTATTAATATTGTACTTCGTTGAAATAAAAATATGAGGGGACTTCGTAAACCAGAAATTTTACAATATAACGAAAACTTCTTGAAACAATGTACACCGTAGGCGATTATAATATAATGAAATAATCCGATCGAATAAAGGTATTAAGCGTTGTCTGAAAATAACAAAAAAAAAAAGAGCTTGTACTATAATTGAGTTGTTTTTTCTTTCTTATTTTTTTACGTGAGCTTGCGCCATACCAGAGAACAGGGAAACGCGATGGGAAGTTAACGATGAACGATATTAAATTTATTCTCGTCGAGTTTCTCTGGGCCGATAAAAAAGAGTGATAACGCGCTTATGTAGCACGTAGATTACACGGATAAAGTGTGGTTTAGTTCGTCGTAAAAAGATTGACGCGAAGTAAATGCCGAACGCGTACGGAAGGGTAAGTCGACTTTTGTCCGGCTTCAACGAGCCTTTTTCTTCTCCTTATGCACGATGATATCCCGATAGGGGGATATAAAAAATGCGTTCCCGTACAGTCAGGAAACAGCTGACATTGAGTACATAGTACAGAAATAAAGATAAAGAATAGTGAATCCCCTCCCGCCTCTCAAACAGTTTTTCCAACCCTTCGGGCTTTCGTCGCGCTCGAACGGACGTCACCCTCGACTTTTATTCTTTTATCGTCAACCACCCCGCTTATACTTTCGTTACTATGACGCTGACCACCGCGACGTTTCGCTCGTTGGTAGTCTCTGCAAAGCCGAATATACGCAGGTCCGTGCTAGAGTGTGAATTAAAAGCACTGGAAGAATATATGTCGGAATTGGAATGGCGTCTGTTGCAAACAGACGCCGTTTCTGAAAGTATAATTTTTTCCAAGCACTATTTTTACATCGAATTCGTAATCTACAACCGGAAGTATACTTAGACATCATTCTACTGTTTTCATCGATCGTATTGACGACGGCACATTTATCTTTGGAATTATTGTTTCTTAAACTTTCAATCGGACATCAACGAACTCAAGAATACTCAGATACCGAACAAAAATTATGGTCACTTGAATATTCGACATTTTTGGATTTTTCCTAAAACGGCAATAAACGGGAAAATTTGTTTGAGGGATGACACCACTCTGGCGGCAGAAAAGAAGGCCTAACTTTGACGATATATTTTGGGAGTATGAAAACAAGAATAGGGTTTCTTTTCAGAGGGTTTGTTTAAGAGGGGAAATAGGGTTAGGACAACGTTTTCTCAATGATTTTCATGAATTTTTTTATAGTATAAAAAATGAATATAATTTATTAAAACTTTGAGAATATTTTATACATATATTTAAGTATATACTATAAAATTTTTGAAGCATTTCCTTGAAAAACACCGACGATATTAGCAACCCCATATTGCAGGTCACAATCAGACTCAGCATTTTGCGTACATTCTGGAAGCCGCAATTTTCATCTGAAATCAAACGAGGTTGAAATTTACTTTTATTATATGTCTTCCTCGACAGAAGGAATGAAATCAGACGACTCAGACGCATCAAGCCTTTGGACCTTCCGAACAGAGAAATATAACACCAACAAACTCTTCGACATCAATTGTGGGTTTGACAACGGTCACTCCCCTAAACAACGAACAACACCTACATCACAGCTATTGAATGTCCCGCCGGGACAGATTATAGCTACAAGCAAAAAGAGAAAAAAAAAAAAAAAAAAAATTATATGTCTCTCTTCTATATGAACCTAAATGCTATCAAAAAAATAGAAAATTGAATTTTTTACAGGGGTCAAAACAAAAAAGCATGATTTTTTGCGATTTTTTACAACTTTATTTGCAAAAAAAAATTATTTTAAATAATGATAATATTCCGTTTTTAGGTTCATATAGAGCGCAATACTATGAAGAAAGTAAATGCCAATTTTCAAAACGATTGGTTGAAAACTTTTCAAACTAGCGTGTACGCAAGTTGAAAAAAAGTCGTTTTCAGAAAAACGCGTTTGAAACAATAGTAAAATAGTTCAGGCCCCAAGAAGGGGCCTGAAGGAGAGCTACTCAATTTAATGGCTTATAACAATAGAACGAGTCGGAAATTTCATTAGAAATTTTGGGAACATATTTTTCAATAGTTTCACTAACAATTTATGAAATAAAAAAAAAGGTAAATATGGAGCAAAGGGGACCCACTTCCGATTGACTTGCCTTTAATATATGTTGTCTAGGGACCCTTTCTGAACAACTTTTTCCTCTGATACAATTGGGGGTCGTTATTTATTAAAAAGTCATTAACAAATAAAGTTGATAATTCATATAGCTATTTTCCTTATAGCAGCCAGTCCCAATCATCTTGTGTACCATTTATCCGCTTCATAATATAAATAATAAATAAAACAAATAATTGTTTGTTTATATGTTTGTTTGCGTTGTTTTTGGGTTGTTTTCGGGTTGTTTTTGGTTTATCTTTGGGCTGGTGAGTGGAGAATTGCAGGCGGGCGCAACGCCCCCTCTCATGCGTGTGCTGTTCACCTTACACTAGAACAAGTAGTTCATGTTTGATTTATGAAGCTTTTTTTGTTAATAACTTTTTAACAAACAATGAGCGACGGATAAAACTTTTTGTATGCTACTCAGGGGTGTATTCGTAACAACAAATGTGAAGGACAAGATGATTAGGATTGGCTGGTATAAGGAAGATTCCTATATGAATTATTAAATTTATTTCTTCATAACTTTTTAATAAATAACGACCCCCAATTGTGTCAGAGGAAAAAGTTGTTCAGGAAGGGTCCCTACACAACATATATTAAAGGCAAGTCAATCGGAAGTGGGTCCCCTTTGCTCCATATTTACCAAAAAAAAATCGATTTTTTTTAACCGTCTAACCCTATTTCTCCCCTTAACGCATATTGAAGTATGAAAAAAAAATTGTTTATTATCATTCTGACACAAAATGGCGGCGACAGAGCCCATCTTGAACATCGTCTTTTTGCAAAACACCTTCACGGGAAGACGGTTTTCTCGTAAATTACAAGACCCGGAACAAAAATCGAAAAAATGTATAATCTGTATACTATTGGCTTTGGGACTATGTAGGGGTTTTTTTTTAAATCGAATTTTGTACAAATGGTGCACTTTTGGAAAAATGAATCAATTTTTTGCCAAAAAGGTAGTAAACTGTTTATAAAAAAAAAAGTTAACATTAAATCAAGAACCGGCTAAGTACTCCGATAGAGAATGTCATTATGAAGCTACTATCAAAATTTCAAATTGACCCACGCAACGGTGTTCAAGTAACAAATTCTCCCAATTTGAAAAAGATGATTTTCAAAATGGGCTCTGTCGCCGCCATTTTGTATCAAAATGACAATAAAAAAATTTTCCTTCATACTTCAGTATGTGTCAAATAAAACCTTCGAAAAGAAATCCCATTCCTTATTTCATACTCCCAAAATAAATCGTCAAAGTTAGGCCTTCTCTTTCCGCCGCTAGAGTGGTGTTACAACTTTAAAACATTTTGCAATTCAGCAGGCTGTCGAATGTGATAAAATGTTTCAGTTGAATGTCGTCTTTCACGCAAATCGGACGAAGACTTAGGCCCTTTATTAACACGACTTTGTCAAAGCTTCCCAAAGCTTTTTGTAGTCGGAAATTTCTCGGCCTATTACGAATTTAACGTTTTTTCGGTTCGAACATCGGACAATGATTTTGAACTATTGAAAGAACGTGAATATTGTATGTATTGTTGTTTTTTCGATATTATCTGTTTGGGTTGGAGAAACCGTTGTTTTTTGTAAACATTCTTTCGTTGAGCTTTCGATGCCATGGTGCTTGAAATGTTTCGAATAGTGAGAAAATGATATTTGGAAAAAAATTCCGTTCGATGTGTGTTTTTTTCATGCCACAAGAATGTCGAGTGGGACGTGGAAATGCACGTCCATCATGAACGTATCAACGATCGGTAAAGAGGAGGGATAACCAGAGTGAGAGCGGATAAAATGATGTATTGGCGTGACCATGGATTCGAGAAAAATTCCAGAGAGTCCAATGTTGGTATGGGTCAGTCGGGTGGTTCCGAGTGTGACGATAGGATATCTATATCGCGCGCACCCGGTGTTAGGGAGGGATGCAGTTGACGTTACGCTTCCCTTTACCCCCGTTGCATCCACTCGTCGCTTTGTAATGCAATTTATTCTGGACCATGTCGATAACTAAGGTCGTTGACTATGAAAGATCGAGATACGTGACATATCGCGAACCTCTATCTCTCTCTCTCTCTCTCTCTCTCTCTCTTGATTTTCACATCTCATTCAAAGATCGTAAATAACAATCTCGTCGAATACAACGATGCTCTCTACGCTCCAGCATCATCCCTCATAGGGTAGACTGGGGTTACTTGACGGAACTTCCACATTTTGATTTTTATCTTTTTTCCAGAGCGATGTATCGCTTTGAGCATTGGTTCGCATTCAGATGCGATCCATATGTACGTACATAAAAATTACCGAACCGTTTGGTCGAACGACTTGTATGTCGAATATAAAAATTACAAACATATCACTCCGCACTACGACTTTTTTTTTAAACCTGAGATTGGGTCGTCTCGACACGTGGATTAAAATCCTGATCAGCAATATTTCATTGTCGGCTCAATCAAATTTTGTTTTAAACGTGACGTTGGTGATTTTCGTTATTCGTCGCCTCAATTCGACAACCCCGGTCTCGGGCGTTGCTCTTATGCAACATCGCTATTGGTAACCGCGAGGAGAATCAATGTAGCCATATCAATAGGGGGGAGAAGGTGTTTGGCAAAGCTGTTGGGGAGCAAGAGAGCTTGCCAGTGTGTGGTTTGCAGAGCTTTTCTCACAGCATGCTTTTACCTCCGACCATTGTACACCGCACTCTACACGCTAGCGGCGTTAGATCGTTTACCTTGGGTAATCGATGTGGTCTCACTTTTCCCGTACGCCACGTACTCAATATGGAAGACGCGGAATTTAGTCAACATTTTTCTTCCTCTTAATCCTCGAAGCTTGTTCCTCGAAGCTTTTATGAACAATCGAGTTTTCTGATAAAATTGTACGCCTCCACGATGGACCTTTACGTACCGGTGTGTGTGGTCTTTTTTCAATATTCTTTTATTTTTATATCAGCATCAACAAGTGTTGATCCCGCACTCTCTATAAACACGTCGTTTGCGCTTTATCGGTTACATACATAGCGTGAGTACTTCACCGCGATCAGGTATGTCAGTTTCAAGTTGAACGTATCGTGTTCACGCGCACTTAATGATAGCCGATATGTTCGATATGAAGATCGAAGATATGTTCGATATGCCGATATGAAGATCGATATATTCGATATATTCGATATATTTGATATAATCAATATATTGGATATATTTGATATATTCAATATATTCGATATATTCGATATATTCGATATATTCGATATATTCGATATATTCGATATATTCGATATATTCGATATATTCGATATATTCGATATATTCGATATATTCGATATATTCGATATATTCGATATATTCGATATATTCGATATATTCGATATATTCGATATATTCGATATATTCGATATATTCGATATATTCGATATATTCGATATATTCGATATATTCGATATATTCGATATATTCGATATATTCGATATATTCGATATATTCGATGACTATGGACCCCGCTATAATAATGACATGTCACAAAATTCATCGAAACGTGGTTTATCCCTGAAACCGGCCAAATCATCATTATGATTGGCTGTCGATGTCATGCTCGAAGTTTGGTCATGTACATACTTCAGATCACTTTCGTAAGACCGTAAACGACGAGCCTGACTCACGAAGTTTCGAGCAAAGCGCGATTCTAGTATTTTAGAAAGAAATTTTCCGCTGCCTACTAATTACGCCATTTTTTAAATAAAAAAAATAAAAAATTCAATGTGAAACCACAATGAATCGAAAAATTGGTCTTTTGAGTCAATTTGTGACAACTCGAGCTACAATAACCTCACGGAATATATAAGCGACGAGTTGTATCGGCATGTTATATACATATATGCACCGTCGTATACAACACTCTGTGTATATACGATATTATATATGTCGAGAATTTCGCACGTACCTACATAATAGAGGGTTCATACAATAACCCACGTTTTCAACACCGTAACATTCGAAGCTTGGTAGATGCCATTACTGCTACCTACTACTCGATAACGTCTTGTCAGCGTCACATGAGGCGCAAACCTATCTGCCATTATTGTACAAATCCAACACTCCGATGCAGGATCTGCGATGTACACGAGTCACGATGTGAAAAGGCCATCGCAATGTCACGATCGCGTACGGAAGTTTCTCTCGTTCGTCCTCTCGTCTTACGGATAGCCCGCAGATTGGTCCTTTGTCCCTCGTATTATACTGTACCCGCATACTTTACTCCATAGTGAAATGGCGACGAAATAAAAAGGCCATTAACTACTTATACGAGCCTGAAATCCAATTTCCGTCTCCCAATGAGACTGCTCAGAGAGGAATAGCTGATCGGTGTCAGCAAACCTCCCGCCGCAGTAATATGCCCCACACTACAGTAGCGCACCCTTGAGCGTACCGGGTACAGTAACCGGTTCCATACTGCATTGACAAAAGTCTTACTGCCGTAATACACCTCCTATTGCAGTAGTAGAAGGCCTCTATGCTGCAGCAACTTGTCCCACGCGGGAGGGGTAAATCGATGTGCTGCAGTACCCTGCCCCATACGAAAGTAGCAAATCCATGTGCTGCAGTAACCTGCCCTATACGGAAGTCGCAAATCGATGTGCCGCAGGAACCTACCCCATACGGAAGTGGCAAATCCATGTGCTGCAGTAAGCTGCCCCATACGGAAGTGGCAAATCCATGTACCGCAGAAACCTGCCCCATACGGAAGTGGGAAATCCATGTGCTGCAGTAACCCGCCCCATACGCAAGTAGCAAATCCATGTGCCGCGGGAACCTGCTTCATACGGAAGTGGCAAATCCATGTGCTGCAGTAACCTGCCCCATACGGAAGTGGCAAATCCATGTGCTATAATAACCCGCCACATATGCAAGTGTCAAATCCATGTGCGGCAGTAACCTGCCCCATACGGAAGTAGCAAACCCATGTGCTGCAGTGAGCTACCCCATACGGAAGTGGCAAATCCATGTGCTGCAGTAATCTGCCCAATACGGAGGTAGCAAACCCATGTGCCGCAGTAACCTACCCCATACGAAAGTGGCAAATCCATGTGCTGCAGTAATCTGCCCCATACGGAAATGGCAAATCCATGTGCTGCAGTCATCTGCCCCATACGAAAGTAGCAAACCCATGTGCTGCAGTAACCTACCCCATACGGAAGTGGTAAATCCATATGCTGCAGTAATCTGCCCCATACGGAAGTGGAAAATCCATGGGCCGCAGAAACCTGCCCCCATACGGAAGTGGCAAATTCATGTGCTGCAGTAACCCGTCCCATACGCAAGTGGCAAATCCATGTACCGCAGTAACCTGCCCCATATGGAAGTGGGACATCGATGTGCTATAATAACCTGCCACATATGCAAGTGGCAAATCCATGTGCGGCAGTAACCTGCCCATACGGAAGTAGCAAATCCATGTACTGCAGTAACCTATCCCATACGGAAGTGGCAAATCCATGTGCTGCAGTAATTTGCCTCATCCAAAAGTGGCAAACCCATGTGCTGCACCAACCTGCCCCATACAGAAGTGGCGAATTCGTGTGCGACAGTAACCTGCTCCATACGGAAGAGGCAAATCCACGTGCTGCAGTAATCTGCCCCGTACAGGCAAACCTGCCCTATACGAAAGTGGCAAATCCACGTTCTACAGTAACCTGCCTCATACGGAAGTGGCAAATCCATGTGTTGCAGTACCCTGCCCCATACGAAAGTAGCAAATCCATGTACTGCAGTAACCTGCCCCATACGGAAGTGGCAAATCGTTGTACCGCAGAAACCTGCCCCATACGCAAATGGCAAATCCATGTGCAACAGTACCCTGCCCCATACGAAAGTAGCAAATCCATGTGCGGCAGTAACCTGCCCCATACGGAAGTGGCAAATCCATGTGCCGCAGGAACCTGCCCCATACGGAAGTGGCAAATCCATGTGCTGCAGTAACCCGCCCCTTACGCAAGTTGCAAATCCATGTGCCGCAGTAGCCTGCCCCATATGGAAGTGACAAATCCAGGTGCTACAATAACCCGCCACATACGCAAGTGGAAAATCCATGTGCAGCAGTAACCTGCCCCATACGGAAGTAGCAAACCCACGTGCTGCTGTAACCTACCCCATACAGAAGTGGCAAATCCATGTGCTGCAGTAATCTACCCCATCCGAAAGTGGCAAATCCTTGTGCTGCACCAACCAGCCCCATACAGAAGTGGCGAATTCGTGTGCGACAGTAACCTGCTCCATACGGAAGAGGCAAATCCACGTGCTGCAGTAATCTGCCCCGTACAGAAGTGGCGAATTCGTGTGCTATAATAACCTGCTCCATACGGAAGAGGCAAATCCACGTGCGGCAGTAATCTGCCCCGTACAGGCAAACCTGCCCTACACGAAAGTGGCAAATCCATGTTCTGCAGTAACCTGCCCCATACAAAAGTGGCAAATCCATGTGTTAAAGTAATCTGCCCCATACGGAAGCGGCAAATCCATGTGCTGCAGTAACCTGCTCCATGCTGCAGATGCAAAGACGTGCACTTCTTTATTACCATCTTTTCACAATACTTCTTCTACACTTATTCTATACTTACCAAAAATGGTACAACACCACATGCTCATTTCGCTGAACTGGGTAGCCCATACAGTTTGCGAGGATTGGTGTATTTTCCGTCCAGCTACATTAATCCTCTTCAAGCAGGCAGTTTCCATACGTTATTATCGCATTCAGGATGAACACGATGGAATATTATACATACGTGTGTATGAGGTTATAACCCGTCTACCGCAGGCTTGCGTCGAGTAAACTAAATTAGCTGGAAAGCCGTCCGAGTCCACCAGTGGGAGGGAGGCTCGGGAGCGAAACTCCGAGGGTGAACGCAAACAAGGCAAATTTCGTACGTTGATGAGAATTTCAGATAATTTTATAAACGGTATAATCAGTCTTGTATATAACTATTATTGTCATTATTATTATTATTATTACGTAGTAGAAGCGTATGCTGATGACTCCGGGGCATTTTCGCCGCGGAGATGGATTACGATGAGAGTGGTTGCGTGGAGTAGCTATGTTAATTACCGCCCGAGTTATTTGGTTGAGATGAATTTGTGCGAAATTCTACTTTATTCTCCGTATAATTTTGCTGATCGTCAAAAGTAGAATCGTGCATACCCCGCGAACATCACGATGTAACGACATTAGGGCCATTTTCCTTGTTGGAACGATAAAAATTTTGACGAAACGTTCGGTCGGTAAACCGTCCTAGGTACCATTATAGGTACGTAATCAAGAAATTTCCCGAAATCTTATTCGAACGATCGTCCAAATGCTGACGACGGCCAAGAACCTTCTGACGGTTTTCGTACTTCAATAAAACTCCAATCACAATTTCAACGAGGAAATAGATTGGAGTTTTGAAAGGTCTTTTATTCGTCCCCTCAAAACGGACTTCATAGGTTGATGCCGAATAATTCAATTTCTATTCTCCACACGACTTCTTCCATTCGACAGAGCTCGCCGAATCTACTTACGAGACTGCGAAAATTAAGGTAAATATGCAGTGTACGAATGGCTTAAAATTTCAATTCGCGTTTCGTTACGATTGTAACTGGTAGCGTTGTAAATGGCCCACTGTTTTACAGCCGTGAGTTTTACGAGTTCCCGAGGTGTAAGCGATGTTCGTTCGTGCGTTAAAGTTTAAAATCGCGTTTGGTTAGATTATATCACGAGGGAAACGTGACGTAAGAATCGTGACCGACACACCGTGGCATCATTTTTTTATTGTGCATCAGCTATTCTCTCCGCTTCATTCCGCCATGTACTACCTCACAATGACGTCGGATACCATCATCTTTTAACCTCTTGCCACTTCCTCGCTCTGGCACTTTTTACAGCGATCTTAAGGTACTTTATAACCGGAGAGAATCGACTGGCTGAGTCTGGCAAGCTGCTTCAACGTACGTGTCACACGTAATGTCATGGCGCGTTCCTGGCACCCCTTTTGCCTCATTCACAAGACGAAAAGTGTGTGTGTATGTGTGTGCCCTTAGCTTCAAGGATGGCATTTACGAGAGAGCGAGGGAGCAGACACGACGAGTATTGCGACGTTGAAACGCATTTGAACGGGGCTACCGTCTCGTCCTTGCGGTTTAGCTGAACACTTTATACGCCATATGCTCGCCCCAGCAACGTTATACGGATGCCACTAATCATTTTCTGCGGTCGTTATAAAATTCAGTACTTTGAGAAATATATCGGTGTATCCATCATAGATTTCTTGACGATGTGCTTGAAGAGTCGACGACGTTATAGTCGACAAAACTGGTTGAAAGGTTCGTTCGTGCAAATGAGGTTCGTCATCATTTGATCGCGATCGACTGTATATCAGTCTTGAGACGCGACTCGTTTGCGGATTTTAACGACTGCAGACCGTAAACCCGAGCTAGGATTTTGCATACCCTCCCTCAAACGTAGTGAATTTAGTAGCTTACAAAGTATGCGAAAGTTAATGGTCCTTCCTTTGTCCCCCTTCCCAGAAATGGCACGTTTTACGAATGAGTAGAGAGGACCATGGAGTGAAGAAGTTCTCAAGCCTGCGAGTAGGTTTTCTGGAGTACAACAACAATCCCGAATCCTTGATTAAACCTCCAGAGGTGGGATACATTCGACTCGCTCGAACTCGACGAAGAATCGTGGGAATTACCATTTGTCAATCTGACCTCTCTCGGCCAAATTTCAAACCACACTCTCCCAGTCGATGCCCGATGATTACCACTTTGTACCGCTTTGTTACAGCAACAATAGAATAAATAAAATTCGGAAGAACATGGACGATGTTCGGTCCAAGGTACATGAAACTTTCGGCACGCCTCCGTGGCAATTCCCAATGTGAAGGGTTGAAATCTCATTTCGGTTAAATCCCCGACGCACGTGTTCAACTTCGCCTCATTGAAACCTAACAACGCTATGGGGAGACTGTGAAAAACGTGTGATGGTGCAGGCGAACGTATATTTTCTTTACCAGCTCTTAGGTTCGACAATTTTGTTCATTTATTGTCCTGTGAGAGTAAACATCAGCTCGAACAATAAATGTCTCGGGAAAAATGGCCCCAAATGGCCATTTGAAGGAAGCTTGAAGGGAAGCAAATAGGCAAAGTTGTGCCGAGGGAAAGACCGGTCCATCCGCAAGGCAAAAGCAGTCACGTCCGAAAATGGTGACGTTCGTCGAAAGTTTTACATTCACTCGAGTTCGTAGAGGCACATTGCCGGTAAACGATTCTGATTTTTGACAGGTTTTCACTCTGGGGTATTGAATTTGTTACGGGGAAGTTTCAAAGAAATATCTCTATGAATCTTTTAAACGTCCTGTCTCAGCGTCGATCTTCCGTAACATCACTGTCACAACTTTAACGGTTAATATCTTGCCGGTTCGGAAGCCCTCTACTTCTTTTCCCCAGGTGGCGCAGATGCTTACACTGCATAAACATCAAGAACTTAAAGGGGGAAATAGGGTTAGGACAGCGTTTTCTCAATGATTTTCATTAATTTTTTTATAGTATAAAAAATGAATATAATTTATTGAAACTTTGAGAAGATTTTATCCATATATTTAAGTACATACTATAAAATTTTAGAAGAATTTTCTTGAAAAACACCGGGGATATTAGTGACCCCATATTGCAGGTCACAATCAGACTCAGCATTTTGCGTACATTCTGGAAGCCGCAATTTTTATCTGAAATCAAACGAGGTTGGAATTTACTTTTATTATAAGTCTCTCTTCTATATGAACCTAAATGCTGTCAAAAAAATAGAAAATCGAATTTTTTACAGGGGTCAAAACAAAAAAGCATGACTTTTTGCCAATTTTAACAACTTTATTTGCAAAAAAAAAATTATTTCAAATAATGATAATATTCCGATTTTAGGTTCATATAGAGCGCAATACTATGAAGAAAGTAACTGCCAATTTTCAAAACGATTGGTTGAAAACTTTTCATACTAGCGTGTACGCAAGTACACACTAAGTTTTTTTTTTTCCAAAGTCCGCCATTTTGTTATTTATCCATGAAATTTAACTTCAGTAGTTTCGACCAGAATGACATGTCTATAGATTAAGAATTGTCAAGAATTTTTGATTTCAGATAACATCAAGAACCAAAATCACCGGGGCCACCCACGCGTATTTTTTTCGAGGTGCCAACTTCGATCAATAATAATAATAACAATAAACAATTAAATTTTTTCAACAAAATTTTTTTTTGTATCTTTAATATGTAAATAAAAACATCCTAAATATCCGAAACGATTCATTTTTATTTTCCTACAAAAAAACGCCCTCCAAAAAAGACATGAAAATCGGCTGAAGTTACCAGACTACTACCTTAAGAACGACCATATTATATAATTCGTGGTGCCGCCGGCGCTTCAATCCAGGCCCATCTAACTTTGGAGTGAAATAATTTTTCATATGACCAAAAAGTCATGGATTGGAATTTCCTTAAAATTTTTGTACCGATCGAGAGCGTCAAGCACCCCGCACATGAGATTACTCAACGCACTATCCTCGTTATATACCAGCGATAACTAAGCCAATTGACCAAATGAATGGCTATTTTGTTAATAGAGCGCTGGGCATTTGAAATGGACTGCAAATATCTTTGCCGATTTTCGTGAAAATTTTACGAATTCGAAAATTTCAAAAAAGTACATTCAAGGAAATTTGATAATCTTTCGAGTGCAACAGGTCCCATTGAGATTGTTTAACAATTGGGCACGTGCGCGACGAAAATGTGGAAGGGTGGAAAATCGGATGATCCGTCGACCTCGTGATTTAAGGGTTGCGGATGCGGAAGAGGGTAAATATAGTATCCAACTGAAGGGTTATAAAAAGGGATGAAAACTACTTCAGGAGCAATTGGATGCGCAACCCCTCGGTGGCTGGGGCGGGGGTTAAAGTGGAAATCTTTTGTCGGCGCTAGCGCGAAAACTGTTGGACTGATTGGGATCATTCTTATCGTGGATGTACTATTTACGACAACCTATGACCTCTCGAAAATAAATTGGCGCTATCGTTTCCCCGGAACCCGTAGGGAGGTGAATCGTCGAATTGCAATTTTCTAATTCGTCAAATTCTTGCAAAAATCGAGGAAGATAAAAATGAAGATAGTAAAAGTGCCTCAAGTAAACCGTATACAGAAAAAATAGTCACGAATGAGCATATTTCCGGTTCTCTGCTGCCCAAACGTAGAATTATACGATTGAATCTCTGAAACGTATTAAACAAAATTGGGCGATCTATTCGAAACGGTAAATTACAGAACGTCTTCTAGCTCGCTGCCTCCGGCGTAAACCAGACACGTGGAAAAGGCCCGCGAGATATTTTGTACGTATGGTTCGACGCCTCTCCTAATTAACTAAGCGCGAACAATTTCGAATTCCTGAATCGCGTGCCAATTTAACCAAATTCAGGGGCGATAGGGTGGAAAGTGGAAAAGGACGTGAAAGGGAACTCCGGAGGATGATGGTCCCGTATGTTAAGCCTTCGTTCTTCCTCCAATTATATATACGTATAGAAGTGGAATGGTGTGATATCTACCGACAATAGGGAAACCGCGAGAAGGAACGTTTTGTACTTTCGACGCGGTTTCTTGTACCCTCCACCACTAATTATGCGCGGTTGTAAATTATCGAAACTACTCGAGAACGCTTTTGTAATTCGACATATCGCGATTCCCGCACTCAATTTTAAGGTTAACCGGAAATAAAAAATTGACTGTGGGTGAATGTAATCGTAGAATTCAAAGAAGTAACACAGTTTGATCTTCGCGGGCGCGTTTTAGCTGTTGGAAAAAAACGAGGAGCGCGATATCTGACGGTAGAAATGACAATTACATGAAACGTCCGTTCATTGATGTTAAGGTAGTTCTAACACAAGAAATAGGAGGGGATAGAAGGAGCGGTGCGTGAGGCGGGCAGCCACGTCGCGCAGCGACGTTGTCATGCTCACGAGTTCTTCTAGCCTCAAAACAATATTTTTTCAATAATCCATACTTTTTTACTGTATGGTCGAAAATTTACTGTAAACTATATGTTATTCTTCATCTACTAAACTACTTTCGTGCCAAATTTCAAGAATTTTTCATTACTCCTTCGTACATTTTGGTGACTGAATATCCGGAAAGTGCTCATTTCGTACGGTATAGGTATACGTTCGTATGCAAATTTTGCAATTTTTGATAAACGATATCTTGAAAACGGTACGGTGAAACAGTCTCAAATTTCTCACAAGTATTCTTCAGTACTTTTTCTAGGTTTTCCCAAAAACTCATTAAATTTGCATTACTTCTTCATTTGTGTTAGAACTACCTTAAAGGAGGAAATAGGGTTAGAACAGCGTTTTTTCAATGATTTTCATGATTTTTTTTATAGTATAAAAAATGAATATAATTTATTGAAACTTCGAGAATATTTTATACATATATTTAAGTATATATTCTAAAATTTTTGAAGAATTTCCGTGAATAACACCGAAAATATTAGCGACCCCATATTGCAGGTCACAATCAGACTCAGCATTTTGCGTAGATTCTGGAAGCCGCAATTTTCATCTGAAATCAAACGAGGTTGGAATTTACTTTTGTTATATGTCTCTCTTCTATATGAACCTAAATGCTATCAAAAAAATAGAAAATTGAATTTTTTACAGGGGTCAAAACAAATAAGCATGATTTTTTGCCGCTTTTTACAACTTTATTTGCTAAAAAACAATTATTTTAAATAATGATAATATTCCGATTTTAGGTTCATATAGAGCGCAATACTATAAAAAAAGTAGATGCCAATTTTCAAAACGATTGGTTGAAAACTTTTCAAACTAGCGTGTACGCAAGTTCAAAAAAAGTCGTTTTCAGAAAAACGCGCTTGACAAAATAGTACCAAGAAAAACAAGCAATATGGGGTCGCTAATATTTTATAGTATATACTTAAATATATGTACAAAAATTTTATAGTATATACTTAAATATATGTATAAAATATTCTCAAAGTTTCAATAAATTATATTCATTTTTTATAATATAAAAAAATTCATGAAAATTATTAAGAAAATGCTGTCCTAACCCTATTAGGACGTTTACGACTTATACGACTGTTAAAATTCATTTATTCACTTTTTCACCTGTATCTCTCCTAATAATTGTTTAAACAATAAAATGCTAATAACTTATCTTTTAAACCCATACATTTCCCACACCTTTTTTTTTAACTTTTTTGTCTAAAGTTAATATTCTCAAAGTTATAACGCGTTTTTATTAGCCTTGCACCCAGTAGCGCAACATTGAACGCGTTATAACTTTGAGAATATTAATTTTAGACAAAAAAGTTTAAGATAAAAGTTGTGTAAAATGTATGGATTTAAAAGATAAGTTATTAGCATTTTATTGTTTAAACAATTATTAGGTGAGATACAGGTCAAAAAGTGAATAGATATATTTTTACAGTCGTATAAGTCGTAAACTGTAACTGATACAAAAAAAATTATTTAAAAAAAAGATGGAAAATTTAATTATCTATAAGAAAGGTTATTATTCGTTTTTTATACTATAAAAAAATTCATGAAAATTATTGAGAAAACGCTGTCCTAACCCTATTTCCATCCTTAATGGCTTATAACAATAGAACGAGTCGGAATGTTCATTTAAGGTAGTAGTCTGGTAACTTAAGCCGATTTTCATGTCTTTTTTGGAGGGCGTTTTTTTGTATGAAAATAAAAATGAATCGTTTTGCATATTTAGGATATTTTTATTTACATATTAAAGGAGCAAAAAAAAATTGTTTGAAAAAATTTAATAGTTTATTATTATTATTATTATTGATCGAAGTTGGCACCTTGAAAAAAAAGCGCGTGGGTGGCCCCGGTGATCTTGGCTCTTGATGTTATCTGACATAAAAAATTCTTGACAATTCTTATTCTATAGACATGTCATTCTGGTCGGAACTGCTGAAGTTAAATTTCATGGATAAATAACAAAATGGAATAGGATGTTTTTTTCCAAAGTCTGCTATTTTGTTATTTATTCATGAAATTTAACTTCAGTAGTAACATGAAGTAGTTAAGTTCGTCGTGTACGAATTTTTGAATTTAAAAAAAATCTTTGAACAGCCATAAAAGATGTTTCTAATTTTTTTCTTATCGCGGAACGCCATTTCGTGACTTGAGACTTAACATTTTTTGAGGGATGCTTATTATTCGACGAAATAAAAAATTATTATTTTGGGCCGAAGAGTTTTACAACAATAACAAATGGCGACGAGAAAGTAAAGCGTTGCGATTACGCCAGTAGCCAGTGTTTCGTGTTCAATATTATTTTTTATCAATTTTCACACAATTCTCGAAATACTTTTTTTTTTATCGCTCGTTCGTGACCGTTATTCTCCAACTATTCGCTCGATTGTCATAGAACCGAATGGCTGTTTAGGTCCCTCGTGTCTTAACGCTCGTAATCGTGTGTCCTAATAATCCTCCGTCACGAAATTATTCCACCGGAAGTGCTCGTCGTCGTTACAGCGCACACAATCGTAAAACGAGAACGGTGAACGAGCTGTTGAAGAATACTGACTGGTGAATTATGGTTTAATGTATACGTACTCGTATATACGACATTGCATCTTGGAATAGTCGAGACAGAAAGTTCGTGGCTGCCCGTGGATATTTGAAACGCCGTGAGACAGTCTCGCGTTGCTCTGGCACTTGTGGTCGATGACCGTACAGCTACGAGGCTCTTTTTCTATCTCCTGACTTTTACCACTGTACTACCGTCGGAGGGTGCTCGTTCACCCTTTACTTCGTGTACGACTCGACGACGAGACGAAGTATTAGGGACAACGAATGAATTCTCCGACTCTCCCGCAGTCCCGTTTATCTGTATCTTCCCATCTCTATCCCTCTCATCACTTCCTGTCTTGCGTGCTCGACGTAATCGCTTCCGGTCCCGAATCGCTGCCGAAAGGCTCTTCCAAAGGAAAGTCGCGCGGAGATATATTCTGTACGAAATACGAAAGGACGGATGGATGAAAGAACAAAATATATTTGTATAAACGACGAAAATATTTGCATAACGTCGAGGAAAGAATTAATAAAACGTACTTATAATGAAATATTTTTCTCGCAAGAGAGAGTTGATAGTACAATGTTTCTCGGTAAATGTACACCCTCCGTTGAAATTAAATAAATTTATATTATTATTACCGTGTGGCTACCAAATGTTCGGCGTTTCGACGATTTCTGTACAATTGCGTGAATGTTATTCGTCATAAAAATTAATTAAGGAGTAACACCACCCTAGCGGTAGAAAAAAGGGCTTCACTTTATTTAACACATATCGGAGTATGTAAAAAAAAATTTGTATTGTCATCATTTTGATAAAAAATGGCGGCGACAGAGTTTATATTGAAAATCGTCTTTTTCAAACTGGTAGGACGTATTAATTGAACACCGTTGCATGGATCGATTTGAAATTTTGATAGTAGCTTCACAATTACATTCTCTATCGGAGTATGTAGCCGTTTTTCGATTCCATGTAAACTTTTTGTTTGATTAACAATTTACTGCTTCTTTGACGAAAAATCGATTATTCCAAAAGTGCACCACTTCTACGGAATGTGATTTAAAAAAAATCTCTACGCAGTCCCATAGCCAATGGTATATAGATTATACGTTTTTTGGAGTTTTTTCCCAGGTCTTATACTTTACGAGAAAACCGTCTAGTACAATCGATAGAGAATATATTGCGCTCACGTACTGAATGTAAATAAACAAAATCCTTACAAATTAACGGAGGAAATTGGGTTAGGACAGCGTTTTCTCAATGATTTTCATGAATTTTTTTATAGGATAAAAAATTAATATAATTTATTGAAACTTTGAGAATACTTTATACATATATTTAAGTATATACTATAAAATTTTGGAAGAATTTCCTTGAGAAACACCAAAAATATTAGCGACCCCATATTGCAGGTCACAATCGGACTCGGCATTTTGCGTACATTCTGAAAGCCGCAATTTTCGTCTGAAATCAAACGAGGTTGGAATTTACTTTTATTATATGTCTCTCTTCTATATGAACCTAAATGCTATAAAAAAAATAAAAAATAGCGATTTTTTACAGGGGTTAAAACAAAAAAGTATAATTTTTTGCCATTTTTTACAACTTTATTTGCAAAAAAAAAATTATTTTAAATAACGATAACATTCCGATTTTAGGTTCATATAGAGCGCAATACTATGAAGAAAGTAAATGCCAATTTTCAAAACGATTGGTTGAACATTTTTCAAACTAGCGTGTACGCAAGTTAAAAAAAAAGTCGGTTTTCAGAAAAACGCGTTTGAAAAAATAGTACCAAGAAAAACAAGCAATATGGGATCGCTAATATTTATAGTATATACTTCAATATATGTATAAAAATTTTATAGTATATACTTAAATATATGTATAAAATATTCTCAAAGTTTCAATAAATTATATTCATTTTTTATACTATAAAAAAATTCATGAAAATTATTGAGAAAACGCTGTCCTAACCCTATTTCCCCCCTCAATGACATACAACAATAGAACGAGTCGGAATTTTCATTTAAAATTTTGGGAACATACTTTTCAATAGTTTTACTAACAATTTATGAAATAAAAAAAAATCGACTTTTTGAACCGTCTAACGCTATTTCCTCCCTTAACGGCGGGGTAGGGTTTTAAAGGCGAAAAAAAAGCATATTTTTATGATTTTTTTGCGGCGACATGAGTAATATAATTTTATTAAATAGAATTACATATTATTGTACAACTATTGAAGTATCTCAGAAAAAATGTTCAATGAAAAATATTGATAAATAAGCCGGTGACGTTGAATCTCCAGAGGGGCCTTGAAAAAAAGTGGTTTTGCGGTGAACATTATAACTCGTTACCGGATCATCCGAAACAAAAAAATTGATATGCATTTTAAAGGTGATGTATTTCTCGAGGTAATCAGGAAGAGTTTTTTTTTTTTTTTTTTTCCATTTTTTGCAGCACTTGGAAGTGAAAAACGCAATTTTAGCTAAAAAAATCGCGCTTAATTTGTTATTAAAAAATTGAAAAAATCGAAAAAAAAAAAAAAACTCTTGATTACCTGTTGATTTATGTGAAGAAGTAATGTTAAAATTTTTAAAAGGATCGGTTCAGTAGATTTTGAGTTCTAATGTTCACAAACTTCAAAAGTTACGTATTCAGGAAAATCGATTTAAAGTTTTTTATACGTGATATACAGGTATCACGGCCGGTCGTTTGAAACGCTGTAACTCCGTTAGTTTTACTCCGATTGACTTAAAATTTATACACAATATTCTCGACATATTGTTCATTCAGAAAGAAAATTAAAAAAAAAATGCAAAAAAAATTATTTTAAAACCCTACCCCCCTTCCCTTAAGGGAGCGCAAGTGCCGCCATCTTGAGGAAAACCGTATTGGCCAATATCTCCGTTACCGTGCACTTAAGGCAAAAAATGGTAATAACCTTTCTTGTAGATAATTGAATTTCCTATCTTTTTTTCTAAATCATTTTTTTTTTTGTATCAGTTACCGTTTACGACTTATACGACTGTTAAAATTTATTTATTCACTTTTTGACCTGTATCTCTCCTAAAAATTGCTTAAACAATAAAATGGTAATAACTTATCCTTTAAATCCATAAATTTTCCACACCTTTTTTTAAACTTTTTCGTCTAAAGTTAATATTCTGAAAGTTATAACGCGTTTTTACTAGCCTTGCACCCAGTAGCGCAACATTTAACGCGTTATAACTTTGAGAATATTAATTTTCGACAAAAAAGTTTTAAATAAAAGTTGTGGAAAATGGATGGATTTAAAGGATGAGTTATTAGCATTTTATTGTTTAAACAATTATTAGGAGAGATACAGGTCAAAAAGTGAATATATAAATTTTAACAGTCGTATAAGTCGTAAACAGTAACTGATACAAAAAAAATATATAAAAAAAAGATGGGAAATTCAATTATCTACAAGAAAGGTTATTACCATTTTTGGCCTAAAGTGCACGGTAAAGGAGATATTGGCCAATAAAGTTATCCTGAAAATGGCGGGACTTCCGCTCCTTTAATTTGTAACCATTTTGATAATTCACATTCAGTACGTGATACTGAACCTAATTTAAAAAGAAAAAATGTCCTTTATTTTTAGTGCGATGCGGACAAGAGTAACGGGCTCCCTATTGATTGTACTAGTCCTTCCGTGAAGGTGTTATAAGAAAAGACGATTTTCAATATGGGCTCTGTCGCCGCCATTTTGTATCGAAATGATAATAAATTTTTTTTATTCACACTTCAATGTGTGTTAAATAAACCATCTGAGAAGAAATCATATTTCTTTCTTCATACTCCCAAAATAAATCGTCAAAGTTTGGCCTTTTTGAACGAAGTGAAAGGGGACAAAATTATACTACTTACTACTTAAAGTATTAAGGAGGGGGGTAAGGTTTTTAAATTATTTTTTTTGCATTTTTTTATTTATTTTTTTTCTGAATCAACAATATGTCGAGAATATTTTGTATAAATTTTAAGTCAATCGGAGCAAAACTAACGGAGTTACAGCGTTTCAAACGATTACGATTACGTGATACGGGTTCACGTATAAAAAACTTTAAATCGATTTTCCCGAAAACGTCATTTTTGAAGTTTGTGAACATTAGAACTCAAAATCTACTGAACCGATCCTTTTGAAAATTTAAACATTACTTCTTCACATAAATCAACAGGTAATAAGGAGTTTTTTTTTTTTCAATTTTTTCAATTTTTTAAAAACAAATTAAGCGCGATTTTTTGGGCTAAAATTGCGTTTTTCACTTCCAAGTGCTGCAAAAAATAGAAAAAAGAAAAAAAAACCCCTTTCTGATTACCTCGAGAAATACATCACCTTTAAAATGCATATCAATTTTTTTGTTTCGGATGATCCAATAACGAGTTATAATATTCACCGCAAAACCACTTTTTTTCAAGGCGCCTCTGGAGATTCAACGTCACCGGCTTATTTATCAATATTTTTCATTGAAAATTTTTTCTGAGATACTTCAATAGTTGTACAATAATATGTAATTCTATTTAATAAAATTATATTGCTCATGTCGCCGCAAAAAAATCATAAAAATATGCTTTTTTTTCGCCTTTGAACCCCCCCTTAATAGCAAAAACCGAGTTAACGACACTTCGGTAGTGCGGAAAAGCTCGACAAACTAAATAAATGAAGCGTCATACATGAAATTGACGTAACCATCATTTTGCTGGCATTTTCTCAACTCGATTGACGCTTTTTTTTTCGAATTCCCGATTCGAGTCGCAACGCGGAATGCACAAAAACTAGAGCACCCATGTAATTTTTTATTTATTTTTTTCCTCTCGGCAAAATCGTGAACGTCGAGTCGAGGGGTAAAAGAGCGAGATAACCGTGCTCCATGAGAAATAAACGGAACGACAGAGTCGAGCGGAGAAGTGAGACCGTAATGAACTGTCGATATGCGGGTATGCGAACGAACAAACGGAAGCTCGAAAACTCCCAGCACTCAAGCCCCCTCCCCTTCTTCGCAGTTCTGCCGAATGTTTCACGGTGATTCGATCAGCGAACCAGTTCCGCGTTTCGCTGGGGGAAAAAAAAGCTATCGGTTTCGCGCGAGTTCTTTTAAAATTCGAACGTCGATGTGCGACCGGTGTAGTGACTGCGTTAGTTTGAGCTCATTCACTTTTTCACTGTCATTCGCGCAATTCCGAATTTCCGTAAACCCGTCGACGTTCATTTTTCCGAGAAACATTAAAAAATAAACAAGCGAGGAAAATTATGACGTAAATTTAACGAATGACCCGAGGGGTAATGAAAATTGCCAACAAGACGACGGATTTTTCTTACGAATTGTTTAGGGTTAGGACAGCGTTTTCTCAATGATTTTCATGAATTTTTTTATAGTATAAAAAATGAATATAATTTATTGAAACTTTGAGAATATTTTATACATATATTTAAGTATATACTATAAAATTTTTGAAAAATTTTCTTGAAAAACACCGGGGATATTAGCGACCCCATATTGCAGGTCACAATCAGACTCAGGATTTTGCGTACATTCTGGAAGCCGCAATTTTCATCTCAAATCAACCGAGGTTGGAATTGACTTTTATCATATGTCTCTCTTCTATACGAACCTAAATTCTATCAAAAAAATAGAAAATTGAATTCTTTACAGGGGTCAAAACAAAGAAGCATGATTTTTGCCATTTTTTACAACTTTATTTGCAAAAAAAAAAATATTTTAAATAATGATAATATTCCGATTTTAGGTTCATATAGAGCGCAATACTATGAAGAAAGTAACTGCCAATTTTCAAAACGATTAGTTGAAAACTTTTCAAACTAGCGTGTACGCAAGTTAAAAAAAAGTCGTTTTCAGAAAAACGCGTTTGAAAAAATAGTACCAAGAAAAACAAGCAATATGGGGTCGCTAATATCGTCGGTGTTTTTCAAGGAAATTCTTCAAAAATTTTATAGTATATACTTAAATATATGTCTTAAATATTCTCAAAGTTTCAATAAATTATATTTCTTTTTTATGCTAAAAAAAAATTCATGAAAATCATTGAGAAAACGTTGTCCTAACCCTACTTCCTCCCCTAATGGCTTATAACAATAGAACGACGTCGGAATTTTCATTTAAAATTTTGGGAAAATATTTTTCAATAGTTTTACTAACAATTTATGAAATAAAAAAAATTAGTTTTTTGAACCGTCAACCCTATTTTCCTCTTTAGGGGGGAAACAGCGTTTTCTCAAAGATTTTCATGAATTTTTTTATAGTATAAAAAATGAATATAATTTATTGAAACTTTGAGAATATTTTATACAAATATTTAAGTATATACTATACATTTTTTGAAGAATTTTCTTGAAAAACACCGGCGATATTAGCGACCCCATATTGCAGGTCACAATCAGACTCAGCATTTTGCGTACATTCTGGAAGCCGCAATTTTCATCTAAAATCAACCAAGGTTGGAATTTACCTTTATTATATGTCTCTCTTCTATATGAACCTAAATGGCATAAAAAAAAATAGAAAATTGAATTTTTTACAGGGGTTAAAACAAAAAAGCATGATTTTTTGCCATTTTTTACAACTTTATTTGCAAAAAAAAAATATTTTAAATAATGATAATATTCCGATTTTAGGTTCATATAGAGCGCAATACTATGAAGAAAGTAACTACCAATTTTCAAAACGATTGGTTAGAAACTTTTAAAACTAGGGTGTACGCAAGTCCAAAAAAAGTCGTTTTCAGAAAAACGCGTTTGAAAAAATAGTACCAAGAAAAACAAGCAATATGGGGTCGCTAATATCGTCGGTGTTTTTCATGGAAATTCTTCAAAAATGTTATAGTATATACTTAAATATATGTATAAAATATCCTCAAAGTTTCAATAAATTATATTCATTTTTTATAGTATAAAAAAATTCATGAAAATCATTGAGAAAACGCTGTCCTAACCCTACTTCCCCCCTAATGGCTTATAACAATAGAACGAAGTCGGAATTTTCATTTTAAATTTTGGGAACATATTTTTCAATAGTTTTACTAACAATTCATGAAATAAAAAAAAAATTGGTTTTTTGAACCGTCTAACCCTATTTCCCTCTTTAGGGGGTAAACAGCGTTTCTCAATGATTTTCATGAATTTTTTTATAGTATAAAAAATAAATATAATTTATTGAAACTTTGAGAATATTTTATACATATATTTAAGTATATACTATGAAATTTTTGAAGAATTTTCTTGAAAAACACCGGGGATATTAGCGACCTCATATTGCAGGTCACAATCAGACTCAGCATTTTGCGTACATTCTGGAAGCCGCAATTTTCATCTAAAATCAACCGAGGTTGGAATTTACTTTTATTATATGTCTCTCTTCTATATGAACCTAAATGCTATCCAAAAAATAGAAAATTGAATTCTTTACAGGGGTCACAACAAAGAAGCATGATTTTCGCCATTTTTTACAACTTTATTTGCAAAAAAAAATTATTTTAAATAATGATAATATTCCGATTTTAGGGTCATATAGAGCGCAATACTATGAAGAAAATAACTGCCAATTTTCAAAACGATTGCTTGAAAACTTTTTGAACTAACGTGTACGCAAGTTCAAAAAAAGTCGTTTTCAGAAAAACGCGTTTGAAAAAATAGTACCAAGAAAAACAAGCAATATGGGGTCGCTGATATTTTATAGTATATACTTAAATATATGAATAAAAATTTTATAGTACATACTCAAATATGTGTACAAAATATTCTCAAAGTTTCAATAAATTATATTCATTTTTTATACTATAAAAAAATTCATGAAAATTATTGAAAAAACGTTGTCCTAACCCTATTTCCCCCTTTAATGGCTTATAACAATAGAACGAGTCGGAATTTTCATTAAAAATTTGCGGAACATATTTTTCAATAGTTTTACTAACAATTTATGAAAAAAAAAAATCGATTTTTTGAACCGTCTAACCCTATTTCCCCCCTTCATATCGCTTACCGGAAACCAAAATACAGACGAACATCGAGACGGATGAAGAGCCAAAAGTGACAAGACCGAAAGCCCGTGGAGAGAATGTCCAACGAAAAGTTTCGCGGGGACCCAGATTGCCGAAAGGAAGCTTGAAGAGGTCGAATACTCTACCGCCCCTGCATCGCTTCTTTCCGCTGAACGTTCCGCGGCGTGGAGGTCAGCGGCGGTCGCCGGCAGGCAGTCATGCGCTGAACATCGATCGATCCGCGTGAACTGGCTGCCTCCTGGCTTGCCGGTGCTTCTGCTTGCTGTTTGTTGCAGAGGAGGCATTGTGTATCGTAAAACGACGTGCTCTGTGGCAAACTTACCATCACTGGTGATTGTTGCCAGTAGAACGGCTGGAAATCAAACGTTTATGCCATTTACAGACGAACCCTTTGGTTGTGTCTGTTTAATTATCCTGAGGCGCAACATTTTGGATCAGAGGAGTATCAAACGTCTGTGCGAGACCAGGTTCTCTGTGAGCTCTTAATACGTTTATGGGATGCCTCTTCCACGTATGAACATGCAATGAACATTAAAGATTAAGCCACTGGTCTGACTTGTGCCATAATATTTGGGATTGGAATTGACAATACCGCCGAGATAAAAGTTGGATCGTCCAGGTGCCGGTGGTTTTCAATGGCTAATTACTACAAGCTCCACCCTCAACCTCTCCGCATACTATCGCAACCTAGTTTAAGTTAAAAACAAAAAAACTGTACTCCACGACTTAGTTCCCTGATTCCAATGGAGTCCAAGTCCATTCGAACCATCAGCAAAATCTACCATTGGGTACTCAATGACAGTCAATGGAAAAGACCGGTTACCATACACTTTCAATGCGAATTGTATGGGAAAGTCGAGGAAAGACCTTTTGATGGCAGCAAGTTGAATGGAAAGACAATGGCACTTCTTAATGGCAATCAATGGCTAATTACTACAAGGTCCACCTTCAACCTATCCGCATACTATCGCAACCTAGTTGAAGTTTAAAAAAAAAAACTGTACTCCACGACTTAGTTCCCTGATTCCAATGGAGTCCAAGTTCATTCGAACCCTCAGCAAAAGCTACCATTGTGTACTCAATGATAGTCAGTGGAAAAGACCGGTTACCATACACTTTCAATGCGAATTGTATGGGATAGTCGAGGAAAAACATTTTGAGTGGGAAAATAGGGTTAGGACAGCGTTTTCTCAATGATTTTCATAAATTTTTTTATAGTATAAAAAATGAATATAATTTATTGAAACTTTGAGAATATTTTATACATATATTTAAATATATACTATAAAATTTTTATACATATATTTAAGTGTATACTATAAAATATTAGCGATCCCATATTGCAGCTCACAATCAGACTCAGCATTTTGCGTACATTCTGGAAGCCGCTATTTTCATCTGAAATCAAACGAGGTTGGAATTTACTTTTATTATATGTCTCTCTTCTATATGAACCTAAATGCTATAAATAAAATTGAAAATTGAATTTTTTACAGGGCTCAAAACAAAAGAGCATGATTTTTGCCACTTTTTACAACTTTATTTGCAAAAAAAAAAATTATCTTAAATAACGATAATATTCCGATTTTAAGTTCATATAGAGCGCAATACTATGAAAAAAGTAACTGTCAATTTTCAAAACGATTAGTTGAACATTTTTCAAACTAGCGTGCACGCAAGTTAAAAAAAAGTCATTTTCGGTAAAACGCGTTTGAAAAAATAGTACCAAGAAAAACAAGCAATACGGGGTCGCTAATATTTTATAGTATACACTTAAATATACAGTGGGTTAAAAAAGTATTCATACACCTTGTTTTTTTGCGATAACTTTATAGACATAAGCGATACGCAAAGAAAGAAAATTTTATTTAATAGTACATCAGGTACAGGGATAAACTGCAAATGGAGAATTTTTTCCCAGGAATAATAGAAGAATTATGCAAAAAAAAACGAAAATTTTCTGGTCAAAAAAGTATTCGTACACTTACGATTGAGCTGCTGAACCTCGATATTCACTCACGGACGGTCTGACCTCTGCGTACAATGTAAACAAGTCTTCGTTTACACGATGGTTTTGACCTATTCCATGCGGTAGTTGATCTTCAAGCTCCGAGCAGACACGATGGCAAAGAAAAGCGAAATATCAATATCCATGCGAGATAGAGTGTTTTTCCTTCGGAAACGCGGTGAAAGTTATCGAAAAATTAGTAAAGAACTAAATCTAAGTTTCGCAGTAGTGCAATATATAATAAAAAAAATACGGAAGAACAAACAGCACAGAAAATAAGCCACGAACCGGTCGACCGAGAATACTAACGGTACGAGGGCGTCGGAGTATCGTTACAGAGGCTACAAAAAAACCGTTTACAAGTGCTCGCAGTTTAGCGAATGATGTCGCGTCAACATCGGGGAAGAGCGTGTGTCCCCGGACTATTCGAAACGTTTTGTATTCTGCTCAAATATACGGCAGAACTGCCCGGAAAAAAAAACCATTAATTAATAATATAAATCGAGAAAAACGTTTAGGTTTCGGAAAAACCTACGTAAAAAAATCTACAGAATTTTGGAAACGTTTCGTATTCTCGGATGAATCGAATTTTAACATCTTCGGGTCCGATGGAAAAAAATTCGTCCGGCGGAAACCAAATACCGAGCTCCAGCAGAAAAATTTAATACCGACTGTAAAGCACAGCGGAGGAAGCCTCATGGTTTGGGGCTGTATGGGATATTATGGCGTTGGTAATCTGGCTTTTATAGACGGTACAATGAATGCCCAGAAGTATATCGACGTGTTGCGCAGCAATTTCAAAGCAAGCGTAGATAAAATGGGCCTGGATGGAAATTTCTACTTCCAACAAGATAACGACACGAAACATACAGCCATGAAAACGAGGGAATCTCTATAATGTCCGCGAACAATTGATTACACCACCACAATCTCCGGACATCAATCTTATTGAAAATTTATGGCACTTGGTGGATGTAGAAATTAGAAAAAGAAAAATAACAAACAAATCTAATCTCCAAAGAGTGCTTTTAGAAGAATGGACGAAAATAGCAAAAGAAACAACGCAAAAGCTAGTGGAATCCGTGCCTAAGAGACTCGAGGCGATAATTGAAGCAAAAGGGATGCACACCAAAAATTAGTTATAATTGACAACTATGATGATGTAGGTTTTCACTATAATCGTAAATGTATGAATACTTTTTTTGCCCGAAAATTTTCGTTTTTTTTTTCGCATAATTCTTCTATTATTCCTGGGAAAAAATTCTCCATTTGCAGTTTATCTCTGCACCTGATGTACTATTAAATAAAATTGGCTTTCTTAGCGTATCGCTTATGTCTACAAAGTTATCGCAAAAAAACAAGGTGTACTTTTTTGACCCACTGTATGGATAAAATATTCTCAAAGTTTCAATAAATTATATTCATTTTTTATACTATAAAAAAATTCATGAAAATTATTGATAAAACGTTGTCCTAACCCTATTTCTTCCCTTAATGGCTTACAACAATAGAACGAGTCGGAATTTTCATTTAAAATTTTGGGAACATATTTTTCAATAGTTTTACTAACAATTTATGAAATTAAAAAAATCGATTTTCCGAACCGTCTAACCCTATTTCCCCCCGTAATGATAGCAATTTAAATGGAATGACAATGGCACTTCTTAATGGCAATCAATGGCATATTTTACTATAGGAAACCTCGGGAATGTTATCTAGACTCGCGAGACTTTTCAGCCAATAGACTTAAACATAAAACAGTACCAAAAATAACCTCGTCAAAGCCTGCTTATTCTAAAAGCATGGTCGGTAAAGATAACGTTGGACTTTAAGTAATTCTGACTTTAAAAAGTAAATCCGAGGTCTGGAACCACAAGAAACCCGTGTTCCCTTTCTCCTTCTTATAAGCAATTCAACCCTCCTTGATCCCGGATTTTTTGTCGATTCGAAAAAATAAGATCTACTAGAAGTTTTAAAGAGCCTTTAATTGACTATAGTTTCTCACCAGTCTTTAAAATCGTATTGCTAACTTGACAGGATAATTGGTTAATTTCCCGTGCGAACGGGGTATCATCATTAATAGCTTAGTTTCGGGAATTTCATTCGAGAAACATGAGTATAGGGAGTCTCTGATAATTTAATATACCGCTCGCCATTTATAGAGCTCGGAGACGTTCGATAATTACATTGTGACATTATCTGTAAACACATGACTGCGAATAATATGACGGGGAAGCATGTACGATGGAGCGAGTAGACTATAAACTTCGAGACATATCGGATACTCTGTCGCTGTAACCTTAGAAATGCAGGTGCTCTCATTAAGTTGTCAGAAAATTTCTTCCTGCTGCTGGGGCTTCCATAAACCCTAAACTTAAGCTTTGGAATGAAACCAGAACGGTTGAAGAGACATAGAAAGGTCCGAAGACTTCGACACGTGTCGTGAATCGTGTTCATCCCTGCTTATACAAGACCACGTCTTATTATCGTACTTAGGAACTGCTCGTAGTGTTTCAACAAGCTCGTGTTGTATCATCCCTTGATGGAGCGATGAACTCTCCCGCGAAAGCCCTCAATTCCGTATCAATAGGTACTAAAATTTAGGAGCAGCCCAGGATTACGATCGAGACTTTAGAAAAGCGGTCAGAAGCATCATCCGACGAAGTCTTTCGATCCTTGTACCATTCTCTCGAAAGGTTTCCGGTACCATGAAATCGCAACTAGAGAAAACCTTCCCAGTCCCGTGCCATTCGGACTGGATCCAGATGAATGTGAGAAGGGAGAAGAAAGCGGGCAATATCCACGCTCGCAGTAAATTGAAAAGGAACGGTGAAAGGAAACTTCGATCGAATACGCGTAGAAGAAGATTCGGACCATTCGGTTTGGGTAATAAAGAAATAGCTCGGGAGAGCTCTACAATTTCCAATATACAACGACTGAATTACACTCTGTCATGTGTCAGCGTAGATATACTCGTAGCGCAGAGATCTTCCCTTCCGCGGGGCACGTCTCTTATCATAATTCATAAGGGCGGAAATACGGTTAGGACAGCGTTTTCTCAATGATTTTCATGAATTTTTTTATGGTATAAAAAATGAATATAACTTATTGAAACTTTGAGAATGTTTTATACATATATTTAAGTGTATACTGTAAAATTTTTGAAGAATTTTCTTGAAAAACACCGAAGATATTAGCGACCTCATATTGCAGGTCACAATCAGACTCAACATTTTGCGTACATTCTGGAAGCCGCAATTTTCATCTGAAATCAAACGAGGTTGGAAATTACTTTTATTATATGTCTCTCTTCTATATGAACCTTAATGCTATCAAAAAAATAGAAAATTGAATTCTTTCCAGGGGTCAAAACAAAAAAAGGATGATTTTTTGCCATTTTTTACAACTTTATTTGCAAAAAAAAATTATTTTATATAATGATAATATTCCGATTTTAGGTTCATATAGAGCGCGATACTATGAAAAAAGTAACTGCCAATTTTCAAAACGATTGGTTGACAACTTTTCCAACTAGCGTGTACGCAAGTTCGAAAAAAGTCGTTTTCAGAAAAACGTGTTTGAAAAAATAGTAAAATGCTGAGTCTGATTGTGACTTGCAATATGGGGTCGCTGATATCTGCGGTGTTTTTCAAAGAAATTCTTCAAAAATTTTATAGTATATACTTAAACACATGTATAAAATATTCTCAAAGTTTCAATAAATTATATTAATTTTTTATACTATAAAAAAATTCATGAAAATCATTGAGAAAACGCTGTCCTAACCCTATTTCTCCCTTTAAGGGTGAACACCACTGTGACCCCGTGTTTTTTTTCACATTTTTCAAGAATTTTTTTTTGTGGGAAAAAAAAGAGATATTCGAGAAATTTTTTGGGTTTTATTCCTTGTTTATTAATTTATCAAAAAACATTTTTTTCACATTTTTCACGCCGCATGGTGGCGCTGGGGAAGCTCTTGCGTCAGGTGCAGTCATCTCCGCGGCGCGCAGCAGAACTCTCTTCAATGTCGATCTGAAAAAAAATACCGAGGGTTTTCGTTAATAATATGATATTTTGAAGAGAAGTACATAGGGATTTGGAAAAATATTGTTTCAAAAAAAATAGGCACGCCCTTGAAATTAAAGTTAATTTCAAAGGCGTGCCTATTTTTTTTAAAACAATATTTTTCCAGTTGAAGAGACGTTGAAGAGAGTTCTGCTGCGTGCCGCGAACCACTGCGGAGATGACAGCACCTGACACGAAGGCTTCCCCAGCGCCACCATGCGGCGTGAAAAATGTGAAAAAAATGTTTTTTGATACATTAATAAGCAATGAGCTAAACCCAAAAAAATTTTTCGAATATCTTTTTTTTTCCCACAAAAAAAAATTCTTGAAAAATGTGAAAAAAAACAGGGGGTCACAGTGGTGTTCACCCTTAATGGCTTATAACAATAGAACGAGTCGGAATTTTCATTTAAAATTTTGGGAACATATTTTTCAATAGTTTTACTAACAATTTATGAAATAAAAAAAAATCGATTTTTTGAACCGTCTAACCCTATTTCTTCCCTTGAGGTAGTAATCTGGTAACTTAAGCCGATTTTCATGTCTTTTTTGGAGGGCGTTTTTTTGTAGGAAAATAAAAATGAATCGTTTTCGATATTTGGAATGTTTTTATTTACATATTAAAAATACAAAAAAAAATTTTTTCGACAAAATTTAATAGTTTATTATTATTATTATTATTATTATTGATCGAAGTTGGCACCTCGAAAAAAAAGCGCGTGGGTGGCCCCGGTGATTTTGGCTCTTGATGTTATCTGAAATCAAAAATTCTTGATAATTCTTAATCTATAGACATGTTATTCTGGTCGGAACTACTGAAGTTAAAATTCATGAATAAATAACAAAATGGCGAACTTTGGAAAAAAAAGTCCTTTTATTTTGCCCGCCATTTCGTTATTTATCCATGAAATTTAACTGCAGCAGTTCCGACCAGAATGACATGTCTATAGATCAAGAATTTACAAGAATTTTTTATCTCAGATAACATCAAGAGACAAAATCACTGGGGCCACCCACGCGCTTTTTTTCGAGGTGCCAACTTCGATCAATAATAATAATAATAATAAACTATTAAATTTTTCCAAAAAATTTTTTTTTCGTATCTTTAATATGTAAATAAAAACATCCTAAATATCCAAAACGATTCATTTTTATTTTCCTACAAAAAAACGCCCTATAAAAAAGACATAAAAATCGGCTTAAGTTACCAGACTATTACCTTAAGGGGGTGGTAGGGTTTTAAAATTATTTTTTTTGCATTTCTTTTTAAATTTTTTTTCTGAATGAACAATATGTCGAGAATATTGTGTATAAATTTTAAGTCAATCGGAGTAAAACTAACGGAGTTACAGCGTTTCAAACGACCGGCCGTGATACCTGTATATCACGTATAAAAACTTTAAATCGATTTTCCCGAAAAAGTCAATTTTGAAGTTTGTGAACATTAGAACTCAAAATCTACTGAACCGATCCTTTTGAAAATTTAAACATTACTTCTTCACATAAATCAACAGGTAATCAGGAGAAGTTTTTTTTTTTCACTTTTTTCAATTTTTTAATAACAAATCAAGCGCGATTTTTTTAGCTAAAATTGCGTTTTTCACTTCCAAGTGCTGCAAAAAATAGAAAAAAAAAAAAAACCTCTTCCCGATTACCTCGAGAAATACATCACCTTTAAAATGCATATCAATTTTTTTGTTTCGGATGATCCGGTAACGAGTTATAATGTTCACCGCAAAACCACTTTTTTTCAAGGCGCCTCTGGAGATTCAACGTCACCGGCTTATTTATCAATATTTTTCATTGAAATTTTTTTCTGAGATACTTCAATAGTTGTACAATAATATGTAATTCTATTTAATAAAATTATATTACTCATGTCGCCGGAAAAAAATCATAAAAATATGCTTTTTTTCGCCTTTAAAACCCTACCCCGCCGTTAAGCCCATTGTACGTGTATGACAGTAGTCATCTTAGTGTTATAGAAACCTTGAAACTGCTTATGCACAGTTGTTGCTTGCAGAAACGTCCTGTTGGTTCTGGACATTGCGCGACTTCCACCGACCATTTTAATTAAATTCTCGTGGACGGGACATTCGTGAAGGGGTGAATGCTCACGAGCTTAACAAATTGAGACTGGCTGTTACGTTTCGATGTGATATTTCCTCCAGCAACAAAGAAAATGATGTTATTGCACGATATACAAACACGGGAATCATCCACTTCGAATGAACGACATGTGAAACAAATGCGTATTCAAAATATCGGAATATCGTATTCATGACTGTAAAGATGATTTAGATGGTACGAGGATTGTCTCCGCAGTATATTCAAACAGTCCTTCGTGACCATACGTTATCGTACAAGTGGAAATCAAATACTTTCGTGGGGCGAGAGGAGCCGATGTTGCGAACTAAAGCTTTGCGCGGAGCCATAAAGTAAATCCGCGGTTGGGCTTCACTACAATGTGAAGAACAACCCCCACCTGACTGGTCGAGGGAAAAAAAAAGGTGGGCTTGGCGGCCACTTGAGGGCACATGTGACTCACAAAAGTGGGGAGCCAGCAAGGCGGAAAAGCACTCCTACCAGTTGTGTAGGTAGGAGGAAAACGGGCAGTCGATAACGTTTACGCAAATCCTGGATTTACGTCGAAGCCTCCCGAAGTTCGTGCAGACCGGAAAGAGGGACCGAATACACGGGTACGAGAAGCCGATAAAGGCAGAGCTTTTTTTCACGAGTAAAAGGGAAGACTGGAGATAAAAAAAAAATTAAAAGACACAGAGGCAGGTGAAAAGAAGAAAATGAGAAACGAGAGATTGGAGTATCCTTGAAAGAAAATGGATACTCCGGTGGGATCAGGCGTCCATCAGCCATACTGTATTTGTAAATGTATACGGTTTTTTTTTGCGGCGAACAAAAACTAGAGAATAGCTTGAACTCGGTGTGCAGAGAGTCGAGAGTGTAAAAGCAAAAAGGCTTTGATGCCCGTGTGTGTTTGCGCGAGTGTACGTACTCAAACGTATCCTTACCCTTCACTAAATACAAAGCTCGGAGAAAAATCGTGTTACATCGCAAAGTTTAAGGAGGGAAATAGGATTAGGACAGCGTTTTCTCAATGATTTTCATGAATTTTTTTATAGTATGAAAAATGAATATAATTTATCGAAACTTTGACAATATTTTATACATATATTTAAGTATATACTATAAAAATTTTATACATATATTTAAGGTAGTAGTCTGGTAACTTAAGCCGATTTTCATGTCTTTTTTGGAGGGCGTTTTTTTGTAGGGAATTAAAATGAATCGTTTCAAATATTTAGGATGTTTTTATTCAATATTAAAGATACAAAAAAAAATTTGTTTGAAAAAATGTAATAGTTTATTATTATTATTATTATTAATCGAAGTTGGCACCTCGAAAAAAAAGCGCGTGGGTGGCCCCGGTGATTTTGGCTCTTGACGTTATCGGAAATTAAAAATTCTTGATAATTCTTGATCTATAGACATGTCATTCTGGTCGGAACTACTGAAGTTAAATTTCATGGATAAATAACAAAATGGCGGACTTTGGAAAAAAAAGTCCTTTTATTTTAGCAAAGAAGGGGTTGTAAAATAAAAAGTTAGGGGTGAAAAAATTTCTCAGTAGTTCCGACCAGAATGACATGTCTATAGATTAAGAATTATCAAGAATTTTTCATTTCAGATAACATCAAGAGCCAAAATCACCGGGGCCACCCACGCACTTTTTTTTCGAGGTGCCAACTACGATCAATAATAATAATAATAATAAACGATTAAATTTTTTCAAAAAAAATTTTTTTTGTATCTTTAATATGTGAATAAAAACATCCTAAATATCCAAAACTATTCATTTTTATTTTCCTACAAAAAAACGCCCTCCAAAAAAGACATGAAAATCGGCTTAAGTTACCAGACTAGTACCTTAAGTATATACTATAAAATATTAGCGACCCCATATTGCAGGTCACAATCGGACTCAGCATTTTGCGTACATTCTGGAAGCCGCAATTCTCATCTGAAATCAAATGAGGTTGGAATTTACTTTTATTATGTCTCTCTTCTATATGAACCTAAATGCTATCAAAAAAATTGAAAATTGAAAATTTTTTACAGGGGTTAAAACAAAAAAACATGATTTTATGCCATTTTTTACAACTTTATTTGCAAAAAAAAATTATTTTAAATAATGATAATATTCCGATTTTAGGTTTATATAGAGCGCAATACTATGAAGAAAGTAACTGCCTATTTTCAAAACGATTGGTGGCAAACTTTTCAAACTAGCGTGTACGCAAATTCAAAAAAAGTCGTTTTCAGAAAAACGCGGTTGAAAAAATAGTACCAAGAAAAACAAGCAATATGGGGTCGCTAATATTTTATAGTATATACTTAAATATATGTATGAAAATTTTATAGTATATACTTAAATATATGTATAAAATATTCTCAAAGTTTCAATAAATTATATTCATTTTTTATACTATAAAAAAATTCATGAAAATTATTCAGAAAACGCTGTCCTAACCCTATTTCCCCGCTTAATGGCTTATAACAATAGAACGAGTCGGAATTTTCATTAAAAATTTTGGGATCACATTTTTCAATAGTTTTACTAACAATTTATGAAATTAAAAAAAAATTGATTTTTTGAACCGTCTAACCCTATTTCGCCCCTTAAGAAGGGAAATAGGGTCAGGACAGCGTTTTCTCAATGATTTTCATGAATTTTTTTATAGTATAAAAAATGAATATAATTTATTGAAATTTTGACAATATTTTATACATACATATAAGTATATACTATAAAATTTTTATACATATATTTAAGCATATACTATAAAATATTAGCGACCCCATATTGCAAGTCACAATCAGACTCAGCATTTTGCGTACATTCTGGAAGCCGCAATTTTCATCTGAAATGAAACGAGGTTGGAATTTACCTTTATTATATGTCTCTCTTCTATATGAACCTGAATGCCATAAAAAAAAATAGAAAATTGAATTTTTTACAGGGGTCAAAACAAAAAAGCATGATTTTTTGCCATTTTTTACAACTTTATTGGCAAAAAAAAATTATTGTAAATAATGATAATATTCCGATTTTAGGTTCATATAGAGCGCAATACTATGAAGAAAGTAACTGCCAATTTTCAAAACGATTGGTTGAAAACTTTTCAAACTAGCTTGTACGCAAGTTCAAAAAAAGTTGTTTTCAGAAAAACCCGTTTGAAAAAATAGTACCAAGAAAAACAAGCAATATGAGGTCGCTAATATTTTATAGTATATACTTAAATAAATGTATGAAAATTTTATAGTATATACTTAAATATATGTATAAAATATTCTCAAAGTTTCAATAAATTATATTCATTTTTTATACTATAAAAAAATTCAGGAAAATTATTGAGAAAACGCTGTCCTAACCCTATTTCCCCGCTTAATGGCTTATAACAATAGAACGAGTCGGAATTTTCATTAAAAATTTTGGGATCACATTTTTCAATAGTTTTACTAACAATTTATGAAATTAAAAAAAAATTGATTTTTTGAACCGTCTAACCCTATTTCGCCCCTTAAGAAGGGAAATAGGGTCAGGACAGCGTTTTCTCAATGATTTTCATGAATTTTTTTATAGTATAAAAAATGAATATAATTTATTGAAATTTTGACAATATTTTATACATACATATAAGTATATACTATAAAATTTTTATACATATATTTAAGCATATACTATAAAATATTAGCGACCCCATATTGCAAGTCACAATCAGACTCAGCATTTTGCGTACATTCTGGAAGCCGCAATTTTCATCTGAAATGAAACGAGGTTGGAATTTACCTTTATTATATGTCTCTCTTCTATATGAACCTGAATGCCATAAAAAAAAATAGAAAATTGAATTTTTTACAGGGGTCAAAACAAAAAAGCATGATTTTTTGCCATTTTTTACAACTTTATTGGCAAAAAAAAATTATTGTAAATAATGATAATATTCCGATTTTAGGTTCATATAGAGCGCAATACTATGAAGAAAGTAACTGCCAATTTTCAAAACGATTGGTTGAAAACTTTTCAAACTAGCTTGTACGCAAGTTCAAAAAAAGTTGTTTTCAGAAAAACCCGTTTGAAAAAATAGTACCAAGAAAAACAAGCAATATGAGGTCGCTAATATTTTATAGTATATACTTAAATAAATGTATGAAAATTTTATAGTATATACTTAAATATATGTATAAAATATTCTCAAAGTTTCAATAAATTATATTCATTTTTTATACTATAAAAAAATTCAGGAAAATTATTGAGAAAACGCTGTCCTAACCCTATTTCCCCGCTTAATGGCTTATAACAATAGAACGAGTCGGAATTTTCATTTAAAATTTTGGGAACATATTTTTCAACAGTTTTACTAACAATTTATGAAATTAAATAAAAATCGATTTTTTTAATCGTCTAACCCTATTTCGTCCCTTAAGAGAAAGGAAAACCGGCCTTGGAACTCCTTCTTATCAGTTGGATTTTTTGCACTTCCTGCACGTCGCACACTTCCCATTCCCTACTGACTGCGTCGATGCACGTCACGTCGACTTTTCAACTAAACCAGGATACCTTCACGCCCCTTGCTCCTACCCTCAATCGTTCTCTCCTTTTCTCTCTGCTCTTAGAACATCGGGTTGCCTTCCATCGGCCGTGGTAGACCTCGTGGAAAAAGGTCGTCGTATTAAAACAGTCGGGCTTGAATTTTCCTCCGGTGGTAACTCGGCGAAAGGGTGGGCTATCGAATAAATTGCTAACACGCCGAGTTCGCGCGGAGCCAACCGCTGGAACACAGATTGCAGGGCACCTGGAACTACATCCTCTCCCATGCCCTGCATTATTATTACTATTATTTCTGTTACTATCGTACAGTCTTGTGTCTCACAGTGAGTATGCGAAAATTCCGCTTGGATATACTCTCCTCGACTTGCATATAAACTCGTTCCGGCCATTCGTTGTTACGACAAAGCGCAACCTCCACAAAGTATTCTCTGCTCAGCTTATTTTGTAGTTAGGGTGGCAGGATTTTCTCCGCGGATCGAGAGACAGCGCCTTGACGCCGAGAAATTAAAAGAAGAGTCTTCAAGGGGTAACGCCACTCTAGGCGACTGAAAAGAAGACCTAACTTTGCCGATTTATTTTTGGCAGTATGAACAAAGCAATGGGACGTCTTTTCAGAGGGTTTATTTAACACATATTGAAGTATGAAAAACAATTGTTTTATTATCTTTTTGATACAAAATGGCGGCGACAGAGCCCATGTTGAAAATCGTCTTTTTCTAAAACTCCTTCACGGGAGGACGGTTTTCTCGTACAGTATGAGACCTGGAATAAAAAGCCAAAAAATGTTGCAATCTATATACTATTGGCTGTGGAACTAAGTAGGGATTTTTTTTTAAATCAAATTTTGTAGAAATGGTGGACTTTTGAAAAAAAGAGTCGATTTTTTGCCAAAAAAGTAGAAAATTGTTGATTAAAAAAAAAGTTTACATTATATCTAAAAACTACGTACTTCGATAGAGAATGTAATTGTGAAGCTACTGTCAAAATTTCAAATCGATCCATGCAACGCTGTTCGAGTAATACGTTCTCCCAGTTTGACAGAGACGATTTTCAAGATGGGCTCTATCGCCGCCATTTTGTATCGAAATGATAATGAAAAATGTTCTATTCATACTTCAATATGTGTTAAATAAACCCACTGAAAAGAAATCGTATTCATTTTTTCATACTCCCAAAAAAAATCGTCAAAGCTAGGCATTTTTTCCTGCCGCTAGAGTGGTGTTATCTCTCAAGGGAGGAAATACGGTTAGGACAGCGTTTTTTCAATGATTTTCATGAATTTTTTTCTAGTATAAAAAATGAATATAATTTATTGAAACTTTGAGAATATTTTATACATATATTTAAGTATATACTATAAAATTTGTGAAGAATTTCCTTTTAAAACACCGAAATTATTAGCGACCCCATATTGCAGGTCACAATCAGACTCAGCATTTTGGGTACACTCTGGAAGCCGCAATTTTCATCTGAAATCAAACGAGGTCGGAAATTACTTTTATCATATGTCACTCTTCTATATGAACCTAAATGCTATCAAAAAAATAGAAAATTGAATTTTTTACAGGGGTCAAAACAAAAAAGCATGATTTTTTGCCATTTTTTATAACTTTATTTGCAAAATAAAAATTATTTTAAATAATGATAATATTCCGATTTTAGGTTCATATAGAGGGCAATACTATGAAGAAAGTAACTGCCAATTTTCAAAACGATTGGTTGAAAACTTTTCAAGCTAGCGTGTACGCAAGTTCAAACAAAGTCGTTTTCAGAAAAACGCGTTTGAAAAAATAGCAAAATGCTGAGTCTGATTGTGACCTGCAATATGGGGTCGCTAATATCTTCGGTGTTTTTCAAGGAAATTCTTCAAAAATTTTATAGGATATACTTACTATATACTTACTATATACTTAAATATATACTTAAATATATGTATAAAATATTCTCAAAGTTTCAATAAATTATATTCATTTTTTATTCTATAAAAAAATTCATGAAAATCATTGAGAAAACGCTGTCCTAACCCTATTTCCTCCCTTAATGGTCTATAACAATAGAACGAGTCGGAATTATCATTTAAAATTTTGGGAACATATTTTTCAATAGTTCTACTAACAATTTATGAAATAAAAAAAAGTCGATTTTTCGAACCGTCTAACCCTATTTCCTCCCTTAAGTTAGTATTATAACACGATTCTTTGAAGTCTTTGCCATTCCCGAGGTCCTACTAATGTCTTCGAGCAGTACTGTATTCTCCAATGACTTTTACAATCGATCGTTGCCGTCGATGATAATTATATAATAACGTGCCAATGACCGGAGTAAAAAATGCGAATGATCGTTAATTTGCCGGGTAAAATCTTAAATTTCTCATCGCGTTATTCGCCCCAGTGGACGCAAAGTACATTGAAGATAACTTGAAATTCCCTAATGAACAATGTTACGGTTAAACTATTATTACGTTACAAGTAAATTGTCGAGAAGGAAATGGTAAAAGTTACCCGCGATACCGTAGCTTTGTGTCCGCTGGTTTTATTCGATAAAAAAAAATGAACATTCACCCCGAGGGCGCGATACTATGTTCAAACGGCTCGCACTTCGTTTCTCCCATCGTGGAAGATATGACGAAGAAAGTGCCGCAGATCTCGAGGAACCTGGAATTGGGATAACTGTGTTACCACGCATTTTGAAATGCTCCTCATCCTGTTACTACTTTACACATTGAACTTTTTCATCCGGCATCCTCATTTTCTCTCGCCAATTCCATTTCCAACAAGGCCATTTCATTTTTCATTATCGAACACGCGATCTTGGCTCGAACGACGTGGATGTCCATTAGATAAGTAAGAAGGGCAAAAGAAGACGAGAGTTTATGTTACCGAGACACACTCGACACACCGGTACCGCGAACTCCGGAATGGGGGTGATTTCCCGTAATGTCCTCCGAGAGGTATCCCATTGGCTCGCGGCAGTACGAGTTCCTTTTTCCTCTTACGCGGCCTAGGTGTAGATGGCGTTATGAAAACGAGCGGAGAACGTCGAGACGCCATTGTCGTCGTTGGAGGCAGAAGAGGCTAGCACTTTACAGTTTTCTCGTTTTTAAAAGTAATAACACGTAAAACAGAGAGAGCATCCACGTGAAGTCATAGGGCGGTGAAGGAACTACGGATTCGCGAGAACGTAAAAGAGCGGTGATACGAAAACTGGAATATGGTCGGACTAAAGATGAACACCTCGTGAATTCTAGTTCATTGTAGTTGGGGCATGGTATACACATGTGCACATTTTCTTTTGCGATCCTTTTGCCCTTGTACTTGTTTCTCTGTGTTACTTTGTCTGTTCTATCAACAGCCACGTCGTGATAAAAAAAAAATTCGTGATTGCATGATAAAGAAAAGATCATGTCGAAAATAAGCGGCCCAACGAAATGTCTACTTGAACGAAAATGCTAAACTGACCCACCGATGTGCCGCGACCAATTTCCTCGTGCTTACATTACGCTCCAAAATGATTCGTGATCCTCGACATAAGGGATGTGTCATTTTTCGTTCTCTAACAAAACATTCTATTAAATACCAGTTTTACATTATTTTGTTCTCCACCCGCCGATCCGCGATAGGGATTTTATTTCTTTCCATCTCTATGTCGTCAGTGGAAGGGTCTGCAAACCTCAACTGAAAACTCCTTGACCCCGAGAACCCGTGGCCGACCGAACGAGCTAGCTTTCGCAAACTTCATCGCTGTATGTGTATCAAGTTGCGTTACGTATAGTACATTTCCGTGCAGCAAAAGACCACCGGCATCGCCATCAGCAGCGGCATGAGCAGAAGCGGTAAAATTCCATCAACAAATGCACAAGCTCGGTACAGACTTTTACTTACAGCGATGTGTACGTGTGTAAGGAGGGTAGTAGTGGCAGAAAGGGAGCGAGTGGAGCGTGCTTTTTCGAGCCAGCCCCACTGATTTAAGTCGGCACTCTCACGTACTACCAGCCAGCTACACGTGCTTGCACCCTCTCCTACTGGGCGTTAGTCGAAGCAACCACGTAATACCGTGCAACCTCTCGGGTTGCACGCGATATTTCAACGATAAAACACAAACTCACACTTCGCTCAGACACTAGGAATTGCTGTGGAAACAGCAGACACACACACACATACAAATTTTACACCGTTAACTGTACCGCCGCAATTTTTCGACTCGCGAACACGTGAACCTTTTCTAGTGTGCGTATTTTTTTTATTTATCTTTCTTCGTTTGTTTTACATTCCACTCCACGGTCGTTCTTTCTAAAGCGATAGAGCCGGCTAGGCAGGCTTTATTCTTTGACGTTTTATTACAAGCTGCGACACTTTTCGTGGGAACGAGAGCAATCAGCCGCGGTTAGTTACGCGCTAAAGTCCCGTATAACGTACACCCAATTCGTTTCAATATCTGCACGGTGCGAGACTATGAGACCGTACGGATGTTTGCACAACGACACATGAAAATATAATTCTTTCGATTCCAACGGTTCATAAAATTTTCACGCGATCAGGCTAACTGATAAACATGCACAAGTTTTTTTGCTTCATCGGATCGCGTTTGCGTGTCGTTTCTGGATTTGGATTGATCGTGAGATTTTTTCCATTGACACTCTTCGTCGGTGGGGTAGCTCGGAAACGGTAGCTCATGCTATTTTTCTCCTGGAATGAAAAACATTTTTTTTTTCAATTATACCATATATAAGAACGGCTACGGAAGTACGCAGAATTTTCTCTTCATATATTAATTTTTGCTAAGATACCACTTTTTTTTTCAAACGGTTACACATTTTCGGAAGAATCGTCAGATAATTGTTTATAACAACAAAAACTATGCAATATAACACAAAAATCGTAGGTACTTCTGTAGAGAATCTAGTTTTAGATGTACAATTAAATTTTCAAATCGACCGGTGAACATTTGTTCGATTTTTCCAAAATTCTAGAGTGACCTGACCCCTTCCGGGAGTGGAGTGAAGCTACCATAAGAGGGTTAACTTCGTTCGACGACCTTCAGAAATCCATGTAAACACTACACAGTCGTAGTAATGTCGAGAAGTGAAGTACTTCCAACCTATGCGGATATCTTCGCTGATTGTCGTGAAAATTTGACGAATTTGAAGATTTCAAAAAAGTACATTCAAGGAAATTTGATAATCTTTCGAACGAAATAGGTCCCATTGAGATTCATCAACAATTTCGCACGCGCGCAACGAAAATGTGGAGGGGTGGAAAATCGGCCGATCTGTCGACCTCGTGAGTTAAGGGTTGCGAATGCGATAGAGGGTAAATGTGATATTCAACTAAAGGGTTACGAGCAGGGATGGAAATTGCTCCAGGAGCAATTGGATGCGCAACCTCCTGGTGGCTGGGGATGGGGTTAAAATGGAAATCTTTTGTCGGAGCTAGCGCGAAAACTGTTGGATCGATTGGGCTAATTTTTATCGTGGATTTATTATTCACCAGAGCCTATGGCATCGTCGAAGTGCAACTTTCAAATTCGTCGAATTTTCGCGATTTTTCCAAAATTCTAAATTGACCTGAACCCTTAAGGGAGAGGGATGAAGCTACCATAAGAGAGTCATTCGACGACCTTTCGAAATCCACATAAACACTACCCAGTAGTATTAATGTCGCGAAGCGAAGTACTTTCAACCTTCATCATTGACATTGATCACAAGACTAACTTTCCCACTATACTTCGCAATTATTTAATTGTAAAGATTCCGCGGACACTGTCTCCAATAGTAATAAAGCTGCTATTACATCTATATCACGAACGCCGACGGTATTCACTATCTAGGCGAGGACTCAGATATGTAGATTGCCGGGGAGCGTGCACGCTCTCTCGCCGTTCAACCCCTTTTCCCTCGCCTCGTTTCTGTATTATTCTGTTCGCGCGGCGAATGGCCAACGGCGAAATTTCTGTGCTCCGCATTTGCATGCCCGACGCGCTATGCTGTGCTCTTGCTGCTGCTTATTCATCCATGTGTGAGTGAGTATGTGTATATTACGTGTATTTGGGACGAGGGATGCTCACACACAGTGCCAGCTCGTTCGTTAGGTAGTCTATCCTCCAACGTCATCCCCGCCCACAATTCTAATCCTTCGTGCAAAGAGAGAGAGAGAGAGAGAGACAGTGGCGAGGGGGTGGGGAGTAGCAAAATACGAGAAGGAAGAGCGAGAGATAATCACGCCACGTAACGGTTCATTCCGTTAATTTGCAGGATACCCGTTTGCCTTACCGAACGCAAGGGAGATCGCGTTTTTGTTGGCTTCTTGCGTTTTCCCACCACCCCTCCCCATGTCCACGTGACACTCCGCGGGTGTTTATACCCCTGCTATTACTGTGTAGACCATCTTGGTGACACACGAACTCAGAATTGGACCACACGCTGTGCAGAACTCGGGAGTAGCTGGTTCTTGAGTACCGGGCTTTGATTTTCGTCCGGTTAATTCGTTTGATTGCCGAATCAACTCTGGTCGGAGCGTATTTACGAGTTTAACAAAAGACCTATTTGCCTATGGCTTCTTCGTTATTCGTCCATCTGTCACAAAACCTCTCGCGAGTATGATCAACCATCTTGGCTTTCGTTCGAAGCTTCGCGAGGGATGGGAATAGTGAGGGTGGCAAAGTGCGCTCGGCATTTCAAGTGGAATGCGGACATCTTCGTTGATTTTCGCGAATAATTGACGAATTTGAACATTTCAAAAAAGTACATTCAAGGAAATTTCATAATCTTTCGAACTAAATGAGTCCCGTTGAGACTCGTCAACAATTGCGCACGCGCGCAATGAAAATGTGGTGGGGTTAAACAGTCGGACAATCCTTCGACCATATGATTTAAGGGTTGCGGATACGATAGAGGGTAAATGTGGTATCCAACTAAAGGGTTACGGCCAGGGATGAAAACTTTTGCCAGGAGCAATTACGGCCCCTTACGGCAACAGCCCTTTACGGTCTTTGATTCCGATAGTTCGGCAAAAATTTAATCGTCACAAAGCTTCCTCTATGTGGAAACAAAAATTCTTGGAACAATGGGAGATACCAGTGAAATAAAAAAAATGTATTGCATCGTTGTCTCTTTTTTGATGAATATCAACCATCTTGGCTTTCGTTCGAAGCTTGGCGAGGGATGGGAATAGTGAGGGTGGCAAAGTGCGCTCGGCATTTGAAGTGGAATGCGGACATCTTCGTTCATTTTCGCGAAAAATTTACGAATTTGAACATTTCAAAAAAGTACATTCAAGGAAATTTCATAATCTTTCGAACTAAATGAGTCCCATTGAGACTCGTCAACAATTGCGCACGCGTGCAACGAAAATGTGGTGGGGTTGAACAGTCGGACAATCCTTCGACCATATGATTTAAGGGTTGCGGATACGATAGAGGGTAAATGTGGTATCCAACTAAAGGGTTACGGCCAGGGATGAATACTTCTCCAGGAGCAATTACGGCCCCTTACGGCAACAGCCCCTTACGGTCTTTGATTCCGATATTTCGGCGAAAATTTAATCGTCACAAAGCTTCCTCTATGTGGAAACAAAAATTATTGGAACAATGGGTGATACCAGTGAAATAAAAAAAATGTATTGCATCGTTGTCTCTTTTTTGTTGAATATTACGTAATTCCCATGGCGAAAAGAAGTCCATTGTCATTTTTCAATTACGTACGAACGGTACCTAATGAATGTGAAGCCGTAACTATTTCATTAGAAAATTCCCATTGACCATGGACCTTTTTTTTCCATTTATCATTCATTCGTTTATGAAGCTCGAAATTTCGCTCCAATCGTTTATTGGAATCGAGCCTCTTCGCAGGCCTTTATTTCAGCGGAATTTTTCATTGTCCAGCGTCCCCTGAATGCTTTCACCTCATTCTCGCGGCTGGTATCACCGCAAGAGCAAAACTTTTTTTTTTTTTGCGAAGTACCACAATTGCACGATTGTTCATTCTTCTTTCAAATTCATTGTTCACCGTTTACACGCGCAAATTAAATTTCTTCAGAGTTCGCTCATGATTTCGTATCAAAGCACGACCGTACAGTCGTTACTCTTCGAAGTTTATTTTCCATCAAATTCCATTAGTCGACAAATTGAACGTTACTCCGCAAAATATTTTCCTCCCCAAACGGCAAATCGAACTTCTACGAGAACAATGAACTTTTCACGAACCCCTTGTAAGGTCGAAAATTGAAATGTACCAAAATCGAAAATTACCAATCCTCCCTCCGAATACCTATTTCAAAACAACATTGTTTCTTCGGGAATATCCCACTTCGGATAGATGATCAGTGACCCTGAAAAGATCCACATCAATTACGATCTTTTGCATCCACCATTTTGAATTCAACCACTTTTACTGGCACGTAACTTTTCCTGAATATTAAAACCCTCAGTGGATTATCAATTTAAGGGCTCACATACCGCTGCGTGCGCTGAAAACCGAGTAAATAAAAAAATATATTATAAAGGTTATATGGTGAAAATTAAATTAAATTAATGATTTCACATTTGTTATTAACCTTTCAACTAAAATTTAAAAAATTAAAAAAATTTTTTTTATTAATATTATTGATTATTTTTTACGGGTATAAATGGACTACCGATGAAAACCATGGGGCCTCATTGTCGACATCGTAACTTCACGAAAAATTATCCAATCTGCAAAAATAAAAAAGAATCTAGTAAAATAATGCAGTGGTAATGGTCTGACGGAGGGAAATTTTTTTTTTTTTTTTCGAAAATAAAGAAATTACAGTATTTCAAGATTTAGTATGCAATTTAAAGAAAACAATAGTATTTAATAATTTATAAAAAAATGTTGAACCATAAAATTGAAAAAAACCTCTCGTCAGACTATAGAGAAAATAATTATCAAGATTTAAAAAACAAAAAAGTTAAAAAATCTTAAAAATCGACTGAGTTATCGTGCTGACACTGTCCACAAACGTAGTTTAGAGAAAAACGCGTTTAAAGTTTCTGGGAAGTAGCTATCCCCGCCCGATATCCGGTCACATTTATTGCCATAACTTTGTAGCGGAGTGGAATTTTCTTGAAAGTTTTTTTCTGTTAATTCTTAAAAGTATAAGGAATAAAAATCTGTAGAAAAAAACGATTTTTTGAAAATTTCAAGGGTATGTGAGCCCTTGAAACCCTCGGTGGATTATCAATTTAATATTATTCCTCGAGCATTCGAGTTTTTACCAAACTGATAAGGGGGGCCACATCATTTTGTCCGAAACTTCAATCGTCCGATTGGTCATTTCGCGGAAACAGCTACAGTGGGTCAAAAAAGTATTCATACACCTTGTTTTTTTTTGCGATAACTTTATAGACATAAGCGATACGCAAAGAAAGCCAATTTTATTTAATAGTACATCAGGTGCAGAGATAAACTGCAAATGGAGTATTTTTCCCCGGAATAATAGAAGAATTATGCCAAAAAAACGAAAATTTTCGGGCAAAAAATGTATTCATACACTTACGATTATAGTGAAAACCTACATCATCATAGTTGTTAATTATAACTAATATTTGGTGTGCATCCCTTTTGCTTCAATTATCACCTCGAGTCTCTTAGGCATGGATTCCACTAGCTTTTGCGTTGTTTCTTTTGCTATCTTCGTCCATTCTTCTAAAAGCACTCTTTGGAGATCGGATTTGTTTGTTATTTTTCTTTTTCTAATTTCTACATCCACCAAGTGCCATAAATTATCAATAGGATTGATGTCCGGAGATTGTGGTGGTGTAATCAATTGTTTGCGGACATTATAGAGTAACCATTCCCTCGTTTTCATGGCATTATGTTTCGGGTCGTTATCTTGTTGTAAGTAGAAATGTCCATCCAGGCCCATTTTATCTACACTCGCTTCCAAATTGCTGCGCAACACGTCGATATACTTCTGGGCATTCAGTGTACCTAAAAGCCAGATTACCAACGCCATAATATCCCATACAGCCCCAAACCATGACGCTTCCTCCACTGTGCTTTACAGTCGGTATTAAATTTTTGTGCTGGAGCTCGGTATTTGGTTTTCGCCGGACGAATTTTTTTCCATCGGACCCGAAGATGTTAAACTTCGATTCGTCCGAGAATACGACACGTTTCCAAAATTCTATAGATTTTTTTACGCAGATTTTTTGCAAAACCTAAACGTTTGTCTCAATTTATATTATTAATTAATGGTTTTTTCCGGGCAGTTCTGCCGTATATTTGGGCAGAATGCAAAACGTTTCGAATCATCCGGGGACACACGCTCTTCCCCGATGTTGACGCGACATCATTCGCTAAACTGCGAGCATTTGTGAACGGTTTTTTTGTAGCCTCTGTAACGATAATCCGACGCTCTCGTACCGTTAGTATTCTCGGTCGACCGGTTCGTGGCTTATTTTCTGTGCTGTTTGTTCTTTCGTATTTTTTTTATTATATATTGCACTTTATAGTTCTTTACTAATTTTTCGATAACTTTCACCGCGTTCCCGAAGAAAAATCACTCTATCTCGCATGGATATTGATATTTCCCTTTTCTTTGTCATCTCGTCCGTTCAGAGCTTGAAGATCTACTACCGCATGGAATAGGTCAAAACGATTGTGTAAACGAAGACTTGTTTGCATTGTACGCAGAGGTCAGACCGTCCGTGAGTGAATATCGATTTAGCAGCTCAATCGTAAGTGTACGAATACTTTTTCGGCCCGAAAATTTTTGTTTTTTTTTTTGCATAATTCTTCTATTATTCCTGGGAAAAAATCCCCCATTTGCAGTTTATCTCTGTACCTGATGTACTATTAAATAAAATTGGTTTTCTTTGCGTATCGCTTATGTCTATAAAGTTATCGCAAAAAACCAAGGTGTACGAATACTTTTTTGACCCACTGTATATCGTGACAATCCTGTCATCGTCAATAATTCGATCTTGTCTCATTTATTTACTAGCGGACTGTTGCTCGCTTGCTAGACAAACCATTATAAGCTACTCCTCTTCCGGAGCGACAAAACTTCTCGGACGGACGACAACTTCGCAAAGTGGGAAAATGGAAGTTCGCATTTAACGAGCTCTCCTTGAGAAACCTTGCGACAATCGAAGTCTTCGAAACGAGGCTTATTCGAACAACTCATTTGCCGTTAGGTACGACTCGGCCAGGACCTACAGGACAATTAGAGAAACCGGAAGGGACTCGTCAGTAAATGATTTTCCGTGAACTATGAACGTCGGTAGAAGGTTTTCCGATTGGTGTGCGGGCTTACGTTGCGATGATGAAAGCTCTGAACGTACTGCCGGAAATTTAACTTGGTGAAAGGCTCTCTTGTTCGACGAGGAGCCACGAATTTCGGAGCAGAATGAAATTTTAATCAAAAGGTCAACTGCTCAACCTCTGCCTCGCATCCGGTCTTTGTCTTCTCGTTCCGAATCTCTCGCTGTGACAATGGACCACGTTGTCTATAGCCAATGACACGCGAGGGACGTGCGCATAGCTAACCCAATGATATAATTGGTACAAATCCAGCAATAGTATAGACCAAAGTGAAAAGCGGAACGAGGTCACGCGGAGGCTAATTTGTAATCGGAACGAGTGACGTCTCGTCAATGGCTATGGGAAAGTTATTGATTGCCATATGACAGTTCACTTTCGGGGTAGTTCGGCGCGATGGACCATAACTAACTATTGTTTGTACGGCTCGGAATATCTGTTTGGATTTCCTCGGATGGGAACCTCGGATTTCTGATCCAAAAGGGTTCGGATCAGGAATCAGACACTGGGAGTACTTTCGAGAATGTGATTACTCATCCGAATCCTTCGATCCGAACCACGTGTACCTTTGTACAAAATATGGAAGTACATAACCCTAAACATGACTAAAAAGGACAAAAGAGTGGCGATTTTACGAAAAATTTCCACTTTTTCGCCTTGTCTGTGCATGATGAGACGGATCTACTTTACAACGTCCACGATCGTAGTCGTACTTCTCTTAAAAGTCATTGGGGCTCTTTTTTGGTTAGGTTGTTGCATCCTAGCATAACGTAGTATACTTATGTACAAAATATGGACGTACATAACCCTAAAGATGACTATAAAGGGCAAAAGAGTGGAGATTTTAAGGAAAATCTCCACTCTTTTGCCTTGTCTGTGTATGATGGGACGTATCTACTTCACGAGGTCCACGAGCGTAGTCTATTTCTCTTTAATTTATCGGGGCTCTTTTTCGGTTCGGTTGTTTGCACCCTAGCATAACGTAGTATACTTATGTACAGAATATGGACGTAAATAACCCTAAACATGACTAAAAATGACAAAAGAGTGGCGATTTTAAGAAAAATTTCCCCTTTTTTGCCTTGTCTGTGCATGATGAGACGGATCTACTTTACGACGTTCACGAGCGTAGTCCTATTTCTCTTAAAAGTCATTGGAGCTCTTTTTTGGTTAGGTTGTTTGCATTCTAGCATAACTTAGTATACTTATATACAAAATATGAACGTACATAACCCTAAACATGAGTAAAAAGGGCAAAAGAGTGGAAATTTTAAGGAACATCTCCACTCTTTTGCCTGGTCTGTTCATGGTGAGAAGTATCTACTTCACAATGTCCACGATCGTAGTCGTGCTTCTCTTAAAAGTCTTTGGGGCTCTTTTTTGGTTAGGTTGTTGCATCCTAGCATAACGTAGTGTACTCATGTACAAAATATGGACGTACATAACCCTAAACATGACTAAAAGGGGCAAAAGAGTGGAGATTTTAAGGAACATTTCCACTCATTTGCCTGGTCTGTTCATGGTGAGACGTATCTACTTCACAACGTCTACGATCGTAGTCGTACTTCTCTTAAAAGTCATTGGGCTCTTTTTACGTTATGTTGTTTGCACCCTAGCATAACTTAGTATACTTATGTACAAAATATGGACGTACATAACCCTAAACATGACTAAAAAGGGCAAAAGAGTGGAGATTTTTAGGAATATTTCCACTCCTTTGCCTGGTCTGTTCATGGGCGAACGTATCTCCTTCTTGACGTCCAGGAGCGTAGTCGTACTACTCTTAAAAGTCATTGAGCTCTCTTTAGGTTATGTTGTTTGCACCCTAGCATAACGTAGTATACCTATGTCAAAAATATGGACGTACATAACCCTAAACATGACTGGATAAAGCAAAAGAGTGGAGATTTTCCTTAAAATCTCCACTCTTTTCCCTTGTCTGTGCATGATGAGACGTATCTACTTCGCGCCGTCCACGATCGTAATCGTACTGCTCTTAAAAGTCATTGGGGCTCTTTTTTGGTAAGGTTGTTGCATCCTAGCATAACGTAGTATACTTATGTACAAAATATGGATGTACATAACCCTAAATATGAAGAGAAAGGACAAAAGAATCGCGGTTTTAAGAAAAATCGCCACTCCTTTGCCTTGTCTGTGCATGATGGGACGTATCTACTTCACGACGTTCACGAGCGTAGTGCTATTTCTCTTAAAAGTCATTGGTGCTCTTTTTACGTTATGTTGTTTGCACCCTAGCTTAACTTAGTATACTTATGTACAAAATACGGACATACATAACCCTAAACATGACTAAAAAGGGCAAAAGAGTGGAGATTTTAAGGAACATTTTCACTCCTACGCCTGGTCTGTTCATGGTAAAACGTATCTACTTCATGACGTCCAGGAGCGTAGTCGTACTACTCTTAAAAGTCATTGGGCTCTCTTTAGATTATGTTGTTTGCACCCTAGCACACCCCCCCCCCCTCCCCCCAGGCAAAAGAGTGGAGATTTTAAGGAAAATCTCCACTCTATTGCCTTGTCTGTGCATGATGGGACGTATCTACTTCACGACGTTCACGAGCGTAGTGCTATTTCTCTTAAAAGTCATTGGTGCTCTTTTTACGTTATGTTGTTTGCACCCTAGCTTAACTTAGTATACTTATGTACAAAATACGGACATACATAACCCTAAACATGACTAAAAAGGGCAAAAGAGTGGAGATTTTAAGGAACATTTTCACTCCTACGCCTGGTCTGTTCATGGTAAAACGTATCTACTTCATGACGTCCAGGAGCGTAGTCGTACTACTCTTAAAAGTCATTGGGCTCTCTTTAGATTATGTTGTTTGCACCCTAGCACACCCCCCCCCCCCCCTCCCCCCAGGCAAAAGAGTGGAGATTTTAAGGAAAATCTCCACTCTATTGCCTTGTCTGTGCATGATGGGACATATCTACTTCACGACGTTCACGAGCGTAGTGCTATTTCTCTTAAAAGTCATTGGTGCTCTTTTTACGTTATGTTGTTTGCACCCTAGCTTAACTTAGTATACTTATGTACAAAATACGGACATACATAACCCTAAACATGACTAAAAAGGGCAAAAGAGTGGAGATTTTAAGGAACATTTTCACTCCTACGCCTGGTCTGTTCATGGTAAAACGTATCTACTTCATGACGTCCAGGAGCGTAGTCGTACTACTCTTAAAAGTCATTGGGCTCTCTTTAGATTATGTTGTTTGCACCCTAGCACACCCCCCCCCCCCCTTCCCCCCAGGCAAAAGAGTGGAGATTTTAAGGAAAATCTCCACTCTATTGCCTTGTCTGTGCATGGTGAGACGTATCTACTTAACGACGTCCAGGAGCGTAGTCGTACTACTCTTAAAAGTCATTGGGGCTCTTTTTCGGTTAGGTTGTTTGCACCCTAGCATAACGTAGTATACTTATGTACAAAATATGCGCATACATAACCCCAAACATGACGAGAGAGGATAAAAGAGTGAAGATTTTCCTTAAACGTACACAACCCCAAACATGACGCGAAAGGGCCGAACATACTCTATGACACGGTCCTGGCCATAAGCGCGTGAGTGGCTGTTTGCGTTGTAGGGGCTAGACTCAGGCAGCCTCCATTATAAGAACTTCCGGTCCCAGTTCGTTCTTAAGGTCAAGGTTCTATTCTACGTATAGCTTAGATATATTTAAAACGTATTTTTCGTATATATTTATACTTATTTTAGGTTTATTTTCCGTATATTTTTTTAAAAATATACCTTATATACTTTGTGATATATACTGAATCGGCGGAAAAATATTCTTTTGAATATACTTTATTCCATCGAGGCTACTATTTTACTGTGTATAAAAATCCTGTTGGCGGAAGGAACGTTTAACGGCCTCCCTGTGGTATAGATGACGCTGGCGTTGCTCTAACTGCATGGTGCATGGGCGCGATATCGACCTGGCCTAACTCTCACCATGTACGCCGTCCGGTGCTTCAGAGCCTTTTACCACCTGTGCTTCGTGTTCTCCACTATATAACCCCTCTGCGCACATCAGAATGAAGCTTTTCCTCGTTCTAGCCCATTGTTCGATCATCCAAACAGTCCGGCAGTGTCTGTAACGACCATTCACCCGAACTGCTTGCATTTATTCCACTCAACGATAACTTCAAATTTGGGGGACGAAATATTTCGCGTCTCTCGTTGCCACTTCAACTCTCGCCGAAGGATCAGACTTTGCACTCTACAGCCAGTCGAAACGGCTGCAGATTACTCTTGGCAGAGCTACCTTAGCTCTGGCACATTACTCAGATTATGAAAGAAAATTAAAGACACCCCTGAGTGTCTTTCATTTTCATGAACCACCATCACAACAAAAATCGAAGCTTCCTATTCTATTATATACGTTCTATTGTTATAAGCCATTAAGGGAGGAAATAGGGTTAGGCCAGCGTTTTCTCAATGATTTTCATGAATTTTTTTATAGTATAAAAAATGAATATAATTTATTGAAACTTTGAGAATATTTTATACATATATTTAAGTATATACTATAAAATTTTTGAAGAATTTTCTTGAAAAACACCGGGGATATTAGCAACCCCATAGTGCAGGTCACAATCAGACACAGCATTTTGCGTACATTCTAGAAGCCGCAATTTTCATCTGAAATCGAACGAGGTTGGAATTTACTTTTTTTATATGTCTCTCTTCTATATGAACCTAAATGCTATCAAACAAATAGAAAATTGAATTTTTTACAGGGGTCAAAACAAAAAAGCATGATTTTTTGCCATTTTTTACAACTTTATTTGCAAAAAAAAAATTATTTCAAATAATGATAATATTCCAATTGTAGGTTCATATAGAGCGCAATACTATGAAGAAAGTAACTGCCAATTTTCAAAACGATTGATCGAAAACTTTTCAAACTAGCGTGTACGCAAGTTCAAAAAAAGTGGTTTTCAGAAAAAACGCGTTTGAAAAAATGGCAAAATGCTGAGTCTGATTGTGACCTGCAATATGGGGTCGCTAATATCTTCGGTGTTTTTTAAGGAAAATCTTCAAAAATTTTATAGTATATATGTACTTAAATATATGTATAAAATATTCTCAATGTTTCAATAAATTATATTCATTTTTTATTACATAAAAAAATTCATGAAAATCATTGAGAAAACGCTGTCCTAACCCTATTTGCCCCCTTAAGGTAGTAGTCTGGTAACTTAAGCCGATTTTCATGTCTTTTTTGGATTATGCATTTTTTCATACTCCCAAAAAAATCGTCAAAGTTAGGCATTTTTTCCTGCCGCTAGAGTGGTGTTACCCCTTAAGGGACGAAATAGGGTTAGGATAGCGTTTTCTCAATGATTTTCATGAATTTTTTTATAGTATAAAAAATGAATATAATTTATTGAAACTTTGAGAATATTTTATACATATATTTAAGTGTATACTATAAAATTTTTGAAGAATTTTCTTGAAAAACACCGGGGATATTAGCGACCCCATAGTGCAGGTCACAATCAGACTCAGCATTTTGCGTACATTCTAGAAGCCGCAATTTTCATCTGAAATCGAACGAGGTTGGAATTTACTTTTTTTATATGTCTCTCTTCTATATGAACCTAAATGCTATCAAAAAAATAGAAAATTGAATTTTTTACAGGGGTCAAAACAAAAAAGCATGATTTTTTGCCATTTTTTACAACTTTATTTGCAAAAAAAAAATTATTTCAAATAATGATAATATTCCAATTTTAGGTTCATATAGAGCGCAATACTACGAAGAAAGTAACTGCCAATTTTTAAAAAGATTGATTGAAAACTTTTCAAACTAGCGTGTACGCAAGTTCAAAAAAGTCGTTTTCAGAAAAAACGCGTTTGAAAAAATGGCAAAATGCTGAGTGTGATCGTGACCTGCAATATGGGGTCGCTAATATCTTCGGTGTTTTTCAAGGAAATTCTTTAAAAATTTTATAGTATATACTTAAACATATGTATAAAATATTCTCAAAGTTTCAATAAATTATATTCATTTTTTATTACATAAAAAAATTCATGAAAATCATTGAAAAAACGCTGTACTAACCCTATTTCCTCCCTCAATGGCTTATAACAATAGAACGAGTCGGAAATTTCATTTAAAATTTTGGGAACATATTTTTCAATAGTTTTACTAAGAATTTATGAAATAAAAAAAAAATCGATTTTTCGAACCGTCCAACCCTATTTCCTCCCTTAATGAAGGAAACGTATAGGATGATCGCGAAGTAATTATCCGTGAAAATCAGTCACTGTGAAGAATTTATCGTGTATGATCCGCGGGTCTCTGTAAAATGATGGCAATCATTCATTCACTTCCGGATGATTAACCAAAGATTCGAGCCCTTTGCTAATGCCATCAACTTAATTTCAATTTTTCGAATGAATTCACCTCGTGCTTTTTTTCACTTACTCCCCAAAGGGCCGTCCATCACCCGAATATAAAAATTGTCACGCTACCAGAAACGTCCGAGGGAGAAGCTAGTTATCCGGAAATAGTTTCTGAACGCGACCCTGGGGGTGTCGAAGGAACGATCGAGACTTCTGTCCGCTACTAAATTTGCGCTTATGGGCAGGGTGGTAAATTGCCACTCGTAGACTAAATCGGCTATTATGAAGCCTCAACTTTGAATATATAAAAGCCCGAACGTTCGAACTATCGGTGATTGGAATTCGAAACGTGGAATCGTGCGATCCTTTTCGATAATCTTAACGCTTTCTTGCAAAAGTGTAACTGACAAATCGTAAACTTACGATGAAACAACGATAGTTGTGGTTCGGTGGTGCGCTTTGCAATTTTTTCTACTCGAGGAGTCGAGTATCAAACAGGTTGCCAATCGCTATTTGAGGAGTATCGAGAGTTAACACTGCCACTTTAGCTCGGAGGCAGCGATATTCATCTCCATAATCACAGATGGATGATCGAGAATTGCCGAGAGTTTATCGCTGAAGGAAGAAAATCGAGAGAGAGAGAAGGAGGGCAAAAGTGCACTTGGCAAACCATCAGCCAGGTGGCTTAGCATCATTCAACTGTCGAAGCTTCTGAACGATAGGAATCGCGACACGTATAGCCAATCGACTCTTCTCCTACCTCGTGAATTCAATTGCCTCACACGAGAACCAGGCTTTATATCATTTCTGTGTTGCATCGGTCCAGCCTTTGATGGAATCTTCCCATTCAACAACGAACGCCGAAGCACAACTGCCCGTCAGAGTTTCGACACTCCGCGTCGATCCCTGTATCTCCGGGAGGGTGCAAGAGGATGAGGGATCGGAGAGCCGTAGACTCCACGGCCGCAGGAGCTATTTCGTTCCTACGAAATTCTAATCCCTCAAAACCACTCCCCGATCCAATTACGTCAGCCCCGGATAAAGTTAACGTGCACGTGGCCTTTCACCCCCGGGATGAAGTTGCCAGAGTGGATGGGCTACCCCTACATTGGCCTCGGTAGAAACTTCGCGGGAAGTAAACTCGTCGCGTCTGTTGTGAGCTTCTCGTGTGCCTACACAACACACGATATATATATTTCCCATGGAACTGTCCTGTATGCCCTACAATGAAGCTTTCACAGAAAATTACGGACTTTCGTTCGATATCCAATTGCCATCGTGCATAGAAATAGACGCGTCTCTATCGCGACGTACACAAATATTCGATGGCTTCTTGACGGTAGAAGAAGCCATCGGACTTCTTCCGTCATCATTTTATTCTTCAGTTCACTTACAGTGTCCTGAATTTTAATCTTACTGGAAATCGGTGCGCAAACGTCGCTGCTTTTCTAGGTTAGGTTCATCATGCGATCTGAAGTGTGCGCATGAGCGAACTCCGGGCACGACATCGACAGCCAATCGTAACGATGAGTTAGTCCGCCTCGATAATAAATTGCATTTCGAGATATTTCGTGCCTTTTTTATGGGGAGGATACTGAATGAGTAATTGTTTATAACGAGGAATAACGCATCGCGTCACGTTCTAACGATAGACTCGTTCTAACGAAAATTAACCCCTCATCGTACCTCTGCGCGCGCTATAAAACCGAGTACATTTGAAAAATTATTATAAACGTTATGTGGTGAAGAAAAAATTTAATTGTTGATTTCACATTTTTTATTAACCTTTGAACTAAAAGAGGATAATTTTGAATTTTTTTTTTTTTTCTTAAGCGGGGAAATACGGTTAGACGGATCAAAAAATCGATTTTTTTTTTTTTCATAAATTGTTTGTAAAACTATTGAAAAATATGTTCCCGAAATTTTAAATGAAAATTCCGACTCGTTCTATTGTTATAAGCCATTGAGGGCGGAAATAGGGTTAGGACAGCGTTTTCTCAATGATTTTCATGAATTTTTTTATAGTAGAAAAAATGAATATAATTTATTGAAAGTTTGAGAATATTTAATACATATATTTAAGTATATACTATAAAATTTTTGAAGAATTTCCTTGAAAAACACCGCAGATATTATCGACCCCATATTGCAGGTCACAATCAGACTCAGCATTTTGCCATTTTTTCAAACGCGTTTTTCTGAAAACGACTTTTTTTTAACTTGCGTACACGCTAGTTTGAAAAGTTTTCAACGAATCGTTTTGAAAATTGGCAGTTACTTTCTTCATAGTATTGCGCTTTATATGAACCTAAAATCGAAATATTATCATTATTTAATATAATTTTTTTTTGCTAATAAAGTTGTAAAAAATGGCAAAAAATCATGCCTCTTTGTTTTGACCCCTGTAAAAAATTCAATTTTCTATTTTTTTGATAGCATTTAGGTTCATATAGAAGAGAGACATATAATAAAAGTAAATTCCAACCTCGTTCGATTTCAGATAAAAATTGCGGCTTCCAGAATGTACGCAAAATGCTGAGTCTGATTGTGACCTGCAATATGGGGTCGCTAATATTTTCGGTGTTTTTCAAGAAAATTCTTCAAAAATTTTATAGTATATACTTAAATATATGTATAAAATATTCTCAAAGTTTCAATAAATTATATTCATTTTTTATACTATTCTGAGTAATGTGAAAATTGAATTTTTTACAGGGTTCAAAACAAAAGAGCATGCTTTTTTGCCATTCTTTACAACTTTATTTGGAAAAAAAAAATTATTTTAAATAATGATAATATTCCGATTTTAGGTTCATATAGAGCGCAATACTATGAAGAAAGTAACTGCCGATTTTCAAAACGATTGGTTGAAAACTTTTCAAGCTAGCGTGTATGCAAGTTAAAAAAAAGTCGTTTCCAGAAAAACGTGTTTGAAGAAATAGCAAAATGCTGAGTCTGATTGTGACCTGCAATATGGGGTCGCTAATATTTTCGGTTTTTTTCAAGGAAATTCTTCAACAATTTTATAGTATATACTTAAATATATGTATAAAATATTCTCAAAGTTTCAATGAATCATATTCATTTTTTATACTATAAAAAAATTCATGAAAATCATTGAGAAAACGCTCTCCTAACCCTATTTCCCCCCTTAATGGTTTATAACAATCGAACGAGTCGGAATTTTCATTTAAAATTTTGGGAACATATTTGTCAATAGTTTTACCAACAATTTATGAATTTAAAAAAAAAATGAATTTTTGCACCGTCTAACCCTATTTCCGCCCTTAAATTACTGAGTCAATCCAAAATGGCGGAATCGAACACGGGTATTCCAACGTAACGCCCATTTCATCCCAGGTGCAATGAGAATTTGGGAAAAAAAAATTGTACTGCTAAAAGAACGAATGGGGTAGTTCGAAAAAATTTTTAAATACCCTCCACCTTTCCATCTGATACATGCTTCCGTGTTTCTTTCTGATTTTCATAGGTTAAATACGCGCCCCCTGCTGCGAAAAAATGTAATCCATCAATCTCAATGTTTTTTTATTCATTGAAAAAAAAAACACTGTTAACCAGAAAAATGAGAATTCACACATGAGACTAATAATTATTTTACCGAGGCAGTCACTTGTTTGCCTAGGTTTTTTTTTCAGGGGTTGCAAAGGGTCTGGGCAGAAAAGGCCTTTTATTCAGGCCATTTAACGAACGGTTTACCTCAAAGTACCCATTGTTCCGTGCACGCTTTTATACACAGACATTGGCCATACACAGGGGTGTCCCGTGAGTCAGTATATAAAGTACTTGAAATTCCGGACGGAAGTCCCGGTTCCCGAATCATCCTCTTCACTCTACCCGCTATATATACCTTTTTTTTTAATACTTTCATACAACGATACGTAATATACATATCGCCGGTGTACACAACACAATGCTGGCCGACCATTCTCCAATTACAGTTCTCGTCCTTGCGAAACTTTTCCATCCTCTCCACCACGAGCCCGAGGGGGATGCTCTCTCGTTTTCTCGTTTCCTATCGTTAGTCCCCAAACGATATTATAATGGCGGATATTACTCGAACTAAACGCCATTTAAAACGCTTTGTAATGGCCGCCAACTTTCTTTCTGTATTCTCGTGCCGGGGGTTGTCGAATGGCATTTTCCCGGAGGGACCACGTCATTTTATCGGAACGTCAATCGTTCGATTCGTTGTTTGGCCGAAACAAATATATCCGAACGCCATTTATCCGAATGGTCAATTCTCCGAAACGTTATTTCACCCAACACTATTCTTCCGAATAGTCTTTTAAGTCATTTAACGGCTCACATACCGCTGCGCGAGCTGAAAACCGAGTAAATTTGAAAAATTATTATAAAGGTTATATGGTGAAAAAAAAATTCAATTGTTGATTTCACATTTTTTCTTAACTGTTCAGTTGTAAGAAAAAAAATTAAAAAATATTTATTTCTATCGTTAATATAATTTTTTACGGGTATAAATGGACTACCGATGAAAACCATGCCGCCACCTTGTCGACATCATAACTTCACCAAAAATTATCCAATCTGCAAAAATAAAAAAGAATCTAGTAAAATAATGTTGTAGTCGTAGTCTGACAGGGGGAATTTTTTGGTTTTTCAAAAATAAAGAAATTACACTTCAAACTTTAGTATGCATTTAAAAAAAAAAAAATTAGTGTTTAATGATTTATAAAAAAAATTTCCAAACAAAAAATAAAAAATAAAAAATAATTATCAATATTAGAAAAAAAAAGAAGTTAAGAAATATTAAAAATTGACTGAGTTGACGTGCTGACACTGTCTAAAAACATAGTTTCGAGAAAAACACTTTTAAAGTTTCTGGTAGGTAAAACGTGAACTTACAGCCAGTCTCCCATTTTATTTATTTCTACAACTTTATAACGGAGTGGAATTTTCATAAAAGTTGTTTTCTTTTTAATTTTTAAAAGTATAAAGAATAAAAATGTGTAAGAAAAAATCGAATTAAAAAAAAAATTTTCCGGAGTATGCGAGCCCTTAATTCGTGATTATTCGTCGACGATACTATTCGCTCGGAATTAAAGAGTCACCTAATCAAAATGGTGGCGAATCCGCCATTTTACGTATGGAAAAATCGCGATAATTCCTGTGTGACTTTGAGCGGGAAGGAATAAAAAAAAGGACGGTTCAGAAAGTTTCGCGCTAGCGAACGCCTCGACCACACTTCGAGGTCCGCTTTATTATCAACTGTGATAAAGAGGTCTCGAGGGTATTTCGTCGACGATCTTTATTTATGTAAGTTCGCTGCCAAGTTTACCGTTTCTCGAGCGTGCCCCTACGAAACTATATTAAAAGTATAATTTCCTGTGATGATAATCAATATTCACGGGTCATAAAAGAATTGTCCAACTTGTCAAAGTTTCTTCGTCGCCCCTTCCTCTCACTCTCTCACTCTCATCCCCTGTTATTCCGCGGGTTTAATAAAAACAGAAAAACTTTCTTAGAAAAACTACGAAAATTGTCACGTTTATTTATTTTATTGCATTTTAACAAGGAATTTTTCAGCCTTCAACGAAATCGTTAAAAATTATCTTAAAACGTATAGAAAGAGCAAAGAAAAATGATCACATACTTTTTCCGATCCCTCAGAGAACCTAAGATTTGGAAATTTTAGGTCGAAACTTTCCTTCAACTACTCGACAGACTCGGAGCGTGTTTGTAGTCAGAATTGAAAATTTCCTAAAAAAAAAAAACCTCGTACAAAATCGTATTTTGATTAACTAAGGAAAATTTTTTATCATAGATTTTTATTCAGAAGTAACTATACGACCATTTTATCTTTTCCATCGAATTAACATATGTTTTTTTTTCTCAAATTCATTGCAACAAATACAAACCCTTCAAATTTATTATTACAACTCCAAACAAGTGTCGTTTTTTTTTTCTTTTTCAAAAACCACTTAAATCTCATTTCGATAACAAACTCACGAGAGCTATATTTTCCTGAACGCGAGTATTTTTATAGGAAAAAATAAAAATAACAACTCACGAACGTGTTTTTATTAAGTATTGTTGGGCGAAGGGTAAACAAGACGTGAAGGGATAAAACGTAAGGAAAAACGATCCGGGGAACAGCAGGCTACATGTGATATAACAGCGGAGGAAAAACGCCGGGGCGAGAGAGAAATATGACAGGGAATTAATTAAAATGGTGCATGGCTGGGTGACCTGGCTCCGTCCGGGCAAACGCCAAATAATATTCCCGCTCGCTATAAATCGATAAGTTATCGGCTGTATGAAAACGCTTTGGTATTGAGCAAACCGTCCGCAAATTTGTACTTGTGCATCAATGCCCCCTTATGTGTAATGCACATGGATATATGTATTATGTGCGGAATGTCTACACGGCTACATTAATGTCCTAGCAACGTTCTCACTTGCTTTTGTGCACCAAAGTCGATATACATCTCTCTTTCTCCCTTTCTCTCTCTCTCTCTCTCTCTCCCTCTCTATCATTGAATGAATATATACAGTGCTGGGCATTTGAAGTTGAATGGGGATATCTTCGTTAAAGGGAGGAAATAGGGTTAGGACAGCGTGTTCTCAATGATTTTCATGAATTTTTTTATAGTATAAAAAATGAATATAATTTATTGAAACTTTGAGAATATCTTATACATATATTTAAGTATATACTATAAAATTTTTAAAGAATTTCCTTCAGAAACACCGAAGATATTAGCGACCCCATATTGCAGGTCACAATCAGACTCAGCATTTTGCGTACATTCTGGAAGCCGCAATATTCATCTGAAATCAAACGAGGTTGGAATTTACTTTTATTATATGTCTCTCTTCTATATGAATCTAAATGTTATCAAAAAAATAGAAAATTGAATTTTTTACAGGGGTCAAAACAAAATAGCATGATTTTTTGCCATTTTTTACAACTTTATTTGCAAAAGAAAAATTGTTTCAAATAATGATAATATTCCGATTTTAGGTTCATATAGAGCGCAATACAATGAAGAAAGTAACTGCCAATTTTCAAAACGATTGGTTGCAAACTTTTCAAAGTGGCGTGTACGCAAGTTAAAAAAAAAGTCGTTTTCAGATAAACGCGTTTGAAAAAATGGCAAAATGCTGAGTCTGATTGCGACCTGCAATATGGGCTCGCTAATATCTTCGGTGTTTTTCAAGGAAATTCTTCAAAAATTTTACAGTATATACTTAAATATATGTATAAAATATTCTCAAGGTTTCAATAAATTATATTCATTTTTAATACTATAAAAAAATTCATGAAAATCATTGAGAAAACGCTGTCCCAACCCTTTTTCCACACTTAATGGCTTATAACAATAGAACGAGTCGGAATTTTTATTTAAAATTTTGGGAACATATTTTTCCAATAGTTTTACTAACAATTTATGAAATTCAAAAAAAAATCGTCATTTTTTTAACCGACTAACCCTATTTCCTCCCTTAAGTTTTACGAAAATTTGACGAATTTGAAAATTGCACTTTGACGATGCACGTCCCCACTGTTTTCGGGGAACGATAACGTCAATTTGTTTTTCACGAGGTTATAGACCGTTGTGAATAATACATCCACGATAAAAATGAGCCCAATCGGTCGAACAGTTTTAGCGCCAGACCCGAAAAACGATTTCTCCACTTCAACCCCCTCCCCTGCCACCAGGGTTTTGCGCATTCAATTGCTCCTGGAGCAGTTTTCATCCCTGGCCGTACCCCTTTAGTTGGATACCATAATTAACCTCTATCGCATTCGCAACCCTTAAATCACGAGGTCAAAGGATCGCCCGATTTTCCACCCCCTCCACGTTTTCGTTGCGCACGTGCGCAATTGTTGACCAATCTCAATGGGAACCGTTTCATTCGAAAGATTATCAAATTTCCCTGAATGTACTTTTTTCAAATTTTCAAATTCGTCAAATTCTTGCCATAATAGGGGAAAAGATATCCGCGTCCTACTTCAAAAGGCCAGCACTGTACGTCGCGAATTGTGTACAGAGGATACATATGTATAGTTTCGGCATTCGCATTATTTATAGGATTTATCGATTTATCGGTTATATCCTCGAGCATAGAACTCGGAACTTGCCCCACCAACCCCTTATCGACGGATTAGGAGTATTATTTTGTGGATATATATCCGTGCAGGCATATTACTAACATTATACATTGCATATGCTTCAAGAGGGAAACGCATATTTCCACACTCGTGTCGTCTCGTTGGTTATCATCGAACGCCTCGATTTATATGTAAAATGGAATATCGACGCGAGGAAAAAATGGTCTTTCGGTTAAAGTCGATCAACAAAAAAAACCAAAAAAATTACTGATCAGTACAAACAAGGCGGTGGCATGAACTACTAAAATTTTGAATGGAAAAAAAAATTCACAAAAGCGCAACCTTCTAAACAATGTATATGGATTTTCGAATTTGTTTGAATACTTTGAAAAACCATCAAAAATGTTTAATATTGTTTTCGTCGAAATTTCATAAGTTCACACGACGGCCATAGTTGTACCGATTAATAATCTCTTTGGTTTATTTGTTTCGAATGAGTAGAACGTCTGGAATCGTGCACACAGTCGCGACTTGCAACCCCATAGCACCCGTGGAAAAAAGCAGACCAATGTTACAATATTTAATAGACCCTACGAATTTTTATTGTTAAAGGTCGAAAAAAAAAATCTCGTTTGGATTGGAAGACAGCCTCAAGCGCGACAGGAATTTCGAAGACGGATCGAACATTCCCGTCTAGGAAATCCACTCTTTTTAATCCCGAAGATAGATCGACGGACGTCTATATACAGTGAGTATACAGATTAAACGCTCGGACTCGACGAGAGGCTGATGCTCCGTCCGAGCGCCAACATACCCGTTGCCTCCTGGTATTGCTGATGTTGCTCTTGATGCTGAAACATCCGCACGAAGCTTGGGGGGAGGTTGGGGGATGAGCTCCGGGTGAGATGAGCCACAGAGAGTTGTTGCGAGATAAACTATATACATCGAGGCTCGACTAACAGTGCCCCTTTCCGACCCCCTGCGGGGCTTAACATATGGGTTCCGAGAGCAAGTCCGGTCATGTACACGCACAAAGGGTCTAGGTTGCCCGAGTGCCCCGAACAGTATCGCAAAGTATACATGTACATCGGTGGTGGGCTTGTGCACAAGTCGGATTGCATCGATTTACATTTATGACCAGAGAGCGAGAGACACACGGGAGTTGTGGGAGGATGAACGGGAAAGGGATCCAGGGTGGCCTGTCTCACCAACATAAACCACCCACGTTCGAGGATATCAAAACTTTTGAGACGCCTGAGCTATCCACCTGGGTTTCCGAGCTTAACGTCGCGTTTCCTTTGTTGGAACGGATGTATCGCGGAATTATAATGCCACTGAGAGGCGAGCTTAAGCTTATTGTTGGCGAGAACGTCCATTCAATTGCCTCGGAAGGAATGCCTCAGACAAGAGGCATCATGCTGGTATTATCTACTTTAGTTCATGTGGCCCGTTCGTGATAAAGGATCGGATGGCGTTACCCGGAGATAGAGTTCTGACTTCTGTTGGATCACGAGAACATAACTAGTCTTGTAGCCAACGATTATCCCGCAACGTTATTTGCTTCCTCAATGTCTCAATCTCGTATCCCAATCTTGGGTCTACTCGTTCCGTTGCCAATCGTTCGGAACTATTCCATCATCTCTACAGCCACATGGTCCTATGATCATAAACCGTTTGCTTGTCACATTTCATTTTCATTACATCCGTCACTGGTACCAATTCGTTGCCATTTTACAATGAGTTGCAATTTCCGCGTGAGTCAAACGCGGTGCTTCCGGAGGTTTAAACGGAAGGTTGGAGTCCTTTGCTAATTCCTCCAACTTATCTTCAATTTTTAGAATTGTTCACTTCATGATTTTCTTCACTCGTTCCCTAAAGGGTGCGCATCTCCGGACCCGATTAAAAATGTCCCCGCTGCTGCCAAGGTCCGAGGAAGAAGTCAGTTATCCGGATATGGTTGCCAATCGTTCGGAACTATTCCAGAACCTGAGAGTACCCAAAGCCTCAATTGAGTTTGGATCATCTTTACAGCCACATGATCCTATGATCATAAACCGTTTGCTTGTCACATTTCATTTTTATTACATCCGTCACTGGTACCAATTCGTTGCCATTTTCCAATGAGTTGCAATTTCCGCGTGAGTCAAACGCGGTGCTTCCGGAGGTTTAAACGGAAGGTTGGAGTCCTTTGCTAATTCCTCCAACTTATCTTCAATTTTTAGAATTGTTCACTTCATGATTTTCTTCACTCGTTCCCTAAAGGCTGCCCATCTCCGGACCCGATTAAAAATGGTCCCGCTGCTGCCAAGGTCCGAGGAAGAAGTCAGTTATTCGGATATGGTTGCCAATCGTTCGGAACTATTCCAGAACCTGAGAGTACCCAAAGCCTCAATTGAGTTTGGATCATCTCTACAGCCACATGGTCCTATGATCATAAACCGTTTGCTTGGCACATTTCATTTTCATTACATCCGTCACTGTTACCAATTCGTTGCCATTTTACAATGAGTTGCAATTTCCGCGTGAGTCAAACACGGTACTTCTGGAGGTTTTAACGGAAGGTTGGAGTCCGTTGCTAAATCCTCCAACTTATCTTCAATTTTTAGAATTGTTCACTTCATGATTTTCTTCACTCGTTCCCTAAAGGGTGCCCATCTCCGGACCCGATTAAAAATGGTCCCGCTGCTGCCAAGGTCCGAGGAAGAAGTCAGTTATTCGGATATGGTTGCCAATCGTTCGGAACTATTCCAGAACCTGAGAGTACCCAAAGCCTCAATTGAGTTTGGATCATCTCTACAGCCACATGGTCCTATGATCATGAACCGTTTGCTTGGCACATTTCATTTTCATTACATCCGTCACTGTTACCAATTCGTTGCCATTTTACAATGAGTTGCAATTTCCGCGTGAGTCAAACACGGTACTTCCGGAGGTTTTAACGGAAGGTTGGAGTCCGTTGCTAATTCCTCCAACTTATCTTCAATTTTTAGAATTGTTCACTTCATGATTTTCTTCACTCGTTCCCTAAAGGGTGCCCATCTCCGGACCCGATTAAAAATGGTCCCGCTGCTCCCAAGGTCCGAGGAAGAAGTCAGTTATCCGGATATGGTTGCCAATCGTTAGGAACTATTCCAGAACCTGAGAGTACCCAAAGCCTCAATTGAGTTTGGATCATCTTTACAGCCACATGATCCTATGATCATAAACCGTTTGCTTGGCACATTTCATTTTCATTACATTCGTCACTGTTACCAATTCGTTGCCATTTTCCAATGAGTTGCAATTTCCGCGTGAGTCAAACGCGGTACTTCCGGAGGTTTAAACGGAAGGTTGGAGTTCTTTGCTAATTCCTCCAACTTATCTTCAATTTTTAGAATTGTTCACTTCATGATTTTCTTCACTCGTTCCCTAAAGGGTGCGCATCTCCGGACCCGATTCAAAATGGTCCCGCTGCTGCCAAGGTCCGAGGAAGAAGTCAGTTATTCGGATATGGTTGCCAATCGTTCGGAACTATTCCAGAACCAGAAATTATCCAAACCCTCAATTGAGTTTGGATCATCTTTACAGCCACATGGTCCTATGATCACAAACCGTTTGCTTGTCACATTTCATTTTCATTACATCCGTCACTGTTACCAATTCGTTGCCATTTTACAATGAGTTGCAATTTCCGCGTGAGACAAACGCGGTACTTCCAGAGGTTTGAACGAAAGGTTGGAGTCCTTTGCTAATGCCTCCCACTTATTATTAGTTTTTAGAATTGTTCACTTCATAATTTTCTTCACTCGTTCCCTGAAGGGTACCCATCTTCGGGCCGAATTAAAAATGGTCCCGCTGACGCGAACGTCCGAGGAAGAAGCCAGTTATACAGATATGGTTGCCAATCGTTCGGAACTATTCCAGAACCTGAAATCACCCAAAGCCTCAATTGAGTTTGGATCACCTTTACAGCCACATGATCCTACGATCATGGACAGTCCGCTTGTGACATTTAATTTCAATCACATCACAGTATCCAACTAATAAACGAGCGATTTAATGATCGTTAGTCGGTTACGGATACCTGCTAAAATTTGAGAACTACTGAAAACGCGATCATCTGAATAGCGACCTGTTATCATCACTGGCGACATCAGACGTTCCGTGGAAGCGAAGGAGAAACAAAGGCGAACAAGGTGGCTCGCCAAGGGTTATGTTACATCGCCATTATCCTGCGGTTAATAAACCACATTACGGTCTTGTCCCGGCCTGTCAGTTTAACGTTCGTGCACCTGACTTGCAACCCGTCGAGTAACGAGTATGTACACCTTGAGCCAAGGCATTGTCGAGTCTGTGTACACATGTACGCACCATTATGATTGCCGGCAAACGAACAACCGTGTATTTTGTGTGTTAGCGGTGGGTCTAACGAGTCCTAATGGACCACTGTCACCCAGTAACACTTCACGTCGTTCATTTATCAACTGACCGTGGCGATTCTCAGAGAATTTTAAATACTGCCGGGGTGAGCAATGGCTCAGTGAATAGTTCGAGTTTTGTTTCTTCTCCGATCTCAAGGTTATTCGGAATTCACCAGAATCAAATATCTTCTTGAACACTGATCAAGAAGTGCATGATCAGTTATCTGTTAGTGCTGGTAGGCCAGGCCAGTTTTCTATCAAAGTGGAAGGCCACCTTGATTCCAAATAATAGAAAAGAGGATGATTAGTGACAGCGATGAATACACTCTCAAGTTAAGCAACTATGCGTGAGTCCATCAATTGGATCCTTAGCGATGTACTAGCTGGAGCATCGTATCTCTAAACGGTAGATTATTTTTCCCTGATGAATGGAATTGTCGAAAGGGTCGCCTGTATCGAATCAGCTAATCCGCAGTTTCAACCGAGCCCACATGCGAATCTGATGAAGCATGAGGGATAAGATGACTGCTGAAGAGATCTGATGATGGGACGGTGAATTGGAATTGGTATAGAGAACATGGAAGGTGCCCATGAAAATCTGTAAACGTATGGAAAGAACATGGAAGAGGAGGAACTATTGTCGCCTTCAGAATAACGTTCCATTGTCGCCAATGGTTTATAAACCGTGAAAGGAATCCTTCGTCAATTTGTCAATTCGTCGACAGAGGCTTTGAGACGATTGAAAGAAGCGTCTCAAAGCCTCTGTCGTATCACACGGCCGGTTAGACTTATGGAACGTAAAGTGTCCCGTCACTTACCCCGCTTTTTCCGTAGTTCCAACAAAGCTTTGAAACTTCAACGAAACGCAAAGTAATCATGACGGAATAATTGGTGCAACATGCTCACGTACTTAAAGCCCTGAAGAACACTTGTTCATTGATGATATTTAAGTAGTTTATAATCGGGTCTATGAGCGCTGGCTCGTTGGAAAAGTACTTGAATATTCTACCGCATCCCTATACTGACGCTATACCATACTTAGACGCGATAAAGAGCAGAAATGCGCAGCTCTCTGCCCGGACAATACACCCCTGTGTCGACAAAGTTCAGGAGTCGTAAACGATTTTAGTCCGAGCAACATAGAAAAGACTGCTACTGGCTGGTCTAGTAAAATAGTATAAAATTAACATATTATGACACCTAAGAGTTCGATGATGGCAGAGACATTTATCTGCCATTGTGCGATCTCTCGGGTGGAATAACATACCGGTTAAGTTTATACTACCTCACTGGAATTGTAAACCAGAGGACCATGGAGTTTAAGGGAGGGGTAAGAGTTTCAGCGTTAAAAAAAAACACTTTTTTTGCGATTTTTTTTCTCAAATATGGATTGAGCAATTTTATTCGAACCTTTTGTACATTATTGAGCATACTTTTGACAATGTTGTGCAATTTTTTCATGCAGAAATATTGAAGCATAAGCCCGTAACAGAGCTTCCCCCGGAACGTATTGGAAAAAAAACAATTTGCGGTGTTCACTATAACTCGTCCGGAAATTATCTGAAAATGAAAAACCATGAAAATTTTGTCAAATTATAATCAAATCATCCCCCCAACGTTCTCTGATAATTTTTTTTTCATTTAAAAATTTTTGCCGGCCATCTAAAGTGTGAACTGTTATTTCCCACGAAAAATTTCGCCATTTTGTGGGTGGGAAACACCCTTAATGTAAAAAAAACAAAATTTTACTAAACGTTGGGGGGAGGTGTTTTATATGTAGAAAATGTGTACAAACTTTGAAATGAATCGGTCAAGTAGTTTTTAAATGGCAGTGAACACGGACTTTGAAAAAGTACTTTGAGAAAAACGCGTCTAAAGTTTATGAAGTAAAAAAGTGAAGAAAAAAATGTTTTTTTTCCAACTTACACAGAATCATCGATTCAAGCGCCATACTCTTCTTTTAAAATATCGTAGTGTATAGTATACACTATATACTATATACACAATAGCAACGAATAAACTGTATACCTGTTCGACAGCTGCACTGCTAGCCCGACCGCCCGCAGCTGTTAGAGGTATAGCGTTAAAGGCCAGGAGATTAATAAGACAATAACTTCAAGAATATTGCTTAGATCGGTTTAAAATTTTAAGGACATATTCTTGAAATGTTAAACAATAAGATAAGACAACAAAAAAATTCGTTTTTTCGAAAGTGAATACCCTTACCCCGCCCTAAAATAACTATTTAATGACATTGTATTCGAACTGTCAGAATACCGAATCTATTAATCATCACGATGTCGATGAATCAATCAATTTCATTCCATCGGGAATATGTGCTTTCTGTCAACAGTTCCGATATCGCACGTTGTGGCAATCGTCGGTGAGCCGACTTATCTCCCTTGTGACATTTCAACGAATCACGATGGAGATTCGGTTCATCTGGTACTTTGGTATCGCGACAATCTCGATACGTCCGTGTACAGGTGAGCAAGGCCATATTTTCATTGCGGTTTTTTAAGAAATTAATTGTCTAGGCTCAACGATCGTACCCCAACATGCAAATGTTCATGTAAATCGTCTTGGTGGGTCTCAGTGTTTTTGTTAATTAAATACCATGAAGAAAATAAAAAATGTTTACCGTTGAATTGTTGAATTATTATTTTTCAACGACTTTGTTAATAGATTTTTGGCATTATTATTTAACATCAATGTTCTTAAGGCAGTAGTCTGGTAACTTAAGCCGATTTTCATGTCTTTTTTGAAGGGCGTTTTTTTGTAGGAAAATAAAAATGAATCGTTTTGGATATTTAGGATGTTTTTATTTACATATTAAAGATACAAAAAAAAATTAGTTCGAAAAAGTTTAATAGTTTATTATTATTATTATTATTGATCGAAGTTGGCAGCCCGGGTCCTAAATTTCTTTTCTACCGAACCGATTGCTTTCAAATTTTAACAGGCCACCCACACACTTATAGTTCTGGTCGGAACTACTGAAGTTAAATTTCATGGATAAATAACAAAATGGCAGATTTTGGAAAAAAAAGTCCTTTTATTTTAGCAAAGGAGGGGTTGTAAAATAAAAAGTTAGGGGTGAAAAAATTTCTCGGTAGTTCCGACGAGAATTATAAGTGTGTAGAGTAGCCTGTTCAAATTTGAAAGCAATCGGTTCGGTAGAAAAAAAGTTAGGACCCGGGCTGCCAACTTCGAGGTGCTAACTTCAAACAATAATAATAATGATAATAAACTATTAAATTAAAAAAAAAAAAATTTTTTTTGTATCTTTAATATGTAAATAAAAACATCCTAAATATCCAAAACGATTCATTTTTATTTTCCTACAAAAAAACGCCCTCCAAAAAAGACATGAAAATCGACTTAAGTTACCAGACTACTACCTAAATATAATCATTGTCTTTAATTTTTTTTCAAATTCTTATCGTACATATTCTTGAATTTTTAGGGGGCAACACCACTCCAGCCGCAGAAAAAAAGGCCTAACTTTGACAATTCATTTTAGAAGTATGAAAGAAGAAATAGGATTTCTTTTCAGAGGGTTTATTTAACACATATTGAAGTATGAAAAAACATTTTTTTATTATCATTTTGATACAAAATGACGGCGACAGAGCTCATCTCGAAGATCGTCTGTATTTGAAAAGACCTTCACGGCGAGGACGGTTTTCTCGTAAAGTATAAGACCTGGAATGAAAAACCAAAAAAATTTATAATCTATATACTATTGGCTATGAGACTACGTAGGGGTTTTTTTTTTAAATCAAATTCGGTAGAAATGATGCACTTTTGAGAAACATGAATTGATTTCTTGCCAACAAAAAAGCAGTAAATTGATCATAAAAAAAAAAGTTTACATGAAATCAAAAAATGGCTACGTTCTCCGATAGAGAATGTAATCGTGAAGTTACTAACAAAATTTCAAATCGATCCATGCAACGGTGTTCAAGTAATGCGTCCTCCCAGTTTGAAATAGACAATTTTCGAGATGGGCTCTGTCGCCGCCATTTTGTATCAAAATAATAATAAAAAAATTTTTTTTCATACCTCAATATGTGTTAAAAAAATCCTCGAAAAAGAAATCATATTCCTTTTTTCATACTCCCAAAATAAATCGTCAAAGATACGCTTTTTTTCGGCCGCTAGAGTGGTTTTACCCCTTGACATTCTCTTTGAATCGGACTTCCGGCTGAAGATACATCCGCGAAGCATCCTTAATAATATCCTTGGCGATGTCCCTGATAATTCAATTCGAATAATTTAGTCTGGACGCGAGGGGTCGCGACTTCCGGGTCGCCGAGAGATGGTCGGACAACACGGTATTCTCGAACCGTGCCTCCTTCCTGCAGAACAAGCAACCGGCGTTATTGGGTGTCGATCAGATAAGGGAGGAGGACGCGGGAATCTACAGATGTCGGGTGGACTTTCAAATTGGACAGACGAGAAACTCAAAGGTCAATCTTACCGTCATAGGTAAGCAGACACGAGCTTTTCAATCCGAAATAACACAAAATAGAGCAGCGTCAAAATAATTTTTTTAAAAGCCCCAAGTTGAAAATTGTAAATTGCTTCCTACGAAATTTCACACATTGCTAAACGCCACTTGTGTCGGGAATTACCATTCAGCGCCCGAACCTCTCTCGGCCAAATTTCATCGTTATCCTAACTTCACCAAAAATTATCCAATCAGCTAGAATAAAAAAGAATCTAGTAAAATAATGTAGTCGTAATAATCTGAGGGAGGGAATTTCTTTTTTTCTCAAAAATAAAGAAATTACAGTATTTCATACTTTAGTGTGCAATTTAAAAAAAAAAACTAGTATTTAATAATTTATAAAAAATTGTCCAAGCAAAAAATTTAAAAAACCTCTCGTCAGACTATAGAGCAAATAATTATCAAGATTAAAGAAAAAAAAAGTTACAAAATATCAATAATTTACTGAGTTATCGTGCTGACACTGTCTAAAAACATAGTTTCGAGAAAAACGCTTTTAAAGTTTTGGTCGAGAGGGATGCGGCAGTTAGCCAGGTAGCCGGCCCAACCCGATATCCGGTCACATTTATTGCCATAACCTTGTAACGGAGTGGACATTTATTAAAGGTTTTTTTTTAATGCTTAAAAATATAAGAAACTAAGATCTGTAAAAAAAAGTCGATTTTTAGAAAATTTCAGGGGTATGTGAGCCCTTAAGGGGGGAAATAGGGTTAGGACAGCGTTTTCTCAATGATTTTCATGAATTTTTTTATAGTATAAAAAATGAAGATAATTTATTGAAACTTTGAGAATATTTTATACATATATTTAAGTATATACTATAAAATTTTCGAAGAATTTCTTTGGAAAATACCGCAGATATTAGCGACCCCATATTGCAGGTCACAATCAGACTCAGCATTTTGCGTACATTCTGGAAGCCGCAATTTTCATCTGAAATCGAACGAGGTTGGAATTTACTTTTATTATATGTCTCTCTTCTATATGAACCTAAACGCTATAAAAAAAATAGAAAATTGAATTTTTTACAGGGGTCAAAACAAAAAAGCACGATTTTTTGCCATTTTTTACAACTTTATTTGCAAAAAAAATTGTTTTAAATAATGATAATATTCCGATTTTAGGTTCATATAGAGCGCAATACTATGAAGAAAGTAACTGCCAATTTTCAAAGCGATTGGTTGAAAACTTTTCAAACTAGCGTGTACGCATGTTCAAAAAAAGTCGTTTTAAGAAAAACGCGTTTGAAAAAATAGCAAAATGCTGAGTCTGATTGTGACCTGCAATATGGGGTCGCTAATATCTGCGGTGTTTTCCAAGGAAATTCTTCAAAAATTTTATAGTATATACTTAACTATATGTACAAAATATTCTCAAAGTTTCAATAAATTATATTCATTTTTTATACTATAAACAAATTCATGAAAATCATTGAGAAACCGCTGTCCTAACCCTATTTCCCCCCTCAATGGCTTATAACAATAGAACGAGTCGGAATTTTCATTTAAAATTTTGGGAACATATTTTTCAATAGTTTTATTAACAATTTATGAAATAAAAAAAAAATCGATTTTTTGAACCGTCTAACCCTATTCCTCCCTTGAGGTAGTAGTCTGGTAACTTAAGCCGATTTTCATGTCTTTTTTGGCGGGCGTTTTTTTGTAGGAAAATAAAAATGAATCGTTTTGGATATTTAGGATGTTTTTATTTACATATTAAAGATACAAAAAATTTTTAATTTAACAGTTTATTATTATTATTATTGATCGAAGTTGGCACCTCGAAAAAAAAGCGCGTGGCTGGCCCCGGTGATTTTGGCTCTTGATGTTATCTGAAATAAAAAATTCTTGATAATTCTTAATCTATAGACATGTCATTCTGGTCGGAACTGCTGAGAAATTTTTTCACCCCTAACTGTTTATTTTGCAACCACTTCTTTGCTAAAATAAAAGGACTTTTTTTTCCAAAGTCCGCCATTTTGTTATTTATCCATGAAATTTAACTTCAGTAGTTCCGACCAGAATGACATATCTATAGATTAAGAATTATCAAGAATTTTTGATATCAGATAACATCAAGAGCCAAAATTACCGCGGCCAGCCACGCGCTTTTTTTTTCGAGGTGCCAACTTCGATGAATAATAATAATAATAATAAACTATTAAATTTTTTCAAAAAATTTTTTTTTGTATCTTTAATATATAAATAAAAACATCATAAATATCCAAAACGATTCATTTTTATTTTCCTAAAAAAAAACGCCCTCCAAAAAAGACATGACAATCGGCTTAAGTTACCAGACCTTAAATGCATTAGCATAAAAAATTCAAATATTTTTTATATCACGAAAGCTCCGTCTATTAGGAAGTAAAAAAAAAGCTAAAAAGAAACTTAGTATACCTACATGTCGCTAATAACCATGAAAATAAGTTAAAAAAAAAAAACAAAAAGTATACCTACGAGTTTTCCACAACGTGATTTTACTAATAAATTATTGCAGCAGGAGTACCTGTCATTCCTCGGAATTTTAATTTATTTTTCAAATATGGCATTGTTATTTTGTTGTAATTCACACCTTCGTCGTTTACGCCGGCAGCGTAAATTCTTCACGACTCTGAGCCAAAGCGACAACGACAAAAAACACCGAGGCACCTGTATTTACTTTATTTTATTTTTTTCTAACCCGAGCTTGACAACGATTGTTCGTCCAGAGGGTCTGTTGTTCTCCGAGGGTAGAGACAAACTCGAGGCCAAGCTCGCGGGAGCCATTTTGTTTACGCGGCTTTTTTATTCTCTCGCTTTCCTTTCCCTTCACCTCGTCGCCCCTCGGGGGAAGAAAAATATGTTCTACGGTAAATTATATTGCGTCAGGGAATATACAACGCGGACTTTCGAATTGCGTTACATCGCTGCCGGGTACAGAACGCCTAGTTCAAAGCGTTTTGGTGCAACGATATTAAAAATAAAAACCTTTCGCGGGCGAGTAAAAATTCTGAAAAATCGGACGCATGTGCTTCTGGGTAGAACTCGAGGTGAGGCACAAAGGGAGGAAGGGGAGAAGATGAAAAAAAAACATATATATATATATATATAGACAAACACGCACGTACCGCACGACGGATCCCGCCAAAGTCGAGCGAGTGGTACGAAGACAATGAGGGTGAGTAGTGAATGGGGAGTTAAGAGTTGGAACAGCGTGGAAGAGGGAAAAGCCTGGAAAAAAAGAGAGCTCGGGAAATAACAGAACCTGAGACAGAATGATGAAAGGAGTAGGACGAAAATAATTTTAATAATAATAATAATAATAATAGAGAGTCAAGAGAGCCACTATAGTGGGCTTTAGGGATGAAAAAAAAAGGAGAACAATTTAGAGGGTGGAAGAGGAACGGTAAAGGAAAAAAGATGGAACGAGAACGGAGAAAAAAGTTGTTAGAGCGCAAGAGTGAGAAGAATGAGTGAAGGAGGGAAGGAGAGTGAAAAAAAGAGAGGGTGGAAATGAGCGAGAAAAGAGTGTTCAAGGGAATGAAGAGAAACAGAACGAGAGAATGAGAGAGTGGAAAAAAAGTTCAGAGCATGGGAGGGAAAGGAAAAAGTGTATAAAGCTGAGAATGAAAAGGAAGAGCAAGAGAAAAAGGAAGAGAAAGAGGAAACGAAAGAATGGAAAACAATGGACAGGGATGGAAGAGGAACGAATTAAGAATAGAGGGGATGCGGACGAAGAAAGAGAATGGGAAAAGACAAAAGATGGAGCGAGAAAGAGAGAGAGAGTATGGAGAAAAAAATGTATAGGGCTGAAGGGAGACAGGAATGAGTAAAGGAGGCAAAGAGAGAGAGAAAAACGAGAGGATGGGAATGAGCGAGAAAAGAGTGTACAACGGAAAGAAGAGAAACGAAATGAGAGAATGAGAGAGTGGAAAAAAGTTGAGAGCGTGGGAGGGAAAGGAAAAAGTGTATGAAGTTAAAAGGCAAAAAGGAAGAGAAAGAGGAAGCGAAAGAGTAGAAAACAATGGACAGGGGTGGAAGAGGAACGAATTGGGAATAGGGGATGCGGACAGAGAAAGAAAATGGGGAGTGAGAATAAAAAAGAGGGAGAGGGAATGAGGGACAGGGCGAAGTAGGGAGAAGGAAAGAGGAAGAGAGAACGATTGAGAGCCAGAAAAACAGAGAGATAAAAAAGGAGACAGTGAAAGAACGAGAGAGAGAGGATATCGTAAAGAACGTGATAGAAAGGAAAATGGCGAAAGAGGACGAGTAGTAGGGAAAAAAATCGAGAAAAAAAAACGAGAGGATGGGAATGAGCGAGAAAAGAGTGTACAACGGAAAGAAGAGAAACGAAATGAGAGAATGAGAGAGTGGAAAAAAGTTGAGAGCGTGGGAGGGAAAGGAAAAAGTGTATGAAGTTAAAAGGCAAAAGGGAAGAGAAAGGAAGCGAAAGAGTAGAAAACAATGGACAGGGGTGGAAGAGGAACGAATTGGGAATAAAGGATGCGGACAGGGAAAGAAAATGGGGAGTGAGAATAAAAAAGAGGGAGAGGGAATGAGGGACAGGGCGAAGTAGGGAGAAGGAAAGAGGAAGAGAGAACGATTGAGAGCCAGAAAAACAGAGAGATAAAAAAGGAGACAGTGAAAGAACGAGAGAGAGAGAGAGAGGATATCGTAAAGAACGTGATAGAAAGGAAAATGGCGAAAGAGGACGAGTAGTAGGGAAAAAAAATGTTCCAATTAACAATGCCATATAGTCAGGTAGCTCTGGTGCAGAGAATGGCGCATCTTGACTCACGCCATCGTGCTTTCTCGAGGTCCTCGCTCTCCTCATTGTGCATACAATTGCTCCATGCCTCGGTACAACGCCCTCTATAAGCCATATTGTACGTACGAGTATGCTTAATGAATTCGCACGGTGATAATAATTTTCATATACATCCTAGACAAGTGGCTCTTGTCCCAACGCGAACAAAGAAAAAACAAAAGTTTCGAAATTATAAATTTGAATATCACGCTTATTCCTAATAATTCTTTCGCGAATGCTTTCCGACCTCTTGCCGCGTGTAGAAGAAACTTTCGTAACAAGGATTCAATTGCGAGGCAACGACGTGAAAATTTCTAATTTCGCGCGTTTTTTTTTTTCTCAAAGTTACGTGTAGTTGGTTAACTCACCCCTTAACGCACGAAAAACTACCCTTTTTCGTATTGCCAATTGGTAGTGAGATTCAATATGGCGATACATCGGTTGGCTGCCATGGGATCGATTTCACAGCGACGCCGAATCTCGATTCACGAAATTTTCGAGCAAAACACACGGCAGGACAAAGGTTGTGTTTATTTCCAAGAAATTACAAACAAAACATGGAAAGATATTGGGAATTAATCACAGAGGTGTGACCCATTAGATATGAGGTGAAGAAACCCCGGGAAACATCGAAAAAGATATCGTAACAAACATAATCTTCATCTACTCCGTCACTTCGTTCAAAAAACCCGCCACGCTCGGGCCGCCGTGGCGGCACAATCGGCGCCATGGCTGCCAACCTGCATCTCCGCATCAACTCTCACCCTATCGACTCTCAGCGCGAGAAAGTTGTACGCTGTCATTGGTCGACGCATTAACGTATTCGAATGACTCTCATTTGAAAGCTATATTGATTGAATAAAAACGGGAAGTTATACTCAGGATATCAAGCGACATCGGCAAATTCCAGTTTCGAAACCTATTCTGAATCATCTTTTCGAGCACGATAATCCTGATTTAATAATAATTTACTACTAATCAAACTTCGATTATAAGAGGCACACGTGCATACACAAACACACCGGAGATGCAATATTCCCCTTCATGGGACAAATAATAACAGAAACCATTTATGAATTTCCCTCTCGGATCCTACTTATTGTTCGCTCTATATAGACAATTTTCCATCTCAGTTCCGTCTTTTTTTTTTTCCTTTCGGTCCAATATTATTCATCTTCGTACCCAGCATCCCGCCTCAGTTCGTCAGTCCCATCTTTCAACCCTGTCTCAATTCTTTTTCCTTCTCCTCTCGCTCTCTCTCTCTCTCATCCATATACTTTATTATTTTCTTTCAATTTCGAAGGTAATTTTTTTTTTCCGGACGAATCACTCTCGGAGCCGAGAGCTTTCGTCCTCTTCTTCTTCTTCTTCTTCTACATTTTTTTTTCTTTCTTCTTCATCACCTTCTTCAACGAAGAGCTCTCAACGAGAGATATCTTTCGGGCTCATAAAGTCGTTTTTCGCGAACGAGTTAACGCTAACCTAGCAGTGGGCGAGGGGTCTAAGATTGTTAGCCACTGGGGGGAGAAAGAGTAGATCGATGCGTGCTATTTTCACTGCAGCCTTTTTCCAGTGGAAAACTTATTCAATCTCTCAACTCCGGGAAAAATTCTCTCTCTCTCTCTCTCGTTCTCTGGCATCATCTTGCCTCCCCACGAATGTTGGAAGGGAGGAAAGAAGATGAGATAATAAGCAGTGAGTGCCAAACTTCCGTCCAACCCTACTCTCTACTTGTCCTCTATACTTAACGCCCTGTCGACGAACCATCTCCTTTTTTACCCTCGCGCGTCCAGTCAAATTACCTATCAAACTAAAAAATAGTTATGCAGATTTGTTTTTTTTTGTTATTCTTATTTTTTTCAAACGTCAACAGGTACTCGTGATTTCGAGGAATTTTCACGTTGGAACAAAATTTATAAGTACGAAATTGTGAAATTGTTAGTTTTAGGGAAAATTAGTGCCGTTGAGTATGAGAGCGAAAAGTATCGTGAAAATATTTTTTATAAACCTTAACTCATTTGCCGATAATTTCAGTCTTAAAATAATGTAAATTTCTTTTTCTATTTACTTGTCGATCTCGCGATAACCACTCGTACGTTTAATTATTTCACGAAAATGTTTTTTTTTGTCCTTGATTATTTGTTATTTTCATGACCACACCTGAGCCTCGTTCCCGGACGATCTCGAATTAACGTTTTCCTATTCTTCTTGTTCCCTGTCTGCCATTCGGCTCTGCTGACTAGAAAAAAGTTGGCGAAACTTTTCGCACGATACGAGGGATATGAAAAAAAAAAAAAAAGAAAAGAAAAAAGAAACGAGGAAAAAGATCAGAGCGAGGAAACAAGACGGGGAAAGAGAAGACGAAGGAAAATCCAGTCCGGATCTCGGTGAGATAACTTCGAGAAACCCCGAGCGCGTAAATCCCGTTGAATCTTCAGAAATAACTGTATATACAGGACACGTTACATTTTTCCGTTTGCCCCGCGCGAAGAAAGTATCTTGGCGTCTGTTTTTTTTCCTTTTTTTGTTTCTTCTTTAGCTACGACTCTCTTTCGACGAACTCACTTCCTCAGCTACGAAGAAGACTTTTCTCGGGTAACCCGGAAAGAAATTTGGCAAACTCTTTTTCTAGCCCCTTTGTACCTTACTCCTTCCCATGGACACCAAAAGAGTATGGTCTCAATCGTGGCAACACTTTCGCACTTTGCACAGCCATATTATACCGGCCTCTGTATCGAACGAAATCGTCCATAACGTGAGAAAGTTTGGAAATATTCGCGGCAAATGGTATTCCAATATCTTGAAACAGGTATGCAAATAAGTACGTAAGTAGAAAATACAGGAATTATGTCGAAAGAAATTTCTCGAAAATTTCGTATTCCCTCTAAAAGCCCTTGTATAATTTTTAAAAAAATGTTTTATCTGTAAAACTTCGATTCTTCGTGCAGTTATGTTGTCAGACAAAAGTTAGATCGGCCGATAAATTTTGAGTACTTCGCGGTACGATCAAAAAATCGGAAACAAAATGTTAACGATATTGTAAACGTTGAGAGAACATTGGTGTGAAATAACAATAGCCAAAAAAAATTATCAAGTAGCGGGAATGAAAATTATTCGACGAACTGTCAGAGTAGTTTTTTATTCTTCATTTTCTCGTCATACTAAGGGCTCGCATACCGCTGCGCGCGCTAAAAACCGAGTAAATTTGAAAAATTATTATAAAGGTTATATGGTGAAAAAAAAATTTAATTGTTGATTTCACATTTTTTATTAACTTTCCTACTATCAGAAAAAAAATTGAAACATTTTTTATTTTAATATTAACATTATATTTTACGGGTACGAATGGACTACTGATGAAAACCATGGGGCCACCTTGTCGACATCATAACGTCACCAAAAATTATCTACTCTCCAAAAATAAAAAAGAATCTTGTAAAATAATGCAGTAGTTATAGTCTGACGAAGGAAATTTTTTTGTTTTTTTTTAAATAAAGTAATTACAGTACTTCAAACTTTAGGATGCAATTTAAAAAAAAATTGTGTTTAATAATTTATTAAAAATTGTCCAACCAAAAAATTAAAAAAACCTCTCGTCGGACTATAGAGAAAATAATTATCAAGATTTGAAAAAAAAAAGAAAGTTAAAAAATATTTAAAATTGACTGAATTATTGACACATTTATTGCTATAACTTTGTAACGGAGTGGAATTTTTTTTAAAGTTTTTATTTTTTATTTTTAAAAGCATAAAGAATAAAAATCTATAAGAAAAAGGATTGATTTTTTGAAAACCAAAAATTATCTACTCTCCAAAAATAAAAAAGAATCTTGTAAAATAATGCAGTAGTTATAGTCTGACGAAGGGAATTTTTTTGTTTTTTTTTAAATAAAGTAATTACAGTACTTCAAACTTTAGGATGCAATTTAAAAAAAAATAGTGTTTAATAATTTATTAAAAATTGTCCAACCAAAAAATTAAAAAAACCTCTCGTCGGACTATAGAGAAAATAATTATCAAGATTTGAAAAAAAAAAGAAAGTTAAAAAATATTTAAAATTGACTGAATTATTGACACATTTATTGCTATAACTTTGTAACGGAGTGGAATTTTCTTAAAAGTTTTTATTTTTTATTTTTAAAAGCATAAAGAATAAAAATGTATAAGAAAAAAGATTGATTTTTTGAAAATTTTAAGGGTATGCGACCTCTTAATTCGCTGTTTTTTTTCTTTTAAGCTTTGACACAAATCGAAATTTTCAAGAAAATTTCCTGAATTCGCGATAATACTACGACGGTATTTTATTTGTCTCCTCCTGGAGAAAAAAAAAAGTTCGATTCGATTCCGTAATACGTGAGTTTCTGAAGGATGCTTCAAAGTTTCAAGCGCCTGGGATATTTCGAAACTTCCTTGTTTCCCTTCGTGAATTGCATTCGATATTGAGCTTATTTATCGATGTGCCTTAATGGTTCAAACTTTTACGATGAATAAAAAAATAAAAAATAAAACGAGAGAGGTAAAAGGCATGAGAGGGGTTGAAGAGGAGGAAGAAGAGAGGGTAGACTGTCACACACTTCGATCAAACGAATCTCTTTCCATCTCGAGACCTTACACCAATCCGAGTTCTTCGTATTCACCACGGAGAGATACCGGAACAACTCTTATTCGTACGTCGAAGACGCGAACGTGCTCGTATAAATCCGCCTGATCGCCCATCAGTCACGATCCTACTCGTGTTTCTCATTTTATATCACGAACTCTCGGTGAAAATACCATGAGGCCCGCGGAAAGGCACCGATAGGGAACACGAAAAGCTTTTTTTGCCCTGAGAAATTCTCGCACTTTTCTGCATTCGCGATGAAATTTACCACTTTGCACTCGAGGAATCGTTCTTTTTTTTCATCGTCGATGGACAAGAAATATAGGTGGAAAAAAATTGTCACGAATCTCCGAAAGAAATAACGTTGTAGGAAGGAGACACGACGATAAAAGTGTTTTAACTCCGTCCATGTTGAATTCAAACTTTGAATATCGAAATGAGTGACATACGAAAATTCCAGAATCAATGTAATCCATATCGATCACTGAATTTTTATGGAAAGCAAATTATTTTCTTTTTTTTTAGTTCCGTCGCCTTGTTGAATTTTGGAAATCTCCTTTAAAACTACCTTCTTGGACGGTTTTGCCCTTTTTCCTTTCGCTCAAAGTATTCAATTAGATCCTGTTTGTCAATATTTCTCTCACAAACTGGATTTTACATTCCGTTCAATAATCCAGATGTATTCCCAATCTGTTATCCAAGGTTGGTACTTGAGTCGAAAGGACTACTAACATGCAAATGGCGGTTAGCTACCGGGTAACTGTAATGGCGGACCGTGATCGCTGTTTTAGGTTAGGGCTTGTCCGTCTCTCATTTTCTTTCTTTAAAACTGCCTTGTAGGACGGTTTTATCCTTCTTCCTTTCGTTCAAAGTATTCAATTAGATCCTGTTTGTCAATATTTCTCTGACAAACTGGATTTTACACTCCCTTCAACAATTGTTTATTCCCTTTAGCTACCCTAACATCACGAGTTGCGAACAAACGCCCATATTGTTCTGTTTCTCGAATCCGCCTACAGATGTATTCCCAATTAATTGCCCTAGGTTGGTGCTTGATTCGGAAGGACCACTGACATGCAAATGGCGGTTAGCTACCGAGTAACTGTAATGGCGGACCGTGATCGCTGTTTTAGGTTAGGGTTTGTCTGTCTCTCATTTTTTTCCTTTAAAACTGCCTTCTAGGGCGGTTTTATCCTTCTTCCTTTCGTTCAAAGTATCCAATTAGATCATGTTTGTCAATATGTCTCTCAGAAACTTGATTTTACTTTCCCTTCAACAATTGTTTATTTCCTTTAGCTACTCTAACATCATGAGCGCGAATAAACGCCCACATTGTTCTGTTTCCCAATTCCGCCTCCAGATGTATTCCGAATCTATTGCCCTAGGTTGGTGGTTGAGTCGGAAGGGCCACTGACATGCAGATGGCGGTTAGCTACCGAGTAACTGTAATGGCGGTCCATGATCGCTGTTTTAGGTTAGGGTTTGTCTGTCACTCATTTTCTCCCTTTAATACTGCCCTCCGGCAGTTTGACGGCTATCTCGTCCCCATTTCACAACTATCCAACTCCCTACGCGTAAAATAAAAGTCCTTATCCATTTTTCATCCCGCCCATATGGTCTCTCGAACTTCGTGACCTTTTTGCCCGAGGCATTTCGTCCCGAGTCCCAACGACGTTACGGCCAAATTTCATCGGCAATTTTCGAACCGTCGTGCTCAGCTTTTATTCCACGAAGTCTCACCTTCTGTTTGGGGAGAGGTTGGATCAGGTAATAGGCCGAGGGAGACCGAGAGGTGGTGAGTATACAGCTGGTTGTATGTACAGCCGGGAGAGAGACGACGAAAGGGAATGAGCCGGTTGGGAAGTTGGTGAGGACCCTTCTCGGAGCTAAGTATCAGCGGATGGTATCCACTGTAGATCGAGTTTTGTAAGTATATGTGATGTCGGTACGTGTGGCAACACGGGACGAGCCAGTGGGGGAAAAAGCTCTTATCGCACAATTCCACATTCTCATCCCGTGGATTCCACACGCCATTCCTACACACTCGCGGGATACCCAAGTGCACTTGAATCGATCGCACTCCGGGAGAGTTGGAAGGATCTCTATTCAATCGGGTCCCCACTCGTCTTGGCCCGTTTCGACTCATCGACTTTGCTCTCTCCTCCGTCCCGCTGCACGACTTTTCCATATCTTCACTCCTCTTCCTCCCCGACCCCTCAAGCTACCATATTCCGTTAGCGACCAAAATCACACGACGTACGGAAGTGCTGAGATATAACGTACTAAGTGTACACGGGGAGAAAATAACGATTGGATAGCAGGGGAGGAAGATTCGTGGGGTTAAAATGATGAGAATTTATCCTTGCATGCACGAGTGAATCTTCAATTTTTATCTCTCCTCTTTCTTCATTCTCTTTCACGACGACACAGCGAGCTCCCATATTGCCTTTCTTTTTTTTTTGTCTTCTTCTATGAATCAGATCGAACAGCGTAACACTGTGAATAACGAGACCGTTCCTCTCGTTATTTTTAAATCCATTTCGCTCTAACGAATTACCGAAACACTCTTTAACGCTTTGATAACTATTGTCGAAGCTTCAGCCTCGACGAGGTCATCGCATCGATGTACTCGATCATGAAGAAGTCGTAATGAACGATGAAAAATAATGAGAAGCAAATGTGGAATTTTGATTTTCACTTCTGTTTTTTCGTTCGTTATAATTCGGAGATTGAGATTTTGTTGGTTCGGTTTTGAATAACCTGGGATATCGCCGGGGGGAAGAGAAGAATGCAGAGACCAATCCAATTGGACCCTCCTATCCGAAGATCCGATCCATTGGAGCCATACGGTTAAACCGGAAATACGGAAAACCTATCCGCTGAAACCACTTTTCACGTAATCCGAATACCCCGATGAGACAAAAAAAATACCATCGATTCGCTAGCCTGTTGGGGCGCTGCAAGTTTCACTGTCGTTCGAACTTTTATCCGACGACGTTAATTCACCGAAGGCTAAACCGTGATTCTGAAAAAGTAGTCGTCGAGCCACTACTCACTTAAATTCACTTCTAATCCCGTTATTAAAAGTGCCGCGATTGGTTTGCGATCTTTTGAGGCTTAACCGATGTCGACTTTCATTCAAATCACGTTTTGCTTCACAACGAGGATGAGGTACCTTTGTCAGGGTGGATTAAAGAAGATTTTACTTTGAGCACTCCGAAAAGATAGAATGGGTTTGGCCATATTTCCGGCCTGACTGGCTCTGCTCTTCATCATCATCAATTGTGTCAACGGTCGTCAATTATGTGTTGGGACCATTGACAGCAAAGGTACCATTCAGTCCGAGTAAAAAAAAATTAGTCCACCGTAGAGCGTCGATAGATTCATCGGAATGTGACAGAGTTGGAAATTCGTACTCAAAGTCTGAGGATAGTCGACGAAATGTCAACGGCAAAACCTAGGCCTTTTTTCTACCGCTAGAGTGGTGTAACCCCTCGAAACAAAGTTTCGAAGAACTTTAATGCCGTTGACTATTCGCGGTGTATCTGCGGACTTGAGTACCATTGTTAAAGTCTATGTCACATCTGGAAGAGTCCGCGTAGACAGATTTTTGGTAGACGATTCTAATAAATGTATTGCCGCTTTAGGGCAGACTAATTTTTGTTTATATGGGGAGGGACATACAGTTGGTCAAAAAAGTATTCATACACCTTGTCTTTTTGCGATAACTTTATAGACATAAGCGGTACGCAAAGAAAGCCAATTTTATTTAATAGTACATCAGGTGCAGAGATAAACTGCAAATGGAGAATTTTTTTCCCAGGAATAATAGAAGAATTATGCCAAAAAAACGAAAATTTTCGGGCAAAAAAATATTCATACACTTACGATTATAGTGAAAACCTACATCATCATAGTTGTTAATTATAACTAATATTTGGTGTGCATCCCTTTTGCTTCAATTATCGCCTCGAGTCTCTTAGGCATGGATCCCACTAGCTTTTGCGTTCTTTCTTTTGCTATTTTCGTCCATTCGTCTAAAAGCACTCTTTGGAGATCGGATTTGTTTGTTATTTTTCTTTTTCTAATTTCCACATCCACAAAGTGCCATAAATTTTCAATAGGATTGATGTCCGGAGATTGTGGTGGTGTAATCAATTGTTTGCGGACATTATCCAGGGGTGTTAGTTGAAGTTTTTCGGTTTTACCAGTAGATGTCGCTAGCAACATGTATACATTTCTATGATTCGGCATGTATGTCATTTTTTTCTATTGACATTAACCTACAAAAATACGCAAGTCACATTCCGCCAAAATAATAGCGTAATATTTGTTTACCTCAGTGAATATGTCGAGTTTCGTTCCAAGTAAATCGCATTTGTGGCATTCGTTGCTTCTCTTATTTCATCAAAAGAAAAAAGCAGCTAAAGCTCACCGGTTGCTGGTAGAAACTTATGGTGAACATGCTCCAGTGATTAGAACATGTGAGACATGGTTTCGTCAATTTAAAAGTGGATATATCGATTTGACAGACAATGAACATCCTGGTGCAGCGAAAAAGTTCGAAGACGAGGAATTGCAGGCGTTATTGGATGTTGATCCAACCCAATCGCAACAAAAATTGGCAGAAACACTAAACGTGACTCGAGGAGCAATTTGCCAACGTTTAAAAGCCATGGGAAAGATACAAAAGTATGGAAAATGGGTGGCACACCAGCTGAACGATAGACAAATGGAAAATCGAAAAACCGTTTGTGAAATGCTGCTTCAACGATTCGAAAGGAAATCTTTTCTGCATCGAATTGTCACGGGGGACGAAAAGTGGATTTATTTTGAGAACCCGAAGCGAAAAAAATCATGGCTTTCACCTGGTGAAGCCGGCCCATCGACTGCAAGGCCAAATCGCTTTGACCGTAAGACAATGCTCTGTGTTTGGTGGGACCAGTGTGGTGTGGTGTACCACGAGTTGTTAAAACCTGGTGAAACGGTGAACAAGGATCGCTACCAACAACAAATGATCACTTTGAATTATGCGTTTATCGAAAAAGGGCCGGAATGGGCCCGAAGACATGGCAAAGTTATCTTGCAACATGACAACGCGTCGTCTCATACCGCTAAACTGGTGAAAGACACATTAAAAACACTTAATTGGGAAATATTATCACACCCGCCGTACTCTCCCAACCTCGCCCCGTCCGACTATCACCTTTTCGCATCGATGGGACACTCCCTTGCGGAGCAGTGCTTCGCTAATTTTGAAGAAGTCGAAAAATGGCTCGTCGAATGGTTTACCTCGAAAGAGAAAAAGTTTTTTTTGGGATGGTATCCATAATTTGGCTGAGAGATGGGCGAAATGTGTAGAAACCAATGGTCAATACTTTGAACAAAAAAATTTTGAGATTCCTCTGAAAATTAAGTGTTTTCTTTATCGAAAAAAAACCGGCAAATTTCAACTAACACCCCTGGTAGAGTAACCATTCCCTCGTTTTCATGGCAGTATGTTTCGGGTCGTTATCTTGTTGGAAGTAGAAATTTCCATCCAGGCCCATTTTATCTACACTTGCTTTCAAATTGCTGCGCAACACGTCGATACACTTCCGGGCATTCATTGTACCGTCTATAAAAGCCAGATTACCAACGCCATGATATCCCATACAGCCCCAAACCATGAAGCTTCCTCCGCCGTGCTTTACAGTCGGTATTACATTTTTCTGCTGGAGCTCGGTATTTGGTGTCCGTCGGACGAATTTTTTTCCATCGGACCCGAAGATGTTAAACTTCGATTCGTCCGAGAATACGACACGTTTCCAAAATTCAATAGATTTTTTTACGTAGATTTTTGCGAAACCTAAACGTTTTTCTCAATTTATATTATTAATCAATGGTTTTTTGCGGGCAGTTCTGCCGTATATTTGGGCAGAATGCAAAACGTTTCGAATAGTCTGGGAACACACGCTCTTCCCCGATGTTGACGCGACATCTTTCGCTAAACTGCGAGCACTTGTGAACGGTTTTTTTCGCTTTTCTTGCATAATTCTTCGATTATTCCTGGGAAAAAATTCTCCATTTGCAGTTTATCTCTGTACCTGATGTACTATTAAATAAAATTGGCTTTCTTTGCGTATCGCTCATGTCTATAAATTTATCGCAAAAAAAACAAGGTGTATGAATACTATTTCGACCCACTGTAAGTACGAAATTACGCGGGTTAACCGTTCCGCGATTTATATATTTTGGTATTGTAACCTTTGATTTGCCAGGTAGAAAGCGAAAACCCATTTGCAGAAACCCCTTCTTCCGTAAATATTTCTACATTTCGATGAATTGATAGGCAACGGAGGGTTAAAATTTCGGCTCGGAAGCTATCCTTTCTCGATTTACCAATCCCCATTTTTCCATTATACAGATCAGTTATGATAAAGCCCGAAAGTTTGTTCTTCCTTCGAGGTACATTCGCCAAAAAGGTTTATTTATTCGAATGGGTACGGTGACTCGCCAACTTGGCGTTTTGCCCCAGCTTGATTCGTCGTCTTTGCATCACCCACTGCGCTTTCCGAATATCCCCACACCCGAGGGAATACCTGATGCCGTTATTAAAGGAAACTGCAACATTCCCTTGGGTGTGGTGACAGCAATAACAATGTGAGCTACTTCCAGCTCGACACACACGCACGCACACGTAGCTCGAACTTTGACGAAAGCCCACATCTCGTCATGAGATTATAATTCCTCGAAGATCCCCTCTCGTGCACCGTGGTGAATCTTCAAAAGGCGTTTCGGGCGAGAACAGCACGTGCTAGACGATGTCGTCGTGATGTCGTGACGTTGACGCGGAAGATGACTACGAGAGGGTATATTGGGAATGGTGCGTTAGGTAAATTGGGTAGACTCGAAAGTGTCCCACGAGTACCATACGTACACGACCCTCTCAGGATGAACAAACTTCGTTTCCCAACACTCCCGTAATATTCATACGATATATTATCCGGTATACCCGCTATGAGCAACAGTTTAACGATAATTTAACTCGAATTTACCGGAATATCGCGTGACTGTGGAGAATTTACGGAATGCAGGAATACCCGTGATTCCTAATCGAGGCTTGTCAACAAAATCCAGTGTTGCCGGGTGGTCTGTGCGGATTCTCCCCAGGTTCATTTTGTTTCCCCCAAGAAATCCCCGAGATTGCCCCCACCCGCCATCAGGCCATTGTTCATTGTGCCAACGGCGAAGTGTCAACTTTTCAGCTCGAACGGTACCCGGAACGCACCCTAGATGGCGGTGCAGTTTGGTTTAAATTTCAAAAAAAAACGAATACATACTTTAATAAATACAAGACTGTTTAATCGTCATTAATATAGTAATGATATATTGCTTTTGTCTATTTTTTATATTTGAGTATTTGCAATTGTATTGTGATTCCTAATCGAGGCTTGTCAACAAAATCCAGTGTTGCCGGGTGGTCTGTGCGGATTCCCCCCAGGTTCATTTTGTTTCCCCCAAGAAATACCCTAGATTGCCCCCACCCGCTGTCAGGCCATTGTTCATTGTGCCAACGGCGAAGTGTCAACTTTTCAGCTCGAACGGTACCCGGAACGCACCCTAGATGGCGGTGCAGTTTGGTTTAAATTTCAAAAAAAAACGAATACATACTTTAATAAATACAAGACTGTTTAATCGTCATTAATATAGTAATGATATATTGCTTTTGTCTATTTTTTATATTTGAGTATTTGCAATTGTATTGTGATTCCTAATCGAGGCTTGTCAACAAAATCCAGTGTTGCCGGGTGGTCTGTGCGGATTCCCCCAGGTTCATTTTGTTTCCCCCTATAAATCCCCTAGATTGCCCCCACCCGCCGTCAGGCCATTGTTCATTGTGCCAACGGCGAAGTGTCAACTTTTCAGCTCGAACGGTACCCGGAACGCACCCTAGATGGCGGTGCAGTTTGGTTTAAATTTCAAAAAAATGAATACATACTTTAATAAATACAAGACTGTTTAATCGTCATTAATATAGTAATGATATATTTCTTTTGTCTATTTTTTATATTTCAGTATTTGCAATTGTACCTAAATACCAACGAACTTCAAACACGTTTACGTGGCAATGCTCCGCCACGTATGTCGCGATTTTCAATTCGGCTTCATTTCGTTGTTGGGACAGAGTTAGTTTAGTGATTGTACCGATTTTCGGTAAAGCGGCAATGGTGTCCTGATTTTTGGTAGCCTGTGTGTGTTTTTTTTTCGATAAAGAATGATCTTGTATAGTTTTCTTATGAGCGATGATAATCGTCTTGCAATAAGGACAAAACGCTTTGGTTGAGTCCCCGTCAGGCGATGATTTTAACCACCCTATATATCGTATAAAGGAGATTTATTTAAAAGTCATTACGTACGTAGAATTAATCAACAAAATGTAGGGGATATACATATACAAATGAACTTATAAATTTAGGAATGAACTCTCGAAATCAACAAAAAATCCATGTAGCTTTCAGCGAAGATCTACAATAATAACCTACCTTTAAAATTAGGTTCAAATTCCCATATTTTTAACGTACTTTTGCAAGTATGTTTTTTTACCACTTTCGTTTTTGGCCATATTTATTCTTTTATGTATCGATAAAACTATTTCAATTGTTAACATACCTGGATTTCCTCGTTTAGTATATAATATAAAAGAGCAAATCCACAATAATCGACTAGACACTTCGGATGAATGAAACTGTTTGTTGTGACCAACAATCTAGACTGACTTCAGAACGCTCAAACACAACACAAATTTTGAGACATCCACACGTTTCCGAAAAAGCGGAACGCGTGGAAGTCTCATAATTTATGGCTTTATGATCCCCTAAAATACCCTGACGATTCAGAATCCCCCTAAAAAAACCCCTAAACATATTTTACCTCTGTTTCTCCCCTAAGGCACGTAGAATTTCCCTGAATCTAGGGGAAAATCTCCTAACCTGGCAACACTGACAAAATCGCGAACGACAAGTGAACCGAACAGCTGATGGGAAATTTTGCGGACATTATTCGTACTAGGAGCGCGCGGGAAATTCAAGCCTTTCAATCACGACGGAATGGCGTGAAAGAAAAAAAAGAAGAAAGAGCGAATGATAAAAATATTGCGGGTTGAAAAAAGTTACTCGTATTGTATAATCTCGCAGCTGCATTGAAAAATTGATTGGCACATTGCAGATTCTCGATCGTTTCGCGCTGGTCGTTGTCGAGCTTCGTCGAGCATGAAATATAATTTGATTTAGCACTCGGGAAATGGAACTCTGGTTACGCTTGTGCAATCGTTTTACGTGACGTAATATTGAATAAAATCAGTCAAGTGAAAAAAATAGGTCTGAGTTTATGTTTTTTTATTTATCTTTTTCATTATAAAATCGTAAATATGATAAAAAGAATGTTCTTTTTGTTTTCTTTCGGTTTATTGCTTCTCGATACGAGGATAAACGGAGGAGAAAAAGAATCGTATAAAGGAATTTCCCTAGATGGATTTAACGTATTATTCGCCAAAATTCATTCGCTCAGCAGCCCCGTCTGTTGTCGGGCGAAGAAAAATGCTGGATGAATAACTCTGCGCACGGATACGCTAAATTCGCTACGCCCATACGTATACCGTTTGTAGACAGTACGATTCCACCTGTTTCTGGCTTTTCGCATTCGTACCGTCCCCGATGCGGTACTCTCAACGCCAGGTCGCTTTTTCTCATCGTCCCAAAGCTCCTACGCTCGTATGAACTTGGAAAAAAAAAAAGAATAGACAAAATTCTGAAATATAATATTCTGTATCTTCATGGCATATTTAAGTATACACTGTATATCGCATTATACCGGCTCGTCTGTTTTACATGTAAGATGGCAAGAGCGTATGACGGCCGTATAAAATTTTCTACTTCAACGGAAACAAAGCAAAATGTACCCAGAGTGTACAAAGAGTGAGAAAAATGTTTCTGTATTTTAAACATCGAAAATAGGAATGGTTAACGGTTTTTTACTATTTCAAGATGGCAGTATTAAAACGTAAACACTCAGATCATAACAATTTCCTAAGTTAAAAATCAAAATCGTTCATAATAATAATGTAGAAGTAGGAAAATGTATCTTTCAATAATTAAATTGTTCTTTAAAGTACGCTCTATGTGAAGAAAAATGTTTCTTTTTCGTTTCTCCCGCCGTTCCAATCTGAACTGAGCCACGAACTATGTGAGTTCTCTTAACGGTCCTAAGCGAGGCCGCCAGGAGCGCTGCTGTCGCTGAGGTTGATACGCTGCTGCCGAAGCAATTATGTCCCGAGGGATCGACGATGAATCCCGTTTGTGGAGGGATATAGAAAAGAAAAGCCCAGTGGCAAGTACCAGGATTCGTCCTTGTCCTTTCGGGATCCTCATCTTGTCATAAATTCTCCGTCTCACTCGAGAGACACTGTCTCTCATTTTCCCTAAATCCTGACTCAGCTACGTTCACGACGGCGCTCCGGTCACGGAAGATCCACGAGTCTCTGCGTCAGTTTTCTCCGTACACACGACCGAAATGGTGGTCGGGCGGTAAGACGTCAAACTGGAGAGATAATCCGTCCGATCGCCACTAACTGCGCGTCAATCTACTCTGCCGAGACATCGTAGTCCTTCCTGTGACTGTTAGGACTTTTTTTTATCACGGCATGATTAATATTTTTATTTTTCTAAGCCGATCGATTGATTTGATTGTAAGGATGGCCCTTCGGGAAAAAAAACCGTTACGAAATATCGAAGTCTTTTTGTGCAGACTCGTCATTTTAATTGGCTGTTGATGCCGCGTTCGAAGTTCGATAATGGGCATACTTCAGTCCGTTGACGAACACTTCTAACCTACAAATCAGCGCCAGTTGATGATAGTACAATTTCAATGAAATTTCGCACGGGAGGTTCTTGAGGGTTTTAACGCTCGAGGGGCTGTAAATACGAACCATCGTTACTCAATCCTTTATCTCTTTGATTCAACGCGAAAATTCTTCGCCATGCATTACAGCTACTTTTAACCCAATATGTCTGCCATCATCGTTCTTCCATTGTGAATACCCGTCAGTTTTCTCCCCCCCCCCCCCCCCCGCGCTCATCCCACACTTCTTTCATTATAATTGGAAAATTTATTGACGATCTCACTTCCACAAGCCTGTCTGCATCATTATTTTTTCTCAAACCCGCTACCCGACCCTAACGTCTCATGAAGATTCATCTACTTTCTCCCATTTGCTTTGTCATCCCACTTCCATCGCTCATCTTCCCTCCGTCGAACCATATATAACAATTTTCTATGTTATCGGCACGCAACAAGCTCCGAAGCCTTTTGATTTCTTCCACAAACAAACCTAACACGTTTCACCCTAAATTTCGCTTGAACGGGAGCAGGAAGGCTATGACGGCCGAAAATTGGGTAAAAATTCAAATAGCGTTTATGAACAATTGAAAAGACACATACAATTTTTCTTATTTTTATGTTATTTATCAGATTTTTGTCGATGAAAATCATTGCTATTCGTAGAAAAAATATTGATACTTAAGGATTATATTGAGCGCTGAAGACTCCCGCGTGACTCTCGCATTCCTCCCCTCTTGCCGCGATTCCAAGTAGCCCGAAGCGAATTTTCGAACTTTACAAACGGGATTCCACTGGGAAAATTTAACTCCCTAGATTGGACGTTGATTCAATGTGTGGATAAAATTGTTATATTCATTTTTAAACAAATCAAGCCGATATCTTCGGACGTTCTTGAGTTATCGTGACAAAACTAATAAAACATGTTGTTTCGAGAAAAAAAGCGTCGGTTCTTTTGTGCCCAGGCGTCTTTTATTGATGCCAGCAATTTTTTCTCTGCTCCGAACAAGTGTTCTATGTCACGCAACTTGCACATTTCAGCCACACACTCACACGCTTTTGGCTCTCCGAACCGTAATTTTGCGAATTTTTTAATTTTCATTGCCGCAAAATGTTCGTAAAAGATTGTACTAATGGACAATAACGAAGCATACGAATTTCTGAGATTTTAAGCCTTCTTACACCTCTTAAATGCTAAACATAACGATGTTAACGAAAAGTTGTTGTTTCGCATAATCTTCCGAGGAATCTACCCAAAATTCAACAGTTTTCCCGCCGCTTGGTAAATGTGAAAAACTAATTTGCATCGTATATGCCGATAAATATAAACGAGCAGTAGCGTCAAATGTACTTCGTTACGAGTGGAAAGTGAGATAGTACGAGCGTAAGATCCACAGTGACGGGAAGAGAAAATGGAACGAGGGGCTTAAGTCGATTTGCGTTGAAGGAGGCGAGAGAGCGTGGGATGAAGCACTTTCCGCTGCTTCTCGGACGCAACTTTGGCGTTCTCGCTCGGCTCTACGTTGCAGACGCCACTATATCGTTCTGAAATGAGGGAAATTATCTCACCCAGTACTTCTCCGACAATAAACTCGTCGACGACGAATCTGGTTTTGCTCATTTTGAAGCTTCACCCGCGACAAAAACCAAACTCCCGAATGCCATTCCCACCTTTCAAACTTGCTCCTAACGTCGAGCTTTTCTTTCGTCGTTTTCCTTCTCTCGACCCCACAAGAGTCGGCAGTGACGTACAACTTTCGGCTCATCTTCGCGAGCTAGTTTCTTCAGCTTCGCACGGGCACCCCCATTCCCATGTGCGAAGAAAATGTTTTCCTGATGTAGCATAAATTTGCTAATGCCGGGTAATTTGCGATAATATTGAGCCATTCCCTGTCAAGTGCTTTCGTTAATGCGTGGACTTTTGTAAAATCGCATAAATTTTGCGCTGCTCTGTTGAGCCGTTAAAGAAAATGACCGGAAAAGAGGATTTGATTCCAGTCAGGTTAATTAATTTAGTCGAATGAGAGAAATAAATTATATCGGTGGTAGGGAGTCACACTTAGATAAGTGTGAGGCAGGTCGGAGCGCACGAAGCGCTCCTGCTCTTATACGCGGGACCCGCGAGAGTCTCGTGTGCGAAACGCTTCGCGAGAAGCCACCTAGCGGACCGTTGCCGAAGCATCGCGCTGCCCTGTGCATTCATCACAGGAATCGTGCGTGTGGCGGAGTCGTTGATCGTCGTTCTCACACAACGACACCATCCTTTCTCCAAAGCATTGCGACGGATTACTGTACGGTTGCAACACAGACACACACACACCCATATTTTCCGTTTCCTTGACGATATCTTCGAGACTTCGACGTCCTCGAGACGACAATGCGAACTTTAAGAAGCACCAGCTTCGTACTCGTCTCGTGCTCGCCCTCTTTTCTCGAAGGCACAACAAGGACGGAAAAATTGAAGATAAATCGATAGTTCTGCAAAGAGAACGAACGGAATGAACCAATCGCTCGAAATTTCAAGATTTAACAATTTTCCCTTCAACTTTCACGACCTTTGTCCGCCAGAGGTTAAGATTAAACCAGCGAACAATTTTTCGAAACGTACAAAATTAGAAAAAAGATCGCGATCTTTTTTTAACTCGATTAATAGTCGTCGGGGAACGTTCGAACGCGTGTTCCGGACGTTCGATGGTATATTCAAATCGAAAACAAAATTAGTGAGGAGTAAATAGGAAATCTAATATTTTTATCAATTTATTCACGTTGTTGTCACACTTATCCCACAATATTAATTATGTTATAAAATAGAAATAGGTAAATTTCAACCAAACGGATAAAATTAGGTCCGTGAAATAATTTTTGATTTCTGTTTTCTTCTTTTTTTTTTGCAGTTCCACCGCAAGAGATTGTAATCTCCGACGATAAGGGTGTAAAAATAAAAACCATCGTCGGTCCTTACTCCGAGGGCGATGATCTTGAGCTTTTTTGCGACGTATACGGTGGTGAGTGTAAAAATATACGTGCACCCTACGAGTATAAACGCACGCAACTTCGTTCTTTACAAAATTTTATAAAAACAATTTTCTCGAAAATAAAACGAAACCCCGAAATTCGTTCGAGAAAATAAAAATATACGTGAATTAAAGAACATTTCGTCTGAAATGTTTTATTTTTTTTATAAATACTTAAGTATTAGTAAATGTTTAATGTAAATAAAATATACTATTTAATTCTATCATAATTAACTTTACTTAAATTATTACCAACGGACTTACTTATTCTTAATTTAAAAAATGTTTAAAAGATTTATTTCAAAAATGCAAGACGTCCTAATTTTCCGACGACAAAATTCCCCATGAAAATAAATATAATTTCCATCTCTTGCTTATTTTGTTATTAAGGTAGTAGTCTGGTAACTTAAGCCGATTTTCATGTCTTTTTTAGAGGGCGTTTTTTTGTAGGAAAATAAAAATGAATCGTTTTGGATATTTAGGATATTTTTATGTACATATTAAAGATACAAAAAAAATTTTTTTGAAAAAATTTAATAGTTTATTATTATTATTATTATTGATCGAAGTTGGTACCTCGAAAAAAAAGCGCGTGGGTGGCCCTGGTGATTTTGGCTCTTGATGTTATCTGAAATCAAAAATTCTTGATAATTCTTAATCTATAGATATGTCATTCTGGTCGAAACTACTGAAGTTAAATTTCATGGATAAATAACAAAATGGCGGACTTTGGAAAAAAAAAAAAATTTTCCCAAAATCAAAAATTCTTGATAATTCTTGATCTATAGACATGTGAATCTGGTCGAAACTACTGAAGTTAAATTGCATGGATAAATAACAAAATGGCGGACTTTGGAAAAAAAAACTTCTTTCCAAAGTCCGCCATTTTGTTATTTATCCATGAAATTTAACTTCAGTAGTTCCGACCAGAATGACATGTCTACAGATTAAGAATTATCAAGAATTTTTTATTTCAGACAACATCAAGAGCCATAATCACCGGGGCCACCCACGCGCTTTTTTTCAAGGTGCCAATTTCGATCAATAATAACAATAATAATAATAATAACCATTAAATTTTTTCAAAAAAAAATTTTTTTGTATCTTTAATATGTAAATAAAAACATCCTAAATATCCAAAACGATTCGTTTTTATTTTCCTACAAAAAAACGCCCTCCAAAAAAGACATGAAAATCGGCTTAAGTTACCAGACAACTACCTTAACTTTTTGTACGATTAAAAAATATAAACATGATTTTTATGTATAAGGAAAGACGAAGGGATGATAAAAATTCGTAAGATCAATTCTTCGACAGGCAAGCCACAGCCAACGGTTGACTGGTACCGCAACGACAGATACGTCAACAACGAGACCGTCAGCGTCGGGAATCAAGTGATAAGAAGTGCCATAATGATTAAAAATTTGGGACGGGATGACAGCAATCTCGAACTGACCTGCACAGCTACGAACAACAACAGATCGATTCCACTGTCATCGACCGTTCGAGTTAATATGAATTGTGAGTATCGTTACGGCGATAAAAATTATCGGACATACGTTTATTTTAAGCGATAACAGCACTCTAACGGCAGAAAAAAATGTCTAATTTTGACGATTTATTTTGGGAGTATGGAAAAAGGAATAGGATTTCTTTTCAGAGGGTTTATTGAACACATATCGAAGTATGAAAAAAAAAATGTTATTATCATTTTGATACAAAATGGTGGCGACAGAGCCCATCTTGAAAATCGTCTTTTTTCAAAACACCTTCACGGGAGGACGGTTTTCTCGTAAAGTATAAGACCTGGAATAAAAAACCAAATTTTTTTATAATCTATATACTATTGGCTATGAGACTACCTAGGGTTTTTTTTTCAATCAAATTTTGTAGAAATGTTGCACTTTTGAAGAAATTAATCGATTTTTTGTCCCAAAAAAGCATTAAATTGTTTATAAAAAAAAAGTTTACATTCAATTTAAAAAAACGGCTAGAATATTTTATACATATATTTAAGTATATACTATAAAATTATTGAAGAATTTCCTTGAGAAACACCGAAGATATTAGCGACCCCATATTGCAGGTCACAATCAGACTCAGCATTTTGCGTACATTCTGGAAGCCGCAATTTTCATCTGAAATCAAACGAGGTTGAAACTTACTTTTATTATATGTCTCTCTTCTATATGAACCTAAATGCCATCAAAAAAATAGAAAATTGAATTTTTTACAGGGGTCAAAACAAAAGAGCATGATTTTTTGCCATTTTTTACAACTTTATTTGCAAAAAAAAATTATCTTAAATAATGATAATATTCCGATCTTAGGTTCAGATAGAGCGCAATACTATGAAGAAAGTAACTGCCAATTTTTAAAACGATTGGTTGAAAACTTTTCGAACTAGCGTGTACGCAAGTTCAAAAAAGGTCGTTTTCAGAAAAACGCGTTTGAAAAAATAGCAAAATGCTGAGTCTGATTGTGACCTGCAATATGGGGTCGCTAATATCTGCGGTGTTTTTCAATGAAATTCTTCAAAAAATTTATAATATATACTTAAATATATGTATAAAATATTCTCAAAGTTTCAATAAATTATATTCATTTTTGATACTATAAAAAAATTCATGAACATCATTGAGAAAACGCTGTCCTAACCCTATTTCTCCCCTCAATGGCTCATAACAATAGAACGAGTCGGAATTTTCATTTAAAATTTTGGGAACATATTTTTCAATAGTTCTACTAACAATTTATGAAATAAAAAAAAATCGATTTTTTGAACCGTCTAACCCTATTTCCGCCCTTAACGTAACCGCGTCGACTGTTTGCTGATGGGAAAATTTTGTAAGCAAGAAAGAAAAAAAACTCTCCGCCAGCAAAATTATTTACGTACGACCGAGGAATCGATTTTGCATAATAATTCATAATAGTTTTTAATACAATAATGAACATTGCCAATTAGTAATAACCGTTATTTCGTTCGCGAGTATTATGAATGATAAAAATCGTCAGCAGAGTGAAACGACTCGTAACGATTGTACGATATTAAAGCCGCTTATCAGCTTGCGAAAAATAAAATCGTATCGAAAAATTTAAATGAGCAATTATCGGAAACGCTTGTAGAATCAAATCAAAGGAATTCTTCGTGAAAATGCAATTTCTCTCGTGAGCGTAAAATAAATATTTTGAAAAAAAAAATAGACGTCTGACAATATTTCATATTTGTTTTATTCATTACTTGTTAATGGACCAAGATATTTTTTTAACGTGAACGAAAGAGCATTTCAAACGATCTCTCCTATGGCATTTTTCATCAATTATTTTTTTGCAAATAAAAAAAATTGTATACGTTTTTTTTTTTGGAAGTGAACGTCGATATGGAATCGTTTTTTTTCTCTCGGAAAGAGGCCACTCGATCCTCGCGTGGCGCGGAAAATAATTTCGATATTTAATCGCGCGTTCGGCGATGGCACTTACGTCGTCCGGATTGTACAGAACGAAAAAAGTGGACGAACGACATCAACGAGCTGGCAATTTTTATTCCCGTCGTGTGTCCCCGACGAATTAAACCGTGCCGAGCGAGTCGCGCATTTGAAAAACAGTCGAAACGTTAAATTTCACAGGGACAGCGTGTACGAGCGATACATCACACGGATATGCAGATATATTGCGCGCGTGTTCCGCTATATAACGATACAAATATCGTCACTCTCGATATTCGTCGTATCGAAGCCTGTTGTACAGATTGTTTCACAATACGATGAATTTGCGAGTGATTTTTTTTACTTTTAATTTTTATAGTCGATTCGTTCCATCGTGCACATTCTTCGGATTTTTATTACGCCTCCAACCCGATCCACATTCCCATTTCATCGATAGTGTCCCCCGCTCTCCCTGGGAATGCGTGCGCAGCGGTCCTATTCCCTTGTGCACGCGGGCATGGGGAAACTTCGAAAAACCTTTGCCGATACGCATTATCACGTTATCGAAGATACTGACAAGGAACTGGTTAAAAAACCGTCACATTATAACCCTTTCGCTCGTAAGATGTGAAGTCCCAACATTGTCATATCGATATATCGATATTTCGATATTTCGGTATTTCGATATTTCGATATTTCGATATTTCGATATTTCGATATTTCGATATTTCGATATTTCGATATTTCGATATTTCGATATTTCGATATTTCGATATTTCGATATTTCGATATTTCGATATTTCGATATTTCGATATTTCGATATTTCGATATATCGATATTTCGATATTCCGATATTTCGATATTTCGATATTTCGATATTTCGATATTTCGATATTTCGATATTTCGATATTTCGATATTTCGATATTTCGATATTTCGATATTTCGATATTTCGATATTTCGATATTTCGATATTTCGATATTTTGATATTTCGATATTTCGATATTTCGATATTTCGATATTTCGATATTTCGATATTTCGATATTTCGATATTTCGATATTTCGATATTTCGATATTTCGATATTTCGATATTTCGATATTTCGATATTTCGATATTTCGATATTTCGATATTTCGATATTTCGATATTTCGATATTTCGATATTTCGATATTTCGATATTTCGATATTTCGATATTTCGATATTTCGTTATTTCGATATTTCGATACTTCGATACTTCGATACTTCGATATTTCGATATTTCGATATTTCGATATTTCGATATTTCGATATTTCGATATTTCGATCCTAAGTGCGTTTACCGCTTTGCGACGCTAGAAAGTTCGAAACTCTGATTGGTCGACACGTAAACTTTTTCTAATGCATCTCATCGTTACAAAAAATGTTATTGCAGATTTAAAAACAGGGCCAAGTAATTTTGCTCGGTGCACCAAATGAAATAGCCGACGATCAAGTATATCACGTATTCTGAATCACCCTATGTACCCGTCAAAGTCCGGCGATGTTATATTCGACACGCGCGACAATTCGACATATTTTTCGAACGTTAAAATTGATAAGGGGTTGTCACGTCAATTTTAAATGACGCGCGACAAAACATTCGGAATTTCAGCACGTTTCGTGTATCATCACAACTATATCAAAAACGAGATATCCAAAGCTGAAAAAAAAAAAAAGAATCGAGGTAATATTCGTACGTTCGGTTATCGTGTATTCATGGAATGATACATGAATTTATATTATGGAAATCTAATTCATGAAAAGCTTACTAGAGACTGCAAGATTTAGATATACACGTGTATATCGATTTTTGTACATGTATATATATTCCGTCGTTGCTTTATAAATATTAAATGTATTGCTATCCCGAGATAAAATTCTAGTCTGCTACCACCCTTCCCAGTGGGACTCGAACGGAGGGATTTTCGTTTAGGCCGCTAATACACTAACGCCAGTATGACACAAATCTTTTTTTTTTTTTAATATCATTTTTCAAACACGTTATTCAAATTTTTATCCCAAAGAGATTTCGATGGCGTGCAAGTTTACATAAGCGTATTAATCACAATCAAAGTGATCGAAATGACAAAGTTATGCTCCCATGAAATATAAATGAAATGAAATAAATAAATGAATAAATAAATAAATAAATAAATAAATAAATAAATAAATAAATAAATAAATAAATAAATAAATAAATAAATAAATAAATAAATAAATAAATAAATAAATAAATAAATAAATAAATAAATAAATAAATAAATAAATAAATAAATAAATAAATAAATAAATAAATAAATAAATAAATAAATAAATAAATAAATAAATAAATAAATAAATAAATAAATAAATAAATAAATAAATAAATGAATAAATGAACAGATAAATAAATATATAAATAAATAAATAACGATTAATAGACACCTACGTCCTTTTGCCTATACGCTTTTTTTTAAATTTCGACTATTCTTTTTCATTTTGAACATTTTTCACCCGAAATACAAAAAAAAATGTATCACCATACACTAATAAAAAGAAGGAATATTCCATTGACTTAAAATATGTCATACAATCGTGAATTGGCGCTTACGCTCATTTTAAAAGAACCAGAATTGGCGAGTCTAGAATTGCCGAGTCTGAAAGCGCATTTTCAGACTTTTTTCGCGCGAACGCATTTCATCAGTTCGTGATTGTCACGTCGTGGCTGCGACGAGAACGAGAAACTACGATTCCCAACTATCCCCGTTCGCGTCGTCAGAATTTCATTATCCGTAGGAAATTGGATCCACCGATCAATTACCCTATTCTGAGCTATCCTCATACTCCGGCATACACGATTACATATCTTCCTCCAGTATTTTACCACCGCCACTACTACATTCGTGATATCTCGTGAGTTTCCACGCTTCATCAACCTCGCCACCTCTTCAACGGCCTTACCGCTCTCCTATAGGACGATTAGCGAGTGAGAAGATCCGAATAGACCTTGCCAAGTTGAATATCGCCACATCTGCATCCGTTAATCGGAAAATAATGCGATGTTACGATCTTTCTTCTTTTTTTTTTTTTTTTCAACATTAGGAACACTTCAGTCCTGAACTAGTTGAATTCTATAAATTTACGTCGTTAATATGATAAAATATAACAAAAAAAAAGGTCAATGTTCCGAAATTGAAACTCTCACAACCATCCAGACGACAGAAAACTAACGAATCGTCCGAATATATTGAAAATTGTTAGCTGAGCATTACTAACGGGTTTAGGCCACTCTAGAGGCCGAAAAAATCCGCTTTTTTAAGGATTTTTTTTTCAGAAAAACTACAAAATCAATCGAGATTACAAAATAGGCTGTTTATCATACATATCAGTGACTGTATACAATAATTTTTTTCAAGCGATTAATTTCAAAATGTCGGCTGTGCAGCGTTTTTGCGATTACGTCTCCGTTTTTGTTGGCCGGAAACATGACTCAGACAATTTTCAACCGACTCACTTGAAATTCGGAATATATCTTTGAAAATAGATTGTCTATGGAAGTGCGTAGGATTTTTTTTTTACATTGAATGGTTCATTTGTTATTAACAATTATAAAAAATGAATATGATTTATTGAAACTTTGAGAATATTTTATACATATATTTAAGTATATACTATAAAATTTTTGAAGAATTTTCTTGAAAAACACCGGGGATATTAGCGACCCGATATTGCAGGTCACAATCAGACTCAGCATTTTGCGTACATTCTGGAGCCGCAATTTTCGTCTGGAATCAAACGAGGTTGGAATTTACTTTTATTATATGTCTCTCTTCTATATGAACCTAAATGCTATCAAAAAAATAGAAAATTGAATTTTTTACAGGGGTCAAAACAAAAAAGCATGATTTTTTGCCATTTTTTTCAACGTTATTTGCAAAAAAAAAAATATTTTAAATAATGATAATATTCCGATTTTAGGTTCATATAGAGCGCAATACTATGTAGAAAGTAACTGCCAATTTTCAAAACGATTGGTTGAAAACTTTTCAAACTAGCGTGCACGCAAGTTCAAAAAAGTCGTTTTCAGAAAAACGCGTTTGAAAAAATAGTACCAAGAAAAACAAGCAATATGGGGTCGCTAATATCGTCGGTGTTTTTCAAGGAAATTCTTCAAAAATTTTATAGTATATACTTAAATATATGTATTAAATATTCTCAAAGTTTCAATAAATTATATTCATTTTTTATACTATAAAAAATTCATGAAAATCATTGAGAAAACCCTGTCCTAACCCTACTTCCCCCCCCCCCCCCCCCCCCCCCCCCCTCCCCCTAATGGCTTATAACAATAGAACGAAGTCGGAATTTTCATTTAAAATTTTGGGAACATATTTTTCAATAGTTTTATTAACAATTTATGAAATTTAAAAAAAATTGATTTTTTGAACCGTCTAACCCTATTTCCCTCTTAAGGTGGGAAATAGGGTTAGGACAGCGTTTTCTCAATGATTTTCATGAATTTTTTTATAGTATAAAAAATGAATATGATTTATTGAAACTTTGAGAATATTTTATACATATATTTAAGTATATACTATAAAATTTTTGAAGAATTTTCTTGAAAAACACCGGGGATATTAGCGACCCCATATTGCAGGTCACAATCAGACTCAGCATTTTGCGTACATTCTGGAAGTCGCAATTTTCGTCTGGAATCAAACGAGGTTGGAATTTACTTTTATTATATGTCTCCCTTCTATATGAACCTAAATGCTATGAAAAAAATAGAAAATTGAATTTTTTACAGAGGTCAAAACAAAAAAGCATCATTTTTTGACATTTTTTACAACTTTATTTCCAAAAAAAAATTATTTTAAATAATGATAATATTCCTATTTTAGGTTCATATAGAGCACAATACTATGAAGAAAATAACTGCCAATTTTCAAAACGATTGGTTGAAAACTTTTCAAACTAGCGTGCACGCAAGTTCAAAAAAAGTCGTTTTCAGAAAAACGCGTTTGAAAAAATAGTACCAAGAAAAACAAGCAATATGGGGTCGCTAATATCGTCGGTGTTTTTCAAGGAAATTCTTCAAAAATTTTATAGTATATACTTAAATATATGTATTAAATATTCTCAAAGTTTCAATAAATTATATTCATTTTTTATACTATAAAAAAATTCATGAAAATTATTGAGAAAACGCTGTCCTCACCCTATTTCCCCCCTCAATGGCTTATTACAATAGACCGAGTCGGAATTTTCATCTAAAATTTTGGGAACATATTATTTTTCAATAGTTTTACTAACAATTTATGAAATAAAAAGAAAAATCGATTTTTTGAACCGTCCAACCCTATTTCCCCCCTTAATCGTGTCGATGTAAGAATTACGAGATCTAAAATGGCGGCGTTGTACCTCAAAATGGCGGTCATCCGTCGTACCCACGAACTAATATTATGCAATAAATTTTTTCCTCTCTAACCTCTCTACCAAAACCGGATTAAGTAACCCGATTATCTCTAATCTAACGTAAAAATTGAAGATAACGTAGACCCTCTTCGTTTTACATATCGGCTATTAATAGTAAAAGCACTGATCGTCTCGATGCGTTAGACCGTGAGATGAGTTCGATGCCCCTCTCGTAGGAGCTTAGTGGTGTTGGTGGACGGCATACTTCATTCTAGTCCGAAACCCTCTGTATATTTTAATGATGGTCTGTAACTTTGCAGACACAAAGTCTTAACCTCGCGTGAGGGCGAAGGAAGCTCTATGGATGCCGACGACTCAGAATGTGTGCGCCTGTATGTATACGGCATCTCGAGCAGCATTACGTTGCATGCCTTTCGCGAATATTGAGAAAGTAACTTTGGGATACTCGCAAACTATCGAAATTACCTTAATATACGACGATAGAGTGAGAACAAAAAAAAACTCTCGGCAACGTATATAGGAAAGGCGTTGATCGTAAACGTTATCTCGGTACGCGGAGGTAAGCTAAAAAATCGATAACTCCCAGGGAACCACGTGAACGCGGTTTGTATTGTGCATCGGAGTTACGAGAGTGGTCTCGCCTATTGGGAATTACCATTTAGCAACCTGACCTCTCTCGGCCAAATTTCAAACCACTCAACCCCACTCGGTGCCCGATGATTGCCATACGAATCTGTCGGGTTTTAATCGTAATTAAAAATTTACTGGTTCGTTACAGTTAACAATATAATAAATAAAAATCGAGAGAACATGGACGATGCCCGAACGATTTTTAATTATGATTATAACGTGACGCATTGGTAATCGTCAGGCATCGAGTGGGAGAGAGAGTGGTTTGAAAATTGACCGAGAGAGGTCAGGTTGCCAAATGATAATTCCCTAGATAGAATCTCACGCAACGGAGTGAAGTTTGTTGACATTCGGATGAGCACGTGAATAAAAGTCATCCTCTGATCCGTCCTCTTATCGGCTTCTAGATTGAACGTTTCGAAAATCACAATTTGCTTTAAGATAGTAGTCTGGTAACCTAAGCCGATTTTCATGTGTTTTTTGGAGGCCGTTTTTTTGTAGGAAAATGAAAATGAATCGTTTTGAATATTTAGGATGTTTTTATTTACATATTAAAGATACAAAAAAAAATTTTGTTGAAAAAATTTAATAGTTTATTATTATTATTATTATTGATCGAAGTTGACACCTCGAAAAAAAAAGCGCGTGAGTGGCCCTGGTGATTTTGGCTCTTGATGTTATCTGAAATAAAAAATTCTTGATAATTCTTAATCTACAGACATGTCATTCTGGTCGGAACTACTGATGTTAAATTTCATGGATAAATAACAAAATGGCGGACTTTGGAAAAAAAAAGTTTTCTCCAAAGTCCGCCATTTTGTTATTTATCCATGAAATTTAACATCAGTAGTTCCGACCAGAATGACATGTCTGTAGATTAAGAATTATCAAGAATTTTTTATTTCAGATAACATCAAGAGCCAAAATCACCAGGGCCACTCACGCGCTTTTTTTTCGAAGTGTCAACTTCGATCAATAATAATAATAATAATAAACTATTAAATTTTTTCAAAAAATTTTTTTTTTGTATCCTTAATATGTAAATAAAAACATCCTAAATATCCAAAATGATTCATTTTTATTTTCCTACAAAAAAACGCCCTCCAAAAAAGACATGAAAATCGGCTTAAGTTTCCAGACTACTATCTTAAATAAATGAAGTTCCCGAAAATGTTCAGCAGCATTTCGTCGGTAAGAGTTTTGTAACGAGTTAATTTAACTATCGATTTAAGAGCCAAACATACGAAAATGACCAAATATTAATAACCCACGTGTTACGTTATTTGCTGTTTCGTTTTGTCCGATTGATTCATTAACTTTTCACGACGCTTGTTGATCGATCCATCCGTTTTAATCACGAGATGGCCTCGCTCGATCGTTGAATTTGTCGGGCGTCAGTGTTAAATTGGGTAGGAAATTAATTGCGCGTCAGGTGTGCTTGGGTGTGCCCCAGGTTTGGTGGTGCGGATGAGGGTAAAAGTTGAAGGACGAAAGAGAACGACGGGTGAGAGCCTCGGAGATAGAAACGAGGATGGAACTGACGGTGAGGAGTACTTTGCTCGACGAGGAGCGAATTGGTCGACGGCTAACGAGGTTATCCCGAAACTTTAGGCCTTCCAATACGGTTTTGTCTAACGAAACTCCGAGAGAGCACTCTCATCCCGCTCCCCCCCCCCCCCCCCCCCCGCCCTCTATAAAAGGACGCGTCATGAAATATCTCGAAATGCGATTTATTTCCAAAGCGGACTAACTCGCTATTGTGATTGGCCGTCGATGACGTGCTCGGAGCTCGTTAATGAGCATACTTCAGATCGCACGATGATCCTAACGGTAGGGTAGCATGTTCCCCAAATTCATCGTCCCCAAAAAAGTAACTAGACCGAAAAATCCCTTGACTATTGACCCGCAATGCTACTAGATGGCGCGGTAAACTCATTCTCATATAGGGTAGCATGTTCCCCAAATTCATCGCCCCCAAAAAAGTAACTAGAAAAGTAACTAGAAGTGACTAGACTAGATTAATAATTAATAATTAATAATTAATAATTAATAATTAATAATTAATAATTAATAATTAATAATTAATAATTAATAATTAATAATTAATAATTAATAATTAATAATTAATAATTAATAATTAATAATTAATAATTAATAATTAATAATTAATAATTAATAATTAATAATTAATAATTAATAATTAATAATTAATAATTAATAATTAATAATTAATAATTAATAATTAATAATTAATAATTAATAATTAATAATTAATAATTAATAATTAATAATTAATAATTAATAATTAATAATTGTTGTCATTATGGAATAATAAAAAAGGCGGTTGTCTGATCATAAGAGCAACGTATCTACTGCTCAGTCCTCGAACTCCGGCATTCGGGCGAGTAGATATGATGATACGTTTACCGCGCCATCTAGCAGCATTGCGGGTCAATAGTCAAGGGATTTTTCGGTCTAGTTATTTTTTTGGGGACGATGAATTTGGGGAACATGCTACTCTATATGAGAATGCGTTTACCGCGCCATCTAGTAGCGTGGCGGGTCAATAGTCGAGGGATTTTTCGGTCTAGTTACTTTTTTGGGGACGAAGAATTTGGGGAACATGCTACCCTACCATCCTAACCTACAAAAGCAGCCCGCGAAGCGCTCACATCGTTTCTAGTTCTAGTACAAAAAAAAATGTAACGAAGCTTTAAATCCTAGCTCGAAATTATTTCACGACAGGAAACGACTGATCGTTGTTGGTCCGATTCTCGTATTGAACGAGCATCTAACCGTGTTCTATCTTGATTCCTCTATCTCTCGATCTTACCGCTCGCTTCTCAAGGATCACGACGATCCATTGGAACTTTCTTATGGGCAATTTAACTCCAGATACTGTTTCCTGTGTTCACGTGCCAAATGTTTGCACGAGCTATCGAAAAAGACGTTACCCGGAGGAGATTACTCTTCCGGAGAGAAGCCTCCTTCCCCCCATCCAACGCATCTTCCTCTGTAACGTAGTAGCTGTAGGCTACGAAAACACTATCGATTGGTGGAAACGAAATAGGCGCGTAATTCAAAAATCAATTTCGAACATGTTTATTCCGATGTCGTTACAGTTTAAAAACAACATTCTCATGGGCCTTCGTACATCATAATTACCGTAGAAATCTCGTTGCGGTAGTTTTGAAATTGTGAACGTGACGAAATAACGAAAATTTCGATGAATATCGTTGAACATACCGATCTAAATTAATATTTAAAAATGTCGTATTACGATCCTTGAAGCAAGCACCTCCCAAATGATAATACCACTTTCGGAAACTTTAAATAAATCGAACCGTTGATTCGAACGAATTGGCGCGCTGCTTGCGGGATTTTTCGGAACTTATTCCATATTCAAATGTGCCCAAGTAATGGCGCACAAAGGAATTTGAGATTTCGAAAGATTAATCGGAATTAAGCAAAAAATAAAAAGCTTGGATTCTTCATAGACGATGTGAAAATCATTGGCGAGGCTCGGGACAGAGGATTAAATAAATAATTGCATTTTCCCAAAACGATTACACAACGCTCTTTCCCTCATCATCCTAACGGCTCTTTAACCGTGTCTACGACCACGTTAGTCAAATTCTGCTCGAGAGAGCCAGTACACACGAGATTCTCTTACGATCCACGAGAGGCTCTCACGGTGCTTCGTGCACTTTCGGTCATACTCTTCGCCTAGCCCGTGTGTAGAGACATCCGCCTTAACGTGCTTCCGTAAAATGTTCATCGCGGCGGGAAATAGGTTATGACGGCCACGTAGGGAGGTTCGCTAGTGTGGCACGGTATCGTCGATGTTAGGGGGGGGGGAGGCGGTGGGAAGGGAGAGGGCAAGAGACGACAGTTTTCAGGGTAACTCAATTCTCCACTCGTGCCTCGTATACCGGTGCGACGTCAGGTTATATGGCTTCCACGTAAGAAACTTCATATACATCAGCTTGTGGCGAACGAAAGGGCGTAAGCCACAATATTCAACGCTCAAAGTACGACGGAATCGAAACCTTTTGTTTAACAGCGAACGATATATATATGCGTCTGGCTTCCTCGACTGGAATGAGAGCTATAGCACTCAGCGGGAGAGAACGACAGGAAGGAAGGAAGGAAGGAAAGATGATGTATCGTTTTATAACAAAGAGAATTTATCAACGTCAATTTGCGTATTACCTCGGAGCGTCATTGTCATTGATGTGTTCCTTCGGTACGTGTGTCTGTTAGAAAATTTAATAAGCATAGTCGATGGAGGACATCGCGAGAGAGCTTCCGGTAGTTCAACGGTAAATTCATCACACTTGTCCCACGTCCAATCCCGCGTTACAGAAAACTCGGAATAATCACTAAAAGATATTTTCTTTTTATTTCCGTGTGAGCTTTCGTGCTTTTTACGAGCCCACCCAATGTTTCACCCTCATATGTAGCGATGCAACGAGCGAGACGAGACAAGAAAAAATCGAGATCGAGCCTAACTTCTCGAATGTTATAGCCAAGAAATACTCTTGTTTTCGAGTTCGACAGGGGAGCTTTTGTCTCGTGTCGATCTCGTCACGAATCACGCTTCTATTTCCAATATCGATAGGGTCGAACTAGAACTTTTCAAACTGTCGTGATGAAACGCACATCGAGTTACATTGGCCCCACGTCGGTTACCGTTACTGGAGAAAAACGCATGTGGCATCGATAATATTACACAAGGAATTGTATTTCCATAGGGATGTTTTAATCGCGATCATTTTAACGCGAGGCCGCACAACCTTCGACCACTTCAAAAACAGAAATTGTACTTTCTCCGAAACGGCACAACCGTCCGGACTCAGATAGCTTGGCCCAAGCAGAATTGTGGGAAAAAGTGGTTGAGTTTTTGCTGTTTGAAAATAATCCACCGTTTAGCAGTGGGTACAATTCTAATGTCACAGCTATGTCTCTTGCAGTGATGTGCGACGTGGTAACATCTGAACCATCGCCATCATAGGGTAGGGTGTCATAGTTCCCAGAAGACACAACCCCTAAAAGACATAATCCCCAAAAGTCATAATCCCCAAAAGACATAATCCCCAAAAAGTTACTAGATGTCAGAATCGACTGTCACGATGGAGATTTAGGTTACATACACTAAACAAGTGTTTGAAGTGGAATAATTGGTTGACTGCGATTTTTTTCTAATAACTCTTCGACCCAATGAATATTCGAGTGAGTCGCAAATATTTGCATTTTTATTTATTCAATTTTCATTACAATATTCGTTTATATATGTATGATTGCATCTGTTGCTAAAAGAGTCAAAACAGAATATTGTAATTCGATTGTTCAATAAATAAATAAATAGGAACCATAAATGGAATATTTTAATGAAAATTGAATAAATAGAATTGCAAATATTAGTGTATCACGCTCGAAGAGTTATTGGCTCAAGGAGTAATTACAAATAATCGTGGATAAGCAATTGTTGCCGTACCACTTCAAACAGTTGTTGGATGCACATAACCTAAATCTTCTTCTTTTTCCTGTATGGTTTTAAGCTGTACACAAAAAAAAGTTGACTAGTACACAACCTGAAACCTGATACATAACCTGAAAACTCGGAAAAAGGGCAACGCACGTGATCCTCGAATATTGACTATACGTGGGACGGAAAATGTCTGCAACGCCATCTATCACTTTGACAGGTACTAACCTGTGACGGGTGTGATAATATTTCCCAATTAAGTGTTTTTAATGTGTCTTTCACCAGTTTAGCGGTATGAGACGGCGCGTTGTCATGTTGCAAGATAACTTTGCCATGTCTTCGGGCCCATTCCGGCCGTTTTTCGATCAACGCATAATTCAAATTGATCATTTGTTGTCGGTAGCGATCCTTGTTCACCGTTTCACCAGGTTTTAACAACTCGTGGTACACCACACCACACTGGTCCCACCAAACACAGAGCATTGTCTTACGGCCAAAGCGATTTGGCCTTGCAGTCGATGGGCCGGCTTCACCAGGTGAAAGCCATGATTTTTTTCGCTTCGGGTTCTCAAAATAAATCCACTTTTCGTACCCCGTGACAATTCGATGCAGAAAAGATTTCCTTTCGAATCGTTGTAGCAGCATTTCACAAACGGTTTTTCGATTTTCCATTTGTCTATCGTTCAGCTGGTGTGGCACCCATTTTCCATACTTTTGGATCTTTCCCATGGCTTTTAAACGTTGGCAAATTGTTCCTCGAGTCACATTTAGTGTTTCTGCCAATTTTTGTTGCGATTGGGTTGGATCAACATCCAATAACGCCTGCAATTTCTCGTCTTCGAACTTTTTCGCTGCACCAGGATGTTCATTGTCTGTCAAATCGAAATCTCCACTTTTAAATTGACGAAACCATGTCTCACATGTTCCAATCACTGGAGCATGTTCACCATAAGTTTCTACCAGCAACCGGTGAACTTCAGCTGCTTTTTTCTTTTGATGAAATAAGAAAAGCAACGAATGCCGCAAATGCGATTTACTTGGAACGAAACTCGACATATTCACTAAGGTAAACAAATATGACGCTATTATTTTGGCGGAATGTGACTTGCGTATTTTTGTAGGTTAATGTCAATAGAAAAAAATGACATACATGCCGAATCATAGAAATGTATACATATTGCTAGCGACATCTACTGGTAAAACCAGCAAACTTGAACTAACACCCCTGGTACATGCCAGGTAGTAAGTAAATGGGTACCTGAGTGACCGCTCGGTTATACACGTGGCACGCTCGGTGCCTGAAGGAGAGCTACTCACTTTAATGGCTTATAACAATAGAACGAGTCGGAATTTTCATTTAAAATTTTCGTAACATATTTTTCAATAGTTTTACTAACAATTTATGAAATGAAAAAAAATCAATTTTTTGAACCGTCTAACCCTATTTCCCCCTTCAATTTTACATTTTTCGTCGTACATCATTCATTTGACTCTGATATTGGCTTTTTTTCCTATTTACGACAACGCATTCTACTTTCAATGGGCGAAAAGTGAATAAATTAGCGATTATCGAATAAATGTGCGTTTTCCAGGAAAAAGTATTAATCAATACATCACGTTTCCAATGAATGAAAATCAAAAATTTCCGTTGTGTATTCGTTAAATTTCAAATATTGACAAATAATAATCGTTGAAACGATTATTTTTCGATCTTATTCCCGAATAATCGATTTGTTGACATCGATTATCCTCGTAGTCGATTATTCGACAATCGATTGTACTTTCAATGTCGCCCATCTGTACAGCTCTTCCTTATCGCCGGAGAGTTTTCTGGAAATTTGCTAAAAATCCGTTAGGTGGCTTCAAGCGCTGTGCTCTCGCGCAAGTGCGATACTGCTGCTCCGACTATATAAGGCGTCCGCTGTTACTACTGTTCGCATCATGTTCGTATCTAGGCCCGTTTCCTCCGACTCGGTATAAACGGGATTCAATTGTTTTTCGTATAGTTTAGAAATAGGCTGAACTGAGTTTGAACTTAGATTAAGGTTGGAGGTGTCGGGCGTTAAAGTGCACAAGTTCAAAAATCGATTAATACAATGTCTTTCGACGTGCCGAAAGTCACGATAATGTCCTTCGCTATTTTCTACCATAAATACATGTACAACCACTTTATGGACCCTAATGAAACTTCGTAAAAAGTCCGATTCGAGAATCAACGCATCAGATGTTTCTTCGAGCACTTTTACTCGTCATTTTCTCTATGCCATTCGGAAGCTACGCGTACAAGTGGTCTCACATTATTCAAGCCGAATTTCCGACCACATTACGTTCTCTCTATGCCGTTGTTAGAACATGTCATTCCGCGTTAAACAATTCCCTTGTGACATTTATAAAAAAAATAGCGAAAAACTAACGGGAATAAAAATTTTCAGTCAAACCTCTGAAAGTCGAGATAATCGGCTCGAACCAGCCCCTATCAGCCGGAATGAGATCCGACCTGGTCTGCATGACCTACGGCTCCAGACCAGCAGCTAATTTAACTTGGTGGCGAGATGGACTTCGATTCGACGTCGACTCCAGCAGAACCGTGAGTATCCGTGTTATTTCTTATTTTTTTGATCGTCCGTTCGCGTGTCAATCGGATTGACGTATCACATTCGGGAATGAGGTTCGCGACGATCGGACGTCAGGACGATGAGACGAGCAACGTGACGAGCAATGCAGGGGTTATTTATTTACCGTTTGAGAAAACAACGGGACGAATGCTGGAAGGGTTTATTTTAGTTCGACGAGACAAAGGGTTACCGTGCGATTGGTTAAGGGATATTTTAATGTTATCGGGCTTGGATATATTCGTTCGGCTATCGATCACACGACGCGAACAAGGAAATACCCATGAAATGGTTGGGCGCGCAGGAAGGTCGAGTGTGTTTCCATTGAGAAAATTGAATTATCCCAAGAGTCAGTGGGATCGAAAAGATAGGGTGGGTGGGAAGGGGTGGATGGAAGAAAAGAACGAAGGATCTTGATCGCCGATGAAGAAAAGGTAGCCGGAGTTGGCACCCCTTGCTGCAAGGATCCCCCGCGTTATCAAAACACCTCGGGGTGTTTATTCGTCGTCGCCTTTGCTCCTCGAGGGGAGGGCAGAGGTCCCGGCACGACACTGCCGCATTAATCAGAGCGCGAAATTGCAATTTCATCGTGATAGGACGAGCCTTCTCCCCCTTCCTCGACATCCAGCGAGTGAGGTCTGCACAGAAAGATGGAGCGGGAGTGAGATATATGGTGACTCGCGCTACCTCACCACCCTCCGTTCTTTTTCCTCTCCCTTGCCTCCTCCCGACTCAACTACGTGCGTCCGACAAAATATTCTCGCGCATTGAGAACAGAAGAAATTTATTCAACCCCGCGGAATTTCGCGTGGAAGAAATATAAGAAAACTATTCCGCCTTTCCTTTCGTCATTTGTGATGAACGATCGCCGCGTAAATTTTCGCTCAACCTACCCCCTGTTATGTATTGTAACGTGGATCGCCAGTTATCGAATGAGGGATCGTACAATTCCGGTCTGATAACGTCCCCGGAGTTGACGATATTAAAGAAAAATGAGAGGCATCAAGAATTCGAGGCCACTTCCGGTTGAGATACGGGCCTTTTTAGAATCACGCGGAATTCCCACTGGCAGCCATTCCTCGAGGCAACAATAAGTTTGCGGAGGGGGGGCGGGGGGAGGGGGATTTCGTACGCGAAATGTATATGAATCATAATTTGAACAATAATCATCGTAATTCCTCGTAATTTTTCGATCAATTTTTAAGATGCACGTCAAACAAAGAACCTTCGTCCGTGGTTGAAACTCGTTCGACGCCATTTCGCGCACAGGTTCAATCGCATTAAGGGAGGGGTAAGGGTTTCAGCGTAAAAAAAAAACACTTTTTTTGCGATTTTTTTTCTCAAATATGGATTGAGCAATTTTATTCGAACCTTTTGTACATTATTGAGCATACTTTTGACAATGTTGTTCAATTTTTTCGTGCAGAAATATTGAAGCATAAGCCCGTAACAGAGCTTCCCCCAGAACGTCTTGGAAAAAAAAACAATTTGCGGTGTTCACTATAACTCGGCCGGAAGTTGTCTGAAAATGAAAAACCATGAAAATTCAGTCAAATTATAATCAAATCTTCCCCCCAACGTTCTCTGATAATTTTTTTTTTTCATTTAAACATTTTTGGCGGCCATCTAAAGTGTGAACCGTTATTTTCCACGAAAAATTCCGCCATTTTGTGGGTGGGAAACACCCTTGATGTAAAAAAAAAAAAATTACTAAACGTTGGGGGGAGGTATTTTATATGTAGAAAATGTGTACAAAGTTTGAAATGAATCGGTCGAGTAGTTTTTAAATGGCAGTGAACACGGACTTTGAAAAAGTAGTTTTGAGAAAAAACGCGTCTAAAGTGCACTGCTAGCCCGACCGCCCGCAGCTGTTAGAGGTATGGCGTTAAAGGCCAGGAGATTAATAAGACAATAACTTCAAGAATATTGCTCAGATCGGTTAAAAATTTTAAGGACATATTCTCGAAATGTTAAACAATAAGATAAGACAACAAAAAAAAATTCGATTTTTCGATCCCTTACCTCGCCCTTAAGGCAGTCGTCTGGTCTAGAGCGAGATTTTTGACGTCATTTCTAATGTGCAATAACGTTTAAACCGTTGAAGTTGTCTTGATAAAAATGTACACGTGCATTTATTGATCCTTAGAGAATACTTGTGCATTAAAAAAAATAATTATTTTAAATATTTTCATGTAGTTTTTTGCCTTGTTACAACATGGTGCGCCGAAATCGGCGCCCACTCTAGGCGATGTTGTATGCGTCTGAAAAAAAATATATATATATATTCTCAATCTGTATGAGTATTCTGAGCACTGGTAGCAGAATTGGTACTTAAAAAAAAAAATTTGACAAAATGCCGGCCTGTTGAACTTGCATTAATGATATTTCATACATTTTCGGGTATTCGACGAGTTACAAAATGTCGGCAAAATTATTGTTCGACTCAATAGGAAATTTTTTTTAAGTACCAATTCTGCTACCAGTGGCGCACCATGTTGCAACAAGGCAAAAAATTACATGAAAATATTTGAAATAATTTTTTTTTTTCAACGCACAAGTATTCTCTAAGGATCAATAAATCGCACGTGTAAATTTTCATCAAGACAACATCAACGGTTTAAACGTTATTGCACATTAGAAATGACGTCAAAAATCTCGCTCTAGATCAGACGACTGCCTTAAGGGATAACAGCACTGTGACCTCCTGTTTTTTTTCACATTTTTCAAGAACTTTTTCTTGTGGGAAAAAAAAGAGATATTCGAAAAATTTTTTTGGGTTTTGTTCCTTGTTTATTAATGTATCAAAAAACATTTTTTTCACATTTTTCTCGCCGCATGGTGGCGCTGGGGAAGCTCTCGCGTCAGGTGCTGTCATCTCCGCGGCACGCAGCAGAACTCACTTCAACGTCGATCTGAAAAAAAATACCGAGTGTTTTCGTTAATAATATGATATTTTGAAGAGAAGTACATAGGGATTTGGAAAAATATTGTTTTAAAAAAAATAGGCACGCCTTTGAAATTAAAGTTAATTACAAAGGCGTGCCTATTTTTTTTAAAACAATATTTTTCCAAATCCCTATGTACTTCTCTTCAAAACGTCTTCAAAACTTCAACGTCGATCTGAAAAAAAATACCGAGTGTTTTCGTTAATAATATGATATTTTGAAGAGAAGTACATAGGGATTTGGAAAAATATTGTTTTAAAAAAAATAGGCACGCCTTTGAAATTAAAGTTAATTTCAAAGGCGTGTCTATTTTTTTTAAAACAATATTTTTCCAAATCCCTATGTACTTCTCTTCAAAATATCATATTATTAACGAAAACACTCGGTATTTTTTTTCAGATCGACGTTGAAGAGAGTTCTGCTGCGTGCCGCGGAGATGACAGCCTCTGACGCGAGAGCTTCCCCAGCGCCGCCATGCAGCGTGAAAAGTGTGAAAAAAATGTTTTTTGATACATTAATAAACAAGGAACAAAATCCAAACAAATTTTTCGAATATCTCGTTTTTTTCCCACAAAAAAAAATTCTTGAAAAATGTGAAAAAAAACAGGGGGTCACAGTGGTGTTATCCCTCAACCATGGAGACTAAAGTAATGTCTCCACGGAATAAACACAAAGCCCGCTTATCTCGTCCCGCTCTATCCTTAAATCTGCCCTTTGGAATTATTCGCAGATCTCGAATGACGGTAATACGACCACGAGTGTTTTGTCATTCAGGCCAACAAAGATGGACGCGGGTAGGCGTCTGTCGTGTCGAGCGGAAAATCCAATAATGCACATTGTCCCGATCGAGGACGAATGGATCCTGAAGATACATCGTAAGCTTTAAACACGACGCAAAGTCGACACCGCTCTTTCCATTTTTAAAATCGAGCAACGACAATCTACAATACGACCGAAATTACGCGTTATTACACGAACGTAAATCTAAATCCCGGGACTTTCAAACGAACGGCGGATACATATTATGTTCTCGGCATTGCAGATAAACCGGAGTCGCAGATAAAGCTTGGAAAGTCTTTGAACAAGGACGCGATAAGGGAGGGAAGCGATGTATATTTCGACTGCAGAATAAACGCGGAGCCATCCGTTTACAAGGTGGAGTGGCGTCACGAGGTAAGAGAAAGTGTTTGAGGGAGTGAAAGAGAGGGATAAAAAGATAAATCCGAGCACCCTCGAGATCAGCATCGACACCCCTTACTTCTTTCGTTCGTTTAATTTTATCGTCTTACTTTGACATTCATTGCCGGGGAAATTAATAACGAGCCACATCGATATGGCGTGGGTTTTGCAATTTAACAGCGTAAAATAAATGCAAACCGTTTGCAGCGGCGCTCGTCTCGAATTAATGAAGTAGACCACTCACGTTTCGTAACGATGAAAAACTTTCGCGTTCAGCAACGAGAGGGCGAAAAGATACACAGACGCCTCTTCGTCCTGTCGAGTCTCGAGGGTGGGCAAAAAAAAAAAACAGTACTGAAAAAGAACTCACTCACCTGCTCTTTCACTGGGCTATTTTTTTATTCTTTTTTTTTTTTATTTATTTAAACATCTTCAACATTGTTCGCGTTTTTCGTGACCTGGCGAACGGACTTATTTCCGTTGTCTCCTGTTGTTGCAGGGCAAGACCCTCAATCACAATGTGACCCAGGGAATAATAATAAGCAACCGGAGCCTCGTGCTTCAAAAGGTCGACAGAAAGAGCGCGGGCAATTACACATGCGTCGGTTACAATACCGAGGGTGACGGCGAGAGTTCGGCCTTCTATTTGAGAGTCATGTGTGAGTAGTATTTTTTTTTCTATTTTTTTTTTCTATTTTTTGTTTACTTTCTTTTGCTGCTCTTACTTTTTTTTCCCCCACGTTTGCCTCTTCTTTCATCCCCGTTCAACGTGCAATACGTACTTGTTTCGTGGACACAAAGAGCCCCGAGCATTTTTTTTTTTTTTTCGTATGTTTCTGCGTGCACGCGCGTGTGGATTGTCTCACCGAGAGAACGGACGAGAATGGTGACGTTCTTTGCGGTGTGGTAGCCTTTCTCATTAAACACGATGACAATTAGAGATCCTCTTTCCTCTTCTTTCTATCTCGGCTTTGTCTTCCTCGAGATTTTTGAGCTTCTTCACGGAACACTTATGAAATTCTTTGCTAAAACGTGTTTATGTTGCATCACACGCAATTTAAGCAGGTTATGGCACTGACGAAGAACCCCACATGGCTGTCACGTTTTGATTTTCTTCGCCATCCCAGATGTTGTAATATACACGAGGACCACGATCTCGTCACAACGGTCTAGCGGCAGAAAAAAGGCCTAACTTTGACGATTTATTTTCGGAGTATGAAAAACGGAATGGGATTTCTTTTCAGAGGTTTTATTTAACAAATATTGAAGCATGATAAAGACATTTTGTATTGTCATTTTGATGGAAAATGGCGGCGACAGAGCCCACCTTGAAAATCGACTTTTTTTAAAACACCTTCACGGGAGCACGGTTCTCTCGTAAAGTATAAGACCCGAAAGAAAAAATCAAAATTTTTTTTTATAATCTATACACTATTGGCTATGGGACTACGCAGGGATTTTTTTTTTTTTATTCAAATTTTGTAGAAATGGTGGATTTTCGAAAAAATGAATGGATTTTTTGCCAGATGAAATGCAGTAAATTGTTCATAAAAGAACAAGTTTACATTAAATCAAAAAAACGGCTACGTACTCCGATAAAGAATGTTATTGTGAAGCTACTATCAAAATTTTAAATCGATTCATGCAACGGTGTTCAAGTAATACGTCCTCCTAGTTTGAAAAAGACGATTTTCAAGATGGGCTCTGTCGCCGCCATTTTGTATCAAAATGATAATAAAAATTTTTTTTTTCATACCTCAATATGTGTTAAATAAACCCTCTGAAAAGAAATCCTATTCCTTTTTTCATACTCCCAAAAGAAATCGTCAAAGTTAGGCCTTTTTTCTGCAGCTAGAGTGGTGTGGCCCTTTAAGGTAGTAGTCTGGTAACTTAAGCCGATTTTCATGTCTTTTTTGGAGGGCGTTTTTTTGTAGGAAAATAAAAATCAATCGTCTTGGATATTTAGGATGTTTTTATTTTCATATTAAAGATACAAAAAAAAATTTTGTTGAAAAAATGTAATAGTTTATTATTATTGATATTATTGATCGAAGTTGGCACCTCGGAAAAAAAGCGCGTGGGTGGCCCCGGTGATTTTGGCTCTTGATGTTATCTGAAATCAAAAATTCTTGATAATTCTTAATCTATAGACACGTCATTCTGGTCGGAACTACTGAAGTTAAATTTCATGGATCAATAACAAAATGGCGGACTTTGGAAAAAAAAGTCCTTTTATTTTAGCAAAGAAGGGGTTGTGAAATAAAAAGTTAGGGGTGAAAAAATTTCTCGGTAGTTCCGACGAGAACTATAAGTGGGTAGAGTAGCCTGTTAAAATTTGAAAGCAATCGGTTCGGTAGAAAAAAAGTTAGGACCCGGGCTGACCAGAAAAACACTGTTTTGAGAAAAACGCGTTTAAAATTCAACAACAGATTTTCATAAGTAAACTTAAATTTTTTTTTTGTATCTTTAATATGTAAATAAAAACATCTTAAATATCCAAAACGATTCATTTTTATTTTCCTACAAAAAAACGCCCTCCAAAAAAGACATGAAAATCGGCTTAAGTTACCAGACTACTACCTTAAGAGAAAGGCGCACGTGTACCACGTGATACGTGAATGCGAGAGAGATAGGCGAAAAATTTCTTATCGGTACTTTCTCGAAAACGGTAAGACCGATCGGGATTAAAAAAGCTCAGCAACTTTTTGCCACCATACTAAAGTGGCTAAGCTTATTTCATCCAAATCGGTTGTGTCATTTCGGTGATAGTACATCTCGCTTTTTCGAAGTGATAGGCGGGCGTGATACATCCTCTTGAGGAGTTAGATTTTAAGAAATATCCTCACACTTTTGCTTCATCTGTGTATGGCCGTAGTCGTGCTTCTCTTAACGCGGTAGTCTGGTTTAGAGCGAGATTTTTGACGTCGTTTCTAATGTGCAATAATTTTTAAACCGTTGAAGTTGTCTTGATGAAAATTTACACGTGCATTTATTGATCCTTAGAGAATACTTGTACATTAAAAAAAAAAAATTATTTTAAATATTTTCATGTAGTTTTTTGCCTTGTTGCAACATGGTGCGCCTGAATCGGCGCCCACTCTGGACGATGTTGTATGCATCTGAAAAAAAAAAATATATATATATTCTCAATCTGTATGAGTATTCTGAGCATTGGTAGCAGAATTGGTACTTGAAAAAAAATTTTGACAAAATGGCGGCCTGTTGAACTTTCATTAAGGGAGGGGTAAGGGTTTCAGCGTAAAAAAAACACTTTTTTTTCGATTTTTTTTCTCAAATAAAATCGACTCAAATTTCTAGACCAGACGACGGCCTTAAAAGTCATTAGGGTGCTTTTTGCGTTAGGTTGTTTGCACACTAGCATGACATAGTGTGTCTTATGTAAAAAATATGGACGTACATAACTCTAAACATGACGAGAGGGAAGAAATGAGAGGAGATTTCAAGGAAAATCTCGAACCGCGAAACGTAAAGAATCCCTGAAGCAAGAACAGATTTTGTTTCACGGTCCATTGATCCTACTGGAGCCCCGACCATTGTGAATCGGGGCTCTCGGTTTATTCGTTCGTTAATCACGAAGTTAACCATCACATTAACGCATTCCCCGGCCTCGTGGCAGTTGCTCCAACCTGCAAGGCCAACCAGGAAAACGTGCACGGCGTCGCGAAGCAGGAAAGGGCGAACATATCGTGTCAGGTCGACGCGAATCCATCGAACGTGAAGTTTCGTTGGACGTTCAACAATTCGGCTGAGAGCGTCGACCTCACTAACGATCATGTCGCAAGAACCGGCACAACATCAATTGTCTCTTACACCCCAATGACAGCGTTGGATTATGGAACTCTTCTTTGTTGGGCCTCCAATGAAATCGGTCGACAACAGGTGCCCTGCGTCTATCACATCATACCCGCAGGTCAGTCTCTTTCTCACTTATCTGTCCCCGTCCCTTCCAACCACACCTGTGTTTTGTCCCTCGTGTGATTTCACCGCTATCGACGTAATTACGAGCGTCAGTGGATCATCGACAGCCGCGCCAATCATCCCCTCGTGAAATCCTATTTATGATCCCCCGTTACTCGTCCGCGAAATCGAACGATGTCAAACACTTGACGGGAGCGGTTTTACAGGTCATCCCGACATGGTTCACAATTGTACTATCAGCAACACCTCGACAACCTCGTTCGTCTTACGTTGCTCCGAAGGTTTTCACGGCGGTCTCGAACAAGCATTCCTGCTGGAAGTTCGCGAGAGCAACAGCCAGGAACTTCATGCAAACATAACGTCGCCAGTTCCCCGCTTCAACGTCACCCGCTTGACCTCCGATGCTCTCTACAAGGCTGTTATTTATGCTTACAACAGCAAGGGTCGGAGCGAGGCGAAAGTCGTCGAAGCCGGCACCCTCAGGCTTCCGGAGAAACAATTGACCTCGGAAACAGGTAAATCAAGAGGTAATCCGTTCCGTACGTTTGCTCAACATATTTTGTATTCGTCGATGCTCCGAAGTTTGCCCTCAACTTTGATCCTTCGATGGTGAATCGACGAAGTTCGATGAGCTGTTCAAATAACAATCCTGTTGACATTCTGACGAGCGCTCTTGTCTCCGGTTTATACGATACCGATGAATAACGTAACGGTTCTCGTTTTGTCAATTTTAATTTCATTCTTGTTTAAATAAACATTCCTGGCTTCTAATTGGAGCCAATTTTTTTTCGTCATGTGCATTTCATACTCTTGGAATGGATTTGTGGTGAGAAATCGCGTTTATAAAGCGTACAGACGTGTATGAGGACTTCCTTTGTTCGCGTCTGGTTATTGAAGAACCTACTCGGCGGAACTTCTTCATTCATTCATTGAAATAACTTTTAACTCGATCTTCGCGCAAGGGCTCTCGCAACAATTCTCAATAAACCGAATCCAGAATTCCCAATGAATACAATTCAGTCCTGAACGATGTAAAGTCAATGAAACGACGATGAAATAACGTCGGATCGATGTTTCTCATTAAGGGAGGGCGTAAGGGTTTCAGCATTAAAAAAACCCTTTTTTTTGCGATTTTTTTTCTCAAATATGGATTGAGCAATTTTATTCGAACCTTTTGTACTTTATTGAGCATATTTTTGACAATGTTATGTAATTTTTCCATGCAGAAATATTGAAGCATAAGCCCGTAACAGAGCTTTCCCCAGAACGTCTTGGAAAAAAAACAATTTGCGGTGTTCACTATAACTCGGCCGGCAATTATCTGAAAATGAAAAACCATGAAAATTTAGTCAAATTATAATCAAATCTTCCCCCCAACGTTCTCTGATAATTTTTTTTTTTCATTTAAAAATTTTTGCCGGCCATCCAAAGTGTGAACTGTTATTTTCCACGAAAAATTCCGCCATTTTGTGGGTAGGAAACACCCTTAATGAAAAAAAAATAAAAATTAAATAAACGTTGGGTGGAGGTATTTTGTATGTAGAAAATGTGTACAAAGTTTGAAATGAATCGGTCAAGTAGTTTTTAAATGGCAGTGAACACGGACTTTGAAAAAGTAGTTTTGAGAAAAAAGCGTCTAAAGTTTGTGAAGTAAAAAAGTGAAGAAAAAAAAAATTTTTTTCCAACTTACACAGAATCATCGATTCCAGCTCCAGCTTCTTCTTTTAAGGGAGTGGTAAGGGTTTCAGCGTAAAAAAAACACTTTTTTTGCGATTTTTTTTCTCAAATATGGATTGAGCAATTTTATTCGAACCTTTTGTACATTATTGAGCATACTTTTGACAATGTTGTGTAATTTTTCCATCCAGAAATATTGAAGCATAAGCCCGTAACAGAGCTTTCCCCAGAACGTCTTGGAAAAAAAACAATTTGCGGTGTTCACTATAACTCGGCCGGCAATTATCTGAAAATGGAAAACTATGAAAATTTAGTCAAATTATAATCAAATCTTCCCCCCAACGTTTTCTGATAATTTTTTTTTTTTCATTTAAAAATTTTTGCCGGTTATCTAAAGTGTGAACTGTTATTTTCCACGAAAAATTCCGCCATTTTGTGGGTGGGAAACACCCTTAATGCAAAAAAAAAAAAATTTAACTAAACGTTGGGGGGAGGTATTTTGTATGTAGAAAATGTGTACAAAGTTTAAAATGAATCGGTCAAGTAGTTTTCAAATGGCAGTGAACACGGACTTTGAAAAAGTAGTTTTGAGAAAAAAGCGTCTAAAGTTTGTGAAGTAAAAAAGTGAAGAAAAAAAAAAAAAATTTCCAACATACACAGAATCATCGATTCCAGCTCGTTTCTTCTTTTAAAATATTGTAGTGTATAGTATACACTATATACTATATACACAATAGCAATGAATAAACTGTATACCTGTTCGACAGCTGCCCTGCTAGCCCGACCGCCCGCAGCTGTTAGAGGTATAGCGTTAAAGACCAGGAGATTAATAAGACAATAACTTCAAAAATATTGCTTAGATCGTTTTAAAATTTTAAGGACATATTCTCGAAATGTTAAACAATAAGATAAGACAAAAAAAAATTCGATTTTTCGAAAGTGAAAACCCTTACCCCGCCCTTAACGGACGTGGAATATTCACAGAAAGACCAAGACATCACATCAAATTGACTCCAATGCTCAGCGTTATGATCGGCGTTGTCGCTGCTCTCGTCATCGTAGCTGTGATCGTAATGGTGGTTTTGAGAATTCAAAATGCCAGTCCTGACGATCATGGCAAATCGCATTTGGAGGATCACGACAAAGTAACGAAGTCGATACCGATACAGCGCGAGCTCCGATTTCGCGAGGGTAGCAGCTTGATTACGGAGGAAAAGCATCCCGGTAGTCCGTTCAGAAAGTCCGAAACTACGGGCGAATTGAGCGAAGGCGATGAGAAGAATCCTGATATCATACCGCAACAAATAAATGGTGAGCGGTTGATTGATCTTATGAGGAATAGTTTATTGTTCGAAGTAATTTATTTAGCCGTAGAGTGGCGGGCAATAGTTTTTCTCATTCTGAGCTTAAACATGCCGCGTCATCTAAGTTCACCGTATCCTCATGTTAATAACGCACTTCGTCTGTACCCAATTGGCAAAGTTGATTCTTTTCACGCACAAACATCAACAGTATTGGGGGTACAAGTAAGTTTTAAAGGATTTTTTTGTGAAAATTCGGTCTTTATTGTGCAAAAATGGTAACAAATTGAGGTAACAATGGAGTCTGGTAACAATTGAAGTGTTCGATCGATAATGGCTCCAATTCCGCATCATCAAACGTTTCTGGCCCTCCTTCACCACTTTTCAATCCTCTAAACCAGTTCTCTCAAGTTAAAATTGATGGAGCATTGTTCCCCATAACCCTCACACAACAATCGATAACCCTCAGCTGCCTTTTTCTTTAAATAGAAGCAGAAAAGTAAAGCTTTCCGAAAATTGGTTTCCGTTGGCACAAAAGTCGACATATTTGGACTTATAGAAGAACTGGGTTCTCTACACTTTGACAAAGTTACACGTACTGAAAACTAAAGCCTACTGATGATGCTTTACCATGAAGGTAGTTAGGTTATTGTCTGATGCGATTTAATAGTAACGCCCTCTCTTGTAAATCCATTAAAACTTACTTGTACCCCCAATAATAATCCTGATTATCAGATCGTACTAAAAACATAACACTTCGCGAAAAAATATACGATAGATTGATTTTAACGGGACAGTTTATTGCTCGAAGTAATTTATTTAGGGGGTGAGTGGCGAGCGGGTTTTTCTGATTTTGAGGATTAAAGATGGCACGGCATCTACAGTGGGTCAAAAAAGTATTCATACGCCTGGTTTTTTTTCGCGATAACTTTATAGACATAAGCGATAACGCAAAGAAAGCCAATTTTATTTAATGGTACATCAGGTACAGAGTCAAACTGCAAATGGAGAATTTTTTTCCCAGGAATAATCGAAGAATTATGCAAAAAAAAAACAAAAATCTTCGGGCCAAAAAAGTATTCGTACGCTTACGATTGAGCTGCTAAACCTCGATATTCACTCACGGACGATCTGACCTTTGCGTACAATGTAAACGAGTCTTCGTTTACACAATGGTTTTGACCTATTCCATGCGGTAGTAGATCTTCAAGCTCCGAACAGACACGACGGCAAAGAAAAGCGAAATATCAATATCCATGCGAGATAGAAGTGATTTTTCTTCGGAAACGCGGTGAAAGTTATCGAAAAATTCGTAAAGAACTAAATCTAAGTTTCGCAGTAGTGCAATATATAATAAAAAAAAATACGAAAGAACAAACAGCACAGAAAATAAGCCACGAACCGGTCGACCGAGAATACTAACGGTACGAGAGCGTCGGAGTATCGTTACAGAGGCTACAAAAAAAAATCGTTCACAAGTGCTCGCAGCTTTGGCGAATGATGTCGCGTCAACATCGGGGAAGAGCCTGTGTCCCCGGACTATTCGAAACGTTTTGCATTCTGCCCAAATATACGGCGGAACTGTCCGCGAAAAACCATTAATTAATAATATAAATCGAGAAAAACGTTAAGGTTTCGCAAAAACCTACGTAAAAAAATCTATAGAACTTTGAAAACGTGTCGTATTCTCGGATGAATCGAAGCTTAACATGTTCGGGTCCGTTGGAAAAAAATTCGTCTGGCGGAAACCAAATACCGAGCTCCAGCAGAAAATTTTAATACCGACCGTAAAGATGATGCTGAAATCTGCATCGTTGGAACGCAACGAAATCAAGTTTTTTTTTTAATATTCAATTTTCGGTATTGCTCAAGCTTTTCGCGAACATTTGGGACCCAGGTCCTTAACGGCGACCCCTAAAGAAATTTCAATGATTTTCTATGTCCGGAAAGCACCCCTATGGGGGGGGGGGGTGAAAAACTGAAAAAATCGTGCTTCGTACTAAAATGAGATAGACGGATTTTTTATGATCGTTATTCGTTGTTCGTCGTTCCAGGAGAGCCCTAAAAAATTTTGAACGATTTTCTAGGTCCGGAAAGCACCCTTATAAGAGGGTGAAAAACTGAAAAAATCGCAGTTCGTACTGAAATCAGATAGACGGATTTTTTATGGTGGTTATTCGTTGTTCCCCGTTACAAGAGACCTCTAAAAAATTTTGAACGAGTTTCTATGTCCGAAAAGCAGCCTTATGGGGAGGGTGAAAAACTGAAAAAATCGTAGCTCGTACTGAAATTAGATAGACGGATTTTTTATGATCGTTATTCGTTGTTCGTCATTACAAGAGACCCCTAAAAAATTTTGAACGATTTTCTATGTCCGGAAAGCACCCTTATGGGGGGTGAAAAACTGAAAAAATCGTGCTTCGTACTAAAATGAGATAGACGGATTTTTTATGATCGTTATTCGTTGTTCGTCGTTACAGGAGACCCCTAAAAAATTTTGAACGATTTTCTCGGTCCGGAAAGCACCCTTATGAGAGGGTGAAAAACTGAAAAAATCGCAGTTCGTACTGAAATCAGATAGACGGATTTTTTATGGTGGTTATTCGTTGTTCCCCGTTACAAGAGACCTCTAAATAATTTTGAACGATTTTCTATGTCCGGAAAGCAGCCTTATGGGGAGGGTGAAAAACTGAAAAAATCGTAGCTCGTACTGAAATCAGATGGACGGATTTTTTATGATCGTTATTCGTTGTTCGTCATTACAAGAGACCCCTAAAAAATTTTGAACGATTTTCTATGTCCGGGAAACACCCTTATGAGAGGGTGAAAAACTGAAAAAATCGCAGTTCGTACTGAAATCAGATAGACGGATTTTTTATGATCGTTATTCGTTGTTCGTCGTTACAGGAGAACTCTAAAAAATTTTGAACGATTTTCTATGTCCGGAAAGGACCCTTATGGGGAGGGTGAAAAACTGAAAAAAAAATTTAAGACCGACTGTAAAGCACGGCGGAGGAAGCGTCATGGTTTGGGGCTGTATGGGATATTATGGCGTTGGTAATCTGGCTTTTATAGATGGTACAACGAATGCCCAGAAGTATATCGACGTGTTGCGCAGAAATTTCAAAGCAAGCGTAGATAAAATGAGCCTGGATGGAAATTTCTACTTCCAACAAGATAACGACACGAAACATACTGCCACGAAAACGAGGGAATGGTTACTCTATAATGTCCGCAAACAATTGATTACACCACCACAATCTCCAGACGTCAATCCTATTGAAAATTTATGGCGCTTGGTGGATGTAGAAATTAGAAAAAAAATAACAAACAAATCCGATCTCCAAAGAGTGCTTTTAGAAGAATGGACGAAAATAGCAAAAGAAACAACGCAAAAGCTAGTAGAATCGGTGCCTAAGAGACTCAAGGCGATAAATGAAGCAAAAGGGATGCACGCCAAATATTAGTTATAATTAACAACTATGATGATGTAGGTTTTCACTGTAATCGTAAGTGTATGAATACTTTTTTTGCCCGAAAATTTTCGTTTTTTTCGGACAATTCTTCTATTATTCCTGGGAAAAAAATTCTCCATTTGCAGTTTATCTCTGCACCTGATGTACTATTAAATAAAATTGGCTTTCTTTGCATATCGCTTATGTCTATAAAGTTATCGCGAAAAAACAAGGTGTATGAATACTTTTTTGACCCACTGTAAGTTCACCGTAGCCTCATGGCAATAATGCACTTCGTCTGTATTCAATTGTCAAAGTTCATTCTTTCTACACACCAGCATCAATGGTAACAGTCCTGATTATCAGATCGTACTAAAAACATTACATTTCGCGAAAAACTTTACGTTAATCGAGGGTTCACTACCGTTTCCCATACTAACTAGTGCTGGCTGACTTGGGCCAGTGTTGCCGGGTGGTCTGTGCGGAATCCCCCCCAGGTTCATTTTGTTTCCCCCTAGAAATCCCCTAGATTGCCCCCACCCGCCGTCAGGCCATTGTTCATTGTGCCAACGGCGAAGTGTCAACTTTTCAGCTCGAACGGTACCCGGAACGCACCCTAGATGGCGGTGCAGTTTGGTTTAAATTTCAAAAAAATGAATACATACTTTAATAAATACAAGACTGTTTAATCGTCATTAATATAGTAATGATATATTTCTTTTGTCTATTTTTTATATTTCAGTATTTGCAATTGTACCTAAATACCAACGAACTTCAAACACGTTTACGTGGCAATGCTCCGCCACGTATGTCGCGATTTTCAATTCGGCTTCCTTTCGTTGTTGGGACAGAGTTAGTTTAGTGAATGTACCGATTTTCGGTAAAGCGGCAATGGTGTCCTGATTTTTGGTAGCCTGTGTGTGTTTTTTTTTCGATAAAGAATGATCTTGTATAGTTTTCTTATGAGCGATGATAATCGTCTTGCAATAAGGACAAAACGCTTTGGTTGAGTCCCCGTCAGGCGATGATTTTAACCACCCTATATATCGTATAAAGGAGATTTATTTAAACGTCATTACGTACGTAGAATTAATCAACAAAATGTAGGGGATATACATATACAAATGAACTTATAAATTTAGGAATGAACTCTCGAAATCAACAAAAAATTCATGTAGCTTTCAGCGAAGATCTACAATAATAACCTACTTTTAAAATTAGGTTCAAATTCCCAATTTTTAACGTACTTTTGCAAGTATGTTTTTTTACCACTTCCGTTTTTGGGCATATTTATTCTTTTATGTATCGATAAAACTATTTTAATTGTTGACAAATCTGGATTTCCCCGTTAAGTATATAATATATAAGAGCAAATCCACAATAATCGACTAGAGACTTCGGATGAATGAAACTGTTTGTTGTGGTCTACAATCTAGACTAACTTCACAACGAAAAAGCGTTCTGAAGTCAGTCCAGATTCTGGACTGACTTCAGAACGCTCAAACACAACACAAATTTTGAGACATCCACGCGTTTTCGAAAAAGTGGAACGCGTGAAAGTCTCATAATTTATGGCTTTATGATTCCCTAAAATACCCTGACGATTAAGAATCCCCCTAAAAAAAACCCCTAAACATATTTTACCCCTGTATCTCCCCTAAGACACGTAGAATTTCCCTAAATCTAGGGGGAAATCCCCTAACCTGGCAACACTGACTTGGGCAGGAACGAGCGGCCATGTTGAGTAGGTCACACAGTCGCGGTAATTCCCCAGGAATAATAACTTTTGAGCGTTAAATCACTATGATATTAGGATACCGATTGAAAAAGCGACATCAATGTCGCTATAGACGAATTGTTCACTGTCATTAATATTCACGATTTCAAGGTGGCGACGAGCTAACGGAATATTCGAGAAAGCGACGTCTCGTCTCGACGATAGACACGTCACCGTCGCGAAGTGCGCTGGAACATCCGGCAGCAACTTCCCTAGACGGTCACGGCAATTACGTTGGCTACTGCACGATTAGAAGTAGAATTCCACTTCAGGAATTCACCGGATTATCAACGAGACACAAAAGCGTAAGTGCAACAACGTGAGAATCAACAAAGGTCCTTTTAACTTGAAGCCACAAGATCCTTAGATGATTGAATCCGCGAAGTATAAACAAACGATGAAATTTTTTTTTAATTACTTACATTCTTTGTGTATATTCAAATGTCATTACACTTTGTCTATTCTCGCGTATTATCATTTAGTTTCGTGCAAATAGGCGAGCGTCTTTTTCACGATGTTTCGTACCGCATTAAAATTTCTCTAACCTAACGTTTCCAAGAAAAATTTTCATTTTCGTTAGGTTACATCGATGGTGCAGTCGGGTAAAACGGCGTCGTTTCAGCTTCAGCCAATGATGAGCGAAGTTTACGGAACCGGAGTTTGCACACTGCCGCGACAGCATTGGCCAAGTCCGAGCGTGCAATCAATGACGATGACGATGAGCCCGCCAGTTCTATACGCCGGTTTAGGGGTTATGAATCGTTCCTGTCTCGGTAGTTCGATAATGCCGAAAGAGATGGAGTCACGCGGTCACGGTCAGTGTTGCATACAGTCGCAAAAAGACGCGACAACGAGTACACCGATTGTGATGACGAAACGCGAGAGCTCGGTGTGACGAGCTCTCGAGACTTTGAGAGGAAAAGGGGACGCGTGTAACGCGTCGAGTGCGAGAGACATAGCTCGACATTCTTAAAAGTACTTTAATCTCAAACGGCCACGTCCGTTCGGGATGAAATAAGCTTTATCACTTTTTGCCATCATACCGCAGTGGCTAATCTCATTTCATCACGATCGGTTGTGTCGTTTCGGGCGGAAAGTCCATTTCGCGTTTTCGAGGTGGTCGGAGTGTCGCACAGCTTAAGGACGGCGGATAAGTTCGAATTTCAAGAATTAATTCAAATTGAGGTTATATCGAAGTTATTCGTCCACGAGAATCGCGATTCTATGCAAAATTTCAAGTGCATCGTTTGCACGGTCGTCGAGGAATTAATTGTCGACGTGTACTCTTCGAGGAACGGCAAAAATCGTCCCATAGCTCATAAAACGATCAATAGCCGTTCTGAAAACGTTAAAAATTCCATGGAAATCGAACCAAATAATTCGTTACATCTTCGGGGAAGAACTTTCGCGAAGATCCGAACGCATCCGTCGACGCGCGCACAAGATATCTTTCCCCGCTCGCCGACGCTCGTTTGAACGTATCCACCTATCTTAAACGCGACAGTGGCGCCCTCCAAGTTTTTAGTTCAATGAAATCGCGCCATAACGAGATTTCTAGGACATATACGTATTAAATGAACGCGTCCAATCGCGGGAAAAACACTTATTTCAAATGAATGTCTACGTTCGTATATCGCGCGACGAATGACGAACTCACGTTATCCGCAAATGAACGGAGCGACTGGTGGCACATGGACGATTTTTAACGAAGTTTCCGTTGTTTTAGATCTACAATTTTTATTTACTGCGAAACGGTAGGGTGCGGGGGGAACATAGTCCCCAAAAGACACAACCACCAAAAGACATAATCACCAAAAGTCATAATCCCCAAAAGACATAATTCCCAAAAAGTTACTAGATGTCAGAATCGACTGTCACGATGGAGGTTAGTATCTGTCAATGTGATAGATGGTGCTGCGGGCATTTTCCGTCTCGTTTAATGTAAAGATTCGAGGATTACGCGCGTTGGCTCTTTTGCCCTTATCCGAATTTTCAGGTTATGTATCGTACTAGACGGCTTTTTTGCGTACAGCCTAAGACCATATAGGCAGAAGAAGATTTAGGTTACGTACACTAAACAAGTGTTTGTAGTGGAATAATTGGTTGACTGCGATTTAAAAAAATTTTTTGTAATAACTCTTCGACCCAATGAATATTCGTGTGAGACGCAAATATTTGCATTTCTATTTATTCAATTTTCATTACAATATTCGTTTATATATGTATGATTGCATCCGTTGCTGAAAGAGCCAAAACAGAATATTGAAATTCGATTGTTCAGTAAAAAAATAAATAGGAACCATAAATGGAATATTGTAATGAAAATTGAATAAATAGAAATGCAAATATTGATGTACCACGCTCGAATAGTTATTGGCTTAAGGAGTTATTACAAAAAATTACAAAAAATCGTGGATAAGCAATTGTTGTCGTACCACTTCAAACAGTTGTTGCGTGCACATAACCTAAATCTTCTTCTTTTTCCTGTATGGTTTTAGGCAGTACGCAAAAAAAAATTCACTAGATCATAACAGGGTTGCCGAAATTATAATGTGAAAATAATGCACTATCCATTACAGAAATAACTACAATTGGATGATGAAAAACATTAAGCATTACATTGGTCATGAGAAATGTAAAAGACGACCATTATGCATTGCATTAATAATGAATAATACGAAAAACATTACATTATCCATTACTGAAGTAATGGCTAATGCAAGAGTGTTACATTTTCCATTATTGAAGCAATGGGCAATGCTTAAGTGTTACACTATCCATTACTGAAGTAATGGGTAATGCAAAAGTGTTCCATTATCCGTTACTATAGTAATTAGTAGTGAAAAAAACTTCCATTATCGATTACTATAATGATGGGTAATGCAGAGCAGCATTAACTTTCCATTACTATAATGTTGAATAATGTATTACCTCGAGTAATGCTTTATTTCTTCGACTAATGCACTATTACTTCGAGTAATGCATTATCGGAATACGAATACAATAATTTATTATTATACTTTAACAAGAAATAAGAGAAAATTTAATGCAACAATACACAATCGTAAAAAATCATACATCTTCCGATCCAATCCTAAAACATCTATATGAGTCTTACATATAACAATATATACAATAGGGTGGTCGTTAGAACCATTTTTTTTCTTGCCACCCCCTAAATGTCTTGCAAATAAATAACTAAAAATCGCCTCAAAATTTCAGCTCATTATCTCAACTCTAAAGCGTCCCCCAGAAGGCTTCTTTCTACTCATAAGAATAACACAGGTTTTCATGAAATCTGCCAACTTAATTTTTTCTCTGCCACAGTTATTTCATCAAAAATTTATAAACATCAGTAATTGTTGAGTAAATAGAGTACTTTCGAGGGAAAATTTTTGCTTCGATATTCCTGCCATAGTACCGTAGTTATTAAGGGGATACCACACTCGAAAAAAAACTACAACAGTTAAAAAAAAATGACAAAAATCAGATCTTGCATGGTTTTTTCTTAGAAATCCGATTTTGTCGGTCAAATTTTTTTTTGACCACTCCCAATGCAATTTTCGAATTTTTAAAAATCGAAAAATCAAATTGTCGGAAATTCCCAACGCGCAAATTTTTGTCACACATTTCTCAATATGGACACAAATTTTCATCTTTTAAGTTTAAAAAATGTAGGAGGAGATTTATTTTAAACCCCACTGGGCAACCACAATTCTATTAAAATCATACAACAAATTTTTCTTTGCAAATTTTGAACTAACTTGATTTACATACACTATACTAGTACTACTCTACTATTCTATGCAGTACTCTAGTTATTCACATATGAAATTCTTGAAACAATCGAATTTTGTATATCACCATTGATATTAAGAAACAAACAACTATTGCAATAACAGAATGACGGATAATTTTTCTTTACTAATTTTTTTTACAATTTTAACACTTTGAATGGAGTTGTTTTCATTTTAATTCATCATTTTTCATTTAATTTCATTTATTTATGAAGAGTACCACGTAATAGAATATGAGCACCAATTGCCGCGAATATAATCGTCTTTTTATTGAGTGTCTTTTATTTGTGGAGGCTTGATTTTTTCAAGAGCAGTGCCACAATCATTTTGAATTGTTGCCGCCACGTGACGCTGTACGATCAGCGGTACAGCTGACGTCCCCTACCCCTTTAGTGAACCCAGCCACTTCAGCAACTTTTGTTCTTACAAAACTTGTTTGTTCTTGTAAACCCTAATATAGTATACATAAATCAAATTAGTCCAAAATATTGTGGCAAAAAAAAATTTGTTATATTATTTTAATACAATTCTGGTTGTCCAGTCAGTTTTAAAATACATCTCCTCCTACATTTTTTAAACTGAAAAGATGAAAATTTATGTCTATATTGAGAAATGTGTCACAAAAATTTACGCGTTGGGAATTTCCAACAATTTGGTTTTTCGATTTTTAAAAAATCGAAAATTGCACTGGGAGTGGTCAAAAAAAAATATTTGACCGACAAAATCGGATTTCTCAGAAAAAAACGATGCAAGATCTGATTTTTGTCATTTTTTTTTTTTAACTGTTGTAGTTTTTTTTCGAGTGTGGTATCCCCTTAATAACTACGGTACTATGGCAGGAATATCGTAGCAAAAATTTTCCCTCGAAAGTACTCTATTTAGTCAACAATTACTGATGTTTATAAATTTTTTATGAAATAACTGTGGCAGAGAAAAAATTAAGTTGGCAGATTTCATGAAAACCTGTGTTATTCTTATGGGTAGAAAGAAGCCTTCTGGGGGACGCTTTAGAGTTGAGATAATGAGCTGAAATTTTGAGGCGATTTTTAGTTATTTATTTGCAAGACATTTAGGGGGCGACAAGAAAAAAAATGGTTCTAACGACCACCCTAATATACAATCATATACAATTTTATACAAAATTGCCAATTTTTTTAGAGTCATATACAAATTTATATAGTATTATCAAATTCTATAGAATCATATACAGTCATATGGAAAACAATTGTCGCATACAATTGGATATAATTCCATAAGAATTTACATGATTCTATATGATTATATCGTCTCAATTTTTCATCAAGTTGTAGAAAATCTTATCTTATAAGATTTTATATGTTTGTATAAGATCGTATCCAACCATTTTTTCCCGGGCATTTAGTAAACGGGCAAAGTTACTCGCGACTCTGTTAACACAAAAACATCACATCTCCTCTATCTGTGTCGTAATAGAGTACCGCGTTACATCTTTTTGGAGTTGCACGTTACTTCTATTGATGTTGAAGGTCGTAAAAAGAAAATCTTTTTTCAAACTACGGACGATTGAAATAAATGTAAGTTAATGATATTTGCATCTTTAATTTGAAATGAAAAATCTCGCAGTTTTATTTTGATGATTTTGGAATAAAGTAGGAAGTTAATAATGCTTCAGAAGCGAATATTTTCAACGCTGGGTTTCATATAAACGATATAGAGCGAATATCAGAACTATTGGAATAGTCTGCTTATTTACTTTGTGGCGTTGCTGTCTCAACGTCTCTTTGAGGCACGTCGTTCGTGAAGGAAAGTAAATGAAGACAAAGATAGCGGTCGTGCGCTTTGTGTTCAACCAAATCATGCGATTTCATTGACATTGTTATATAAATTAATAAAGATTTTCGATTCCAATAATGCAACTAATGCATTACTCGACACAATGCAGTACTGGAAGTAATGCTTCATTTTTATATTTTACATTATTTATTTCTATATAAATGGAAAAATAGCATTGTCTTGCATTACCCATTACCGAAGTAATGGGCAATGCAAAGCATTACAATACCCATTACTTCAGTAATGAGTAATGTAATGCATTACACATTATCCATTACTTTAGTCATGTTCAATGTAACGCTGTGCCAATTAACCATTAATAACGTAATGCAAAATGATATGTTTATTCATTTTCCAGTACTTATGTAATGCTTAATGGCCTGATATTGGTATTATTAATTAGAAGATTAATGCAATGTTTTTCTCGACCGCATTATTTATTAAATGAACGATACGTTATGGAATTCAAGTCCCATTACTCATTACTAGAATAATTACTAATGAAATCAATAATGCATTATAAAAATAATGCATTTTTTGCAACTCTGGTTCATAACCTGAAACCTGATACATAACATGAAAACTCGGAAAAAGGGCAACGCACGTGATCCTCGAATATTGACTATACATGGGACGAAAAATGCCTGCAACGCCATCTGTTATCTAGTAACTTTTTGGGGATTATGTCTTCCGGGGATTGTTTCGTTTGGGGACTATGATACCCTACCGGCGAAACAGATCCTTTTTTTTTTTCATTTTCCCAGGTTAATCCTCGGACGGCGTATTTAAATATACCCATGGCCCTCCGGCATTGAAATCGCAATTTTGTAGGTTACGTTTAAGCCTTTCACATTAGCCACGCGATATACGTGGTATGTATCTCCCAATTACAAAAATTCACGTCACGTATATTCAATCAAGTGCTCTTTTCTATATCGAAGGAAACTTAAACTCGATTAATTATTGGATTGGAGAGGGATGGGGGGAGGATAAAATGTGTAAAATAATCGATGAAAATGAGGGAAGGATACAGGAGTGAGATATTTGCGTGAGTTGTGCGTGCCGTATATAATTCGCGTACTGTACATAATCTCAAAAAAAAAAAACCTTAAATATCAAGATATTTTGTACGAGATTTCTAGCATTAACTCGTATTCCAATTTTGATCGTTAAAAAAAAGCATAGGTTATGAATTTATGGCGTCAACTTGTACAGGGTGTCCTAAAAATACTTCATAATGTTAAAAATCTCCCTTCCACGGCAGGTATTTCATGTTTTATTATCTTTTTTGAAAATCAACATTTTTCGAATATCGGGGGGGGGGGGGGAGCGGGGAATAATAACGAACGAAGAATTTCGAACAAAAGTGCGTTCGATTAAATTTCGACGTACTTCCAGTCGTAAATAATATATTTACTTTTTGTAACGAGATTGATGCAGTATCAGGTTTTTTTTTTCGTCCTTTGAGCCACTCTGTAACGAAATATGATCGCGCAATGATGACCGAGGGACGAAAAAGTGTGGTATGTGTGTATATGTGTACATACGATTGTAAATAAATTGTCGGTTAATCATAGATAACTGTAAATTATAGTTATATATGAAAGAAAAAAAAAAACAAAAAACACGTCTGTGTAAATAAAAATATTAAGTTACCGAAATAAAGCAAACTCGTGTGTGCTCGATGTGAGAATTGCCAACAGGATGAATGAAAAAAAAAAAAAAAACTTTTTTTTAAGGGAAGAAGAAGAATCGAGCGAGACATATCGTTCGGTTTTCCATCGAGAAAACCGAATTTGTATAAAAAAGATATTCGAAGCCCCTTGCTGAAGTCATCGGTTTGCTTTTCAATCTTTGTTTTTATTTTTATTTATTGATGCATTGATCTATTTTTTTATTGATCTAGTGATCTATTGATTTACCGATTCATTGATTTATTGATGTATTGATTTATTGATTTATTGATTTATTGATTCATTGATTCATTGATTCATTGATTCATTGATTCATTGATTCATTGATTCATTGATTCATTGATTCATTGATTCATTGATTCATTGATTCATTGATTCATTGATTCATTGATTCATTGATTCATTGATTCATTGATTCATTGATTCATTGATTCATTGATTCATTGATTCATTGATTCATTGATTCATTGATTCATTGATTCATTGATTCATTGATTCATTGATTCATTGATTCATTGATTCATTGATTCATTGATTCATTGATTCATTGATTCATTGATTCATTGATTCATTGATTCATTGATTCATTGATTCATTGATTCATTGATTCATTGATTCATTGATTCATTGATTCATTGATTCATTGATTCATTGATTCATTGATTCATTGATTCATTGATTCATTGATTCATTGATTCATTGATTCATTGATTCATTGATTCATTGATTCATTGATTCATTGATTCATTGATTCATTGATTCATTGATTCATTGATTCATTGATTCATTGATTCATTGATTCATTGATTCATTGATTCATTGATTCATTGATTCATTGATTTATTGATTTATTGATTCGTCGATTCATTGATTCATTGATTTGATGATTTATTGATTTATTGATTCGTCGATTCGTTGATTCATTGATTCATTGATTTATTGATTTGTTGATTTGTTTGATTTTTTCTTTGCTGATCCATTAGAATCGCGTTTGTACATAATGTACGCAAAGTGGCGCTATCTTTGCCGCATTTTTAACAACAAAATTCTTCGTCAAACTTGAGGAAAATAATTTGATTTGAGAAAGAAAAAAAAAGTTTTTTAAATGAACGAAAAGAAAAACGTTTACAAAAAATACGAAAAGCCGTTTTCCATACACGACATATATCCGCGTACTCGTATCTTCGAATACCGAGTCTGAAAAAAAAAAAAACCCGCCGATCCGCAAAACGACTGACTCGCGATGTTCTATTACTGCCAATTGTTCAACGCCGGTAACGAACGAACAAAAAGACTCTCGTTGAAAAATACGTCAAAATTCAATTGTACAGCTCGTGGCCATTGGTATCTTGCGAATTTTTTTCCGGACGGAGAATCCTCCGTGGAAAAATTGAATTAAAAAATGTTGTTCATTTTTCATCATTTATCAATGAAAACGACGAAATATTACGTTATAATTATTGAATCGTTGTCTATTGCCGTTGATGGAATTGATGCGTGTACCCGACGTGTGTGTCGTGAAGAAAACAATTTTTTTCGCTTAAAAAATAATAATTATCGAAGCGTTACCAAAAAAAAAAAATTTACTTCCGGTAAATCTGGAAAAAAAATAATTGTTCGATGTAACGAACATTTTTGTCTTTTTAAACGCGACAAAATCAATCTAATTCGATCGATCGAATTGTTCGTTACTTTGCAATTTTGTTTGATGACAACATTTTTTATTGAAATGAAAACATTAATCGATTTTTTTTTGCAAATTGCACGATTTTCAATCCAATGAAACTGTTCACCTCTCGTTTCGATCGATGAAAATCGAAACGATTCATTTGAACTTCTTACATTCCTATTTTCTCGTTATACAAAGCGACAAGAGCTCTTTTCGCTTCGAGGGGAATAGTCAATTTTACATTATTTCATACGAGTTCGAATATTCCAGGACGGTCAATCGTTATTGACAATGTGCGAGATGTAAAAACCAAAAGAAAAATAATAGAGAAAATTAAGAAAAGAAAAAAAACAACACACACACACACACACACTCGTTATATAATGGCTACATATAACTAAAGATAAACTATTTTCATGGATAAATTATATTATGTAAACGTAAGTGTTGTCGACGAGGTGTGTCAAATAATTTTAATCCGTCGATGTTCTGTAAAGGAAAAACAAGACGAAAAAAATAACTGGAAGCCTCGTACGAATTCGTGACAAAAAAAATATATACAGTTTATTGTGAGACGTCGTATATTTCGTGTTGGTGACGTTTGTAACGAGAGATTCGAATGTAAGCGAGGAAAAAAAATTGCGAAACTCTTGGGTGACAAAAAAAAATGGTGAGAAAGAGAACCGGCGAGAAAGTTTGAAAAATTCTTAGGTATAATTAAATTTGAGAAATTCTTACGACGTGTCAAAGGTGAGGAAGCGATCGTTTAGTTTTATCTTGGCGTGAAAAACGAGAAAAAAAAAATAGAAAAATTCTTCGGCAGAATAAGAATGGGAAAGATATCGTTTGGAGAGATAAAAAAAAATTAAGAAAGAAATTATCCCTTTTTTTTAAGCGTAACAATTTTTTTTTTAATTTGCCGGAAGAAATTCTTAGGAAGAAAAGAAAAATTGTACGAGACAGATCGCTCAATTTGACGAAAATTGCAAAACTCTTAGGTGAAAAGAAAAATGGCAAGAAAGAGACGAAGAACAGGGAGAAAGGATGAAAAATTCTTAGGGGGAAAAAAAAAGCGAGAAATTCTTACGAGGGTCGAAAGTGAGGAAGCGATCGTTAAATTTGACCTCAAACGACGTAATAATGAAAGAAAAATTCGGACAAATTCTTCGGCGGAATAAAAATGAAAAACAATAGCACAAACGATATCTTTCTCATTTTCATTCTGCCGAGAATTTTACCAATTTTTTTTCTCCAAAGAGAGATAAAAAAAATGAAAGAAGAAATTAGACCCTTTTTAAGTATAACAATTTTTTTTTAATTTGCCGGAAGAAATTCTTAGGAAGAAAAGAAAAATTGTACGAGACGGATCGCTCAATTTGACGAAAATTGCAAAACTCTTAGGTGAAAAGAAAAATGGCAAGAAAGAGACGAAGAACCGGGAGAAAGGATGAAAAATTCTTAGGGGAAAATAAAAAGCGAGAAATTCTTACGAGGTTCGAAAGTGAGGAAGCGATCGTTTAATTTTATCTCAAACGACGTAAAAATGAAAGAAAAATTCGGAAAAATTCTTCGGCGCAATAAAAATGGAAAAGATATCGCAAACGATATTTTTCTCATTTTTATTCGACCGAAAAATTGGAAAAATTCTTCGGCAGAATAAAAATGGGCAATTTCTTCTCCAAAGAGAGATAAAAAAAAATATGAAGGAAGAAATTATCCCTTTTTTTATGCATAACAATTTTTTTTCTAATTCGCCGGAAGAAATTCTTAGGAATAAAAGAAAAATTGTACGAGACGGAGATCGCTCAATTTGACGAAAATTGCAAAACTCTTAGGTGAAAAGAAAAATGACAAGAAAAAGACGAAGAACAGGAAGAAAGGATGAAAAATTCTTAGGGAAAAAAAAAAAAGCGAGAAATTCTCACGAGAGTCGAAGGTGAGGAAGCGATCGTTAAATTTGATCTCAAACGACGTAAAAATGAAAGAAAAATTCGGGAAAAATTCTTCGGTAGAATAAAAATGGGCAATTTCTTCTCCAAAGAGAGATAAAAAAAAATGAAGAAAGAAATTATCCCTTTTTTTATGCATAACAATTTTTTTTCCAATTCGCCGAAAGAAATTCTCAGGAAGAAAAGAAAAATTGTACGAGACGGAGATCGCTCGATTTGACGAAAATTGCAAAACTCTTAGGTGAAAATTAAGTTCGAGAAAGTTTGCTAAAATTCTTAGAGGTAATGAAATTTGAGGAAAACGACGGTTCGAAGCGTCGAAAAAACGAGGGAAAAAAAGAAAAAGATCTGTGAAATTCTAACGAGGGTCAAGAGTGCGGAAACGATCGTTTAATATTGTCACGAACGACGTAAAAACGAGAATAAAAATTGGAAGAATTCATCGGCAGAAAAAAAAATAAAAAAGATATCATTTGGAGACCTAAAAAAAAAAAAATACGGAATAAATTATCCCTTCTTTTTAAGCATAACAATTTTTTTTAATTTGCCGTAAGAAATGCTGAGGAAAAAAAAATAAAAATTGTACGAAACAGATCACTCAATTTGACGTTCCGGTTGTTGCTGCTGGCTCAAACGTTGCAGCATCAAATCGCGACGCGAGGTGTGCTCGACGAAAACCTCGTGCGGCACAAAATCGCAAGTTGGTGGCCAAATATTTTCTGCAAGCAAAAAAAAAAAAAAATGAGACAATTGTCGTAAGGAAAAAAAAAGGGAAGAACAAAAAAATGAATTTATGGTAAAATTTAAAATTCACGACGACTAATCGGTTCGTGATCTGGTAAACAGTAGCGAATATAAACTGGCAATCAACGGGCAATCAAACGAAACCCCCTGATAAATCGTTAATGAAATTAAAAAAAAAAATTTTTTTCGTCGTCGTTGCTCTGGTCGTTATTGACAAAAACGATAATGGATTTTCGCTCCTTCATAATTCGTTCTTCGTTTTGCGTTTAAAAAAATATGATAATTTTTTTATGTCGCTATGTGATATACAATAAAAGTGTTTGCTGACTGTGAGTGAAGAGATGAAGAAGAAAAAAAGAAGAAGAAAAACGAAGATAATTCGCGATTTCCGGAGCGATGACATTTTTCTTCTTTTTTTTTTTATTTCGCGATCTAACGGGAACGAGACAATTTTATATCGAACCACGTATTTTAATCTAGACCATTTGTCGTACAGTCCCAAAGTCCTTTTTGTACAAATTTTAATTTTTCTTTTCTCACCCTCTTCGAGGACAAAAAAAAAACGGAAAAAAATTCGAGATAATGAAGAGCTCGGTGAATCGTCGAAAATGTTTTCACGATTTTTTTTCGTCAATTCAATCAGACCAATGATATTTTTAATCTCGAATTACCGACCACGAACGACTTTTTTTTTTGGAGTAAAAAAATATATCACCTGCCACGAAGAGGTTCTTTTGGTTTTTCCACTTTTATTTCTCATATTGCAAAAAATCAGCGACGAATTAATTTACATAAGAAACGACAAAAATAAACGAGCTCTTACATTAGCATAAGAGTGCACCAAATTCATCTCAATACTGCCTACACTAATAATGAAAAAAAAAAATATTCATCGGAAAGAATGCGAACGAATGGAAAATATGAGAATAAGTGTTATTATCGTCGCGAACAATTTGAATGAATTTTACGAACGAACGTTGAAGAAGAAAAAAAACAATTTGTGTCCTAAGCTTTAGCACTAATCGAATTTGATGTGTAACCCCTCCCCCCCTACCCAAACGACGTATGAAAAACGTTTTTTTGATATTGTACATATTCTTAAATAAATAATCGTTTTTATTCCATGGTTTTTACTGTGAATCGTCATTACTCCGTTTTTTTTTTTTTTTTACCATTGTAGAGTCTGATCAGAGGGATGAGCGGCGCGATGTTCACGTATTCGCGCAAATCACGTAGTATCGGCGAATTTGATTTTAGCAAAAATGCGATAATCGTACTTTCGGGAAGATACCGCTGATCGCTCACGCTCAATCGCTTCAATACTTCGTCGACCGCTTTCAACTACAAACCGAGCACGAAGAGACAAAACAATTCTTTTTTTATTGGAATTTTTATTATATCGAAGACGTGAATATTTGTAATACCTAATTTCCTTTAGATTTTTCAAATGTTCCCGCCTATTGAAAAGCCATGTCAGGAAATATCTCGCGAAATGCGATTTGCTGACGAAGCTGACCAACTCGTCATTTATGATTGGCTGCCGATTGTGCTGCACCGAGTTCGTTCATGGGCATACTTCAGATCGCACGATCGAAAATAACCTACAAAAGCAGCGCCGGAACGCGCACACCGATTCTAGTTTCATTAAACTAGAATCCGTGTCCGCGTTTCGCCCGCTGCATTGTAGGTTAAGTTCGTCGTTTACGATCGTGCTTGGAGTTTGTTTACGTTGCATACTTTAGATTAGTGATGAAAAACAAGACGAGAATCACGACAGTCTCGCTCGTTCTCGCTTGCGATTGTCAGTTATATAAAATTTGTATATCGATTGCACGACGTGAATTGCAGATATAATCTCGGTGGGGTAGCATGTTCCCCAAATTCATCGTCGCCAAAAAAGTAACTAGACCGAAAAATCCCTCGACTATTGATCCGCAATGCTACTAGATGGCGCGGTAAACGTATTCCCATACAGGATAGCATGTTCCCCAAATTCATCGTCCCCAAAAAAGTAACTAGACCGAAAAATCCCTTGACTATTGACCCGCAATGCTGCTAGATGGCGCGGTAAAAGTATTCTCATATCTACTCGCCCGAATGCCGGAGTTCGAGGACTGAGCAGTAGATACGTTGCTCTTATGATCAGACAACCGCCTTTTTTATTATGCCGCAACAATTATTAATTATTAATTATTAATTATTAATTATTAATTATTAATTATTAATTATTAATTATTAATTATTAATTATTAATTATTAATTATTAATTATTAATTATTAATTATTAATTATTAATTATTAATTATTAATTATTAATTATTAATTATTAATTATTAATTATTAATTATTAATTATTAATTATTAATTATTAATTATTAATTATTAGTTATTAATTATTAATTATTAATTATTAATTATTAATTATTAATTATTAATTATTAATTATTAATTATTAATTATTAATTATTAATTATTAATTATTAATTATTAATCTAGTCACTTCTAGTTACTTTTAGTTACTTTTAGTTACTTTTAGTTGCTTTTCTAGTTACTTTTTTGGGGACATGCTACCTTACCAGCACGACAACAATGACCAATCATAATGACGAGTCAATAGCCAATCAGAAATCTTTCGTGACATGTCTTTCTTATAGAGGGATGATTTTTTAGACGACATTTAATAACTCACGCTTCCTTGTCCGTTGCTCAATATGTACTCGCAAAGCGTATACACCTTCAACAAACAATTGGTCAATTGTTTTTCGATTTCTGTTGAGCCAGTGTCCTCTAATTTTTCCACCAACTGCGGTGGTTTTGTCGACACCTTTAGCCACTTTGGAAAGAAACACTGGACGCAGAAAAATGGACTCAAGTTGGGAAAAATTGCACACGAACGAAACAGTAAGAAAGATCTTTAGATCAATTTCGCACTGAATATTGTACCAATACGAAATGAGACTGAATGAAAAAATATATAATCGCCAAAAAAAAAATTCAACATGCGTACGTGGTGAACGTGATGATATGGTGGTAACGGCAAAACTCGACCAACGTTAATACTCATTTCTTTATCGTAAAATATTGCGTTGAGATGTCGAAAGATTAATTCTTCCGATGTCTGAAAAATCAAAAGACAATTTCACATGAATCTTTGGGGCTTGTGAAATGAAGAAAAGAAGAAATCAATTGTGGTTAAAAAATTACCTCGATAATGTGCAAGAAATATTGTGGATAAATGAGCAGCAGGCCTGTTACAGAGACTTCTGGATATTCCGAGCAAAGATAGTTCACGACTGTTTCGAACTTCTGTACAACGGAAAAAATTTAGTTAAGAAGGGAAATAGGATTAGGACAGCGTTTTCTCAATGATTTTCATGAATTTTTTTATAGTATAAAAAATGAATATAATTTAATGAAACTGTGAGAATATTTCATACATATATCTAAGTATATACTATAAAATTTTTGAAGACTTTCCTTGAAAAACACCGAAGATATTAGCGACCCCATATTGCAGGTCACAATCAGACTCAGCGTTTTGCTATTTTTTCAATAGCGTTTTTCTGAAAATGACTTTTTTTGAACTTGCGCACACGCTAGCTTGAGAAGTTTTCAAGCAATCGTTTTGAAAATTGGCAGTTACTTTCTTCATAGTATTGCGCTCTATATGAACCTAAAATCGGAATATTATCATTATTTAAAATATTTTTTTTTTGCAAATGAAGTTGTAAAAAATGGCAAAAAATCATGCTTTTTTGTTTTGACCCCTGTAAAAAATTCAATTGCCTATTTTTTTTATAACAATTAGGTTCAAATAGAAGAGAGACATGTAATAAAAGTAAATTCCAACCTCGTTTGATTTCGGATGAAAATTGCGGCTTCCAGAATGTACGCAAAATGCTGAGTCTCATTGTGACCTGCAATATGGGGTCGCTAATATCTTCGGTGTTTTTCAAGGAAATTCTTCAAAAATTTAATAGTATATACTTAAATATATGTGTAAAATATTCTCAAAGTTTCAATAAATTATATTAATTTTTTATACTATAAAAAAATTCATGAAAATCATTGAGAAAACGCTGTCCTAACCCTATTTCCCCCCTTAATGGCTTATAGCAATGGAACGAGTCGGAATTTTCATTAAAAATTTTGGGAACATATTTTTCAATAGTTTTACTAACAATTTATGTAATTAAAAAAAAATCGATTCTTTTAACCGTCTAGGGTTAGGACAGCATTTTCTCAATGATTTTCATGAATTTTTTTATAGCATAAAAAATGAATATAATTTATTGAAACTCTGAGAATATTTTATACATATATTTAAGTATATACTATAAAATTTTTGAAGAATTTCTTTGAAAAACACCGAAGATATTAGCGACCCATTATTGCATATCCATATTGCAGGTCACAATCAGACTCAGCATTTTGCGTACATTCTGGAAGCCGCAATTTTCATCCGAAATCAAACGGGGTTGGAATTTACTTTTATCATATCTCTCTCTTCTATATGAACCTGAATGCTATCAAAAAAATAGAAAATTGAATATTTTACAGGGGTCAAAACAAAAAAGCATGATTTTTTACCATTTGTTACAACTTTATTTGCAAAAAAAAATTATTTTAAATAATGAAAATATTCCGATTTTAGGTTCATATAGAGCGCAATACTATGAAGAAAGTAACCGCCAATTTTCAAAACGATTGGTTGAAAACTTTTCGAACTAGCGTGTACGCAAGTTCAAAAAAAGTCGTTTTCAGAAAAACGCGCTTGAAAAAATAGCAAAATGCTGAGTCTGATTGTGACCTGCAATATGGGGTCGCTAATATCTGCGGTGTTTTTCAAGGAAATTCTTCAAAAATTTTATAGTATATACTTAAACATATGTATAAAATATTCTCAAAGTTTCAATAAATTATATTCATTTTTTATACTATAAAAAAATGCATGAAAATCATTGAGAAAACGCTGTCCTAACCCTATTTCCCCCCTCAATGGCTTATAACAATGGAACGAGTCGGAATTTTCATTAAAAATTTTTGGGGACATATTTGTCAATAGTTTTACTAACAATTTATGTAATAAAAAGAAAATCAGTTTTTTTTATCTCTAACCCTACTTCCCCCCTTAAATAACTTTGCTAATAATAACAAATTTAATAATCAATGATTGCATATAACGATTGTCTTTGATCCACACGATTTCCCCCTTTTCTTGCAATTTTTTCAATAAGATCCACTGAGAAACGAACGAATTATTCCATTCGTATTTTTTAGATTCTTTCGACTTTTTTTCTTATTCCTTATCATATAATCAATTAAATAACCTAATCTAGCTAAGCTAGCTACCGAATTATGATTATCATTTTTTAATAAGCTCTCCATCGTTACATAATTATAAACAATAATAATAAATAATTAATTAACTACTAGTTATTATACTAATTACTATTACACTGATAATCAAAATGTACGGAATAAAAGAAAAAGGCACTTGCCTTTTGCAAATAATCGTCCGTTTCTTGGTACGTACCAAAGTACACCAATCTCGTGACGAATTGAGTCTGGAGGGACAAAATTCACCGTAGAGTCAACAAACCGAAGAAGTGATTTCTTTCAATTAGCCTGATTAATCGATTAATTAAGGAAATAATTACTCCGTCCGCCGCTGATATATTTTTCTTTATGAGATCGAGATAACTCTTCCGTGCTGGTTCGTTCATCGCAAGAAAATTATGTGCTCGTTGACGTCGATGTGAGGGTTATGAAAATGACAAAACACGAAAATAAAATTTACGAGGAACCTTTCGTGATGTATCGTTCAACGAAATTGAACTTTTCTTTCACGTATTTTGTTACGGTTTTCTTTATTTCTGAAATATACTTTAAGAATGTTTTCGTTTCAACAGCCGATGACATTCTTTAGATCTTAACGTAGTCAAAAGTGAAAATGACAAAATGGCGTTTTCCGCTTCTGTTCAGCGCTCCTTCCGGACCTATTTTGAACTAGAGATGGATGCGTTCAGTCAGAATGATACGTTCCCGTTCGATTTGTCTGAATCTACTTACTAAAGTGTTAAAATACTCGATCTCGCACGAAACTTTTGACAAATATAAAAACCAAACCAAACCAAACCAAACAAGAACAAATGTACGCTCATATTTGTAAGTAGTTACGTTTCCATTCGTCAATATTTTTTTCCACTAAAAACGAATATTCTCGAATCGATCACAATCAAATTTAAGGTTATCACGAAAATTTTCATATTTGTGGGTATAACTTTAAATGTTTTAATTTCATCAGAAACTTATCTCGGATTATGAATTAAAACTAGATCGAAACGACTGCCACTTTAAGTACAAACCTCGTTTATTATCATAGCGTTCTTATAGGATTTTATTTATACACGATATCCTAAATCCTAATAAAAATTGCCATCGCATCTTAATACTGAAAAAGAAAATAATCGAAAATTGCTCGCTGAAGATAAATACATTTTTTTTTCATAGAATAATATTATCCTAAGTTATTCATCAATACTGCTCATATAACGGTGCGTTAGCTTTTGTTCAACATTGAAGCTTTTAGCAAGTTTAATCACTTTTGATATTTTTTTTTTTTTTTAATCACATTGTCATACGACGGATTACCGATGGCAGTGTGAGTTGTCATGGTTGTCCGGATGTGAAATTTTACGCAAGAATATCGTAAGAAATGACTTACGAAAGGTGGTAAAACCTTCAATTTATAGAAATGCTCGTTTTATTTTCGTGAATTTCAGATAACTCGATTCTGCTCTTAATCTGTTTCTACAATAACTTGGAAAATTTCACGTTCGGAAGATTCTGGCGTTACCACATTTTATTCGCCAATTCAAGCATATTCTATACGATTGCGGAGACCTTTTGGTATTTGTTATATTTTATTGCTTCTTGGATCTCGGACGATCCAATATGGGCGGTGGCGGTGGCGAAGGTTCGCTCGGATTACCCATCCAAACGGTTTTACTAAAACGACCCTTTATAACGGGTCCCTGCCATTTGTTAACCGACGAAACGCTAATCGTTGGTTTCTCCGCTGTTACCGTTGCAATGCTTACAGTCCTGAAACCGAAAACAACATAGATTCTGAATTACGCTGTTAACGAAGGAAATTACAATTTTAATCACATAGCGCAGAGGCGTGCAAAAATCTAATTTTCATTAGCGTTAAAGTTATCGGGGGACAGCTAAAAAATTGTGAAAATAACAGCATAATTGGTATTGAAACTTTTCTTTATGCCACATCGATCGGCGCAAATATCGTTCTACTTTTAACTTATCGTAAGGTTCAAGTTGCACCGACGAAACAAATTGTATTTGCAAGGTCCGTTGCTATTCGAATAGGGATTCATTCCGGAAAGTGCATTGGAATTTTCATTCGGAGCTCTTGTCGTAGAAGTTACAATGTGAATTTGATAAAATATCAATGCGTATACAAACCTTTCGCAGAAAAGTAAGTATATCTACTGCGCACGAGCTTCGCATGGAAAATCTTACACACGGAATGAAAAGATCCTTCGCACAATGGAAAAATAGAACAATATTTCGCGATACGAACTGCGCAACGAAAGAGAAAAATTCCAATTTCAATAATAATTCATTACTTTGTTGCTCGTCGAGTAGCTGATTTTTTTGAGCTAAAAAATTTCAAACGTCGTTTTCTTTACCCGATTTCCCAGTAAGTCCACCTTCTCAAAAAAGTGAAACTTTCATTTTTAACATTGAATGCCTGTATTTCATGGATTAAAATTCCACGCTACGTTGCATCGTCATTAAAAACTTTACTGAACAACGAAATTTTCAACGATATGCAATTAGGAAACTTGCAAGTTTGTTGTATAGAAAAGTAAGTATATCTACTGCGCACGAGCTTCGCATGGAAAATCTTACACACGGAATGAAAAGATCCTTCGCACAAAGGAAAAATAGAACAATATTTTGTGATACGAACTGCGCAACGAAAGAGAAAAATTCCAATTTCAATAATAATTCATTACTTTGGTGTTCGCCGAGTAGCTGATTTCCTTTTGTTAAAAAATTTCAAACGTCGTTTTCTTTACCCAATTTCTCAGTAAGTCCATCTTATCAAAAAAGTGAAACTTTCATGTTCAACGTCGAATTCCTATATTTCATCGATTAACATTCCACGCTACATTGCATCGTCATTAAAAACTTTACTGGACAACGAAATTTTCAACAATACGCAATTAGGAAACTTGCAAGTTTGTTGCGAAGCGTTTCAAGAAAATTTCATTTTGCACAATCCCCGATATCAATGGAACGGGGAAAGGAGGATGTTCGTAGGAATTGAAGAAAATAATAATAAAAGAAGATACTGCGAAAGAGAAAAAGTTTGTTTTTATTGTAAATCACATTACAAATAGGAAAAATTTTCAACGGTACTGTATATAACGCCGAAGAACAAATCATCTACATATTTTGAATATCAATTATTCTTTACCGTCCAATTTTTTTTTTTTCAGAAATTTCAATGTTCACGATTACTGGTTATTCTGTAGATGATTGAATTTGATAAATTATACTTTGACTCCCTCGTGTGTCACCTTCGACACCGGCGGTGTAATTGAAAGAAATATTTGTTGAAAAATTGTTGCGAGCTTTGATAACGGAAGAGTCAGCTCAGAGTATTAAATAAGTTGTGATACGTTTTTTTTTATTTCAATGTGAAAAGATGTCTCTACCGAATATTTGTTATAAATAGAAATGGTCGGATTTTTCATCGCGATTCAGACGAATATAGTACAAAGTCAGGTAGGTTTGTTGGGTTTTGTTTTTTTATAAAATACTCTGACGCCGTAAAGAGAGTGATTTGTTTGATTTTTCATTTTAATGCCAAGGTACTTGATTCGGATGACTGATAGATCCCAATTTGTAGTACCTTGTTGTGGATAAAGGCTGTTGACCACCGATTGGATGACTTGGTGGTGTTGCAATTTGCGGAACCTCGGCGCTTTGTGCCGATGTACCATCGCCCTTGAGGACAGCAACGCACTTCCAATTGTTGATGTAATTGTCCTTCCAGAGGCGGACGCAACCGTCGTCGCCCGAACTCGCCAGTATCGTGCCCATTATGTTCCAACAGACACGCCACACCGTACAGTAATGATCGTCAAACTGCGCCGCGGTGGTTATCTCGAAACGCGAAAGGCCACTCTGTGCGGTATCCCTGGAAGAAATAATTTTTTTTCTTCTCATTGACGTCGTACGAATTGAAAAAAAAAAATGGGATTTCAATGTTGTGATATTGGATTTAATGATTTAAGGGTGGCTGAACGTGGGTCGTATCGAAAAATTGTATAGGAAGAGTGAAATATGGCGTGCCTGATCCGCTATTTTCCGAATCAGGATAGAAGACTTGTGTCAACTTTCAGAAGTTACGTAGTACAATCCGGGAGCCCGTTGCTCTTGTCCGCATCGCACTAAAAATAATCGACAATTTTTTTTTTTTCAATAAGGTTCAGTATCACGTACCGAATGTGAATTAACAAAATGGTTACAAATTAAGGGAGCGGAAGTGCCGCCATTTTGAGAAAAACCGTATTGGCCAATATCTCCGTTACCGTGCGCTTTAGGCCAAAAATGGTAATAACCTTTCTTGTAGATAAAGGAATTTCCTATCTTTTTTTCCAAATAATTTTTTTTTTATCAGTCACCGTTTACGACTTATACGGCTGTTAAACTGTATTTATTCACTTTTTGACCTGTATCTCTCCTAATAATTGTTTAAACAATAAAATGCTAATAACTTATCTTTTTAATTCATACATTTTCCACAACTTTTATTAAAAACTTTTTTGTCTTAAATTAATATTCCCAAAGTTATAACGCGTTTAATGTTGCGCTACCGGGTGCAAGGCTCATAAAAACGCGTTATAACTTTGAGAATATTAACTTTAGACAAAAAAGTTTTCAATAAAAGTTGTGGAAAATGTATGGATTTGAAAGATAAGTTATTAGCATTTTATTGTTTAAACAATTATTGGGTGAGATACAGATCAAAAAGTGAATAAATAAATTTTAACAGTCGTATAAGTCGTGAACGGTGAGTGATACGAAAAAAAATGATTTAGAAAAAAAGATGGGAAATTCAATTACCTACAAGAAAGGTTATTACCATTTTTGGCCTCAAGTGCACGGTAACGGAAATATTGGCCAATACGGTTTTCCTCAAAATGGCTGCACTTACGCTCCCTTAATCACGTATTGAATGTAAATAAACAAAATCCTTACAAATTAATGGAGCGCAAGTGCCGCCATTTTGAGGAAAACCGTATTGGCCAATATCTCCGTTACCGTGCACTTTAGGCCAAAAATGGTAATAACCTTTCTTGTAGATAAAGGAATTTCCTATCTTTTTTTCTAAATAATTTTTTTTTTATCAGTCACCGTTTACGACTTATACGGCTGTTAAAATATATTTATTCACATTTCGACCTGTATCTCTTCTAATAATTGTTTAAACAATAAAATGCTAATAACTTATCTTTTTAATTCATACATTTTCCACAACTTTTATTAAAAACTTTTTTGTCTAAAATTAATATTCTCAAAGTTATAACGCGTTTAATGTTGCGCTACTGGGTGCAAGGCTCATAAAAACGCGTTATAACTTTGAGAATATTAACTTTAGACAAAAAAGTTCTGAATAAAAGTTGTGGAAAATGTATGGTTTTAAAGATAAGTTATTAACATTTTATTGTTTAAACAATTATTGGGAGAGATACAGGTCAAAAAGTGAATAAATAAATTTTAACAGTCGTATAAGTCGTGAACGGTGAGTGATACGAAAAAAAATTATTTAGAAAAAAAGATGGGAAATTCAATTATCTACAAGAAAGGTTATTACCATTTTTGGCCTAAAGTGCACGGTAACGGAAATATTGGCCAATACGGTTTTCCTCAAAATGGCTGCACTTACGCTCCCTTAATCACGTATTGAATGTAAATAAACAAAATCCTTACAAATTAATGGAGCGCAAGTGCCGCCATTTTGAGGAAAACCGTATTGGCCAATATCTCCGTTACCGTGCACTTTAGGCCAAAAATGGTAATAACCTTTCTTGTAGATAAAGGAATTTCCTATCTTTTTTTCTAAATAATTTTTTTTTTATCAGTCACCGTTTACGACTTATACGGCTGTTAAAATGTATTTATTCACTTTTTGACCTGTATCTCTCCTAATAATTGTTTAAACAATGAAATGCTAATAACTTATCATTTAAATCCATATATTTTCCACAACTTTTATTTAAAACTTTTTTGTCTTAAATTAATATTCTCAAAGTTATAACGCGTTTAATGTTGCGCTACTGGGTGCAAGGCTCATAAAAACGCGTTATAACTTTGAGAATATTAACTTTAGACAAAAAAGTTTTGAATAAAAGTTGTGGAAAATGTATGGATTTGAAAGATAAGTTATTAGCATTTTATTGTTTAAACAATTATTAGGAGAGATACAGGTCAAAAAGTGAGTAAATAAATTTTAACAGTCGTATAAGTCGTGAACAGTGAGTGATACGAAAAAAATTATTTGGAAAAAAAGATGGGAAATTCAATTATCTACAAGAAAGGTTATTACCATTTTTGGCCCAAAGTGCACGGTAACGGAGATATCGGCCAATACGGTTTTCCATTTTGTTAATTCACATTCGGTACGTGATACTGAACCTAATAAAAAAAATAAAAAAATGTCCTTTATTTTTAATGCGCCACAATATTTTCTATTGATTGTACTAACGTGAATGCGCATAAAGTAGCTGTAAATGCGCAAAAGTAGCGTAGCGCATTACAATGGGATGTCGATTTTCGGAACGAACTGGAACCGGAAGTTCTTATAATCGAAGCTAAGCCTAGCGTCTATTGGGAATTACCGACGCGGCGTGACCTACACAAGATGGCCGCTCGTTCCCACACAGCCCAAGTCAGTCAGCCAGTCGTGGAGAACGGTAATAAACCGGCGATTATCGTATATTTTTTCGTAAAATGTAACGCATTTGGTACGATCCGGTAATCAGGATTGTTACCGTTGATATTTGAGCGTGGACAGAATCAACTTTGTGCAATAATTCCCATAAGAACACGGTGAAACTTACTGTATCGGTTTGAGAGTGATGATCCTAACGTCTTTCGTTGCAATTGCCAGTGTATGAAAACTTCTGCCCAAATTTGGGGCAAAAGCGATATCGTGAACGGGATCAGCGACGTTAGATAGTGTTTCCGTTTTCGCCCATCGTCTGCTGTTTTCCGAATATTCGTAAATGAATACTTTGCCACCACCGGAAACGCTGGAATCGTCGCTACCGACGGCGATCATCGGCGGATGCAGTCTGTAAAATTCGTGGAACATTTTTTTTTTGTTTAACCGAACAAGATTAACCAATTGGCATAGAGGTAGCATTGAATTTGTGACTGGTCTTTTTTTCTCGTCAATTGACCGGTAATAAAAATGACCTTACTGTGACCAGAGCGCGATTAAGAAGAGTACGAAGTCTTAAAATCGTAAAAATCGTATTTTTTTTTTTGAATTATTGACTTAAACATTAGTACAATCTTTTACGAACATTTTAACCGTATTTATGACGCCTAATGAAATCATATAATAATAGAATTCGGGAATACGCGAATGGCGGTCATTTTTCCGTCAATTGACGCTAACGAGCAATGAGGGTCATAATGAATTTTTAGCTTTACCGATCAAGGCGTAGAGACAAGTGAGGGAGCCACAGTACATTTCCGGATACCGTACCTTTGATCGGTATAAAGATTTATTATTGTTTAACCTCAAAATTTACGAGCAAACTTTCTCTAAGATGATTCCATTTAATTTTATAATTTATTAACGACCGAAAATTATCAATTTTTATAATGTTTGTTACTTCAGTTCACTGTTATGTTACTTAGGATTAACCAATTGGCATGGAGGTAGCATTGAATTTGTGACTGGTCTTTTTTTCGTCAATTGACCGGTAATAAAAATGACCTTACTGCGACGTGAGCGCCATTAAGAAGAGTACGAAGTCTTAAAATCATTAAAAATCGTATTTTTTGTTTGAATTATTGACCTAAACATTAGTACAATCTTTTATGATCATTGCACATGATAGAATCCGGGAATACACGAATGACGGTCATTTTTCCGTCAATTGACGCTAACGAGCAATGAGGGTCATAATGAATTTTTAGCTTTACCGATCAAGGCGTAGAGACAAGTGAGGGAGCCACAGTACATTTCCGGTTACCGTACTTTTGATCGGTATAAAGATTTATTATTGTTTAACCTCAAAATTTACGAGCAAACTTTCTCTAAGATGATTCCATTTAATTTTATAATTTATTAACGACCGAAAATTATCAATTTTTATGATGTTTGTTACTTCAGTTCACTGTTATGTTACTTAGGATTAACCAATTGGCATCGAGGTAGCATTGAATTTGTGACTGGTCTTTTTTTCGTCAATTGACCGGTAATAAAAATGACCTTACTGCGACGAGAGTGCCATTAAGAAGAGTACGAAGTCTTAAAATCATTAAAAATCGTATTTTTTGTTTGAATTATTGACCTAAACATTAGTACAATCTTTTATGATCATTGCACATGATAGAATCCGGGAATACACGAATGGCGGTCATTTTTCCGTCAATTGACGCTAACGAGCAATGAGGGTCATAATGAATTTTGAGCTTTACCGATCAAGGCGTAGAGACAAGTGAGGGAGCCACAGTACATTTCCGGTTACCGTACCTTTGATCGGTATAAAGATTTATTATTGTTTAACCTCAAAATTTACGAGCAAACTTTCTCTAAGATGATTCCATTTAATTTTATAATTTATTAACGACCGAAAATTATCAATTTTTATAATGTTTGTTACTTCAGTTCACTGTTATGTTACTTAGAATTAACCAATTGGCATGGAGGTAGCATTGAATTTGTGACTGGTCTTTTTTTCGTCAATTGACCGGTAATAAAAATGACCTTACTGCGACGTGAGCGCCATTAAGAAGAGTACGAAGTCTTAAAATCATTAAAAATCGTATTTTTTGTTTGAATTATTGACCTAAACATTAGTACAATCTTTTATGATCATTGCACATGATAGAATCCGGGAATACACGAATGACGGTCATTTTTCCGTCAATTGACGCTAACGAGCAATGAGGGTCATAATGAATTTTTAGCTTTACCGATCAAGGCGTAGGACAAGTGAGGGAGCCACAGTACATTTCCGGTTACCGTACCTTTGATCGGTATAAAGATTTATTATTGTTTAATCTCAAAATTCACGAGAAAACTTTCTCCAAGATGACTAAATGAAATTTTATAATTTATTAACGATCGAAAATTATCAATTTTTATAATGTTCGTTACTTCAGTTAACTGTTATTTTACTTTCGCTCTGTTTTCGACTTTCCACGAAAGTTTGCGAGATCTGTTTTTCAAAATTTAGCATTTTCACACAGTTTCGTCGAGCGTCGTATGACAAAATTTGGCTCGTTAAAACGAACAAAGAAAATTACCTGGATAACGATGGATTCCATGTGAGACAACTGCACGCAAGCTTGCAGCTTATATCGTGCTGCAAAGTCCATTGACTTAGATTCATGACGTCGGGAGCTTCGTATATTCTTATAACGCCATCGGCGCTACAAGTCGCAAGAAGTAGGCCCAATGTTTTTGGACCAAACTTAACGTCGGTGACGGAAGTGCGAGAGTCAACTAAATTCGTTCTTCTGACCCAGTGTCGCATTCCTCGCTCTCCCGGCCCGGATCCTTCGCCGACTGGGCAAAATATGTATGAAAAAAAAATCACACGAAATTAATGTCCGCCCTCTTCGGTAGATTTTTCTATCGGGAGAAAAACAATTTCTCACCTATTTCCTCCCAAACCGCTGCTGTTCTGTCGAACGAACATGTAGCGAGAACCTGACCAAATTCAGGATGCGCCCATGTTACTTTCCACACTGAACCGCTGTGAGCTTTCCAGGAAGCTGTTAAGTGCCAATTTTCATGCTCATCTTCGTCCCAAACCTATTGCAATACCAAATCCCCAATTATAACGCTTTTCGGCGCAGAGAAATGTGTAATATTTTTAGCAAAGCGTTAGTACGGAAACTTTATTGTGACGACAATTCAAGCGTAGGGCATTTGTGGTCTTATGAATTTTTCAAAAATTGAAACACCCGCCGTGGATCAATTTTGCTTTCATTGTCTGGTTCTTTACGTAATAACATTTGTTAGAATTAAAGAAACGCCCGCCACAGCCTCTATGCATTATATCCAAATTTCTAATCGACCTCAAGTGAAAACACGTCGACTAATAAAAAATCTGACAATTTTGGGATATAGCGTCAGTTTAATCATTTCGAATTACGAAAAAATAGCATCTATTGTTCGTTAAATTACCTTGACAAATTGATCACTGGAGCATGTTGCCATGCGTTGCCCATAAAAGTCGTAAGCAATATCGTGAATTAAATCTTTGTGCTCGGCGTTTATACTGTGCGCTTCGAACATATTTATTTTACATTCAATTCAATGGACAAACTAGAAACGAAATATTGACTATCGACACTAATTCGTTGTGTCGTTATATTCGTAACGAGCCTCGTTGTTTGAGGTTAAATCGTGATGTTATTGTTTATATGTAAAAGCCATGGTAAGGGCTTATAAGCCGAGGATATTTTGGCATTGTGACGAAAAACTCGTCCGTACAGAGCGCGATGCGCGTCGCGTAATAGCCAATAGAAACTCGCGGATTAAATAATACCGGCAAACTCGAGCGTTCTCATTGGCTCTCGCTTTGAGTGCGAAACGTTTTAGGTGTGAATTAAGCACAAAGTCGTTTTCGGTTCTCTGGCCACGACGGCAATTGGTCGTATCGAGGAATATCAGTTGGTAGTCATTCTTGACGACCACCAACAACCAATCGAAACGCTAGTTAATGCTTTCTGTTATTTCACGACAAAGATAATCAACGATCCGATTGGCCTAGCTTCTCTGAAGTGAGCGACGATTGGCTGATTTTCATTCTTTTCCTCGGATTGTGCCAAAGGCTTATGCCCGTATTCATAGTCGTTCCTTGAGGAATAGGGATCCCTGGAATATCTAGGGAATAAGGGATCCTTATGCCCGTATTCATAGTCCGTCCTTATCTTAAGGATGAAGGGAGCCTCCATGAAGGATCCCTTGAATCTTCAAAGCCGCCTTAATTCACAGACGTACCTCGAGTCTTCCTTTCGGAAGGAAGGAATATTTTAGGGATTTTAGCGATCAGTGGATGCGCTACTGTTTATGGAATCAGAACCTCACCTAACACGAGTTCAAAAAATGTAACGAGTAAAAATCTAAAGGTATTGAAAAATCTTATATATTAGTTTTACATCAATTATTAATAGTAGTTAATGTGAGTACTAATGGTGAAGTAATTGATTTTCAGAACTGCAACGATAAAGAACTACTACTAATAAAACTCCGAGAAGCAATTGAGCATCGGCGGGAGGTTGACGCTAAAAAAATTGCGATTGCTGAAGCAGCGGAGGAAATAATTATCTTGAAACTGTTGAGAGAGGAAGAGGCATTCGGGCAAAGATAGTATCATATAAAATATTCATGTTTTTAATATCCAATTATTATTATAAGCGTTAAAATGTCAGACTGGTACGGGGTTACGAGGAAAGGGAACGATAAAATTAAATATCTCTTGCAATTTAGTATCAACTTCCGGAAGTATTTTTGTCCTCATATTATTTTGTTCCGCATAGAAAAATCGCTGGTTCTATATACGGCTGTGTATCTATCCGTATTTAGGTCGATACAAATAATATTATAAGTGCAATGTAAAAGTATATTTATATACATTTTTTATGTTTAATACAAAATATACTAATAACAAGAAATGATATATTGCGTTTTAAAATTTTCAAACGCCAGTTTCAATAAAGAACATTTTATTTTTATTTTTAATACATAAAAAAACATTCCTCGAATCATTATTAATTTTTAATCCAAACATATGTACAAATGCTCATTTGTACGAATTGATCTTGATCTGCGTTTTACCATGATTCTTTTTTTTCTTTATACACTTTGTCCGAAAACGCGACAGCCACAAGTAACCACGGTAAACGGTCATAGTACCCAAAAGACACAACCCCCAAAAGACATAATCCCCAAAAGTCATAATCCCCAAAAGACATAATCCCCAAAAAGTAACAAGACGTCAGAATCGACTGTCACGATGGAGATTAGTACCTGTCAATGTGATAGATGGTGCTGCGGGCATTTTCCGTCTCGTTTAAAGTAAAGATTCGAGGATTACGCGCGTTGGCCCTTTTGCCCTTTTTCCGAGTTTTCAGATTATGCATCGTACCAGACGGTAGGATTCTCATAGTCCCCAAAACGAAACAATCACCAAAAGACATAATCCCCAAAAGTCATAATCCCCAAAAGACATAATCCCCAAAAAGTAACAAGACGTCAGAATCGACTGTCACGATGGAGATTAGTACCTGTCAATGTGATAGATGGTGCTGCGGGCATTTTCCGTCTCGTTTAAAGTAAAGATTCGAGGATTACGCGCGTTGGCCCTCTTGCCCTTTTTCCGAGTTTTCAGATTATGCATCGTACCAGACGGTAGGGTTCTCATAGTCCCCAAAACGAAACAATCACCAAAAGACATAATCCCCAAAAAGTTACTAGATAACAGAATCGACTGTCACGTTGACAGGTTAGTATCTGTCAAAGTGATAGATGGCGTTGCAGACATTTTCCGTCCCACGTATAGTCAATATTCGAGGATCGCGTGCGTTGCCCTTTTTCCGAGTTTTCCGGTTATGTATCAGGTTTCAGGTTGAGTACTAGTCAACTTTTTTTTTGTATACAGCTTAAAACCATACAGGAAAAAGAAGAAGATTTAGGTTATGTGCATCCAACAACTGTTTGAAGTGGCACGGCAACAATTGCTTATCCACGATTATTTGTAATTACTCCTTTAGCCAATAACTATTCGAGCGTGATACACTAATATTTCCATTTCTATTTATTCAATTTTCATTACAATATTCCATTTATGGTTCCTATTTATTTATTTATTGAACAATCGAATTACAATATTCTGTTTTGACTCTTTTAGCAACGGATGCAATCATACATATATAAACGAATATTGTAATGAAAAATGAATAAATAAAAATGCAAATATTTGCGACTCACTCGAATATTTATTGGGTCGAGGAGTTATTAGAAAAAATCGCAGTCAACGAATTATTCCACTTCAAACACTTGTTCAGTGTACGTAACATAAATCTGCTTCTGCCTGGTAGGGTGTCATAGTCCCCAAAAGACACAACCCCCAAAAGACATGATCCCCAAAAGTCATAATCCCCAAAAGACATAATCCCCAAAAAGTTACTAGATGTCAGAATCGACTGTCACGATGGAGGTTAGTACCTGTCAATGTGATAGATGGTGCTGCGGGCATTTTCCGTCTCGTTTAATAAAGTAAAGATTCGAGGATTACGCGCGTTGGCCCTTTTGCCCTTTTCCAAATTTTCAGGTTATCTATCGTACTAGACGGCTTTTTTGCGTACAGCCTAAGACCATATAGGCAGAAGAAGATTTAGGTTACGTACACTAAACAAGTGTTTGAAGTGGAATAATTGGTTGACTGCGATTTAAAAAAATGTTTGTAATAACTCTTCAACCCAATAAATATTCGAGTGAGATGCAAGAACCGCTAAAAAAAATGTGTAAT